>OX637492.1:6270000-7520000 GCA_951800055.1 Cenopis cana | reverse complement strand
AAATTACCATTGATTATCGGATATTGTGATAATTACCCATATATAAATTTTATGGGTAACCGTCGTAACGAAATAGTAACAAATTAAAATGTAGGGCATAATTAAGTCCATAACTATGGACAAAAAAATTGGTCTTTACCCAGGTACATTCACCATCAAATGTAAATATGCATACGAGTATGAAGACATCAAAAGTCTTTATTGTAAGGGAATAAGAGCTTTTGAAATTGTCATATGCGTAGTTAATTTTTAAGCAGACTGGAGGTACTTGACTGCAAAAATACTGGACTACTGCTCATTCCCACCCATCTACCTATCTACAAAAGGAGTCATATGTCCAGCAGAAGGAATTATATAGCCAGATGAAGATCATCATCACCCTCAGCCTGTAGTCGTCCACTGCTGGACATAGGCCTTCCCTAATTCACAGCACCACACCCGGTCCTCTGCTCTCGAGCAGATGAAGCTCATGACGAAATACTAGGAATACTCTGAATGCATGTAAAACAAAACACAAAAAGCCGTTAAAACCGAGCGATCATAAAATAAATTCTAAACATCCTAATTCCAGAAAAGTCAATAGTATAAAAGTGCTGATGATTAACTTCCTTCTGCGTGGGACGTCGTCACTTCAGAATAACACAAGTGCGCGTGCGACGGCCGAAGTTACGCCATTGCGCATGGAGATGTAATTCGGATTAAATTAACAAGATTAGATTGGTCTTAATGGCTGTGAGACGACTCAGGCGTCGATTGTAATTAGTGAGTCATGCATATCGGGTCACAGCTATATCTTTTCATTAGTGGGGATATATTTGTCATAGTTTATGAGGTACTGTAAGTGCTTGCGAGAAAAGTAAACTTGATGCTAGATCGTACTGGGCTATTTACAAGCCGGGTCGTCCTCAATTCTCACCGCACCCCTCACCCGTTTTTAGGGTTCCGTACCTAGGGGTACGGGTAACCCACCGAAATATTTCGATATATTCGATTTACATTATATGCCTCTAGAAAAAGAATAGAAGTGTCATTCATTGACTACAGCAAAGCCAAATGGAAGTATTATTAATCATAATATCACTAAATTAGTTAGTAATAAATAGTGTAGCATAACTTTTTATTAAATATGCAATATGTCAAAGTTATAACATAAACATTTTTTGTCATGCTAGTCCTGTAACATCATTAGGTACCTATGTTAAAGATTATAATTGTAAGCCTTAGCTAAACTATGATTAAACTTAATTTACAATATCCAGAAAAAAATAGAATTATACGTTATTTCCCCATAGAAATAAAATTCAATCCACTTTCTTTCAAGCCCACACTCCAAATTAAAATAGTAATTAGGCTCCCGTTCAAAAACAGGTCTGCCCAATTTCCTACACTTCGTCCCTTGTGATCGCCTCCTTACCATACAATGGGGCCAAGATTGATCTAAATATCAGATCTGTCATCTCGGGATGTATTGACAGTCATTTGCATACATTAAAGGCTGTAAATTTGACAGGATACGTGAGGTATTGTTTGGGATTATATTGTTAGAGGTTTTTTTGAGCATGGAAATAAGACAAGTAAGGCTTGAATAAGGTTCAAGTTACACTTTGCTTGGTTAAGGAATTGTTAATTACAAAAGGTTAACGTCCCAGTGTTTGACAGCTCAACACTTTTAGCGCCGATGACACGATATCGGGTTCTTCGTTCATAGACAGTTTTCGCTACAATGCAGAAAAACCATGTTATGCGATACGACCGTAGCTAGTAATCGTTGGCAATGAATACGAGTATATACCCCATAGTTGATATCTATCATTCATTCCCCACTATGTGTATGGCATACGATTAAAAATATCAAGGTATATGTATGGGTACATAAGGCCAGTTTACGTTATTACAATTTGTAATTATAGTACAATTTAAGTAATTTATTCATGCAATGGATTTATTGCGGGCTTTGATAAATCGACGGCATGCTCTGATCGGGAGTCGAGCCCGGGACCTCCAGCTTTCGTAACCAGAGGCTAAAATGTGCGTCATATAAAAACCAATACCGAATAATTCTTCCGGTAGCATTGCTGACCTGTTTTTTTCAACAAATTATATTTAACGTTAATTTTGAATGTCATCTTCAATTTTGTATCCTTTTCCATTACGATAATGATACCAATCACAATCAATAATTCAGAATCCATCAAATAAGTTGCAAGAAATCCGGCACAGTCCTGGTTGCATATTCAGTAGTACAGAACCGATGCACCGCCCACAAATCTGCTTTGCCTTAAGGTTAACTGGTAGAGAATGTTATTGTCATTAAGTTCGCGTTTTTCTAGTACATAACACGCGAGCTAGCAGAAAAGAATATATTATAGAATATAATTTGAGATAACAGAAAATACACGGCCATAGGAAAACGCGGATGACAACGGACGCAATTTTTAAACCTTGACGCATGGGTCATCTAGATTATTTGACAGGCACACTGATAGTTTGTAAGCAAAGAGTATGTTTATACTATTTCAACAGTTTTGTACTATAAGGTTTTCTTTTGTGCAATAAAGACTAAATAAATAAATGCAAAGAATTTTGGGAATGTTCGTATCAAATAAGTAATTGGCTACTTGTCGATTTTTCTGTGGCGTGGCGCCATTCGAACCAGTTATTAAATAAAAAGAGTTATTAACTAGGTATATAAGGTAAATTAAAAGTCGATAAAAACTATACAATATTAGGAAAAAAATCCACTCCTTCGAAACCAACCTCAGAAAAGCCACCTATGCATTGATGAAATTTTGGTTGATGTTATTATGACTTTATTTTCTTGATGATTACTGATTATAATCCGTAGACTGCACCAATTCGCAATCACGTTCAGTCACACGCCTTCAAATTACCGGCCGACGATTCGACCACAAAAAACGGCTCCCGGCCCGATCTAATTGAAAATAAATCAATAAGGATTAGGACCTGCTACCTGTAATCAAATTATAGTAATGATGTATGCGCAGTTTAGACCCAATGCAGATACGACGTTTTTCTTTGGAGTGGTGTGGATTGGGTTTATAGTTTATATCGACAGTGTTGGCTTATAGTAAGATGATTTATGTTAAAGCCGACATAGTAGCTTTTTGAGCGAGCGCAGCGTCTCTGTTTCAGCTTCGGCAAAATGCTTTCGTATTGTCTTGACTGATTCACGTAAAATTTTGTGAGCATGTTCAATAATTATATGGATTTGTTTGTCGAATAGGTAAGTTATCAGAAAATGTTCATAATGGAAGAGCCATGGGTGTTTTAAAAGTAAAAAAAAAACACTCACGAGACCTTAGCTCATAGACTCTGTGAGCTCTGAGGTACTCGCAATAAATATTTTGGGCATACGAATGTTGATCTCTCTATTGTCGTTTCTTCTTGTTTCTCCTATTTATTGTGCATTAGTATTAGAATATGTATAATTTGTAGGTAAGGCGTTTTCCTGTATATACACAACCCTGTATATTCTCCTATATAGGAACACATTACTCTACTACAACTAAAAGGTGTTGGACCTTTTAGTTGTACTTTATTTTTATTTTATCAGTGATGTTATTAATATCACAACATGTTAACACAGCCACAGCTCTCTCTCTAACGACGCAACCGGTCAAATATAACTCCACAATCCTATTAAAGCATAAGCCAGTAGCGACATGTCATCGCTACCGAATGTCAAACTAATCCCTTATTGATCGGATTTCTACTGCATTTTTTTGTTCACTGTGGTTGTGCTGCGTCATTTTGTTTTAGGCACAATAAAAAATATTGGTCCATCCATTCAACATGCGCACAAGTAGTGTGGTGGCCTTTTTAGATGCGTTTTGTGTCAGTGTAAAGGTAGATAACACCTATTTTTTTTTAAATAAAAATGGGATTTCAGGGGATAAAGTTGAGGCCGGTTAAGCGCGTTTGAACGTGTTAAAACTTCTTTGGTCGCGAGAAAACAGGCGATAGTAGATATAGTTCGTACAAAACTCTAAGGCCAAATTCTGATAAACGAACGCAAGCAAAACTCGACTTAGAGCTCTGACTGTTAGGTAGATTTTTGCTTGCGTTAATTTGACAGCACTTGGCCTTACAGATGTATACGAACTATAACAAGATCTTCTAGCTATAAGGATTTTTCGATCTACCCATACTGTTTCTGCCGACTGTCAACCCCAATTTTGATAAAGAGTACTCTTTATCAACATTGGGGTTGACAGTCGGCAGAAACACAACACTCACAATATTCAGTGAATATAACGGACTATACACTCAACCGAAACCTCGAGATACATAAATATTAAAGGAAATTAAGTCCCGTTTAGTAAAGTAATTTGACTATTATTCCGTTTGACAAAAAAACCTTTCAAAATTCCAATCGAAATAACGTAGGTATGCATGATTTACGGCCAAACTCCAACCAATTGTCAGTCTGACCCTAATCTAAAACGTGTCCAAATTCACTAATATCTGATTCCGTCATATGAAAACTGTAAGGATTTATGGTTTTTTTTTATGTATAAAGAAGCCGGGAGTGGGCGGCCTATTCCCACATTATGCCCTTACAGACAATGCGGCACAAATCATCGTCGTGAATGGCCTTTGTTGTAACCTGTGGTTCGCTGTTGGTGTCATAAGTTTTCGAATTAAACAATATGTTGTAATTGTATTTGATTGATATTTGTAGGTACACAAATATGTCCACTGTTAGTAGCCTACAGGTAGTATCATAATAGTTGACAACACGTCGTTATCACCGTAGTGTAGGTAGTTGTTGCGTTATAGTACCTATTTGGATACTTTGGTCGTTACTGCATTCACAGGTTCTTCAAGTTGACCACTGATAGGTATATGCTCTTTTCCGTTCGATATTCTACTGTAAAACTAATTAAATGATTTCTGAACTGCTACATACCTACACACTGTCTAAAATTTTTGTCAGCTATACCTACTTATTTTGATGATTTAAATTGTAATGTTACCAATTACGTACCTAGTCCTCAAGCTCTTAAAAAATGCAGACCTACATCAGGAATATTACCGTAAGTATAAAATGGTAGAGCCATTAGGCCTACTCGGTCTTACGGAGTGGTTAATAAAACTATATCGATCATGCTAATACGATTATAATAGTTTTGAGAAACATCGATTCGTGATGGGACCAGAGCAAGTAAAAAATACACAAAAAACCAGTCGATCTATCGAGTGTTGAGTAGGTAAGTAAATAATTGAGATGATTGTAGTCAAAATGATAAAGGTATTTTAGATACCTATGTACCTAAAATATCTTCCATAGATCATTATTTTGGAATAAGTAGGGATTGACTACGAGAGTACGTGACGAGTCATCAAATGAAGAGATTTGTTAAATTAAATAATAGATTCATTATCTTAAAGTAAAAAATAAAATATAATAATTAGTATTAGATTACCCCAATCAATCAAATCAAATTCTTTATTTCGTCATCATAGGTAGTTTATGTACAGGTGGTAGGTATAGGTAACAGTGGAACAGCTATGATGTACCTTTCGGCGTACCTACGTACCTACCCACGAGTACCTACGTACCTACCTAAGTAGGTATCTTTTATCTTGGTCTTCAAAAGATCTTATTTATATACATAAATGCAGAATCTGCAGTAGGTAGAGTAGTTTTAACGGTACAAAATATACCTACTCGTACCTTCCAACATTTACCTTTCCAACGTTTTTGTGGTTACATTGTTTTGTAATTATTTATAATATTATAGATAACGACATTGATATAACCGACCCCTGAAATACCTCATAATCAGAACACATCAAAATCCAGACCAAATCATTCAACGTGCAATCATTCGTTATAAAAGTAATCGACTACTTTATCAACCAATGCACGATAGTCGCCATTAAAATCGAATTATAGCCAACCAATTTATAGAGAGCCGAGACCATTCACGATTCGAACATTAGGAGGGACAAAAAGCGATTGCTTAAGGGATATCAGAGGTCTTGTTACGCTGGTGAATTGTGGGGGTATGAGTTTTTGTCTAAAGATGGCGCTGGCGTCGCGGTGCGCGTGAGTTGCGTTCGTTTGAGACTGGCAGCGACATCTGTTGTTGAGTAGCGACGATGTACACCAAAATACATTATTAGGTATGCAATTTATTTAGAAATCAATTACTGTCTGAATTCTAAGGATTGAAACAACTCTTAACTTGAAAGAATTCCTTTTTATTTATGGTTTTACTTCCAAATTGATACTACGGTTGCTTGTGACATGTTAAATTTCATAAGGGTTGGTCTTCGTATTATTTTCAGTAAAGAATTTATTTTTGACTGTTCCATATTACTTGTCGCTGTTAAGGTATGTGAAGTTTTTATTAATTGCATAATAAATGAACTGTAACGCTTCGTCTATTCTTGTTCATATATATACAAAATAATTAGTAGGTAGATAGGTCACAACATCGTTGCACCTAATTATAATGTAGTGATATCATAGTGAGTCATAGGTACCCCCCACAAACAATCTGCTATTTACCTACCTGACCATCAAAAATAACCATCCACAACCCACACGTCTTTGAACGTTGATCAGATACGAGTAACGTCCAAACCATTTAACAAAACCTCAATTAACCTCATACCTAAACATATTTCACAAACTAGCCAAACATACCAAAAATGACCACTCAATCCGAATCGATGGAGCATGAACCGTCGTCTCTGTCCAACCTAAGCTATTACCGATCGTAGAAAGAGATGGATCTCCAAGCCCCGCCTCCTCAATCGATCTGATAATGAAGGAACTGGTTTAAACGCTGGCGCAGATTTTGATCTCGTCATGTTTTGCGATTGCGCGTGCTTGCTTTGTATTTAAAATTATCTTTATTACCCTATCCGTGGGAGCTGTTTTAAATTGTCCGTGATTCATTCGTGACAACGCCTGGTGAGGTTCAGATGGGTGGATAAGGCCTGGAAGAGGACATCTCGACAAGTCATGCATAACGAACTTTCAGATGCATACGATTAAGGATTAAAAATGTCATCGTTTAAATGGTTTTGTGGTTCAAAATGGCTGGGGAAACTGTACGTTATGATATAGTGGAACACGTAAATCAGTTTTGCCCTATGGCAGTAAATGTCAATTTACGTAGAACAGAACTGTTTTTTATTCCTTTTTGTCCTAATACCCTTAGAATTAAAAGTATTACTTGACCTGATATCTGCAGGTAAAAAGACTCACTGAGCGAAAAAAATACTAATTATTAGTAAGATTTAGTGAATCCCAAGACAAGGAGATTATATACTAACGGTTACAAAACTGTTTAGTTGTTACGTACAAGGGCAAATTTTTTGGTATTAGTAAATAACTACTATTATCAAAAACTGGTTTGTAACCGTTAGTATATAATCTCCTTGTCCTGGGGATTCACTAAAACTTACTAATAATTAGTATTTTTTTTTCGCTCAGTGCTTTTGAACTCTTTATAATGCCTAGTTAATTTTGATTCTGACTGTACAAAAACGAAGTTGTTGTTAAATAACACTCGTTCAACTTTGAAACGGATTAAATTGTAACACCGAAATAGAAGCTCTCTAAAAAGTGGTAGCAAATCCGATAATGGGCGTTTTACAAAGTTGCGACCGCGGCCCGTTTTGCCGCTCGATATACCGCGTATCAAGATGAGAGCAATTAAAGGTCGCGGGAGCATAACTGTGGATATGGCAGTTTAAACTGGAACTAAAAGGGATGTTGTCACCAAATAAGAGAGAGAGAGAATTTTCTCGAAAAAAAATCAAATTTTCTATCAGATGGAGAAAAAAGTAAAACTAACTGTAACGACGACTCAAAATGAGTGATTATGTTCCAGACGGAGTGATGGCAAGTGGGCAAAAATTCTATGTTATTTGTGGCCACTTACAGGCAAAAGAAGCGTCGGTCGTCCACCAGCATGATGGGTTAACGAACTTAGAACAGTCCACGGGCTACTCCTGGATGAGACCAGCAAGGGACCGGGATGAGTGGCGTCGTAGAACAGAGGCCTATGCTCAGCAGTGGGCGATTAAAGGCTAAAAATGATGATGACAATGAAGATGACACTGATTAATACAGGCGTGTTCTACAAATTGTACTTTGGTGAGTGTGCTCAGGAGCTCCATGAGCTACCCCCTTCATCAATCGGACATCAAGACGTACGGCAGGTTACTACCCTTACCTGGTTGAAATTCCTCTTACTCGAACCAAGCGCTTTTCATTATATTTTATGATGCGCACTGCTAAGGTTTGGAATTCCCTGCCGGCATCTGTATTTCCGAGTTCATATAACCTGGACCTATTTAATGCTAGAGTGAATAGGCATTTTCTGGGTGAGCTCGCTTCACCGTCGGCCTCATCTTTGCCCCCTGGTTAGATTCTGGCCAAGAGCAATCCCATTATTAATAAAAAAACGTGCATCACATACCTCGTGAGGTGGTGTATTAACTACATTGTACATATGTTGTAGTGCAATTACAAGGGTTTCATAGGATAACTTATGATTTATACACAAAGCAATAAATGACTAATAATATTACCGCATCCACGGGCCACATTTCTACCGTCACCTTTCCAAACAGCGCAGCGTTTTTACGGCGTTCGGCGCACATACGACTAGACGAGTCGCACCATTAATCCCGAAGTTTTGGATGCGACGATAAAAATTACATTCGCTACGCCAGGCGACGCGGTTCTGGAATCGTTGGGGCAAATGTATGGTTGAAACATAGTTATGTCATTAAAAATGCTTTAATACGCTCATTGAGCATAGATAAGCGTTGAAAAGTTAAATATTAGCATAGGAAGTTATCCGGTACCGATTTTTGAGTAGGAGAAACTGTATGGACTAATCTTGGGATAATACGGTCGAATGGATGAATGCGAAACAATCACTTAGTGCGATTTGCGGTGTTATGTACGCGAGGCCGTATAGGTAATTTAGGTACGAGCCAATTGCTAAAATTAATAAAATGCGTCTAGGACCTATAAATATCTTGAAATGTGAGTTGTTTAACCAAAGCAGGTACGACTACGACTAGACACATTGATTATTCCTTTATTTTCTACTTCACGGCGTTTAAACTTTGTATTATTGATTTATTTACTAAATTTCACATTTGAAGAGCATTTATTTGAGAGGATAGTCGTTGTTTGATACAGAGATTATTTATTTAATTATTAAATCTGGAAACACATGTTCTAACCCTCCCCATGATATTCCATCCTTTGGCAATTAAAAATGCTTTTTTCGTAGGGCGCGCCCCGGGCCGGTTCGGTTAGAATTTGTCTTACGAATGCGTAGCAAAATAATTATATACGGCGTAAATGATTGAAAGGTATTCTCTGACACTCGTCAGTGAAGGGTGCGTAGAAAACAGAGAGATTGCGAAAACAGCATCTCTGCTCGTAACGCTTTGTGAACTGAAGTGTGCACAGAGAAGTCTACCCCGTTGGGCTACTCCAAATTAAAATGAGCGATTTGGTTATAAGTTGTAATCTGTACGACTCGAGTGTAAGTCACGCGAGTGCGAGTCGGAAACTGGCTCTTATCACAGGACTTTTCAAAAAAACTTATGTACGTAATATCAACAGAGGCTTTTCAGTGAAAACATTGTGAGGAAATCGATCTAATACCAAAAAAGTTTAAAAGTATCCATATAATATATAATCGTCTAATCTAGTACCAATAAAACAAGCCTTCGCGAGCTTACTATTGGGGCTATTACGATTTGTGTGAAAATTGACCCGTAAATATAATTATGATCTTTCTTTACTCGGGGTCGTTTTCACATTAATTAGACATATTATGTCCTAGATTCTAGGTTCCGTCTAATTAATAGTACATTAATTATACATCTAGAATCTAGAACCTAATATAAAATAGCTTTTATTCTAAGAAATCAAAGAATAATTTATTCCTTATTGCTTTCTTTTGACTATGATAAATAAACCAACATTATTTCCTTTGATAGCCTCTGTTTTCATTAGCAAAGTCTACGCTGTATTTAAATAAGATCGCCTGAAGCATCCCATCTGAAATGTATGGCTGATCCTATATCGAAGTAAGCGAAAAAACATCTGTTATTAAATGCTCATTAGGACTAGACAATCTTAACACGTTTAAAAACAAGCAAAAACCACTTTTATTACAAAGATGTAAAGCCTATGTAAAACGCATTAAAAACAATGTTGAAGCTTAGCATTTCTGAGTGGTATTTGCGAATTGAATTCAGGACTTTGAACCTTATATTCAATGCGTGAGGTGTCATTTCAATTGTATATCTAAATTTGTTCCATTGATGAGGAATAAATATCATTTGCGCCTAAGTTACCGTAAACTCTACTTTATGCCAATGATTTCAAGGTATTGAGAAACGTAAATGTAGTTTGTATACGAAACTTCGAAATGTAGTAACTAGTCATTTTGAAGGTAAAACCGATTTGTACAAATGAGTAAACGAGTACTTTCAACTTCGATTGAGGTTTGCTTCCATTATTTATAGTTAAAGTTGTTAAGATAATGGTATGACTTGGAGTCATTGGTATCGTAAGAAAACCCCGATACTGGTATTTTTAATGTCATAATCATTGGTCATCTTATATTATATGTACTTATACCTGTCTTAGGCTTTGGTCTCCTATAAACGCCATCGGCCCCTTACAGCGTCACGCCGTACGCTGCGTCACAATGCTTACTATAGAGATGTACTATTAGGCTCTGACAGACCTGGGAGAACATAACAGTACCTACATCTCTATAGTAAGCATTGTGACGCAGCGTACGGCGTGACGCTGTAAGCGGCCGATGGCGTTTATAGGAGACCAGGGCCTTAGGGTCTCATGATATAGGGACCTAATAATAATGGATGGCTAATAGACACGCACTTCTGAATGAATGAAAGCTTTTTTTTGGAACCTAAATGTGGCTTTGTAGTCCTGGGCCCATAAAGCGGTCGGTAATAGGAGCGCGCCCTAGAAGGTGGCCTGGAAAAAATCTAGGGGAAACCTCCGACGAATATTCTAAGAGTTTGCGTTCTAGCACAGAATAAGTAATAGTACAGTCAAGGGCACCAATATGTATACACTTTTTCATCTTGTTCCATTGAAATAAGGTCCAAAAATGTATACATATTTATGCCCTCGACTGTACGTAACGCCGAATCTGAAGTGTCAGTGGAATAGAGCTACTGGGAGTTTAGTCGCTGGTTCACCAAACATAGCCTAGCTTCTTCTTCTTATCAAGTCGATGGCTAGATTGTGCTGGCCCAAAAGCCAGCAACGTCTATTCCCCTTTGGTTGGCTTAACCAGGTCTTCCTGGGAGCAGGAGGATGAGCAATCCGGGCAGTTTGTAAGGTGCGCCAGAGATTGTGGCGTTATAGCCTAGGAGAAGAGTCCAGAAAGAAACCCAGCTAGGCCTGACCTGGATCGGATTGACTATACCCATACCGGGACGAATAGGTGCTATATGTGTCGGTGCTGTCGCGATCGTGCGGTGGACATCCATCCCACGTGGTGGGAATGAAAGTATTTTTCCTAAGTCATTCGACATTTTAATTGCGTGGCATCACCAATCTTGTGACATGATCATGAATATCATAATAATATCATGACATTCAATAACTCTAAGGTACCTATATTATAGTTAAGTACATAGAGTTACTTTACTAGAATGGTGATAAATCAAGAATACGGCTCGTCTGATTGTAAGCACAATGTACATGGGTTTTGGTCAATTGAGAATTTGGTTATCGACCACTCACGTGACCATTTCAGCTTTTTATGACTTTATTGTACACAGAAACAGGTTTAAACAATCCCTCATAGGTATAAGTTCGCCTTTTTACTTTAATCTTATGTGACATGATATGTCACAGAAATGTGTAAAAAGGCGAACTTATACCTATGAGGGATCTCTTCCAGCTAACCTTTGAGGGGTCGAGTGGAAAGTGGAAGAATGAGATAGGCAAACTTACACCGTGTACAACAACGACTTAATGTTAATGAACTTCGAATACAATATACAATTACAATCGATCTGTTACTTGACCCATTTTTTATTAAAACTGCTACATTTATACCAGGGCCGCGATTCTATTGATAGTAGGAGCATCACTAAGCATCGCTTTTATTTTGTGGACAATCTTACACAAATCAACCTAGTCCCAAACTAAGCAAAGCTTGTACTATGGGTACTAAGTGACGATATACATACTTATATAGACAAATAGATACTTAAATACATAGAAAACATCCAAGACCCAAGAACACATATTCGTGCTCATCACACAAATATATGCCCCGGCCGGGATTCGAACCCGGGACCTCCAGCTTCGTAGGCAGGGTCACTACCAACTAAGCTAAAGCGGTCGTCTTTTGTTTCATAACACTGTTATTCTAATCTCCATAGGTACACATCACATGACACATGACATGAAAATTTTAACGATTTGGTGCAACCCACCCTTAATCTGTGTATAGTGCAAGTCATTCATGACGACGCGCCCCTCCACAGCCAATCTCATATTAATCTATGCCCAATTGTCATACATTAAAAAAAAAATTGTACGGAATGGGCTGTGGAGGGGCGCAGTCGTGTATGATACGCACCAACCCTTGGTCGTCATAGCAATTTACTTGAGATACTAGTTATATAATGTTGGGACGTCTATAGACGTATCACGTAGGTAAATAGGATAGAATAACTGTCATTAAGAAAATCCCCTGTTAAACGGTGAATGAACTCCTCCACTTGATCACAGTTTAAACACTAAACAGTATTCTAACTAGCAACAATGTAAGTGCACTTCATCGCGACAAATCAAACATCGCATCGCAACTAGTTGCCTTGCATGATCTATTCCCTGTGAGACCCAGGTAAGTTTGTCTTTGATGGGAGTTTACATTGGGCAAGTTACTGGAGTCGAGTAGGGTTCTGATCAGAGGCGAAAATTATTTGTTAAAAAATGCGGACTAAACGAATATTTTTTACTGTCTGTAATTTTAGGTACCTGGTAGGATGTCATTAATTTCCCATGGACAGTACATTAATAAGGTAATATCTTTAAAAAATCACGTATCCTCGTAAGTCTCTTACAGATTATTGTGATTTTGAATTTGGAACCTTCATTAATATTGTCAAAGTATGAAACTCGATTTGAATTTGTACATTAGAGTGTACATTGGGTACTTACGAGGGTATAGGTACGTTTTATCTTGGCAATGCCTACCTAATAGCTTATATTTAAGAAGTATCATAGTAGGTAGTGAAATATTACCTACAGGGTCACAAATACAAACATATCTTCGTTGTTATTGTACCTTTTTTCATGCAAATCTTGCCAAACGAATTGATCAATTACTCACGTCAACTTGCACAAGTAACTAAACAGCCTCAAACGCACCGCCCCATCGAACAACGCTCCCACCTGTTGTAATACGATTGCAGTTGTCAACAGATCGCCTGGATATTTGAATATGGATTCAAAAGGACTCCGAGGGATCCATTCAATCAACCATATTGAATTAAAGTCGAATTTATATTGATGACACGCGGTCGCTATTGCGCGCACTAAAATATTTCGTGTCAGAACGGAGTTTAATAACGCAGTAAGGCGGTAGTCACACTGCTGCGGTTTCCTAACGGTTTCCGTAGTGCGATCAGGATATTGCTATGCAAAGTATGCAAGTATATAGCGGTGTCCGTGTCCCGCTCGCACTGCGGTAACCGTCAGGAAACCGCATCAGTGTGACAACCGCCTTAACTGGTCGCTTCGTCCTCAACTTACGTAATTCTAGTCACTGATGTCACAGTTCGATACCAATTGGAATGTTGATTAACAGTTAAATCTCAAAGCATTATAAGTCGTCAAAAACGATCTGTCAGTATGTTTTTTTTTTAAGAAAGATGCAACTAGGTAGTGATGTCACGAATTTTATTATGGTCTTAACTTCATTAATATTGTGTGATATTTTGTATAAAAAATGCCGTTTTCTATAGCTTAGGCGTCCACATTTCCGCATCGCACGCATCGTACCGTACGCAACAGATTCTAATGGTTCGCACCATACGGAGGTGCAGATAAGTGGGCGCAGTTTCGTAACTTTGTAGAAATAATACTACAATCTGTTTCGTGTGATGCGTACGATGCGTGCGATGCGGATACCTAGCTTATCCCTTCAACAAATCCAAACTTGATTTTAATTATATACGTTAAGTAAAATAGACCCCCAAGTGGAGGGAATTGGTGGAATTGGAACGCATGGAAACGGAATAGTTGAACGTGGGAATTGGATGCTGATTTAGCTTTGATTGTGGAGTAAGGGGTTAGTGCTTTTAGGAAATGTCTTTGGTGACATGTTAAGAGGCCTTATAAATTTTAAGTCAATATTCGAATACTAAATAGCCAAAACAGATTCTGTAATATACACCACTGTTACGTAAGAACGCTTTAATTATCAGGAAAAGTGAAACAAATTATTACCCACAGGTAATTTACACTGATTTAAACTTGCTATATTTTTTTTAATACTACGACGGTGGCAAACAAGCATACGGTCCACCTGATGGTAAGCGGACACCGTAGCCTATACGTCACGTGCGCGTTGCCGACCCTTTATAAAATTTGAAGATGCACTGTGTTGACAGCAGAAGGGACCAATTTAGCTCCCTCACTCTCAACACAGTGCAACCTCGGGAGCTCTGGCAACCTTGCTCACCTCCAGGAACGCAACACTACATACCTGAGTATATAATGTTATTTTGGCTGTGGTCTTCTGCAAGGCGGAGGTACTTCCCCAGTTGGGCTGCTCCAAATTCAAGCAATATGACATTTTGCTGTGCCCTACCTCTCCTTAAATTATTAAGATTTTTAATATGTGGCACCTTCATTCTTTGCGATTTATTGTTTACATGCTGTAGTAGTATTTATTAAACAGTCTACCCTCAACTACTCCAAAATTCCTGAAACCAGTCAATCAATCAATGTTGAAACACCGTTACGTTCGGGCAAACCTCATGATGTTAAATAAATTTTATTACGCTATTACTATTAATAATCACACGATTAATTTGCTGACAGTAGGTACCAACGCATTTGTACAAGCTTCTTTATTAATTTTCAATAAGAATTCTTTGAAAACATGCAAAAGCTTCTGAACAACGTTCTTAAGCGGAAAAAAACCCTCTGAAACTTCGCGTTCCAACCGACCAGCAAACAAGACAACTCGCGACTGAAAAACGAACAAAAAATACCCGAAAAATATTTGAAATATTTAACAAATGTAAACCACTAACGATGTCGCTTAATATTTTGAAATATAAAAATAAAAATCCCTTTTGTCGGCAGCTGGAACTTTTTTTGCGGTTTGTTTGAAAAGGAAAGGGAAAAATGCCCGCTTGCCCCGCGGAAAACTTTTTTGCGGTAAGAAAAGGTTGCTTTGTTCGCCATGTTTGTTTCTGTTACTTTTTTTTGGAAAAAACATGAATACCTTAGCGTTATAGGTTTTTAAACGTCCGTTGGGACATTCGTTGATGTATGAGTGCGTTTTGAAGCATTTAAGTGTTTAGAAACTTTAACAATAGATGAAATTCATTCACCAGAATATATGTATATATGTTAAATTACCCATTTTTTTTTATTTAGATAGAAAATACGTCGCGTAAACTTAGATTTCAAGAACTGACTGGAAACAAAGCCAGCTAGGGGCCGCAGCAAATAGAGCTATCTGCGTCTCCTAATAGGATAATTATTCCGTCTGATATTTATAAAGCTAGGTGCAGACGTGCCCACGACAAGTCATTGCACTAACGAAGTTTTTTTTATCGGCAACATTATTTCGGTTCTATAGAGGGAAAATAACTAAATCTGTTATGATAGGTAAGTAGGTACGATGCCTGCCAGGAGGTCTATCTGGATCTGATAGATTTAACGTAATATTTATATTTAGGAGTGAGGGGGGGGGGACTTGTCTGGCCACATATCTGTTATATTTGTATAGGCATTCTGATTAGTTTTTAGATAAAGACATTTTGAATCACTTTCATACCTTTAAGTCCTATTTTGAATCACTTTCATACCTTTAAGTCGAATTTTACATTGTATTATTTTCTACTAACACAACGTTCTGTGAATGAACGATATTAGCCGTTAAATCTAACAATCTGATGACAATAATATGAGAGGAAGGTCACAGCAAAATGTCATCTTGCTCGAATTTGGAGCAGCCCAACTGCGGAACTACCTCCGCCTGGCAGAAGACCACAGACATAATAACATTATTTACTATACAAGTATGTAGTGTTGAGTTCCTGGAGGTGAGCAAGGTTGCCAGAGCTCCCTAGGAAGCACTGTGTTGAGCGCGAGGGACCTAAAGTGGTCCCTTCTGCTGTCGACACAGTGAATCCTCAAATTTTGTAAAGGTTCCGCAACGCGCACGTGACTCCTTTGTAGTTGCGAGCGTCTAAAGGCTGCGGTGTCCGCTTACCATCAGGTGGACCGTACGCTTTTTGCCATCGTCGTAATATAAAAAAAACAATAATGTCAAAATCATTCTTCATTAGCTGAGCTCTTCATCTAATCTAGAGAAACACTACAGGGACTAAGTGCCAGTTGCACCAACGTACGAACACAGACCGGTCATCGTCAAATATGGCGCCGGCAGCTGTCATCCCATAGACACTTGTCAAACTTTCCATACAATCAGATTTGACGAACACCGCTTACGATTACAGACGGTTTGGTGCAACCCAGCCATAGTCTCTGTATTTTGATAATCATGACAGACTAGGGACCTGTCCCATTCTGTCAGATATCGCAAATAGAATATCGGCCACGCTAACCTTTACGGTGAACACTGCCCCTAAGACATTACTGTGGTCGAAGGAATATTTACATGGCCACACAATGGGCAGCCCTAATTTGAATATCATGCCCGGGACAATCCGCAGACTAAAAAATATCAACAATAAACATGGACGTCAAATGGCTGTTAGGGTTGTCACAAAATTAGTTTGAAATTTTAATAAGAATAAATTTTCAAATATCGGCGAAGCATTCGGCTGATGGTTAGGCGTATGACAGATAAAAACAACGAAACTACGGAACCCTAAAATTAAAGACGGGCACTTTACTATTTACTACAAAGCCATGATTTCAAGAGTAAGGATCAGCCCAGTCCCATCTGAACATTTTGGACGAACATATCTTACACACGAGACAAGAGACATTGACAACGTAAATTGTCACTCACCACCGCCGTTGCTAACTTCTCGCCTCATCAATGGCTTGTCCTTCACTATCAATTCACTCTTCAAAAATCCCGGGAAAATGACTATAAGCTGTAGAAAAATAGGCGACTAATATTTGGTTGTATAAGATAATGCTCTCTACTTTCTCCCTACAACTCCTTGACACTACTGAAACAGTAAGCCTTTCGTACAAAAAACATACTCTATACAATAACTACGAGTAAAAATAAACTGTATAAAATAATTATTGAGCCACTTATAATTTATTTAGCTGAAAGAAAATGAAGTATAGTTGACAACCCTAGAGCTGATGCAATAAACAATAAGAGTGGACAAATATGAAAATAAGCCGTATCGGCAGCGGCGCAACTCATTTGCCTACCCGCGCGCGTACCCGCGCCCGCGCAGGTAATTTATCTGAATTGCTTACTGGTTTTATATAAAAAAAGAGATATCATAAAATCATAAACTATATCATATCTCTAGCAATACCCGGTTGTATCCTAGGGGAGCTCTGGTATGGGCCAATTTTTTTGGCGTTGTAAGTTTTTTTATTTCTTAGAATTGCATGAAAATTGGTATGTTGGATGAGCTCCTGATTCTGAACAATATGTGCACGATTTCCTACACTGTCCCACAATTTTTTTCCATTGAGTGACAAAACGTATGGGATTTTGGTAACTCAGTGGAAAAAATGTATAGGAAAAAATTTATTTTCGAGGCCATGTTGTCTTTTTTTTTTAGTTATACAGAATCAGGAGCTCTTCCAACCTACCAATTTTCATGCAATTCTAAGAAATAAAAAAAAACTACAACGCCAAAAAAATTGGCCCGTGTTCGAAATCCAGACTGAAAGTCGTGTGCCATACCGCTCGGCTAGAGTAGTGTGAAGTGTAGCAGCTCTGAGGTACTGGTTGAGGGGGATTTTAAGTGGGATTTTCTGTTTATAGCTGAAATTAAATACTTTTACGATAGTACTTCCTTGCTTTAATGTATACTCTTCCATATTAGAGCATATACAATCTCATGCAGGTCCGACCCTAACGGAGTCCAAGCTAGAAGTCCCCCCGGAAAACCAACTGTTTTCCAAAGAATGTACCATCTATTCAAATTTGTATATGATACGATTCTGGAACCACATGGCCAGCGACATCATAAAAACCTCCACAGTAGGTAGCTTCTACTGGCAACTGGATTAAGGCAAGGCAGTCCCACCTGCAAACGTCCCGCTCTAATACACGTTAGTTTACAATTAACCATCCCGCTTTCTACGGAACTCTGCGCGTAGTTTCGATGAATATTTAGTACATTTTGATTGATTTTTGGAATACTGCAGCTTTTATCAAAAATCTATCCGGTTATTTTGTTAGGAACAATAAAAAAGCTACCCTTTTTGTAAAAAAAAACATATCACTGTCGTTGACACTTACGAAATAATCAGCATGGAAGTTTATTTTTACGGTGATTACATGTGATCTATTTTTTTTCTTTTATGAGCTCTTTTTGCAGAGCAATAAAGAATATTAGAATAGGAATCCATAGTTGTTGGTAGACCTAATAAAGGTCCATGTATTAAATGGAATATACCAATAATTTCCTATGAGTTAATTCTCTACCCTTTACTTCAGTCGCCCACCGTACAATTGGACGATTCAATACAATAAACAATCATGGGCATACTTTTTACTCTCATGCGTACACCGAGCGTATCGGGCCAAAGTCCCTGACCACAACCAATGCTGAATTGTTTCACTCCAACTCCCGTTGGACAAAAAACGTTCTAACATTGTAGGAGATTCAAGGTGGTTACGTCATTTTGGAATTGGGAGATGCGCCTTGGTCATGGACTTTCGCCACGTTCTCGTATTGATTCTTAATAGCAGATCGTATAAGGCAGGATTATTGTCAGGTAAAAAAAGTTTAATGTTCCTCGTGCTACCGGGCTTTACAAAACAATCTGGGCTTGTATGTATGAAAGAATATAATTAACATAATGTATGGACTAGTTTGTGTTTGCATTTAATGAATATGCAGATCTATTCGGCCTTTGTTTTTGATCGTTTGATATGTCGTTTGGGTTTTATGAGTAAAGTGTGCGAGTGTTTTGTAAGAAATATCCTCGCATTTAATTCGCTTTTGGATGTTTGTTACTCATTCACGCAAAAATGGCTGAACATATTCTAATAAAATTTGGTATACAAAGAGCCTATAAGAAGAGCCTGGATTAGGTAACAGATACATAATTGAATACCCACTTTTAATTCCGAATACCATCAAAGGACTTAAATTGAGGGCGAAAATTTACGCAGACGAAGTCGCGGGCCAAACTAGTTTAAAGTTGACTTCAATGTGTAAGTTAAACGTCCCAGTGCTCGACACTGACCCAGTACATCACACTTTCAACCTTATGTCATAATAATAAACGTGAACAATAGGTGTTATCTACAGGGTAGTACCTTAAATAGTTTTTTAGAAAAACGGCAGTGTTGAAATGGTAAATATTCATAAATAATTATTAATGAATTGGGTGCCGTCTAGTGTACAAGTCCTTCATTTTAAGTATTTAATATTGTGGTCAATATTTCCTTAATCTCTTAACAGGTTACAAAGAAATAGCAATGGTACTAAGATGCTTCTTTTCTCGATTTAGCAAAAATACCTACGACTTTATTTCCAATCGATTTTATTTTACACTCTGTATCAGTACATAGGTACTTTAATTACATGTAATGAAATTCACATCAAGTACAAGAGACAAAAGATTGAATCTATTCCCACTTCAATGTCTCGGAATAAGTACGTGTTGTCTTAGTAACGTCCCTTTTCATCAAGACAATTTTATTGTGCCAGCATTCGACTATGACATGTGACGTGTTCCCGGGATGTCTTATGGATATCCCCACTTGATATCTCTTAAATTCGATATGTCAGAAATGGGAAAAACGGTGACGATACCTTCTAACTAAGGACAATTGACACGGAACTAAAACCCAAAAATCACACCGCCGCATGTAGTCACGCGAGCACTTTCGCAAGTGTAGGTCTTCTAATTCTAACACTTCCCATGAGGACCACTGTAGAGAACCTCAAAAGTTAACTCAATATTTACCATCGTCACCTAATGCTAAACTTTTCTTTCGTAATTATTGACTTCTCTCTTCCATCTGACATACCCGAATGGGCTTGAATGGCCTCTCTTGCAAAGTATTTCCTATTCATGGTCAGTATTACAACCAAAAATTATCATTTCCCATGTTTCTCCTTCCAAAACCTAAAGGACAGACAATTAGCTCGCATATTGGTAACTACGTCCGATCAAACCATTATTGTACATGCATAGTAGTATATAAACAATCTACATATTAGCTCTAACTTATTCAAAGCCCGCGGTGCGGGTTGGATCGTTCACGTGTTTTATTTGCTCGTACAGTTGCGATGCTTAGTAGGCTGCATGTTATAAGATAGTAGCGTGTTCGCTTCATAGACGCTCAGGTTTAGTTGCACCTGCAGAAAAACTGTTAAGACAGGTTTGCAAGCAACTGTTCTACTCGTATTATTGGGAAACGGGACTTAATCGGGTACAATTAAAACTATTTTTTTTTAAAGATTTGCCTGACGTTTCGACTGTATCACAACATTCGTGGTCGCGAGCTGACTGGTGTGAGCACGCATTGTGATACAGTCGAAACCTCAGCAAACGTGTACGCGAAAGTAAGTCACGTTTCCCAATAATAATGTGTGAAAATCGTGTAAGTTTAAATCACTATATAACTGTTCTATAATAAGTATTTTATGTATTCTACCTAGTTAATAAACAAATTATAATAGTAGGTAAAACTGTACATTCCGTAAGGTGGAGACCGCAAGTTGCCATGTTGTGACACACGCTACAATATTAAAATTTTCTCGGTTACTCATCATTCTCTTAGCGTTTTCTAGGTTGTATCCTAAAGAACCCGTCCGTTTTTCCACCTAAACCCAAGATTTGGATATGCTCTAGTTTCCAGGCAGGTTGTATGCAGGACAAACTACGGGAGTGCTCAGTTACTAACCACTCAAAGCGAGTACTCATCCAAGAGTTGATATCGGCTATCGGTGCTTATCCTCGCATACCGCACACAATACGCGGACGTCGCTGGGTCACGAACGTTCCTGTAGCAACCGCTTTGGAAATTAAAATGAATGGAAATACACTTGCCCAAAACATTTAATTTAACGAATTAAAAGTAGGTACCTACAGTATGATTTGTAAAATAAAGTATTAACTATAAATACGTTGTGTACCCAAGGTATTTCATCTCACGATTTATAAAATTTACAGTTTTTATGAATGACTCGACTAGCTAATCGAACTCTAATGGAGACACAGAGTAGACCAAAATACATGTAAGCAATTCAGTCCCAAAACTCGCCATCGCTTATCACTTCCATTCCCACCCAAAGGGGACGTCAGACTGCACGTCAAACGTCATCGAGCTGGAAGACAGCTCTTCGGTTCCGATACAGAGACGTCTTATAAATATTACAGACCCACCGCGCCTTAATAAAAAACAAGCACCAATCAACTTTCAACCTTAAAATGAACTGCCCAAGGTTGGATATGCAATGGATGAAGTGCTTATTTAAGGGTAAGTTTTTCAGCTTATCCAGCGAAGCAACCAATTATAAGTTGGGTTTGATATTACACTTCAGAATTTTGATTTTTCAATCGTTTTGTAACAACGGTTTGACGGGAAGGTTATTTATAATTAAAATGGCGAATCGTTTTTTTAAGAGATTTACTTTTTTAATTCAGTGTCGATCAAAGTGATGGGATGAAGTCTTGCGAATGGTATTGCTATGATTAAATTCTATTTTTGATTTCGCTTAATGTCTAGCGACTGGTTGAGTGGGGAACATTTTTCTTTCTTTTTCATGTATCAAGACTGAGACTGAACTGACTGACTGGACTGGGCGGGCCCCTACCACTGATCTAGCTCAACTGTCGGAGGGTGCCGCCTGTCACGGCAGGAACCTTCTAGGGCCTGAGCTCGCGTCGATGCGGGTATATGCCGAGACGTACGCGGTGGCATGCGCAAGCGAATCCTGCGGCACCTCACAAAGGCGATGAGGGAAAGCCGCTGGTTTTTAGTGGGTAGCCTGACACAGGAGTCCCACATCACCGCGTCTAAAACCCCAGGAAGGCCGGTATGCACCAAGCATTTTCCAGCATTAAAAAAAAGTGGACGCCTTTTGGCTGATATGATGATGATGAAAATTACTAGAAGTGCTCGTAGTACCACAAAACTGACTTAAAATAATGTAATATCTTCCTCAACAACGAGCTTGTGACATTCAACCGTCTTAAAATGACTTCTGATATGATCCTATGTGTAGGTATGTGATGCAATTAAAATTTTAAGTAGTTAGGGTACAGTGGACCGATTTGAGCGAGTAAACAGGACAAATGTGGAAGCATCTTCACATTACAGAAGACCGTAGCCATAATAACACCAATATATCTGTGGGTCTGGCCAGCTGAGTTTCTTGCTGGACTCTTTTCAGCTCGGCTAGGTTTAGCTACAAAAAGCTCCCAATAGCGATTCCACTCAAACCTCAGCTTGCTCGCTCAAACAATCTCACAGGAGCGCAAGCTTTTAGAGTATTCTGTTTAGATCGCCAGCGTGGTCGTGTCGGAGGTTTCCCCTGGATTTTCCCCGGGCTACTCTTTAACCTCGCACTCCTAATCGCTTTATCGGGCCCGGCCTATAAAGCCACAGTCAGGTTTAAAAAAAGAGGTCTGTAGGTACAGTAGAAATTATTTGAAATGTCCGACATTTTATGAAACTTGTCATTGGACTTTGATTCGTCACGCTTGGACAGTAAAGTCGCTTTTTGAACGGCCTAATTTGATACAACTCGGACAGTTCAAATAATTTTAAGATTATATGGTTCGGCAGTACGCTTGCTATTGTCCTGGAGTGCCATGTGTCCGTAGGCTATGGTATCTGCATACCATCAGCAGGCGGCTTGTTTGCCACCGTCGTTGTATTAAATATAGTTTTTAGAAAAGAATGTCAAGGTTTTCAAGTTTCAATACCAACTTACCGTAAGAACAGAGGTTTTTTATCTCCTATCGATCTGTTCTTATTGCGTCGTTGGGGTCATATCGGGTAATCCAGTCTACATGTGTAGATATGTGAAATGTTCGTGAGTCGTGACCACCTTGCGAGACAGCTTCTATCCGAAGACAGGAATAGTATGGATAAGGCATTTTCCCGATTTTTCCCTATCAACACGGTATTAGTATTTATTGCTGTCACTCACGCATCCTTCCATGCGTCCGTACGTCCGTCCGTCCGTAGTCTGTCACACATGTATACAGCCAAGCGGTTGGAGCTACAGTCTTAAAATGTTCACTTTATAAACATCTTGGTGGCCCAAGACCATACCAATAGTCAAAAATGATTTTAAAATGTTTAAATAGGGGCTTCCATACAGCTAAAGGGGGCGCGAAAACAAACCAACTTAATTTTGCATTTGGTTCGGAACCCTAAATTTGTGAAGTCTGACTCGCACTTGGCTGGTTTTTTCCTACCCAAATGGTGGCAAACAAGCTAACGGCCTACAGTAAATATCTAAATACCGTAACCTATGGATGCAACACAACATAACCATAGAGCATGTAGAAGAGATTACAGAAACAAATCCTTTTTTCGGTAAAATTTAAGTTAAACGAGTTGTGTGAAAGTAATCTGTATAAAAAACGACTTAATTTGATATCCGAGTCACCTTGTCACATTGACATTTCTATAATTAAGATCTCAAGCGGCTTTCATATTGATTCGAACTGCGATAAGGTACGAATTGTCCCAGAAATCAAATTGGTTGACTGTACAAGATGCAAAATCCAGTTTAAAAAAATATCTTTAAATGTATGACAAACTATTTTATCAAAGTCCAGAACATTTCTAGATTTGACGTGTTACAAAGAGTAACTACTTGCGGTTCATTATAAAAAATATTTTATTTAATATCGTCTGCAAAACTATCAAATATTTTAATGAATGAATTTTGATTTGGACGTTAATTTTAATACGAAAAGAAACTAGATTATCAATACTATGCTCACGTCCAAAAGTATCATACTGTCATTCACACATCACCGCATTTCATACTCAACCTCAATGGTCATACAAAAAAAAGTTATAACCCGCTGAGATAAACCCATATCAATTGCTGTCTTTCGCTCCTCAATTGTCTATGACTAGATATCGCCTAAAAAAGTAAAAAAGGCTCTTTATACATACGCGATCTCTAACCTTTTTGTGGGAATATTGAAGAGTAGCGTGAAAAGCACCCACCGGTATCGACGCGGTTTTTGAAATTGGAACAAAAAGTCGTTCGTACTCCTGTTTTGAATTCTGTTTCTTTCACCTTAAAGTCGGAATCGAAGCGATAGTTGTTGGTCTTAAGGGTGTTTAAAAAAATGGCGGCATTTAGAAAAGGCTTTTTTTGGGATGTTTGTCGGTGACAGTTAACAATGATCAGATTTTTTTTTCTTTATTTACGGAACTGTGATTTAAATCGATACCACGGTGATAAGTATCAGCAGTAGTTTTTTAATGGTTTCGAGTTAGAGTTTGCTTGTGATAAGGGTTCCGCTTGCGACTGGCTGTAATGCAACCGTTTTAATAAATTAAGGGTCGGTTGCACCAACGTACGAACACAGACCGGTCATCGTCAAATATGGCGCCGACAGCTGTCATCCCATAGAAACTTGTCAAACTTTCCATACAATCAGATTTGACGAACACCACTTACGATTACAGACGGTTTGGTGCAACCCAGCCTAAATGTCTTATAGTTGATTTCTCTATACTTTACGTACGTCATATTGTGCAGTTATATAATTGTTATCACGTTTGACTTGTGGTCTCATTACTTGCGTATAGAATACTTTATTAAACATTTACTTTAAATACGTAGTGTGTAAAATGTGCCATTATAGTCATACAAGTGAGTAATCGCCTTAATATCAGCGTATCAAACTCGTTCGGACTAAGGAGTAAGTAATTAAATACCATTCTTTCCTAATAAATAACCCACAAAACAATCATTTACTGGCAACATTGATGAATTATAAAACTAATGACAACCATCAAGCTAGTCGGCAATTATAGTCCAGTCAAAACGTTCAATTTTAATTCTGATTGATGATTCCATATATCTAATTATATAAATATTGGTTTGGATGTCCGTCCGTCACGCGTCTGTCAAAAGTGATGTTAGAATGCAATCTGTCAAATCAGTGTTCATTTTTTGGATGAGCGTGAAAATATTTGGAATTGACATGTGTGTGATATTGTTTTTGTTCCGTTTATTTCATTTTGATTTTTTGTTATACGAAACAAAGACAGTAAGAAAAGTTAGACGATCAAATATGTTTTTTTTTTTGCGTTGACTAAACATAACAACAATTTAAGTCATTTTACTATTAAAGAAATAAGCTTCTTGAGATCTAGACGTTGCCTGCGTGGCGTACGGCGCAAGAAAGGCGTCCTGAAAAAGTAGCGAATCTGGCCCGCATCCCTTCTGCTACCCTTCTTTTACCCAGACGTCTCCCCTATTACACCACGCGCCACGCAGGCACCTTCTGAATTAAGCGGTGTTTACGTGTATTACAATAAAACTAAAAGTGTCTAAAGAATGAATTACACCCACACTCTGCTATTTGATGAATCAAAGATGAAAGATTGTAAGATCAGGCTGGAATTAATAACAAAATCATATCAGTAATTAAAAACATAGCACTTATCACATCAGAATCGGCTAAACAATAAAAAGATGAATTTTATTGGGTACTACGGGTTCTCGATTGAAACTCAGAATACATTTTATTTCTCAATTTTGAGAGTATTGTTTGTTTATCCTGCCTTTAACAAGTGACTGTTCCTATCTATAATACTTTTATGTCTCAATACTTCAGTTCAGTGTCATTTTGTTATTTACGTGGCTTTGTAGATAATGGAAACCGAAGTTTGAAAAGCGTTCAAAGAAAGGAATATCATAATACTTTAATATATTATTGGTTTATATTTTTGTATAAGCACCCGATAGTCCTGGGCCTGTAGTATGGTCACGTGATAGCGTGATAAACGCCAAGATAAACCATTTGTCACTTTCTGATACCAGTCGCGATAGAAAGTGACAGATGCTTTATTTGGTCGTTCGTATTCCGTTAACGTTGTCTACCTGCATGACACTGCTTGTATAGTCTATAATAGACTCTGTAATAGGCCATTGATTTTGGTAAGAACATTTATTTATGCTGTGAAGAACGTCAAAATATAATAATAAATATTTGTAACCAAGGAAAACACTACGTTTTCGATTATTTTAATCTACAGTATAGTTCGTACAAACTTGTAAGTGAACAACTGTCAAATGAACGCAAGCAACAATTTACCTTACAGTCAGAGCTCGAGTTTGTTTGACAGAATTTGGCCTTAGAACTTTGTAAGAGCTATACACGTTTTTCCTTAATTTGGCACAAAATCGATTTATGTAAGATTATTCTCCAA
This sequence comes from Cenopis cana, assembly GCA_951800055.1. NCBI lineage: Eukaryota > Metazoa > Arthropoda > Insecta > Lepidoptera > Tortricidae > Cenopis > Cenopis cana. The sequence continues at coordinate 7,493,154 of OX637492.1, read as the reverse complement.
TACGTATATTAAAGAAAGATCGCCACGAATTAAATTAGCCGTATGTTTCAATAGGAAACAAGTATTTTCTGAAATCGAGAACTAAAACTAGGGGTTATTTATGTATAACCTGGCTTCTTCTTTAGCTTCACTTAGGACTGTCGTTTGTGCTGAAGTCCTTGCAGATAACCAAAAAACTCACACAATGAAGTGAGATCGACGTGAGAACCGCCAACCAATGGTAGCCGCGGCTGTCAAATACCGCGCGAGGCGGGGTTGAAACCGTATGATTGACAGCTCTTGACAGCGGATAAACACAGGTTGCGTCGCGAAAGGATTTTTCGACTGTAAAGTTATTTTTGGGCGGGTTCAGAGGGCGAGACTTTTTGTAGTTTTGTGATTTCTAGGTCTTGTTTTAACTATAAGTCAAGTCTTTCTAATCTCGCCCTTTTTTATATTTTCGCGATTGGACATAGGGAATTAATATAGGTAATACTCGAATAAACTTTGCTTACCTTCTCGTTTGATTAACCTCGTCCACGTTTGATCTCGAACAACATGAGAATAGGAACTCTTTAATTTCTTCTATGATTGAATCATTTTTTTTTCAAGTTCATGACACAGGTTTTTTGGTCACCATTTTTATCGTCATTTATTTTGTTTTTTATGCAGCTGCCTTCGATATTTTTGGCATTATTTTTATTCCAAACGAGTTATTGGGATCATCTGCTGACGCTGAGGAAGCGTTGCGTTGCACAATTATAAATGTAGAGGCCTTTAAAACACGAGTGTGGTTTTATAAAATAACCCGTAGGCGAGTATAATAATAACATCACACGAGCTTCTCATTATGTAACAGTTGCATAAACTACCATAAGTCATATAATAATAATTAATATGAATTTCACTCTATTCAATAAAATAATACAACACAAATTGTTTTTTTATCAAACTTACATATTTTAAATAGAAAACTTCGTATTATCGTTTACATATTTTAAATAAACGGGTCACTCACGTCTGTATCGTCGAATATCGCTCGACATGTCATGACCACTCATGATTAAGGACCACGTATTGGCCCAAAGCATGTCAAGCGATATTCGACGATACAGACGTGAGTGACCCGTTTATTATATTTCAATAAACTTACATATTATTATCGCCTTACAGAGGAGATTCATTATTTAACATTCAAAAAATTAAAATTAACCTGGGCAAAGAAAAGTACGCTCGTACATTTAAATTATTAAAAGTTGAAGTCGGTTAAAGTATTATAAGAGCGATCTTCAGGCCATCTCCAACAGCCATATCTTTCCACAATAAAACAAGCAATTCCTGATATTAAAATTTTCAATAATACCTAATGGATGTCGTACTCAACGTATTGAGTGCACCCTTCGCGATTCCTTCTAAGGGTAGACTTCCAGTTATGCTACCTATTGTAACTATCAAAACAGCAGTAGATAAAAAGATTTTCAAAATCGGTGAAAGAAGGTTACTTAAGTAAAATAATGACTTATCATAATTGACATATTTAATCAAATTTTCTTACTCTAATCTTATTTTATTTGTAGAACGCAGATTTTGTACCGGAGCTTCACTCCCTTGCGGAATTTTCACCGGGGTATTTGTTCCAAGCCTTTTCCGAAATTCAAATAATCGTGTAACCACTCACTCCACTACCCAAAAGTTGTCTTCCAGACATTAGCGATAAGACCGCCAAATAGAGCTTAAGTTTCTTAATTGTTTTATTTCTTTTCTGGTAAACAATAAAGGATATTTGTTTTGTATTGGGCTAAATAATTTCGTCTTTTGGTTCAGCTGTTTAATTATCGAAAGGTGACACACTTACTTTGGCATTTATAATATTCGATATAGCTTTAAGCGCCTGTATACACACTGTATGTATACAAGTACTCCCCATACAAACTTGTGCAAGTTTCTCTTGGCTTGTGTTTTCATTATACTTATGATTTTTGGTCAGTTTTTTAATTAGCTAGAACCTCAAGAAAAAAAAATGATTTTTTTTTTTTTGATTTTTTTGAATTTTTTTTTGCTTTACATTCTTCGTACTAATATCTAATATTAACAAGCAAATTATATGTGGGAGTGCCACAACTGACGAATAAAACTTGCACAGAGTTTGTATGGAGAAGGCGTATACAGGCGCCTTAATACACACATTTTTTCTATGCTATATTGGCCCCAAGGTGCCCCACTGGCACATGCCATCGTCTATTTTTAATACCGTCCTTTGTATTCTCCTCTTTTGTCTTATTATTTGAGTGTTTGATGTCCTCCCCATTCTTTGTAGTGTCATAATTATGTCATTTTAGGGTGGAATTGAAATTCAGATGGCTCGGTGATGGGTTTGATGTATGAGACGAGAGAGATGGAGTGCCATATTGCTAATGGGCATATCCATATTCCATAAGGTATGGAAACAAAGAGCCGTGCAAAGAATGCAAGTTCACTTATGCTATACACTATGAGCCTGAGTAACCCGACAAACTTTAATATTGCATTCTTGACCATTTTGGATATTAAAATGTCATACAAAATTTGCTTGACTGGGTCTTATTTTAGAAATATAAAAAAGGAATGTATTTGTGTCGTAATTCTGCAATAAAGCTCTTTTGATTGTGACATTAACCAAGTCACAACACAAGTACCTAATTTACACAATATCAAAGTGACCGTAGTCAATCGCGAAAGTACCGAATTTATGGAAAATAAATTGTTTACAGTTTGTTTTAAGTGGTTTATTTATACAAAGTGACTTGCCTTCAAGTTTTAAAGACAAAAATGCCATAAACTCTGAAAATAATAATTCTCTTTTTGCCGTATTTATACAAGGCTGATATAACTTTTTTTAGTCCGTATAACCTCATAAATGCATGGTTAAAATCTGTCGAGTTACTCGGGCCCACCGTGTAGGGCGTGAAGATACCTTTGTTAGTTCATCATTTACATTCATCATCTCTTGTTGTATAACTTAATCATCATCCTCTCCTATTGCGATTTCTCTGTTGTATCTCAAAAGAGTTACGAAAGCGATTGTCAACTGACCTTCCATCCAAGAGGATAAACCATAATCTTGTGGGAATCAGACCGATTTCCTTTAGTAAAAACGTGTGTCGTAATCCAGAAACAAGTTGGGATTCGATCCCAGAACCTCCAAAAATGTTATTAATTCATGCGTATAAAATCTCCGATTACAAGTGATCATCCTAGAAATGATGACGATAATGAATTATTTAAAATACACATAAAAATGTCACTCATCCTAACAACTTGGTAGTACCAAGCCTCCGTCCCACGCTACAGTCATGCTATAGATAGTGCTGAGATTGATCCTTTATGCTGGCACACCTCCACCACTTTCATTGGCATGCCTCTTACCATTTTGTGTGTGCCTATGCCTAAACATAAGACCGAAGAAATTTATTAGCACACAGGTTAATAATTACAGATCCCAGTTCTATTTTCTATTTCAACCCCCTGTTTGTGACAAATCCCACAATTGTCCAATCCCACAGCTAGTGTATAAACTACGGAGCCCTAATCCACAGCCGGCACCTGTATCGGTGCAGACGCAGCGATCGGCCAATTACAGTGGCCGATATGACAATGCGACACGAACGGCTAGTGTGATACACGGGTCAGATTGGATGTGGTTTAGTGATTCGGGAGCTACTTTTCTGATTAGGTACTGTTTTCACGAATCAAATTATTTTTGGGAAAGTGGTGCAAGATTCAATGCTGTTCACTGTGATGACGTAGTGATCTGGGTGACCTATTAGGAGGAAAAGGCGTTGGTCCGACAAACCTCTGGAAGCTTGAATTCCCCTTCAGGCTGCGTGTGAGATTATGGTTCATTTTTTCTTTGTATTTGTTCTCTGTGTCTATAATCATTGGACTATTTTATTCTAATATAAATTATTAGATAGTTATAAAACTAACCTACTTCTAAGGTCGATCTAGTCTTACAAGTATGTATGTAGGTATGTTTATTATGTGAGGTGTGCAATAAAGAGTATTTGAATTGTATTGTATGTAACTAGCTCATTTTTTGTATGGTACCAATACTATTAACGACAGTTTAACAAAAACAAAACACAGCAAGACGATCTCCAATCGTCCGTGTGTATCAACAATAGTTTCCACCCTATAACATATGCCAAATCCATGGTTCAACCATTTTGCATTCGGCCCCAGCTCCCTAGATGACGTCAATGTGCAACCATAAATAACAACTACAACATCTCAACTACATTTTGAAACACAATCGATATTGAACTTACAAATATTACAGTTAGGGTTGATTTTTCATTAAGAGATGCCAGATTTTCCGTTTCAAATTGAACGTCACAGGTTGCAACATGAAATATAGTTCCTCCTTCATTGAATCCGTGATAAATTGATACGTAGGGGTAAGGCGGTTATTGAATATCAAGTATGGCATGTTGATCATGCGTCATTAGTACAACTCACGTATGATGAATCCTGAATTGGAATTTGTAATTGCACCCCCTATTTTGTAATGGCGTTGTATCAATCAGGATGTTTTGTGTTTGATTGCGGTCTTGAATGTCGTACGTGATTTGAGATTCATTGGCGTTGAGTGTTTAGGAATTTGAAGGTGACACGTTAGACGTTTAAGCAAAGTTGTTGAAAGGTACTTAAAAGGGCGTTCATGATATAATGAACGTTGGGACGCTTATTATACTGAATGTTAGTTCTTGTACTAAGCAAATTTGAACCGCTTTACTCATCAATCAATTGAACATGAGTACTAAGGTAACCATTAGTGTTTAAGGTGTACTATTTAAAATTAGCATATCATTGCGATATTTTGAATGTGACCAACTGTGAAAACATACTCGTAGTTAAGTAGTATATATACTAAAAGTATTTCTTTACCTCTTTATGACCGTAACATTTAGTATTGTATTATATGCTTATCTTTAATTTTATACATAGCCACATTTGTTTTATATAAGCTTATTATTATAAAGACTGCATTTTCAATTTCCATCTACAGGTATTTCTATGCTGTCATTGTTCAACCCAAATAGATTTTTACCAGTGTTGAATTTAATATTTTGGAATATCACAAAATCACAATCAAGGAATCTGTGCAAAATTATCGTCAAACTTACAGCTTAAGTTACATGCAACACAGACTTCAACTTCACAAACGCTACCTCTCCGTTAGCCAAAACCAACTTCAATTTAACAACGCAATATAAATTCAAATGCAATCGTCAATCCGAAAGATTAACACCGACGTCCATTACACAAGACCATATAGCAGTGGCCTATCTTCAATCTTGTGCTACCGCAGGCTAACAAACAACTATTGCGTAGCAACATTACGGCAAAAGCGCACTTGTGACATCTAAATTTGGGGAAGCCACAGTAACACGACGTGGAGCTGGGATTTTTGGAGGTGGTTGTAGATTATAAATAAATTCATTTTTAAATCATAGTTCCATTTGTAAATTTTAATGGAGCACTACATGATCAAAATCGCTAAAGATAGACCTTTTTATAGAATTGATTTTTATACTCCAACAGGGATAAAATAGTACAAGTCAACTATTTTAATTACATTAGATATATAAACTAAACTTAACCTTAAAAAAAGGAGTTGTTGTTCCTCAAGGCAGTATGCTAGGTCATGTATTATAAGTATGTTGGATCTAACACGCTACTATATTTCATTTGCTAATACAAAGTTAAAGTAATTAAATACAGCCAAAGCTTTGCTGTAAAAAGTATAAAAACTAGCGAATTCCTAGCTCGTGACAATGTCCGGTCGCGATGCGAGGCGACAAAACATATCGGGCGGTCTCCACGAGGCATGCAAGTAGGCTGCGCGCTTAAACGTGTCGTTTGTCTCCTGCTGAGAATCACCGCTCTGTCGGGCTAACAGCATCCCTTAATAGCATCCGTGTGAAAACTAATTTAAAATACGAGTGTTTGCAAAATCTTGATATGAAATGTGCTTTCAGGTTTAACAATGTTCATTATGCAAGAACAATACATAAAAAACCGGCCAAGTGCGTGTCGGGCCTCGCGCAAGGTAGGGTTCTGTAGTCGTCCACCCGTTACATTATGTGGACTAAAAAGTACGCAAACTTATATTTATATACTTTGTTTTTGACAGAATTAACAACATTATCTAAAGCTTAAGCTACACAGAGAGCGGGCGGGCGGTAGCGGCGCGGGAGCGGGCAGTAGCGGCGCGGGAGCGGGCGGTAGCGGCGCGGGAGCGGGCGGTAGCGGCGCGGGCTCCCGCCTGCTCCCGCGCGCCTCCTGCGCCGCTACCGCCCGCTCCCGTGCCGCTACCGCCCGCTCCCGCGGCGCTACCACCCGCTCCCGCGCCGCTAGCGCCCGCACGCTCTCTGTGTGGCTTAAGCTTAAGGTATCAATGGAAATTGTTCGAAAGTTTGCTTTTGCAAAGTACATTTCGAAGTTAGGCTATTACTCGTTAACTAGTAATGTCTACTGAGCTGTGATAGTTTTACTTTTAATTTCATCGTATATACTACTATACTACCATGATTTTTTCACATGCCTAGTAGCCACCGTTTAACTGGCAGGGGGGGGGGGGGGGGGGCACTTGACCATAACAAAAATTATCACTTCAAAGCTTAATATCACGCTAACCAATTCTTTAAAAGAGCTATCCAACGATACCCCACACGGTGGGGTTTGGCAGAAAAAAAAATTGCACCACCACTTTACATGTAGGGGAGGTAACCTAAAAAACATTTTTTTTTAAAGATTTTATTCTACCGTTTTGTCGGCGTCACTGATATGTATATCATGCCAAATTACAGCTTTCTAGTACTAACGGTTACTGAGAAAAACGGGGGTTGGACGGACGGACGGACGGACGGACGGACGGACATGGCGAAACTATAAGGTTCATTGTTTACTACGGAACCCTAAAAAACTACTGAAAATGTTGCAACTTTCGACTAAAATACGAGATGTTAATGCAGTTGATTAGAAGCCAAAGCTAGAAGGATGATGAGAAGCAAGCATTTCACGGTGTCATCGCATTTAATAACCAATTCATGTGCCGACCTATCCAATCGATGGGACAGTGAGATTCACTGTTAAATATCCAAAGATAAATAAAAAAACAAGTAATGTTAACTGGAACCATAACATGAACTCAGATATTGCGATTAAATTTTCACTACAACTTCACTCATATTACCCTTTTCTCGTTTCAGTCTTGCATATCTAGACACACAAATTTAACGGCGTCGTAAACCAGACTCTTCCCAATACATACGTCAATAGCCCCATACTTTTTAATTTTACTACCCCATGAATCAAACACAGGCATTAACTCCCCTTGATATCGACAAGCGACCGACAAAACGCTCCCAATAAAACTATAACCACAAAAATATGTCTGGAGGAAATTTCCAAGTTATAAGGGTGACCATTTCCCAACCCAAATGTCATACCGATGAATTCATGCTGCCCATTTTTTCGCCGGTTTATCGTTCTTCTTTATTACGGTCGGCCATTTTTTTCTTGTTCCCGTATATCTTTATGGGCGCGTTCGAGTACGACATTTTGGCGAATAATTTGTTTATGGTCTCATATTGGTTTCGGAAGTTGGTTATAACGTTTTTATTGTCTATGGTTTAGTGAGGCGATTTCGAGAGCATATTGGATTCGTGAGATGTATTAAAAATGATATTCTGGCTATATTATGCTATTAAATGTACAATTTACCGTATCGGAGTGAATGTTTTTGCTGGTGAGTTAACTCTTAACCCAAAAATAAAATCGTAAAATTAAGGGTGGGATGGAGTTTCGTGGCACATAATTTGTTAATATGCGCCAGATACTAAACATCGACTTATAGACATTCAACCAGACTTTTTTATTGAAGTCATCATCATCGCCAGCCGTACCATTCCACTTTTGGGCACAAGTCTCCTCTCATCCCAGAAGAGAGTAGCACAGTAGTCCCCAAGCTGGCCCAATGAGGGTTAGGACTTTCTTGTTCTTCTGCTCTTCTTTGCGGTTGTATGCAGATTTCCTCACCATGTTTTCTTTCACTGAAAAATTAACAGTAAATATCAATAAAATGTTATTCTGCACTCCGCACATAAGTTTGGAAAATTCATTGGTGCTGCGATTCGAACCCCCGCCACTTTTGACAGCCGCTTGCTTGAGTTACTAGGCTACCAGTAGCTTGCCTTACGTAGCTTATAGAAGGAGTATTTTACGTAGCTTATAGAAGGAGTATTCGAATAACTTTTGATACAAACTAAATATGTGCTCCGACATTCCTTTCCATAAATACTTTAACACATTTTAGTGTTGGGGTTTCGTTGGTTTTAAATCCTAATCCTAATATCCTAATAATATTATAAACGTGAAAGTTTGTGCGGATAGTTGGATGGATGTATGGATGTACGTTCCGCTTAATCTCAAAAACTACTGAACGGATCTCTATGAAACTTTCCAGTATTGTAGCTTAGACATCAGAATAGGACATAGGCTATAATTTGTCTCAAAATTCTTCCCCTGAGGGGGTTAAAAGGGGGTGGCCATTTTGTATGGAAAATAAAATTTTCTTTAAGATAGAAATTTCGAACCCCTTAATAGACTAACGATTAAAATTAAAGAAAACAGATTTCAGCGTTTTTTCGAAATTCACCCTCTAAAGGAGTAAAACGGGGGTTGAAAGTTTGTATGGGGAGATTTTTTTTAAAATAAGGAGCTTGAAACTTCGTTTATAGACTTAGCATTAAATTGTAAGAAAACTAATTTCAGCCATTTCGGAAATTCACTATCTGAAGGGGTGAAAAGAGGGTTGAAACATTGCATGGGCATACTGAGTTTTTAAAACGTGAGTGACTTTATACTTGGCGGGTACTTGGGGTCAGTTAAAGTAAGTAAGAAAATATTTTTCGGGGTTTTTGAAAATTTATCCCTAAGGGTATGAAAAAGGGCGTTGAATTTCTGTATGGAAAACGTGTAATATTCGAAGTGAGGGACTAAAAATTTCGTTTATAGTAGGTAATTTAATAGTATATTATTAGGTAATAGGTAAGTTGACCAAACATTAAAATACCTACTGGACTACCCGTGCGAAGCCGGGGCGGGTCGCTAGTATGTAAGTAGTTCTCGTATAACCCATTCAATTCCCACCTAAAGCTAACACCAAATTCCCAAATCGCCATACCCTTCCCCATCGCTAAGCCCCGTCTCATCGTCTATTCTGCAATTTGTATCGAATACTGCATTCGCTTTGTACCTATAATACCTAATTACCCTTTGATTGATAACCTTAATTAAACAAATGACGCTTTTCACAGCTTAAGCTCTCACGGATTGAGTTTGTTAGGTTTGAACAGTAACAAGTGTATGTATTGGAATTTAATATTAAATTAAGATAAAATGGTAATAACTTATTATGGTAAAGAGTCTTTTCCAGTAGAGTACTTTTATCTCACGCGCGGGTAAACAATGGTTGTGTGTTGAGCTATATAATATACACACATTGTCTATGTGTGCTTCAGCATAAAAGCTATAAGTTCACGTTGTGTCTATGTGTTTGTATGTGTCCGAGTTACAACAACGGCCAACCCGCGCCCGTGAGGTAATAGTACTATACAAAAGCTGTCCATGGCCATCTAGCGAGAAAATATCCGCTAGATTATCTACACAAAAACATCTTTATTGTACAAAATAATCGCCACCTTACAAGGGAAAATATTAAAGGTAGTTTCTATAGCTTTCAAAAAAAAGCAGAATCATATCTTGAAAGCTATAGGAACTATAATATTATCCTGTTCAACGGTGATTAACATGACATTAAAGAATAACATGGAGAAAAAATATTACTTACATTGAGATTTTGAGATTAACCTTATTCATGTTGAAAATTCTACGAGCAAAACAAATCGTTACAATAGTGACGCAACTTATCGCGAAGTGCTATGAGGCGGGAATAACTCATCGAACGTAATGCATAAATCAAATGATATAGTAAGTGAGACTAATGCAGAGTAGACACCGCATTGGGATGGTTGAGTGCAAGAAATTACAACTGTTTTTGTTTAATAAACTTTATATTTGATCGTTTAATGCTTTATCATCTGATCTATTGGAATTTCTTATGAATAAGGTTATCATTGTCGCATTTTACCTGATCGAAAATTTTATACTTAAAAGATTATATGCTTTTTGTTTTTTTCCTAAAACCATTATTTCTACATAAGTTAAGAGATTTGAAGTATCGTATCTAGGATTAACTCATTCTATATAACAGATTGGTCTGAACATGCGTTGCCAATACAAATGGTGCGGTGAACGAATTATTTTTGGTTCGAAATCGGCAAACCATTCGAATGTTACATACGTTTTAGTTAAGTGTTTCGATATTTCATTGTAACTGAGCGAGACTATTAATTAATTACATTAATAAAATTTGAATATCAAACAATTTACGTTTAATTTAAGTTTTATTTGTTCAGTAAAAGTATTCAGTAAAAAAGGAAACTAAACTCGTATTACACATAAGGTAAACGTCCCAATCGACACCTTATTACCCAATAGATGACACAACATATTGATCACTTCTGTCATTGACACATAGGATTCTAAGTGTCATGTATTGGGTTTAGTGTTGAGTACTGCGATATTTACGTTATCTCCCAACATTAGATGAAACTTTGGGTGTTGGACTCTTTTACCTGTCTAAAGTTATGATTTCTCCTATTCTCCACGAATAAATGGCAGTACACTGTTAAAAATTATGTAATTTTACATGCAAAAAAAATACATAAACATGTAAATTTCCTGAAAAAGCAAGAACATTTACCAAAAATCATGATATTTTACATAAATTTCATTAATTTCAATTTTTTTCGGCAAAATTTACAATTTTTATGTCGTTTTACATAACATTTATGTCATAATCACTAAAACATGGACGTTTACATAAATTCTGTAAAAATACATGGAGTTGCTTTGAAAAATACATGTCGGTATGTATTTTTAAAAATTAAAATGGGGATTTTGCATAAAAAATATGTGGTTTTACCTACTTTCCTGAAAAATACATTTTTATGTAAATTTACTTACGTCTTATGTAATATTCACAAAAAAGGCAGCAAAATTACAAAAAAACATACGAAATTTCCTAAAATTTCTTTAATTTTACAAATTTTCTTCAATTTTTCTATTTGTATGTGTATTATTACATAAAAATTATGTAATAATATCTAAGACATGGACGTTTACATAAAATCTGTAAAATTAAACGGAATGTTTGGGAAAAATACATTTCGGTATGTGTTTTTAACAATTAAAACGGGAATGTCACATTAAAATCTCGTAGTTTTACCTACATTCCTGAAAAATACATTTTTATGTGAATTTACTTACGCCTTATGTTATATTCAGCAGCGTATCAGTAAAATTACAAACAAAATTACGAAATTTCCCATTATTTCTTTAATATTACAAATTTTGTTTTATTTCTTCTATTTGAACGTGTAGTTTTACATAAAAGTTATGTAATAATCACTAAGACATGGACTTATACATAAAATCTGTAAAATTACGCGGAACGTCTGGGACAAATACATTTCGGTATGTGTTATTAAAAATTAAAACGGTAATTTCACATAAAAGTCTCGTGGCTTTACTTACATTCCTGAAAAATACGTATGTATGTAAATTTACTTACGTCTTGTGTAATATTAAAGAATCCGACAATAAAATTACAAACTTTTTTACGAAATTTCCCAATATTTCTTTAATATTACAAGTTCTCTGTAATTTTTTTATTTGAATTTGTATTTTTACATAAAAGTTATGTAATAATCACCACGCCATGGACGTTTACATAAAATCTTTAATATTACACGGAATTTCTGGAACAAATACATTTCGATATGCGTTTTTAACGATTAAAACGGTAATTTCACATAAAAATTGCTAAGTTTTACCTACATTCCTGAAAAAATACTTTTTATGTAAATTTACTTATGTATTATGTAATATTCAGAAAAATGGCAATAGAATTACATAACATATTACGAAATTTTCCAATATTACTTTAATTTTACAATTATTTTTTTAATTTTCAATGTCAACCCGTCTTTTTACATAAAAAAATATGTAATTATCACTAAAAATATGTAATTATCACTAAGACATGAACATTTACATAAAAGCTGTAAAATTACACGGGATATCTGGGACAATTACATTGCTATATGCATTTTTAACAATTGAAACGGGAAACTCAAATAAAAATGTCGTGGTTTTACCTACTTTCCTGAAAAATACCTTTTTATGTAAATTTACTTACGTCTTATGTAATATTAAGAAAAATGAAAGTAAAACTACAAACTAAATTGTGATACTATTTCCCAACTTTATTTTTTATTTTCCATTAGACTACTAGTTTTTACATAAAAAATATGTGATAATCACGAAGACGGATGTTTACATAAAATCTGTAAAATTACACACAATACCTGGGACAAATACATTTCGGTATGTGTTTTTACCAATTGAACCGGGAATTTCACATAAAAGTGCCGTGGTTTTTCCTAGATTCCTGAAAAGTAACTTTTATGTGAATTTACTTACGTCTGATATTCAGAAAAATGACAATAAACTACTATCAAAATTACGAAATATCCCTTTTTTATAATTTTCTATTTAATTCTTCTTAACAATAAAACGGGAATTTCACATAAAAGTGCCATAAATATACCTTTTTATGTGAATTTACTTACGGCTTAGGTAAAATTCAGGAAAATTACAGTAAAACTACTAACAAACTTATGAAATTACCCGATTTTTTTTTAATTTTCCATTTGATTTTTTCATTTTACATAAAAAAATATATAATAATCACGAAGATGGACGTTTACATAAAATCTGTACATACACACAATGCCTAGGGCAAATATATTTCGGTGTTTTTACCAAATGAAACGCGAATTTCACGTAAGTGGCGTGATTTTCAATTTTAACCCGTCTTTTAACATAAAAAATATGTAATTATTAATTAAAACGGGATTTTCACATAAAAATGTCGTGGTTTTACCTATTTTCCTGAAAAATATTTTTTAGGTGAATTTACGTTACGTCTTATGTAACATTCAGAAAACTGATAATGAAATTACAAACAAAATTATGAAACTTGCCTTTTTTTAATTGTCATGGGCCTTAGAGCGTGTTCACATAGCACGACACGATATTGTTCACATTTCCGTTCCGATGTGGTTCAAATTCGATATCTGGATGTCCGGGAGGTCCCATAGAAAAAATCCCAGCTCAGATTTGAAAAGGTAGCTATTTTTATATTTACAGATTTTTTTATTTTTTTATTATGTTTTTTTTTCGTATTTCGATTTTGAACGAAATCGGACTATAAATTAAAAAAAAACTGAGCTGTGGCTACTTTCTTAAAATCTGAGAGATTCGTATTAAATTACCTCCCGGACCCTCAGATATTGATTTTGAATGAAATCGATCTATAAATGAAAAAGCGGCCAAGTGCGTGTCGGATCACGCACAACGAGGGTTCCGTACCGACACCTACTAGTCCACATTTCAAAACACTATTTAATACCTTGAATCAAAAAAGGTCGTATCTTCATATAGGGAAGTCACGGCACTTACGTCTTTTTGTTTGGGCAAGACAGTTTTTCAGTGATAACTCAAAAACCCTAAACCCGTTGTTGTTCAAACCAATATTCGTTGAAAGTATTTATTATTATACACCACCTCAATTTTTTTCAGAATTTTAATCTTCATAGTTTGGAAATTAGAGGGGGGGGGGGGGACACTTTGTGCGACTTTGGGGGCTAATATCTCACCAACGATTGACTTAAATGGAAAACTTTCTTAAAAACCTCTATATAATTTTTAAAGGCCTATCCAAAAATACCCCACACAACTACTTGCATTGAAAAAAATTGTCTTCCCCCGGTTACATGTATGGGGTGCCCCCCTAAAATATTTATTTTCCTTATTTCACATCACATTTATATAACGGTTCATAGAATACATCTTCCTACCAAATTTCATAATTGTAGTACTTATAGTCTCCGAGTAAACCGGCTGTGACATACGGACGGACAGACAGACAGACAGACATGACGAATCTATAAGGGTTCCGTTTTTGCCATTCTGGCTACGGAACACTAAAGACCTAAACTGTGGTAACCTTCTTGAAATCTGAGCTAGGATTCTTATTTAATGATGACCCTCAGATATCGATTTTGATCGAAATTGAACTGTAATATAGGTATTATATTAAGTCCGGTTGTGTGTGCTTTACGGAATAAATGGTTTTTCTTCTTCTTTCTTCTTCAAAATCAATATGGCGACACTTTTTTTCAAATCTGACATAAGCTTCGTCCAAAATGATAACTAGTGGTAATGTGAGTATGTGGACTGTATTAGGATTATTTTTTTTTACTTTAAATTCAAAATAAATGTTAAATTCGAAATCCTCATCGCCGAATTAGTCGAAATCGAGTATAATGACAATATTTCCCAAAAAAAATTTTTTTTACTTTAAATTCTAAATAAACGTAAAATTCGAAATCCTCATCCCCGAATTAGTCGAAATCGAGTATAATCACGATTTTTCGCAAATTAAATTTTTTACTTCAAATTCAAAATTAATGTCAAATTTGAAATCCTTATTCCCAAAAAAAAAACCTATATCGAGCTGACGTTTCGTATCGACTGAATTTTAATTTTCCTGTTCCAAATTTTAAAAAAAAAATACATTATTAAATAGGAAATTACAATGATAATAATGTTACTGCTGGTAACCTTCACCACAGGTAAGAAAATTTTCATAAATATTTTTTTTTTCTATTGCCTACGGTTTCTGAACGCATTTTAGAGGATTTATGAAATATTAAATTTGAATGTCTTTCCACATCACTAAAAAAAAATTAATGTTTTAGTTTTTAGTTGGTTTTAATTAGTCATAATGTTTATTATTGTATTTTACATCACTAAAAACGGTTTCTCGTTTCATAAAACACGAGTGTGTTTTATGAAACGAGCCGAAGGCGAGTTTCATAATAAGGTCACACGAGTGTTTTAATGCCTAATTATGTACAGTTGCATACATTACTTTATCTACACACATATTATAACTACTCTAAGATGGGTTTAGAAACCGTAGTAAATAAATACAATAATTGTGTTAACACAACCTTTTTTTGCACGGTTGCGGAAATATCGAAATCAGAACAGGCAACCGATACCTGAATGTTATTTTAAAAAGTAAAGAGTCCCTATTCTAATGTGATCATCGCGTTATAGCTCAAATTTCGTGCGATATATACTAAAAAAACATCGACTGTAGAAAGCTTGAAAGAAGCTTCGTCCAAAATGATAACTAGTGGTAAATGTGAGTATGTGGACTGTATTAGGATGTTTAATGGATGATAGAAACACGTAGATTTATATAAAACTATATTAATAAATCAATAATAATATTAGACCAGGCGAGCTGTCAACACTGAATCCTCAAATTTTATATAGGGTAGGCAATGCGCACGTGACTCCTTCGGAGTTGCGAGCGTCTATAGGCTGCGGTATCCACTTACAATCAGGTGCACCACACGCTTGTTTGCCACCGTCGTTGTATAAAAAAATTAACAAAATCAATTTGGCCGACACTTTTTCAAATCTGACGTCAGATTGACCCTAAGTCGCTCAAATATCGATTTTGAACTTAATCGGGACGTATATAAATAAAATAAAAATGGCCGCCACTCGTTTAAAATCTAATATCGAATTTATATTAAAAGACTCCCGGATCGGAATATCTGTTGAGTTTCGTAACAAGTTATTACGAAACTCAACAGATATTTAAAAAAAACTGAAATAATTTAAACCAGTATCACATGAGATTTTTATACAGAAGCTATGTGGAATTGGTGTTCGTGGAGTAGCTCTCAATTGTTAAAATTAAAATAACTAGTGGCTCTGTGAGCTGTAGACCTCGTGAGTGTTTTTTTTTTATTTCCAAAACTATGTTAGATATCGAACCTGTAGAGGAGGATAAACCATAGATTTTTTTTTAGATTACTCGACAAAAATATTCTATGTAATCAAAGAACGTGCTCACAATACTTCACGAGAATCTGTTGTGAAATGCGACCCTTAGAGGTGAACAAATCGAAATTCGGCCGCAGAAACACAAAATAATTGATAAAAAAATTGTTTTTTTAAATTTTGAAAAAGTGACTCGATAAAAAAATTCTATAGAATTACCGCACCTGCTCACAAAATTTCACTAAAATCGGTTGATAAATGCGACCTGTAGAGGAGAACAAACCAGTGAATAAAAAAAAAAAAAATTTACAAAAATTTACTTTTCTAAAAAATTCTATGTAATCATAAAACCTGCTTACAAAACTTCACGAGAATCGGTTGAGAAATGCGACCTGTAGAGGAAAAAACGGCCGCAGAAAAATACGAAATCATTGATAAAAAGTTTGTTTTTTCGAATTTCAAAAAAGTGACTCGACAAAAAAATTCTATTTAGTTACCAAACCTGCTCGCAAAATTTCACGAAAATCGGTTGATAAATGCGACCTGTAGAGGAGAACAGCCAAAGACGAAAAAAAATTTTTTTCATAATTTACAAAAATTTACTCTACAAATAAATTATATTATGTAGTCATGGAATCTGCTCACAAAATTTCATGAGGATCGGTTGAGAAATGCGACCTGTAGAGGAAAAAACGGCCGCAGAAAAACACGAAATCATTGATACAATGTTTGTTTTTTTGAATTTCCAAAAAGTGACTCGACAAAAAAATTCAGTATAGTTACCGAACCTGCTCACAAAATTTCACGAAAATCGGTTGATAAATGCGACCTGTAGAGGAGGACATACAAAAATCCGGCCGGACATACGAAAGCATTTTTGTCGAAGCTAAAACAGAGACCTCGTTTCACTCGGTCAACTACCACGTAATGAAGTAAATAATAGTTTAACTGTTAAACGGTTAAACTTTAAAAGGAAGATTTTTTTTTGCGGAAACCGTCATTATCCTCGATGTCGACTAAATCAGGGATAAGGATTTCAAATTTTATATTTATTTTGAATTTTAAGAAAAAAAAATTTTTTCTGAATAATCTTCATACTCGGTTTCGACTAATTCAGGGATAAGGATAACGATTTCAAATTTTATATTTATTGACATGTCGAAAAAAAAAATTTTTATATTTAAAATTCAAAATAAATGTAAAATTTGGAATCCTTATTATCCCTGAATTAGTCGAAACCGAGTATAATGACGATTTTACGCAAAAAAAATTTTTTGACCTAAAATTCAAAATAAATGTAAAATTTGAAATCCTCATCCCCGAATTAGTCGAAATCGAGTATAATGACGATTGTTCCCAAAATAATTTTTTTTTTTACTTTAAATTCAAAATAAATGTTAAATTCGAAATCCTCATCGCCGAATTAGTCGAAATCGAGTATAATGACAATATTTCCCAAAAAAAATTTTTTTTTACTTTAAATTCTAAATAAACGTAAAATTCGAAATCCTCATCCCCGAATTAGTCGAAATCGAGTATAATGACGATTTTTCGCAAATTAAATTTTTTACTTCAAATTCAAAATTAATGTCAAATTTGAAATCCTTATTCCCAAAAAAAAAACCTATATCGAGCTGACGTTTCGTATCGACTGAATTTTAATTTTCCTCTTCCAAATTTAAAAAAAAAATTACATTATTAAATAGGAAATTACAATGATAATAATGTTACTGCTGGTAACCTTCACCACAGGTAAGAAAATTTTCATAAATATTTTTTTTTTCTATTGCCTACGGTTTCTGAACGCATTTTAGAGGATTTATGAAATATTAAATTTGAATGTCTTTCCACATCACTAAAAAAAATTTAATGTTTTAGTTTTTAGTTGGTCTTAATTAGTCATAATGTTTATTATTGTATTTTACATCACTAAAAACGGTTTCTCGTTTCATAAAACACGAGTGTGTTTTATGAAACGAGCCGAAGGCGAGTTTCATAATAAGGTCACACGAGTGTTTTAATGCCTAATTATGTACAGTTGCATACATTACTTTATCTACACACATATTATAACTACTCTAAGATGTTTTTAGAAACCGTAGTAAATAAATACAATAATTGTGTTAATACAACCTTTTTTTGCACGGTTGCGGAAATATCGAAATCAGAACAGGCAACCGATACCTGAATGTTATTTTAAAAAGTAAAGAGTCCCTATTCTGATGTGATCATCACGTTATAGCTCAAATTTCGTGCGATATATACTAAAAAAACATCGAGCTGACATTTCGCATCGACTGAATTTGAATTTTCAGTGATACTAGAATAGGGAAATGTCAACTTTGACATTTAAATTTTGACAGTTTTGTTTGACGTTAAATGTTTTAACATCATATATGAGATTAAAATGAAAATTATATTACTGCTGTAGCCTTAGCCACAGATAAGAAAATTGCCATAAAGTCATTGAATGTTGAAATGAGAGTCATTTTCTACGGTTTCCGAACGCATATTAGAGGATTTATGATATGTGTGTAGATAAAGATTTAAAAAGGACGCTGATTTGAACAAACCAATTCACACTGTCTTAGTGACGTCACTTAGACAGTATTTCCCTACAAACTTCATAATTACCAAATCGTTTTTGATATTTAATAAAAAGTTGCTGATTTGACTATGAGTAAAATACCGTATTTCCGAACGCTACCGACGCGACCGCTGCCCCGCGCTCTCCCCGCCCGCAGGACGCACTGGACGCAGGCTTCATTCATTGTCGCTTTTGTGCGCGCACAAAATTTACCACAGTGAAAAATAGTGATTTTAATAAAGTGTTTAGTGTTTTCAGAATAATTAGGTATGTCCAAACGAAGGCACAGCCGTTCCCTTGAACGGTTGGAGGATGAGATTATTCGTTTGAAGATAAGATTAAGGCGCCGATCAAGATCGTTTTCTTCTTCGTCGAGATCGCCTTCGCCATGGCGTCAGCGTCACTACAGACACAGTTCACGGGAAAGCCGCGAAGCTTCATTTGGCGAAATGGGCGATATGTCGCCAGTTAAATCTGGCTCAGAATCGCCGGTCATTGTAATTGAGGCAGAAGAAGACATTGCAACGCCTGATGTTCCCGGCAATAAAGAGAATCTGAAGCCAGACGAGCCAGGCCAACAAGTAACGCATCGTAAGTCTTTAATTTTACGGAGCATTATTGCGTGCCGTGTATGCTCTACTCTTTACTATAATTTATTTTTTCCTTTAAGAAATATCTACCTAGCATATATAGCATGGAGTGTGCGTCCCTTCGGACTGTTTTTTTAGCGCGGATTGTCAACTTAGATTTATCCGTTTACCTTGCTGGGCATTGGACATGTCTCCTTGCCGGCTGCAAGTGACACTTGCGGTATACTATAATGGGTATACTCTTGTTGTCGCAGCGCATTAGTAACTGTTGTGGCGTATTACAATGGATACACTCTCTTACTATACAGCACTGGTTTAAGCTACTTTCCGACTCGTCATGTAAAAGGCCCCGGTCGGGTACTGATTTCAGTAACCCAAATGTTTGACCGGTTACCCCGAGTTCCGTGATGAGGCTACACTGGGCCCATTCGTTACTCATCGTATTCTAATAAGACCTTAAGTACTATGGGGTAAAATTGCTGGTATGAATCTTCTGCATGTTTTTTATGGATTACCTGAACTTTCCTTTTGTGATGAGGCCGCCCTGTGTCTTTAAACAGACATTGCATTTTAAGGGCAACATGACAACTAATAAATGGCGGATGCAGTCGCATTATTTGCAGGAATGCCTTTGTAATGCTTACATGCTTGCTTTATTTACAGCAGAGGAAGAACTGAGCGAAACTATACTGGCCCTCCTTGGTGAGGCATCAGAGGAAATTAAATATGACCCAAAGCTGTTAACCCAGTTATCTACTAGATGGCAAGATATTATCAAGAGAGGGATGAAAAAAGAAGAAAAAGAAAAATTAATAATTAAAAATTAATAAAACATAATTGAAAAAGGTAAGTTTGTACAAATTTGTACCCATAGTAGTGTTACACAAGACTCGAGCCTTTATTTAGCCTCTTTTGTTTGGGTTCGCCTCGATTCTTGATGCCTAGTAGACTAAAAGCCTTCCTTCAAGCCTAGTTCTATTCAAGAACCTAGACTCTGAGGTAATAACCTTATTTAAGGGTATAGGTACTATTTAAAGTCCTTGTCAAGATATGAATCCTCAAGAATATTTTAGCCTCCAAGCCCAAATAAACAAAGGTTGCTGTTTAGTTTCGCACGTAATCATTCCGCGTTTTACCGCGCTCGCCCGTTTCTGTACTTCGCCGTAGGTGGCGCGCGTGCGTCTCTGTCGCCCACGCTCTCCGCGACGCCCCCGCGGCGCGCGCCATGATGGCAGTCAAGACTATTCGTTCACGCAGCGCGCGTCGTAATTTGACATTTAAGTCTGTGTTATGTCATAGAATAAGTACCTTCCTAATTGTTAATGTGTGAAATAAAGAAGTTACAGTGGCTGCTCAACTAGTGGCGTTGAATCGATATTCAAACTGTGCCTACGTTCTCGCCGCGAGTGCCGTGCCGCGCTAGATTTCATTCAACTCGCGCCGTTTTTTGACGAAAAGTGTAAAAGAATTGTTGCCATGAATACGCGGAGTAAAACCGCTAACGACGAAAGGACTCCCAATCCTGATGGAAACGAATCTTCCGACGAGGCGGAGGCAGGAGCAAAGGAGCCGCGCGCCTCGGGCGCCCCCCGCGCTGCCGCCACCGCCGCCGCCGCCGCCGCGCCGCCCGGACACGCCGCGCCGGCGCCGGGGCGGCCGCGAACATAAACACCGAGACCTTCCTGGTCGGCGTCATGGAGTCCTTCGCCAGGATGCAAGCGGAGACGAACCGCACCCTGGTGGAAACCCTGCGATTACTCCCCTTCGCGCGCGCCAAACCCCACACCTGGTCCGACGCTGTGGCGCGCCTGCCTTATAAATATTTCAGACACAATGTATATTGTTCATGAATAAAGAATTGAATTGAATTAAATTACCGTACGTGGTACCTACGTGTATGCAAATAGACATAATCTACGGGTCGTTACGTCGACGTGTCAGGAAGCGATTGCCTATAGACGGTATTGTTGATGTACATAGTTTCGTAGAAAAAGTGCGGGTCATCGAAGACGCGATTTCCGAAATTTAAGTAAAGTAGTTAACAATAACAATATCGGCAACTCGTGCGCTAGGTACGTACGCCTACGCCGCCGCCGCCGCGCGCGATCGAGTCGGCCAAGCGCAGCGTTACCACTGGTTCGCGCGGTACTACTGTCGCGAAACTCACTTTTAACTCGAACGAAATTCCGAAACGTGATAAGCGCGTTCGTTGTTCGTTTTTTAAGTTTTAGTACAGCTTCCGACGGTGTAAATGCAAATACGGGGTCTAACCCAATACGTACCTATAGTTACGGATGCGGCCAACCCGTTGTAGTGAGATCGAAATGCGAGAATTGAGCTGGGAAAGACGTACCAGCGACGTCATGCGATTTTAACGTCATTACCGGTAATGACATCATTCACGTACCGGAAACATCACAACCCACGGTATCCGTCACTGTTGTGATTAGGGTAGGTGTCGCGATGTATATTTATAATAGATATAACCTTTGATTAAGAAAAAAACCTTTTTTTCATTACAGCAAATGAAAAGTATATACCCGGATCTAGTGCGCTGTTTATGGCAATAGCTTAAATGACAACCTACGGATGGTAGCAACATATTTCAAGGAAGACAAAACACACATTTACCAAACACACGAGGTATCTATTTAAGATTTCATACAAAAGATTTTATACAAAGGTATGAGGCGGGCGGGCGTGAGGCGCGCAGGAGCGGGCGTGAGGCGGGCGGGAGTTTCACACTGCAGCGCGTTGACACGCGCCTGCCCGCCTCACGCCCGCTCCCGCGCGCCTCACGCCCGCCCGCCTTAAGCTTAAGCCACACAGAGGGCGGGCGGTAGCGGCGCGGGAGCGGGCGGTAGCGGCGCGGGAGCCGCGCGGGAGCTACCGCCCGCCCGCTCTCTGTGTGGCTTAAGCTTTAACGCGCCACCCGCCCGCCCGCTCTGTGTGTGGCTTAAGCTTTAGGTACTTCAACTTTAATTAATATGAAATATTCAGTGAAGAGTCAAAACACATTAGATTTTATACAAAGGTATGTTTATAAATAAATCCCAAAGAAGGGAGTAAAGTCCGTAAAGGACGCATGTTAAATAAAGTATTATCATTAATGGGTAAACTCAACTTTGAATACATGTCATTTACATGCATGCGGTTACTGTGGCGAGAATTTCTCCACTGTGATTTCATACGATAACCATAGAAAACCATAGTTTCTGCACAAACATGTTAAATTTGTGTGTTGATCCTTTGTGTAAAAGTGTTTTCAATGATCATGATAAACTGTTTTTTTATTACAGCAATTGAAAATAATACACCCGGATCTAGTGCGCTGTTTATGACAATAGTTTAAATGACAACCTACGGAGGGTTGCAACGTATTTCAAAGAAGACAACACACTTACCAAACACACGAGGTATCTATTTTTGATTTCATATCCTAATTTCCTTCCGGATTTCATTCCTTGCTAAATATAGTAGTTACATTTACTGATCTTATTAACATTTTCAGGAACCGGAGATTGCCGAGTTTCCAAAAGCAGACTGATGCGTCTAACCTAACATTGTATTTTCATCAGGTAAGACGTAATAATTACTTCAATGATAAGTACCAACCAAGAGAAATAGTTAAGGCTCAGGGGGTGGACAAGCTCTCACCATACAAAAGTGTGTCAAGTTTTTTTCTTCGTTTGTGTTTGTATTGCACTTATGATTTTTGGTCAGTATGCTTATTTTTCTGTAAGCCAGAACCTCAAGATTTTTTTTTGTATATTTAGTATTATTTTATTTTAAATTTTTGATTTATTTTTCTTGAAGTTCTTCGTATATCCAATATTTACAAGCAAAAAAAATTATTCGGGAGTGCCTAAACCGCCGAATAAAACTTGACAAAATTTTGTATGGAGAAGGCCTTGCCCTACCCTGCGCCTTAACGCCCAGACTAGAAACGAAAAAGTAATACGATAAATTTACATGCAAGTGCGTGTAAACATTTCACCTAGATGACCCGTAATTATTATTTTTATAGTACATTATTTACCAAGGGCGGTAAAACAAAGAATGTCTCAGATCGCAGGTATTTGACGCCAGAGCCGAAGGGAAGGGCGATCTGAAGCTTTCATTATTACCGCCCGTGGTAAGTACATCATTTAATGTCACCCCCTGGCCAGGAAGTGGGATTTTCCGCGCGCGAAGCGTGCGACATTTGCCACTTTATAGCCAGGTATGACATAATAGTACATTACTTAACAAGGGCGGTAAAACAAAGAATGTCTCAGATCGCAGGTATTTGACGCCCGAGCCGAAGGCAAGGGCGATAAATATGCGATCTGAGGCTTTCTTTATTACCGCCCGTGTTAAGTACAAAATTTTATGTCACCCCCTGGCCAGGAAGTGGGATTTCCCGCGCGCGGAGCGTGCGGTAATTGTAGCTTTATGGCCAGGTGTGACATAAAATATTTTATCAATAAAGTGAATTTGCTGGTAGTGATCAATATATGAGGTTTCGCTTTTTAAAGTATTAGCTAGTTTAATTTAAAATGTAAGCGCCTGTATTGCCTGTTTTAACCTTTTTTTCTTGCCCACAGATAATGAAAATAAATATTACTTACTGGTATAAAACACGATTGTTAGCGAAACTGCGGATCTGCCTACGTCGATACAACACTTATAACTGTTGATGGCGGCTTACTTCAACTTAAATATGAAATATCCAGTGAAGAGTCAAAACACATTAGATTTTGTACAAAGGTATGTTTTTAATATAAATCCCAAAGAAGGGAGTAAAGTCCGCAAAGGACGCAATTATCATTAATGGGTAAACTCAACTTTGAATAATGTGTCATTTACATGCGGTTACTGAGGCAAGATATTTTTTCCACTGATTTCATTCAATAACCATAGAAAACCATAGGTTCAGTAAATGTGTTAAATGTGTGTGTTGATCATTTGTGTAAAAGTGTTTTCAATAATTATGAGTCTTCGGAATATTTACTGGTCTTACAGTGTAAACCACGTGTAGTACCTAAGTTGCATTCTAGTAAAGTAAACAATTTATTCAAACGTTATAAAAGTTGTAAACCCGTATAGAATTTGGTCACTTCATGTAAAAGGTTTTTATACGTACTGTACCTACTTATACTTACCTAACTCCTTACGAACTTGCTAGTTAATTCAGGTGAACGATACTTAACCGACAACAGCAAGTAAAAGGGGCTGGTACTTACCGGATGCGTAATGCGTGTACATACACGTGCGTGCTGTGTATAATGTATGAAACAAGTCACGCATACGCTTCCGGTATGCACGACCCTTAATTCATAAAACCTAACATTATGTTAATTAAGATGGTTTTTGTCTTTTTCTTACAAACACGAATGTCACAGTGACAAAAAATATAAATGAGTGAGAAAAGTTATTACGGTTATAAATATACCATTCATTTTATTGTTCGTATTAATTTGGTGACAAGTAACAAAGAGACAATAATTTGTTATGTTTTAAAGATTTGTATTTAGCTCATTTAAATTACTTCGCTTTTTTGTGCACTATATTACGACAACGACAACAACAACTTACCTATAGTTACTTTTAATTTAAATATAAAATTACATGCAATCAGCATGCAATTCTTCGGATTTAGTTGTTTGCTAGCAGTTTATTTTTATTTTAGGTTATGCATATTCAATTGATAATGTAAGTAGTAGTAGTAGGTATATAGTATGCACGTGTGTTTATGCACGAGTTTACTATTATATTCTTAGGGCGGGTTTTATAATGATCCGTAAGATCAAAATGTCAGATTAAATATTAGTAAACCGGTAAAGTTTTTTCACATTACTGATCTGTAATTTGATCTTCAGGATCATTATAAAACCCGGTCTTATGGTGTTATTTATAACCGTCGGTCACAATTATATTTGGTTTTATAATAAGGCGTTTAGTGTTTTGTTATTGTAAGGATAGTTATGATATTATTATAATGTCAATTAATTTTACTGTTCAGTAAAACAATAAATTGGTTTCTTTGTAACTGCTTTTTTTCTCCATAGTTGGTATAAGCTCATTTCTAACCTAGTATTAATTGCTTGTTGATTGTCTATTATTACTTATAAGATTAGTTGATTTTACATGTTACTATTATAGGAGATATTTTCTATATTATTCGATACAAATTTTGTACATTAGCTACCGACAATTCTCCAGATTTCGTTATTAGCACGTCGGCTTTTTGTTTTGTATTTTATTAATCTGCATTAATCAAAATACTTAAGTAAAAATCACTGAGAACCAGTCAATCGGGAGAATATCCGATCTGGGTATAATCTCTGAATAATATAAATGTGCGCATATTACATAATATTACTATAGAAGTGATATGTTCTTAATAAAATGTGTGACCTTAAGCAAATTATTCAATAATAAAGAAGAGTCGTTTGTAATTTGATTTGAGGTCATACCTTTTTTTATCACTACTATATGTAATGTTATAAGTGGAAAGTTACTTATAAAGAAGCGGACAGTGATATTATACCTAGATCGGCAATTCTTTTGAGACTGGTACCTAGTGATTTCTTTAATATTTTGATTATTATTACTGGATTAATATAATACATTAGAAAAACAAACGACTTTGGCTATTAACTAAGTCTGGAGACTTGCCGACAGCATGTAAATGTACAGAATATGTATTGAATTTTACAGAAAATATCCCCTAATAACATGTAATATTACCTAATTCTATCAGTAATAATACACAAACGACAAGTAATTTTACCAAACCCATATTTAAAATCACAGATTTCTTAGGTAAAAATACATAAATGATCTCGGTAATATTACCGAATACAATGTAAATATCCATAAAAAACATTTAATAACAAATAAATGTTATGTATTTTTACATAAATCTCTGCAAAGGAATAACATAATGGTTCGGTAATATTACCGAATATTATGTAAAGATTCATAAAAATAATTAATAACAAATAAACTTTATGCATTTTTACATAAATTTCTGTAAAGGAATAACATAATAGATCAGTAATATTACCGAATAAAATGTAAAAATCCACAAAAATCAGTGATCACACAAAAACGTCATTTATTTTTACATAAATTTCTGTAATATAATAACATAATAATTCCGTAATATTACAGAATAAAATGTAAATATCCATAAAAATCATTAAGAACACACATACTTTATGTATTTTTACATACATTTATTTAAAGTAATAACATAATAATTCGGTAACATTACAGAATAAAATGTAAATATCCATAAAAATCATTGATTATACAAAAACTTTATTTAGTTTTACATATTTTATTTGTAAAACAATTAAATATTAATTCCGCAATATTACCGAAAAAATGTGAATATCCATAAAAATCATTGATAACGCAAAAACATTATTTATTTTTACATAAATTTATGTAATATATTAACATAATAATTCCGTATTATTACAGAATAAAATGTAAATATCCACAAAAATTATTAACAATACACATATTTTATGTATTTTTACAAACAATATGCGTAACAGAAAAAAAAAGAATACGTTAAAATTACCCCCAAAAATTAAAATTTACATAAGTTTCTGTAAGATTACATAAATTGACAAATTACATTTATGTAATTTTACATATCTGTCAGGCTGACAGTTATGTAAAAATTCAATTATGTAATTTTACATAATTGACAGTCTATACGATTATGTAAAATTACATAAATGTAATTTTACACATTTGTCAATTTGTTTGATTATGTAAATTTACATAAATGTAAATTTACATAATTGTGAAATCGGGTCGATATGTAAAATTACATTAGCCTTGTACTATTACATAATTATGTAAAAATACGGAAATGTTTGGGCAACGAAAGTTGCCCTAAAAATATGTAAAGTTCCCTGAAAATTTTTAACAGTGTATTATAGTGAAGGCACATTACAAATAAGTTAGCACACTTTAAAAAAAGGAAACTGTTACAATGAAAAATGATAATATTACAGGTAGAGGTAGACAACAAGCATCTTATCGCTAATAAGCGATATCTTCGAGACTGCCTTAGGAATTAAACTAAGTGAGTTTGTAATTGAAGTAAAATGGTTATTTAGTATAAGCAGATGTATCTATCTGAAAGATTTCCGCATCATCCCTTATCAATCGGCTATATTAATCAGCGGGCACATCCTAAACGCATTAGGGTGATGATTAATCATTAGCTGCATCCTGTACATAATCAATAAGCCATCTCCATTGTTACAGGGTGATTCATTGTCCGCTTGGATGGACATGATTTTCACCATGACGTTTGTATTAAGTTGATCTTAATTAATATTGTAACATGTATTCTACAAGTGAGCTTGGAATTCTCACCTAAAGTAACTGTGCGTTTTTTCTTTCAATAATGGAAGCGTTTTCTCCATGTCGCAAAAGTTTATGTTTCTGAAATCAAGTTCAGTAAGCTTTAGTTATTTGGTCTACGGGTTTAACTTTAATGTCAAATAATTTCTTTTAAATAGCATAAATATAATAATACTAAGAAAAGGATTTCATCCAAGACCTGTTATCTTTCTCTGTGATGTGTTGATATGAGTTTTCTTCAACTTGAAGATTCACAGATATTCAACTATTTTCACATATTGCCAACAAATGATAGGAACACCGAAAAATATAAAATGTAAACAAAAATCACACTCAACCACTGATTTATTCACTGTCTTTAAAACACCGACAATTCCATGAAAAACTGCAGTTGTCCTATATCATAGCCGTGGACACACTGTAGTGTATCCGAACGTAGTAATGTCTAGCGCGCGTCTCCGAACGCAACATCTGTGACCTATATATAAGCATTCCAAGATGGTGAACGCCCTCTTTTCCATTACTGAAGAAGCAACATAAAGTTAACAAAACTTGTAAAAAAAAAAAATGCGTGTATCCTTCACGTTTATCTTTTATTTAATAGAACAACATTACATGGCGCAGCCGAAGAAGAACCAAGTTCGTGAGTAACAACAATCAACAAAGTAATAAGAAAATTAACAAATCATGGCTGGCGTGGAATACCGTATGCCGGCGCCGCTAAACATGGACGCCATTGGAGATATGTACACAGCATGGCTCAGGTTTAAACAATCATTTGCGATCTTCATATCGGCAGCCGGATTGGGTAAGATCTCTGAAACGAGAAAAGCCTCCATCCTCCTTAATTGTATCGGGCAGCCCGCACAAGAGCTGTACTTGAACACGCTGAAGCAAAAAGACAAGAAAGAAGACAATGAAGAACCAAAACTTAATGAGGTAATGACAGCCTACGAAGAATACTTCAAGCCCAGAACCAATGAGGTTATAAGCACATGGCAATTCAACAAAAGATCACAAGAAGATGGCGAGGGTTTCGACACCTACTACACAGAGCTAAGAAAACTCGGGAACAACTGTAACTTCGTCGACCAAGACCGAATGCTTCGCGACAGAATAGTCGTCGGCATTAGGGACCAGCGGGTGCAGCAAAAACTTTTAGAAATCAAGGACCTGACCCTGGAGCGCGCGGTCGAGGTCTGCAGATCGGCGGAGCTGTCCCGGGAGCATGCAAAACTGCTAACCAAGTCATCGGATCCGGTCGTGGACGCCATCCAGAAGAAGCTGCCATTGCAGCCTAAGAAGCCAACGCCACAACTAGCGCTTAAAGATAAGTATTACAATAACAATGCCTTTC
This sequence comes from Cenopis cana, assembly GCA_951800055.1. Lineage (NCBI taxonomy): Eukaryota > Metazoa > Arthropoda > Insecta > Lepidoptera > Tortricidae > Cenopis > Cenopis cana. The sequence goes on along the minus strand of OX637492.1, from coordinate 7,464,173 downwards.
CTCAGCCTCGAACATATCGATGTAAAAAGTGTAACACTGAACATGGGCCACGACAGTGCCCTGCCTATGGCAAACAATGTGAGCATTGCAAACTGTTCAATCACTATAAAGTGGGTTGTAAATTCATCAACCAAATTGAATGTCATGACACACATAACAGTAGTAATGAGGGTGAGGATGAAGGAATATGACTAGTAAAAGTATGTCATTCAATAAATGAGTGCACCCGCGAATGGACAAAATCTCTTCCGGTTAATAAAAAATGTAATATAACTTTTAAGTGCGACACTGGCGCACAAGTGAATGTCCTGTCCCTAAAAGAACTTAAAAAAGTTGTCAATGATGATAAACATCTTAAACTGTCTGAGACAACAGTAGTTTTAGAACTATTTGGGGGTGCACGCATTCTTCCTGAAGGAAAAATTAATCTAACACTGACTCATAATGATGTTTCCTATGATACTGAGTTCATAATAATAAAGAAAGATGTAAAAGCTATTTTGGGCTTAAGCTCACTACTAGAGTTAAAACTCCTTAACAAAATTAACGACATCAAAAGTAATAACAATAATGATAAAAATACCGTTATTAATAAATACCATGAACTTTTTCAGGGTGTGGGCAAATTTGATAAGCCGTTGGAGCTGCACACTCGACCAGGGGTCGAACCAGTGGTGAGGCCGCCGCGCAGAGTACCTAACGCACTCAAGGCACGGTTAGCTGAGAAGTTGAAGTCGCTTGAGGAAAGCCAAATTATCACCAGGGTCGATCATCCCAAAAGTTTTGTGAGTAATCTTGTTATAATAGAGAAAAAAGACAAATCTTTAAGAATTTGCCTTGATCCAAAGGATCTTAACAATGTATTAGTTAAGAATCATCACATGATACCAACTCTTGAGGAAATTATCCCAAAGTTGTCTAATAAGAATATCTTTTCTGTGCTCGACCTCTCGGAAGGTTTTTACAATATTGTTCTAGATGAAAAATCCAGTGATTTATGTACCTTTAATAGCCCATTTGGATGCTACAAATTTAACAGGCTTGCATTTGGCATATCCGTAGCGTCCGAAGTCTTTCAAAAATACAATGAAAGAGCCTTCGGAGACATCCCCGGTGTGATAATATATTGTGATGACTTACTAATATGTGCAGAGTCAGAAGTAGAGCATGATGCGATTTTAGCAAAAGTTTTTGAACGGGCAAAGCAACATAATGTTCGCTTTAATAAAAAGAAATTCCAATATAAACTAAACGAAGTAAAATATTTTGGCCATATTTTTTCCAATGAAGGAATGAAAATTGACCCCGAAAGAGTCATTGCCATTAACAGCATTAAGAGCCCTAGCAATAAAAAAGAATTACAAATTTTCCTAGGGATGGTAAATTACTTGCGTAAATTTATTCCTAACCTAGCTAAAATAGCATCACCTCTACAATTACTGTTAAAGAAAAATGTTGGTTGGATATGGACTGCAGTACATGAAGATTCATTTAATAATATAAAAAAGATCATAACACAAGCACCTGTATTGCAAAACTTTGATGTAAAAGAACCGGTGCTCATACAATGTGATGAAAGTATGAAGGGCCTTGGTTGCTGTTTACTACAAAATGGTAAACCTGTAAGCTTTGCCTCACGCAGCTTAACCCCAGCTGAGCAAAACTTTTCCCAAATAGAGAAAGAATTGCTCAGTGTGGTATGGGCTACTAAAAAATTCCACTATTACATTTATGGCCAAAAATGCACCATATTGAATGACCATAAACCGCTTGAAACACTACTTAAAAAACATATACATGAAGTGCCATCTCCAAGACTTCAAAGAATGAAATTAAAGCTGTTAAAATATGAGTTGGATTTTAAATATCTTAAAGGAAAATTCATGTACATTGCAGACCTACTTTCTCGAGCATACATAAAATGTACTGATGTAGACGAGCCATATATGTATGATGTAATTCACTGTGTTGGCCTTGCAAACTATATTCAATGTACTGATGAACAAAAACAATTAATTATATCAGAAACATGTAAAGATGATGAGTTGTCCCAGCTAATAGACTATACTAAATATGGATGGCCAGAAAATTTAAAACAAGTATGTGATAATGTGCAGTATTACTATAAATTTAGAGCAGATATTACTATTGACGACAACCTGCTATTTTTAAATCACAGGCTTATTATACCCAAAGCACTTAGATTAAATATAATTAAAAAATTACATGAAGGGCATCTAGGCATGACTAAAATGAAACAAAATGCCAGGGAGATGTATTATTGGCCTAAGATAGATGACCATCTAGAAAAATTTGTAAGACAATGTATTGTATGTCAAACCTATCAAAATAATAATACTAAGGAACCACTGTTACCACATTGCATTCCAGACCTACCTTTCTCAAAACTGGGCATAGATATTATGGATTACAAAAGTAAAAGTTACCTTGTCATATACGACTATTTCTCTAAGTGGCTAGACTTTAAATTAATACCTAATAAAAGTTCTAAAAGCATCATTAACACTCTTATAGACATATTCTGCATATTTGGCATACCCAAAGAAATTGTATCTGATCACATACCGTTTGACTCGAGAGAATGTAAGGAATTTGCTACCGATTGGGATTTTAAATTTACCTATTCTAGCCCAAGATATGCTCAGTCAAATGGTATGGCAGAACGGGCTGTACAGATAGCTAAAAAGATTTTAACTAAATGTAATGAAGACCGGACGGACTACAGACTAGCTTTATTACAGTATAGATCTTCTCCAGTCTGTGGGACTCATTTTTCTCCCGCTGAACTATTAATGAATAGAAAATTAAAAACCAAGTTACCAGTAACATATAGCTATCTGAAGCCTAAACTGAATAATAATGTAAATAATGAATTTAATAAGACTGTATCTAGAAATATTAAGCATTATAATAGTAACACTAGGTATAAGCCAGATTTCGTTATTGGCCAAAATATTTGGTTCAAAAAAGATATTAATGTTAACAAATGGCTACAGGGTAAAATTATTAAGGACAATGGTCATAGATCTTATGATATATTAGATAATAATAATGTTAGGTACACTAGGACCTCTTACCATATTCGACCCTGGTGACTTTTGGTGATCTCTGCTACTGGTTGAGTGTGAAGCTATAAGGAGAGCTTTATTATTCATGTGTACTTCTAACATTGCATCTCATTGTAATACCTACTTAGAGACTGATTACATGTAACTTTATAATATAACATAGTAATATAATATTCTTTTCTCATTGTTCCTATGAGCAACTCGTTGCCAACACCATGTATAACGTAAACTTTTTTTTTTTGTTATTTTTTTTATTAGAAAAGGGATAGATGTAGTGTATCCGAACGTAGTAATGTCTAGCGCGCGTCTCCGAACGCAACATCTGTGACCTATATATAAGCATTCCAAGATGGTGAACGCCCTCTTTTCCATTACTGAAGAAGCAACATAAAGTTAACAAAACTTGTAAAAAAATAATAATAAATGCGTGTATCCTTCACGTTTATCTTTTATTTAATAGAACAATATTACACACACATCATAGCAACACGGACAAATCCAAAATGCAAGCAAAATTCCTCAAAACGCTCCACACGACCACTGATTGATTTATTCGCGTCCGCGCACCGACGTGCCTGCGTCTAATTGCGCACATAATTCACGTCTAATTGTAATCTTGTGTATTATCGGATTGCAGCAGGTGAGGATGCATTGTCCGTTTTGATTTTATGCGTGATGAATGTCGTTTTGTTATTGTGCAGATGTAGAATAGGTTTTATGTTTTAGCCCTTTTTGGAACGCTCACACCGCAATAATGTTGTTTGTTAATTATAACACATGTTTATACGCTCTTCAGTGTATGTAAATTGTGGATGTTATATTGCAATTTAAATTATTGAACAAGCGAGTGAAGTGAGCATAGTTTTCGGAGTCTATGATACCGGTGTTCCAGTAGAATTTGGCGTTTGTATGTTGTATATAAATTTTTGTTCGTCGATATCTGATCTTGAAGTTTAGTATCGTTGATCGGGACGTCGTAACATTTGGTATAAGCGAATAAATGAGAGAAAAAGTTTTTTTAACTTCGAACATGATCCAAATTGGTCAAGGGATCGTAAAGATATAGGGGATATTATTCAGCTTCAATGCGAACCATAAGTAATATTGATTGTGTTAACGCAGTAAGTCATCTATCGCTACTGAACAATACACTTCAAATGAGAACCCACCTTTACTTTAATCCTGATCCATTACAAAACCAAAAGCTCTAAGACCTACCCCACTCATCTCTGCCTATCCCCCCTGGATTTATGGGCTGATTATAGAAAATGAACTTGTCTAAACACGTCACAGGCCAGATAGCTCGGTGACGTGGCTAGATTTACGGTCTAGGTTGCGATATGTTACTTTACTGAGGATACTTGCAATGATTTTGAAGTGACAGAGTTGTGAGAAAATACTCCTAACTAGATGTTTTGAATATTCAACTCGGGAACCATTGAAGTTAATTGAAACGCATAATATTATGTCTCAGATGAATACCCAGTGATTATAACAACAAACGTGACATATTATGCCAATCGTCCATACCCTGACCACATCAATAAACTCCATCTCAAATTACCCCTTTTCCACTTTTTGTCGTTAACATACACGTCTAAAAACCCCCTTTATCTTGTTATCAACTGTCACCCAACAATACCCTTCTTTCCACAAAATCTTAGCTGCAAAATGATACATCTTCTTAGAAAAAGTGTGGCATTTACGTTACTTTGTGTATGTGACTTGAGTAGCTCCTTATTTAAGCAACAAAACGACATAATTTTCTTTGAAAAATGTGTGGCTTATGTCGTTTTAGAGTTCAGGGGGTGACTAGCTCGCTAATAGGGGGGCCCCCCTCGAAATCTTCTACGGATGGATGTTCTAATATTCAAATGGGATACGGAACTATTATTGTTGGAGCCACTGTCGATATGAGGAGGCGTGGCAAGTTTTGATACTTGTGTCAGTACAACTAATATCACTCGAATCTATTACTATTTTAGTCACTTTTTCTATTAAGGCTATGGACATTTAGATGAAAGGTATCTTTCAAACTGAAAAATGGCACATTTTGATGTACATGTTGTTGTTCAACAATTACGCTGAGACTAAAAATGTAGCTAGGTGTTTTCTAGACATTTATTAGGAGTGTCACGAATTTATTTCAATTGTGGGTTACTTACGACTGCGCAAATGCTGTAAGGACTGATAGTACACCGATAAGTAAGAAAATCTAGGCGACGTCAGTGTTCTGTCGGGAATGTAGAAAATACGGCATACAGGTTGCATCAGGCAAGTCAGAAAGCCTTAATCTTCCAAATACACAAGCCAACTTTCACATTCATACACAAATCTAACGTCACATGTCAAAGAGCACAGAACTGTCGTCGTCAAGTACCAAGACCGCTGCGTCGCGCGTCCAACTTCTTTGCATACTTCCCCGAACGCTGGGTGTCGGTGTGCGATACGTCACTTATATTGTCTGCCTACACATATTGCTTCATAGTGATGTACGCTGTATCGATACCATTCCAATATTATTTATTATTTGTTTCATTATTTTCATGTCCGGATTGAACGATCTCGTTTAACGAAGATGCACATTTCTCTTACCAGCTAGAAGATTGAACGACGGTAATGATGTTGGGTGGGTCTGGTCCAGATTACAGATTAAGACATTGCTCTGAAATAATGTTTTTTTATTTATTTCCAATATCACCTCTGCAATGTTTTACAGGGTGAGTCCTAGGCGACCACTGGGCTAGCGAAAGTTTAAATTCAACTAAAATAAAATGTTCATCGTTTTAACCCTTTCATCGACATTTCCCCTCACTAGCACTAAGCGAGATATATCAGCTCACTTCATTTATTCGCATACCGTATCTTTTGTTTGCTATATTTTTGACAAGTACAAAGCGAGAATCTGCGCTTGTCATACGTTTGACAGACGAGTGGGGGTAGGGGGGTGCTAAGTTGTTATTAAGTACTGCACTTGGATCTGAATGTGTGTAGTGTATTGGAGATTGCTGGGTGAATACGGGTTTTGTTTATTAGTACCTAAGTGATATATACGGAAATATAGTTGCGGCGGCGTGCTACTGCAGATTGGAAAATATGCTTTATATGAACATGTTTGAACATTGTATTAACAAAACGAGTACCTAACAATCTTGAGTTCAAGTCTCATTTGTTTTTTAGAGCAAAAAATGTAGGAAAATAATGCCAACGAGTAGGTATAAAAAAGTGTAAGTAATGAGATACTATGCCAAAAAAGGAGAAAGGCTATTCCGTATATGTCGGTGCGGTGGCAGTAAACTGTCAGCTGCGAGTGTATCCTGTCTGTTGAGCCAGTATAGATTCTTTACTGGCAATTAAATAAGTGTTTTCTTATTACAGTGGGTTGCGAGGAAGCGGGCGGTACGAATGCAGTATTAGAGTGGGTTGCGAGGAAGCGGGCGGTACGAATACAGTATTAGAGTGGGTTGCGTGGTAGCGGGGTGGTATGAATGCAGTATTAGAGTGGGTTGCGAGGAAGCGGGCGGTACAAATGCTGTATTAGAGTGGGTTGCGTGGAATCGGGGCGGTACGAATGCAGTACTGCATCCCTACCGCCAGTAAATCAATAAGTAAGGAAATCTAAGTTTGCTTACGATCCCGTACAAAATGGAAAGGCGAAAAAGAAGTAGGTATATACATGCCCTAAAAAAACTTGGGAACTCAACTTCTGAATAATCAATAGGAAATTCTATTACTTTCCATGAAATACTGTGGACTCTAAAGTGACACACAAAAAAGTAAGGTAAACGTCCCAGTATTCGACACTTAATAAGATTGAACGTCAAATATTAGGACACGTTCTATCTGCGTTAAAGATAGCAACTATTGGGTATAAAATGTGTCAAACATACGTTTACATCAATTATATTTTACAAAACAAGAACAATAAAACTCCCTCTTCTAAGACTGATAGGAACATTAAAAGCAGGTTTGGATTACATACTCATAGTAAATGTTAAGAGTGTGTTTGACATAAAGATACGGGGAGCGGGCCCGATCCGAAGTGATAATATGCTCTTAACTACATATTTGAATGGTCGGTGTTATGCCGAGATGCACTAGGAGTATAATATAATCCAAGATGTTTTTTTTTCTATTACATTTACAACAACACATTTACTGAATAGTAAAATGATACTTTTGGAAGTATCATACCAGGTATACTTAAAATTATTTAAACTGTCCGAGTTGTATCAAATTACGCCATTCAAAAAGCGACTTTACTGTCCAAGCGTGCAGATTCAAGGTCCAGTGAAAAGTTTTATAAAATGTCGGACATTTTAAATAATTTCTACTATACGTGCTCCGAAATACGAAAAAAGAAAAAATATTCGGTATTAAACCTTTATTAAACATTTTTTTCTTTTTTGCTAACATAACCACCATCAACTATCGTAATCCATAAGTTTCAAGATTTGTATTTACAAGTAAATCTGTATTTTCGTAGCTTCATAGAGTATGTATGTATCTGTCAACTTAATAGGAAATTTTGTCGCAATGATATTTTATAATTTACCATATACTCAGAACGCTTTGCGAAAGCAATTAGCGCTGATATTTGACAGTTTTGCCAACGTTAAACATGGCACCTATAACTGTCTTCCCATACAAAACTGTAGAATGTAAGTAAATTGATCATAAGTATTTCAGTTTCTTGGCTTTGTACATAGGTGTATTATACAAACAATTTGAAATAAATAAAGATTATTGGTTTTTAAACTAGTAAATATTATTTTTATGTTGTCTGTTACAGCACACCGCCATCCAAGCGCCGTCGCCTCAAGCCGACATAATTTGATTAATTTTCGACTGAGACAAAATGTGCACTAATTAAAACTAGTGTAAGTGGGTGGCGCGATAAGAACAGTTTGGTAGCGTTTGACGCGGCATCGGCTTTCCTTGCGTATTCTATGTTCGCTAAATGTAGGTGCGGCTATAACGGAGACCAGCCACGACTTCGAGCGGCAGTGGCAGCGGATTTCGTAGTACATGGCGTGTGATCCTAACTAACCAGAGTGCGTTGCGCATCTCGACCGTGCAATGAACAGGTAAAACGCTGGGCACGCCGCAATTCGCGCAAAGTCGTGTCTGGGCCTTTGAAGGTTCCGATTTGACTTTGAGCAGGTTTCGGCTGCAGCGGCAGCTGTAATGGCAGCGGCAGACAGCTCAATGGGGTGGTTACGAAAAGTTTTCGAGCGTTCGTAAGGCACATATTTTAAATGTCATTTTCCATTCATTAGATCTATTTTGTGCAAAATACGTCGATGAATAGAAAAAGAGGGGGAGGCATTTGCCCCGTTGTAATATTAGCTCATTATAATACAAAATACTAGATTAAGAATAAGTTTGAGTTTCAGACATTAATCAATTAGCAGATGCAAGATTATGTTTGTTGTCAATCTTTTATATTTGGCCGTGAAGCCCGGATACACACATTTTATGCTTGCATGCCATCCAACAAGACAAAATTAAGGTGGAACGACCCTGAGGAATATTATCAGTTAATTTGTAGTAAGTTTTACCTTGTAATTGGTATTGGTTTAAGGCCGTGTATTACCACTTTTGAGTTTTTAAAAACGATCTGAGACATAGAATATAGTGTCTTAAAATCTAAAAAAAATATATGTGTTACATAAGGATATTGTCTAGTCAAAATCGCAGTCAGTTACATGACCTGATGAATTTCACTCGATAGAAAAAAATCGCGAAGTTACCCCTTTTTGGAATGTTTTTTCAATACTACGGCTATATTACTGATATATAACATTTAATTTTTGTACTCAATTAGAGATCGTAAATAGTTATAGACATTTTCGCAGGGGTTGCTTTGATAAAATGACCGGCTTGATGACTATAGCTAAATATTTACAAAACTGCGCGCAGAGCTTGCGTAGAGAGCGGGATGGTTAATTGTAAACTCACGCATGTTAGAGCGGGACAGTTGCGTTGGGGATACCTCCCCTTAAGTTTTTAATAGGTTTCATTTTATTTGTGTATAATCTACGGATTATTTTAAGGAATTTTTAAAAATACGAGGATTTGATTCTTCTAAATTTTGGCTGTGCTCTAATCGTGGTTGGTTCCATATACCTCCTTACATACCTACTAACACTTGATGGACAAAAAACAGGTTCAAATGGCAACTTGCGCCAAAAAAGTCAATTAGCCAAAGAGGCTAAGATGATCGCTTATATACAGAGCTTACATTCGTCCCTCTTGCACTTACATACTTGACAGTAAGGGACGAAAGCTGTATGTCCAACATATAAGTGATCAACTTAGCCCCACAGATCGTGATAAAATTTAACTGAACCACATATACTGATACTGTAACAAACTGCGCCGCTTTTGAGTAATAACTCTATCTCTCTCTCTATGGCACTGAACCATATATACTGATACTGTAACAAACTGCACCGCTTTTAAGTAATAACTCTATCTCTCTCTCTATGGCACTGAACCATATATACTGATACTGTAACAAACTGCACCGCTTTTAAGTAATAGCTCTATCTCTCTCTCTATGGCACTGAACCATATATACTGATACTGTAACAAACTGCAGCGCTTTTAAGTAATAGCTCTATCTCTCTCTCTATGGCACTGAACCATATATACTGATACTGTAACAAACTGCACCGCTTTTGAGTAATAGCTCTATCTCTCTCTCTATGGCTTTAGAGAAATATCTCTAAAGTCTCACTCTAATTCCGTGAACGCTCCTCCGTAGGTGCTCTACAAAATTTCGCCCCGAGCGGTAGGTATCACAAAGTTGACTTTGACAAGAAATTAGTGAGTTCAGTTGACACATTCAATTTCGGGAAAACGTAATAGTGTACAGATAATTTGGAAACTTGACTAACCGCTAATAGTGGTTAATGTGGAGTGTCGTATTGAATGACGAACTTTGTTTTGAATTAGTACTGCCTCATTATACATATATATCAATGTAAGTATGTAGGTATTATGTTAATATTGTGTACTGTATTATATAACTATATATAAATTATTTAAAATGATGTATTAATAAGTAAATATAAAGAAAACATGCAGGTCGTAGGTAGTATTACGTTGAAAAAAAAAACGAATATCTGAAAGCCATGACATGATATTCGAATTTCGAGTGATGCATTCAACACCATGAGATAAAAATTTTAATTGTCATCGATTAAATCTAATATTTTAACGTAGATAAACGTAGCATCACGTTTATGTAAGGTCCATCGCTTTTGCTATGCACCGGAAAAATAATCCTACGGCATGCGACACAGTAACGTGTTATTACTGTATATTGTGAGTACGAGTATTGTGGTTATTTCTAGAACATCTCTCGGCACCCTGTTACGCCTTGTTTAGGCGACAAGCGACGCGTACGGGGGTGGGTACCGCGATCTAGCAAACTCTTGCACATTACTCCTAAGCAAGCCAATGCATTTGTGACAAATACAGCCGCAGATTTCACTTCTGCCTAAACACGGCGGGTGTCAAGGCGTCAACAATCTTTACCAAAAGAGTTGACGTTTCCAAAAATATTTCCAACCCATCCAATTTTATTAAAACCCCCTCCCTATTTCCTAAGTGTGTCATATATCTCGGAATGAGCGTTATTGTAAACATATTTCAGCCGATACGGGCGCAAGTGTCGTTTTCGACGACATTTGTATTCATTTGCCATATATTTCCATGACAGAAGGCTGTTGGCGGATTTTCGATTCCGATGCGTTTTTTTATGGTTTTCTCAAGGTGTTTGTGTCAAACCCCTCCGATTTCAGAGGGAGTTAAAATATTTTCGTTGAAGACATTCCGCTAAAAATTCCCAGTGCTTAGATACAAATACTCACCGTCCTACATAAGTTTTAAATTAAACTGTAGCTAAGTCTGTGGACGTGAACTAATATGGACATGCGTTTTCTGATGTAGGATTTATGTCGAAATGGGACTCGACTGCTGTGGGTTGACTGTCGCCGTCATTTTTAAATTAACTATCTCGTGTAATGATGCTGACAATATTAAAGGTTTAAAGCTATCCCAGCATCTCCATCATCTTGGTACCCACTAATCCCGTACGTAATATTCATTACGTATTTTAATTAATAAACTGCTATTCAATTCAGGAACCTGAGAAAGCAAGCAAGCTGCAAGGTATTTGCACGCCTATTATGGCTGATAACAAAAACAATTAAGCAAATAAAACATTGATTGATTGATTACTATTCATGAAACTTTGTATGACTAACACTTTGTAACTTTGTAACTATGGTTAGGTAGGCATATTTTATTTAATTTTTTTGTAATTTTGTATCTCATAGATTTACGAGTAAATATAACGAGCTCATTCAGTCTATAAACAGCCCAATGTAAAGTTCGCATGCGAGCCTCGAACGCGTGTATTAGGCCTTTAGATTTGCATACGGTTTTCGAATATCAATTAAAAAACACATCGTACCCCTTTTGAATCTCTTTTAAAAAACAAATGCCGATTAGTAAACAATAACACGACAATGCAACCAGTTTGAAGCGGATCAAAGATGGCTTGCATGATGCATGCATATTCAGGATGCATATGCATGAATGCGTGGATACGGACGCAAGTGAGAATTCTTCATGTGCATATTTCGGGTTTTGGGTCACGGCGGATTGAAGTGTTCGGGTGTTTTCCAGTTTTATGGCGAGGAATTTCGTTGCAGTGTTATGTGGAGAATTTTTTGGTGTTTTAAAAAAGGATATTACTTAGTCAAAATAGTCTTTCAGATTCATGAATATGTAAGTATAAAAAATATGGACTTTAAATGTTTTAATATATATAAACTTATGAAATTAAACTTTTAACTTGATTAGAATATTATTTATTTATCTTTCAAAATAAATACAAATGTAATAACCCCTTAAAACTATTTCAGATCATATAAAGTTATATTTTTTAGTGAACTAATGTTTATTTTATTATAACATATAATAATATGTATAGCAAGAAACAAAATTTTATTACCAATAGGTGTAAGAAAAAATATAGGTATACAAGATTTTTTTTAATTACTATTTATTTCGTTTGTTAGATTTAATTTTTTAATTCTTTTTTATATTTATCGCATCAACATTGCAATTCAGCGCGGCAATGCGGCCAGCCTTCTGGGCACCCTACTGCCGAGTTCCGATTTTTACCTGTAAATTTATTTATTTAGTTTATAGTTTAGTATATTTTTAGTTTAGGTTATTATACATATAATCTATAATTAAATAATTTGTAAAAATTTTCTCAAATAATAAAAAATTATTGCGCAGATTTAAATTAGATTTCATATTATTTAAGTTATTGTTGTTTAGTATTTTAAGTTAGTTATCGATTATACTTACATAGTTTTGTTAGACACATTACTAATACATATTCTGTATCAGTGCATTATAACTTTTCGTATATAAGTAAATTTTCTGACACAAATCCTTTAATTGAATGTATCTATGACCGACTATTTTGATTGAGGTGTGCAATAAATAGTATTGTATTGAATTTAAAAGTCACTAACGGTCTTCTAAAAATAAGTGCACACATGAAAATGCGTCCCTTTGATCTGATGATTACTAATGACAGTCATCGGCTACTCCCTCTGGGGGTGAATTGACGCGCAAAGGCTCATTGTTTTTTGAGGACCACGTCGTAAGGGATGTTCTACATGATAACCTTTGTTAGGGAACCGTGATTTTTGTTTGGTTGCGCCACGATGGGTTAAAAACCAGCTCTTTAATATTTAGTTTTTCTGGTATGTAAACTCTTCCCATGTTTAAAAGTAGATTAAAGGATCACTATTTATCTCTTCCGTAAATGTTCGCTGATGTATCTTTAGTCGTCCGTATGTCTGTTACGACGTGTTACAAACATCGTTATCTCGATTGTATTTGTATGTTTATGTAGGTTTATATATCTATGTATATATGTAAGTGTATGATCTTTCTTATGATTCAGTTGTTTATACTGCTTAATATCTTTGTGTCACCTACTCATGTCAAATTTCTGTCGTGTCTCCACCACCCAAAGGTTGTCTGGAAGAGATCGCTTTTTAGCGATAAGACCGCCTGTTGTCTACCATCAACATGTTTAGTTTTAAGCCCAACTTCTATGTAATTTTTGGTGAACAATAAAGAATATTTGTATTGTATTGTATTGTATATGTAGAAGGGGGATTCCGTATGTACGTACGTACGTGTTTGAATTGAACTTCATGAAGAAACCTATACTATACATCTGGATGAAAAAAATCGCATGGGCCTGCTGTAGAAACCATGTAGAAACGGTATCTCTTTCAATTCATTATGATGTTAAAAGCCACCCCAATAAACAAGAAAGTAATACGAGTGCGATGCGAGCGAGATGAAGAGAGTGAAATGGAATGGCCACCAATTTAGAATACATTATTTTTTATACCACGTCGGTGGCAAACAAGCGTGCGGCCCGCCTGATGGTAAGCGGTCACCGCAGCCTATGGACGCTTGCAACCCCAAGGGAGTCACACGCGCGTTGCCGACCCTAAAATACGACCCTTATTTATTGCAGTAGCGTTTAATACTTAATATAAGTACCTACTTTGTGTTTTAAAAGTTATTTTACGATACGAAGAAGTCGTTATTCGTTGAAATTACTCACTTGACCCCAAAACAAGATTATTGTTTCTCGGTTTCGTCTTAAGGAAAGTAGTAATAGTAATGCTTATTTTACAGTCTTTTACGACTAAATATAGTTGATGTTTATGCTTAAGATTATAATAAATATCATTCCGTGTTTTTGAAACTATAAAATACAAACATTGGACATAAAATACGTGTATTCAAATACCATTTTTTTGCCCTATTCGTCTTATCCAAAAAGTCATCGACTTAAAAGCATGAAATACTTCGTATAACTTTTGTACATCAAATACTAACGATGCCGTAACGCTATGCTCGTAGAGGATACTATAGCTTTTCCGCTTTGTAGAGGGAAATGTCTAAAAGTATAGCGCCGACATAGCATAAGTAGATGTTTAACATACTTAGTAACATGAAGCCGATGTTATACGTAAGTGTATTAACATCTATTTATTTTTTGGCAACTTTTGCAATTTTTTGGGGACAACTCATGACAACTTTGGACATCGATGATCAAGTCCAACAGAAGAAACCGTTAAAGGGTCATTGTCAAATTTTAAGTGCGCGTCTTATTTTGGACATATCAAAAGTTAAGGGCTACAAAGCTTAATTTTGGATTGGTCTAGTAACCCGTATAAATAATGTCTTAGTTATTATTAAATCCATGTGATAAAAACATAAAATATATGCACACAAGCCGTTAACTATTAACCACCAGAGGGACAACTTTTATTTTTTCAACTAAACTATGACCCAAAAAATAACTGTACTTTGCAGAGCACCTGGATGCCGAATACTTTTCATGCTTGTTTCTCCAACTTAAGAGGATGACAAGACCTAAAAAACGCGTTAGTTTCCAATTAACCATCCCGCTCTTTACGGAAGCTCAGCGCGTAGAATAGCAAATAAAAACTATAATAATATTGAAATAAAAAAAGTGTGGATTATTTGTGAAATGTGACTAGTTGGCGGTTTAGGTATGAATATGTTGACTTTATATTTTTAATTGCAGACCTGTACGTAATAAAAATAAAGACATAGAACCGTTTAATGATGATTTTAAGACCAATCTTTGCAATTATTTTCTATCGAGCCGATTTCGTCCAATTATGTATCGAGTCCGTACATGGTCTTTGAAATATGATGGATATTAACATATATTTTTTGATGTGCTAGAACAAATAGTTATTCTTAAAAAACTGCTTAAATAACATCAACTTCAACAAAATTAGGTCTTGTCATCCTCTTAATATTAACAATTGACACAAAAATTCAATCCAATCCTTAAAAACCCATTAAATTCCATCGTCTTCGATTCAAATATAAATCGGCACATTTGAATTTCCCCCATTCCTTGGGGGGAATATGACAAACGCCATAAAAAGTAATAAAGACAGTCATAAAGTTAGATGCGTTGTCAATATAAAATTGCGGCGTGAATATATGGCGAGTCCCGCTGTGAATATTGTAAGGGTTGTACGGATGTGACGTCATGGAATGGTAGAATAGCGTCACAGATCAGCTGCCAAAACGTATTATTATGCTTTATAAGTGCCATTATTAAAAATAATCTTTTGCTATAGTTTACACACACTACCTGAGAGAGTAAGAAATAAGAAAAACAAATCTGAATGAAATGACGATATTCTAGCGATATCCCGTTCTTTCACTTAAGACAGATGCAATGTTGTCCCGGGGTCGATTTCTCGAATTCTTTTACTATAGGTAGTTTACACACACTACCTGAGAGAATAAGAAATAAGAAAAAACAAATGAGTCAGTCCATAACAAAAGGGCCCTTATGGCACTTTCTAGTTTCGTAGATATCAGCGTTTTAGTAAAATACGGTAAAATCACATATTTTTTGTTTTTTGCATATTGATAAAGTATAAGACTAGATGTGTATTTCTAGCTTGGTTTCACACGTATAAGTTAAGTATTTCTACCTTTAAATTAGTTGTAAAGTTTAGTAAAAAAGGGCCCTTATGGCAGAGGTCAGATAATAATGATATAAAATAGGTTAATAACTTATTCTAATTACTTCTAACCATTTTCTGTATTATTTATTTGCCTTTTCTGTTTACTGGATTCTAGTGGTACACGTTACAAATACCTATTTCTAGTCTCAAGTCAAGTAAGTTCTAGTCGTGCATGACCGTTGCAAAAATTTTTGTTTCTTATTACATTTCCTATTAATTGTATTTTTAGAGTTCCGTAGCCAAAATGGTGAAAACGGAACCCTTATAGTTTCATCATGTCTGCCCATCCGTCCGTCCGTACGTGCGTCCGTCCGTCCGTGCGTCCGTCCGTATGTCACAGCCGACTATAAGCTCTCTAATTATGAAAATAGATGGTAGGAAAGTATTATTCTATGAATTGCTAATTAATAGTAACGTGAAATTAAAAAAAAGGTAGGGCCGCCAAATGTATGAAAATTCTGAACAAATGAGGTGGTGTACAGTCACCAGCATTAATATCTGCCAAAACAATGGTGGCATAAATATCCGACACAGCTCCTTTGTAGGGCCGTAAAGACGGGTCAAATATTTATGGCGCCTTTGTTATAGCAGATATTGATGCTGGTGACTGTACATTAATAAATACTTAAGACGATTTTTGGTTTGATAAAAATACGGCTACTGGTTTTTGAGTAATTGCTGAAAAACTGTTTTGCCCAAACAAAAGGGCGTAAGTGCCGTGAGTTTACTATGAAGATACGACCTTTTTCAATTCGACGTATCGGATAGTGGGTTTAAATATGGACTAGTAGGTGTCGGTACGGAACCCTTTATTGTGCATGGTCCGACACGTACTTGGTCGGTTTTTTTTTAAATAGAGTTAAAAAATAATTTTTACTATGCGAAATTGCTTTTTCGTATAATTTAAAAATTACGCAAAATTCAAAAAACTTGTAATGAAAAGATTTATTCAGAATTACGTTCTAATACAAGATTGCTACTTAGACTATGTAAATATTATTATTTACTTACATTTTTGGTTACATTCGTCCATAAGGGCCCTTTTCTCAATAGGCATGATGACTCAAAAAAAATTATTACTTCAATAGAAAGAAGACATAAAACTATGCCAAATAGTGAAAATCCTATTCAAATATCTCAAAAAATAACGAAGCAACAACGGTTAGAATGTTCGTAGTTAGAGAGAGAAAGTGCTACTCGACCGTGACGTCACCTTTGAGTAGCGCCATAGTAAATGACAATCGTTCAATACAAAGGTGCGTTTTGCGGAAAAGCGACAGAAAATACCCACTTTTAAAACTTTGAAGACTTATAATTACGTAATTATTTATTTTTTTGAATTACTTTTTTTGCCATTTGATTGAGAATTTGAGTCATTATGTAGAAAATTTGGATTTATTGATTTTCTTTTATAGTGTCATCATCCCTATTGTATGGAAGTAAACCTTGATTTTCATGTAACTTTAATCGGTCATAAAATTGAAACTAATTGACATAGAAAAAAAATAAAACCTGTGTAATGCTTGTCTAGACTTATTACAGGTAAGTATGGTATACTACACGGAAATTGTAAAATTTATTCTGGACGAGATAGAAAAAATATCATTTTCTATATTTATAAAAAAATATATATCACGTTAGGATTTTGTTTTTATTTTCCATTCGATGTGTTAAGTAAACTATTTTCTAGCATACACTATGACAAAGATCACAAAATACGAAATAATAATTCACCTATTACAAATTTCCTTACTTTTTTATGATCGGCGCCTTGCACTGATCAAAGGCCATTTTTTCTCAACGGGGTAGTGGAATTGAAAAATCTTTGATTGTTTCCTATAGAAGAGAACCTCAAGATTCAGGATCTACCATCATCTATGTAACTTCCCACGGGAACATACTTTAAATGAGTTTTAAACTTCTCTTAGTTATTTCTCAAAAGTGCATTTTTGGGTTGAGTAACTTTGACGATTTATTTAAAAAAAAGTATGGCACTTAGGGACATGGTGATCATTGTTTTTGGTAGCCTATGTATTGTAGATTATAGATCCGTTCGTAACTCAATACCGACCATAAAGGCACCAGTGAGCTGGACGGTCACATATGTTCAAGCACTAGAGCGAGTGCAAGCCACAAATTCATTTCGTCCATTCAGTCAGTTGGTATATAATTTGTGTATGTGTGTGAAAATCTAATCTAGATGTATAAATACGTTCACGACTTTAATACAAATAGTACCTATAAAGCAGTTATCAAATATAAGATAATAAATTAACAAGATGGACATTAAAAGTTTAATGAAGAAAGCACATGGTACCAACCAATAGATGTATCATTGCTGTGTAGAAAATGCACATTCATGACACGACAGATTGGCAACCCTGGTGTAAGATACAATGTACGAGTAGGTTAGACTGGTAAAGTAATGTAATATAAATCTGAACCGTATTGAGTGTCGCTGCCTGATAAGATTACCAAGAATTTGAATATTAGAAGTATTAGAACACTTTGAAAATTACGTGTGAGCTAGATCAATACTTATTTGTGATCAGTCACAAAGCATCTTCGCTACGGTACCATGGCAATTTGCCGCAGTGATTTTTTTCCGATAGGTTTTGATAAGTCTATAAAGTTATTTTTTTATTACGGTTATTAACGGAATATTTACGGATTATTTATATTAATGTATGGTAAATATATAGGTTGTTTGTGTAAATACACATGGTAAATATCCCGTTAATAATCGTAATTCTAATATAAATTACCATGTGCGCTTGTAATCTTATATTATTCTTTTAGTTCAATATTTAAATTTTTAGTTCATATTTTATTTTGAAACAGGTATGGGTGACAAATTATGATTTTTAATCGATTTCTCTAACAAGTTGTTCGAGGTATCGATGCCAATTATATTTCGTAAGTAATAACAAGATGTTCAGCTTATGTGTCAACTATATACATAAGTAATATATTATATTTTCGAGATCATCAACGACTGCTAACGCAAACTACAAATTTAACCCTGCTCGGTGCCTAAGTTATTCAATTTTTCCTTTATTTCTAAATTTGGACCAAGAATGATGTACAAAGGGCTGCAAAGGAGGTCACTGCAACATTAAATGCTAAGGTACTAACTAAACTATAATGATCTAACTAACTAGTCTAGTACACTGATTGCTACGGGATCGCTAATCGGGGTAATTAAGCGTTTGTGAGGAGAAATCTGGGGCTTAACAATTAAAATCGTGGAAAGAGGCTACAGAGCCATTTTAGGTAGTTTTAAATCATTAACAATGGACTGGCCAATGGTTGATATTAACCAGTGTTAAATAGTTTTTTTTAATATATATTATACGAGCTTTTGCCCGCGACTTCGTTCGCGTGAATATCCATATCAACTTCTACACCGTATTTCATAATACCATTGGAAGATGATTTCTGGAATACCTAAAAAATGTATCATCAAATGCAATGTATGCATCTTTAAATTCTTGTGTTTGTCTCTTTGTCACTCTTTAAAAAAATATTACAATACGAAATCTTAACAATGAATGTACTGAGGTACACTATACAGAGTCGACTATAAATGAGTCAGTCCATAACAAAAGGGCCCTTATGGCACTTTCTAGTTTCGTAGATATCAGCGTTTTAGTAAAATACGGTAAAATCACATATTTTTTGTTTTTTGCATATTGATAAAGTATAAGACTAGATGTGTATTTCTAGCTTGGTTAGTTGTAAAGTTTAGTAAAAAAGGGCCCTTATGGCAGAGGTCAGATAATAATGATATAAAATAGGTAAATAACTTATTCTAATTACTTCTAACCATTTTCTGTATTATTTATTTGCCTTTTCTGTTTACTGGATTCTAGTGGTACACGTTACAAATACCTATTTCTAGTCTCAAGTCAAGTAAGTTCTAGTCGTGCATGACCGTTGCAAAATTTTTTGTTTCTTATTACATTTCCTATTAATTGTATTTTTAGAGTTCCGTAGCCAAAATGGTGAAAACGGAACCCTTATAGTTTCATCATGTCTGCCCGTCTGTCCGTCCGTACGTGCGTCCGTCCGTATGTCACAGCCGACTATAAGCTCTCTAATTATGAAAATATATGGTAGGAAAGTATTATTCTATGAATTGCTACATAATAGTAACGTGAAATTAAAAAAAAGGGCCGCTCCCCCCCCCCTCCCTCTAATTTCCAATTGTATGAAAATTCTGAACAAATGAGGTGGTGTACAGTCACCAGCATTAATATCTGCCAAAACAATGGTGGCATAAATATCCGACACAGCTCCATTTGTAGGGCCGTAAAGACGGGTCAAATATTTATGGCGCCTTTATTATAGCAGATATTGATGCTGGTGACTGTACATTAATAAATAATTAAGACGATTTTTGGTTTGATAAAAATACGGCTACTGGTTTTTGAGTAATTGCTGAAAAACTGTTTTGCCCAAACAAAAGGGCGTAAGTGCCGTGAGTTTACTATGAAGATACGACCTTTTTCGATTTGACGTATCGGATAGTGGGATGGGATATGGACTAGTAGGTGTCGGTACGGAACCCTTTATTGTGCATGGTCCGACACGTACTTGGTCGGTTTTTTTTAAATAGAGTTAAAAAATAATTTTTACTATGCGAAATTGCTTTTTCGTATAATTTAAAAATTACGCATAATTCAAAAAACTTGTAATGAAAAGATTTATTCAGAATTACGTTCTAATACAAGATTGCTACTTAGACTATGTAAATATTATTATTTACTTACATTTTTGGTTACATTCGTCCATAAGGGCCCTTTTCTCAATTGTATGGAAGTAAACCTTGATTTTCATGTAACTTTAATCGGTCATAAAATTGAAACTAATTGACATAGAAAAAAAATAAAACCTGTGTAATGCTTGTCTAGACTTATTACAGGTAAGTATGGTATACTACACGGAAATTGTTAAATTTATTCGTGACGAGATAGAAAAAATATCATTTTCTATATTTATAAAAAAATATATATCACGTTAGGATTTTGTTTTTATTTTCCATTCGATGTGTTAAGTAAACTATTTTCTAGCATACACTATGACAAAGATCACAAAATACGAAATAATAATTCATCTATTACAAATTTCCTTACTTTTTTATGATCGGCGCCTTGCACTGATCAAAGGCCATTTTTTCTCAACGGGGTAGTGGAATTGAAAAATCTTTGATTATTTCCTATAGAAGAGAACCTCAAGATTCAGGATCTACCATCATCTATGTAACTTCCCACGGGAACATACTTTAAATGAGTTTTAAACTTCTCTTAGTTATTTCTCAAAAGTGCATTTTTGGGTTGAGTAACTTTGACGATTTATTAAAAAAAAGTATGGCACTTAGGGACATGGTGATCATTGTTTTCGGTAGCCTATGTATTGTAGATTATAGATCCGTGCGTAACTCAATACCGACCATAAAGGCCCCAGTGAGCTGGACGGTCACAAATCTGAATGAAATCGCGATATTCTAGCGATATCCCGTTCTTTCACTTAAGACAGATGCAATGTTGTCCCGGGGGTAGATTTCTCGAATTTTATCGAAATAGAGCTCACGCTAGCTCGTTCTGACGCAGTAGGTCACTGTAGCCTATAGACGCTTGCAATTTTACTCCAGGGGTGTCACGTGCACAAATGTCAAAAAAGTATAGATCCATAAAGACTCATGCTATCTGTACTTAGTACCTTTCCAAGTTTTTTCAACGTATTATTACAAAGTACCTAAATATTATTAATTTTGGTATAGAGTAACAAAATAATGAATTGGTCAAACACGGAGCGTTATATTTATTAAATATCCATACCCGCCTCAACAAAGCCCTTTTTTTGCTCATAATTCAAACAAGAAAAATGAACCGAATATTTTCACCCAAAAATATGATCGCCAATGTAACCGATATTTGTTACACCGATTTTAATTTAAAAGTTTGTTAATCTAAGTATAAAGAGTAACCACAAAGGGAGCGGATCAAAACGATGAAAAATTATTGAAAGGGGGTGATTCAAAGAGGGGGAGGTAGGCATCGACGGCTATACGAAATGCAAACTTAAGTTTACCGCTAATAACTAAAATATGGTTCTTAAATCGGCGTGACATGGTTCAAGATCGATTGGCCATGCAATAATCAGCTGTATAATTATGTTTGAAATTCCGCGGAGGAGGTTTGTAATAATCGTGATTTTTTAATCAAATTTCGTCTGTACAAGGGAAGAGGAGGCTATATTTTTTCATTATTTAATTTTGGTCGCTCGCGGCTTTCTACTCCTTCAAGGGACAGCGGTTGTTTGAAGCGTTTTTTGGATGTTTAACCACGGCCGGGTGTCACACCGTGTCAGAAAATAGTTATTTGTTATACAAGGGTGCAAAGTTGTATTTTAACCGCGAGTGTGGAATTGGAACACGAGCTAGCGAATGGATTCTAGGGTTGAACCACGAGCTAGCGAATGGATTCTATGGTTGAACCACGAGCGAAGCGAGTGGTTCGAAAATAGAATCCTGAGCGAAGCGAGTGGTTCAAAATTAGAATCCTGAGCATAGCGAGTGTTGCAACACACGAGACGTAAAATAACTTTGCAGCCGTGTGTAACACAAATCTTTTCACCTCACTAAAGCGAGGAAATAGAAAAAGGAAAAAACAAAAGTAAAACAATAAAAAATAGGGTTTCTTCTAATTTTTCATTTCATTAAAATAGAAATTAAAAACTAAATTAGAACAAAAAAAACGCAAAAAAAAAATTTAAGCAAAATTCAAAAACAAATACTAAAGTAAATAAATAAAGCAAAATTGCGTGAAAAATGTATTACTTTAAATTCAAATAAAAATATACATAATTTGAAATCTCTATTAGTCGAAATCGAGTATAATCACGATTTATTGCAAAAAATGTTTTTCCAACTTAAAATTCAAAATAAATGTTAAATTTGAAATCCCAATCCCTAAATTAGTCGAAATCGAGTATAATGAGGACTTTTAAAAAAAAAAAAAATTTTTTTTCTTAAAATTCAAAATAAATATAAAATTTGAAATCCTTATCCTTGAATTAGTCGAAATCGAGTATAATGACGATTTTTTGCAAAAAAATTTTTTTTTTTGCTTAAATTTAAAAATAAATGTAAAATTTGAAATCCTTATCCTCGAATTAGTCGAAATCGAGTATAATGGCGATTTTTTGAAAAAAAAATATTTTTTTTTGCTTAAAATTCAAAATAGTTATAAAATTTGAAATCCTTATCCTCGAATTAGTCGAAATCGAGTATAATGACGATTTTTTGAAAAAAAATAATTTTTTTGCTTAAAATTCAAAATAGTTATAAAATTTGAAATCCTTATCCTCGAATTAGTCGAAATCGAGTATAATGACGATTTTTTGCAAAAAAAATATTTTTTTTGCTTAAAATTCAAAATAGTTATAAAATTTGAAATCCTTATCCTTGAATTAGTCGAAATTAAGTATAATGACGATTTTTTGCAAAAACAAAATTTTTTGCTTAAAATTCAAAATAGTTTAAAATTTGAAATCCTTGTCCTTGAATTAGTCGAAATTGAGTATAATGACGATTTTTTTGCTTAAAATTCAAAATAGTTATAAAATTTTAAATCCTTGTCCTTGAATTAGTCGAAATCGAGTATAATGACGATTTTTTGCAAAATAAAATATTTTTCAGGACTTAAAATTCTAAATAAATGTAAATTTGAAATCCCTACCCCTAAATTAGTCGAAATGGAGTATAATGACGAATTTTTGCAAAAAAAATTTTTTTTGCTTAATATTCAAAATAATTATATATTTTTTTAATTAAAAATAAATATAAAATCCAAGGACTAATTTTTTTCACACCACCTGAAAAAAAAAACAGATGGCGAAAATTGTCCTGGCTGTTTTGTGTCCACACTAACCGATATCGGATCCGATACGAATTTGACCGATATCGGATCGGATAGTGTGAGCACTAAGCAGTTTTCCATAAATTTTTATCGGTAACGAATCCTACGCCGATATTGTATCGGATAGTGGGAACACCGCCTTACATGTTATTCTGTTAAAAAAGTAACTAGGAACACGTTCGGATTTCAAAATTACTTTGCACACATGTGGATAAAATGCAGTTTTGCTATCTGTTTTTAAAGAATAAAAAAGGGCTTTCCGAGCTAGTGAGGTGAAAATAAATATACACAGTTAGTTGCAGAAAAATATGACCATACAATATTTATTAACTTTTATGCAGGGGTGCATGCCGAGCATTTATTCTGACTTTACTCCACACAAACAAGATTCGTCATACGATAACGCTAATATCCTATCAATGAACTCTGCTTTTTAATCTGATATTATAAGTAGTACTATGTAGTTTTAATATTATAAGAGCTACTGGTCCATGAAGGCGCTAATGAAGGGCAACCTTCCACTGTCACTAAAGCGAAAACTCGTCGATATGTGTATTTTGCCTGTCCTAACCTACGGTGCGCAAACATGGTCTTTAACCGAAATCCAGAAATCCAAACTGAAGGTTTGCCAACGTGCTATGGAGCGTAGCATTTTAGGTGTTAAAAGGACGGACCGTGTCCGAAACACTACGTTACGCTCCAAAACACGCATAGCTGACGTGGGTACCAAAACAGCCAGGCTCAAGCGGAACTGGGCCGGCCACATACCGACAGACATGCGACAGACGTGTCGCATGCACCCGGATAGGTGGGCTAATGCAGCTACCAAGTGGGTGCCACACGACGGACGACGCAGACGAGGCAGGCCCAGACGGAGATGGCGGGATGATCTGGACGTATTTGTCTCCAACTGAGAGGAAGAGGCTCTGGACAGGGACGTCTGGACAACATGGGGAGAGACCTTTGCCCAGCAGTGGGACATATAATAGGCTATTAAAAAAAAAAAAAAACCTAATATATTGGACTCAAGCCAATATTTAAGCTACATACAAGTGACAGAGGTATGTTGTAGCATATCTCTAGTTTTTAGCTCTGTTGAAAAAGTAACCATTTTGATATATTTCGATTGATTGATTTGGGTGTGTACTGAAACAAAAAAAAACCTTCACTATATCAGACCTCTTGACACTCAAATGAAAACCTGTATTAGGTTCTTATATAAATGGCAATTATGCCCATTATACGTCATCCTTGTTATAACAACCGGAAATGTTTCCATAGAGCTAATACAATATCAGAAAAATAGTGGCCATGGAAAAAAATATTTCTACTGAATCACTGATCATAAATCCAAGAAATTGAACCTATTTCAAGTAACGATATTACAATTTAACATTTATGATCGAAAAAATCCACTATTTGTATTTCAAAAATAATTAATTACGAGACTGACACGATACAGTAGCTCTAGTATAAGTTTTTTCGAAACATTAACTAATTCGAACGCGTTTGCGTTTTGTCTCAAAATGTATGAAAGTGGTATGAAAACGTGAACAGCGCCTCTGGTGCTAACTAAACAGCTAGTATAACATTTGTTGCTAACCGATGAACGCGCGTATTTCAAACTCGGTGAGAGCGTTTTCATACATTTTGAGACAAAACGCAAACGCGTTGGAATTAGTTAATGTTTCGAAAAAACTAATACTAGAGCTACAGGTACGTTGTATTTACTTAAAATGTTTAGTGTCTTAGAAGTAGGATTCAAGGCTGTGTTTTTTCTCAAGTTTGTTACTACCAATAATATATGTTGTCAGAAGTGACTCTTATAATTTTCATTATATTTAAAATTATGAATAACCTATTAGAAAATTATTCCGGTTACTTATAACGAAAAATGCCTCAAACCTTAATTTTAATTGAAGTTAAAATTGTCCATTCATAAATATGCTTCATAAGTTCACAGATGTGCTACTTACATTCAATTGAACTCATATATACTAAAGGTACTTCAAACATACGGTGTGACAGACGGTAACCCCGAACAGTTCAATTTCGCGGTTAATATGGCAGATCATCTGATAAAACGTGTGTTTTGATTACCATTACGCAAACGTTCTTTTGTTCCCGTGTTTTATTTGTTTCAATTAATTTTTACAAGTGTGTTTTAGAAATGAAATTGTAATGGGAATTTTATGTTTCAGGGATATATTATTGGTTGTAATTAAGGCGCTACAACGAGAAATATCGGGTTCTTTGAGACGCTGTTCTGCCCAGACGAGAAAACGAAAGGGACTGATTTTCAGATATATGATTCTTGACAATATTATTGTGTTTCTGACAATAGCCGAAACATGATTGCTTAAAATTTTCTCCTTTCTTTTTTTTACTCAGCCTACTAAACCAACGCATTACTAAACGACACAAATAAGGTAATATGATGACATTTTACAACATCTAAACTCTGTCAAGAGGAAATATCATAAAACTGCACACAGTCAGATATTTATCGAGATTTGTCTAAAAAAGTTATTCCCGAAGCGTGTTGTATCCAGTTTTGCCGTACGCAAAAGACATTAAGCGTGTCTCTTTCACGGGGGGCGTGGTTTACCGAATCGATATATCCCCTTAAACAGCCGCATTAGCTGAGCAATAAGGCAAGCGACATTCATTGTGGAGGTCGAACCCCGGCTAGTACAACTTGGTTAAAAAAACTTTTGTACGAAACATCGTTTGATATTTAACAGTGAAATGCCACTGTTAAATATCAAACGATGTTTCGTACAAAAGTTTTTTTAACCAAGTTGTACTAGCCGGGTTGTACAGTGAAGAAAACGTTGTTAGTAAAGCGGCCTAATCCCAAAAAGGTTTCCTTCTGGGTTTGAAGATATATAATTAAAGACTAAACGCAAACATGTTGGTTTGTGTTTTGTTTCGAAAAAACTTATACTAGACGCCCAGATCCTTTCGCCACTCTAATGAGCCCAAGCTCTAATGAGGTCAAGCTAATATAGTGCGCGCCATCCACGACGACGCGCCCCTCCACCGCGCGTTACGTACAATTGCGCATAGATTAGTATAAGTGCTGTTGCATGCCTGTTATTGGTACATACATAGGTTTCGAGTCCTATTTTGTCAATGTGCTATTTTGAAGGTTTATGTAAAAAAACGCTCAATAGGATCCCCACATAGCATGGATTTAGGATACGGCCTCGAAAACGATAGAACAATCGTAATTACATATGAAAAATGGTATTTTAATTAATTATTTTATAAAACAATTAATCGTAATTTATTCATCCTTCATACGAAAAATCTATAAAAAAAATTGTCTTGCGTACATGGACGTTTGCTTACCATCAGACAGACAATTGCCATTGCCACTGTCATAATAAAAAAAATGTCGTTATTAAACTGATATCGCTATAATACCATTTATATCTCGTCCCCCATCATAAAGCATACCTTTGCAAACATAATATTTCCCCAAATGCCTTTTGGACATTGTCCAGAGCTCTCCATTAGGTATAATTTACTTTATTTGTCTCCACGAGCCTTCCTTGCCAATACGTATTTATTTATTATAATTCGACCAAAATGGGGAGTGAAATGTGTTTTGTTCGTACCCATAATAACACCACTACTTTCTCTTTACATAAATAAATAAATATTTATGGACAATCTTACACAAAACGACCTAGTCCCAAACTAAGCACAGCTTGAACTATGGGTACTAGAGGACGAAAAACATACATATACGTATAGATAAATAGATACTTAAATACATAGAAAACAACCAAGACCCAGGAACAAATATTCATGCTCATCACACACATAAATGCCCTGACCGGGATTCGAACCCGGGACCTCCAGCTTCGTAGGGTCACTACCAACTAAGCCAAAGCAGTCGTCAATACTTGAACTTGACATGTAAATCATTGTTATTAATTAATTGTGTACCTAATCATTTCATTTGTTTTTATATACACTCACCGGCAGAAAATTTGCCCCAAAAACTTTTCGTGGTTTCAAACTATAATTTGAATAAATTAAATAATGTTTTATATATGTATAAAAATGCATTTTTCTAATTTGGGCCAAATTTTCTGCCGGTGAGTACCTATATATCAAGCGAATGACGATCCCTATATTTGAATTTGATTATTGTTTTCTTTTTGATTATTTTTGGTATTTTGTAGAAATTGTATTATTTTTATTTTTGCTGTTTTGACGATCATGATAACTATTCTTATAGTTTTGACTTGTATGCAAAAAAAATATAATTTTAATCCAATCTATACATGATTAAAGGGTCGATGTGAAAACCCTGCGGTTGCAAGCGTCCATAGGCTGCGGTGACCGTTTACCATCAGGCGGGCCGCACGCATGTTTGCCACCGACGTGGTATAAGTAAAAAAGGGGTCAGCAACATTCTGTGCCTTCTTTATGTGAATTTCGCAAGTTGGTCCTTCCGCGGTCGAAGAGTAGGTACGGCATATATGGAATTACCACCAGCGAGCGAGCAAGACATAAATTTAAGAGCACCATGGGCCTTAACCCGCGCAATCGATTCGATCGTGCAGTTATGGGCGCAAAACCTATGTCCTAACCTTACATAACAAAATTTGTATTAATAAAGTATGCCTTTAGGGTAAGGCCGTCTTCGATCGGGTAAAGTACGTCATAAGGGAACATAACAATTTGCAAAACAGCGTCCATCGATATTGCGTGCACAATCGCTGATTGACGGGTTATATGGGATGTAATGTCGTAAGTATAGTTAACTAATACGCAGTGTATTGACTCTAAATTCAATAGTAGATATTATTCTGCTAAATACAGGACCGAACGATATGAGCAGGAATTATGAAATGACGGGTGACATGAAGTCCGGAAGATACATCTACTGTAAATGGAACGGGAGGATGCGTGGAATTTAAACAGTTTTAGATAAATTTGATTTTGACATCTTTATATAGTTTTGGTGTCCATGTCGTTGTGTTAAATGGATTTTGATCGTCGCCTCGTTGGTGAGCACACGTGCCCGGGGCGACGACGAGCAGAATCCATTTACCGTACAAAACCTTATCTACTGTCATGGCGTCGTTACTGAACAACGTCATTGAACACGTGGCATTGGCGAAATCATCATAAATTTGATGGAAGCCATTTTTTAAAGAATTGAATTGATTCGTTGTGTTAAATCAAAGTGTGTCTCTTGGAGTTGAAACGTCTATAGGCTACGGTGACATATTGCCATCAGAAATTATATAATAAAACATGTCTAGAAAAGGTCAATACTTATTTCAACAGTACATGTTCATGAATATTTTGCAAACTGGTTTTCAAAGAAAAAGGGCATTTGTTTCAAAGTTAGGTTGTTCTACTAGCCCGATTAATCATGGAGTAAGAAATTGCTTGATGCTGCTAGCATTGTCCCTTTGCGACACATCCGTAAAGTCAGTGTACTGTAAGATACTTGTATCGTGGTAATGCCCGACCGGCATTGTAATGAATAGCATAATGCTATCCATTGAAATAAATCGATGGTTTCACGTCGGATTTGGACACGCCTGGCGAATGTTCCGGTTACCATAAAGTTAACCATAGCTATATGCATAGATAAATCTGTACTCAGTCTTTGTACTGCAATGCAATGCTGTCTATGAAAAAGTTTTTTTATGTGACTTGTTTTTGTATGTCTTTAGATCCATTGTTTGTATGGTTATTATCAATATTTTTTTTGCTTTAGTAAATATTAGTAATAATATAATGCTTATAATTTAGAGACAATCCTACACGAATCAAGCTAGTCCCAAACTGAGCAAAACTTTTCTATGGGTAACAGGCTACGATATAAATAGGTACTCCTACATATAGATAAGTAGGTAAAATACATAAATGCATAGAAAACATCTTTAACTTAGAAACATGTTATTCGTGCTTGTCATATAAACATATATATTCGATAAACATAAACGTTCGAATACGTCACAACAACGCCTGTCCCATTCCAATATATCCCGTCCCGATGGCACACCGAACGCTGGGAAACTTACAAATTCTTTTTGCATTTTTCGGTCACCCATCCTAATCCTGACCTGTTCCAACATTGCTTAACTTTTCCTATCGCTGAACCTTCCTCGTCAACTTGCAGCCGTTGGTTCCGTCTTATCCTGACTAGTATATATATACCAATAACGACCCAATAACATACAAAACATTCTAAAACTTTCAATTTCTTTTTGCATTTTCCGGTCACCCATCCGAATCCTGACCTGTTCCAACATTGCTTAACTTTTCCTATCGCTGAACCTTCCTCGTCAACTTGCAGCCGTTGGTTCCGTCTTCTAAAACTTTCAATTTCTTTTTGCATTTTTCGGTCACCCATCCGAATCCTGACCTGTTCCAACATTGCTTAACTTTTCCAATCGCTGAACCTTCCTCGTCAACTTGCAGCCGTTGGTTCCGTCTTATCCTGACCAGTATATATATATATATACCAATAACGACCCAATAACATACAAAACAATCTAAAACTTTCAATTTCTTTTTGCATTTTGCGGTCACCCATCCGAATCCTGACCTGTTCCAACATTGCTTAACTTTTCCAATCGCTGAACCTTCCTCGTCAACTTGCAGCCGTTGGTTCCGTCTTATCCTGACCAGTTATATATACCAATAACGACCCAATAACATACAAAACATTCTAAAACTTTCAATTTCTTTTTGCATTTTGCGGTCACCCATCCGAATCCTGACCTGTTCCAACATTGCTTAACTTTTCCTATCGCTGAACCTTCCTCGTCAACTTGCAGCCGTTGGTTCCGTCTTATCCTGACTAGTATATATATACCAATAACGACCCAATAACATACAAAACATTCTAAAACTTTCAATTTCTTTTTGCATTTTCCGGTCACCCATCCGAATCCTGACCTGTTCCAACATTGCTTAACTTTTCCAATCGCTGAACCTTCCTCGTCAACTTGCAGCCGTTGGTTCCGTCTTCTAAAACTTTCAATTTCTTTTTGCATTTTTCGGTCACCCATCCGAATCCTGACCTGTTCCAACATTGCTTAACTTTTCCAATCGCTGAACCTTCCTCGTCAACTTGCAGCCGTTGGTTCCGTCTTATCCTGACCAGTTATATATACCAATAACGACCCAATAACATACAAAACATTCTAAAACTTTCAATTTCTTTTTGCATTTTTCGGTCACCCATCCTAATCCTGACCTGTTCCAACATTGCTTAACTTTTCCTATCGCTGAACCTTCCTCGTCAACTTGCAGCCGTTGGTTCCGTCTTATCCTGACTAGTATATATATACCAATAACGACCCAATAACATACAAAACATTCTAAAACTTTCAATTTCTTTTTGCATTTTCCGGTCACCCATCCGAATCCTGACCTGTTCCAACATTGCTTAACTTTTCCAATCGCTGAACCTTCCTCGTCAACTTGCAGCCGTTGGTTCCGTCTTCTAAAACTTTCAATTTCTTTTTGCATTTTTCGGTCACCCATCCGAATCCTGACCTGTTCCAACATTGCTTAACTTTTCCAATCGCTGAACCTTCCTCGTCAACTTGCAGCCGTTGGTTCCGTCTTATCCTGACCAGTATATATATATATATACCAATAACGACCCAATAACATACAAAACAATCTAAAACTTTCAATTTCTTTTTGCATTTTGCGGTCACCCATCCGAATCCTGACCTGTTCCAACATTGCTTAACTTTTCCAATCGCTGAACCTTCCTCGTCAACTTGCAGCCGTTGGTTCCGTCTTATCCTGACCAGTTATATATACCAATAACGACCCAATAACATACAAAACATTCTAAAACTTTCAATTTCTTTTTGCATTTTGCGGTCACCCATCCGAATCCTGACCTGTTCCAACATTGCTTAACTTTTCCTATCGCTGAACCTTCCTCACCAACTTGTCGATGGGCCCGTCCCATCCGGACCAATATCCCGTCCCGATGGCACACCTGTTATCAATAACGGCATTCCTGAACGGGACCGTGCGCTGAAAAACGATAAGTTGCTGTAGGGTTGCCACTCGCTTTAAATTGTTATTTCATCATCATCAGCCCACTGCAGTCCACTGCTGAACATAGG
Source organism: Cenopis cana (assembly GCA_951800055.1). NCBI lineage: Eukaryota > Metazoa > Arthropoda > Insecta > Lepidoptera > Tortricidae > Cenopis > Cenopis cana. The sequence continues at coordinate 7,432,395 of OX637492.1, read as the reverse complement.
CCTCCCCCAAGGCACGCCACAAAGCCCGGCCGAAATTGTTATTTATATCAGGCTATTTTATTATTTTATTTTATTTTTTATTATAAATAAGTAACCGTTATTTGTCCACCCATGTATTCCACCCATGTTTACAAATAAATCGCTATGACTGTGGCTATTAGGTTGTGGTTACCAATACAGTGGTAAGCAATGTATTTAACTATTTATAGTATCTAATTGTATTTAACTAAATTGTGTTTGATATCTAGTGAAAAAAAAAAAAATACTTCTGTTTAAATATAACAGTGCCTTGTACAAAATTTAACAGAAGCCTCATCTTGGGATATGATTTGTATGTATTTTTATGATATTTCGTGTCATCAAAAATAAACTTTGTGTCAAACTGATAGGTTTTAAATTGAACTATCTCAGTTTGAAATAACACCTCACGTTTATCAGCTTTATAGTGAATTGAATTCTCAAAGTGTGTCCTTTTGTAAACATTCATGTTGTATGACATACTTGCACTTTTCAGCTGTTTACTACAGCGAAATAATAACAAACCGTACTCTTTAATCGTTAAATTATTTAATAATAATTACTAGAAAAAACCGATCACTCGACAACCCTGATCATGAAGTCAATACGACCTGTTGCATCGAACATTCGATATCTTTATGGGAGCGAGGACAGGGATGGCGCTATATGTGTAGTCAAACGGGGGAGAGGGACGGTAGAGTGCGAAGGGACCACTTTGAGCCCACACGTTTCGATGGCTTCGGTGAATCTATAGCGGTGTTCGAACTTTGTTCGGTATTTGATCGGGAAAGTGGCTCTACTATTATTTATTATCTACGTAATTTAGCTCGAGGCACGGGAGCGCCCCATGTGTTATTATGGATGGCTGCAAGTATTTTAAAATGTTAAGTATGATTGTCTGTGCCAAATATGATTATATTGCTACCTATGCTACACTTAGCTTTTATTAAAATGTTTGAAATTAAGTAGTGCAACAATGCAGCAGTGGCCGTTAACCATCCGTCTCTCCATTGCTCATTTCTGACACTAATTTGTTAAGGTCTAATGAGTTAATGCTGCTAAACATTAACTCATTTCAAACATATACTATAATTTTATAAATTCTACATGTCAATAAGTAACACCAATGTTTGTGCTGAATTATCATTTTAATAATCATAATTAATAATTTATTTCGAAAACTAGACGTGAATTTATTTCTGATCTGAATTTTGCAGTTTTAGTACATCTTGTTTTGCTTTATATCTTTTCAAAATTTTTACTTCTTATGTAAATAATGTTAAGGAGCTGCTAGATCTCAAAGTAATGCAACCGGTTAGTCGGATGACTTATAAAAACACAAAATAGACTAAACATCCAGACGAACCAAAAACACTGAAAAATCGTCCCGTAAAAAGCGCAAAGCAAAAAAACCTTTCAAACGCCCCTAACCTATCAATAGCGACTTGCGGGATTTCCCGGACTTTTTCCTTTTTCCGGGACTTTTGCCCGGGACATCGGACATCGGGATCCATTTGCATATTGGAAGTGGTTTCCCCGTTATTCAGTGTTCGGTAATTGAAAAGGTGGATTTTTAACGTTTTTTTTTTATTTTTTCTCTCTACGAATTTGCTATCGATGGTAACAGGTTGTTTGACACGGTGTTAATGGGATGATTTTTAAATTTGAAAGTCAGATTCAGTATATACAGAGTGTTTGATAAAGGGGACTTTTGGGAAATTATTGGGATTGGTGTCAAGCGTATTCAAGACGACTGGAAATGGCTTATTTTGTGTTTTCTCGAAATTTGAGAAATTAGGTATTCAGGGCTGCGATTCTAGAGGTCTCAATGGCAGACTGCGGACATCCTTAAGATATCACTTTCATATTTCAGTCATTTGTGAAAGACAAAATCTATCTCTATGATAGGGATATCTCTATGACATGTCAAGAGTGTTTTTTAGAGATTTATTTTGTTTCTCCGCTCGAGCCCCAGTTGATAATTATGCCATCTCGTCAGAAATATATTATTAAAAAAATGAGACTGTCAAATTTCACATACCTTCTCACCGATAAGGAGGGTATAAATTTTTAAAAGGGTCGGCAACGCGCATGTGACGCCCCTGGGGTTGCAAGCGTCCATAGGCTGCGGTGACCGCTTACCATCAGGCGGGCCGCACGCTTGTTGGCCACCGACGTGATATAAAAACAAAACATTTCTTAAACAGTTTCACTCTGCCTTAACAGTTTAATCACATGGTTTCAATGACGACCGCTGTAGCTTAGTTGGTAGTGACCCTGCCTACGAAGCCGGAGGTCCCGGGTTCGAATCCCGGCCGGGGCATTTATTTGTGTGATGAGCACGAATATTTGTTCTTGGGTCTTGGATGTCTTCTATGTATTTAAGTATTTATTTATCTATATAAGTATGTATATCGTCGCTTAGTATCCATAGTACAAGCTTTGCTTAGTTTGGGACTAGGTTGATCTGTGTAAGATTGTCCACAAATATATATTATATATATATATAAATATATTTAAATATATAAAATGCCGAATACTTACTGACTGTTTATATTCAATAGTTTAAAAGTAGATTAATAAAATATTATTTATGTTATCTTGGCCTTAAAGGTCCTAAATAGTTTACATATTTACGCCTTCGACTAGTTCGACTGTACCTAAATATTAACTCTGAGTGAATATTTAACCGAACTTCTAAACTAAACTTAACCTTCAAGTTAACTTTGCCAATAACTAATATCTAAGGTCAAGTTCACTGTCAACTTCGGAAGGGTTAGCTATTAAAGGTAAGGGTTAAACTTCGGAGGAATTGATTAGGGGTAGGTATATTCGACTTAAGGTAATGATTTGAAATCGGTTTGATGACGAACCGTATTATAGTGCGCGCCATCCACGACGACGAGCCCCTCCACTGCCCGTTCCGTACAATTGCGCACAGATTAGTATGAGATGCGCTGTGGAGGGGCGCGTCGTCGTGGATGGCGCGCACTATAAAGGGAGGTATGCCTATTGCAAATGTCCCGCTCTAACACGCGTGAGTTTCCAACTAACCATCCTGCTCTCTACGGAAGCTTTGCGCGTAGTTTTCGTAAATATTTAGCTATAGTCATTAAGCCAATCATTTTATCAAAGCAAACCCTACTAATTTGTCTATAACTATTTAGGATCTTTATGTCACACCTGGCCATAAAGCGGCCATTATCGCACGCTCCGCGCGCGAAAAAACCCACTTCCTGGCCAGGGGGTGACATAAAATTTTGTACTTAACACGGGCGGTAATAAAGAAAGCTTTGTTTTTACCGCCCTTGTTAAGTAATGTACTATTAATTGAGTACAAAAATTAAATGTAAAATATCAGTAATTTAGCCGTAATATTGAAAGACCATTCCAAAAGTTACCCCTTTGCGTTTTTTTTTCTATCGAGTGAAAATCATCAGGGTAACTGACTACGATTTTGACTAGACAAGATCCTTATGTAACACATAATGTATACATTTTTTTAATTTAAGACACTATTATTCTATGTCTCAGATGGTTTTAAAAAACTCAAAAGAGGTAAAATCCTGCCTTAAATGGGACCGGTTATAGTCCGTCCGGCGGTCTAAGGCCAAACTGCCATAAGGATAAACTAATTAGTTAATCTATTGAAAAAGATCGTAACTGATTTCTTAAACATAGCTAAAGCTAACGTATGTAATAATTTGCATTAAAGTTCAATGTCAAATGATACCTATAAAAATTGTAATGCGACAAAAAATATTTGACGGTAGTTGTTAAGGCGCAGGGCCGCAAGGCATTCTCCATACAATCTCTGTGCACGTTTTATTCGTAGGTTTTGGCACTAACGAATGTAATATTTTTTTTGGATGTAAATATTAGATATGCGAAGAAAGTGATGTGGAAATTTTCAAATATTGAAATAAAATTAAAAATGAAAATATTTAAAAATAATAGCAATAAAAAAAAATACATTACGAAATAGCTAACAGAAAAATAAGCATACTGATTACTGACCAAAAATCATAACTTTAATGCAAACACAAACGAAGAAAATCCTGCACGAAGTTTGTATGGAGAGAGCTTGCCCTACCCCTCCTCTTAAGATAATCTCTCTTCCATTTGAATTTGGTCTTAGAGACGATCAGAAAGGGTAAAAATAGGGACAAACCTAGCTGAACGGCAGAGCCCCCGCAAAGTATACTTACTCCTGGTTCCATCAAAAATATTTAAAAGGCTTTTTCACACAAGAACACACAGGCTAAAATCAAACCAGCAGTAATTTAGCCTGTGCAGGCCGCAGGTCGGCCATATTTCCCTGAAATTAGACTGCAGCTCAACAATTAGAGCTCTTTGTCCGATATTCAATAGTGCCGAGTGCTGCTCCAGTGTTTTGGATTTTGCGTTAGAGAGGTATGGATAAGACCCACTAACCATAGTAATATAAATGCGAAAGTAACTTTGTCTCTACATAACCGATGGAGATGAATTGCAAAGGAAATTGGAAACTGTAGTGGAAATTTGTATGTACGGGATAAACGAGTTCCAAAAGGTAGTGATATACATTTAATTATGATTATTAATAAATTATTAGTCGCATGCACCCGGATAGGTGGGCTAATGCAGCTACCAAGTGGGTGCCACATGACGGACGACGCAGACGAGGCAGGCTCAGACGGAGATGGCGGGATGATCTGGACGTATTTGTCTCCAACTGGGAGGAAGAGGCTCTGGACAGGGACGTCTGGACAACATGGGGAGAGGCCTTTGCCCAGCAGTGGGACGCATAATAGGCTATATAAAAAAAACATAAATAAATAAAAGATTACGAATCGTATGTTTTACATTGGACAGTAAGAAGGGAATTATATATTAATTTTATCTCACGAGCGCGGGTCGGTCATAGTTGTAGCTGTGACACATATGAACACATAGACAGTCTGAACTCATAGTTTAGCTCCTACGCTGACGCACACAAAGACAATTGCATGTAAAGCTCAACACATAAGCATGTCTCACCCACTCGTGAGATAAAAGTACTATACTTACTAACCAGAATCCAATCGAGTTTGTATGGTCGAAAAGGTCCATCCACACTATGCCACCGTTTTAGCGAAGGCAGTGGGCCGCTCGCAAATCTGTGCGCACAATTTCCTATACCATTGTTACACCGGCGGCAGATAGTGTCGAGTGCCTCTAACGCGCTGCCTACGGATATTAGATGAATTAGTGTGCCGCATAATATGTGGAGACAGTGAATAATTGATCTGATTATCAAGGATTCTTTCTAGCGGTTGTGTCCTTAGGATCCAGGGATCCGTTTTAACACCTCATCATCCTCCTAGCGTTATCCCAGTACAGTTGCATCCCGAAGGATGCCTGGGGTCCGCTACCTAATCCCAAGATTAACCGCCGATCCGTTTTAACACCTAAACCCAAAACATTGGCGTAGGAACTAGGTTTAAGAAAGCGACTGCCATCTGACCTTCCAATCCATCCGCAGATTCAAGCCGCCTCCTGGGAAGTCAGTCCTGTCAAGCTGGTCTAATGTGACAGAAATTCAGATGTACTCTTTGAGTCAAAAATATCAAGTCAAAGTAATTTATTCTTCAAGTTAGGCATATACCATGTAATGTCATTTGATGTAAAAATAGCGGCATACAAATAAATCAAGTCTAATGACAATTATCAAATTAGTTGGCTACCCTATAATTCCAAACTCACCAAAATGAAATTACCGTACACAAACGTTTGGCTTACCATGCACGCCAGATATGCCTTTACTTTAACTTTGGTCCCGCTGGGCGAATGTTGGCCGTTGTTGGCTACGCTTGGCCAATGTTGGCGCCTTTTAAGAAGAACTTTGGTACCGTTGGGCCAAGCTTTGTGTGGCATGGCCAATACGCCGTATCTTACAGGCATTTGATAAGAGGTAAAAGGATTCGCGTTGCGGAGATTTAAATTGCTACTCTTTATAGGTTTTATTTTTTAATTGCTAGGACAATAGTCAATATGCTACCTGGATATATAATTATTTACTGTTTAAAACTCGTTCAGCAATCTCAACTGTAACTTTTTAGGTGGCTACAATAATCTACATCACTTCCACCACCTCCCTTACCCCATAGTCCCAGTATCTCGACTCCAATGATATCTCAGATTCGGTTGAAGCCGCTCAACCAATCTCAATGGAGCGCAAGCTCTTACACTATTCAAGTTTTTAAACCGCTGTCAGAGGTTTCTCCTGGAGTTTCCCCAGGCCAGTCTTCAACCGCGCAACCCCATCGCTTTATTGGGCAGGTTAAAAAAATTTGCACCTATTAAGCTTCTTTTCCTCAACAGAGAGCACTAAAGTGGGTATTACACTGTCCTGAATTCAGGACACTTAGAAGGGTTCGGACCTATACGTTAGAGCGAGATGCTTCAACTCCCCTCCACTAGTCAGGACGCCTGATTAAGGACAGCGTAATATCCGCTTAAACACTATCGACACCCCCGTCCTAAGCGGGAGCCGCGCTCAAAGTTATGCGAACTATCGCTCGATGTCCGACAAAGAAGTTAGCCACACGTCACTTAGCATAATAGTGGGATCAAACGAGCTAAGTGCATGTGCCGGGTAGAAGTGCCATGGTTTTTTTTCACCATAATATAATAGATAAAATTATTTGTTTCAACAATTTAAACTTTAAAGTAAAAAAGGACATTGCAATAAAAAACGAAAAACTGAAAGCTACCTATAGATAAAAAATATCTTCCAAATCAGTGCCAATGGGATGTATGCCCAGAAGGCTGGCCGTGTTACCACGTTGTATAGCGACGCTAACACGTTGTGCAAAGCATTGGCCAGCCCTCTGGTCACCTGTGGCTTCGATCAGGCGCGCCGCTAAATTTTTGTAAGTGTAATTTTAAATCGTGTCCGCATGCCGAATGGTGAACGTTTGACATCTTGTGTGTTGTTTTTTTAATACCATTGTTTTTAATTTTGCGTGAAACTTGAAATGTATTTGTTTCATCGTTAATGTGATAACAAACATTTTGTGTAACTCTGACGGTAGAAATTCGCAAACTGTAGTCATCAAGGATTTCCAATGCCTTATTACATATATGCCAAATATCCGATCACAATGTCCTTCATCATCATCATCATCATATCAGCCGAAAGACGTCCACTGCTGGACATAGCCCTCCCCAAAAGAGTGCCACAATGACCTGTCTTGCGCCACCCGCATCCAGCGGACTCCCGCGACCTTTACCAGGTCATCAGTCCACCTTGTGGGGGGTCTACCCACGCTGCGCCTTCCGGTCCGTGGTCGCCACAATGTCCTTGAGCCATATTAATATGCCCAATCTGTTCATACTTAGCTCTGTCGATGCCCCGTGGCGTACCAAGCTCAAAGGCGGTAGTAGACTAGACGGTAACTTCCATGTACACCTACTATAGGTGCTAGTACAAATAATGTTTATCGAATATCATCACAGTCCTAGCTTTTTCCCGGTTGTAGTAAAGGATCCCGGGTTGAAGGCGGAGTGGCACCTATTAATCCCAATATTTGCCGTGACTTCTTTTTATACTACGACGGTGGCAAACAAGCATACGGTCCACCTGATGGTAAGCGGACACCGCAGCCTATAGACGGTCGCAACTCCAAAGGAGTCACGTACGCGTTGCCGACCCTTTATAAAATTTGAGGATGCACTGTGTTGACAGCAGAAGGGACCAATTTAGCTCCCTCACTCTCAACACAGTGCAACCTCGGGAGCTCTGGCAACCTTGCTCACCACCAGGAACACAATGTAATGTTATTATGGCTGTGGTATTCTGCAAGGCGGAGGTACTTCCCCAGTTGGGCTGCTCCAAATTCGGGCAAGATGACATTTTGCTGTGCCCTACCCCTCTTTACTACTAGCACGGGTTTCTAACCTTCCGACCTAGTGGGAAAATTAGACCTTTTCCTACTATACGAATGTGGTCACAAAATTGCCGCGACTTTAGTCTTCGATCCTTGTTTTGCCTGTCTCATCTTGGGAATACAGTGCATGATATATCTTAGAGAATATGAAACAAGCACAATTAAACGTGACAAAAATTGTTCGTTTACAATACACGGGGGGTGAATGTAAGCGGGCGGTGGCACGCGGGTTCTGAGCGCCTCGTATGGTGTAGAACTGGGTTAGAGCTGATAAAACCGTCTCAAAGAAATATAAATTACATACCCTGCACCTGAAAGATATGTCACGTACGCACAAGAAACCTCTATTGAGCCCCTTTTATTGGAAAGAAACTACTGTTTGTAATACAAGTTATAAGAGGTTGATTATTCAATAGGTGATAATCCAATCTGAGGGATGAAAAAATAAAAATCAATATTAGTTCACCTAGGTATAATACCGACTCGGCTGACTTAATACTGACCGCTGATATCTCACTGATATAGCATCCTTAAATGAACTATTAGCAACTGGTGAGCATATTATTATTGTATCAAGTCATCTCATCATTCTCAAATTATTGTATCAAGAACACGACCCATTTTTTGCTATAATATACTTAATTATGAACTCCTTCAGGCGGAGTGAGAACTTCTAACAGTCAAGTTGCCCACTCACTTGACAAACCCTAGACCCAATAAGGTCTAGTTTCCCCCCGGGTTGGAAGGTCAGATGGCAGTCGCTTCCGTAAAAATATAGTGCCTACGCCAAATCTTGGGATTAGGTAGCGGACCCCAGTTATCCTTCAAGATGGTACTGGACTGGGATAACGCTAGGAGGATGATGATGAACTCCAAGTGGGATCTAACTGCTCTATACAAATCCTCTTCACTGTATCCCATTAAATCATTTATAAACAAAATGTGGTAAAATAAATCGCCGCGTTGGCAGCCGCAGATACGTAATGCTCGCTTACTCGCGATGAATAAGTGGAGACGCGCCCTAATCTCGCACGTTTACCCTACTTGTATGTTCGAAGCGTTAACTGTACATATTTTGCATTCCATATATATAATAACACCCAAATACAATATACATTATACATCGACGGTGGCAAACAAGCTTACGGCCTTGTACCTAAGTAAACACATTAGCCTGTGGACGCTTGCGACTCCAGAGGAATCACAAGGGCGTTGTCGATCCTTCAGCGACTTGAGGATTCGTTTTGTTGACAGCTAGACACATGTATGAAAACTTCTCATACTATGAGACTATTCAACCAATTTGATTTCTGAGCCACTACGTACTTTGTCACAGTGACATTAATATGAGATTTCTAGCGGCTTTCACATAAATTCTCACTGTAACAAGGTACGAAGTGGCCCAGAAATCAAATTGGTTGAGCGTACCTAAGCAATATAAATTAATACCGACCTAAGATATGTCAAAACAATTTATCAAAATCGCAATCCTTAATAATAGAGAACATGCAGTATTTCATTGGCCTAGTCTATCTTAGGGATTTCGTAAAGATACCAACCACGAAAAAGTTAAAATACGCACAAATAATTTATTTTTATTAAACGCTCACTGGCTTGACGTGACGTCACTGGTGCAAACGTGAAACTTTTATAGCGCATGAATAATATTTGAATCACAGAAATAATATGTTTTCAGTTTCATTGAATTGATTTATTATAAAACACTTATTATAAATCATTTTCCATTCTTTACATATTTTTCAATGTTTTTAACTGATTTTACTGATGTGACTGACATGAGTGACGTCACAGCGCGTTCAAAATTACGTTTCAATTTACGTAACTTTAAATCATAATATGTCGCATAAAAATGATAATTTTAGAATAAATCTTCCAGTTTTTTTTTTTTTTTTTTTTTTAAATCTTCCAGTAAAACACTTGTAATTGCTATAATTCTTAGATTACTTATATAATTTCTCGATATAATCCTAATGCATGTTCCCTATTCGGCTAAATAGCAGGACAATGTCTTAGACCGTATATTTGCATTTTTTTTCTGGATCAGAATCGCTTGGACTAGCGTTGCTGAGGTTTGAACTTATTTTTATTAAATTACCCTGAAGGTTGACGTCGAAAAAAATAAAACAAAACAATCTTTTGCATACTTGATGGGACGACCCGTCATCGGTAGACAACGGGTTTAAAAATTCTTTAAATACACATTGATAGCTTATGTTATAATTCATGACATTATTCAGTAGACTAATGCGCAATGAAAACAGACATGTGACTTTAAAAGTTTAAATTTACACGTCTCAACTCTCTTCCCTACAATATCATTTCAAACCAAATTACATCCCATCCAAAGAAACCTGATATATTATGAGAGTTATTTATTGGGTGTTATTCTTTGATAAATCGCCACCTCGGGGGTGTAAGGGTTGAAATTACCCCTATGTGAATAACGAAGTGTTTTGCATTTGGAATAAGAAGCTTTGCGGTGGGGAAATAAATTAACAAGGAATTCGATTTCTTAACGAACATGTTATATTCTGAGTTTAACGCCAATTGTGTCACAATTCACAGTTATTCAAAACAAACGTTTACCGTCAAAAAATACCTAAAATTTTATTCAGCCTAATAGGGATGACGACACTATAAAAGAAAATCAATAAAACCAAATTTTCTACATAAAGGCTCAAATTCTCAATCAAATGGCGAAAAAAGTAATTCAAACAAATAAATAATTATGTAATTATAAGTCTTCAAAGTTTTAAGAGTGGGTATGTTCTGTCCCTTTTCCGCAAAACGCACCTTTGTATTGAACGATCGTCATTTATTATGGCGCTACTTACACGTGACGTCACGGCTAGGTAGCACTTTCTCTCTCTAACTACGAACATTCTAACCGTTGTAACTTCGTTATTTTTTGAGATATTTGAATAGGATTTTCACTATTTGGCATAGTTTTATGTCTTCTTTCTATTGAAGTAATAAAAAATTTCGAGTCGACATCCCTATTCTCACGGCATAAAACTCATATATATCCTAACAACATTTGCTATAACTGCATAAAAACGAATTGGATAATTCCAAACAAAATAATGTTAGTTGTTTTATGCAACTTAAAATTACGACCAATGATTATTATGAAATGAAATGAAATAATTTTATTTATATTACATTAAGGAATTGAAATTAAAATTAATACATTAAATAAGTTGTAATTATTAAAATTAAAATTATATTATTATAAGCGCAAAAATGGATTAAAAATAAAACTAAAAACCTAGGCCGTCAGGCTGGTTCAAATCGCGGGTTACCCGCACACGCGCACGCGGGTTATTATGTTTCTTGAAATTATGCTAATTGTTATTGTACCTACTGTACCTACACTCTTTTTATTATGATTTCACTTAATTACTTACAGAATTTGAAATTATGAAATCCGTACGTTATGCAAGATAAAATCATAAAATTTGTTTTTATATAAATTATTCCCTCACTTTTTATACGTAACATCCATGGGAGCTGCTTCTGTGAATAATCGGCTGTGTTACTTACGCGTAGCGATGCCTACGCGATGTAGCTACGAGACTGAATGCTACGAACGTACAGTAGGCTGATGTGCACAGACAAAGTGATCAAAACTATGTGAACTCGCCTTTATTCTTAACAGCATAAGGTTAATCAGATATTTTTGAACTCGTGTATACCTACTCGTATCGCCACGTAGGCGTGATTGAGAAAGTGATACTATGTAGTGGTTTATTCTAAATAGTACACTGATTTTTAGGCGACTTCCTGATTTGTCGGTGCGGAGGCAGTACGATATGAGAAAACTGTCAAATGTCAGTGTCAACTGTCAGTCAACTCAGTATCGCTTTTTACTACGTCTTTACATTTAAATGCGTGCTTCCTGACTAGCGGCACGATACGAAGGCAGGACTTGTCCACTTCTGCGCATGATATTACTACTGCCCAAATGTAATACTGACCTGACAGTAGGTATTCCGTCAACTTGGAATCTTTGCGACTTCAGTAAGTTTACGTCAAAGAAAAAAACCAATAGGGTGCCTTTTTTACCTTTTTGGCACGGAACCCTAAAAATATCAGATATCGATCCCGCCCCGCCAAGTCAGGAAGTCGCCTTACTTTGGTTTTCGAAGGTGATGTTGACGCATTGTTCTATCATTTTGGTTTGTGCGTTACCGCTTTTGTAAACACGTTTAGCTACAGGTACAAGCAGGAGCACATCCATCGATCCTATTCGTAAGTATTTAAGGCGCTACACTGAGAAATTTGGAGACTTTGAAACGCTGTCCTGCCCAGACTAGCAAACAGTAGGGGCTGATTTTCAGATATATGATTCTTAACTATATGATTGTGGTACTGACAATAGCGAAACATGATTGCTTAAAATTTTCTGGATAGAAAGTAAATCCAAAGTCGAGTCTATATTTTCCTTTTTTTCCTCAGCCTACTAAAACAACGCATTATTAAAAGACACGATTAAGTTAATATGATGGTATTTTACCTCATATAGGTACTGACAAGAGGAAATTTAATAAACCTGCACACAGTCAGATATTTAACGAGATTTGTCTAAAAAGCCATTCTCGGAGAGGGTTGCATCCTGTTTTGTCGTGAGCAAAAAACAAAGGGTGTCTCTTTCAATCGATATATCGCCTTAATCATTCAAAGCTGCTCTATTTATTTGTACCATAGAAAACGCTGCAACAGACTATAAATAAAGTCAGAAGTGCAAAAGATCCAACTTCGAAATATCCCATATTTGTTTTGCTTTGCAAATCAATGTATTACATTATCTTATCGAAAATCATATTCGCCACCACTCAACTATATTAAACTAAAAGATTTATACCAAAAAGACGTCTCCATTTCTGTAGATCCGAAGAATATCTGGGTGATATTTTTGCATACCTTAGGGGAGGCGAAATATTTATTGTACTATTCACCAACTTATGTTGGCCTCCCGTCGGGAACGGAAAGTTTGAAACGGGAGGTCCACATGTGCTGGTGGAATACATAGGAGTATGCCATTCGGTATTATGTCATAAATCATAATATTGAATTTTTTTCGAAGGTACCGCTCATGTATGCAGATATTGTGTAGATGGAGTGGAAGTGTAGATGCGATAGTTTACTAAAGTGAAAGTCAAAGTTATTTATTTTTCTTTTAGACATATATTATTACATGCACCTATGAAAACTACCACCGGTTCGGAAAATAAACCTCTGAGTGTGAGTCAGTCTTGATAACGGCTTGATTGCGATGAGATTTACATTACGGGGGTTTTCGGGTCGAATCGTTCTTTACTTTTTTGCCTAGGATACGGATCAAATCGTCTCGCGGGTACCCCTTATTCATAAAACTTAACAAACCAATGTGTATTCAAATGTGTTTTTTTCCTTTCTTATAAAAGCATATAAGCGAATTTTAGTGGCAGTTTAACTTTGATGTAATATTTAGCAAAAATATTAAAATATATATTTTTCTTGGTAAAAATGATGTCTAATATGTATATCCTTACTTAACGCATCTAAGTTTGACTTCATCTTTAATATAAAGTCATACGTCGGATTATTATTGAAAGTTACTCTAACAAATGATGTGGTAGGGTATCGGCTGAAATATTGTTTTGGCATTTATTTATTTATGAAAATGAGCAAACTGGATTTTGGTACATCTACTACATTCTTTTATTAAATCTTTTAAAGATTGAACAGGCTATTCAGTAAACATTCTCAATTCTACTATTGTAGTTATACAAATCTGGTTAGGTATTTTTTCCTGCCAGACGGTTATGTAACTTTTGTACTTACTCCCACAGTAATAAAGATGCGTTGCTATAGGTACTTGCGATGTATTTAGGCTACCTTGGAAGCTCTTCGTTTTCTATAAAAGTTAGATTTTTTTGTTAATTGTTGTTGTAGTAGCAATATGAATGCACCTATTTAAATGCATGTGAGCTAAAATAGCGGTACTAGGTATTTGAATGATAGTTGATACTGATACCTTTCTATCGTACCATTTCTACCTCGCCAAGTCACTGTGTTTCCAGTGAATTTAATAAAAAGTGACTTACTCTCGATTCCGAACTTTTTTCATATTTTCGGTAAATATATACATGTTGTTTACTCGTAGGAATAAAAACGGGTATATCATGTTCGCAAATTCTGTAAAAGCTGTACCTGTTATTACGTAAATATTGGCGCCATTTTACCCTCCCTTATAAGAAACCGCCCCTGTTTTCTTTGTTTCCAGCGCCAATATTTGGTCTGATTATGCACTTGATTTCACACTTACAAGGAATCTGCTCGGTTTGCCTTCCCTTGGTAAACTTCGGAACAATTGAGGAACTGTTTGCGAAAACCTGATTATTCTGGTTGAACATTTTTGTGGACTGTAGATATCAACCAGTTTAATTAATAAGTAAATAATGTTTTTTTTTGTTTAATATTTTCAATGGATGGAGATAATGGGGCAAGATCAACAATGAGGAAAGACGGAAACTTAATGATTGTTGAAGTTAAGTACCTTGTTTATGCTATTTATATGAAATTAGGGGACAATGGGGAAAGACGGTAACTTAATGAATGTTAAAGTACCGCGCATGAGTGCATCTCGCGCCAATCAGGATGATTTCATTGAAACGTAGGCGCAGTAAAGGTTCTGTACCAACTCGGCAGACAGTTGACACTACACGTGACAGCTTACTGATATCGCATCGACCCCGCATTGCCTAAATCGGAAGTAGCCTTACTTTGGTACTATATAATTCGATACCAGTAAGGAATCTCTTCGCTGAAATGATTTATAACAATTTGCCATAGGTGTGTCAGATTACAATATGTCACTTCATAAAGTGCAGTGCAAGTGCAACACATTGTATCCTCACGGATCACTTCCCAATATCTATCGGAAACCATTTTAACTCTGCTGTACTGCTCTTCCTTAAACCCATAAAGTTATGGTTGAGTTTCGCTACTCAACAGGTACAATAGCGTGGAAAATATCAATCGTGAATTAGCCAATATTGGCTTGCTAGTGTTAAGGTGTTATAAGCTTTGTAATAAGGATGAAAATAGTCTGGCTGATTATAATGCATAGTTTGGTCACAATGAAAATCGCATTGTGTATTTAATTTCGATTTCGATGCATTCGTAAAGGTTAGTACACACTCCAAAGATTTTGCATTTTCATAATTGTCTAATTAATTATTTGGTTGAAGCACTAATCTATTTCAAGAAGCACTAAATTATTTTTTCCTTCTAATCCTAAAAAAAATGTGTCCTGCGTATGCCATTTTGTCAATAAATCGTTTGGCGTGAATTCAAGTCTCTTTCGTAATAAAAGGAACATTTTTATATACTGGCATTAATTTTTTAGATTATAGGTCTGTAGTTACGTTAATATCACAAAAATCATAAGAAAGTATGTCTCACTTTTTTAATGATTACCAAAGCATGAATATTCTTTCACAGCATGTGTACACTCTTTACCCGGCAGTCAATTGTCCGGTCGAGTTTCCATTCACACCCGGGTGGCCGGTCATTCAGCCCGGTCATCCGGAATGATCCGGACACATGGTGCAGTCGATAGTTTGCAATCGGCGAAACATTTGTGTATTTCAATGGTTTTAATTTGAATGCTGATGTTGCATTTTTATTGATGGTTTGCTAATTCCTGTAATATTCTGTAGGTTCACAAGTAAGCCACTGTTTAATATTTTAAATTTAAATTTATTACCAAGACCTAACAAAGTACCTAAGCCTTTCAGGACACTTTACCTCATGTTTACCTCATCTAATTTTCAATAACGTAGTTGTCGCCAGTAATACCCACATGTTGTTACCAGGAACATCAATCACTCTATTTCAGACCGGTGTTTCATACGATAATAACCCTGTCCTTGAGTAAGATGTCCTTAATTTTTTTTAATATTTTTAGATTAATAATTGATTATGTTGTAATTTTTCTATCACTTATTTTGCGTTCAAATTATAAACAAAATAATTATTTTATATATTTTATATAAACAAAAACTAGGCGCGTCTCCTGGAACTAACGGATTAGGTCCGATGGATAATGTATATTGGATGGCCAGACAGCTTAGCTTATATTATATGTCCTGCATACAAATAGAACAGCTAGCTTCTACATCATCATTTTAGAATAGATGAAGAAACAAAAGCTATCAGATAAAGAAATTGTATAGGCATCTGGCATTCTGCTCAGAACCTGATAGGAATCGGGATGATTAGTAATCTTTTGATCATGTAACAGAATGTATTAAACAATTTGTAGAAAAAAGTGAAGAGCAACTTCATGTGTTTACTTTCAATAGCTCTTCCAGAATATATCTGTATCACATCCGGCGCCTACACCATTCCTATACTAATCATACAAGTCATAAGGCAAAAATGCGTTTCACAAACATGGACATAGCGTTAAAATTAACTAAAACCTTAAAGCAAAGTTGTCCACAGAAAACACAAAACACTAACTCATACCAAAAAATGTCTGACCCAATTTTCAATGCCTACAAAATGTTTTTCATCCGTAAACTTATCCGGTCAAAAAATAAACACCCTCATGTAGTTGTCACCCTTAACATCAATCGCTCTATCTCAGACCGGTGTCTCGCACGGCTGTGACCCGGTTATCCGGACCGGTCATTTATCACCGGCAACCCTTGCCCGGCTCACTTGTAAGGATTTGCGGAAGAAAAATGGACAATATCGGTTCATATGTTGTTGTTTTAGTTTAAGAGTTTTGGGAATTAATTAGTGCAAACCACGGGCGTGTTTTACGTCCCTATTTGGTAAGTTTACTAAACAGCTAAATGACTTAAACGATCTTACTAACTCTTTACCAAATTAAATTAACGTCCCAGTGCTTCACATTGATCCAATACAGTCATGACCTAATGTCAAGAACGCGACGCACTTACTCATTTGACCAATCATTAGCGTTAGCACTAAGTGAGCAAGGGTCATCATTTTAAGAGTTTCACCTTCTGGCACTCCTGTCGAGAAATTTTAGTACCAAAACCGTAACATTTTATTTCTAGCATTAGTTCGTTGTATTATAGAACCCTACGAATAAATTCTATTATAAAATGAGCCAAGTATAAGTCAACATTCAACGCTCCATACTTCGATGCAATCTCCCCCGCCACATAACATTTGACAATATCAAAATGACGCATAAATAACGTACTTTGAGAGGCAAGACATCAGTCTCCCCCGATTTGCAAGGGTATGACAATTTATGAATGTCACCATTTGGATGGATTTGCTATGTACGGATGTTTATTTCAATGAGGTATTCGGATAGGTCATTTTAATATACATACCCTTTGGGACACAAAGTCGCATTGACTGAAACATACACAAATCAATAATGTTTAGCTTTTGTTTACCTTTGAAATAACGTCCCTGCATTTGTTAGCAAAAATATTATATGATACTCGACTCGTATCAATCAACAGAAGTCTAGAAACAAACGTACCTACGTTGTTTCGTTACCTCGATTGGAGTCGATAACCTAATTGGGAAATTAATAATAATAATAAAAATGCTTTATTGTGCACTACAGGAAAATAATACAATAATACATTATGAACCAACACACACATACATTATACATTATGAAATTATACTTATAACAACCCTTACACATCATTAAAGGTTTGTTCTTTAGGTTTAGAAGTTGGGTTATTTCAATTAAATAGAGCCTATTCACAAGACACATACCCAAGTAGACACGGGCGTCATCGACTATCACTCTATCTTGAATGTCATCTTTTTTAAAAGACGTTAACAATTGTAAGATTTTTGGACTACGCTCAGGTGCTCCAATTTTCTGGACGCTTAGAACTGAGTACAAAAGTAAATGTCTGCGATTTTTCATTGGCCTTAAACTCTTGCTCTTGGTAGCGCCCATCTCATTATTATTTGGCCTTTTTTCACAATTTATTGCTATTCTTCGCGAACTACCCTTCTGATATGTACAATGATGACGGTTATACTTGTAACCATTTGAGTGCGCAGAGTTTAATAAAAGTAATCCGATCAGAATGTTATGTGAAACTATTAAATAGTACTATAAATTTTATAGTACTTTTAGCTATCAAACTACAACCAGCGATAATGCTCAATAGTAATACAATTACATTGAGTCAACCTGGACGTACCTCGCCTTAATCATGCGACATTTTCTAATGCTCAATCCACTCATGACACGTCGCAACATACACAAACGTCAATCACCCAAAAACTTACCATCAATTAGGGCCTAATCCCGCCATATCCTAACCCTTTTCATGTCCATTCCATCATTTGTTATAAGCAAATCCTCGTATCGCCCCTTCCTTGATATCGTCTTATTTATAGTCGGGGGGACTATTCCGGACAGTTCGGGACCATTTGTCATCGTGGTTTGGTAAAAATGTCATTAGTGATGTATGCAAATGTGTGGGATGTCAAAATTGAATTTTAGCTACATTTATAGGTACTTGTAGAATTTTGATTAAAGATATACACGTTGACGTGTGGTGGTACTCGATTCACTTGAAATAATTCAGTTAAAATTATTTTATTCATCACAAGCAGCACGAAATAAATCAAACATTTTGAAATAAAAAACGGAATAAAGAAATGATTGGTTTGTTAGAGAGAAATAAAAGAAGTATTGAGACTCCTTATATGACTCTGAGATTTTGTAAATTCCTTGTTATTATTAATTCATTGACTTATCGCTAATCTAATCTATTATTGTTAAATCTCGGTGTGAAAATTCTCGCCTCGAGTCACAATAAGTGATAGACAAATCCCAGAATAACACCCAACTCGACAAATTCCGCATCGAAAACTGCGTTCCCTGTCGGATGGCAACATTTCCAGGGTATCACTCATATGACCCACTGTAGGGTGTTAATACGGCCTGACTTATTGGGGACATCTCTCATCGGACCCTGAACTCTAGTGCCTTCCGTTTTAAATATCTCAATGATTAAAGGGCATCGGTGGATACGGAAATTAGAAGTGGAGTATCCATTTATTTTAAGTGAAGTGTAGCCATTATGTTTTGAGCGGTGCATGAGAATAATATGTTTGGAAGGATCTAGGTGTTTTTTCTCAGAAAAAAGTGTACCTAATAAATTAAGAAAAAGGAGATTCATATACACTACCTTGCCCCCAGATTCTTCGAAATGACACTTTGGAGGAACAGTAACCACACACCGTGAGTACTTTGATGTATTTTCATATTTTTAGTTTATATACATAACTGGACTGGTTGGAGGCTGACAGCACGGAAAAACTAATGCGCATGACTACAAATAGGTCGACATATAGGCAAATGGTCACCGAACTCCGGAATGGAGGATGGCACATAAATAAGAAGAATAAGATGCTTTTCAGCATTATTATATTTGTGATAACCAATAAATTACAACGACATACTTAACTAAACATGATGAAATAGACGCACTCAAATGATTGTAAAGCCGGGCTTTAATATGTTTTGGTATCTTGAGGAAGACGTAAATAAGGAGCAAATTTTCAACAATAGTACCTATGATTTCAAATATGGAATGTTCCAAGCATGTATTAGGCCCCTATAATGGCGGTCCGTTTATATTAGATAGGTACTCTCAAGTTTCTCATATTGAATAAACATTCAAATAAATGATATCTTTCGGACACAAAGACACTATTTGGCGGCCGCTTGTCAGGGCTTTGAAAAGGGCTTGGACAGACGCGCCAACAATTCCAGGGTTGTCACAGGCGAAACGACAAATATTTATTGGATGAATTCCGACGTTTTTTGCGTGGGGGACGGAAATTGATGGATTTTTAAAGGTTTTCGGGAATTTATTGGATTTGGGAAACAGTTTATGTGACTCGTAAAGTAGGTACTTTCATATGCTGGTGTATAACGGCCTGTTTTATATAAAGAAATTAGTCGTCTTTACGTAAATTTCTACGTTTTAACATTTTGCTAAAGGTAATGTTTGAATACAAAAGTGCATAATTGTTCAGTTATATGTGTTAAATTATAACAAAAGAAAATATTTAAAGAACAGCCTTTAAAAACAAATCATGGTCACTAAAATTAGACATTCAATTAGGTCCGTATTAATAAACTTCATGCATTTTGAGAGATCAGAACCGAACTTGGTTTACATAATTAATCCGAGCGTTGTATTTCCCCGAGCAATCCATTTCATATTTTGACATTTTTTTTTTATTTTTTTTATTTAATATATATTGTCACTAACAGTATACACCAGACATGACATATAGTTAACATAAATTGAGATAGAATTACAATATAAAAGTAAATGTCAACACTTAATAATAATAATGATACCTAGCTACTTGAGCAATGGTGCTTGAGGCCACAATAGTCTCCAGGTAGCGCCCGGCCGTGGCTAAGAATCTCGGTTCAGGGGTCGAGAACAAGTCAAGAGTTCCGTCTTGGTCCAATATCATGTTGGTGAGAGCCATGGCTCTGCAGAGAGGTGAGTTTAACAGCGACCTAGTGCTAGTGCATGGGATGCTAATCAGGGGAAGCTTGCGACGGCGAAGATAATGCCTTGTGACTGGCGGAACATTTAAGGATACCTGCTCTAGAAGGTAGCTGTTCCTTGAGTTGCCTCTTATCAATCGGACAAAGAACAAAGAAATTTTGACGACCTCTTTAGCTTAGTTGGTAGTGACCCTGCCTACGAAGCTGGAAATCCCAGGTTCGAATCCCGGCCGGGGAATTTATTTCTGTGATAAGCACGAATATTTGTTCTTGGGTCTTTAATAATAATAATGATACCTAGCTACTTGAGCAATGGTGCTTGAGGCCACAATAGTCTCCAGGTAGCGCCCGGCCGTGGCTAAGAATCTCGGTTCAGGGGTCGAGAACAAGTCAAGAGTTCCGTCTTGGTCCAATATCATGTTGGTGAGAGCCATGGCTCTGCAGAGAGGTGAGTTTAACAGCGACCTAGTGCTAGTGCATGGGATGCTAATCAGGGGAAGCTTGCGACGGCGAAGATAATGCCTTGTGACTGGCGGAACATTTAAGGATACCTGCTCTAGAAGGTAGCTGTTCCTTGAGTTGCCTCTTATCAATCGGACAAAGAACAAAGAAATTTTGACGACCTCTTTAGCTTAGTTGGTAGTGACCCTGCCTACGAAGCTGGAAATCCCAGGTTCGAATCCCGGCCGGGGAATTTATTTCTGTGATAAGCACGAATATTTGTTCTTGGGTCTTGGATGTTTTCTATGTAGTTAAGTATTTATTTATCTACTCGTATATAAGTATGTATATCGTCGCTTAGTACCCATAGTACAAGCTTTGCTTAGTTTGGGACTAGGTTGATTTGTGTAAGATTGTCCACAAATATTTATTAGTTATTTATTTATATGATGATTATGTTCTCTTGACCGATTTCAACCACAGCGAATTCGTGATCTGGTTCAGGCAATAAACGATTATTAGGGAAGTATTTGTAAAATTTTGGTTCGCTGTCCGGTGGTTTTATATACGGATACCTACTATCTTGATTAAGGTTGGAGCTCAATTTAACAATCCAGTTAATTCAAACTGGGCAACCCTAGCCGTGTCATCAGATGACAATCGCTCAAAAACCGGACGTCTCCGGCGGCCATCTTGCTCCCGTGACGTCCAATATCCCCTCTACGCCGTTAGTTTACTTATCGCTATGCAAAATAATGTCACAAGTACACGGAGGGTCCAGTTCTGTGAAGTAGTGTCACAATACAACAACCTGTATAATAGTCTTCATGTTTACGAAATGAGATATAGAAAATACACTGTTGTTAAGCCTCTGTAAAAAGACACTAAAAGAAATTGTATGCATCAACCTATCACAGCGTTCAGGAAGTGATTTTCTCATCCTCCTAGCGTTACCCCGGTATAGTTGTATCCTAAAGGATGCCTGGGGTCCGCTACCTAATCCCAAGATTAGGCGTAGGCACTAGTTTTTACGGAAGCGACTGCCATCTGACCTTCCAACCCCGAGGGGAAACTAGACCTTATTGGGATTAGGCTTTGTCAAGTGAGTGGGCAACTTGACTGTTAGAAGTTCTCAAACCACCCGAAGGCCTCCAACTTGGCTTTACGACTGCTGCCATAGACAGCAACCGGGATCAACGGCTTAACGTGCCTTCCAAAGCACGGGAGTAGTTAGTAACCACTCAAAGCGGTCACCCATCCAAGTCCTGACCGCTGCCCACGTTGCTTAACCTTAGATACCGCAAGCGGTACGCAGGCGCCGCTGGGCCACGAGCGCTCAGGAAGTGATTTTCTACGGAAACAATTATTACAAAGGAAACACATATTGAAATGATGAAATTGTTCTAAATCTTTTAAATACGTATTTATACAGAAAAGTCAACTCGGTGCTTTCATCAGTCCAAACGGCATTTCCGTAAAATCATATTTTCCATTTTAATACTATAAAGGGTGTGCACACATCATGTTAATCATGTATGTCATGAAATACTAATCACCTTCTGTGGAGACGCCAATAATCCAAAGATCAATCAACAGGCATTTATTATGTAGTCGGTAGCGGCATCGAAGCGCCGGGCGGTCGTGTTAAGTTTGCATTATTAATGGTTCATTTACTTCACACTAACCGAGCGGCTTTCTCGATCCCTTTGGGTGTGGCATAGTGCTGGAATTGGGTTTATCGATTTAATTTAGAAATAAATTGGTTGATTTGAGACTGAAATACTTATTACAGCGTTGTGGAAACTTTGACGATGAAATTTGAACAAATAAATCTCTGTTGTCAGATAAATATGATGTGATTGAAATGAAGGATGGTATATTGATTCAGAATTAAGTACTATTTATTACTAAACATCTACAAATTTCGCGAAGTATGTAAAATCTAGAATGTTATACCCCTTTTTCGGTTTAAAACGGTATTATACTTTCAATACAAACGTACCACTTATGTCCGGTTTGTCCCGTATAAATAACCCAAATAGACTTGAAATAAACTAAACTAAAAACTAAATAAATAAATTTAAAGGTAAAAAATGGGCTCAAGCTCGGAGCTCGGCGGTAGGGTGCCCAGAAGGCTGGCCGCATTGCCGCGCTGAACAGCAATATATTATTTTGAACACTGGTCTATAAAAGAGATTGTACCAAAATATCGATATCAACCCCAACTATTGTGCCCGTCCCTACACTATGTTTAGTCAGTGCAATCGCCGATCTGATTAATAGTGCTCGCGCGAAATGTTTAATCTTTACCGTGATTCACCCCTTTGCTCTCGCTGCAAACTATCGATGTTTATGTGTCTATGTAAATGTTACAAATGGGCCGTTTGAGCGCAGTGATGTTGGGTACCGTGAGAAATTGGATGGGTGACCGTTTTTAGTGGTCCATACCGAATTGGCTAAATTTACGGAATCACCATAGTTGTGTAATTATGTAGACTACCCTTTTCACTAGAGCCACAGAATTATGAATGTGTATTCGTTGTACCTATCCTAACCATTTTTTGTACAAGTAATTTGGAAGCCGCAGTATATGCGTAATTGGATTAGGTGTTGGATTATGTAATAGGTACAAATATGTCAAAGAAGAATAGAAAGAAAGTAAACTTTTTTTACGCAAATGTCATTTTGTTTACTAAGAATTGGAAGAAACGTCTTTGCCAAAAGTTTTGACCACATGCACCTAGTAGTTCTATCAGATATAAAAGATTAAAAATTTATATTTTTAAAGCCAATAACAGAAAAGAAAAATACCAACACTTGAAGCGGGCGGCAAATGAATCACAATTTAGCTTTGTTTCCGCACTTTCAGTAAGAACTTTCAAAGTAACTGTCCAGTGCACCCGAATAGTTGGCAAGTTAATATAGCAGTCGATACGACAACCATAAATAATGTAGAATATAAATATGTGACCGTTTGGCGGAGTTAACAGGACGTGGCGGTATTATTGCTGGATAGAGTATGTCGCAGTAAGGCTTCCTGAAGTGCGGTATTTTCTACTTTACTGACAGCATACAGCGTCGATTTCTTTACTTATCGATATACTAAGAATAGGTATTTATTTTTAGGTTTATTATATTACCTTTGTATCACCTACCGACGTGAATCATAGCTAATCTAGACCTTATTTCCGCTAAGGTATCCTAAGGTTTTTCGGTAAGAGATCACTCTGTAGCGATAACCGCGTGTTTGCCTGTAATCATTATGTACTGAACTGTGTTATTTTTGTTCAGATTATGCAATAAAGAGTATTTGTATTGTATTGTATTACAATAGCGCAGTAAAAATATATTTTGCAGAAGAGGTGTAGTACCGCCCCGCATCCGTCCACTACACGTCAATTAGGATGCAAGCCTTTGCATTAGACTTCGGTTGATAATTGACATTGAGAGCTTTCTAATATTATAATGCAGATATATATAAACTTCGGTTGATAGTTGACATTGAGAGCTTTCTGATATTATAATGCAGATATATATAGACTTCGGTGGATAGTTGACATTGAGAGCTTTCTAATATTATAATGCAGATATATATAAACTTCGGTTGATAGTTGACATTGAGAGCTTTCTGATATTATAATGCAGATATATATAGACTTCGGTTGATAGTTGACATTGAGAGCTTTCTGATATTATAATGCAGATATATATAGACTTCAGATGATAGTTGACATTGAGAGCTTTCTGATATTATAATGCAGATATATATAGACTTCGGTTGATAGTTGACATTGAGAGCTTTCTTATATTATTATGCAGATATATATAGACTTCGGTTGATAGTTGACATTGAGAGCTTTCTGATATTATAATGCAGATATATATAGCCTAAACTAAAGTACCTACACCCAATTTTTTAGGGTTCCATAGCCAGAATGGCTAAAACGGAACTGCTACTAATATTTTCAACGAATTTTGGTTTGAACAAGATGGGATTAAGGGTTTTTGAGTTTTCACTTAAAAACTGTCCCAAACAAAAGGACGTAAGTGCCTTGGCTTCCCTATGAAGATACGACCTTTTTTGATTCAAGGTATTAAATAGTGTTTTTAAAAGTGGACTGCTAGGTGTCGGTACGGAACCCTTCGTTGTGCGTGATCCGACACGCACTTGGCCGGTTTATTTTGTTTCTAAATTAGTAGCAGAATTGCAAGTTATTGTGGCAACAAGTGGTGGTAACGCCCTAAAAAATTTAAAATGGTGACCACATATCGACACGGCAAGGACAATGTTAAAATGTTTGTTGAATTCTATATATTTTGTAGATGTGTAATAAATATTACCTAAAGTAGATATTATAGTAAATTTAGAATTAAGTTATATTGTAGTGCCCTACAGGGTTTCATAGCTGAACTTTAATTATGTAACATCTTGTACCTAACCTATGAAAGCAATAAAGATACTGATTACTGATTACTGAAGCCTTCAGTGGTTAGGTGTGCCACAAGATGCGCCAACAATTAAGTACTGACAGCTATTTAGGCTACCGTTTTTAAAATTCTAAATCAAGTGATATAAAAACAACTTAGGAGCGATATTTGTTCTGTGTCTGTGAACAAATATTTCTTTCTGACCGTATTTTTTCTCTTTCTCTCTTTTTCCTTTTTTTTATTAGCCTATAGTGTCCCACTGCTGGGCAAAGACCTCCCCTCTGATCCACTCGTCACGGTTATGAGCAGTCTCTGGCCAATCGTCGCGACATACGTTTACGTCTTGCCATCTCCGTCTTGGCCTCCCACGCCGTCGTCGCCCATCGTTCGTTCTTTATTAATTTACCTAATTTCTGGTCACTTCCAGACGCCTAGCCCCCCGCTGTCCGAAGAACTTGGACAATAATCGCTAATGGAGCGATGCAGTGGCCACAACTCATGCCGACCGTTTTGCACGCTTAACGGCGTAACTCGAGTTACGATATTCTTCATTGCAGCTAATTCGGTGTCATAGTTTGCTGTTATACAGGGTGATTCAGGAGACGTGAGCAGGAATCAGGTCGATAATAAAGCCCATGAAACTGAACAACTTTCCCCTAGGAATATAGGTCGAAATCTGAAGACATAAAAACCTACTTCACATAGTCAATTAGTCACGTGACCAGCCACTTTGTATGAAAGTTGATTTCTTATTTTATTATTTCGGCCCATGGTTTCTTGGGGAAACTTGTACAGTGTCATGGGCCTGATTATCTACCTGATTCCTACTCATGACCCAGAAATCATCCTGTATATACCTACTAGTATTACTTAAATGCAGCTAGTTGATTATGTAACGTGCCAAAGTTAAGGTAGAACTGTCTTTTTTGGTTTGGAAATTGACATTTAGATGAACCATACGCACGATCGAAAAGGTTACGTAATCACCCCTCAGGGCACATGTTTTCTAAGTCATCCTCAAAACGTTTTATCGGTGTGTCCTAAAGGAGACTGGTACCAGTATTTTCATTTGTCATCTTGACAAGCTCTAACAAGCAAAATTCCTCTATGGAATCATCTGTTTTGAAACTTGAAAATGTATTAAAATACTTATATATTTGTAGTTTTATACATATAAAATGAAACTACGTATGTTTCTATGTATGTAAGCACTTTACACAATAACAAGTTAAAACACTTACATGTCACAAAAGATAGTATTCAAGTATTCAAGTATTTATTGCACTCATGTTGTTACAAATACATAGGTGTTATATGTTAAAATATAAGTATCAAACATGAACCCTGTAAGGGCATCGCAAGATATAAATTGACTTATAAGTCTTATAACTAAGAACATAAGAAGGTACTCTTTTGACTTATTAGTCTTATAACTATATATAACTAATAATATAAGAGGTACACTTTGTATTTAACAGTATTGTAACGGAAATATATATTTTTTCCTTATCTATTTTCTTATATCTATAACATATTTGCACGAGATGTTAGTGTAAGTAATCTATAATTATAATAACTATACGTTTAATTATTATTTTTAATAAATAGTATATGTAGATACTATTATATCTGCGCTACGCTTTGTAACTTACGATTTTTTGCAATATACTGAACGTTATAATTATAAATCTTACTAAGCCGGCCTAGCCTAACCTAACCTTCAAAGAAAAATAAGCCCCATATTGTTTCATTACAGCATCATCAATACCTTATCCTTAGCGAGATCCTTATTTATGTCTCATAA
The DNA here is from genome assembly GCA_951800055.1 of Cenopis cana. NCBI lineage: Eukaryota > Metazoa > Arthropoda > Insecta > Lepidoptera > Tortricidae > Cenopis > Cenopis cana. Next base: position 7,405,232 of record OX637492.1, on the reverse strand, counting down.
CCGACCCTTAGGAGGGTATATTTAACAGCATTACTACCCCTAAATCATATATTAGCGGAAAAATAAGTCTAATGGTGGCTTATAATCAGAGAAAAACCGGGCAGCCACATGTGGTGTGGTGGGCGCGAGGTACAAGTGATAGCGGTTCAGATGTTACTGAATGTCTACCGCGAAACAAATTAAATCAGGTATTACCCTCCTTATCGCTGGAATGGACTAGAGCGACAGAGTGGCGAGTGAGTATTTCATTGTTGGTTCGCGGTAGGCCCGCTGCACTCAGCATGTGAGTACGAGTGTAGTTATTTTTATTAAAAAACCGCACAATAAATAGTAGGTGACGTATATACATTATTGTTTTTTTTCTCATTATTAGTAATTCGTTATTTTATATTTTATTTTCACTTTTTATATATGTCTATCGTTCTTCAGGAGTAGGTACACAGTAAGCATGTGTACGTACACGTACTATAAACCCTAATAAGATTTGAAACTCACATGGTCATATACAAATACATGGTACGAATAAATAAATAAATTCGTTCTTATCATCTGTGATATGACTTTTGTTTTGATTTAAGTTTTTTGTAGCTTCTTGGTTAATTTGTTTTTTCAAAGAATAGGTTTATGCAGAGCAATGAAGAGTGAATGAACAATTATGAAATAAATATATGTGATGTACAATTTTAAGATAAGATAAGATAAGATAAGAATTCATTTATTCGAGTAGGATTCATCCGAATCCGGATCGAATTTTTGATCCGAATACCAATCAAAAATGAATTATTTTTTTCTGAACATAGGTAGTCATCACAGTTGGAAAAGTAAAAAACTGGTCTCATGCTCGATAAAAAAAACATACCTAGTTTCACTTATGGGGAAAATATATTAAACATTACAATGAGCACTTTGTATACCCATGTTGACCCATAGGCAGATGTATTTTATCTGCTTTAAGAAATATATTGTACTTCGGAGAGTGTGCTCAGGGAGCTCCATGAGCTCATACCGCCTTCCCCCTTCTTCCATCGGACATCCAGACGTACGGCTGGATACCATCCTTACTTGGTCGAAATTCCTGTTATTCGAACCAAGCGCTTTGCATCATCTTTTACAATGCGCACTTCTAAGGTTTGGAATTCTCTGCCGGCGTTTGTGTTTCCGAGCTCATATAACCTAGACCTTTTTAAGGCACGAGTGAATAGGCATCTTCTGGGTGAGCTCGATTCATCGTCGGCCTCATCTTTGCCCCCTGGCTCAGCATCTAGCACAAGAGCGATCCCATTTTTAATAAAAAAAAAACAACATATTTTCGAATTAATACTTCTTATCGCGGTCTCTCAAGCATTGCGCCTCACGTCTCGGCCAAAATAAAGGGGATGGTGTCTGGACATCAAAAGCGTTAAGTGCTTCTTTACTCATCGAATACATTCAGCATTCGATAAATAGGATTATATTCGGATACACGAACATTACAGGCTTTAGATACTTAACTCAATTATGACGAAGAGAGGTATTTACATAAAAAAGATAGCCGAAAGAATTGGATGTATAGTCAGTTTCTATGGCCCGGTATTAGGCACTAGACCAGAGGTTCGCAACTTTTTTTTTCTTGTGGACCCTTTTCAAAAGTTTGCTGGTTTCGGTGGACCGAGCAGGGAGTAAATACTCTCAAATTATTTCTACACGTTTTCTCGCTCAAAAAAGTAGATAGAATGAATTTGTTGCTTAAATTCAATTATTGGTTCAAGTGCGTAAGCGTAACTCAAAAATGTTATTAAAAACACCTAATACCGATTGCTTAATAATAAAAAATTCTATAGCTTAAACGAATTCTTCGACCAGTAAGAGGCATTACTTATTATTATCTCATATAGGCAATGAGCTAGTAAAACGTTACTTAAGTATAGTTATTAAGTTACCAATAGTTTAAATAATTCTTTTGCACACCAACAAGGTTGAACAACCTACCAATTACTACATAACACCTTGCACCTGGTAATGTTTAATGCAAATAAAGATAATTTTTAATAATAAAGATAAGTTGCCTGAATAAGAATCATTACCATTAGACATCATTAAAATTAATAACCACAAATTCTTTACTTTGCAACACTTAATTCCGGTTGTCATTCGAATCTGAAGGCATTTTTAATTCGAAGGCCCCAAATAATTATTCCTGCACTATACCGGAGCACTCAGTAGGTAGTTCGCCGGTTTTTGAGTATTCAATTAAATACTGTTTCCAAAGAGAATTTTTGAGTGATGGGACACAATTTGTCGACGACTAAATTACCTATACATTTTATTCCCAATCGTGACCAAGCATTGCTACGTATGCGTAAAAATATTTCATTCGAAAAGTTGTAGCTAATTTTGTGATCTACAATATTTCCGAACTATAGTTAGCGCTAAAATGCACTTTAAATGTAAACATGAGAGGAAAACTAGAAAAAAGTGGCAATTTTTAATGAAATCTCCTGTCATATCTTCGTCCCTAGGGGTCATGGAAAAAATCTTTGTACCCAAAAGTTTTAGCAAACATTGTATTCTACAATATTGCAGAACTATGTTTAGCACTCGAATGAACTTTGATGACAGTATAAGCAAAAAACTGAAAAAGTGACACTATTTCCAAGATGGCGATGGCGCTAGAGGGCCGAAAATATTAGGTTACCATGGCTAATATTGTCCTTTACAACATACCAAAAAACCATATCAATCGGACCTCTTTTAAAGTACCAGAGCAACGATTTACTAAATGTACTACGAATTTTTTTGTATGGGCTGCACCTTTTCCGGTATACCGTACTTCCGGCTCAAATTTCGAGATGGCGACAGGCTGATCCGTATTCTGCAGGGTCCAAACCCTCTGATAACGTTGTCACCCCAACTGTTACATGATTTGCCGCTTGCATTTTTTAGAGACGCCTTTTCCAATTCTGTTTCTGCTCTATAATATCATACAATATAATATGAATCTCAGTTTGATCTCTGTACATAACTTTATACATAATGGCTTCAAACGGTCTTATTACAGAGAGGCTCTATATTTCAATACCAGTTTTCAGCTAAAGTCGGTACACACATACATAAATTAGTCGGTATTTTCGTTTGGTCGGCGGCGACCAGCGCACGTCTCTATATTTCAGTATTCCGGCAAATCCCCCGCCGGACACGCAGAGATCTGTTAATGTGTATAGGCGGATTAGTGTTTGGTTTTATCTTAGGCCGAGTACACATATAAAAGGATTCAAAAACTACTAATATCTAAGTTAAAATTGAAAAATTCAACACCACAGGTGGGATTTTCGCTAGCGGACGCAACCGCTTAACAACCATTTAAAGTTTCATCATCATCATCATCCTCAGCCTGTAGTCGTCCACTGCTGGACATAGGCCTTCCCCAATTCGCGCCACCACACCCGGTCCTCAGCTCTCCGCATCCAACCGCTTCCCGCCACTCTCTTCAGGTCGTCGATCCACCTGGCGGGGGGTCGTCCCACAGGCCGAGTCGTTCGCGTATGCGTTGCGTATTTAAAGTTTACTAACATCTAATTTGCATGATACCCTCTCTTACCTAGATTTAAGAACATATACATTGTTTTTCTCAGTAAGCGATTGTAAAATCTTATGAGAAATAAATATATCTAAAACCGAAAAAACATAGCATGTGACTCCGCCCGCGTAGGATCTGATCTGCGTCGTTCTTTTTACTCCCCGGGGTGGATTACAATAAAATGCAGTAGCCTATGGTTAATATGTTCATTCCAAAGGCTTAATTGGTTCAGTAGTTTGGGCGTGGAAATGTTGTAGATAGAGTAGTTTTGGGTTTAATATGGATAATCTTCACCCGGTTACCAAAAATTAAATAATGAAACAGATATAAATTATCAAAATCTATAATCAGTAACATGCTAGTACAAAAAAAATGAAATGGGATATATTTTAAACTCATTAAGGCGATATATCGATTGAAAGAGATACCCTTTGTTTTTCGCTCACGACAAAACGGGATGCAACCCTCTCCGAGAATGGCTTTTTAGACAAATCTCGTTAAGTATCTGACTGTGTGCAGGTTTATTAAATTTCCTCTTGTAAGTACCTAGATGAGGTAAAATACCATCAAATTAACTTAATCGTGTCTTTTAATAATGGGTTGTTTTAGTAGGCTGAGGAAAAAAAGGAAAATATAGACTCGACTTTGGATTTATTTTCTATCGAGAAAATTTTAAGCAATCATGTTTCGCAATTGTCAGTACCACAATCATATAGTCAAGAATCATATATCTGAAAATCAGCCCCTACTGGTTGCTAGTCTGGGCGGGAGAGCGTTTCAAAGTCTCCAAATTTCTCAGTGTAGCGCCTTAAGTGGCAATGGGCAGCGCACATTGCACTCAGAATCGATGGCCGTTTACATGTGGCGAACCTGTCCGCCACATGTAAACGGCCATCGATTCTGAGTGGCGACCACGTACCGGTAGGCGTAGGTAGACTCCCCAAAAGTTAGTCAGATCACCTGGCAAAGGTCGTTAGAGTCCGCTGAACGCCCGCATGACCGTTGAACGTACGCTGGGTACCGCCGAACCCACCATAATGGCACTCTTGCAACAGTGGACAACTTTCGTCGGATATGATGATGATGATGATTAAATTAATATCCTAAGTAATATTAAATATCAGCGATGTGTACCGGGCCTTAGTTAGTTCTACATTCAATGCGGACTATCCTATATTTTTGCTTAAAGCTTATGAGTATTAAGGCAATGGCTACACGAGCGTATCGAGCTTTGCAATAATTCATGAACACTCTTTCTATGTTTTCATTTATGTTCGGAATCGTATGAAATAATTATTCACAAATGAATACCTATGGCATCATCCCCGACTTCAAGAAAGTTGTTTGTTTGAAAAGCCTGTAAGAAGTAATAAAACAAGTCGTTAGGTTGTAGAGTACGATTCCATAACCTCTTTTAGCTACAGTTTAAAACAGACATCAGACATTATTTATTGGTAATAATACAGTACAGATCAAAATTTAAACATTAATATAGTTAAAAATTGTGCTGCGATGATATTTGATTTGAAATTGACAGTACTAAGGTGTTACCAAACCTAAGCTAAAATAAAAACAAAAAACGTTTTGTAGTAACAAACGGCGCGAGAGTGGGACTCGATGGCCAAATTCGTTCTGTGTATTCAAAATGTATACATACATCTTTAAGTCTATGAGTGCTCATAATAGATGTCGCAAGAAATCCAATAGACGCCATAAACAACAATAATTACGTCACAACACACGCCCCCATCGATGGCAAAAAAGGCCGCGTCGTGGCTGGCGAAGATAGCGGCAGTAATATGCCACAAGACAGCCGAATATTGAGGACAGGGAGAGAGGAACATACTGGATGCGATATTAGTGTAAGATTTAGTAACTAGCGTAGCATACGTTATGAATAAAAGAAACAGCGTCTCCATCGTCATCATAATCATAATCTGCATCATCATCATTTAAATTATCATCAACCTCAAACCGCCCACCGTACGAAACGAAACAAAATAAATACAACTGTGTTCCAAATTCGAAAGATAGGTATAAATTCCATTGATACCTCGTAGGATTTTGGGCGCTAGAGGTCAGTACCGCGTAGCTGTAAGCGCCAAAAATAAATTTGAATCATGTTCCTAAGGAAATAATGTAACATTTCCTTCTAAAATTGCGTCTAAATTCAATTGGAATCTGTTGTACATTATTTTACACGTTTATTGGCGATACGAGGATTTAGGCAAATATACATATCTTAATTTTAGTGTTAAACTAAAACTAATATAATAGTTTCATTTATTTCATATTTGCATACATGTTGTTACATACAGATGGTAATTTTATGGTTGAGATACAAATATGTTACCCCTGTCGGGTGTTGCAAGTCAGAAAGCTATCAACTATAAATACTTACATAATAATGTAATGTAATTATAATAAGTTAATCAAGGACCATTTTGATTTCATTACGACAGTAAAACTTACATGGTAGGTATATTTATTTTATACCTATGCTAATCTAGTTAAAAGGATTAGGTAACTGGAATGTAATTATGAGCGAAGAGAAGAATACGAGTAGTATCCTCGTACCTATCATATAAATGAAATATTTTACAGTCTCATCCAGCAATGTTAACAAGCGTTCCCGATGCCCGTAATAACAAACGCATGCTACATAAACCCCATATGATAATACAAAGGAATTCCACCCCCAATCCCAAGGGGCTCGTGTCAATAGGGCCCATTATCGCTTGCGGGGGCCGACAGTAATTTCTAATAAGATAATGGGCCCTTTTCCGATAGTTGAGGTAATGATGGAGGAACGAGAAGTAATGTTGCTCTTAGGCCGGACATTTGTGGGCTCATATTGGTTTGTGTATTTTTGTTTGTGCGTCCGTATTGGCTATTTGAAGCTTAGCATCTTATTTTAATATATTCTTTAAGATGTTACCCATACTATACATTTTTTTCTCTGTATATTCTTTATTTTTGAACTAGCCTTTTGAATTTTCATTCATGTAGCTTGTGGTTAAATAAAGTTAATTATTTTAAAGAAGAACGTAGTCCGCTACAAGGCTTTCATCTCACAAGCGCGGGTTGGCCATAGTTGTATTTGTGACACATATATATATACGAACACATAGACAATGTGAACTAAAAATAAAATGCAGACCTCCCAAAAATTAGTCCTCCTAGAGTTATCCCAGTACAGTTGCATCAGGATGCAACCATCAGGAAGGATACCCAGGATCCGCTACTTAATCTCAAGTATTGGCGTAGGCACTAGTGTTTAGTGTTTACGGAAGCAACTTCCATCTGACCTTCCTATTACTTTGGATTAGGCTCGTCAAGTCACTGCAATATAATATTATTTTGTACATAAGTTATTTAAAACAGAATACAATGGTACAAGCCGGCGTTTCAACAATTTATTTTTAAGAAATAGAGAAATATTTTGCTAGGAAATGTGTATACGAAATTGATGTCTCCTTCAGGGTTTGTGCAAGACCTTATCTACAGAAAACAACAATAAACAGACTAAGAAACTTTTATCTTCAAGAACACGTGTGACTAAAACCAATAACAACATCGATACTTCCTTTATTAACTCCCCCCCGAGGGTTCCGTATTAATTCATGTTAGCAGCGGACAGTAATGATCGTGTCGATTACGTGTTATTGCGAAATATTGGCACGGAACCCTAAGGGAACCGTGGGTAATGTTATTGGGAAAATATTGTGATGAAAATATATGAAATCTCTGTGTTTACTATTTTGTGGTTACGATTTCGAATAGGATCAAAATGTGTTTACGGTGTTCAATTTTTTTAAATAGAATTATAATGTGTTTGTGTTAAATTTTATTTGTAACTAAACGCACTTTTTAAAAATCTTCGTCGAAAAGAACGACGTTATACCAACTCATGATTAGCATTAAATATACACGACGTCAATGAAATATAAAGCGTTATAAAATTAATAATACCTTACGTAAATCTAACATGATTCCAACAGTAATCCAATAGGTTTGACCCAAAAGGCATAACCTCAAATTCATAACCAACCATAGAGATTTTGCAACCTAAATAGAATATATTAATATATTAGTTTATTTAAATTTATTTTTTATGAAATAGTGCCCGTGCTTTGGAAGGCACGTTAAGCCGTTGATCCCGGTTGCTGTCTATGGCAGCAGTCGTTGAGCCAAGTTGGAGGCCTTCGGGCGGTTTGAGAACTTCTAACAGTCAAGTTGCCCACTCACTTGACAAAGCCTAATCTCAATAAGGTCTAGTTTCCCCTCGGGGTTGGAAGGTCAGATGGCAGTCGCTTCCGTAAAAACTAGTGCCTACGCCAAATCTTGGGATTAGGTAGCGGACCCCAGGCATCCTTCAGGATGCAACTGTACTGGGATATAACGCTAGGAGGATGATGATTTTTTATGAAATAAACAGTTTTTTTTTAAATAAATACTGAGAAATCTATAAAAATCTGTAAACTGCAGAACGTTGTATGTGTATTCTGTATCGAATTGTTTGGACCATATTGGTAGTATAGAAGTATAAATACAGAAGAGGCACCATTGAAATGTATAATTAAAAATACCTATTACCATTAGGGCACAATTACATATTTTTTTGTATCTTAGGATCATGAATACCAAATAACAATTGATGATTACAATTGGCTACTTGACATTTTTCGGAAATGTATTTTAAATTATACGTAGGTTTATTTTATACCTGTAACAATTATCTTTTTCCCCCAGAGCTTAATTTCTTTAAAAAAAAAATTTTTCTTTAAGTAATTAGAATTTCGCGCGAAAACAGCCGATCACGTGACTGTGAGTACTGTGACGTCGCACTTGATAAACAACTAAAGGTTTACTTCCGCAGCCGACAGCAGACGGCAACTACATGTTACACCGCACCCCAAATTGTACAGTAACTTGTACTGTTGCGACACTTCTCCGCTCATTTTAAATAGAGCTTTTTACGAATACCGTTACGGTTCAATTTGGAGAACGGAGAAACATAACGTGCAGTAAGTGCAGTTGCGGTCTGTTGCGGAATTAAACCTTAACTTTGAAATGTGACGTCACACGCGTTTCGGTTTTTGTAATCCACAGATAAAAAAACTCTTAATTTATTTTTCAAAAATAAAATGTTTTCAATTAATTTTAAAGCACAAAACCTATTGTATTGTATGAGTATTGTAAACCTAAGCTACTGTATCCAACACATTAATTATTCTATCTTTACAACTGTCAAATAGCGAATTGTATGTATAACAATTTTTTTTTCTCTGATATAGAATCTTAACTTTCGCCATTTTAATTACATCTCGAAATAAACCTCCCTATCGAGACATTCTACCCAACTAGCTGGAACATCGTAACGATAATGACTCGATAGGGGGGGGATGCGCCATTTTATTTTTAATGTTTATTGCTTTTAACCTGACAAATTCTCCCGAGGGAGGAGGAATCAATGCGATTGCTAGCGCCTTACGAATGGGTACCGCTACTATTTGTTTTAATTTTTACCCAAACGAAAATTCGTACATTTAAAAAAAATCGGCAGTTTAGTCCCTACGTATGCTACTATGTATGGGAATTCAATACGTATAATATAGTGTAGTTAGTTTAGTACGATTGATGAAATATATAAGCACCGATATAAAAAAATGGATGCAACTGGAAAAAAAATAGTGGTAAATAATATAAAGTAAAATCACTGGATGTATTTCGTAACGTTTATCACGATTGTAATTGTTAGAGATTCGCGTACGATAAAATCACGGTCATAACATTGTTAGTGTTCTCAGACAGTAAGTCCCGTAATTAATTATCAGATCCCGTTGTTTACCTCTATAAACCGACGTGTTATGGCACATATTTACTTATGTATTTGGTAGTTTTTTGAACGTTCACATCAGAAAAACAACTTATCGCGATCCATTTTTCACTCTATCTTAAATATCACTTAATGAATATAAAAATGCCGACTGTCAACTGGATTTTATTAACACACTTCCAAGCTTCAAAAATTTACATCTCACAGTAATTATATAGTAAAAGTGTAAAAATTGCTACCCACATCTATATGTATATAAACAGCGGGAATTAATGCAACCACCCAATATTTTATTTTTTAAAGTGCGCTCTTTTAGTATTTGTTGCTGTATTGCACTTGATCCGGGACTCACTGTCAAGTGACTTTACGGTGAGATCCCAGCCATTTCAGAATCCATGGTAAGGGTAATGGTAGCCGTTTTGGCGCAGATGTTTTCTATGTTAATTCTATTGTTTTTTTGTTAATTTTATGCCGTTTTTCTTGCTCGATTTAGTTTGTTCGGCCGTTTGATTCAGACGCCACGCTAAATGTGGCGTGAGTGGATCGCAATTTTTTGAGCTTCAGAAAATAAAGATAAGTTAATGATTATTTGACTGTCTTAGAAAACTGCCGATAATAAGGCCGATAGGTGGGTTTGCGACCAGCTAATTTGATGCGCCGGTTTGCAGCCACTTGGATGAATTCATGAATTGAAAGGATATTTTCTCTTTTTTAAATATATTTCGATTAAATAGCAATAGCAGCATTTAAAAATTTGTAGCTTACCTAACAAATATCGAGTGCCCATTTATTTTAGGTCGTATATATACCTACTGCTAGCGGCAATCTAGGTACTAACTACTATACAATCTACTTATCATTGTTGTATTAGGGTGACACTTATACAAAGATCATACGGTTTTAAATAGATTGTTCTATAAAAAATTAATGACTCTTATTTTCTTTTACATAAGAGTTAATGTACATCATTGGGCCTTTTCCATTACTGGTGGTGTCACCCTTTGCAGTATTTTGGCAAGTTCGAGTAATATATTTTTGACTAAGTACATTAATTTAGAGATTCGTGTAAGTAGGTACTTAGACTTTCACATGAAACCAAATCTTCCTAAATCTTGCTCTATTTACTATACCACTTTACACACCATGCATTAGCGTCTTTGTATCGCTTTTCATACGTCGCCACTTTCATTGATTTAATATGCATAATCCGCCCATCTTACATAACAAATGCCTTAAAAAGCACGCCATTAACATTTTTGCATAGACACGCCCTATTAAACGGTCTTACGCTGATGAAAAGAAGAGGGTAAGGTACATCCCGACCATTTGTTTCGTTTTATGGAAATTGATCCAATGCTGCTTCCATTAAGCATTTCAATAAACTTTTGTAACATCAGCGAGCAAAAAAAATAATCCTAAGCGACATTTTTCCATCGCAAAAGCATTCGGAAAGATGACAACCGCACAGATAATGCCCCCCTGCCTCCACCAAATCCATTTCGAGAATTAACGTTCATAAAAAAAACTTGCATAAATATATATGTCGAAAAATGTTGCCGCTTCGGGAGTAGGGTTCGAAATTCGAAATGGACGTTTGTTTCTCGATTAGGATTCGCTTCGGCTAATTTTGGTCGGTAACGACCAAGATTTGAGAGCTGTCTGAGATTTGTCAGTTTAATTTAAATATTGACAAGTTTTGCTGTACGTTTTTGATTGTCTGTCGTTGAAGCAATTTGCGTTTTCCTTAAAATATGTTTAGTTTTTATTGGACTAAGTACAGTCAATATTTATGTTACAAAAAGCATCACTTGGTAGCGGACTGCTAAGCATTGGTGAGCGAGTGTATCAAACACCTGTTCAGTATATAATAATATTCTTTGTAATTAATGTTATAGAACATTTACACATCAATATAAATGTTTTTTTCTTCAAATCGAGCAGCCAACTCATATAACTTTATCAATTCCAACAAAAGTATACTAGAATAAAATCAATCTTACCGGGCAGATCTTTTATTCTGAAATTCCTGAACTAAAATTACAAAAAAGGAATAAAAAAAAATAACCGTCGCCGGGCTATATCCTCGTGTTCGCAATTCGAATATCTTCGTAAACTGGTCGTTGAAACAAATGCCTGTGAATCCACATTCGAAATTCGGATCTCTCCACAAATTGGTCTGAAACTAGTGCTGGGGGTAATTTTTTAAACTGTCATTAATTCGAACCCCCACCCGGTGGGACATTAATCTCTGTTTAACGTCACCCCCAAATATAAAAAGGAGCTAATCAACAGGATTGGAAGAGATTTTTTGAGTGTAGCCCTCGGGCTTTGAGAGGCGAAATATTTTATTTTGAAAAATTGGGGATTAAAAAGTTGCATATTTTAGTTTGTTTGGGTTCAGTGAGCTGAGGCTGAAAGATCATGAGTACCTACCTACTCGCATTTACTTTCATCAGTCATCACTAGGATGAATACAAAAATAATGCCATGAAAGAACTGTGATATATGACATACGTTTAAAAAAAACTGTGTAACACTTGCTTGATCGAATAAAATACAATTAGGTTTCATTCACCATTTAAAAAAAATTATTACATGAAATGATGCTCACATAAACAAACCACATTGTCATAAAAATACACAACACTTTGTCACGTAAAGAGTATTTTTACCTCACGAGCGCGGGTTGGTCATGGTTGTAGTTGTGACACATACGAACACATAGACAACGTGAACTCATATGTCCTACGCTGACGCACACATAGACAATGTGCATGTGTAGCTCAACACACAACCATGGCTCAGCCGCGCGATAAAAGTACTCGAATGTAGTTTTTTAATTAAGGCTACTTCCTGATTTGTCGGTGCGGAGGCGGTACGATATGAGAAAACTATCAAATGTCAGTGGCAACTGTCAGTACCACTTTTTACTGCGCCCTTACATTTAAATGAGTGCTTCCTGACTGGTACGGGATGCGCGGAAGCGGGACGATGCGAAGGCAGTACTGGTCCGCTTCTGCGCATGATATTACTACTGCGCAAATGTAATACTGACAGTATTCCGACAAGTGGGAATCTTTGCGACGTCAGTAAGTTTACGTCATTAAGAAGAAAATGACACACATATCGATCCGGCCCCGCCAAGTCTGAAGTCGCCTAAGTTTCTAAATTAGATAAGTACATACGGTATAAAAATCCTTCGAGATAATAATATTACAATTTCCAACCTCCCACTCCAAGTGTAATGAAACACACAATTGCCAATCAATATTAATATTAATGGGATCTAATCAACGGCCGATGTGCCCGGGCCAAATGGAAAAATTAAATTTGCCAAGTCGATTTCATTTTTCATTAATTCTTCTTCAAGGGTCGTTGACATGGATATATAAGTGATACGGAAGAGCCTTGTTCGTTTCTGATTTCTAAATATTTTTCATATCATACTTAATTTATCTGCATGTCTCATTTGTTGCATATAGAATTCAAAAAAATCCAGTCAAATGAAAAACTGAGTTCGGTTCTTCCGAGATAAAAAGTGTCCTATGTCCTTATACCCAGGACACAAACTATCTCCATACCAAATTTCATCTGAATCGGTTCAGCAGTTTAAGCGTGAAGAGGTAACAGATAGACACACAGACAAACATTTCGCATTTATAATATTTAGTATGGCCACAGAATAAGTAATAGTACTAAGTACAGAAGCCTCACTGTTAACAAATCCCCGCGAGGCAAGCCAAACGTGCCTATCCGTGGCCATCTCCTTCTATCGCACGCATCGCACGCGCATCACTCGCTACATCACTTTCTATCTCTTCTAGTCCACAAGTGGGACGTATAGAGGGTGGAAAATTTAGATAGCTAATTGTACTTAAAGGCAACATACTTTTATTTTTAAAAAGAAACAAAACTGCATTCAAAGTTTTTTTTTAATTTTCTAAGAAATTTCTACTCAATATTCGGTTTTATGGATATCTTGTACGACAGACGAGGGTGAGACCTAGTGTTTCTTAGAGAAATATATTTTTTTACATTTACTGTGTCGACTAGTGAAATGAAAAAGGGAATTGACGGGCGATGAGGCATATTGGACTCGTTGTCAGACATAGTGAGCGTATAAGGTAGGTGCGGGCAAGATGAAACAACTTGATACATAATCAACTGAATTTAATATTTCTCTTAAAAGAATAACAGCTACGAAACGTAATACTGTTCCTGGCCTGATACGTCTGCACGCCAGCTAACCAAAGCCAATAATGACCACTCCGGTCAGGTACAACTGGTTTTATACCTCCCCACCCCCGGTCGTGCACGAACGTCAGGCCAGACTCAGTAGAAGCGCGCCAACACTGCGCTTGCGTTTCGTTGTCAATTGATGTCCCGTACTAATGACTTCCCGACACGGCCATCCTGCGAGACACACGTCCCTGTGTGTTTAACCTGTAACAAAAGTTTCACGCACAGTATCAAATAGCTCGGTCACTCCTGACCCACCATATGGGGTCTCATAAATGAAACTTCGTAGCAACCGATTTTAATTGAGTATAATCCATACACAAATAGAAATTTAACACGCAGTAATGCTTAGATCGATATACAATAACGTCACAGAGACGCTTACCAGACATTTGGTTCTTTCAATAATCGATTTATTCTAAATCATTATCATACAACATGATTTAAACCTCAGAGCTTCACTGACTACTAATCTACACGGATCTTTAAACACGGATTTACAATGTATCCGACTCACAACAACGATTAAGTTCTACAATGTGATCTGGCTACACATAGCCCGGCAACTAACAGTTGCACTCACTGTATGCGCGTCCCCTAGGGACCGCCGAGTCTCTCCCAGACTCCATGGTTTCTCACAAAACCCGACCTCCGCCAGAGTTGACAGCCTACCGCTTACTCACGGACTACTTACAACAGCAAGCAGATACCGATTTCTACTGAGCTACGGCTACACATCAACCTCTGGTACGGTCTCATATTTGATCATCATGTAAACTTAATCTACATTATCAGATTTCTCATTATCTGAACCAACTTCTAAATCAATCTCTATTTCATCAGTTAAGCTCTGATCCCCTGGCATCTTTCTCAATCTATCGTGAGCGTATTTGTACGTACGTCTCGAGTTCAATGATTTCATAAAATCTTAATCGAGTTACAGTCATTAACACCAAACCCTTGAAACAAAATCTCCCGTTCTCTATCATAATCTCACTACGCAAGTAAATGTTGTCAATTTCTACAACTATGAAATTCGGTCAGTATTTGAAATACTTGATTGACTATACCCTTGAAACACTCAGAAGTAACAGCATTGTGTTCACGTTGTCCACAAATTTTAGATCTTTCTTTTACTAGTGAGCACTTTTTCAACTCCAATGAAAATCAGGCTTTATCTAAGTTATCCAGAACTATATCCAGTTTGAACAAACTTAAATGTTGCCAAAGGTCAAGTACACAAAACAAATCAAAGCTTGAAACATTATTTGAAAATCCATGTAGTGTGCCTCTTTTGTCCGGCTATCCCTGTAAAACAACCAACTGTGGTAACTACACGTACAGCCATCCCTGTGGTTATACGCAACGTACAAAATCATCCGTGATCTCAAACATTTATACTGTGACTCGAGAGGATACACACCACATGCAATAACAAAATTAAAGACAGAAATTAACGAGTTAACAATCGTAACGTGTACCTGTACCTGTGGCACTCTTATTAACCTGTCATATCCATCACGCTTCTTAACTTAAGACGACGCTTTGGAAATATTGGTTGCATGGATTTCCATTTTTCTCAGCAACCAAGCAACTGATGAAAACGAAATTGACTCACATGATCAATCATACCTTTAGCTTTAATTTTATAATTGCTTTTCACGATTGGATAACTTTTGCAACAGACTTTTCTTCGTCAAAAACACCTCTGTTTTAACAGAGATTCGCATTTTACAGACAAACGGCACTTGTTAAAGCCTCTTAGTTTTCAATATAGATTCATCTTAACAAACACTTTAAAATTATAATTGGATTTTATAAAATAACTTAGAACTCTTATTTAAATCGAAAAACACGGTTTTGTCGTATACGACCTTATAGTTTAAGCCAGCGCGTGCCGTGTTTTCTATACAAGAATGATGACAAGATGTCAAGTCAATCGGCCGACGGCCGCTGTCAGCGTTGGACCCGTGCTCGTCGAGACCAGCAAAATTACGTAAATATATGTTTAAAATGTTATTTTATTCGCGTAAAAACTCGAGGAAGCACTCAAAACGAAAAAGGAAAGCTTGTTTAATTGATTAATGTAAAAATATGGTTATAAAAGGTAAGTAAAAACACAAATAGATTTATTCAACAACATTCGTAAATGTCATTCAATGTTCTAGTTGGAAAAGAAAACAATGCCATGGAGTCGTCTCCGGATTTAAACGAAAACGAAAATATGTCATGTTATATATAAGTTTTGATAATCGAATACTTAGTATTTGAGATATAAAACCGTCTTACTGATAAACTGTTTTAAGAGTATTTTTAACCAATTTCAAAAAACTAGCCAAGTGCGAGTCGGACTTCGCACATCTAGGGTTCCGAACCAACCTCAAAAAATGTGTTTTATTAAGTATTTATTGGTAAAATATACGTAATAATAAACATGATCACCAAATTTCAAGTTCATAGGTCAAACGGAAGTTGACAAATTCTTCGGAACAAAATTTTGTGGCAGACGACGGACGGACGGACGGACGGACGCATGAGTGACAACAATTGAGTTCCGCTTGGCCCTTCGGGTACGGAACCCTATAAAGGAGGAGGTTCCTACTTCGGCTGTATTATAAATTTCTATACATCGTTTTAATTTACATTATTTTATATGTTGTACAACACGAGAAATGCTACTGAAGTATGTGTTGCCAATGTAGGGTTTTATACCTATCTAACTCGCTAGTGGCAACTCGATATGCCATGGGTTCTCTGTGGATTGCCAGAATTTTATACAGTAAGTATAATTTCGCTTGCCAGAATTTCATTAGAAATAATTTTGTATTCCACGGCGTTAAGTTTTAATTATATTCATGTATTTAAAGCCTGGATAAGAATTTATTTTACCTTCGCCGTGTTGCGGATATTGGATTGCTTATTGGTTGTTGACATGTCCCGTACTGACATTTTATAGTGCCGTTGTATTTAACTGGTTTGTTGGTTTGGGGTTTAACTCAATAGGTATTTTTTTTTCGTATTAAGGGACACGTCCACCAAACTACGAAAATAGGCAAAAAGATCTTATAATCGAATCACTGGCCGAACATTTTATAATTGAGGTCGGTGATACTGAAAGTGACACTTCAACAACTGACGAAAATGAAGCATCATCGGAGTTCGAATCTGAAGAATATTTTGAATCAGACTTAGATGAATAGGTAGCATAGCAGAGGCTGTAAAGACCTAATTTTGTTGAAATTGATGTTATTTAAGCAGTTTTTTAAGAAAAACTATTTGTTCTAGCACATCAAAATATATGTTAATATTCATCATATTTCAAAGACCTTGTACGGACTCGATACATAATTGGACGAAATCGGCTCGATAGAAAATAATTGCAAAGATTGGTCTTAAATTCATCATTAAACGGCTCTATGTCTTTATTTTTATTACGTATGGGTCTGCAATTAAAAACATAAAGTCAACATATTCATACCTAAACCGCCAACGAGCCATATTTCACAAATAATCCACACTTTTTTTCATTTCTATATTATTGTAGTATAATTTATTTACTATTTTACGCGCAGAGCTTCCGTAAAGATCGGGATGGTTATTTGGAAACTTTTGGACATTCTACATTGTTAACATGAAGCTACACTGTACCGACTGTACATGACTTACACTCATTATTATTAATTTCAGGGCCAAATAAAATCAATAATCCACACTTTTTTTCATTTCTATATTATTGTAGTATAATTTATTTACTATTTTACGCGCAGAGCTTCCGTAAAGATCGGGATGGTTATTTGGAAACTTTTGGACATTCTACATTGTTAACATGAAGCTACACTGTACCGACTGTACATGACTTACACTCATTATTATTAATTTCAGGGCCAAATAAAATCTTGTCAGGGTTTAACTGTAAACATGTACAAAAGATATTTGATTTCTTACCTCCTAATCTGACATCGGTAATAATGTCGGCACGAATAGTTTTACATATTTGTATCAAGTTTTACCCGATAAAATTCTTATTATTAAATACCCATACATCTCTAATAAGGTACACAATAAACACAATCGAATCTAATCTTTATAGGTATTACAAATTCTAAAAAGTAATGTTATCATTAGAAAATATTTAAGAAATGTGGAAAGCACAAATTAATCCTCAAATTTGATAAAGACTCGGCAACGCGCATGGAGTTGCCCGCGTCTGTAGGCTGCGGTATCCACTAACCATCTGGTGGACCATACGCTTGTTTCCCACCGTCGTATTTAAAAAAAATAATACCTCTCCTTTGATGTCTATGTTCCGTGCGGCGCTCTGTCTGTCAACTCTGTCATGCGCTATTCGATCGCGAGCCGCGTAAGAAATACCGGGGCGGATGAGGTGAGGGGATTTCAGCACACTGTTTGAGTTTCATAGTTTATCACGGCGTCACCTTAACCAACAGAGCTGATTTCGCGAAAGGGAAACTATACTGGAACGAACTATACTAGCATTTAACAACACAACTACTCACTCGAACATTAGTTTTCGTTCATACTGACAAAGATGATAAGGTCACTTTGAACAGTTAAGATCAATTAAATTAAACTCAAGCTTTTAAAAAGTCAACAAGTTCAGAATTTTGTTCCTAAGGGATGTCAAAGTCTACAACTGTGTAATCATTTGCTAAAAGACAATTAGTAAGCCATCATAGCCGCATAGATACTATGCGCACAAAAGGCAGACTACGTGTATCTGTTAGAAGCTACGGTATTAAAGATTCGTTTGAACACAAAATAAAAGATCAATAATGCCCTAATATTTTTTTTTTATCCTAACCTGAAACTTCTATTTGTTCCAATAAAGTTCAAGCGCTCATATAACTACACACATTATCGATATCAGTAGCTTAGGTGTGCAATGCTCATTTGGCTGTACCGCTGTCACCACGTAACAACAATCAAGAAAACGCATGGACTACCTCCATCCGGCATCTATATCACAAATACATGGACTACCTACATCCGGTATCCATATCACAAACTCATGGGATACCTTCATACAGTACCAATATCAGTTCACATCGCTTCCATCCAGCGATTAACCGCTTACACCTTCAAACCAAACGCACGCCACTCACAGTCTTGGCCGCACAGCAACGGGAAATCTATGCCCGGTGTTTTACGCTTACGTCTACGAATGATATTCAAGGTGTATGCAGTCTGAGCCAAAGACACCCAAAACTATGATCTGATATTGACAACTATTCTAATAGTCTCGTTTAGAACCTCTACAAAGTCTTAATTTATTTCGGATTATCAAATTGATGATCATTTTCATAATTTCTAAATTCAAAGAAAATTAGGTACCTACTCTTCATTTCTAAATAAAATGACTTAACTTTTCTGACATGTTCATGACACTTTCTAAAAATACTGTGTAAAGTGTGTAATCATATTCACGAACGGTAATGACTACAAAACAAGAGAATTCGAAAAGCAACTTATTGAATCGATTTCGATGACGATGACCAAGTTTATCCCATCATTCAAAATCGCTAAAATTGATCGATATCACGTGAGTACTCTGTTCCAAAATCCCAATGAAATTTGAACTGCTCACCGGATAGACAATGTTTTCCATGGTGTGGTGCTACGATATGCATGTTGAACAGAGAGCAGGGTCTTCATACACTGCCACACGCCACACCAACTGCCGAACTGCCAGCTCGCTCGCCGATGCTCAGCAAAAGCACGAAGACTGCTCGCAGTGGAGTCTGCTACGACTGGAATTCATCCTAAAAAAATTCATTCGTTTGGTATCAGTTTAATTGGTTTAATCTTAAAGACTACTTAAGTCTCAGTTTTTTTTTTTAAACCATCAGTTTAATCATAAAGGCTAGTTTTCAATTGCACCATATCACCCATTTTGAAAGTTCTTTGTTTAAAATTAACTTTAAACTGAAGCTTTAATTTTAAGTTCACTTGAAACTAATATCGTGAAGTTTACGAAACCATTAAAACGTAAAAACATCTCCAAAATAACGTTTAGTACTATGAATCGTATGTAAAACCTTAGCCATTATTATCAGGCTCTTTATTAGAATAAAAAGATTGGAACGAAACCTCTCCTTTCATTTCGTTGCTCCAACGCCACTGCCAAAACTTGTAGTAGCGCGATGACCTCCACAGATGCTGCACGATCTCATCGTAGACGCATCTTGGACTGCTGGACGAAGTGTTTGCTGCCAGGCATCGCTCGATGGATGTACCACACTGAAACATTTAATGTCATATGCGTAGTATACTGTTTGTTTACCATTTAAAGTTCCTATGAAAAGGATTAAAAGTTATCCAATTTTAAAGAAAATTTGAGATAGTAATAATAATGGCAAATGCAATGCAAGTTTTGTACAGTTAATTTCACTTTCACTAAACTCATCAACATCTTAGCATTAGCCCAGTAGGTAAAATAACATCCTGAAGCTATCCTCACCCCCACCTCGGGCTACGGATTGGATTAGGCACTAGTTTTTAGAAAAACATGTAACTCTTCAACGTAAAGGGAAAACTAAGTAGATCTAAACTGAGGGGGCAACTTAAGAAATTCACAAGCCTCTCGAAGGCTTGGCATAGAACTCACAACACGTTGGAGGGCGTACGGGACCACTCAGCTATAAACATGATCTTGGTCAATACTGGGCCGTTACATAACCTCGCATATAGCACGCGGTATGCATTCATTATTGAAGATTAGAACTATTGAAGTAAATTAACTGCATTAGCGTAATGTGGTACGCACAACAAGCAATAAAAACAAAGAATATGGGTTGAGCTCACCAGATTTGAACCTGTTCACCTTCTCTCACACGTGTTTAGCTTGCGTCCGCTGTCATGGCGCCAAACGCAAGACCGGAAGATTCGATAGCACGTGTTGCACGTGGCACGTCAATACTCGTTGTGGGAAGAGGTTCATCCCATCTTCATGTCAATTGTGTTTGTCCGAATGCTGAGGCTTATTAAGAGCCTCAATCAAAGCCTTCATGTTCGAATTTTGTGTTTCGAATAAAAGTCACCAATTTTGGTCCTGATTTGCACTTTGTTCACTTCGTGTTCCATCTTCGCGTTCTTCGGCCCGCTCTAATCCCACATCTGATGACGGGCGATGAGGCATATTGGACTCGTTGTCAGACATAGTGAGCGTATAAGGTAGGTGCGGGCAAGATGAAACAACTTGATACATAATCAACTGAATTTAATATTTCTCTTAAAAGAATAACAGCTACGAAACGTAATACTGTTCCTGGCCTGATACGTCTGCACGCCAGCTAACCAAAGCCAATAATGACCACTCCGGTCCAGGGATCGGAACCGGTTTCCAAATACCGGTATTATTTTGTTCCTAAACCGGTTTGATTTCGTTCTTACATAATACTGGTTTATCAAAATACCTGTTAGTGAAAGAACGAATTATTTCGGTTATCAGTATTCTAGGAGAACGGAATTTTAACGTTCCGTGGAACTTTATTAAACCGGTTTAAAATGTCACGACTGTCACTTTCTTACTTTTGAAGGCGTTATCGTCAGGTAATACCATCACCCGCGGGCCCCGCGGCGCGTGTGCTCTTATAATATTTAGATTAGAAGCTAATTTATATGATGCCGCCGGAACGGAAGACTGCCACTGGAACTTCCTAACGGAAAGTGCTACGGTAGTCGAGTTTGGGCTTGTTTGTTTTGTTGTCTTGAGTACTTACCACTGGACCTGATGTCGAGGGTCTGATGATGCAGCCGGAAGAGAGCCACTGGAACTGCCTTACAGAAAGTGATAAAGTTGTCGAGTTTGGGCTTGTTTGTTTTATTGTCTTGAGTACTTACCACTGGACCTGATATCGAGGGTCTGATGATGCAGCCGCAAGAGAGTCACTGGAACTGCCTAAAGAAAAGTGATAAAGTAGTCGAGTTTGGGCTTGTTTGTTTTGTTTTCTTGAGTACTTATCACTGGACCTGATGGCGAGGGTCTGATGATGCAGCCGGAAGAGAGCCACTGGAACTGCCAAACGGAAAGTGATAAAGTAGTCGAGTTTGGGCTTGTTTGTTTAGTTGTCTTGAGTACTTACCACTGGACCTGATGTCGAGGGTCTGATGATGCAGCCGGAATAGAGCCACTGGAACTTCCTAACGGAAAGTAATAAAGTAGTCGAGTTTGGGCTTGTTTGTTTTGTTGTCTTGAGTACTTACCACTGGACCGATGTCGAGGGTCTGATGATGCAGCCGGAAGAGAGGCACTGGAACTGCCTAATGGAAAGTAATGAAGTAGTCGAGTTTGGGATTGTTTGTTTTGTTGTCTTGAGTACTTACCACTGGACCTGATGTCGAGGGTCTGATGATGCAACTGGAAGAGAGGCACTGGAACTGCCTAACGGAAAGTAATAAAGTAGTCGAGTTTGGGCTTGTTTGTTTTGTTGTATTGAGTACTTACCACTGGACCGATGTTGAGGGTCTGATGATGCAACCGGAAGAGAGGCACTGGAACTGCCTGACGGAAAGTAATAAAGTAGTTAAGCTTGGGCTTGTTTGTTTTGTTGTCTTGAGTACTTACCACTGGACCTGATGTTGAGGGTCTGCTGATGCAGCCGGAAGAGACCCACTGGAACTGCCTAACGGAATGTGATAAAGTAGTCGAGTTTGGGCTTGTTTGTTTTGTTTTCTTGAGTACTTACCACTAGATTTGATGTCGAGGGTCTGATGATGCAGCCGGAAGAGAGACACTGGAACTGCCTAACGGAAAGTGACGAAGTAGTCGAGTTTGAGCTTGTTTGTTTTGTTGTCTTGAGTACTTACCACTAGACCTGATGTCGAGGGTCGGCTGATGCAGCCGGAAGAGAGCCACCGGAACTGCCAAATGGAAAGTGCTACGGTAGTCGAGTTTGGGCTTGTTTGTTTTGTTATCTTGAGCACTTAGCACTGGACCTGATGTTGAGGGTCTGATGATGCAGCTGGAAGAGAGCCACTGGAACTGCCTAACGGTAAGTGATAAAGTAGTCCGTTCCGTCCGTTTGGCAGTTCCGGTGGCTCTCTTCCGGCTGCATTATCAGACCCTCGACATCAGGTCTAGTGCTAAGTACTCAAGACAACAAAACAAACAAGCCCAAACTCGACTACTTTATCACTTTCCGTTAGGCAGTTCCAGTGCCTTTCTTCCGGCTGCATCATCAGACCCTCGACATCAGATCTAGTGGTAAGTACTCAAGAAAACAAAACAAACAAGCCCAAACTCGACTAGTTAATCACTTTCTGTTAGACAGTTCCAGTGCCTCTCTTCCGGCTGCATCATCAGACCCTCGACATCAGATCTAGTGGTAAGTACCCAAGACAACAAAACAAACAAGCCCAAACTCGAATACTTTGTCACTTTCCGTTAGGCAGTTCCAGTGCCTGTCTTCCGGCTGCATCATCAGACCCTCGACATCAGGTCTAGTGGTAAGTGCTCAAGACAACAAAACAAACAAGTCCAAACTCGACTACTTTGTCACTTTCCGTTAGGCAGTTCCAGAGCCTCTCTTCCGGCTACATCATCAGACCCTCGACATCAAGTCCAGTGGTAAGTAATCAAGACAACAAAACAAACAAGCCCAAACTCGACTACTTTATCACTTTCCGTTAGACAGTTCGAGTGCCTCTCTTCCGGCTGCATCATCAGACCCTCGATATCAGGTCTAGTGGTAAGTACTCAAGACAACAAAACAAACAAGCCCAAACTCGACTATCGTAGCACTTACCATTAGGCAGTTCCAGTGCCTCTCTTCCGACTGCATCATCAGACCCTCGACATCAAGTCCAGTGGTAAGTACTCAAGACAACAAAACAAACAAGCCCAAACTCGACTACTTTATCACTTTCCGTTAGACAGTTCCAGTGCCTCTCTTCCGGCTTCATCATCAGACCCTCGATATTAGGTCTAGTGGTAAGTACTCAAGACAACAAAACAAACAAGCCCAAACTCGACTACTTTATCACTTTCCGTTAGACAGTTCCAGTGCCTCTCTTCCGGCTGCATCATCAGACCCTCGATATCAGGTCTAGTGCTAAGTACCCAAGACAACAAAACAAACAAGCCCAAACTCGATTACTTTATCACTTTCCGTTAGGCAGTTCCAGTGCCTCTCTTCCGGCTGCATCATCAGACCCTCGACATCAGGTCCATTGGTAAGTACTCAAGACAACAAAACAAACAAGCCCAAACTCGACTACTTTATCACTTTCCGTTAGGCAGTTCCAGTGGCTCTCTTCTGGCTGCATCATCAGACCCTCGACATCAGGTCCATTGGTAAGTACTCAAGACAACAAAACAAACAAGCCCAAATTCGACTACTTTATCACTTTCCGTTAGGCAGTTCCAGTACCTCTCTTCCGATTGCATCATCAGACCCTCGACATCAGGTCCAGGGGTAAGTACTCAAAACAACAAAACAAACAAGCCCAAACTCGACTACTTTATCACTCCGTTAGGCAGTTCCAGTGGCTCTCTTCTGGCTGCATCATCAGACCCTCGACATCAGGTCCATTGGTAAGTACTCAAGACAACAAAACAAACAAGCCCAAAATCGACTACTTTATCACTTTCCGTTAGGCAGTTCCAGTGCCTCTCTTTCGACTGCATCATCAGACCCTCGACATCAGGTCCAGTGGTAAGTACTCAAGACAACAAAACAAACAAGCCCAAACTCGACTACTTTATCGCTTTCCGTTAGACAGTTCCAGTGCCTCTCTTCCGGCTGCATCATCAGACCCTCGATATCAGGTCTAGTGTTAAGTACTCAAGACAACAAAACAAACAAGCCCAAACTCGTCTATCGTAGCAGTTTCCGTTAGGCAGTTCCAGTACCTCTCTTCCGACTGCATCATCAGACCCTCGACATCAGGTCCAGTGGTAAGTACTCAAGACAACAAAACAAACAAGCCCAAACTCGACTACCGTAGCACTGTCCTTTAGGCAGTTCCAGTGGCTCTCTTCCGGCAGCATCATCAGACCCTCGACATTAGGTCCAGTGGTATGTACCCGAGACAACAAAACAAACAAGCCCAAACTCGATTACTTTATCACTTTCCGTTAGGCAGTTCCAGTGCCTCTCTTCCGGCTGCATCATCAGACCCTCAACATCAGGTCCAGGGGTAAGTACTCAAGACAACAAAACACACAAGCCTAAACTCGACTACTTTATCACTTTCCGTTAGGCAGTTCCAGTGGCTCTCTTCTGGCTGCATCATCAGACCCTCGACATCAGGTCCATTGGTAAGTACTCAAGACAACAAAACAAACAAGCCCAAACTCGACTACTTTATCACTTTCCGTTAGGCAGTTCCAGTGCCTCTCTTCCGGCTGCATCATCAGACCCTCGACATCAGGTCCAGTGGTAAGTACTCAAGACAACAAAACAAACAAGCCCTAACTCGACTACTTTATCACTTTCCGTTAGGCAGTTCCAGTGCCTCTCTTCCGGCTGCATCATCAGACCCTCGACATCAGGTCCATTGGTAAGTACTCAAGACAACAAAACAAACAAGCCCAAACTCGACTACTTTATCACTTTCCGTTAGGCAGTTCCAGTGGCTCTTTTCCGGCTACATCATGAGACCCTCGACATCAGGTCTAGTGATAAAATTTAATATAAAATTATAAATTAGCTTTTAAATAAATTGTAAGCGCACTCCCGCTGCGGATAATAGTAACCCTTGGCGGCCTCTGTCAAAAATTCGAGTTAAGACTGGTTGTCTCCGTCGAAAACCGGTTAATTTCGTTCCACGGAAACGAAATTGGGCCCAGAACAGTTCCTTCACTAACCGGTTTTGAGTGCCGAAAACCAGAAACAAGAACGAAACCACAAACGCTATTCATTTCGGTTTGGGGTCAATGGCCGAAACCGGTTTGAAAATAATACCGGTATCCGATCCCTGCTCCGGTCAGGTACAACTGGTTTTATACCTCCCCACCCCCGGTCGTGCACGAACGTCAGGCCAGACTCAGTAGAAGCGCGCCAACACTGCGCTTGCGTTTCGTTGTCAATTGATGTCCCGTACTAATGACTTCCCGACAGGAATGTATATTTTTTTAAATTTTTATCCGGTTCGATTCCCGGGTGAGAAAATCCTTTAATGCATCTTTATTTCTTTTTAAAAATAAAACAAAGTTTTTTAAATAAAATAAGCCTCTCCATTTGTGGTAGTTTAACCTTTTTAACTTAATGATCTAAGGCAGTTTCCCAGGGCCCATATTTTTTTTCCACTCTGTATAAAAAAAGATAATAAAAATAGTGACTGGCACTACAAATAGTTTTCATAATATGAAGTCTGGTGCATGTATCACGAATCGCCTGTTAGTGTTATTTTATTTTATTGGAGTCATTAAACTTGACACTGCCAGTATCTTTAGTTCATTGGGTCCCCAGTCGATAGACGGAGTTCCTATATAAAATTTCCCTCAGGGTTACCAACGGGAAAAATACATCTTTTTTTTCTTTTACTCCTGTTTAACCCTCAAATGGTGGCTAATTTCAAACGAGAAGGCTTATTAATTATTGATGGTCCTTTTGCTAGTCGATTCGTCTGTTTGTCTTTTATGTTAATTTTCTACTTTTTTAATCCCCCCAGTCTTAAATATTTTATCGGGGATGATTTTTATTGTCTGTCTTTTTTAGCATTATGATGGATTACTTGGGAGTTGTGTGTTTTGCTGTATCTCCATGAAAAAAATATCTGTGTGAATTATTTAGGCTGTCAAGATGGTCGCCCCGAGGGAGGTGTTCAGGTCTCGTTTGTCGTAAGCACTTAAACACTTTATTTTGTTTTAGTCATTACCAGGCTCGCGCAACTAGGAAGAAAATTATACTTTGTATGGGATATGGACAGAAAAAAAAAACAAAAAACATGGCGGATACCGATATCTCGCTCCCTCAGTTAATCCATCTCAGTCACATGTCAATGTCACTTATGGTAATTTCCGTTTTAATCGCCATATTGAACTGTTGCTGTTAATTATTGTTTGGGTCATATTTTGAATTAATAATATGGTAGAAACTTCAATTTTTTGTTAAAGTGTAGTAAGAACTGATAAGAAGGCAGTGTTTTTTGTCAACGTGCCCCGGGCGACACACCAAACGAAATTATGTTGGTTATTTGTGAACTTCGTAGCAATCGAACCAATTTATAGAGCAAAAGGACATTTTTGACAAGGTTTCCTTTAGACCACGACCGGTAAGCATTGAATCAGAGATTATTTATTCCTATGTACTCGTACCACTGCAAATTTCGTGTTACATAAAATTCGAATCTTTTTGTATATAATCGTTTTATTAGTTTTAAATAGTAGTGTTGGACTAAGCTATAAATAACAAGGTTTCCTTTAGACCACGACCGGTAAGCATTGAATCAGAGATTATTTATTTCTATGTACCACTGCAAATTTCGTGTTACATAAAATTCGAATCTTTTTGTATATAATCGTTGTATTGGTTTTAAATAGTAGTGTTGGACTAAGCTATAAATAACTAGGTTTCCTAAGATAATCACGAATTGTCGCCGACAAGTCCCTAGAATGGAGCAACTTACCCTGTGGGCTGCCCGCCGGGACGCACGCGGTCGAATGCCAATAGTGATCCTGCGGCGTCCCACTTATCAAGGCGTAGCCGGCATTCGTTGGGGTTTTAGACGGTAGTCCAAGGCGTATGCCGCGGTTAGTCCGTCATACCCGCCCTGGTCCACGCATTTCCCCAACGTTAAAAAAAAATGATGGAGCAACTTGGTCCGCAAAGACCGGTTTTCAAAAGAAATCTTGCTGGGAACAACTGTCTATATACGATCCGTTTGGACCAAGGTCGCCCGGTTTTGAGACTTGTTTTCGACCGTCTGGCACGGGCTCTATGGCATAAGAGTGTTAAAGAAGACCTAGCTTACATTCCCATTAGGAGGTAAATTAAATTAAATATTAATAAAATATGGATATTTTTAACTTTTACTGATGAATGCGTAGTACTTAAATTAAATGAATGAATTTATTCACTCACATTTTGTTATTTGTCCTTTGTAGATGTGTACGTGAGGTTCAACCAAATCAGAACGAGTGCTGATGAGTCTAATACTATGACTAGCGTAACTAAATGTAATTATTATTGGGGAACGGGACTTAATCGCGTACAATTGTAACTAATACACACATACATACACACATTCATACATACATACATACATACATTCGAAACGTCGGGCAAAACCTTAAAAAAGGTAAATTAGTTATAATTGTACGCGATTAAGTCCCGTTCCCCAATAATAATGTGTGAAAATCGTGTAAGTTTAAATCAATATAAATGTAATTAATTAAAATTATTTCATTGTTTCATTCTTTCGGCTAGTACCTTTGTTCAAAAACTGAATACATTCCATAGTCCATTATTTATGTGGAACCCACGACGTCACTGGTCATCATTTATCGAAATCGTTACATCCTACTTCCGCGTTTTCTTTTTTAATGCGGTTCGAAATGTTTGCCAAACTGTACATCAATGTCATGCGATGACAGTGTCACTGTCATAAAAAGTTTCTTCGAAGTCCCGTCTCTTAGAAAGTAGTAGTTATATTCTCTTTGGTCATTACATGTTACCATTTTTTTTTCAAAGACAGGGTTGGACTCACTCTAAAAGTTGTTAAGACTCATGAAGTCATTCACATTGTATCATTACGATTAAATATATCAATTTCTATTTTAAAAAAAATGTAATGATAGAATGAATGATGCAGATCCTTGAATCGTTAAGAGGTCTTACAAAGCTAACTGATCCAATTAACGCAAAAGAGGAAAAAAGACTTGATAACGCCCCTTTAGTTTCTATTGAGCCGTTTTGTTTAATCTGCGCTTCATGTTGCTTGTATCTGGTACTAAAATGCTGCATTTACGCCCATCTCACTTCTTTAATAAAGGGTTCTATGATCGTCACGTTTATCGCGTGATAGACGACACGATATCTGCTACTTTCTGATACCACTGGAAAGAAAGTGACAGATGATGTATCTTGTTGTTTACTACACGATACCTGCGACCATAATACGGAACAAGGACGTGTTTATATACAAGCGGAGCGATGACACTTTCTTGACTCGCGTCAAAACTCCGTTTTCATACGCTTAATGCGCAGTAGAATAAAATTTCACTTTGATAAAATCATGAATGGCAAAGTAAAAGTACCGAGTGACTTTATTTATTGCTATAAACTTTTAAAGTAGTTTTAAAAACTAACAAAGTTTTTCTGAAACCTCGCCAAATTAAAGATTCTTAAAAATTTGGCCTGAATCCTTGTCATTTAGTTAAGTGCACTGAATTTTAGCGAGATGCTTTTTATCTGCAACAAAGTTCCAAAAAGTTTGAACCAAAACATTTTATCAAAAATTTGGTCTGAGAACAGAAACAAAAGATAAGATAGGCAAGCTTAATAGTCAGGCAGACCCTATGCTCGTACCGTCGCAGTAGGTATAAAAAAAGTTTAAATAAAAAATAAAAATGAAAGATTTAGTTACATTTTAGCCCCTAGCTGTGTCGTAAGAGCACCAATCAGTTAATTGACAGCACTCATTCACATTGATAATTAACTGATTCAGCTGGATTTTCAGATTTAATT
This sequence comes from Cenopis cana, assembly GCA_951800055.1. Lineage (NCBI taxonomy): Eukaryota > Metazoa > Arthropoda > Insecta > Lepidoptera > Tortricidae > Cenopis > Cenopis cana. Next base: position 7,375,948 of record OX637492.1, on the reverse strand, counting down.
GCTAGAAAATAGGCCGTATTTACATGGTGAGTAACGGTCAATACGACCCAAGTTCAAACTCGTATTAAGAATCCGGAAGCATAGAGAACCAGCCGAGCGGAGTGACAATAGACAACCGACACGTAGGCATAGAGTACCATAGACAATGAGTGTCGCGTGACACACAGACAATCATTGTGACCTGACCGCTACGGGGTGATTTTTACGGGAGCCGCGTATTGTCTGTCTATTTTTTGTAATTTCATTTCGATTATGTTGAATCTGAATAAATTGTTCTATCGAAACTTAAAAGAAAGAAGTTGTAACTTTTTAACCCTTGGGTTGACGGCGAAAAAAACAAAACAAAACAATCTTTTGTTATGAAATCGTACATCGGCGACACCGGTAGCCAAAGAGTAATGTTAAAAAATGCATTATTATGCCGGCTGACATAGGTAGGTATTTACCAAGATATGATGGGAGTAGTGTCATATACCTACTTTACAAAATACTACTTATTTTTAAAGCTCGATTGAATAGACAGAATCTTCTTGTTGAGCTCGATTCATCTTCGTCCTCGCCTTTACCCTTGTGCTAGATGCTAACCAAGAGCACACAAAAAAAATGTACAATATAAATCAATAATCACCAATATTTGTTTATACGAAACGAAGAATGACACACAAAGCCCAGTTCTAAGAATTATAATTTGTCAGAAATTACTATCACTACATGAGTCATAGCTATGATTCTTATAAGCTAAATTAACTGTAAGCAAATTGAGAAGATAACTCAGAACATAAGTGCCTCAAAGTTTAATTGAAACTAAAATGTATGGAATCGATAAAAAAAAAACACTCATTAAATTACCGCGCCAAAACGCTTCTTGGAAAAAATAATTAATTTTAACTCAATTATATTCAATAGGTACTCAGTTATATGACTAAATAAAATAAAAATTAACCCCTTTGTTATAAAACTTAACAAACCTCAGCTAAATTGAATGTATGTATTGTGTCAGAGTGATAGATAAGGACAAACGTATTTAGCGGCAATTTAACTCAAATAGGTTTAATGAACGGTTATGAATAAAGCGATAAGGATATAAGAATTTCGTCTCCTACTTATGAAGACCTATGGTGAAATAAAAATATTGAATACAAAAATCTACAGCCTGTACATCAAGTGTAGGCAGCAATCTAAGCGTCCATTCAATACAACAAAGCACACCGTATCGGTCATACATCGGTGCTCTCATTCATACAACAGGACAGACAAAACACCCTATTGGGTTTCTTTCACGACATTTAGGTCACTAACTAGATACACGTATCAAACGAGATAAATACCTAAATAATATTTATGGACTTACTCAGACAAATCGACCTAGTTCGAAACATGTCTCAAACTAAGCAAAGCTTGTATCATTTATTTATATTTCGTGAAAATAAATCATACCTACTTAAAAAATAAAATATTACTCCTAATCCATTCCACATTTTCCTTTCACTTCCCTTCGAAACAACTAAATTATGAACAAAAAAAACTTCAACTCAAACGTAAAAAATATCCGGCAAGGCATTGAAAGATTGAAAGGGGAGAATCACTTACGGGGCCAATTTATGGGTAAATCGGCCTCGCGGGGCCTTCGTGGTCCGACTAACAATATTAGCTAAGGCGAAAAACTTACAAGCCAAACACACGGACAGCGGTCACTTGTACCGGTTTTATTGGTACGTTCATTGTGCCGATTTGATGAACAAAACCAAAATATATTTCTCAGTTGCGGGCTTCATAAAAACAATATTATAACGCACGATGATAACCTATATTTCAAGGGCAATAGTATCTACAGATTATTTTATCTAATTATAAATGAAGTACCTAATTTTTGATTTTACAATAAAATGTACCAAAACTCCAACGGACTATCAATGCCTACTAATATCACGAAATAGCGTCTTAGGATAACAAAGACATCATTTGACATGATCGAACTTATTAAAAAATAAAAAGTATACGGATGAAAATCGGAATCAGAATTGTATATTTTACTCCATGCCTTTTATCTTTAATTTGGAATACCAAAACCTTGTAGGCTGATACTTGATACGCCGAGCCCAGTAACATCATTGGCGATTATCAATTAATACTATTCCGGTACAAATACCTACGCTCAGCAGGTGTCCCGCTTTACAACTACTCTCTACCTTATTCTGTACATTTCCCATCTCTAAACTAACGAAAAACGAGAAAAATAGCCCTCAGTTCGGACCCAATTGATTGAGGGCTGCCGGGGTATTTTTACCCGTCCGCCGGTTTGATACGATATATAGACAATCGGACACTTGGCTGTTTTCTATTTTTCTTCGAATGTACAGTATCAATCAAGTGTTGTTTGAGGAGAAGAGTTCTTGTTATTCAATTTAGTTTTCATGACCGTCTATAGTAACATTATAAATGTCAACATTTATAGCAACGCCGTTGCTGTGTAAAAATTTGGTAAGGTATTTTTTATCGCGATACAATGCAATTAAGTATATATTTTATGCAATGAGGCATTTTTTATTGAAAATAAGTTTATAAGTTTCCCAATAATACGTTTCTTAAATAATTCTTATGACATAGGTAATTATAATTAAAGAAAAAGAGGGGAGGCCTTTGCCCAGCAGTGGGACACTAAATAGGCTATTGGAAAAAAAAAATTAAAGTATCAAATATTGGGCCAATATTTATCACTGCGACGTGTACGTACGTACACCTATACCATAAAATCTGTTTTAGTCATTTTGACGTGCCACAAAATATCTAAGGTACATTTTTGCCTTTTTTGCATGTTTGACTATAATTATTACCTACGCAAATAAATATGTGTACATCACTCCATAGTTTTCAATAACCTATTAACAAGAAATGTAGCAGTACTTCATATGTACAAGTTTGTACTTGACACAAGTTGTAAAAAATAGTGTTTGTATACATAGGTACTAGGTAACACTTAAGTAAAAACACCAAAAATCAGAAACTCAGATAAACTGAAAGTCCAAGACTCGCTGTGCAAACATTCCTACTTGTAATGTACCTATTTTAATTCTGCTTGTCCAAAGGAGGGCGTAACTGACTGCGACACAGTTGTTTTTAACTATTACAGTTGTATACATGTATTTGTTTTATGTGCCTACTTTTAATGTGTTCAGTAATATAAATCCTTAAATCTTTAACATGCATAGGTGAGTGTACTGTGTACATATCATAAAAAATAAAAAATAAATTGCCCTAATATCACACCAAATAGATTCGCAACAAATCAAAACGGGAAGCCATAACGCCGAATGACCTGACACATAAACTGGTGAGAACACAAATATGCCTACCATCTCACACAGACTGGCGTTACAGCCATGAAGTTTGTATGTAAATACGCCGTTTTCTTGGAAAAGCGGATGCTCCTTATCGGGTCCGAATAAATATAGAGATAAAAATAAAGTTATTTTTCGAATGTCGAATAAAACAGGCCGCTGTTACGTGTTACACCGTTTTGTAAGGGCTAGTGGAATAGTATTTCAAATTATTACTATTCTTGCGAATGTTTGACCTCATATCGAATGACGGCTTTGGTGTCTGTGCTTTTAAACGAATTTAAGAAAATCACTTTAGGTAATGAAAACTTACAACAAAAAATAACATGATTGCTCGATAAGGTGCAAGGTGCAAAACAGTAGAATTATATTTATTTAGGTGCGATCTTTAAAAAATATGACCCTTAAACAACTTGACACTGGTCCCAACACATATACAATGTGAAAGAAATTATACACAAAATCAATTCCGTGATATTTATATCAGTTCTAAAATCTTCATTTCAAGGTAAGATTAAAATACAAATATACCGATAGGAATAGAACTGACAGAAAGAAACGAGGCTTATGTCACGAATAGAGTTTGGTTTAGCTAATACAGATTGCAATCTGTGTATGTTGCCTAGCGAAGTTTACGCGTCTATCTAGGCTACCACACTTAAAATCCAAACTCTCTTGAGCGGTTAATAAAGTTGCGTAACCGTGTAACAGTGTCCCGCCAAAGTGAAGATGGCCAGGGGCAAGTGGGTTAAAGCGGAACGCGCATAAAACACCCTTCTGCCCATAAATATCCCTGTTCGGAAGTCGGCCGGTTAGTGGTCGGATACTTTTCCGTCCAATTTTATTTATCAGGGAATCGGTGGGGAGTCGACGGGGCAAATCGGTGCCAATACGTTTTGCTATTTTTGTTTATATTATATAAAATATAGTTCACTTTAATGGCATAGCGTCTTACCTTCGTATGTTTTTTGTAAATAACGTGGTCTAAGTATTCACGGAATTTATGTTTTGTAATATAGGTGCTGTAGCCGAACGGCACGCAGTATCATTTGATTTTTAACACTGGATTTTTGGTGAAGGTAAACGTCGTGAGGTCTAATCCCAAGATCTAGGTTTCCCCCTGGGCTGGAGATGAGATGGCAGTCGATTTCGCAAATCTAGATAAAAAGCTAGGAGGATGATGAATTTAGTTTTTTTTTTTATTGAGAAAAAGTGAATGGTAGGTGACTTAATAGCACGAGTACTCAGCATCATCAGCATAAATTCTAATGCATAATTCATAAATAAATGATATTATTTGGACAACTACTGGGTACGCATCTTCTTCGAAATGACGAGAATACACCACGGCATGCGTTTACTAGGTGTGGTATGTACATTAACAACTCTAAGAAAATAATCACTGTGAAAATAATCACTGGTAAATTAATTAAGAATTAACACTTTCGCTGCCAACCTTCTCGTAGCGCTACGCAATTAACTCCATATTACGAGGAAACGCATGTTATCGGCGACGCATTTCTATGAGCAGAGGACTCCATATAGGAGTTCTTGGCAATGAAAGTCATCACACAAAGACAAATTTAGTATGTAATTAATCTTAATGGGTCAAGTGCATAAATATATATACGTCCCAAACATATTTTGGATCAATTTGTCCGTGAAATGTCGCTAAATCCTAAGCATTACACCGTAATGTAGCAGTGAATGGTCGAAACAAATCGCCGTGTTTATATAAACATTCCCCTAAAATATTATTTTTACTGTCGCCTTCAAAACTATCCATCTTTCTAAATTGTAGGTGGCAGCCCCTTCCATAAAGTATCTGAGATCACAATAAAGATACAAAACAGCATCACACTCGCCCAAGGCTCGCGTAAATCTGTTCCCAGGAATAGGAAAAGAATCGCCGTTTAACCCTCTCCTCCCCTTCTCAATGTTGCCAGTTTACCAAATAAATGTTGCCATATTTCTCAGACCCTTGATATAAAAGAACTAACAAGGAGTCAATAAATATAAAAGTTTGGGGCAGTTGGGGATTGGTTTGTAGTGGTTTGAAATTGTTACCTTGTTACCTTTTAATGCAGTCATTTCCAATGAATAACAAATTCTTAAAACCAAATCTCACACTAGAATAAAAATTAAGTTCAAATAAAATAATGTAATACAGCCTAACCTACAAGTAGAAAAGGATTTTACAAGAAAAAATATTCTTACTTAGCGAACATTTATTAAACTTAGGTTTATTATATGTAATCATTCAGTCCGCTTTTTCTACGTAAAGTTTATTTTGTACAATAAAGATTAAATTAATAAGTAGAGGCTATCAAATTTATGGAACATACATAAAATAAAATACAAACATTTTTTATCATGTAGGACACTTATGTTTTTCCACGTAAGTAAGTAATTTCGACGACCGACGGATTGAATCTTATTTTGAAACAATTACCACAACTTTTTTTCTCAGCCAGATACAAAATTGTCGTTTATCAATCGCACCCTATACCTAGATACAGCCTCAGCTATCAAATAAGACCGCAATTCCAGCAGACGCATTAGAGCACCAATAAAGACCCGTCAAACGAGTGAAGAATGTTCGCAATTTAAATTTTTGATTCCGTCTTCAATGAAACCCTCTTCCTCTCTCAGCATTTAAATCGCTTCAAAAACTTTGTACGATATCATCAGTACTCGTATTATCAGACGACGTAGAACCAAAAGTGCTTCAAGCTACTGAAAGGATAAAGCGGAAGTCATAAAGAAGACTGAACTTGATTGAGTGAGAAATGGGAATTTGGTTAAAGTAATTAGAGTGGTATTGGGAAAAATTGCTAATGTAACGGCCCAATATAATGCTGGCTTAATGCTCTTTGTCTTGATCGTAAACTGACACTTTTAAAGTTAATTGCCGGATTGCTTCCGATTTTGAAAGGGTTTCCATTTTCGGACACGACTTTATTACGGTTTCGCAGAATATAGAGAGTTACTTAAATCTCCGGAAACGGTGTTTTTAGGAAAGTATATAATTAAATAACATTCTTCTGGTAATCATTTCCTGTGCATCATAGGTACAATACCCAAAAAAAAAATTGACAAGTATTCGAATTTTGAATTACTGTAATGCATGTTTAACACGAACAAAAATGTATCAACGTGTGCAACGATTTTTTATTGTTTTAATTATTGTCAATCAATCAATCAATAAATATCATTTATTTGTCTGAATACAGTAATCTTGATGGTAATACATTTAATTGTCCTGTGTATTCCGTCTACATACAGGCATACAAATATTTGCGATTACACACAAAGACACCCACACACACACTAAGATACTCGTTTTTTTATTAGTTTGATAAAAGGGGGAATTTCCTCTGTATCATAAATACATATAAAACACAAGGCGCAATACAATTATACGAAAATACGTAAAAAAAAGTAAAGGTACATATACGCAAAGTAGGGAAAGATAAGGTACATACTTTAAAACAAAATTATATTTTAAGCACGTTAAAAAAATCGAATCACACCGGGCAGGCAAGGCTTGCTTTTATAAAATTAAAAACGGGACACAAGTAATGATATTAAAATTCAACGCTTACAGCGAACATAATATTTGTTTTAAGCGGGCTCTCGTAAACTTATTAAAATATTTCTCGGTATATTAAATTAGTGAACCATTTGTCCCCTGGTTCCCCAGGTGTGTTCTCTGCTAACAGTATATTTTTAATTTCCTTTATGTCGGTTTTTGTTTAGATTATTGATGATTTCAGTTATAATAAAGACAGACTAATTTATTTGTACTACGTATACATATTTTTTTCAGCTGTGGCTTTGTTCAGGTATTTCTAGTTTTTTTTTGTTTTCCCATATGTAAATAGTTTAATTTAATTACTCCAACAACTGTATATGGAACTGGAATGGGCATTATGTTTTATAAAATTAAAGACAAATTCATGATTACCTACTGACCTTCAAATTATCCCAATACACTGTTAGGTCGTCAAAATGATAGTTTATAATAATAATTCGAAAATTTAGTCAAAAAGGTTCCCTTTTTCTTCCAGATGGGAAATATAATCTACCAGTATAATTCCCACCGAATAAAAAAGGAACCTTTTTGTATCAATTGACTATTAATCAAAAACAAATGTAGTAAATCAGACGATATAAACTTAACTAATATTATTGTATAACATAAACAAAGGCCAAATTCCAAATAGGGATACGAAGTTTAAAATGGATAAAAATGTTTTTTTTTTGCGTAACAGCAAAGATGGCACCTGCGCGTTATTATTCCCTGTTTAGCGAGAGCTAATGCTGTTTTTATAGGGTAGGTACTGTATGATTGAAGATGTGTTTTTAAAAATGAAATAATAATTGTTTTATATATTTTTTATTTGCTCGGCTCTGGTAAACCGATTCTAGTACAGTTCTTTTATCTTACGAGCGCGGGTGAGCCATGGTTGTTGCAATATATAGTGTTGAGGTGTTAAATTTTGCCGGAATTATGGTAACATCCACTGTTAAGTCACTGATGGCTAACGAGGTACTTTAAGCTTCATTTAAACGGTTGAAGTCTCAATTTTGTGAAACGTCGTAACTACAATATTACTTTCTGGTATCTTTTTGTGAAAAATTTAACAAAAATACATACAAGCCTTGAGGTTCTTGGGCAACAAAAGCTTTGAATCTAAAACGAAAAATGAGACGGAAGGTGCAAATTAACAACTAAAATTGCTGCAACAAACCCGAATTAAGTTTTCCAGTATATGAATACATCCTTATTGTAGGGAAGCGGTCAATTGTAATTTCAACGAATGCCCTTTGGCTTCAAAGCCGCCGCTGGATCAGGTAACGTATAGTTGAATACTCTCTAAAACTATGATGATTTAAGGATTTGAGACAAAAGCTCTTAACGCACTAGCGGCAAAAGATGTCCCAGCGGCAGAAGTAGCAACAGCGATTACATGTTTCTTGCTTAGCGAGCGCTGTAAGTCTCGCGGTTTTGTAACTACGCCATTGACGTACGACGGTGTTCGTAGCCGGACACTGAATGACAAAAATAATCTTGGAATTTTGTTTTTTTTCTTTATAAAGTAAACCTACCAACCATTTAGGTTGTTAATAGTACATTACTTACCAAGGGCGATAAAACAAACAATGTCTCAGATCGCAGGTATTTTACGCCCGAGCCGAAGGCAAGGGCCATAAATATGCGATCTGAGGCTTTCTTTATTATCGCCCGTGGTAAGTACAAAATTTTATGTCACCCCCTGGCCAGGAAGTGGGTTTTTCGCGCGCGGAGCGTGCGATAATAGCCACTTTATGGCTAGGTGTGACATAAAATAATTTAAATTCTGTTTCAGCGGAGTAATCACGTAACGTTTTTCTACCTAAAAGTCAAATAACGATAGATCTAAATGGCAAATCCCATACTAAAAATGACATTGAAATATGCCTACCGTACGTTCGAAAAGTTACGTGATTACCCCGCTGTACTAATTACGAGTTTGTTTGAATATACGGTCATGTGCCTGTACCTACCTAACTTTAAACACAACATAATAATATCCTTGCTATGTATTGTAAATGTATACGAATGTTTGTAAGGATGATGGATGTTACTGACTTTTTCGCGTATAAGCTACTAAAACTTGACACCATAGCATTAGCAATTCTATGAATCGATAATAATATAAGCTGCCTATACTTTACAAGTATGCATTTAGAGTAGGTTCAGTCGGAAATACGTGACTATGATTTTATTGTTAAGGGCACAGTGGTACCTACTCAGCTATTTATAAAGTTAGGGAAATTGAAAATGCCCAAATACGTCAGAAGGAGCTTCCATCTCGAACCGGTTGCACGTAAGAACCGTAAGGACTATTAATTATTCTACGCAGTGATCGAGTCTCCCAATCAGAACAGCGGCTGCATAAAGGTGGTTCCACACTGCCGTGATGCAATCGCGTTACTAAGGCCACCTTAGACGCCATACTTTATCCGCACTCACAATTAGTTGCCGCAGGTAAAACTATACCCCGCCAGAGCTATGGAGAGGCTGTTGGCTCTACATTTATTCACAGTTAGAAGAGTTAATATTTGTGACTGCAATGTCCCCGAAATCACTCCACCACAAATTTATTAATTATGATTTTTTTTATCATTTTTTTTTCATATTAGTATAACAATGATAAAATTCCACATTAGAAAATGTCAGCCACTGCTCTGTCTGGGTAGATTTTCCTTGTTATATCTGTACTTTTTCCAAAATTATGGCTAATATTAAAAGTGGCGATTTATAATTTTTAACTTGCTTTTCAATTTCCCAATTCAAGAAAAAAATGGAAATGGCGGACGGATAAGGCATTCTCTAAAAGTCAGATGTATAGGGTTAAACCGAAACGATCCGATTTTTCGTTCCTATTTTGACTATTCGAATACCTACACTACACTACACTACACACACACACTTTTAGTGAAATACGTAATACAATACAATACAATACAGAGTAGAGGCAAACAACAGGCGGTCTTAAAAAACGCGGCGGTTTTAAATCTTGGAATAAATAAAAATACTCGCCTAATAGTTCGCCTTAGTACATGTATAATCTGTTTTGTCTGTATTTCTTTTTCCTTTTGTCTTGTGTACAATAAAGTATTTACATACATACATACATAATACTCAATGCGGAATCAAAACGACGTTCAACGTCGTTTTTATAACAAGGCGACTCCATACTGCCCTGTGCCGTGGCTAAGCGTCTCCGCTGAAGTCGTTTGCAACAAACTCCACACATTTGTGTCACCGGATACAATCCCATTATAATTTTAAATTCCAGCCCATTTATTTAAGTTTGCTCCCAATCTGCCACCACCTTATCTTTGATGAGTTTTTAATATCAGTCTCTTTTTTAAGTACACTGAGTTTTTAAAAGATTTTCTTTCTCAGATTAGCTTCTGGTCGCTAGTTTAGTAGGCGGTGATATGAATGTTATGAATTAATGAATGCTGCATAGTAGATGTTAAACAAGGAAGACATGAAGTTAAGAGGAACAGACATAATGACTATGATTTAAATGGTGGCGCAAGACCGGTCATTGTGGCACTCTTTGGGGGAGGCCTATGTCCAGCAGTGGACGTCTTTCGGCTGATATGATGATAATTTTAATACATTGTAGAGTAGGTACGTTAAGGCGATACGAGTATATCGATTGAAAGAGATGCACTATGTTTTTCGCTCACGATAAAACGGGATGGAACCCTCTCCGAGAATGGCTTTTTAGACAAATCTCGATAAATATCTGACTGTGTGCAGATAAATTAAATTTCCTCTTGTCAGTACCTAGATGAGGTAAAATACCATCATATTAACTTAATCGTGTCTTTTAATAATGTGTTGTTTTAGTAGGCTGAGTAAAAAAAGGAAAATATAGACTCAACTTTGAATTTATTTTCTATCGAGAAAATTTTAAGAATTCATGTTTCGGCTATTGTCAGTACCACAATCATATAGTCAATAATTATATATCTGAAAATCAGTCGCTATTGTTTCCTCGTCTGGGCAGAACAGCGTTTCAAAGTATCTAAATTTCTCAGTGTAGCGACTCACGAGCGCGGGTGAGGTCCGCCGCTGAATAGATCCTTATACCTGTCAATAATCACCGATAAATCACAACATTCCGTCTTACAATTAGCTAGCTCACTACGAGAATTATTAATATTCTTCCAGGTGGGTGTATCAATATTCAACTCGGCTAGCCAGTGACGGCCTAGCAAGGAGGTTAAATCCTCCGTCTACCACGAACAATTCTAAGATCTTATTCCTAGTTTGTATGGTTGTGTGTTAAGCTATACATGCACATTGTCTACGAAATGCATTACTGCTCGAAAATCATTCAAAAATTAACACTACAACAAAATTGCAACATAACTTCATAGCACTAAAACGTATACTACTACCTTTATTTCAGGTAAGAAAAATCGTCCCTTCAAAACAATCCAGAAACTAGAAAATATGCGGCGTTCTATCTTTGGCACGTTATGATATCCTAAGGATCAGTGGCGGAACGTCCATACAACTCGATTCCCACCGACTGACCTAATTTCCAGCCAGTTCTTTTGCTACGGCTCATGAAGAATATGAAAGGCGCAAATTATTTCCGGCTTCCCTAACAACATTATTAACGCCGGTGGCTATAATATAGCTACAAATTGTAAAGATATCATAATATACGCTCTATATATATAGCCTTACTAGTTCATACAGGTTGTCTGTACAGCACAACAACTCGGCAGTATAATATCCGGTACGGACCTGTCAAACCGAGCTGTCAAACGGTGAGCGTCGAATGTAAATTGAACGTTCCGTAGGTGCCGACTAAGATTGACGGCTGCCCGATCACCCTGTATAACTTTACGGAGTGGTTAAATACCCCTGGGCTAGAGGGTCCTTATCAGGTAAAGAATGCTCATTTATTTAGGCTTTTTCTGTTTAACTGACACATATTTTGGCATTTTCTCAATGTTACCATCTAGGTCACGGCTTCTGCGACCTGATTGATACATTTTAAATGTATGTTTTCGATTTTTCATTAAGATAATTATGTTGTTTCAAACATCACTCCAAATCGACCATTTTCGAGTTAAAAACTGTTTTTTTTTTCCGCTAAATCTACGACACAAATAAAATCAAAAAAGGGCTATTTTACTATCTAAAACTATAATAATATTATCGTATCCTGGTGGTCCCGCGTTTGTATCTCGGCCAGCACATAATATTTGTTTCTGAGTCTTAGATGTGTTGTATGTGTCTTTAAGTATCTATTTATCTATAGAAGTAGTTTATTATTTTTGTATTATTTCATATATTAATTCATATCCAATACAATACAATAAAATAACAATACCCCAGTTTAAGCCTAGTCAAAAAGTCCCCCTCGATTTGACAATCACACTGGCGCAAAGGTGACAATCACACTGGCCGCGTTACCACGTTGAATGGCGATTGACAATCATTGCACCATGTACGAACTCGATTTATTATTATGTTAAATATAAGAATCCAGCGTTTTCGTTAAAATCTAAAAATTTGGGGTAATCCAACGGGTGAAAGTACCTCCGCCTTGCAGAAGACCACCGCCATAATATCACTATTTACCATACAAGTATGTAGGGTGACACCACCAATTATGGACACTTTAAGAACAAGCACCAATAATGGACACTTCAACCCTTATTCAAAGATCATACGGTTTCAAATTAATTGTTCTATAAAAAGATGATGACTCTTATTTTCCTTTACATAAGAGTTAATGTACATCACCATTATTGGTGGTGTCACCCTAGTGTTGTGTTCCTGGAGGTGAGCAAGGTTTCCAGAGCTCCCGCGGATGCACTCCGTTGAGTGCGAGGGACCTAAATTTGTTCCTTCTGCTGTCAACACCTGAATCCTCAAATTTTATAAAGAGTCGGCAACGCGCACGGCGAGCGTCTATATAGGCTGCGGTGCCCATTTAACATCAGGTGGACCGTTGACAGGTTGTTTATCACCGCCGTTGCATAAAAAAGTGTGTATTTAAGGCGACTTACTGACTTGGCGGGGCGGGATCGATATGTGTCATTTTCTTCTTTGACTTAAATTTACTGACGTCGCAAAGATTCCCACTTGACAGAATACTGTCAGTATTACATTTAACGCAGTAGTAATATTATGCGCAGAAGCGGACCAGTACTGCCTTCGCATCGTCCCGCGTCCGCGCATCCCGCGCCAGTCAGGAAGCACTCATTTAAATGTATGGGCGCAGTAAAAAGTAGGGGTAGCATTTAACAAACCACCAAATAAGTTGCCGAATGATGCTCTAAAAAATTACATTGATTACCAATAATACTAGATTCGCACCAAATTTTCAACTCCTTTTAAATATAAAGTGCAACTCAAAGAAGTAACATGTCGATAACCTATTAAATTACATTGTTACCAAATAAATTAGTCACTACCCAAAAATACTTAATGATCACCTAATTTAAAACACCAAATTTCATATAATTTAAATCCAAATATTACAGGGCTCGTAATCCTATTAAAATTATTTACACCCAAATAATTCTTTCGATACCCAGAAATACTACATGATCACCAAATTTCACGCGGCAATTGTTTTTTAACGCCCGTCGCGCAAAGCAGTTCCAATCTAGTCTAACCTCATTGCTAGCACACTGATGCGGTTTTCCATACGGTCCGTCTCGCTCGCACGTCGCACCGCGTGCGAGCAAGACAGCGCTAAATGATTTTATTTAATAGAAGCTTCAAAATTTCTGTAACTTTAATGAGACACGTACATAACATAATTTAATTTAATATATTTTCAACAGTGCTTTCCTTACTGGTCGCATACAGCTATTTGTTCTCAGATGTTTTTGCCTCTACTCTATTCGCTGATAATCGTCAATTTGCCTAGGTAGTAGTATTTTTCTATGACATCTATTTTTATTTCAAACTAGTTGACATTGGAACAGTATTGACGGATCTCCGCTGGCGCGGAGCTCCTATTTTGAGTTCTTTTGGCCCTTCGGGCCGATGCAAAACTAACATAACCTAAACCTACCTATACCTATTTCTACCTATTAACTTCCTTTAATTTTTCCATGAAAGTCTATCTAAATTAATAAAGTAAACTCATTTGAGGACCTTTATTATCCATTTTGATAACAAACTAACAATTTAATAAATCAACATAACTCATATTCAAATAAAAGATTTCTAACGCGCTCACGTCAACCCATTAAAAAATTAATAATAAAACTTCTTGCAGTTTGTAAACCATCAGCAATAGGTAGTTAGAATGAAACAGCAATAGGTACCTTTCACTCTAACGACATATCAATAGGTTTTATGCTTCAGACAATTCTTTGTATTTGATTGAGTGAGATAGCAGTATACGTGTTATTATTTCACACAGCCACATTGCGCGTTGCTTTTTAAATTAATTTAGAATTTTACTTTCTAATTTATAACATTTTGGAAATTACTAAAATATTTATAGTGCTAAAACAATTAATTTGTAACTGTTTACTAAAATGTAGCATGCGATGTGTATAATATTTGGATGTAATTCTAATGAAAAAAGGTGCATGAGATTAGGTGGTAGTTTAGTGTTTTTGGTGGTACTTGACAATTTTTTCGATGCGATTATAAATTTATAGGGACGCAATAAGTAAAATAGGTGCAAGTGCTGCAAAAATAGGTAGAATTTTTTTGGTGACTCGGAATTGCTGATCGATAAAATTTTTTGAGTGTTCAACCTTATTTTAGGGTTCGAAAATTTGATGATATCAAAAGTTATTTAGGTGATCATTTTATTTGTTCCCAAAAAGTAGTATCGAGTTGACTGACAGTTGACGCTGACATTTGACAGTTTCCTTATATGGTACCGCCGCCGCACCGACAAAATCAGGAAGTCGCCTAATATGTCATCGCATCAGCTCTATGTGATATAAATCGGGCACAGCTAAAGACGGTCGACTTGCAGATAATTTGATTCGCATTTAATTAAATGCCGCATCGATTCGCGGCCCCGAGGAATGCTTGTTATCCGTGATTGGTCGATTGTTTACGTTTGTTTATCTGTTTATGCTTGTTTATTTGTTTTGAGTCTGTGTACTAAATTGTCCGCTTTATTTTTCCCCGTCCCTAAAGCCCATAGGAGGTTTTAATTTTTATAGTCCATTTTTTTTAATAAATGTTAAATAGATTAAGAGCTGACAGCAAAAAAAATAAGTGATTTTATAACATTTGGAATTGGTACAGTTGTGTTAAGGCTTGTCTCTGAACTATAGCCAGTCTGGCTACTGAGAGTCGTTGTGATTGGAAGGGGTGGGGGTTCAAAGTTAGTGAAAATTCAACAATATTAAGAGATTTCCAGAGACGAGTCTTAACACAACTATACCAATTCCAAATGTTATAAAATCACTTTTTTTTTTGCTGTTATCTCTTGATCTATTATAATTATATTTAAACTACTAGAAAGTGGTCGTAGTGGGTGGGGCTGTATATTCAAAATTGGTAGACTACTTTCTTGGCTTACCAAATCACTCGAATTTTTTGGGGAATTTTAATGAAAAAGGTGCTTGTGCTATTGATTTGTATGCAGCTTCAAGATTTATCTTAAAATATTATTTATTGTGTGTTTTTTATATAGCTAAAAACCCCTTAGATTAAGGTAGCGTTAGTTTGGTTTTAGTCGTTTATATTTTTAGTTTATTGTATTGTATTCCTTCTCTGTAAATAAAAGACTTATTGTGGTACCCAGATTTATATGGCAGTGTCTGAATTTCAACTTTTCCTCTATTTTATTCTATAGATTTGTCATAAGTTCTATTTTAAAAATTATAAAATCTAATTCTACTTAATAATATTTTACCTTTTGTCCTGAACCTGTTAGACACGCTCCAAAATCTCTATAATCTTATCTTATCGACATATTAAAAGCAATAGGTATATTTTCAGAGAAAATTCTGTTAAAAAAACTTGGGTAATAGCAAATTTCATAAACGTGCCCGTTTCAGAGCTTTTCTCTTTAAAAAATCCAATAAGTACCTACACAAACGCAGATACAAGTAAATATTAAGTACATCGATAAATAAGAGCCTCAAATAGATGTAGCCACATTAAGGAGTTAGCCTGAGGCGCTGCTTCTTTTTAAATGAAGAGGAAAATTTTAATTTCCTATCGTACCGCTTTAGTGATGTCATCGTGTCGAGGAAAGTGTCGATGTCAAAATACTACCACTTTTCCCAGTTCTGAAGTTGAAACATTAATAAGCAAGCAGTAAAGGCTTGTTTTCACCTTTGATTATTAATTAGTGCGAGTACAGTCAGCCCATGAAAATGTTGAGCATACTTAGAACCTTGTCACATCGAAATCTAAGAAATATTTAGACTGAAACGTCATAAAATTTGAAACCTCTTTAATTTGACAAAGTACTAAAGTGCTCAACATTTTCGTTGGCCCACTGTACATACAAAAGCTACCCGCAAAATTATAGAAAACGCTCCTATTCTATGAACTTGCACTAAACACTATCCCCCTTATTCATAAACGTCCAAGCCGCTAAAGTTCGTTTGTCCTTATCTGTCACTCTGACATTTACGTTTGTGGGAAAGGGACAAACAATATTTTAGTTAGCAGAGGTTTGTTAAGTTTTATGAATAAGGTGGTAAGTAGATAGTCAAAGTGTATACAAGCCATAAGTTTTAGTAACATCTTTTTATCATAATTTTTAAAATATGATTTCTTTTTACCGTAGACCGTTAGTAACTGAAAGGATCGATGTGCAGCAATGCCCAGTTGCTATTTGATGTTTATTTATTTATTTAGGGGCGAGTTTATACAATATTTGTATACCTAACATAAAATATTAAAATACTCGGGCTGAAAAAGAATGACGATAATATAACATTTAATTTAATCTATAAAAGATGATTACATGATACAGATGATTTTTTCAAACTTGAACATTAATTGTAGAATAATATATGTACCTATAAAAATTACTAAACTTTCTGTATACTGTGTATATATAGTATCATCTGTATATATAGTGGGTTATATGAAAATTAACAATATAATACTTGCAATTTCATTACATAACCAGCGTTTATTCTACTTGTTTACCACCGAAAGCTTGTTTGCAACCGACTTTGTTAAAAAGAATTGAAACAAGACTATGTGTTTCACTTATTATTATTTTTCTATCACTATTTTGACGATTACGTCATAATTTATCGTCTGTTAATAAATAATGCGAGATCAACTATCTGGGACGCATCTATCGACCAAACGATGATATCATCATAATGAACTGACTCGATCCCGACTTGTTCACAGGCCCCGGTTTTTTAATCAGTAAGCCAACGCCGCGACTTGATGTTGGTCATATTTGTGTTTTAACAGCACACGTACACACACTCTATTATAACCTAGCTCTATCCATAGCTATGGAAATGATCAACGGTTGACCTATACACAAATGACAGATTGGTCATCAACCTACTCCTGCCATTTGTGTAAAAGTTAATTGAAAATAAAAACAAATAAATAATAATTAAAATAACTATTTTGAAGACCTTGTACTTATTACTTATTAAAAGTAAAACTCTTTGAACGTTTAAGAAAAACCAACTGCATAAAAAAAACAACATTATTATTGGAAAACGGGACTTAATCGCGTACACTTATATTTTATTTACCTTTTGTAAGGTTTTGGTTTTGTCGTGTAAGTTTAAGCTAAATCGATATATAAAAAAAAACAAGTCCAGTATCCTTAAAATCGAACACCAAATTCTAATGTGGAACATAGCAATTTTAAACAGTCGGTGCCATTATAAATTATATTATTCACTCATCTTGTATTGACAGAGTTCTATTATCAGTGTTTATTTCGGTACTGTTCTAACTCTGTATGTTAGCCCACTATCGAACCCAATGATAATTGATTGAATTGTACTGCAACATTTTATGCATTCACTCCACATTGTTGGGCGAGCGTGTCATTGCCTTGATTCGATCATTGACGGCAAATCACCGCTGATTGGTTTATGGATGGTATGTAGATTTGTTTAATATACTCGTTGATCTTTGATGAATTGAATGGACGGGTCAAGAAAAAAAATTAAACCGTATCATTGATGGTAAACAAATAGTATTTAGGTTAAAAAAAAAAATTTGTTCAGTTGAAATGTTGAATTCTATTACCCTCTTACGAAACTCTCTTATTTATGAAAAAAGTTAAACAGTATTGTTGGTCATGTTATAAAAGAGGCAGTAGATTCCCAAAGCGCGCGTAATCAAAAATCTCTGCAACAAGGACAACTGCAGCACCGACTATAATCCAGTCTAAATAACTAACCTAAAAGCCCCGTACCGGTTCGAAACATATATAGTGATATTCGAGCTTAATGATGTGAGTCAACTATTTCATTATATTTTAATGTGTCGATCGATTTAGTTTCGGATTAGGAAACAGTCGAGAACGTTTGTACGGAAAATGCAAAGGTTAGGTATAGTTAAGAACATCGACATCGCTAAATCATCGACAGAACTGTCCCCACCCTAGCTAACCTTCGTCGTTAAAAATATTGCTGTTTGAACGTCGGTTTCGTTTAGCGGTTTAATAAATTTGGAAAATTAAAGATTCATATCTGCTTCACTAGTTAATACGCGCGGAATCCGATGGTGCTTGGGGTAGATTCAAAGTGAAGACGTGAAATTTTATGCACTCAGGAGATTTACTTAGTTCTAAATTGGTGAGTTCAAATTTTTAGATTGCAACTAAGACTTTTCATTCGTCTGAAATTTGATTGGTTCCATTGCGACACAAATATCACCACCCACAGTTTTATGACAAATTTTCGTGTAACAACGGAATCAATGAAATTGTGGACGAATTAAAAGCCTAAGGCGACTTCCTGATTTGTCGGTGCGGAGGCGGTACGATATGAGAAAACTGTCAAATATCAGTGTCAACTGTCAGTCAACTCAGTACAACTTTTTACTGCGCCCCTACATTTAAATGAGTGCTTCCTGGCTAGCGCGGGATGCGCGGAAGCGGGACGATACGAAGGCAGTACTGGTCCGCTTTTGCGCATGATATTACTACTGCGCAAATGTAATACTGACAGTATTCCGTCAAGTGGGAATCTTTGCGACGTCAGTAAGTTTACGTCAAAGAAGAGTCACCCCGCCAAGTCAGGAAGTCGCCTAAAACGTTAGTCCAAAAATTGAACTATGTAGGTAATTTAAAATATATTAAATTAAAATAATTTATTAAACCATACTCTCTCTCTCTGTTAGGTAGATTAAATGAGTCTCCAATAGGAACTAAAACTTTCATTTCATTTTGCGCGAAACATTTACAACAAGCTTTGCTATAATTAAGCTAAGGTAGAGTGCATGCATAAATGCGAGTACGTTGGTTTAATTGGTATAGGCTTAGGAAGCCGGAGGTCCTGGGTTCGACTCGCGTCCATCCTATGAATTAACGAACTGCCATTAGGCATTAGAGTGAATTTCACCAAACGGGCATTTTTGTCCAATTCCCATGGAATTTTGAAATACCAATAATACATAGAAAATTTTATGTTGATAATTTGATAAAAAAATTAATAAACACAAATTTTCTTACGGGGTACTTATACTTATAAAATTACGGTAGTTATTACAATTTGAAAATTTGACCTGAGCACGGGAATTTATCTGTCCACGGGAATTGCCTTTTCTTAGATAAAATTGTATTAAAATTATTATTTACCATCTAATTTATCAAGAATTATAAAGTTCAATTGTATCGAAGTTATTTAGCCTAATTTTACCAATCATGGGTTCAAGTTTCAACCGAGGAAATTTATATAAACCAAAAATCTATATTTTAAGTTAAATTTCTCTTTATACAATCACATAGCAACTTCTTTGCAGAAAATCATACACGTATTAATATTTAAAACTATCACTAAATGCAGATGCACATATTGACGCTCGCAACTCCAAAAGAGTCACGGGTGCGTTGCTGACCTTTTATAAAATTTGAGCTGTCCGCTTACTTGTTTGCCACCGTCGTTGTATATAAAATGCGTATGTATCGATATATACCTACATGATTTTATGTACATAAAGTTTCATTGGCTTTGTTTATTGACTCTTTTCAAATATTTAAGAAGCTAAGTGTAATTGTAGCAGTCGGCCTGTTTTTTTTTAAATAAACGAATAAACTATAACTCTAATCGATATACTTAGTACAAATTATATTTATTTATGCATATCATCCATAATTATTGTTATTAAATGCGGTTTATTAACAAAATAAGTGACCCTTCCCAATTCCCGTGCCCCAAAATCAGCTGTTTTGGGTAAACAAGCTATGGGAATTAGGACACGGGAATTGGAAATCGATATAAAAAAATCATAAAAAATTCAAATCGCATGTTAATAATATTTTAAGTTATCGTTTATATAGAGACACCAAAGTGCTTTATAATGCATACATATGTTAATGATTACTTTTGTAAGAATTTGAATTTCTAAGGACCACCGAAATTGCAAGCAAAAGCAAAAAAATTGTCGCCCACCCAGAAACCGAAGTACTTAGGTGGTTTACTCGAACTTAATGCGGTTTGCTATGTATACATTTTTTATATATAATAGCTGACATTTGAGAGCACATGTGAAGCAGGACGCGAAGCTGATCAGTTGCGAACGATAGCTGGCAGGGACCTTTGAATTTTGCCGACAAAATTGGACTCTCGCGCTCGGACGAATTTTAAATATCAATCACAAGTTATTTACCACAGTGAAGTGAATAGTGTCTGTGCTCAGTGATAGTAAATATAATCGAGTTAAAGTTTTTGACACGAAATCAGTGATTCTAATGTACAGTTTTTGATAGGAATTTTTGATTGATTCAAAAGTCGATGCCGGACAGGGCACGGAGTCTTAATTTGAGCGTTTATGTATTTTTTAATGTATTTTAAAAACAAATTAGTCAGTGACTTTGAGTGGACCTCAACGTGGAAACATGTATTCTTTATGAAAAAAAATAAATGGTACGTATTATCTTATGCTACCATACGATTTTCAGCTCGGACACAAAAAAAATCGAGTATAGAAAATGACCCATTTAAGTCCGCCTTTTGTACGACAGGATTCTTTTGTTCAAAAAGTTTAAATAAACTGCTTAGTTTTGCGATACCTTCTTCCTACATGTACTTCAAACTTCAAACATTTATTCTGCAAATAGGCCTCAAGGGCACTTTCACATGTCATAATGTTAATGTACAATTTAAAAAAGTCTGACAATAAAAGCATATGATAGATTTTTCATGAGAAAATATTAATTTACAATTTAAGAAATATGTCAATAAGAATTCAATAAATTTTTCATGTCAAAATATTAATTATCTATTACAAATATTACAAATGTGTTTTTAAACCACGTCGGTGGTAAACAAACTGATAGCCAACCTGGTGGTAAGTGGTTACTGTCGCCTATAGACGCTTGCTAGGGGTGAACTGAAAACCAGCGCTGGGTAGGGGTGAACTGAAAACCAGCGCTGGGTGCACCTAGTGTATCGCGCCATATGCTGAGTTCGCTCCTATTGTCACACTGTAATGTGCGCGGACTTATTGTTTCTATGTCAGTATTTTTGTGTAGTGTTGCTTTGCTTGAACATTATGTTGTGTGACAATAAACTTTTATTATTCTTATTCTTGCAACGCCAGAGGCGTCACTCACGCGTTGCCGACCCGTAAGAAACCTTTTTTGGAAGAGTATAGTGCGCGCCATTCACGAAGGCGCGCCCCTCCACAGCCCAAGCCGTACAACTGCGCACAGATTAGTATAAGATTCGCTGTGGAGGAGCGCGTTGTCGTGGATGGCGCGCACTATAACATGTTGTAGCCCTTTGGAAATACCTAGTAGGTACAGGTCCTAGCCATAAAGTATTGCCTTTCGTTGCATTAGACACTGTGTTTTCGACTGCACCCTCAGTTCCTTTTTACTCCAAAAAAACCTTCCACCAAATTCTCCCCATAAATGTAGCCTATCTTTCACGAAAATTTCAATGCATCCTTCAGCTGCACCCAAATTCATTTCAAAAGCATACTTACGTGCTGAATACAAGGTTGACTTTAGTTTGGAGCTAGGTTTCTTTGAAAGTCTCTTGCTCAATTAATTTCTTCCTGGCTACGGGTTTTCAATACTAACGTCAAAGGCTGCATATAAGACTTTATTATAACTTAGGAAAGTTCTGGATACTTAGGGCTTATTCTGATCTTGGACTGCGGGTACTGTTTGTGCATTGTGCATGATTTGTAATATTCATGTTCAGAAATCACCTATTAAAATAATATACAATAAAAGTAGGTTTTGTTTTATTGTGGTTTTTTTAATTAATATATTAGTAGTGTATATTCCGCTAAGTATGTATTATGGAATCTGCTATTATTAAAACTAATCTAAAGTAGATATATTTGTATTAAAATTACAAATTTGCAAAGGAAATGTTGAATAATTTTGGCTCCAAACATACGCGGCCAATCGCTCTGAGCATTACCGTACCGACATAGGAAAGAGCCTTGGGTTCCCCATTCTTCACATATCCATACTTTAATACTTTAATATTATAAATGCAAAAGTGTGTCTGTCTGTCTGTCTGTCGGTTACCTCTTCACACTTAAACTGCTGAACCGATTTACATGAAATTTGGTATGGAGATAGATTGAGTCCCGGGGAAGGACATAGGATACTTTTACCCCGGAAGTCATGCATTAAGGGGGTGGAAGTTTGTATGAAAGAGCGATGAGTATTGAGTAGGTAAGCGCCTGATATAAGTAAATAGCAATTACTACTTCAATTCTATCGCGATAAACGAGTTCCACGCGGACGAAGTCGCGGGCAATAACTAGTTACCTTATAAAACAGAACATCTAGGTATTTGCATTATTATGACTTTTACCTTTTTTGTTACAAGACGCGCAAATGAGTCATAAACTCAGACGAAATATCTTATTGTCGCGCTTGCGGATTCGAGTGACAGACAGGGAGATAATTCAATACAATACAATACAAATACTCTTTATTGCACACCTCAATAAGTAGAACTATTACAGAGTATGTATAGTTCATTTTCAGTTCGCGGTCGTAATTCCGAATTTTGTTTATTTTGCAAATAAAAGGGTTCAAAATGGTTTACAAAAATTATTTCCAGTCTATAACAGGAGCAAACCGCATCTGCAACTGCGAGAATCGTAAGGAAATGTACGCGAACTCTGGTGTTGTTGTTATCGGAACTGTGGGTCCTAGGCGACTTTCTGACTTGCTGGGGCCCCGCGGGGCGGGATCGATATGTGACATTTTCTTCTTTGACGTAAATTTACTGACGTCGCAAAGATTCTCACTTGACATAATACTGTCAGTATTACGTTTGCGCAGTAGTAATATTATCATGCGCAGAAGCGGAGCAGTACCGCCTTTTCGCATCGTCCCGCTACCGCGCATCCCGCGCCAGTCAGGAAGCACTCATTTAAATGTAGGGGCGTAGTAAAATATGGTATCGCGTCGACTGACATCTGACACTGACATTTGACACTTTTCTCATATCGTACTGCCTCCGCACCGACTAATCAGGTAGTCGCATTAGTTTGGAACGCTCGTTCATGTTTTACTGCATGTGTGGTTGCTTGTAACATAAGGTGAACGTCCTGGTGCTCGACTCTGACCCTGCATTTGACACTTTTAATCTTAGTGATAATAATAGTTTATAATGGGGAGCACAATATTAGGTGCCAGCTAATGGAGAAAAAGTAGTCAAATATTGGTTATTAAAATAATAAATAATAAATAAATAATGCATCATTATTGCGTGGCATGTCGCGCGCTTTCACGCTTTAGGGCCGACTTTTACTCCCATACAAAATTATCCGTCAGTTACACCTATGGCTGTCTTTATCTAAAGTCAAATGAAAGAAAAAGACAGAGCTAACATTTATCTGAGAGCTACTTTTCTCTGGGGATTGAAAAATCGGCCCTTAGATTTCCATACAATTTGACAGCCTGTAGCTGTGTATGTGTGCGCGTCGATATGGTTTTCGGTATGTTGGTTCATAAAATAACGGTTATCGAATCAAACCATTAATAATAATACTACGTTTCGAATAGCGATACCTAACAAAATATATATTTAATTTATGTAATTAAGAAAGTTAGTCTCACATTTATGTTTAGTTTTGTAATTTATTATTTAACATGTTGTGCTTGGTTGTCATTGAAATGTAAATTTAATTCTGTTTTCATTAAGCTATTTTAAATAGGTTAAAAATAATTTACATTTTGTTACCTTGCCTAAGTAAAATAAAATAAAATAAAAATAAACAAACTAAAATTTAAACAATTGATAGCTAAAAACAAAATCATACTCCTTGCGTTTTTCCAGTTCTAGGTATCCTAATAAACGAACTCGACACCGCTAACACTAAACATCCCTTTGAGGCCTAATCTTAAAATTTGCACTAGGCACTTTAAGGAAAACTATAATTTGTTGGAATATTGCAAAGAATATTCTAAATAAAATACCCCCCACATTAATTGCTTTGGAGTGTAAATTTTAAATGCTCCCCCAAATTTGAAATAGTACTTGCAACATAAACATCGTATTTTTATTTACCTCCGGGTGTTTAAAAAGCGCCCCCGACTTCGTTAGTGTTAATGAAAAATCAATTCCAAGATGGCGGCCGCCTTAAAACGCAATCGGTTTTCTTAATGCGGGACTTGGTCATTGCCGGCTGCCACACAAATAGGCAAGAGTATTTCAAACTAGCTTTTGTCTACGACTTTGGATGGGTAAGTAAAGTCAACATTCTTATGCAGGATATTCCTAAGGCGACTTCCTGATTTGGCGGGCGGGATCGATATGTGACATTTTCTTTGACGTAAACTTGCTGACGTCGCAAAGATTCTCACTTGACATAATACTGTCAGTATTACGTTTGCGCAGTACGTAGTAATATCATGCGCAGAAGCGGAGCAGTACCGCCTTCACATCGTCCCGCTACCGCGCATCCCGCGCCAGTCAGGAAGCACTCATTTAATTGTAGGGGCGCAGTAAAAAATGGTACTGAGTCGACTGACAGCTGACACTGACATTTGACACTTTTCTCATATCGTACTGGCTCCGCACCGACAAATCAGGAAGTCGCCTAAAGAAGATACGTGAATCAAGATGTATGCAAAACCTACCTACGGGATTATTTTGTAAGTTCAGTCGCCCTAATTATAGAATGACTAACGTTAGAAATAGCTATGGTAGGTAGGTAGCTAGGACAGTTAGAATAGGGCAAGCTTGGCATTTATATATTTATGTATACATATACTCAATTTAATTGTTGAGCCATTTACGTGTCAAATTAATTTTGTTAAAGATACGTCCAGTACTAAAGTTAAGCTCAAAATGACTTAGCAATTAAGGTCCGATACCATACGGTCAACTAATTTGGTTTCTGAGCCGCTTCGTACCGTACATTAATGTAAGGTAGTAGGTACGTACCTACTTATAGTGGCCCAGAAATCACATTGACCGTACCTACATTTGAGGAAACCGGATATTTGTCACTTTTGCACTCTATTTCTTTAAACATAGGGTTCAAAAGTGAAAATCATTCTGTTTCCTCAACTGTACATTGGTTACCCGTGAGTGGGAATTGAGCGATACCAATTTCTATTTTTACTGTAGTGTACTAAAATTAAACCCCTATCGCATGTATATATATATATATGCATTATCTTATTTTGACACAGTTCTTGCAAGAAAACAAATCAAAAGTTTTATAACTAAATTTATAGTCTAAAGGATTCCATTTTTTTACCTAAATAGAATTTGATAATGCTTAGGTATACAGTTTCGAAATGTTTTCTTGCAGAATTACACACTGTACATAACTGTTTTTTTTCCTCATTTTATTCTTTGTTTTTGTGTTAGATTTCTTGATCTTAAGTAGGTTAAGTATTATTATCATTGTAATAAGCATATTTTTGTGAGAAAATGGCTGACTGTCGAGTTTCTTTCGGCGTTTCTTCTCGGCAGTGGCCTCTGTGAAACGCTAGTAGGGTTTGACTTGTAAAAGTGCCATTGCGGCCTACTTACAGAATAAAGTTCATTTTATTCATTTTTTTTTTAAATGCTACAATACTTTAGGTATTTGTATAGACCATCTGCGTCGAGATTGGCACTTCTAAATTTTTCCCTCGTAAATCGAATGCCCATGTTGATTGCTTCATTTGATATTTATTTTTAATTAGCAAAGCGATCTTATCCCGAAGCTAATTATTTTCTTCGGTTTATCTCCTACTTGATTTATTCTTTTTTTAGGGATCGCTGGATTAGAGACAAAAACGTACATCTTCATATCCTATTTAACTGTAACTTGCAATAAAGTATATTATATTAAATTATTTTTAACTTTAAATTATGGAATTTAAATCTTGTGAGTTAATTTTCACAGATTACAGCGAATTTATAACTAAATGCTCCTTTAATGTATTTCCGCTCACATAAGTCTTATACTGAACGCGCTTCCAGTGTGTTCCCGCTCATCAGATCTGACGTAAGAATATGACTGCGCTATACACAAATAAATCCTGTGCCACAATGTCTGCTATGCAATGAAACAATGTC
This sequence comes from Cenopis cana, assembly GCA_951800055.1. Classification (NCBI taxonomy): domain Eukaryota; kingdom Metazoa; phylum Arthropoda; class Insecta; order Lepidoptera; family Tortricidae; genus Cenopis; species Cenopis cana. The sequence continues at coordinate 7,349,381 of OX637492.1, read as the reverse complement.
TACTAGATACTTTTTATGCTATGCAATACAAGGTTCTATGCACGAAACAAATGAAGCCGCTATTAGCAAGTACTTTATCAATTCTTTATGGAAAAAAACACAGTTGTATATAGGAGAGGGACTTTAGCCTAGGTTTAGTGACCCAGCCTACGAAGCTTTTGGTCCCGGGTTCGAATCCCGGTCAGGACATTTATTTTAGTGACGAACACGATTTTTTTTTCTTGTGTCTTGGGTGTTTTCTATATGCATTTAATAATCATTATATTTTTAATCAAAATAAAAAAATATACATCGTCAATATGCACACATAATGACAAGCTTTTCTTATAGTTTGGCAGTTGATCGATTTGTGTAAAATTGTCCTTATTTAATTTGTTTTTTGTATTTATTTATTTTAAAAACACGTTATTCTCTAGAGAAACAAAATCCCAACACACTTTTTTACTCATACGGAACCCCCAATCGACGATCCCGCTTCACGATTCAATTTTTTTTTAATGAAGATAGACTTTTCGCGATCTATGGAGGGTTGATTTATGCGTTAATTACTTTATCTCTTTAATTGAATAAAAATGGGGAGTTTGTTTTGTATCAGTTTGAAGTTTCTTTTTCATTTGATTAAAGTAAACACTGATCTTTTTCAATGGCTGAAAGGAACCAGTTTGTTTTCAGGGGAGCCTTCACGGAGTTCCATATTTTTTTTTTATCATTTGTTGACTGTAATAACTGCCAAATTCTTTTTTTTCTTCAGTTTCAGGTTTTTTGCACGGTTAAAGCGTAGCATGTAAGCGAACAAATAGGTACCTAGATATAATTATTTTTATTTTAATGATTTGTTTTTTTTTCATTTTTTTTTGTGTTTGATCGCATTTTTACGTCGTACTTATCGTACTTTTTTTGTTAAATTTGTGAACAAAAAAGAATATTTGTATAGCATTGTATTGTATTTTATAAAGTGTGTTAAGTTCGTATTTATCCTGCTGTCTCTATTAGCTTTATTAAGTTTGTGTGAGCTACTTGATTCAGAACTTATTCAACAAAATACGAATAACCTAAAACACTGTCTACATCGATTTGTTACATCTAAACACCATTGTCATATGTTTGATCGAAAGCTCTAAAATGCAGGGGCGACAAACTGCGGGTCGAAGCGTTAATTAAAACGACAAAACAAATAACCGTTGACTTCAGTTGCACTCAAAATTCACACTATCCCAATGCGAGAATTAATTAAACAGTGGCTTGCACCGATGTTGGAGGCACTAGATGGGCCATAATATTTCGATTTATCACCCAATTAATAATAGTACTTATGTATCATCGAACTAACTAAATCGTGAGCGTGACCCACCTTCAGGTTCCACGGTGGGTCACGATTCAGTTGATTCGATAGTACAGAAGGTCTTTTGTCTAACAATACCGATGTTTGACAGCTATCGCGATACCCCGCACGCACTAACTCGCCGCATAGCACGTACTCTTTCGTTCCTAGCGCGATAGGGTAACAACACTACAACGGAGGTGTGCTAGAGCCAAGTTTAGCCGAAGTGGCTAGTGGCCTGTTTTATTGTGCAAGGTGGGTGTATATTTGGAAACTGTAGCTCTAGTATAAGTTTTTTCGAAACATTAACTAATTCGAACGCGTTTGCGTTTTGTCTCAAAATGTATGAAAACGCTCTCACCGAGTTTGAAATACGCGCGTTCATCGGTTAGCAACAAATGTTATACTCGCTGTTTTAGTTTCCACTAGTGACCACCAGAGGCGCTGTTTACGTTTTCATACCACTTTCATACATTTTGAGACAAAACGCAAACGCGTTCGAATTAGTTAATGTTTCGAAAAAACTTATACTAGAGCTACTGTGGTTGCCAGAGTCAAGTGAGTGGTTGTCACAATGTTTTGGTTGTAGCTGTGCTGTTTGCTCGTTTAAATTGTTCTCAGCAAGTTTGACAAGATTCCGTTGGATGACATACAGCTATCAGCACCGTATTTAACATGGATCGGTCTGTAATGGTAAAGCCGGATTCATATTAAATTTGTCTGACATGATGCTTGTTGAGATTTGTATCGGCATGCGCTCGGGAGGAGACGCGCGGGCGGCGGACACAGCGCGACGTCATCGTCGCGGATGGCGCGGCGATCCGCGAGCGACACCCGGCTTCACGAACCCCACCGGCGACTCTCGATTTAAATTATATATTGTTTTGCCGGGTTTCCCAACTTGTAATTAAGGCGGAATAAACCAGCCTATTAGAATTTACAGTCCGCTTTCATTTAAGTCCCAGTAGGACCCTAACAATGCTCTCTGACGCTTGACAGTTTAAATGTGAATCTAACCGACTAAATGTTTGACACCGATACCAATCTGTCGTGTCACAACGCGTCACGTCAGTTAAATATGAATAGGTACAAACACCGTCACTGTTAACTGACCATAAGTGGCCCTTACAATGCGCATAGACTGCATGAATGGTCAGTTAACTTTGTTGGTGATGGTACGGCCAAAGATTACAATATAATATATTGTACTATATGATCTTTGATACTGCTTAAAGTTGGTGCAACACTCTCAATGCCACATCCAGCCTACCTTACTCCCTGCCACCGGCCGGTAGACAGTGCGGGCCATAAATTGAGCGGCCCTGTCAATTGCACGCGCCCGCCAATAGTTGCGGTCGCGGCCCACCGTTGCAACATGCGACTGTTGCTTTTTGAAATTCGAACGCTTTGTTTTTAAATTCGCGTTTGTTCTTTTTGTTTCGTTTTCTTTATGGCCAGTATTGGTGAGGATAGGCCAATATTGAGAGCAGTTTTCGCTTGTTAAAATTTGAACTTTTTTGTTCTCTTTTGCTGTTTTCTGTTTCGTTTTTCTATGCTCAGGATTTATGGCAATTTGGTCAATAGAAGCTGTCTTTTCTTTGAAATACAAACGGTTTTAGTTTCGAGAAAATTTTTTGCTTAACAGATATTTGGTCATTTATTAGGTAGGTACCTAAATTTGGCAAGCATAATTGATATATTACTGTTTTTTAGGGTTCCATACCCAAAGGGTAAAACGGGACCCAATTACTAAGACACCGCTGTCCGTCTGTCACCAAGCTGTATCTCATGAACCGTGATAGTTAGACAGTTGACATTTTCACAGATGATGTATTTCTGTTGCCGCTGCTATAACAATAATTTCTAAAAAAACAGAATAAAATAAATATTTAATGGGGCTCCCATACAACAGATATGATTTTTTGACGTTTTTATCGATAATGGCTTCGTGCGCGAGTCCGACTCGCACTTGGCCGGTTTTTATTTATTTTGTTGATTGGACGAGTTAGAGCAGTAGTAATCCAAAAGCGAAATTATGATACCTACCTACAGTTAACACATAAATTTCTGACGACTGCAACGCGCTACGCTCGTAGTTGATGACATGGTTTTTCTCATTTGTAGCGAAAACTGCCTACGAACGGGGAACTGAACGTGTTAAAGTTATAAAAGTTACAAGCTATGCGTTTTCGAGGAAAAAACGACAACGTATTTAAATTCTTGGTGATTTTATCAGCTTTATTTTTTGTATTTTAATTGATGATTATTTGTAGGTATGGACAGCTACAGTCAAGTGCAAGAATACATACATACGAATAGTACTTTTATCTCACGAGCGCGGGTTGGCCATTGTTGTAGTTGTGACACACACGAACACATACAACTAGAAATCATAGCTCCTACGCTTACGCACACATAGACAATGTGCATGTATATGGCTCAGCTCAACACACGACCATGGCTCACCCGCGCTCGTGAGATAAAACTACTCTAAAAATATTATCTTATCATATTCATACCTTTGCTGAATGAATTTTTATAAGTACCTATTTGTTTGTACTATTGGTGTTACCCAAATACGTCTACCTACGATACCCGAACGCTATTTTCGCACGCCACATCATCGCCTCGGTGGCGCAGTAGGCAGCGCGTAAGTCTCATAATCTTAAGGTCGTGAGTTCGATCCTCACCCGGGGCATAACTTTTTGCATTTTTTTTCAAAAAGCATTTAGATAATTACTTTGTAGGTATCAAGATGAAAAGCTGTTTGAAATTTTTCATTGAGATGATATATTGTTGTCATTGGTATGCTACATTAATAGTTATTGTTGTTTATGTTTTTGACATATTAATATTCAATATTTTTTATACAACGTCGCGTCGGTGGCAAACAGGCAGACAGTCCACCTGATGGTAAGTGCACTTTATAATCTATAGGTGGTCTATAAATCAATGGTTACTGTCACCTATAGACGCTTGCAACGCCAGAGGCGTCAATCATGAAGACTTTTTTTGAAAAGTCCCATTCTGTAGCGCTTTGGAATACCTCGGCAGAAAGCTCAGGAAAATCCAGGGGAAACCTTCGACACGTCAACGCGGGCGGTTCAAACACTGGAATACTCTAAGAGTTTGCGCTCCAGTGTAATTAGTTGAGCGGCTTTAGCCGAATCTGAGGTGTCAGTGGAATTTATCGAGCTACTGGGAGTTTTGTCGCTGGTTCACTAAACCTAGCCAAGCTGAGAAGATTCCAGCAAGCAACTCGGCTAGGCCCGATCTGGGTCGGACTGACTCAACCCACGCGGTAATCACGTAACGTTTTCGACCGTTAGTACGATAGATTAAAACGTCAAATCCCATACTAAAACTTACATTAAATACGTACCAACGGTAGTACATATCGTTACGTGATTACCACGCTGGTATACAGTATCGCTTTATATATAGCTTTGCTTAGGTCATACTAAGCAAAGCTAATATATATATGTTTGATTTCTATGATTGTGTAAGATTGTCCCCAAAATCGATAAACTTTCCACAAGGGACGTTTACTCTAACTTTGCCTTCAATTTAAGTGTATTGTTGCTACAATAATCTTTGTAATATATGTGAATTGTCGTAATATGTAATATTAAAAATCGATTATTTATTTATTCATTTATTTCAGGCAACAAGGGGCCCATAAATAGAAGCATACATACAATTATATACTTAAAACTAAAAACATTAATATTTAGGCGCCAAAACGGCGTGGCTCCGTTGCGTCGTCAAAGCCGGTGTAGGAATTTGTAGGTTACCCCAGAACCACCGAAACAGAAGTCGGCACACGCGATGCCGCCGCACGCGCACCACGAGCTGAAGTGCACATAGTGGCGCGAACGCAGCTAGAACACCCTCAGCGAGAAGTAAATTACATACAAAATATAACAATCGTCGTATAAAAGCATATGTAGTGCCGCGATCTGGACGCATCGTCGCCTAGCTTATTGCGGGCAATCGAATTATAATCCAAATCAATTGGCATGACTCACACTAATATTGGACGGCTGATTGTTGTGAGAATGGTGACAACGGTGCGTTTATTCGGCTGTTATTACTTTACATACATACATACACAGATATACTCACGCTCGTATCCCATGGGGTCGACAGAGACCAAAGAACGCCAAATACTTCCGATCCTTCCGTACCTGTAGTTCTTTCGTGTTTTAATAATTGTGTACATGTAAATATGTCCTATCTGGGAAGAGGAACCTTAGTGCATCTTGCAATCAAGTGAGAAAAAAATCCTTCTCTGACTATGTACGCACAAAAATAAGGCACAGCCCCACGTCATCTTGTCGCATTTGGAGCAACCCAACTAGGGAAGTACCTCCAGTCCTCCACCTTACCTACAGAAGACCGCATTGTGCATGCAAAGTAACATTAAGTACTACTTGCTCCTCAAGTATGTTGTGTCGTGTTTCTGGTGTGAGCATGTATTTAGGTGTCAACACAAGAAATCCACAAGTCAGTAAAGGGTTGGCAATGCGTGTGTGATTCTTTTGGAGTCGTAAGTGTTACTTTCAGCTTACCATCAGGTGTCTATCATCGTCGTCCAAAAGCTGCAAGTTTCGTAAGGAAAGTAATTTTTATCTCGTCCTCAATAACGAGGCCAATAATTTAATTTTACTCACCAACGTATATTGAAAAAAAAATACGATTTTGTCAGACTTAAATTGACCTGTCCTACGTATACTTCGTTCCTTCCCTACTCAAAATATAAGTACATTCAAAAGACGTCTAATAGTGTCCACAGCTAGTTTTCAGGACATTATTTACTCAATGATGACATCATCCAATCAGAACATTGATCGCATCAATCGATCCATTAACATCGCGTCATCGCTAAATTTAGCTCGAACCGATGACCATAGTGTCCACTAGGTTAACCTGTCTTCAACCCTGGTGGATGACAAATGATGCACACAATCTATTACTAGAATTTGTTCTTATTATTTATAGATCATACACAGTGGGAAAAAAAACAAAAGACCTTCCTGTGGTCAATACAGCTTATGAGCATGTAAGTCATGTTTTTAAATACATACATTTTATTTAAAGAAACGGAGACGCAGTTTACGTCAATTATGAGTACATTAAGAAATTAGGCATTCTAGCCCTAGTCTAAAAACTAGGCAGTCTAGTTGAGCTATGTCTGCTATAAAGCTGCAAGCTTAAATCTGTCTATGACCTTTATACATAAATACACGTCCCCGCTATCCTAAACTACGAATTAAGCATGAAGACCTGTTTCATCCTGAGGGACGTTAGGATGGAGTCTCACCACAATTCATGTTGTGGTTCCAACAGAACGTCTATCGACCTTCATGGAGGAAGAACTTTGGCCTAAGGGCTGCTAAGGGCGTCAAGTTCCGGCGTTTACGCTATCACATGACACCACGAAGTTATTAAATAAATAAATAAATGGACATACATACACTATATTTAATCCTGCGTCTGTTATACCTTGGCTTTTTGTAAAACACGGGCGAAGCCACGTGGGCAGCCTAGCTAAACAATATCGCGTTTATGCATAACATAAACGGGAAAAGTATACGGAAAACGTAAATCTGGAGGACACAGGATGTGTTGGCTCCGTAATCAGGAAGTGGCCAGGGATTAAGACCGTAAACTGCAACGTAAGCAACTGTTCAAATTGGCACGTACTAACTTACTTAATACGCTGGCTGAGCAACCCGAAATGGATCTTAGCCTCCGACACTAAGACACGCCACTATGCTCTGTCCTGGGCAGCTTGTCCCCAATCAAAGTCGGCCATTTGAAGCTGCAGAAGAAAATTTAGAACATATAGCTGTCGTCTGTCTCGCACTTAGATATATACTTAACTTTCTCATGGTTCGAAATAATTGCCATACGATAAATAGATATAAGTAAGGGACAAATGATACGAGTAATGTCCGACATAGAGACCTCGACGATAGATGACCTCGAGAGTATCTCGGCTTTTCTCGAGCTATGCGTCTTTTTTTGATTAGGTGCTGTTAGAAAGTGACGGATAGCTCGAGATAAGCCGACAAACTGACGTTGCCATCATGTGCTAGCCATAATGATGTCATATAATAAGGATATTGCATGAGGATGTGAGTGACGAGCTAAAGAATAACACAAAAAAGACATGCTACGCCTACCCCAAGTGCGTATGATAACATTTTTTCTATTTTTGTAATACTGTTAGACGGTTATGTCTATCAGTTTATTCATCTTTGGTCAACAATTGTAAATACCTCACTGTGCCCAAAGATGTCACTTAATATCCACTTCCTACGGCTCTTAATAAACTTTCGTTCGCTTCTACAATAGGGATGTTCACACCAAATAAGAAAATCAATGAATCCGAATTTTCTCGAAAAAGGATCAAATTCTCAATCAAATAGCGAAAAAAGTAATTCAAAAGAATAAATAATTACATAATTATAAGTCTTCAAAGTTTTAGGAGGGGGTATTTTCTGTCCCTTTTCCGCAAAACGCACCTGTGTATTGAACGATCGTCATTTATTATGGCGCTCGAGGTCAGTGACGTCACTGATCTGTAGCGCTTTCTCACTCTAACTAAGAACATTCTAACGGTTGTAGTTTCGTTATTTTTTGAGATATTTGAATATGATTTTCGCTGTTTGGCATAGTTTTATGTATTCTTTCGTATGGAGTAATAATAAATTTTGAGTCAACATCCCTATTTCAACAATGTTGTCAACTATGACAGTAAACATCGAAATATCTATACGCACATGACATAATATCATAAAGAGCGTACAGATTATTTGTCACTTTGGTAACGTATAATATATTTTGTATGAGTTTGACTGTACCTACATCAGTAGACCCTATGGCCATTGATATCAATCGATCCATTAGTGGACGGTCACCGCTATTCTTAGCCCGATATGTCGGCCAATGGACATCGGGCACTAATATTAGAAAATGCATCAAGTCACGCAGTGGACACGTGGGGCGAGCCCCGTTTGGAAATTCCGATTAGCAAAGGTAGGTACATATGGGCTGGGTTTCGCTCAGTTGGCTAGACTCTAGCCAACTGAGCTCTAGCCGCTAGAGCGACTGGCCGCAAGTGCCGGGAGGTCGCAGGTTCAAATCCTGTTCGGTGCCTTAAATTTTTCATTTTTTTGAAAAATAATATATAAGGCTTTGTTGTCTGATAAAAATAAATAATTAGATAATAATACCTTCCTGAATTACGTTCTTACCATAACTATCGGTGGTTCTGGGGCAGCCTACCAAATGCAACACCGGAGTTGACGACGCAACACTGTTTTGTCACCAAAATAATGTTTTAGTTTTAAGTAGGTGTATATATTTATGTAGCTACAAGGTATTTATGTTATTATTGTAACTCGTAACTATGCGGGCGTTAAACTCAATTTTTTTTCTCAAGTACACTCAAATTCAATTTAAATAAGTAAGCGAATAACAAAACGCACTGTTAAAGAAACAAGAACACACCTCGATAAACTGATCACCACCTTAGTGCGATGCAGTGACGGCTCAATTGGTTTAACCTCAATATTGATGTGACAATGCAATAAACAGATACACAGCATTACAAACATATTACAAAGCATAACTATTGATACCTATGATAAGGTAGACGTCCCAATGATACACATCTTAATAATCATTGTTTATTTTATTTTTCGACGACGGTGGCAAAGAAGGTGAACTGTACGTAAAGACGAAAATAAGAGGAAATTATGCTGATTGACAGGGAAATGTGACGTCACAGTTTTATAGCCTCGTACTACCGTTGTGTGGAGAAACTAGTAGGTACCTAATTTACCGTTTCTGTCGTGAAATGATGCATTTTATCAAAAATAAGTTTAATTGAGCCTTTACATAATAAATCAATATCTATAAAATGCATTCTAAGAACAAGTTAGAGTTCGAGGAATATGGAAGAAGACACCTAAAGGAATTATGGACTATGACAAAATGTAAATTTGTTTACAATCAACTGTACTTTATACACACATTATTTAGTCATATATTTTGCGCGAACTTAATCTTCTTCATTTTACAATAGCCTCGCGAGTTGCGGCTTTCGTAATTCGCCTGGTGCAGTTCGGTCCTCTTGGCTCGGAATGCTCGGCCAAGTCCAAGGACACCAACAACTCCCGGCAGCAACCAATACTTAGTCAATTCTCGGCACCCGGCATCAGCAGAGAATCCAATAATTTTTTCACTTCTGGTTCTGGTCCTCTTCCAGTTCAAAATATTAGGTTTATTTCGTTTTTACATTTATTTTTCCGCTGATTTTTCAGAATACTTAAAAATGTTTTTTTTTAAAGTATCAAGCACTTTCAGATTCATTACGTAAAAAGTTAATATTTTATTTCACTCACTTATTGGCGAACACGTCCAAATTGATAATAATATTGAAATAAAAATGTCCGGCACTACTCTCATGCTTGCTTATAAGTCCAAATTATTTTAAATCACTCAATTAAATGTTCTTCGTATCCAAGGTCACTCACGCTTTCTGGCTGGCGCAGCGCGCCGCCAGCACGGCACAAGGCCGCACTGGCAGGATCGCCATGTAGGGATGGGCGTAGTAATACGACTGTTCACGTTGGGATTAATATATATTCTCCCTAAATATGGTGGTACATGGGCTTAAATACTAGTGGCTTGTGAGAGAGTGTGTGTGTAGCACACTACAAACTTTTAGATAGAATCCCCATGTATGGACGTACAGTGGGCCAACGAAAATGTTGAGCACTTTAGTACTTTGTCAAATTAAAGAGGTTTCAAATTTTATGACGTTTCAGTCTAAATATTTCTTAGATTTCGATGTGACAAGGTTCCAAGTATGCTCAACATTTTCATGGGCTGACTGTACATCTTTCAGCTTGACGTGTTGTGTAAGGAGAGGCACATTCATTCTATTCTAATATTGGTTTTACTGTAGATGTGATCCATCAAGGAGACTCTACCACTGACTTGTCAACAAAGTTCATAATCATAACCCTTTATTTTTTAAATCGAGACTCTAATGACATGTTTTATAGCCTCCCAAAACATTCAAAAGCCATTCGAGAAAAAGGAATACCCGATATTTACACGAAAACTTCTCCAATCTTCAACTCGGTAATTAAAAGTCGAGGAAGGTCATAAATCTATAAGTTTTAAGGTGTTTTAAATTAAAATTTTCATATCTAAACTGGGGAGGAATCTCCGGAGGGATCTGATAGGTACTTGGCCAAAGGTATTTGTTTATTTGAGTTTATTGCTAGGTATAGATATCGGTGGACCGGAACGCTCGTGGCCCAGCGGCGCGGCGCCGGGTACCGCTTGCGGTATTTAAGGTTAAGCAACGTGGGCAGCGGTCACAGGACTTGGATGGGTGACCGCTTTGAGTGGTTACTAACTGAGCGCTCCCGTGCTTTGGAAGGCACGTTAAGCCGTTGATCCCGGTTGCTGTCTATGGCAGCAGTCGTTAAGCCTAGTTGGAGGCCTTCGGGCGGTTTGAGAACTTCTAACAGTCAAGTTGCCCGCTCTCTTGACAAAGCCTAATCCCAATAAGGTCTAGTTTCCTCTCGGGGTTGGAAGGTCAGATGGCAGTCGCTTCCGTAAAAACTAGTGCCTACGCCAAATCTTGGGATTAGGGGACCCCAGGCATCCTTCAGGATGCAATTGTACTGGGATAACGCTAGGAGGATGATGATGATAGATAATAGATATCGGTGGACCGACCACCGACCTGAAAAGAGTAGCGGGAAGTGGTTGGAGCTAAGGAACGGGGTGTAGTGGCATGAATTTAGGGAAGGCCTATGTCCAGCAGTGGACGACTGCAGGCTTAAGATGATGATGATGATGATGATGATGAAGATATATCTGTTCTAATGTTGGTCGATGCCAATATATAAAGCAAAAGCATTACAAAGTTTTAGATTATTTGAAAATGGTTGGCTGCTTTGAAAAAGTAAAAATTATCTATTTTCCGTTCCGTAGGTAAGCGCGTTCCATCCTAGACCGCAATATCGCTTACCATCAGGTGATTTGTGGTCAAGCGCAAACCTATATTGAATAAATAAAAAAGGTAGATTCGTCTATTTTATCGTGAGGTTCTATAGGTAGCTCACAGAAAACGCTCGTTTTAAATAGGTGCCTCATTACTTATCAACGTTTACGTAACGTACCTTTAGTTAACCACCTTTACCACAGTCGGGAAAATTTCACACTTGACCGCATCTCCTATCACTCCAAAGTTCCCGGAACTTTTTTTTCTAATTTATAGCCCGGGGTGGCTTCGGTTCCGGTTATCTCCGATGGGGTTCCGTCGTTTAATTAAGGCCCAGGAAATGAAAAAGAAAACTGGTTGGTGTGTTGTCTATGCACGTTTTTGGGGATAAACCATAGTTGACCGAGTGAATCGAAGGTCTCTGCTTCAGCTCCGACAAAAATGCTTTCGTATTTCCGGGCGGATTTCCGGCCGTTCTCCTAAAGGTCGCATTTTAATACCGATTTTAGTAAAAGTTTGTGAGCAGGTTTGATATTTTGATAATTATAATTATACAACTCACAGAGCCAATATACCTAACCACTAGACCAAGATACCAGATTAAGATACCTATTTCCATTAACATAATAATCTCACCGAGAATAAAGAGAGGGGTGTTATAAGTCTAATTAAGCAAAATCTCAATACATAAATACGTATCGCGTTCTTTCGAGTTTAATTAATATGTGCAATTTATTATTTTATTGAATAATTGCATCCTTACTTTTACGCCATCTATTATTTTAAAATTTAACTATTAAGAGATTATGCGCGGCTGGGTTGTGTCGGCTGTGTTAGTCGATTAGTTTCTATGTGACGCGGCACAATGGCGCTAGATGGCGCTTATGTAACCATACATTTATGAAAAATAAAGTATAAAAATATATAATAGATACAATACGATGATTTAAGCGGAGCAATACTTTGTAATAACATTCTTGCATACTTTCTCATTCTTGCCATTGTAACAAATTCGTATACTAAAGTAACGGTATTTATGTAGTGGCTCCATCTATGCGACTGTTGTATAACTATCAGCAGTTCTGATATCGGCGTTTGAGAAAGTTGTTGTTCGTTTACAATAGATGGCGCTACGCATTCGTAGGCGTATTCCATTCCATGTAGGTGTTGAAAAAGCAAAATTGTTTTTAAATCTTTTAGCACAGTGCTTTTAGTTTCAATCATATTTTCCCGGTCGGGCATGTCATATCTAATGATCTATTAGAACACGCTACAACTACATACTCGTACTACGTCGTCCCGGTACCGCCGCATACCGGGAGTCAGTCCGACCCAGGTCGGGCCTAGCAGAGTTTCTTGTTGGGTTCTTCTCAGCTTGGCTAGGCTTAGTGAACCAGCGAAAAACTCCCAGTAGCTCGATTCCAGTGACACTTCAGTTCGGTTGAAAACGCTCAACCAAGCCCACTGGAGCGCAAACTCTTAGAGTATTCCAGTGTCTAAACCGCCCGCGTGGTCGTGTCGGAGGTTTCCCCTGTATTATCCTCCAAGCGCGCACTCCTATCGCTTTATTGAGACCGGCCTTTAATGCCACAGTCAGGTTAAAAAAAAACTACATACGTAAGTACGTACAGGGGGGGCCTTACAAAGCCTTACGTAAGTTTTTGTCCTAAAAGTAGGTACTTAGACTATATACCTATTTTTATTGATGATTTATGATATTATGAGTGTGGTACATACATGTAGCAAGAAATTTTAGGCAAGCCGGTGGGAATCGAGTTTTAAAGGCGCTCCGCCACAGTTATCCTCATTTATACCTAATTTAAGTAATTATCTGGCTTTTTACTAAAATATGGAATGGAGAAATAAAACAAAACACAACAACTTACATCGACAATTTTATTAATCACTAGAATAAAATATAAACATAGAAAAGCGTAAATGCTTTTATAATAATTGTCATGTTTGACTTACAAAAGGTGTCTGTCATTAAACTGACAAACCAAATGTCCCCACCAACTTATCATTGAAATATGCTTTGACAGAAAAATAATTATGACAAATATATAGTTAAAATCTATTTTTTAGGTACACGAAACTTGGTGGGTGTTCAATTATTGATCGAATTAAATTAATATTGAATTAAAAATTGTACCTATAGACCTATAGAAGTGCACTGTGCTTAAATTATTGAGATCACTCAATTTACTATTAAATAAATGCAAATCACCAGAAAAAACGGCAACAGGGAAATAAAACAATTGCATGTCATCTAACTTTACGTCAAATGCAATTATGGGCCCAGTACAGGACCCTGGGCAACGCCATTCTTCCCCCATCTTCACTCTTAGATAAGTTGGTGGGCGATCGTTTTTCCTCCCCAGATCTTTTCGTCTCCTCATCAGGATTGCTTCCCGTTGTTGTAGCTGTTTTGCCGACTCCAAGAGTTGGTGGTTTTAGTGTTGAAAGACGGTGCAACGCCAGTTGGGGAGTGCGGTGGCGTTAGCGGCATCAGGTTGGTCGCTGGGTGATATACTCTCGCTGATAAGGTCATGCCATCTGAAACAAAAGTAATAGATTTTTAATGTGGATAGTATTAGAGACGCTTGTTCAACGCCAATATTTATTGACTTTCGAGAGTAATCCCACTTCCATGGATACTTGAATTTTCTTTTCCAATTTCGGGTTATTACTAAACTTTGTCTTTCTTCAGGACTGAAATAAGCTCATGGAAAATGAAACCAGTTGACTGTGAAGCTATAAGTTGCAATTTGACAAATCTAGGTACACTGGCAACACACGTAAAAGTTTACATCTATAATATTAAAAATGTCATTAATAGCGGATCACTACCACAGAATAAGTAATAGTACTACGTACAGAAGTCCCACTGTTAATAAATCCCCAATTCATAACCCCAAATTGTAATAGGTAAATAACAAGCTTTGACCCCACCAAGCTAATGACGCGACGACGCGAACGTCCGGTAGCAATGCGCGGCAGCCACTGAATGGTACCATCTACGGATGTACTTGCAGCGGCGCGGCTATCTGACGCAGTGAGACGCCCCTGTCACTACCCTGACCGTGAACTGAAATACTTAAGCAACTTTTCCCAAAAACTGTTCCCAAGTTTCTTGTTACTTCCATGCTTTAAGGTAAGAGCATGATAGGTAAATTGATACAAACTTACTTGTGGAATATGATTGGTTGGAAGAATATTTCGAGTTAGCTTCCTTCGAGGCAGGCATGCTGAATTCTGAAAAAAAAAGAAAAATGAATATTATTTCAGTGCCGGCCATGTTAGAGCCGAACGGTATCGCACGTGATGATGGCAAGCGTCCTGACGGCATGACGCTCATCCCGTGGAAGCTGGGGAGGACGCTTGTGTGGGACGCCACTTGTGTTTACACGCTGGCGCCGTCCCACCTCCAAGCGACCTCCTCTAAGGCTGGAGCTGCGGCCGCCACGGCCGTGCAAAACAAGCGGCGCAAATATGCCGTCCTCACCGAGGGCTATATGTTTGCACCATTTGGCGTCGAAACCTTGGGGCCATGGGGTCCAGGCGCGAAGGCGTTCTACAAAGAACTAGCGGAGCGGCTAGTTGAAATGTCGGGCGACCAGAGGGCTGGCAGCTACTTTGGCCAAAGGATCAGTTTAGCCATCCAAAGGGGCAACGCTGCCAGCCTTCTGGGCACCATAGCCAGCGATGGGGACTTGGGGGGCATTTACTTTTTATAGGTTTAGCTAGTTTATTAATAGTTTAGTTATATTTAAGTAATTTTACGTTTTTGTTTATTTTTGTTATTGATTGATATTGATTATAATATGAAATAAATTAACTCATTTAGTGAAATACAGTAAATATCTTTGAATGAATCAATAGATATTAATTATTAGAATGCCATTTGTACAATTCTGTGTTTTGTGCAATAACGTTTCTAAAAATATTTATTTATGTATTATTTTTGTTTGACTGATTGCCTATATTTGTAATTGTTTATTATGGCTAAGTACACCTACAACCGGCCGTATGAGAAATATTTATTATTCCAATCTAAAAACCTTGACACTTGAACCATTCTTGCCTTATCTTATTACTGCTCATAAAGCCAATATCTCCACATACGATTAACCTAAACAGAAGATAAAAGCAAAAGATTCTTCGACTTCATCACTTCTCACCAAACAACCTTTATCGCAGAACGTACATCATATTGATTGGCATTTGCCCTATCAACGAGATACATTAATAATAAATGAATAGCCAGCATTATGTCTATCTACCCGCGCGAGGTTTCGGCAGCGAGCTATATATCTTACAGATAAAGGTTGCTGTTCGCGGGACGACTGCTTTAGAAATTACTCAGCAGATTTTGAATTAGAATTCAAAGAAATTTTGATCGTTCTGTGGGTTTATATTATATCTTACATTTTTATCATGATTTGTTCTGTGGTCACACAGCGGTGCGACACAAAACACAAGCATGCAGTTACAATTCAAAAACACATGTTATTTATTTATTTATCGTATGGCATTTATATTTTAATTAAAGTGTGTAACAATGTACGTGTCAAAAATATGTAACAATATAAACAATAGTGTAAGTGTAAGTTATACCAAAAAAATTACCCAGTTAAGTACCAAAATGTATTCTTACATTTGGTTCAAAGACAGAGAATAGATAATCCGGGCTTATGAAAGTTATATTTTATTCTTAATTTTGCAGTAAATATTCGTTCTTTAAGGCCGTGTATTACCACTTTTGAGTTTTTAAAAACCATCTGAGACATAGAATATAGTGTCTTAAAATCTAAAAAAAATATATGTGTTACATAAGGATCTTGTTTAGTCAAAATCGCAGTCAGTTACAAGACCTGATGAATTTCACTCGATAGAAAAAAATCGCGAACTTACCCCTTTTTGGAATGTATTTTCAATACTACGGCTATATTACTGATATTTAACATTTAATTTTTGTACTCAATTAAAGATTGACATGAAAAATGTATTAAATTCCTATTGATATATTTCTTAAATTGTAAATTAATATTTTCTCATGAAAAATCTATCATATGCTTATATTGTAAGACTTTTTTAAAATTGTACATTAACATTATGACATATGAAAGTGCCCTTGTGGCCTGTTTGCAGAATAAGTGTTTGAATTCTGAATTTTGAATTCTATGTGTCTTAGATTTCTTGATCTTAAGTAGATTAAGTATTATCATTGTAATAAGCATATTTTTGTGAGAAAATGGCTGACTGTCGAGTTTCTTTCGGCGTTTCTTCTCGGCAGTGGCCTCTGTGAAACGCTAGTAGGGTTTGACTTGTAAAAGTGCCATTGCGGCCTACTTACAGAATAAAGTTCATTTATTTCATTTATTTCATTTATCGTAAATAGTTATAGACAAATTCGCAGGGTTTGCTTTGATAAAATGATTGGCTTAAAGACTATAGCTAAATATTTACAAAACTGCGCGCAGAGCTTGCGTAGAGAGCGGGATGGTTAATTGTAAACTCACGCGTGTTAGAGCGGGACATTTGCGTTGGGGATACCTCCCCTTAACGTTTCCTATTCAATACCCACCTACCTACTTAGTATGGGATCAAGCTGCGATTTAGTCACAGACAGTTTTAATCGCAGGAAAGTCGCATAGCGCATGCTATCTTTACACCCGTCTACATTTATTAAGCAATTTTTCCCATGAACGATTCGCTCTTAATGCTCCCTTATAAACGATAATACACAACGATACTGTATTGATGACAACAACCTACCCACGTAAAGACCTATGTGTGCACACGTCACTTGAAAATGAACTTTATTACTCTGTTATAAAGCTGAAGTTGGAATCTGCAGGTTTTGTAATAAAGTTGCGTTCGATATTTTCACACAGTGCCATCATATTTTGCTTAAAGGAAATCCAGTCTTATATTGGCGCATCTTGTCAATCAATTTGAGCTGTGATGAGTTGAGCTAAGGTCGATTTTAGGATGGCGGTGAAATTATAATTTTTTGGAAATTTTATCTGAGAACAGATTTATTCTTCAGAAAGGCGGGTATTTGTGAAATTGATTACGTTCTTTTGATGATTCTGAAGCAGTGAAAAACGCGATTGATTTTAATTCAATCTCTAAGGCAGCTTTGAGTCTTTTTGACGATTAGTCTCAACTCGATAGACAAAGGGTGGGGTTATGTTTATGTCCTGATTGAATGGCTTCCTATCGAAAGTAGAAGTCACTTCGTTATCTCGTTTCAGAAAAGGTTTGACGGAGTTTTTCTTTACAACGTCTATTGTTTATTTACACGGGGAAGGAAACAAAACTGATGAATGATCATTTAAAGCAAAGGTACGGTCAAATTTGATTTCTGGGCCACTTCGTACCTTGTCACAGTGAAAATCTCTATCTATGAAAGCCGCTAGAGATCTCATATTAATCGTCAATTGGACCAAAAATGGCAAATATCCATAGTTCTAGCCTCGGCGGCGCTGCATAGTCCAAACGATTCTGATCAGGAAAAAAAAACACGGTCAAAAATTCAAAAAGACGGTCAAAAATTGGGTGGGAGGGTGTCACTGAAATCAAATTGGTTGAGTGTACCTTTAACGATAACTGTTTTACACGACACACAAAGCTTATTAGCAACTTGGCTTGCGAATATTGGTTCTGGCTTCAGATAAAGATAAAATAAAAACCCTGCGAAGCACATGAGTAACCTTAAATGTTATGTACATATCTATTAAACTTACGATGCGATAATTACTGATTATTATAATATGAGCCATCATAGTATTGTAATAATCATCCTGAATAATGAATAATTTCCAGACTTTAAATAGAACACTCTCTAAGTCTCTCTCAGATATATTGACCTGACTGTCCGGCTAGAGACGTATTTTTTTTTTCTAAAGACGTTTACAGGTTTTCTAAGTACATAATACTATTTTTAAAAGAAACTTCTCTCTCTTAAGTATTTAGTATATCCTGATCTCCAATAGTAGAGTGTTTTGCGCCTATATGCTTACGTCAGTGGCAACCTGGCAATACTGGAGGGACATTCAATTTATCATTGGTTTCACTCTACCCTAAACGAATTCGTCATCTACTATTCCATATCACATTCAAGTCCAATGTACAGTCAACTCAAACAACAAATAGCTGCAGAAACTTTATCAAAATCAACACACTACCGTATCCGTCACAATTGTTGGTTACCGCAGTTTCTAAACACTGCTCCGCGTGTGTTTGTGTGTGTTTGTGTAGCTTGATAAGCAAAATGGCTGTCGTCGATGGAAAGTAAATATATAAATATATGCTGCTTGCAAGCACAATGCAGAAAGACGTTTGAATAATGAGGATATGCCTATAATTATTTTATTGCTTTAATGCATGCCTAATTTATTTAATTCTTGCTATTAAAGATTATTTATATTAAAAATAAAACGGGAATTTGCATTCTCTGCTAGGAACGAGTATTTATAAGTTAAAAACGCTGATCTTCTGTAAAAATATCGGATCAAACTCCAAATCGTCGAGAGTGAGCTACGTGCCGTAAGACTGAGCTGGAGTGAAGCGAGAAGCGTGGCTGAAAACAGGAAGGCGTGGCGCAATTTGACGAAGGCCCTTCTGCACCTCTGGGGTGCCCTTAGGACATCAACAACAACATGTAAAACTTTAAATCGTCGTATAAGTTTATTGTTTTTTTTTTGTTTTGATGCGAGTCCATAATATTTAAAGATCTGCAACAATAACAATTGATTTTCAGATATGATAGGTATAATTGTGTATCAATTGCCGAAACATGATTGCTTTAAATTTTCTTCTCTTTCTGCCTAGTAATACAATGCATTATTAAACGTCACGATGGCATTGATGGTATTTGTAGTAAATAACACGAACTAGCAAAAAATAATATTTTATAGAAGACAAATTTGACAAATGTAAATTTTATACACAGGCATCGGAAAAAGCGGATGACAAAGAACGTAATTTTCAAAGCTTGACACATTAGGTCATCTAGCTAATGAGAGGCACACTGTATCTTTGACCATGTTTATACTATTCCAACAGTATTTTATTTCATTTAAACTCCGTGGAGAGGAAATTATTCTTAAAATAAAGTCGTATCCACACTAGGCCAGTCGCGGCGTCGCCCGAACCGACGCAAACTTGCAGAGCGAGCGTTCCGATACTGACGCTCGAATATTAAGCTTTTACATACATTCCCTAATATTTACCCACAAACCGAGTGCTACTCTCAATTGTATATATTATATGGAGTTCCCATTAGATTACCTAACATAGAATCAGAAACTTGTACATTATAAAGAGTCTAAGGGTCAGTTGTACCAACATACGAACACAGACCGGTCATCGTCAAATATGGCGCCGGCAGCTGTCATCCCATAGAAACTTGTCAAACTTTCCATACAATCAGATTTAACGAACACCGCTTACGATTACAGACGGTTTGGTGCAACCCAGCCTAAGTATACACTACAT
Source organism: Cenopis cana (assembly GCA_951800055.1). Taxonomy (NCBI): domain Eukaryota; kingdom Metazoa; phylum Arthropoda; class Insecta; order Lepidoptera; family Tortricidae; genus Cenopis; species Cenopis cana. The sequence continues at coordinate 7,329,522 of OX637492.1, read as the reverse complement.
AGACTTAGGCAAATAAAGTGTAAAATTACGAAAAAAAATTGCCTTGACAATGTTCAGCTCCCAAATCAAATTAGTTTGTACTCCAAAGGTAACAAATTCGCCCAATTTATAATCCTCCATTACTAAGAAAAATATTTTTTAGCGTAGTCTTACGAGAAATAAACAGATTGATGCTAGCATTAAAAAAGGGATTTCTAAAGCCCTTCATTACGCGTAATTCTACCAATAGCGTTAATGCTTGTGTCATGTTTAAATTAAAGGGCTTATGTAGGGGGAAAGGCATTGGCGCTCAAGTCCTTTTGTCCGCGAGGTTGTAGTAGGAGACAACTAATTACCCCTAAGCTATACAAATTGGCAAGAATGTTTACTAATTTACGAAAAAAGTTGATGGAATGGGCTAGTCGGAAAGGTAGTGTACCTATAAATGTTTGGATAAGAAACCAATTTAAAATGCGGATTACTCTCTGATGGGATTTTCTGACTAAACTACTAATAGATTCTCATTTCTCAGGTTAAATAACAAAACTTAATTTAATCACAAAACGAGAATAATTAATGAAAAAGGCAGTGAAGGGGGACTGCGGGGCATTAACATTTTTATAGACTTCATTGGGTTTAGTTTTAGAGTAGTTTAGTCATAATATGCTATGTTTTGTTACTCTTTTTATGTATAATAAATAAAAAATAAACTAAATAATCCGAATAAATTTAGTGCATGTATATATGTAGGAAGGAAGCCATGTGTTTTGTTTCATCTCTTTCATGCAACTTTCTTACACCTTTATTTTTTTAATACTTTTAAGCACCTTAATTTGAAACATCGATATTTGGTATACGTTTAAAAAAAACTAACCTAACATTAACATGTAATGTTATGTTACACTGTTCATAAAGGTAGACGAATACAGTTAATAAATCTACCCAGCTGGCTCAAAAAATACGGCAAATGAACCAGATTTAATAAAGATATTTCATGTTCCGATCTTTTTTCTCCGGCCCTGTGCGATACATCCCGGATTGAATTAAACGACAAATGCATTCGTTGAGTTGAGAGAAATTAGTTTTAAAAATGGCGTCCGCTGAATGCTTATGAAAGTTGTAGATTCTTGGGAATATATGCGAGTATTAATCATGGCTTGTTACTGAAAATCACCAAATCTATTCAGAAAAAATCCTCTTAAATTTATTAAGTAAGGTATCTCGTAAATTACCACCAGTCCCAGAATTTTGAGCCATTTTTTTAATTCTATAAATATTTATATATATATATATAATGTGTAAATGTTTTACGCAATGGAGTGCATCCACTTCGATCGATCTATATTAGTAAGCAAAATTTTATTTTGTTTTTTTTTAATGGCACCGAAAAAATTAAGACTCAAATATAAAGAAAGAGAAATCTTTTGTATGCTATAGTCAAAATATTTGTTTACAGCACATGAAACCATAATATTTTCTAAAGCACAGCCTTGGCGAGTAAACGGTTCAAGACGAGAGGTTTCTTGAGACCGTCTGAGGAGAATAAAAAGGCAACTTTTCCCTACTTAAATTAACTTATAAATGACGCTGTATTCATCGCTAATCCTAGGGAAAAATTATATTCGACGTCGGACGACAAATTGGAAGAAATATACATACTTTAATAAGGTAAATCAGAGGAAGGGTTGACACAGGTGCTGGTATCAATGTTAACTCTTAGGAATCATAACTTTATTTTCCTAAACGGTTAAAGCTCACGTATTAATTGTCACTTCGGGCGACATGTTTGTGAGTTATAACATGTCTCACGAAAGTTTAAATTCAAAAATTAGGAATCATGGTGTCAAACATTGGAACTTTTGCCTTATTAATAATTATGAAAAAGTAATTCTGTCTATGTGTAATTATTTCAAGCTTAATCTTAAGGCGGATATCGAAGATGTAAAGAATTTAAAATCATATCTCTAAGGAATCCTTTATCTAAACTTATATGACAAGTTTACATCCTGCGTGTCTATCACTTTCTATAGAGTGGTACCTATCAGAAAGTGACAAGAGGTTTTACCTTGTTGTCTATCACGCTATCATGCGATCATCATTAAACCCCCTGGTCATCGAAAAATAATTCAACGTGTTTTTTGTCCGTTATTTTGTTAAAACAAAAAGTCCATTATTCATACGTATATTACCTACGGTCGCACTATTTCATATGATGTGAGCCACCTCACAGTATTTTTCTTTGAAGTTATATACAGTGCGATATGAATATAAATGTCTGCCTTGTGGATAATAAATTTTTTTAAAATTAAGAAAACACATTAACAAACAGAAGCATCTCTAATCAGATACATTTGGCCCCATCCCCATCCAATAGCCGACAGGTAGATTTACCACCCTAAACGTCGCCCATTTACTAAAAAGACAATTGCTTAAGAAAAAGTGCCCCCAATGTCGCAAGCACGTAGTCTCGAATGATCCTAAATTAACGCAAGAGGGGGCCTAATCGACCATTTTTTTCGGCTGATTACCAGGGAGCTAATATTGACCCACCACCCCCTCATTGGGCTCAAACAAATGTTAACCCTTTCGTGCTCATTCCCCCTTCGGAAAAAAACCCATAAAATATATCTAATTAAAAAATATCCCCGGCTAAGACTGACGCCCGTAAAGAATGTCAATTAAGCGGGGACTTTTCTTTTGGGTAATTTTTTTTTCGTAATATTTTGTGTCGTTCCGCGGCCAGCTAAGGGTTAAGATAGCGAAATTAGTATCGGTATGAAATATTGAGTAATTTAATATTTGCCGCTGCTTTCCTTTTGTTTCTTTCTTTTTATTTTACGAGTGGGGTTCTCAGAAGGGGTTGGCTTATAAAACATTATCAGACATGGTTGGAAATATTGATACTATTTTATGAATAATAAAGCGTAATCAAACCAGACTGATTAAATATTACATTCTGCAATAAACATATATCTTTTTTTACTTCAATAGTCTTCTGAGGTAAACGTCCCTTATGCTATGCAGAACACTGGCCCACTAAATGCTTGGTACATCTGAAGTCATACATAGAAGTAAAAGTGACAGGTAGGCAGGGTACCCATTATGAGAATAACGGTGTCAAAAATACGCTTCCTTAACTAACCAAAAACTAAACTTTCGCTTGAATTTTGTAGTAACAGAGGCCTTCCTTATGTTTTTACTTATAGCCATATGTCACTGCTTTCTCCAAAGACTCTGGGACTAAAGGTCAGTAAGTTGGATAACTTTCTTTTCTATATACACGTGATAAATTAAGCTTTAAAATAGATACAGGCGGCTACAGGGGGTGCGGGGTTTCGGATTGTTTCTCAGGGCTATTGCTGAACTACATGAGTTATATTTTCCAATAAAAAAAAATAGGTATTGAAAGTTTCAAAACACTTTGAAATCGTAAACTTTTAACTCTTAGTAACATCATACATACTTAACACAAATTACGCAATTATAACAGGTCAGTGTCCTGTCTTAAACGTAAATCTGAGTCACAGTACTCACAGTTTCTACAAGCTGACAATTCTTAGAAAAATATTCGAGGTCGTATATTGATCCTTTGTGTGTGACGATCCACGAAAAAGGGTACCTACTCGTACCTAATATTTTCCTTGAGAGCGAATTCAAAGAAAACAAAATATAAACTACTTAATTCAGGCCTAACATATATTACGCATTTTGAAATTTTTGACATTGTAAAAAATTGTAATATTCTTTTTTTTAATGATTCATTTGTATTTAATTTTTTGAAGTGAAAACTTCTTTAGCGGCGCTGAGCACTTTTGTACTGGGGAAAAATGTATAAACTCGCGATAAATTCTATGACCAGGTTAGTTGACCCCTCCTAGTATCGTGATTGCTATGTTACGAGGGGTCCCCAGCTGGTCTTCTTAGACAGCCAAGGTTCTAACTGTTCCAAGACAATCCTAAGATTTTCCATAAAGATCATATTTCAAATAAATTCTCATGGAAAGTAGCTCTTATTGTCCCTAAAAAAGCGTTTCCAAAGTCCAATATCGGATAGCCAGACTGACCGATTTCAGTAAAGATCATATTTCAAATAAATTCTCATGGAAAGTAGTTCTTATTGTCCCTAAATACGGTGACAGTTCCCTTCAAAATACCTAATGGCCAAGAGTGATGGATAAAATACCAAGGGCCTGACACGCTTTGTAAGAGAAAGATAGCCTTATTGCGATTCCTATGAGAGGAAGTAGAAAATAGTGCGATGTTTTGTCCTTATCACCGACCGAATTTTTTTTCACGGTCGGGTAAAGCCAATCTTTCATGAAGTGTCAAGAAGATTGCAAAACAAATTGGCAATATTTGGTAGTGCATTTTATAAATGGAGAATTAATGATAAGTTTGGTTTAAATGAATAATAATTTACCAATTATCAGATCCGTAGTATTTGGGTGTTCAGTGCAAACATGGTGGGGTGTTCAGTGTTGGGCTGTAAAAGCAAACTCGACCGAAAAAAGGCGGATGTTACATTCCATGCGTAAGTACATTTTCTTTGCATTTTGGACCCGTGTTTATTTCTAAAATCTCACCGGAACCAAGTTACTGAGCTAAATCATTAGTTATATCATGAGACACTTGATGAAATAGGAAAAATATGTAAATTAATTCAAAAATAACCTCCAAACATTTCACATACAAACCGGTCAAAACGCGTAGTATAAATCTACCATAGAAGCCAGCTTAGAATTGATGTCCCATCATTCAGTCGGTTTATAATTCGATTTCGGCATACCAACAAATAATAAAAAAATCCCCTGAAGATTACCCCACGTTTCGGGAAATTCAAGTAATTTGATTTTTTCAGTTTTTCAACAGAGGATGAATTCCGAAAAAATGGATTTGAGGACTGAGGGAACAGGAAAAGAGAATTGGGAAAAAACTATCTTTAAGTAGGTATTTGTTTATTTATTGTAAATAAAGTTATAAATATATTAAGTAAATTACTTGTTCTAATTTAAAGTTAATCCTTTTATTTCAACAACGACATACCTAATTTATCTATGAAAGACAAAAAGGAGCATGTAAGTATTAAGGTTACTTATTTTTACCCGACTGCAAGGCAGGGTTATGTGTTTCGCGCGTATCTTGTATGTATGTATGTATGTATGTATGTATGTATGTAATATTCTTTATTACCTGACATCTTCCAATTCCCTGAACGGATTTTAATGTTTGAGATATCGTTAGATTTGTCTTACCAGCCCGAGTGTTCTTAGAAATGTGACGTCAAAAAAAAACAAAGATGGCGGCCACCAGACATCATTTTGTAAACAAATAATAAATAAAGTTGACGAACTACCTATATCATGTGGGGTATCATTGAATAGGTATTTTAAAATCATTATAAGGTTTCTTTAGTCATTAGTTAGTGAAAACAACCGTTTAGGATTTATAACTATTCAAAGTTTAATAGTCGGATCCGCTATCCGCTATGCGCAATCACTCATGTTTTCATTGTCATCGTCATTCGAGGTTTGCTTTACACAAGTTTAACAATTGCAACAGTGGCGGAGCGCCCATGCAACCCGATTCCCACCGGTTTGACTTACAAAATCTTGCTACAAACTACTTGCTGTTAATTTAATAAATCATCAATTTATGTATACAAAATATCCATTACCTAAATACAATTTGATAATACGATTTACTTTAGCGTCATAATAGATTTAAGCTAACCACTACGAAATCTACGCACGCGAATGCCAAACGCAACGCATTTCATAAAGCCAAACAAGCCGGCGGAGTTTAGCATGCCTCCTAGTATCGTGATTGCGATGCTAGGAGGGGTCAACACAGCTGGGGCCTGTACCACAAAACTTTACAAGCGTACAATTCGACAAATTTGTCAACTTTTTCTATGGAGAATCGCACAATTTTGTCGAATTGTACACTTGTAAAGTTTTGTGGTATAGGGGCCTGGTCTTCCCATTCTTCCCAATCGTAAGACTTTGAACACCAAACCTGAGGAATGAATTTTCCTCTTACTGACTTTTCCACTAAGTCCAATATCGGATAGCTAGACTGAAAGTAGTTCTTATTGTCCCTAAATACGGTGACAGTTCACGTCAAAATAGTGGCCAAGCGTGATGGTCAAAGTACGAATAATTTTGAATCTACTTTGTAATCGATGCTTGGTTTCCGATTTCAATTAAAACTTTAACTGTGCAGAAAATTATAATTAAATCCAAAATATACGTGCATGTGAAATGATAATTTATCTTTGTGTTAATTTGATAAATTATAACGTTTTATGCACTCAAAAACAGCACATTAAGGCATTTTGACGGAGCTCTTCACACGCCGGGAACGATTCTGAGACTGAAGTATAATCGATTAATGAAGTAGTTTTTAATAACGTGGCAGATTTTTCTCCTATGCTTTTGGCAGAGGGGTAAGTATATCAATGGCGGCTCCCGTCTTAAATGCTTTAAGGCGCAGGGTAGGGCAAGGCCTTCCCCATACAAACTTTGTGCAGGTTTTATTCGTCGGTTTTGGCACTAACAAATATAATTTTTTTTTGGTTGTAAATATTAGATATGCGAAGATCGTGATGTGAAAATTTTCAAATATTTCAAAAAAATTCAAGATTAAAAAAAAAAAGTAATAATAAAAAAAAATTACATCACGAAATAGCTATGAGAAAAATAAGCATACTGACCAAAAATCATAACTTTAATGCAAACACAAACGAAGTAAATCCTGCACAAAGTTTGTATGGAGAGAGCTTGCCCTACCCCTCCTCTTAAGGTATATGTGTAGATGGATTATTCGAATATGAATATCAATATCTTTGTTATTTATTTTCTTTAAATCATGTCATTGAATTTTCACTTCTAACGGCACTCCCGGAGTGCAACCCGTTGTTTTTTTTTAATTTTTATTATTGTTTATTATTTATATACACTCTGACGATCTTTTTGTGAATTCATGCTATTTTAATTTTGTAAAATGACATGTTAATTTTCAATAAGAAATAAATGAATCTAATCTAATCTAATCTAATCTATTTCTTTCTCGTATGATTATTAAAGCAAATATAACTATCGAGCACTAGCACAGGCCCAATATTTGACATTTTAAAACCTTAATTCATAAAGGTGTAGAATAGGTGTCAAATATTAGGAATAAGATATCAAGAATTAGGACGATTATTTTACTTTTACATTAAAAAGTAAAACTTAGATTAATTTCAACGGTAAAATCATTCGCATCGCATACTTAGACAAAGCTGACCGCAACCAGCTATAACACATTTAGTAAAAACCCGTTAAATAATTCCGCTATTTTGTGTGTCAATGCGTCATAATGTCCTTACCGTTGAGTACCGTTATTAGTAGGGTTGGCAATTTTGAACGTTGGTTTCTTGCACGGTTTAAATGTTTAATATATTAAGTAAATGCAGCCATCCATAGCCTTTGGATGCTAGTAATTTGAGGGGTGCCATACACACGTTGCCAACCCTTTAAACATTTATACACTCCTTTTTTGAACCCGTAACAGCTCATTCCACAACCAGATCGCGGGAGGAAATTACTCTTAAGCTGTTAAAAGTTACACAAAACAAAACACTATCTATACATGCAACTGACAACCCTAGTCATGGGGTCAATATAAGGTGCGTGGGCGCATCACAATTCGCACGCAATCGTTCTGATTTTCGACTCCTTTGTGTATCCACGGCCAAAAAATTACAAATTGACAATGTGGCCAAAAATGGATACAAAGATAGTTCGCAATGGTACTTGGTTAGATGGCCATAAGGCAGAGATGGCCCATCCAAATATTTAATAGAAAAGTTGACTAGATATTGCTAGTTACTGTTCGGTTCGCTTCGCGTGGTGCGTGGGAGCTATGGTATGATGAAAATGTTAGTAAAAAAAATCCTTGTGAATGTTTTGCCTATTGCAGGACGAAGTTAGATTCGAAAAATACTTAATGGTTATTGTTGTATTTATTGCAAAGTATATTATTATTATATATTAGCAATGCATTTTTCTATCCTCAAAATAAATTCGTGTGTGTAAGATTATGTTTTTACAGCGTTGAAGAAAAACCATGGTTAACTACCCCGGGCTTAGCCTATCTGAAGCTCATTCGAATTTTAAATATGAAAAACTAGGTTTTGGCAAGCGATTATACTTGCGTAGAACCACATAGTTTTATCTTACTGTATTTTCCACCAGTGTTTGACTTGGACAATGAGTTCTAGTAAAATAGTGAATTCAGGGCGCAAACTAATCTACAAAAGTACAAATCAAGTTTAATTTAATTTGGTTCAGCAAATGAATGGAAAGGTGACAACCTGGCTATATAATTGAGGTTTCCAGCTCAGCTTACAGGTTATATGGTCATGTTCTACGGTGACCTTTTGGGCGAGTTGGATTTTATATGATCACAATACAGGCTGGAACAGAACTAGGAACTTTCCTTAGGCGACTTCCTGACTTGGCGGGGCGGGATCGATATGTGACATTTTCTTCTTTGACGTAAACTTACTGACGTCGCAAAGATTCTCACTTGACATAATACTGTCAGTATTACGTTTGCGCAGTAGTAATATCATGCGCAGAAGCGAAGCAATACCGCCTTCGCATCGTCTCGCTACCGCGCATCCCGCGCCAGTCAGGAAGCACTCATTTAAATGTAGGGGCGCAGTAAAAAATGGTATCGCGTCGACTGACAGCTGACACTAACATTTGACACTTTTCTCATATCGTACTGCCTCCGCACCGACAAATCAGGAAGTCGCCTTACAGGGAATTGGTTACTATAATTTTGTTTTATAAATGGTGTTAATATTTTTAATCTGTTTCGAAAAAGCTATAACTTTTTAAGTAACAGCACGTTTTAACCTTATTTTATTAGAAAGCTTCATTAATTAGTTTCATGTGTCACTTCAAAATGGTAATACCTACTTTAAAGCTGTTTTTAAAATGTTGAAGCGATAAGTATGGTTGTGACTTGTGACAAAGAGAATGACTCTCCTATTTGTCTACCTGCGCTATGCTTGTGACTTATATGAAAAGTAATAGGTATTTTCATGTTTTAATTTTATTTCATAGGCAAGCTTCTAATGATTGCTATTCGATTGCACTATCATTTAAATGGCAACGTACTTTGAGGAAAGTCCCTTCGTCTGTTCGACCCTGTATAACCTTTTGACTTTGATGGGTAGATACTGCTTAGTCGGTGTATCGAGTAAGTATCGAGCCAAGCCTTTTATTTTTTGCCTGCTCTCTTAGCAAAAGATGCGCGACCTACCAAATGGCGCGACATAGTTACATACAAAAATATGTCATAGTGGTTACTGTCCCAGTAAAAGCGAAAGGCTTTGGCGGTGTCAAAAGACGATGTTACAATAAACATTCTTCTGACATGCGACACCAAAATAACGCCAAATGGTTTTTTGTTGTTTTGGTAGATATAGGTACGACTAACCCACCCATAAAATGGTAATTAACGATGGTCGTCGGTGACGACTCTCACCCTGACCAATCGTGTCATGGTCAATGATTCACCCACTTTCTACCTGTAAACTGAGTCATCAAGAAGCCCAATTGTCTGTTGAATGGTTAAAAACATTTATGGTCGGGTCTTTTAGCCGAGCGGCCTGGTCAACCATAAAAGTGGTCTACCACTAAGACCAAGAACGTAATAAGACCGCCTGTTGTCTACCGTTAACATGTTTAATTTTAATCTTGTTCCCTTTTGTATTTTTGGTAAAAAGTAAATAATATTTTTATTGTATTTTATTATACCACTTTAATATCTCACTATTTGTATTGTATTGTACCTGTTTAAGACCTCAAAAGGAAAACAATACAGTCGACAAGTAGACCACTGTATTGGCTGCGACTATACATTGTTTATTTTATAAAATGCTTTAAAATACCTACATACTTGTTACACGACTTAATCGAATTTAATTTAAGTGTATTTAATATTGTATTCGCGGTTTACCTTCCCTGTTTTTATAGGTACCTACCGTAACACAATCGTAATACTGAATTACATGCTGAGTAGACTTGAAATTTGAATCGAGGAAAATGACTCATTTCACATACTAAAAGTTTGAAAACTGATTTGAATTGAATTCTGAAGCTTTATAATATACAGAAAATTAATTTTCAATTGAAACACGTACTTTATTTTACTCCCATCTTTGAACTATTCGGCAGTTCTTCTTCAGGATGAGTGCATTCGCGGCGAGTTCGTACGAGTACACTGTCTTCTCCAATTTTAATTTCGTTTTCATTTTCGACTAATTTCTATTATGATGTTATAATCTTGGAACTTCTGTAAACACTCGAATGACTTCACTTTCATCATCGAGAGAAGGCCTGTACCCTCAATGGGTCATAAATATGCTGATAATGATGATTAATTGACTTCCTAAGCATTCGATCACCAAGTTCACCAAGAGACAAATCAGAACTTTCTTATACTTAGTCATTTTAATAAAATTGTTATAAATTCACCAAAAGCATGAATGTTTCTACCAAAGCCAGTTACACATATTATTATTTTTCACAGATTATATATTAACCGACCCTCGTATCACCTTTACGACCTTGCATTGGCGTAACAACTATTTGTGCATATCGAACTTCATAATGACTCAATCAAAACAAAAGATAGTGTCGAAAAATCGCAAAATAGACGACATGTGGTCTACGCAGTTCCTTATCTATCGAACTAGGTCCGCGGTAGATAGGTAGCCTTATCAATGTCCTTACAACACCACACAGCCAGTATTTGTTTGCTCGCGCGCTGCTACATAGTTGCTTATGCTCAAGTCTTCGCTCTTATTGCGTTATGTCTTAGGTATATAATCGCTTGAATAATTTTGTTTGCTCAATGCAATTACGCGTATGTTATAAGCATTGTAGGTTTTCTTTTGTTGTGTCAAAGCTTCCGAATTTGGGCAGTCGTTGATAAATATATCTTTAGATAATGGTACAGTTACATTGAGAACGTAAGAATGTACCAAAGTAGGTACAGTACAGTCGACCAATTTGATTTCTGGACCACTTTGTACCTTTGTGATATGAATATGAGATATCTAGTAACTTTCGTATAGATTTTCACTGTGACAAGGTACCAGTGGCGGCGCGTCAAAAATATTCTTAGGAAAGCCGGAAATAATTTGCCTTTCTTATACTTCATGAGCAGTAGTAAAAGAACTGCACTGGCTGAAAATTAGGTAAGCCGGTGGGAATCGAGTTGTATGGACGCTCCGCCACTGCAAGGTACGTAGTGGCCCTGATCAAATTGGTTAACCGTACCGTGCCTACTTCCGAATACGAGAAGAAAATAATTATAAGTTGATATTTGACGCATTTTTTCCTCTGATTTTGATGTGTTTCGCCGTCATGTTCTGGCTTGCTAGGTCGGCGTGAATACAAATACAGTTGACAATTGGCTGTTTAAAATAACATATTTAAACCATGATAGGTCTTACGAGGATGTTTGACATCTCCTCCAACCTAGTGATGAAACTTAGCTTCAAGTAACATAGAAAAGAATGACGATAAATTGTGAAAACCTAAATCTTTGTTTGGTCAATGAGTCAGTAGGTCACTGTACTTGGTCTGCTAAAAACGTGTGTGGGACGAAAAGTAACAGTGCTTAAGATGCTAAACGTTAGTGCCGTAGCAGTAAAAATAACTGAGCAAATATTTGGCGTATTATACGGAAATTGGAACCAAATATCGTTTGCATAGAAAGTTATTGGAATACAGCAAGTAAATTTGTTTGATCGTACTTTTTATATTGGGTTTTAGTACAAAATGGGCTCTAAGATATTACATAACATAACGAGAACATAACGTAACCTTAAAACAGAAATACAGATTTTTTCGTCGACAATTCGTGACATTTAAAGACAATTGACAATTGATTGATTCAATGGAACTTGCTAACTATGTAAACAAAAGACATAACTTAGTTTTGCCACTGTTTCTCCTTGAATTTTCACACCACCTCATCAAGTTAAACACCATTGAAACCATACACTATTGAAACAGTAAAATACAAAATCATAAAATATTATAACTGTATCTTGGATATTTCATTAAAAGTTTAAAGTAAGTTAAGTTATATTTTCAATATGGCGGTTTGTTTACATAGTTAGCAAGTTCCATTGAATGATAATGTATACGTACTACTGTGCGTTTTTACAAGAGCTGTGTAGCATATATTTTTCTATGTACGGATACATAAATTCTTTGATTAAACTTGATATTTTATCTAGGTAACATCCGTAGTGGCGAGTGGTTTGCAAGGTCGCATGCTTTCGAGTGTGATTCACAACGGAAAGACGCAGTAAGGGAATACCTGAGTGAAAGTGACGGAACTAGTCAGGCTACTTGGTGTAAGGTTTTTACGTCATTGTATAATCTGCCTGGTTTTTAATGTTTCCGGAATTTTGCTTTTGGAATGGTATTAAGAAAAGGAAATCCCACCGAGACTATGCTTGCATGCATACTAAGGCCCAGTCATACGCATTCTTATCTAGGCTAAGGCTTAAATTTAACAGCTAGTGTATTTTATAAAATAGTTTCATTCATTCATTTGATTTGTTTTTATGTTCATAAAAAGTGAAGTAATGAAGGAAGAAAACAAAACTTAAATGAAAAATGAGAGAAAATCGTTCGTCCACAATGAAGTGACACCGAGTGATATATACATTTATGTATGTCGATGTTTGTATGTTAAAATGAAAAAGAAATATACAGGGTGATATGATCGAACGGCACCAATATACAATCGTTACATTAATTCCATAAAATTTTCATAAATCTATTCTATTGGGATTAATATTCTACCAAACTTAGATACGTGTGAAGAAATAAATTTATGGGCATGCGACAAACGTGTCCGAAAAATGGCCATGACAACACGTCCAAAACGTTCAGTCAAACAAAACACGATAAAGTCCCGTTCTGCTAAATAAAGACGTGTCCACCTCCGGGGCCGCACGTTGCATTATTTGTAAATGTACATTGTAAAGTACATGTTCATTAAAATGCGAGAATTCGCACGTATGTTGCGTATTTGCAACAGTATCACGTCGCAATGTCGATGCGTCACGTACTTTCACAAATCTGAGATAGTGTAACTTGCTTAATTTGATTTCGATAATAAATCCAATCATATAACAATAAATCGGAAGCTATAGAGTTGTGGAAGTTCACAAAAGGACTAAAACAATCAAAAGCTACAATGCCAAGTTTTCTAAAGAGCTATTACAACTCAAGTCTGGTCGAGGCGGCATAGAAGGCCCACACCTAACCAATGATATTAAAATAATAATAATAAAACCAAGCTTGATATTGTCCTCTAAGGCATCCTGTAGGCCTAGCTCATGATGGCCGCGAGAGTTTGTCGGCTTATCTCGAGCTACGCGTCTTTTTTGATTAGTGCTGTTAGAAAGTGACTGATAGCTCGAGAAAAGCCGACCTACTCGTAGGAGTAGCTGAATAGTTCGTACAAAACTGTAGGGCCAAGTGTTGTCAAATTAACGCAAGCAAAAATCTACCTTACAGTTAGAGCACTAAGTCTAATTTTGCTTGCGTTCGTTTGACAGAATTTAGTCTTAAGAGTTGTGTCCGTCTTCAGACGTAGACTCCGTCTTCAGAGTATCTTCAAACGTCTTTTTACTACCTACACAGTCGAAATATTAAAAACTTCTTATGGATTTCTTATCTTCTGACTTGAACAATAAAGTTGATTTTTGTACGGTTGTTTCAGTATGATTCGGCTAACTTAAATATTGTGAGGTATATATTTCACACGCATTTATTTCCTTGTATAGTCAAGGCCTTCCCTGCAGCAGAGCCTTGGGTCATTCAACTTTAAATGGTGCTTATTTTAGTCTTCTGCTTTGTGAGATAGCATCCTATACATTTTCTTTAAAAGGTACCGATAAGGACCAGAAATAGTCCGTTTCTATTGGTTTCTATGTGAGGAGTAGGTAAATTAGAAAAATTAAAAACACGATTGCACCACTGTCCTGAATTCAGAACGTTTAGCGAGCGGTACGTACCTACAACTCCCCTCCCCTAGTCAGGATTCTGAATTCAGGACAGTGTAATACCCGCTTTATTCCTAAACCGGCTCAGGTCATTTTCCTTAAGGAAATAATAAAACCATTGGTTATCGTCAGGGACACATATTTTGGCAATATCGTTAGTGTTATGCCATTCATGTGATTCTTGCAGGATTCTTAAAAACTTTAGTTATGTATTTATAAAATGTATGTAAACGACTGAATGATTGACGCCTTAATTCCCTATTGTTTATGAATTACCTAAAATTGAAATAATGGTAATTGGAAACATTGGGTCGATGTCGAGCAAAGGATCGTTTACCTTAGTTCGTCTTAAATCAAACTTATATCAATTCGGTTTATCATTGTATCAAATCAACTTCTATGTTCACAGAATTTTTTTTACAGATAAACATTCAAACATATTTTTTGTTTTGTTTTATACCTTTTAATTTCAATCAATTTATTTAATGGCTAAATTAAATGTCTGCAATAAACGTAACAAGTATCATTTAGATGAATTATTCACACAACCAATGTAAGTAGATAGTAATAATAAAATGATAAGGTAATCAATTCATGTAATCTAATCCAAAAAGTACGATTACGATACGTTTGATTATAAATGTTCAAAAGAAATAACAAAATAACACACGTGGTACTCTCCCGTGGAGAATAGAAATAAAAAACTAAAATAAATATCTACCAACCTTTAAAAACTAGAAACAATCCAAACCCAGTTCGAAAATTAAATTCACTATCACCGTTAACTTAAGTCACACGAAATTCAATTTAAATTTTCAAATATAGAATTCGACCAGTAGTTCCTGCGATCGGTTTGCAACTGGCCATTTGGCAAGTATAGCATTGACAGCAGTTCGTTCACTTAGAAGAAATAATAACAATATATTGTTATTGCAATTTAAACTTTATTACCACATAGTAAGGTTCCAGGTAAAACGTGGTAGTTGTTTATGGGACTTTGTCGTGCTAGTGCTAATGATTGAGGTCAGTGACGTCTTTTTTCTGATAACTTCCGAACGGATCGCTCGTGAGATAGTTGATTTGAAATCTGGGTTGGTGAGAGTGAGATAGCGGTTTTGGGAAATGTCACGCAGTTGTTTGTTGTCTGTGGTCAGCATTTGTCACTAATTGGATGTTAATTACTTTTGTGGATTAGGTTTAACGTTGGTTCAGGTTTAGGTGGTCGCAATGCCTGCTACATGCTATTATTCACTTCCTATTCACTTTTTGAGAATATTGTTCAATGACGACTGGATGGAATGCTGATGGGGAATCAGTTGCAGTTTAAATAGGATACTAGGTATAGGCATGATGACTAATTTTTTTCTCATGCCATTCGAACATGTTCTTAGAGACATCAAATGTTTGTATGGGACCACCTACAAATAGAACAACACAAAAGACGAAAGTAAGAGGCAAAGTACAGAATAGCGGACAAGCACTAAAAACGTTCCATATGGATTGGCTGACAGGCCTGACGTCACGCCTGCTTCTTCGTAGGCACTACCGTTGTGGGCCAATTTTTTGGCATTGTAGTTTTTTTTTACAGCGACATCTACCAGAAGACTCAGGCTTCATTACGGCACTAACGTCTCAAATTATGTTGAGAAATCGTTAGTTACGATGCGCTTCCCTTACTAAATGAATTTTCCCTTATTCCAATTTCAATTCAATTCAAATTTCAATTCAATTTTTTTTTTAATTTTTCCTTTATTTCCAAAATTTCTGGTTTGCGTTAGCAGCGTTACTGCTTAATACACAATTACATTTATTAATACTTAGACCACTGCATTTATTCAATTCAATATCGTTTATTTTAGGCATTGCCCATAAAGTGTTAGTGGATACAATTTAAAAATCTTACAACTACAACAATAATAATAATAATAAAGTTTCAAAATGAATAAAGAGAATGATAATAATATACAATAAACAATAAACAGGCAATAAACAGAATGGCTTGGACCGGATGAGTATAACATTCAATTAAAATACCTACGTAATTACCACAAATAAAAATTAAAAATAAAATAAAATAATAAAACAGTAACACATTAAGTGGTAGTTTTTTATATTGCGTGTCATCCAAGACCACGCGCCCCTCCACGGCGAATCTCATACTAGATTGGGCTGTGGAGGGGCGCGCCTTCGTGGCTGACACGCACTTTATTGGAATTATTAAAACCACTTTGTTTTAGACGCGTATGAATGTCCGTATCATCATTCTCCTAGCGTTATCCCAGTACAATTGCATCCTGAAGGATGCCTGGGGTCCGCTACCTAATCCCAAGATTTGGCGTAGGCACTAGTTTTTACGAAAGCGACTGCCATCTGACCTTCCAACCCCGAGGGGAAACTAGACCTTATTGGGATTAGGCTTTGTCAAGTGAGTGGGCAACTTGACTGTTAGAACTTAGAAGTTCTCAAGCCGCCCGAAGGCCTCCAACTTGGCTTAACGTCTGCTGCCATGGACAGCAACCGGGATCAACGGCTTAACGTGCCTTCCAAAGCCCGGGAGCGCTCAGTTAGTAACCACACAAAGCGGTCAACCATCCAAGTACTGACCGCTGCCCACGTTGCTTAACCTTAGATACCGCAAGCGGTACGCAGGCGCTGCTGGGCCACGAGCGCTCCCGCGTATTAATGTCAGTATCAGTTGGTGTTTTAAATAGTGACTAGGTATTTTGGCTCTTAATGCTTACGCGTTATGATATCCTTTAAGAGCAAGTGAGATGGAAACATTACCTCTACATTTTACAAATTTCTAAGCACATCTAAGGTATGATCATGCATTCAGTCACATTGAAACTAAGTTAGGAACTTAAGGCGAAGTCTCCAAGTGGCCGGTGCGCTCGGACGCGTCGCTATTGTACAACTTACCCTTAACTCGGACCATTGTGTTCGCTATGGTGTCTACTAGAGAATTTCTCCACAATATATAGGTTGTCTAGAAGAGATCGCCTTAAGCGATAAGACCGCCTGATGAAATTTGGTATGTGGGGTTTTCGGGGGCGAGCAATCGTTCTAGATAGGTATCATGACAGGGAAAACGCCGAGCAAAGCTTCGTCGCCCAGATATTGGCCTTCATGCAAGAAGGTAGTACTATTTTAAGGTTTAAAATATGGTTCTCCTTATATTTTATGTTGTTGTTATACTTAAATTAACATTCAGAAAATAAAATTGACGGTGAACAGTTTGTTATAATATAGTGTAGGTACCTTACCCACATTGTATCTAGGTTTTGGGCCTCCAGGTCGACCGCTTAACGTCAAAGCGTATTAGCTGACCGGTACAGTCGCCGGCAAACATCTTGAACCTAACCTTGAGTGCGTCAGTGCGCAGTAGCGTGATTTGTAGGTACGTAAATCGGCTACTGCGCACTTAAGGTTAGGTAAAAGATGTTTCCCGGCAAGTATAGTATAGCACACGGCGAGTCCCTGCTTCCCGCTATCCCTTCTCTCTAAGTCTCAATTAAGCGGTCGACTTTAAACATACGCGTGTCACGTAGTTTATTCTCATACTTTCTTAAGAAAACACGATTCAAAAATATTAAAACTCTTTCTTATCTAACATATTGCTCTTATTGTTCTCCTTTGCGATGTACTTTGGTGGGTCATGGTCAGTGGACACGGGAGCTGTATCAATGTCCACTGCGACAGGGTCCGGTGTTGGCAGCGGGGGCAGTAGGCTGGTTGCTTCTTCGTACACCGTGACGGCTACGGCGGCAAATGGCATATTTGATGCTGCTAAAACTGTGAGGTTTTGCTGTAAGTGTAGTCAATTAAATACAGCGTCGGATGCTCAAAAAATATAATGTCAATGACTGTGTGATGTACGACTTAACAAACTTAGGTGTTAGGATCTCGCTCTAAGGCGATTTCCTGACTTGGCGGGGCGGGATCGATATGTGTCATTTTCTTCTTTAACGTAAACTTACTGACGTCGCAAAGATTCTCACTTGACGGAACACTGTCTGTATTTCTTTTGCGCAGTAGTAATATTATGCGCAGAAGCGGACCAGTACTGCCTCCGCATATCGTCCCGCTTCCGCGCATCCCGCGCCAGTCAGGAAGCACACATTTAAATGTAGGGGCGAAGTAAAAAGCGGTACTGAGTTGACTGATAGTTGACACTGACATTTGATAGTTTTCTCATATCGTACAGCCTCCGCACCGACAAATCAGGAAGTCGCCTTAATCTCGTAAGGCTCACCATATAAAAAATTACTACAAGTTGTGTATATAATCATGTTGTGTAGGACATAAAGTTGAATTCTGTTCGTCACTAAATAAAATGAAACAGCAACATACAACTACTACATGAGGTACATTTTTGTTACATACTGGGCCTTACGCTTGCGAAGATTATGGTGACAATAGATTAACTACTTACTTTCGGATTGTCTTAATCTTCTTTGAAACTGGCCCGATTTTCTATCCATGATTTTTTCCTCTATAATAAGACTGATCTGACTTCTGATCTGTCTGTGGTGGATTTTTTTTTCTCTTTGTGTTATTGAACACATACGATCGAATTCCTTGCAGATTTTTGTCAAATAATTTTATAATATATCTCACAAAAATAGTATTCTGAGTAACGTTTGATGATAAGAGCTTTGCAACAACAACTAACAATTTTGATCAGATCAACTATGTTTATTTAAGGTACATCTATCTTATTACTAAAATGATGTAAGTCGAAACGGTTATCACTTTTACGTTTATAATACTATTGTTATAAGGTTAATTTTTGAATACACATTTTCAGCGATCACAACCTGTTTCGTTTCCATTTTGGTATTTCCCCGTAAGTTCACCTTTAAGGTAGGTATAGCGATTTCCACAGATCAGGTGAAATTCAACCTTATGTCAATGATATTTAAAAACTGACAGGTTTTTTTGTCTCCACCTTAGTTGCCTTTCTGCTGTTAAATTTTATTACTGTACATATTACTCGATGCGTCACCAAATAAATATACGCAGCTTTTCTTAAACCTGACGTGCGCGGTTGGGGAGTAGCCTCCGGGAAAATCCAGGGGAAACATCCGACACGACCACGCTGGTCTGGTTCTCTTCTTCTTAGTCGGTCACTCTTGTCATGTTCGGTGCGTTGTTGTAGTTTTCGAGGACAGCTCTGTTAGCGATAAGCTTCCATTTCTGCCGGTTAGAGGCATCGCGAGTACATTGGACCATGGTGGATTCCGTAGCTTTTTTTATCAAGTCAGTCCAGCGAGTTGGTGATCGGCCACGTGCTCTCTTGCCTTCCACTCGTCGCTGAACCACCAGTCTCTCCATTGAATCTTCGTTTCTGGAGATGTGACCAAAGAATTTCAGTATTTGTAGTTGCACAATTGACGAAAGTCGATCCTTAATATGAAGCTCTTTGAGGATGGAAACGTTAGTGCGAAACGCCGTCCACGGGATTTTTAAGAGGCGTCTCCAGCACCACATCTCTAATGCGTCGATTTTACGGCGATCCTGGAGTCTCAGAGACCAAGTTTCAGCCCCATAGAGAAAGATTGGGAAAACAAGGAATTTCATCAGTCTGACCTTCGTCTTCTTGGTAACCCTCTTGTCGTTCCAAATCTTTCTCAGCCGCTCAACCGCCGACCTGTTATTAAACATGGGAAAATACTCTAAAAATGTGCGCTCCAGTGAGAGTGATTGAGCTGCTTTAAACCAAATCTGACGCGTGTGCAACTGTGCAATCTGCAATCTATTGATAGGATGGACGACGCGTAAGAAATAAAATACCACCAACCGCACCACCAATTGCACTGGGACTGGGACCAATTTAAACTGCACTTAGGTACCGAACTTTAAAAAAAAAGTAAGTTTATTTGCGCCAAAAATAATGAAAGGCCTACTCAAAAAGCTAACCAACCGCCACTACACCTCCGCCTAGGTACTTCCCTTTAAGTCAGGCTAATTGACTTGAGAGCGAGGGGCCTAAATTCCCTTCTGCTGTCAACACAGTAAATTCTCAATTTTTATAGATGTATGTATGTATGTATAATTCTTTATTGTACATGAGTAAACATAGCATAAAAATACAAGAACAGTTGACATGCATGTACAAAGGCGAGCTTATCCCTATAAGGGATTTCTTCCAGCTAACCTTTGAAATGTCTATATCATTACCAATAGACGAGTTTGAGTTTAAGTTTGGAGCGGCAATACGCACGTGACTCCTTTGAAATTGCGGCCGTCTATAGTCTGCGACCAAACTCAAGTGGATTTGGGCAGGACATCTTGCTAGGCAGAGTGATGGCAGGTGGACTAAAAGAGTTTACGACTGGTGGCCACTTCGTGGTAAAAGGAGCGTCGGCCGTCCACCGGCTCGATGGGTCGATCATATTAGGAAGATCGCGGGTCACTCTTGGATAAGACTGGCTTAGACCGGGAGGAGTGGCGTACTCGAAGAGAGGCCTATGCTCAGCAGTGGGCGATTACAGGATGATGATGATGATAGGCAGGGCCCGTACTTTTCATGCCGATGACATCAATTTGACGTCACGCAACATATAGGATGATTAGTCGTCAATCATTTTAATCATGTACTTAAATGACTTCAAAAGTAATCTATTCACACGTGGAATAATTAATACCTACTTGATATGTGAAACATAAATGAAACTTTTTCCTTTGTTAAAAATAAAATTTAGAAATCCACCAGGACACACATTTATATGATTTTAACAACTTATACAATTAGTCATATATTGCTGTACACATTTTTGTGCCTATATGACCGTTTGTTTCTCTCAATAAATAAATAAAAAATAAATAGATACATGAAAAGTATAAAAACAAAACAAATATAGTTTCATTTCAGTTTCACGTATCAAGTAGGTATTAATTATTCCACGTCTGAATGTACATTACTTTTGAAGTCATTTTGTACATGATTAAAATTATTGACGACTAATGATTAATAATTACAATAAAACTCTGTGGGATCATCCTATATGCAGCGTGAAGTCATCGGCATGAAGAGTATAGTAGAAATTATTTAAAATGTCCGACATTTTATAAAACTTGTCATTGGACTTTGAATGTTCACGCTTGGGCAGTAAAGTCGCTTTTTGAACGGCCTAATTTGATACAACTCGGACATTTCAAATAATTTTAAGTATACGGGCCCTGATGATAGGCTACGATATCCGATTACAATCAGGTTGACCGTACGCTTGTTTTGTCGTTGTATATAAAAAAGAACCTAACGAAAAAAGAACGCATCGGGGAAATACCTAGATGAAACTGAAAACAGTCATCGCTGTAAAAGTGTATTCAAATATTAACCTTATAACAAGTGTATAATGGCCTAAAGTGAAAGGTATAACTATTTCGACTTAAATCGTTTTAGTGATAAGATAATTGAACATGAATCGGTCGACGTTGTTAGTTGTTGGTGCAACGCGGTCGTAATCAAACGTTAACAAATATAGTGTTTTGGAATGTAAAATTCATTGACTGAAATTTGCAAGAGTTTTGATCGTGTGTGTTCAAGAATATACAAAGAAAAAAGAAAAATTAAAAACCGACCAACACCCAAAAGCGATCAGAAGATTACGTGAAAGTGTGTCTAAGTAGTCTTTCTCTAGTGAGAAGAAAAAAATCATCATGGACAGAGAATCGGGACAGATTAAAAGAAAATTAACACAATCGGAACGTAAGTTGCGTCATTAATTTATTTTTAAAACCATTATCCCCGGACCTATTGACCTATTTTCAAATACATTCATTTACGCGTTGCAAGCACATGTTACGTTTTTTAAACTGTGTAACAGATGAGACTGCATGTAGGTATTGAAAATTATGTTACACTGTTTGACAACAAAATTCAAATTGTTACGAGTATGTTATGATCCGACCGATTGTTATATTAGAGGTATGTTATGACCAATGTTACCATTACGGTCTGTCAAGTTTGATAAAAATAATAATTATATCCTCTCCTCTTCGCTTGTAAAGATTAAAACTATAAAGGCTGACGTCCACTAGGCTCGCCGAGGCGAGTCGAATCGAATCGAAAATAATTCGCCTCCATACATTAACTATGAAAGTGCGTCGATTGACGCAGAGCCGAATCGAATCGACCGAATGGACGCACTTTCATAGTTAATGTATGAAGGCGAATTATTTCGATTCGATTCGACTCGGCTCGGCGAGCCTAGTGGACGCCAGCCTTAAATGTTAATAAAAGTTACTGTCAATGTCATCATTGCTATATATTTACTTTCATTATGGCGGAATGTGTCATACTCGGTCGATAAAGCAAATACTGATAACTTATACTGAGCAAGCAAAAACCGTTATTTAGGTGATGAACCTTTTCATTCCGCAACTGTGCCTACAGTCAGCCAAAAGTTCTTTGCTTGTACAGTCAGCGTCATATAGTACGTAGCAGCCAAAGGGTCCAAATACTTCGGCACACCATACAAAATATATGGTGTATCGAACTATTTGGCCGCTTTGGCTGCTACATACTATATGACGCTGACTGTACCTTTTATGACTTCCTCCCCCTGCATAACACACCTGGAGCCGTTCAGTGGTGACGGAACTGAAGACTATCGGGCTAACCTGGTCCGAGGTGAAGCGCTTAGCCCAAGATAGAACGAAATGGCGGAGTAACTGTGGACGCCCTCTGCCCCACCTAGGGGTTACAGGACCTTAAGTCAAGTCCCCCTGCATAGAAGTTTGTATGCAGAGGGGTTTGGTTTCCCTGCAACTAACTGTACACAGTAAAAAAAAAATTAAATTTTTGGTATTATAAGCATGTTTCTATAGGTAATACAGGACCATAGGTAAATTCCCTATTGTATGCAGTTGTGGCTGGTTCAAACAGTCATCGCTCATCATCATCCTCCTAGCGTTATCTCAGTACAGTTGCATCCTGAAGGATGCCTGGGGTCCGCTACCTAATTCCAAGATTGGCGTACGCACTAGTTTTTACGAAAGCGACTGCCATCTGACCTTCCAACCCAAGGGGCCAATACACGCATACAATGAAAGCTGAATCCATTACACTCCTTTTAAGACAGTCGTGTACGAGTAAAACGATCTTATTGGGTAATCCCAACGGAACGCAAGCCTAATGGCTTTTTAAAGTGAGTGTCAAATTAGTCATTACATATTTAAATAAAAATTGTAACATAAACATAACATAATGCAAGAGTGGCTTTACTTAAGTATTACTTACCTACACGACTTCCCAAAAAAAGGAGTGTCATGTTCATAAATAATGTATGTTTGTGAGTTTCTTTGTTCCCTCAGAACTTTTCGACGCCCAAATTAGATGTGTGAGATCGTTGGAGTGCTTACGTCAGCCCGAGTAATAGTTATAGGAATTGTGACCTTGCAATATAAATAACATGTCGGACTTTACTTCATTTTGTGTGTTCTGAAAAAAAAAAAATTTTGACGATCTTATCAATGGGTATATCAAAATGAAGAATTTGAAAATACGATTTCAAAATTATATGTAATAAATAAATAAATATTTGTGGACAATCTTACACAAATCAACCTAGCCCCAAATTAAGCAAAGCTTGTACTATGGGTACTAAGTGACGATATAAATACTTATATAGATAAATATATACTTAAATACATAGAAAACATCCAAGACCCAAGAACAACTATTCGTGCTATTCCACACAAATAAATGCCCCGGCCGGGATTTGAACCCGGGACCTCCAGCTTCGTAGGCAGGGTCACTACCAACTAAGCTAAATCGGTCGTAAATATGTAACGTATATATTTCAATTTTACTCAGCCTGGTTTTTTTTTTGATTTAATTATTCTCACATAAGGCAGAGACTCAACAGATAAATCTAACAGTTTCAGCCATAACACCACCATCTAACGAAGCAAGGGTGTACCAAAAAGCATCTAACCTACTGCCTCCACTGCCAACACCGGACCCAGTCACAGTGAACATTGATGCAGCTCCCGTGTCCACAGACCCACCAAAGTACAAGTACCTCGCAAAGGAGACCAAGAAGGAAAAACATATTACAGACAATAATGAGCTTCACTATTGTTAAGTTGTATTTTTGAGAATATAAAGCGGCAATTACACTTCGTCGTTCGCAGCATGCTGCATGCGGCGACCGCGAAAGTATAAAGAACACGTTAGTCGGCCGCATTCGGCGATCGACAGCTGCCAAGTCGCCGTAGTAGGCGGAAACACTAGTGTAAAGACGACGTTTGTTGGCCTAAGTAGTTTAAAATGAATTCGGCGACCGCATTAGGTGTACGACGCAGTGTAATTGCCGCTTTAATAATGAACTACACGACAAGAAGCTAGAAGAGATCTCTCATAGGAATAAGCTGCCCTTTTTAATAAATTTAATCTTATGTGACATATATGTTTTTGTGTGTAATAAAGTGCTTATATACCAGTGGCGGGGCGTCGATACAACTCGATTCCCAGCAGCTTGACTAATTGCCTAATTTTCAGTCAGTCCCGTGCTTTTATTAACGGCTGATGATATGTCCATACATCACTCATCATCAAGAATAAGAAATGCTGATGAATGAGCCTGATTGAATCATGAAGAATAAGAAAGGCCAATTATTTCCGGCTTCCCTAACAATATTTTTGACGCGCCGCCACTGTTATAATCCTTAGAGAAAAGTGTGATAATGTTTACAGGATAGGACACGTAAGGATGAATAGACTATAAGGTAATAAACAATTCAATCCATCAATCAATCAATCAATTCATTAAATCAATCAATGGTCAAATTATTAGATTTCATTTCCGTTACCCTAAGGTTGTCTGGAAGAAATCGCTCTTTAGCGATAAAACCGCCTGTTGTTTGCCTCTACTTATTGTGGTTTTTTCGTATTGTACTGTGTCCTTTAATTGAGGTGTGCAATAAAGAGTATTTGTTGTTGTTGTTGTTGTAATAAGGTATTTTTATTATGTACTGTATTGTGTTATTTTTTGTGAGGTTATGCAATAAAGAGTATTTGTATTGTATTGTATCAAGCATACAAATCGGGACTTTTACCTTTTACTTAATAAAAAAGGAAAAAATGTATTTGAATGAAGGCGAGCGACTGATAGCATTTCTCTTCGTAGGATCAAATATTTTGCCGTATAACTTTATTCAGGCGCTATTATATATAGTAGAAATTATTTGAAATGTTCTTCTATAATTAGAAGAAATACGTATATAATATCTTTAAACCATAAACTTATGAACAAATATCGATATAAATTCCCGCAAGTGTCTATACACGACCTTTCTTTATTTCCTAACGTTCGTTTGGAAAGTTACGCAATTTTTGCTGGTCTGTACTCTGTACGTCTAGAAAAGGTATTTTTACACTACCTACCTATCCTACCTATCATCATCATCATCCTCCTAGCGTTATCCCAGTACAGTTGCCAGCAGGATGCCTGGGGTCCGCTACCTAATCCCAAGATTTGGCGAAGGAACTAGTTTTTACGAAAGCGACTGCCATCTGACCTTCCAACCCCGAGGGGAAACTAGGCCTTATTGGGATTAGGCTTTGTCAAGTGAGTGGGCAACTTGACTGTTAGAAGTTCTCAAGCCGCCCGAAGGCCTCCAACTTGGCTTAAGGGGAGGTAACCCCAACGCAAATGTTCCGCTCTAACACGCGTGAGTTTATAATTAACCATCCCGCTCTCTACGCAAGCTCTGCGCGCAGTTTTGTAAATATTTAGCTATAGTCATTAAGCCAATCATTCTATCAAAGCAAACCCTGCGAATTTGTCTATAACTATTTACGATCTTTAATTGAGTACAAAAATAAAACGTTAAATATCAGTAATATAGCCGTAGTATTGAAAATACATTCCAAAAAGGGGTAACTTCGCGATTTTTTTCTATCGAGTGAAATTCATCAGGTCATGTAACTGACTGCGATTTTGACTAGACAAGATCCTTATGTAAACCATATATTTTTTTTAGATTTTAAGACACTATATTCTATGTCTCAGATGGTTTTTAAAAACTCAAAAGTGGTAATACACGGCCTTAACGACTGCTGTCATAGACAGCAACCGGGATCAACGGCTTAACGTGCCTTCCAAAGCACGCGAGTGCTCAGTGAGCACCACCCAAAGCGGTCCCCTATCCAAGTCCTGACCGCTGCCCACGTTGCTTAACCTTAGATACCGCAAGCGGTACGCAGGCGCCGCTGGGCCACGAGCGCTCCTACCTATCCTACGTATTTTTTTTTTTTTTTTTTTTATTTGGGGCGTTGATGAATACAATAAAATTATACAAACTTAATAAGCTAAAAACAAAGCCAATTATATACCTAGTAAATGTATTTTTTAAAACCTTACTGTGGCTTTATAATTTGTGGGCGGCCGGCCCCAATAAAGCCATAGTGAGCGCGCGATTGGAGAGTGGCCGGGAAAATCCAGGGGGGTAAGTAGTGAACAAGAACAAGTAAGAAAGAAATAATAATATATAACGCTTACAAAAAATACTGTCAACGTAGGTATTAAGCATACAATTAATAATATTGGATTCATAATACAATTATTTAATTTGATCACATCCATAATTTTTTATCATCGACATTTATTATGCATTATGACATCTAGTTTTAATTATCGACATATTTTTTCATTTTACTTACCTAATTTCAGATTTATAAACAACCAAATTACTAAGTAAAGTTCCTGGTTTCAACTCTCAGACATCTCAATTATATAAAATTAGGTGCATGTTGTAGGCTATAAGAGATTTTAGATTTAAGACTTACATTTTGCACGCTGCAATTCAGCTAAATGTGTGGTCCTTGTAAATTGTAATACGTAAGACCCTTTGTTAACCACATTTAATGCAATAAAGAACTTACTTACTTACTAAGAAAATACCTGATGGTACAAATCAGCAGTTGTAGGTTTTTAGTTTTTTTTTTGCTTTCATAAATAGAAAACGAGCAAATAATGATACATACAATATTGAAGATAGGTTATTGAAAAATGAACCTTACAACAAGGCTGTTATGACTTAAAGTGATCGACTTTCACTTAAATCATATTAGAGATAAGATAAATGAAACTCAATCGAAGCTAGACAGAAAAGTTGTTAGTCGATAGCGAAACCGAATGATCGAAACGTTATACCAATGTTTTTGTGAGATAAACCAATTTGGACAAAGTAAGTTACATAGAAATCAATTATACAAATCAAAAGTTCGATAATACATAAATAAAGGAAACCCTACACGCAATAAGATCAGAAAATTACGTTAAAAAGTGATACAAAGTGGACTTTGGATCGAGTAAAAAACAATCATGGATGGACGAGTAATCATACACCCAGTTGTCGTCAGAAAAATAAGAGTATCGGGACAAATTGAAAGTGAAGGAACAAACTCAGAACGTAAGTTGTTACTATCAAAATTCATTAACAAATATAAAAAAATGTGGTGGTGAGAATACCTCTTTCTACAGTAGGCAGACCAATTGCAAGTCTGAGATACCCTAGAGTTACATGGAGATTGTCAATATATGCGTCAATATTATGTGGCATAAATGACCGTAAGTATCATTTGAGAGCGTTAACATAGAAGTTTGATTTTATGACAGATACACGGAATTGCAGCCCGTAGTATTTGATTTAAATTTCAATTTAATACCTCCATGTGTTGAGAAAAAGGGTCTTGACAGACTTGATAAGCAACGACTATACGGATTTCTTTCTTCACCATAAAACAGGAAATAAGACGAACGGCTGATACTGACCGCCTCTTTATCGACAAGTCGCCTAAAGCTACTAATCACATGATCATCATCATCAATCATTTCTTTTTCACAAACGATATTGTATATTATGGAGTCACGAGGCTTTGAGACCTTCAGTGTAACAACCTCAAATTTGAGTAGCTGGAAAATATAAATGCAAATAACAGCTTAACTAATTTTCAGCGATAACAGCTCAATCTGATAACGCCGGGGTGTACAACGAAGCATCCAACCTACTGCCTCCACTGCCAACACCAGAACCAGTCACAGTAGAAATTGATGCACCCGTGGCTATAGATGCACCAGGATACCGCGAAACTGGAGACAAATAAGAAGATAGAATATGTTAGACCAAAAAGACACTATTTATATTGTTATTCCAATTCCCATTTTGAAGAAATAAAAGTAAACAAATCGATGAAAAACGTGATACCTAGGACAAAATCATCTGGACATACTAGATCTTTATACATAGGGCACAAGCAGAGATAACGATCCACACAATATTATACAACGAATTGAAAAATTAACTATACAAAAACCCTATTATGTCTTAAAGTAATACCGCCACCATTTACACTGAAATGATAAAATTGTAGTGATAAGATAAACGAAACTTTATCGGAACTAAAGAGATAGAAAAGTTGCAAAGTCAATAGCGAAATGCACTGATAGCTAAACGTTCTATAATTTTTAGTCAGCAACGTTCAACCAACAATATTTACATTATAATACATACACAGATCAAAAAATACAAATAGAAAATTTGAATTTAAACTTTCGCGAGACATGTTATAACTTTATTCACTCATCCTGATGAAGAACTCCCGAAGAGTTCGAAACATGTCGCCCGAAGTGACAATTAATACGTGAGTTTTAACCGTTTAGTAAAATAAAATAGAAAATTATAAATATTTTTTGAGCATAGTTTAAAATTAAAGCAACAATTATTATGAGCGAAGAGAAGGGAAACGATCCCTTGGTATTTTGTTTGATCGATTTTAGTTTTTAACGGGTTTTGTACGTCTGTTTGAATTATCCAAAGGGTGTTTGTTATAATTGGTTAAAAATCCTAGCAATAAATTTGTTGGCCAATAAGGTAACTTGTGTAGGTATAGGTCGACTTACAACAACAGGCTGGCGCTGAATGTTTATGATAGTTTCATATATTTCTCGTGCTAGCAGCATTGTGGATCGGCCTATACCTATACCTATATCTATTCCGGCACCTGTATACGATAGGTACTATAATCAAAGCTTCTTGTAAATTGCTTGTCCCAACAAAGATAATCAATTCTTTCCAGTTTTACAAGGCTTTACGAACTGCTCACTTTCACCCCAAATTTCCAATTTCACACTCAAAAAACTTTGACACCAAGTTCCGATAAAACAATTTTCCCCAATCATGGGGCGAATTTACATACTTCCGGGACTTGAGAGAAAAAATCCGACAAAGTGACCGGTGAGGGGGAGCGTTGAGTTGATAGGATTTTGTTTTGGTGATTAACACTTCAAATGAAGTAGAAAATTGGGGGTCAATGTTGGTTCGTCACTTAGCATCGTGTTCTTAAATAATTCAGCGTTTTTTCATGAAATGGCACTCATCTTTAGTAACATTCCCGGGTACCTATATAAGTTATCAGATAGAGAGTCATTGTTGCATTATGTACTGTTATGTGTTACTTTTGTTGAGGTTATGCAATAAAGAGTATTTGTATTGTATTGTAGCACAGATATCGCACGCCGCAGCAAGTTAGTTAACTAAAATGTTGAAATAATTGAAAGACGAAGCTTGGATGGGTTCTATGTATTTTTAATACTTACGATGTATGAACAAAAGTTATTTCATTGAATGTCATGAAGTTAAATTAATCTGTCTGAACGACAGTTGAATAAACAAGAGACGTCTCTTCTTCTGGTCGATAGTTAAAGGTTTATGATGTTACGAACTGACTAAGTTGTGTTGCGAATTAGAAAGAGGAGGGTAGTAACTATAGCCCTTTTCAAAACTATCTTTATATCCACCACAAATCCCAGCAAATTGAACGCATTACGCGTTCCCACTATTCCGCTCACGCGCAACTCATCTACAGACGCGTCGACGGACCGGTCGCGTCAAACGTGGACGCATCACTCACTTTTATACCTTTGTATTTACCTAGACAAAGATGGGCAGACGGGAGTATGGAGAGAAGTGGCTATAGGTAGGCCAACAATAATTTTCGATGGAATATTATTTTTGTGGTTTTCCGGCGGGTAAGAGATGCCATGGATGATGATAAAGACATAACGGGATAATATTAAGTTTTAACCTGGCAATCATTTCTACTTGTAAATGCTTGCGACATCGTCCACAACGCACCAAGTTTCACTGCCAGTTTTTACAATGTTTAGAATGTTTAGAAGATTTGGTGCAGGGGCCTACCGGAAACCGAAAACAGGCACTAGTTTTGCGAGGCGAGGGAAAACCAGACCTTATTCAAATTAAACCGGTTTCCACACGATGTTCTATAAGTTCCGTTCCGTTCCGGTGACTCATCCAGCCAGCAGTTCTGCTGCAAGGACGCGGAGGCGTTGGCCACACCCGGGAGGGAGGGTCGAAGAGGCTTGACGACCTTGCTCAAATGATCGCACTGGCACCGCACAGACAGTCGGCCGGAGGTGCATAGGAACTTTAGCAGCCTCTATCCGTAGCTGCAAGTGCTGTGACAGAGCGAGCGTTCGGACCCTTTCGCTAGGTCCTCTACGTCTTCTGCCGCCCTGGTGTCTCCAACTGACCCTCCTGTCCGAGACACCGGAGAGCCAATAAGTACAGGAGGGGAGTGTAGGGCTATTGCAGTCGGGAGGTGGATTGAAGGGATAGATACAACCAGACCGAATACTAGCATCGTGCCCAGTAAAAGGAAGAATAAATAAATACGTGTGTCAATATGTATGAAGGGAGAATGACTGCTGTTACTCAGATTTGTGAGTTGGAGGGTGGCCATCGTGGCTTTCATCCTGTTGTTGTTCGATCTCGTCTAGTTCAGATTCAGTGTCCGTTTCAAGTAATATTGGTCGGCCAACCTTCCGCTTGCTCTGTTTGTTTACGATATAGTTAAACTTTATTGTCACTAGCAGCTGCGACGGCAACCTGCTGTCGATTGGTATCCGAAGACGACATTAATATTTACATTATTATCTTTCGGGTGTTGTTTTCTAAAGCGGCACTGCGGCATTGTTAGATTTGTAGTTACTTGAGTACTCCAGGTTGGGTGAGAGGGTTTTATGACGCCCTGCTCTGCTCTTACGGTTAGCACAAAGCGGATTAATATTTGGTACTTACACTATAATTAGGTACACCTTATTATCTAGTTACACATAAAAATTAAAAAGTTAAATACACATTTGCCACTCTTAGAAAAGCACACAAAATATCAACAATTCAACATAACACCATCACACTAGATAAGTAGGTAACACAGTTTTATCACAAAATTAATGATTTATGTGTTAATTGCATCATAACTTCAATGTTGAATCTTCAGAATAGTTTTCGGCAGGGTGGGTGAGTTTTAACCAATTCTGGTTAGTGCTTGATTGAGCCCTCACGTGGCCCTCACTAAGTGTTGTCTTCGTGTGAGAAAGTGAGTGCTTCAATGCTTTACGCTCCATCTTGGAGAATTCGTCTTGTTGAGGTTCTTATTTTTCATAGTTAATTTCTTACTTCGAATCTGATAGCTGCGTCTTCATAGCTTTGATTTGAATGTTATGATATATACCTTCGGGTAGCCCTAGTGTTCTTTTTGTTTTTCTTACTAAAAGATTTGAGTTGGTAGTAGGTAACTTTCCCGATTTTAATGTTAAGGGATGATATTACATGTAGGTACTCTCACGGACCTTATGGTTGTAAGACATTCCATGTCAGGTAGCATGCCTATCGTTGTGACTCGAGGCAATATTTTTTTTGTGCCTTACCTACGCACTATTCTTTTGGTTCTAAAGTTTTTATTTTCTCCATTAAGTCATTGTTGGCGACTTCTTTCGCTGCAGTTGTGTGACAGATGTCAGGGACCCGAGTTTCTTTGAAAATATCCCGGGTGCGTTTTTTTTTTGGCTCGGCATTATGTTCAGTTATTACGCAATGTTTTATGGTAGAATTTTAAAATAATG
Source organism: Cenopis cana (assembly GCA_951800055.1). Taxonomy (NCBI): domain Eukaryota; kingdom Metazoa; phylum Arthropoda; class Insecta; order Lepidoptera; family Tortricidae; genus Cenopis; species Cenopis cana. Next base: position 7,297,518 of record OX637492.1, on the reverse strand, counting down.
ATTTTATAACCGGTATCGACTATGAATGTGTAGTTATACCTAATGTTTTTGTCATCACGTAACAGCGCCGTTTAATTGAGACAGGTCTTTGATTACCTCTTGTTAGAGCCGAGAGCCCTAGGTACTAAATTTTAGCAATACAGATTAAAAGAAATGACGATAGTAGAAACCCAGGTATTTATTATCTGTTCTGTGTGTAGGCACACTTCAACCATTTTTCTTGTGTACAATAAGGCATTCACATACATACATACAAAAGAAGGTACCGCCGCGTTATTCAGTTGTCAGGCGTTTACTTTTAGTTAATGCTTTTACATATTTATCTTTATGTTATTTCCGGGGTTGTGAGTATCAACTTACTCGCCTAGATTATATAATATTACGATTATGCTTAAGGGACCACTACACGACCGTGGTGCCTGAGTAGACCTGGCTGTTACCTACATTGTGGACCCTATGCGAATGTGTTTCAAACGAATCATTAATTTTAAAAGAAATGTGAAGAGTTTAAACTGGAAAGAGCTCACCAATTCGCAGGGTTTGCATTGCGTATTATCCCAGCTGTCGTGCATGGGACGGACGGGACGAGGTTGTCACTCACATTAAATACACATACACTCACTATTTATCTAAATACTATATAAGACACTGCACTGCATATTTTGAACTGGCGGTCGGCATTTTAAGTATGAGGTAGAGAATCGCGCGAAGTTTGGTTGACTGGTTGGACGAAGAGTACCGCGGCGGTCCTTGCAGAACACGTGTTTCTATTGTTTCGCGAAGGCCTATTGTTAATTGCCGAGTTTTTATGGATGTTTTGGGCTGCGGATGGACGCGTCCGTACCCTATCGTGTCTCAAACAAGACTCCAACCGGTTTCCACACGATGTTCTATAAGTATTTTTTTTTAATATACGTCCCATGGCGATGGCATGCCATGACCCATGGCGAAAAGGAAATGGACAGGTAATTACTGAAAGCGAACTAAATTTTACCTAAAAGGTGACGGTATAGTGCGCGCCATACACGACGACGCCCCCTCCACAGCGAATCTCATACTAATCTGTGCGCAGTTGTACGGCTTGAGCTGTGGAGGGGCGCGCCTTCGTGGATGGCGCGCACTATATATGAATTTCTTTACCTTTATTTCTTTCTGTTGCCATGTCTAGTCTCTTCCAAGCCCGCCACTTCCACCGTCACGTCGCTCGCATTCGGCAGCGGCAGATATATGCTTTATTGCACGGTTCGTGACGGATTTTTACGACGCTGCCCGCAATATGCGTTCCGCAAAGTGTAAAGTATAAAACGTATTTACTACTCACTTAGGGCTAGGTTAGGCTTGATGTTGATAAGTGACGAAAAATTACCACCATCTCGCTAGATGCCAGAAAGTGCTCTCACGTGTGTTAGAGAAGATTCTCTGGAACCAGTATGCGTACGATACTATGTAGGTGGTAATATACTGACTAACTGGGCTGGCGACCCAAAATGAGTCTAAGCCTCCGACACAAGAGCACGCCACTTTGTTCGGTCCTGCGCAATTTCTCACCAGCTTGCACCGGCTCCGAGCTCACGCAGGCCCGCTTCCACCACATCCTTCAATCAGCCTTAGAACAACCCGTAACCAAATTGTTGTCTGATAAGGTGACTTCCTGACTTGGCGGGGCGGGATCGATATGTGACATTTTCTTCTTTGACGTAAACTTACTGACGTCGCAAAGATTCTCACTTGACATAATATTGTCAATATTACGTTTGCGCAGTAGTAATATCATGCGCAGAAGCGGAGCAATACCGCCTTCGCATCGTCCCGCTACCGCGCATCCCGCGCCAGTCAGGAAGCACTCATTTAAATGTAGGGGCGTAGTAAAAAATGGTATCGCGTCGACTGACAGCTCACATTGACATTTGACACTTTTCTCATATCGTACTGCCTCCGCACCGACAAATCAGGAAGTCGCCTAATAAAGAAATGATTGACAGATTTATCCCAAAGAGGGATCCCCTCGTTATCTCAGTTGGTTTATTTATTTATTTGTTTAGAGCAAGGCATGAAATTCTGAGGTCGTGGATTCAAATTCCTCTTCAATGTTTTGTACCTAAGTTGATTACATGTCATTATTATAAGTAACGATCGTCAATTTTTATAGGCATTCCCTAAGCAAACCACAAATTGTCGTGCTTATCTATCGGACTTCTGCAACCTTCTGAAAATCATACGTTCACAAAATACAGCTTCAAACCAGTTCAAAGGACTTTGGTCATCAAGCACAACACCCAACTGCAAAGATCTCTCTGTAACTCCTCACTATTGTCCGATGTTTTAAGACATCTGTTTTAACGACAGACACAACTGCAATAAAAAAAAACATAGATCAGCCAGTACTCCCCAAACAAGCCCCTATTGAATTATTCATTTATTCATACTAATAATTTTCCCATTCATTTAACCACCAACGTGAAAGTTATCAAACCGAGTAAGGGACGTAAAAATTTTACTGTCCCTATTTTCTGGCCGTAAAGTATGGTCAATCCCGGCATATAAGTAGGGCTGTTTTTATGGATCTAATAACGTGGCCACCCTAGTCCCACAAGGTGCACATATTGCTCACAAATTGTTCTCTATTGTTTTATGATGCGGTTTGTCAAAGTGAAATAAAAGTGTTATTGGAGGCGTATGGACTCTGGGCCTTTTTTTGATGAAATATATACTTATTTTGATACAGTAAGTAGAAAGGGTCAGGCTATATGTAAAGCAATATGTTTGTAGAAAGGGCACGTCGAAATGTCATCTTGCTCGAATTTGGAGCAGCCCAACTGGGGAAGTGTGTTCCTGGAGGTGAGCAAGGTTGCCAGAGCTCCCGAGGATGCACTGTGTTGAGCGCAAGGGATCTAAACTTGTCCCGTCTGCTGTCAACATAGTACACATAGGGTTACGCCTCCAGTAATGGACAAGGCCCAATGAGTCCATTGACTCTTATGTTAAAGAAAATAAGAGTCATTCATTTTTTATAGAACAATCAATTTTAAACCGCATGATCTTTGAATTAGGATTGAAGTGTCCATTACCCGTGCTTGTAAAGTATCCGTTACTAGTGATGTCACCCTAAATTTGGAGAATGACCCCGGAAATCAAAGATCGTCTTTGAATCACTGCGTTGCCAAAATGTTCAGATGTTGTATATACACTACTGGCATTTCATGTCAGTGTGCGAGCTAGTGGAACGGTCCGATCGCTGGTAGAGGCACTTGCACAAAGCGTGCTGCACAAAGGACTGCAGGCGCCTACGTCCGAACTTTCAATAGTACAACTTGTGCTATTGTACTACCATGTAATAGTATGAAGACGTCCAGTAGGTTAAGTTTCCCTTTTCCTCTACATTTTTACCTTTACCTTTTCCCTTAGTTTATTAGAAGAGATCCCTTAAGCTTAAGGGATAAGTTCGCCTTTCTACTTAACTTATTTTTCTGTACAATTGATACCTACAGTCATTTAAGCCGATAAGAGGGGTCAACCTCGGAATGAGAGATAACCAGCTTTTAAAAATGTATAAGTACACCTTCATTTTGGCTTTCTATAAGCTGCCTCAAAACTCACCGCAAATCGCATAGCCGCTTCACAAGTTATTCAAGGTCAAAGGTCACAAAATTTGGTTTTTCGCGATTATCTCGGTTCCTGTTACTCCGACGATGTTAACATCTATGAACAGATTGTAGAGCACTAAATTTACAACTAATTTGATATAGAACATGTTTTCATGCGCTCAACCATTTTCGAGGAAGACTCATAGATGACGATTCCCGCGTGTCTTCATCTTTCGCTACTGCTCTGAACACTCTGCGGCCCGTCCTATTTACGCCAGAAACACCTAACGTATGGGAAAATGGACCATTACAAACTTTGAACAGGTTAACATGAATAGTATTACGTAAATAAGAGATATGAATTCTACTTTGAGTTTAACCGCTATTTCTTAAACTCGTGCTCAAATAAATCAAGGGCTCAAGGTTATTGATACATTAAAATATGTAATTTTATTATCAGACTACCTATATGGCTGACAATTCTTGTTACTCGATCATGTGACAAGACATTGCTCAGAGTAACATTTAAAGAAGTATATTTATTTATTTACACAGTGGTTCACTTTAGATTTATGAAACAAATTGTAAAGAAAATACCATTCTTACCTCCGAAGTTAAAAAAGTGAATAATTTCGAATTTTAGTCTAAATTTTAAATAAGTAAAGCCCCCTAGTATGTAACATAGTTGTGACGGGGTCGAATATGGCTAATCGAACAGTCTACTACGAGTATATTAAATAATAAATCCCTTATACTCCTTATAGGGATAAGTTCGCCTTTGTACTTTAATCTTTTGTAACATGTACGTGTTTTAACTTGTTAAACTGTGTAAAATAAAGTGCTTACATACATAATAAACGCTTTATTAAAGTTTATATTTAACCTATGTATTATGGATATTTTTTGGAGTCAGACTCGCACTTGACTTTTTTTATACCCGATTTAGTTATGTACCTATGTGTTTTATGTGTCCTGAATAAGTGTTTTTCTATTTCTTCTATTTTTTTTCTATTTACTGCAGCACGGATTTTATTAATCCGTCTCGTGGATATACTATGAAGACACACCGTGAATTTTTCTCTCAGCACAAAGTAATGAAATGTTTATACCTGTCATTTGGCCCCCTGATTTTTACAGCGGCAGTCCGCTTTACTGTCGTCACCTCGCCTTGATGTGACTCTGCACTACCTCCGATTGTCTTATTGTATGTTTATGGGTGTAATTGAAAATATATGACTGCCGTGAGGGATTTATGGCTGATGGAAATCAACGATTCGTGAGGAGGTAAGTACAATATGTTTTAAATAAGTAAATAGGAGTCATATTATACAACGAGAGGCTTTTGGTGACCAGAAGGCTGGCTTCTATTTCGCTCAGCGATTAAGTATTGCCGTACAGCGAGGCAATACAGCCAGCCTTCTGGGCACCCTACCTAATGGCGGCGATTTAGGCCAAATTTTTTATTTGTAATTTTATTTTTTAAGTATTTTATTTTTCACGGTTTTGACTATATTAGGCCTTATTAAAACATATATTGTATTGAAGATTGGAGACTCATCGCAAGGTCCGATTTGAGCGAGATTGTGTACTTTTTAATTTAATTCTTTTAAAATGTCCGCACGTAGGTATCGCAAAATATGAGACTCCTTTCTTTAACGTGTGAGTATTTCGTAACTCTCTCGATCTATTTGCAAAATATTTGATAATATTGTATTAAGACTACACAGAACCATCAGCTCTTCCAATCTATCTACCCACTTTTGGCCAATACTGAGGAAAACGAAAAATCGTCAAAAAAGGCCCAACCATGCCTTCGATCATACGATTCATGGACTTCTCCGTTTTCTCAAAGTTGTCTTCATCCTTGTCTATAAATTTTCTTTCTATTTAGCTCAACACACATGCCCATACAAAACCTATAAAACCGGGATTGATAGGAGCCGTAAAATCACTAAGTGAACTCCGCAGTTACGCGATGCAACTGTTGGTAGTGACACTCATAAACATCCACCGCATTAGTACAGAGCATTGTGCTAAAAGTTGCGATTGGTCATAAAAAGATGGATGGTTTATAGAGTTGTTTGACTTTCAACGTGGTTGGAGAGGTGTGAAGCATTCGCCTAAATTTTAAGCGACAGTTCAATTTGCTTATAAGGGTTCTTACTCCTTACCAGTTCAAAACGTTTTTATCTGAGTGAATAGACACATATCTTGACATTTAATCTACGTTATTATAGCTAGCAAGCATGACTATTTCTAAATATATATATATATATTTTTTTCATGAAGAAATATCGTTTCGAACATCACTCCGGATCGACGAGTTTCAAGACTTTCAAGCTAAAAACTGTTTTATTCAGGTAACATTCTGCTACAAATTATAAAATCAAATAAACGCCTCCGTTACTATCTAAAACTTTGATAAAATCATTGTATACTAAATCAGTTTACTGTAGTCATCAATATTTTTGTCATAGTTTGAGTTTAAAACGATTAAGTGCGTTCGGCTAAGTTTCGGACATATTTGGGTGGGTTGAGATGATGTTATATTTGATTTTTTTTTCTCAGCTTGGAAATACGTTAGGCACGTTATACATATATCAAAATGAAGAGCATTAAATACGTAAAGATGCGTGACTGAGGAGTCTTTGAAATAGAGTAACAAAAAAATTTGCCATCAATAAATTTTCACGTGGTGGTGTAAGAACGGACGAGCCTTTAACTTCGTCCCTATCGCGAGTAGCATAGAGTTTATTACAGGGAAATGTCCGGTTTTAACCGCTGACCAACTTGTAAAAGAACTAGCCAGATAGTATTACGAATCACAATTTCGGACACGAATATATATTTTTTGTACTTTTTCTGTCCGGTCTTACACCATGCATGCAAAATTAAAGAAATTGTGGTTCTCAAACTTTTGGACGGGGTCATGGGGTCAATGAACCCGGGTTCATTGAACCCGATCATGTTGAATAAGTAAAGTTAAACAACGATTTTGTATCAGTCTGCTTGTGTTATTGTGTAATAAGTAAAATAAAATGCTAATATGACCGCTAAGAGCATTCTGTTGAAGAAGAGAAGTCAAATGAAGTTGACTCTTGGTGACCTGTAAGAACAAAGTTTGAGAAATCCTGAGAGGTTTAAGATCGGATTATTGTCATCCGATCTTTCACTGCATTGGGTAACACCGGATCTCAGTCTACAGTAGCCGTAGCGCAATATTAGTAATACAGATTTGTCGACAATTTAATAAAACTGTCCTGTGTACTGTGCAAGAACCCTACAGTAGGCTTGTTTAAAAGATATTACCAAAAAACTCGTGAAGGGTTTTCCGGACACAACAGAAATTCCGTTTTTTTTCTACATTTTTACTTAATCATACATAACAGACGACTCTGTGATAGCAGCCACAAGTAAGTACTAGTGAGGGGAGCAGGGTGAAACGGCGCATCGAATCAACTTGCCAGCATTTTTAAAAACCCACTCATTGAGCGTAAATTAACGTCATACGGTCTTGCCCGGTGTCCGATCTTAGTCGAACTCACCTACAAACTTGTAAGCTTCTTAAAAAATGTTATTGTATTGTGTTCTCTCTACTCAAATCTGTCGCAAGCATATTTAAGCGTACCTAATACAAAGAAAGTCACGCATTGAAACAATGCCAATAGGAAAAGCGTGCATTCTAAAAATTATTTTATTCTAACATATATTTCGACGCATCGCATCGGTCAACGACATATCCGAATTGGACTCATGCTATTGGCAATAATACCAAGACATAATTAATTCAATCGATCTATCAAACTTATTTAGATAAACTTGCATGCCATTTTTGCACATTTGTAAATCGGTTTTTATCCCATCAATCCAACATTGTTACTCGTAAGTATTCTATAAAAGATTTTCACAGGAATCTTTCACGTTTACAATCATTCCCTTCGCCACCATACTACCTACACTCAAACCCCAAACGCGTGCATTAACATACGTAAACATTAAGTTAAATCAGCGACATTACCAGATCAGACATGTTTATCTGTCGCCAAAAAGAGACATCAATAACGCACGTCGTTTGAGACCCCTTCGAGTTCTTACTACAACTAAGGCTGGTTGAACACGGTGCGCGATCGACTAATAGCAGTTTATTCATCATTACATGTCCTATCATGTTTATAAACAAACAACTTTTCTTGAAGACATTTATCATTATCATCCTTTTCTCTAGGAATAGCGGATGTTGACTCAAAATTTGACTACTAAAAAAAACTTCTCCAAAAGAAACAAGGCAAAATAATATGCCAAATAGTGAAAATCCTGTTTAAATATCTCAAAAAATAACGAAGCTACAACCGTTTTAATGTTGCTGGTTACACTGAGCGAAAAAAATACTAATTATTAGTAAGTTTTAGTGAATCCCAAGACAGGGAGATTATATACTAACGGTTACAAAACAGTTTAGTAGTTACAAGGACATATTTTTTGGTATTAGTAAATAACTACTATTATCAAAAACTGGTTTGTAACCGTCAGTATATAATCTCCTTGCCCTGGGATTCACTAAAACTTACTAATAATTAGTTTTTTTTTCGCTCAGTGTAGACAGAGAAAGCGCCGTCAGATCAGTGACGTCATTGACCTCACTTAAAATGTTGTTGTATACTTAAAGAAGCTCAAAAAGTATAGTAAACCTAGAGAATAGTGTGATAATGATTAAAGCCTTCAAAAATAGTTTGTGTACATGATAGGATGAATAGACTGTAAGGTAACTCTCCTAATAATGCTCGAAACCTTATACATACATACTAATATTTCGCAACTAATATTATAAATGCGAAAGTGTAGAAAGTGTGAAGTGTGTGTGTGTGTGTGTGTGCGAATGCGAAATGAGTGTGTGTGTGTAGGTTGTCTGGAAGAAATCGCTCTTTAGCGATAAGACCGCCTGTTGTTTGCCTCTACTTACTGTGATTTTGTATTGTACTGTATCCTTTAATTGAGGTGTGCAATAAAGAGTATTTGTATTTGTATTTGTGTATCTATCTGTATGTGTGTTACCTATTCATGCTGACACCGCTGAATCAACTTAGATAAAATTTGTGATGGAGATAGTTTGAGTCCCAGGGAAGGACATAGAATACTTCTTATCCCGGAAATCATCTCTTAATGGGGTGGAAGTATGTATGGAAGATAACTAGGCAAGCGCCTGAAATAAAAGAATAGTAATTAAATTGAAACGCGATAAACTAGTTCTATGCTATTGATCTGTCATTATGATATAATTGGCAAGGCACAAAGATGAGTTAATATGCAGCGTCACTTTTGATATTTTAGTTACATTGTTATTTTTAACAAATAAAGAAAAAGATAGACGTCGTGTCGTATAGAGAAGTCAAAGAACTGGCCTTAAGTAGAACGGACTGGAGAGAACTGCACCGACAAGAGTGAAACTCTCAAATAATGATGTTACTCGTACTTTATTACAATGATAAGTATTATTTACTATTCCCAGTTTAAATTGTCCTGAATACATTTATGTTCCTTTTTTTCTTTCTAAGTGTAGAGACGGCCTTAAGCCCCCTCCCCACACTAGGCCTAAACACGTTTCCCATTACAAGCAGCGACACAAAAAGATCACGTTTGATATACGTACATCAACAATCGAACATTAGGCTGCACGCGAAACATACGGGTGCAACTAACGTGTACAAACGCCAAATATAATTGTGTATTACATACACTATATTTTACTAAACGTTTAAAACTCGCGTATTAACTGTCACTCCGTTTAGTAATAGTAGATTGTTTGACAAGGGGCTAAAGTAAGCCATATTACCACGAGATGGTTATTTTCCCGAACGTAGTGAGGGGAAATTGTTCGAGTGGTAATATGGCTTTTAGACCCGAGTTATACACTCTACTTTTCACTTCGATTGCGAGAAAACACATTCAATTCAATTCAACTCAATTCAATGGTTTATTTATAAAATGTTACATTTTACACGTCATCACATTATATTATATTAGGTGCACTATATTATTATATTACAATTCAATTAATAATTCTTTACAATACAATTACAAATTACAATACATTAAACACAAATTATCCACCTTCAATGAATAATATCTGGGCGACCGAGCTTTGCTCGGCGTTTTCCCGGTTTATTTATAAAATGTTACATTTTACACGTCATCACATTATATTATATTAGGTGCACTATATTATTATATTACAATTCAATTAATAATTCTTTACAATACAATTACAAATTACAATACATTAAACACAAATTATCCACCTTCAATGAATAATATCTGGGCGACCGAGCTTTGCTCGGCGTTTTCCCGGGCATGAGACCTAGCTAGATCGATTTCTCGCCCCCGAAAACCCCTAGATACCAAATTTCAACAAAATCGTTAGAGCCGTTTCCGAGATCCCCGAAATAAATAAATAAATATACAAGAATTGCTCTTTTAAAGATATAAGAAATATCTGGGCGGCCGAGCTTTGCTCGGCGTTTTCCCGGGCATGAGACCTAGCTAGATCGATTTCTCGTCCCCGAAAACCCCCACATACCAAATTTCATCAAAATCGTTAGAGCCGTTTCCGAGATCTTCGAAATAAATAAATATATAAATAAATAAATATACAAGAATTGCTCGTTTAAAGATATAAGATATAAGAATTTAACTCTTGGCGGACGTATGTCTAATTTGACAGCATGTTTTTTTTCTTAGGCCAGTACCATGCCTCGCTATGCGTGTTCGCTTAAAAGCCTTATCACACTACCTTATCGGTAGGGTAGTGTGATAAGGCTTTTACGTATTCGCCTCCCTTTCTTTTGCTATATTAAAGAAGGAGATGCAACACGCGCTTTTTTTTTCTTTTAAGAGACGCAAGTCCTTTGACCATAGACACCGCTTAATCTTTAAAGAACTGAAAAAGGTCTTTCCTGATTGGTCGATTTTAGTACAGCTGTATTCTGGTTGGTTGATATTTTTACCAAATATTATTTAATCTGTCAAATTACTGTTCTGTGATTGGTGGATTTAATAGGTGAAGTATTTTGATTGGTCAAATTAAAATGTTTAGTGAATCATAAATATATATACATATTTTCCCTAGGGCTTAAATGTACTACTTTAGCCCCGCTTCACAAGTCTAATATGACACACTTTTCGAGCATGAGAAGTGAAAAATATAAATTATAACATATCTCACGAAAGTTTAAATTAATGTAGACTTATAAAGATTTAGGCGACTTCCTGACTTGTCGGCGCGGAGGCGGTACGATATGAGAAAACTGTCAAATGTCAGTGTCAACTGTCAGTCAACTCAGTACTACTTTTTACTGCGCCCCTACATTTAAATGAGTGCTTCCTGACTGGCGCGGGATGCGCGGAAGCGGGACGATGCGAAGGCAGTACTGGTCCGCTTCTGCGCATAATATTACTACTGCGCAAATGTAATACTGACAGTATTCTTTCAAGTGGGATTCTTTGCGACGTCAGTAACTTTACGCCAAAGAAAAAAATGACACATATCGATCCCGCCCCGCCAAGTCAGTAAGTCGCCTTACAGATGGACTTGTGAAGGACGTATACTTAGTTAGTAAACACATTTTTACAATGAATATCCTTTTACCTTAGACGTGTTATTGCTCTTATGCAATGTGTGTATTTGTGACATGCTTTATGTGTATTGCTCAGATGTCAGCGAAAACACACTGAGGGGACGTTTTTTCTGAATTCGTACTAGTTTAAACAATTCAATAATTGTAAACACATTATCGTCGTTTATTCTTGGAAACATTAATTTAATTTTTAGTACCTAACCGAACTGTCTTCTTTTAGTCCTGTCTTGCGATATGTATGTATGACACGTGCCCACTATCTTGCAGTAAGGTCCATTTTTTTAGCAGCAGTGCATTCATTTCATATTAGGATAATCCATTGGGTTAGGTAGGTTTGTCAAATAATATAGTGAGTTATATCTATATTTCATCTAGGTATAGAGTACTTTTACCTCGCTTGCGCGGGTGAGCCAGCGTAGGAGCTATGAGTTCACGTTGTCTATGTGTTCGTAAGGCGACTTCCTGATTTGTCGGTGCGGAGGCGGTACGATATTAGAAAACTGTCAACTGTCAGTCGACTCAGTACCGATTTTTACTGTGCCCCTACATTTAAATGTGTGCTTCCTGACTGGCGCGGGATGCGCGGTAGCGGGGAGAGCGAAGGCAGTACTGGTCCGCTTCTGCGCATGATATTACTACTGCGCAAACGTAATACTGACAGTATTCCGTCAAGTGAGAATCTATGCGACGTCTGTAAGTTTACGTCAAAGAAGAAAATGTCACATCGATCCCGCCCCGCCAAGTCAGGAAGTCGCCTAAGTGTCATGTCATAACTACAACCATGGCCAATCCGCGCTCGTGAGATAAAAGTATCTATAATGGTATAACTTGTAAATTTTTCCGATAGACATAACTATAAGAAATATTTTAAGTAGGTTCGAGTACCTACTTACGCTAAAAAAAACAACTATTTCCCGTATGTTTTCAAGTCAAGAAAATACCAAAGCAAATTCCCGCAAGCTAAATCAAACCTTATTCCAACGCATTAAACTTCACTATCATTCACACGTCCATCAAGATAAGACGTGTATGAACGGATCGTATTGAAAAGAAATTGTGAAATAAAATCAAATGTAATTTGTGGTATTCAGTCTCAATTTGCGAAAACGCCACCAGGGTCCGGCAAAAAAGGCGCATGTTCCTGTGAGTTTTGTTAGGAAATGTGGCCTTTCTTTGATAAAAGAGTGGTAACCTGAAGCGGTTTGGAAGGCGTTATTCAAATTGGTTTGGTTTCCCTCACATATGCCCTTGAGTGGAATTGAATTGCTTGCGTCTGATTTGTTTGTTTCGGAAGCTATCGAGAGGTTAAGCCCTTGTGGATATTTGAAGAATTCGTTATTGGAAACGCAAAGTGTCGTTTGAAAGGGAAACAAATGTTTGTGTTTGATTCGATTAGTTAAACTGAAGAGATTGGTATTATATGCGATGTTTTAAATGTGTGATAGTAAAATGTATCATTTCATGCCGGTATTAAGGGGCACTGTATGCTATGACGGTGGAAAACAATCAAACAGTCTAACCTATACTACTTATAGATAGTCTACAGAAAGTCAGCACTGTCAGCAGACACTGTACCTTTTTGAAGCCGCTCAACCAATCTAATAATAGTGCAAACTCTTAGAGTATTCCACTGTTTAAACCGCCCGCGTGGTCGTATCGGAGGTTTCCCTTGAATATTTCCCAGGCCTATCCATCCGCGCCTTCCAATCGCTTTATTGGGCCGGCCTATAAACCCGCAGTCAGGTTGAATTAAAAACCGGCCAAGTGCGAGTTGGACTCGCGCACGAAGGGGAACCAGCGGTCCCATTATTTTTAAAAACGGCAAAAAATCACGTTTGTTGTATGGGAGCCTCCTTAAATATTTAGTATATTCTGTTTTTTAGTATTTTTTGTTATAGCGGCGACAGAAATATTACCTACATCATCTGTGAAAATTTCAACTGTCTAACTATCACGGTTTTTGAGATACAGCCTGGTGACAGACGGACAGACGGACAGATGGACAGCGGAGTCTTAGTAATAGGGTCACGTTTTACCCTTTGGGTACGGAACCTTAAAAAACTATAGCTTATGGATGCTTCCGATTTCAACCCTATTTTGATTCGAGGATTCGTAATGCCAGCGCCCTTAATCTCAACACAGCTCACCCGTAAGGAACCACTAGAAACGCAAGACCACATATACCTCCATATTTCTATAAAGCAAGTAGTGATTTTACTATGGCTGAGTTTTCTGTAAGGTGGATTATGACGTGACGTTATTAAATTTAATGTCCGCCTGAGTTTCCTGTGTTTCCATACAAGTGACACATATAGTCAGCTACCGGGTGACTACTGATACTGGGAGGAAATTGTGATGCGTCGAACGGAATGGCGCTCCACTGTTTGGAAAAGTGTTGACAAATCTGAACAGTGGCGCTAAGAACATCTGAATGCTAAGCGCCATTGGTACCTATAACCAAGCAAGCATTGCACAAGGAAAGCCTATTATTCTGTCAAAGAGTTTCTGGACGAATAACGATTGGTGAATGAATGTATCAAAACATGATATGTATTTGACATTCATTAAATTATTTAAATCTAATATATTTTTCGCAATTGTTCCTATTGATTAATTTATATTGTAAATTTATTCTAAGTTATTTATAATTTGATAATGTTCTTGACAATGTATGATCAATACAATAAATGATATCTATCTATCTATCTATCTATCTATCAAGCAAGCAAGACTTGGCAGAAGCTGCACCGTGTGACCGCATCTTCAAAACAAAGTTTGGTGTTGCGAGTCACATCACAGCGTTCCATATTCCCAAATGACAGTTGACGGAGAGCTTATTGCAGGATATGGCAAGGATGACTAATACATTCCCAAGCATAACGCCTTCAGAGCGCTGTTGGGGTTGCCACGGTTCTGCAGCGCGTCCGCCATGTTCGCTGAGGCGCGAGTGGACAGCTTTGCGGCTGTGTTACGGAAAAAGATGGCATCGATCTTAACCAGAATACGCGGCAGCTCAAACACCCTCCTGAAGACTGTAGCTGTAAGAAGTGAGTGCTCAATTGACAACATTTCATATTTTTAACTACTTTATTTTATACTACTACTTTTTTACTTTTTTTTAACTAGTTAGGAAATAGGTAAAAATTTAAGCCACCCGTATTTTTTCTTTTTCAATTTAACTCATTATTTCATACAAAAAAAACACGTTGAAAAGTAGGTCATTCCAAAAGGGCGTAAGTAAAATATGACGTCATCTTCCCAACAAGAATCCAGAGCCACTTCAGAGCAGCGATTGTCTGTACTCTGTACTAAGGTCACCCTGAATACAGCGAGGAAGATGACGTCAACTTTCGGTTTACAGTAATTTGCGATTTTTTCCAAAATTAACGGAGAAAAAATCTAAAAAAATGTTTTTTGTGTACTTCACACGTTTTTACCGAAATGGTTTTCGAATTAAGACTTTTGGAAATTTTGAAATATTGTCAATTATGCATTAGCCACATATATTTACTAACATTTATAGGATTAAGCAAACTACTAACAAATCATGGATCACTGTTTTCTGAATAAAGAATGTTTATTATTATTATTATTTATCATAACGCCAAATTCCAAACATATCAAAATAAACAGACATCAAATCCCGGTCCCAGGTAAACGTACATATCCCAGCGAATGCACGAAATTGAGCAGTAAACGAGGAATAATAAATTCCTGCGGGTCGCGGATTCAATATAAATAGTGGCATGCCCTCGCATCAAAAATCCCTCTTCTCTACTACATTTGTCTGTATTATGGAGGACAGGTTAATGCTATTGGAGAACCAAGAGCGAATACCAATTTAAAGTTATGTTCACAGCGCTTGTGTACGGCGACTGCCATCCTCCCAGTAGAAATCATGTCATGTTTGCCATTTGAGTTTACATATATCACTGTAGTCATGCTATAAGAAAAGAACTACAGTGAAAGAGAAAGATTATAAAGACCTCAGGATTTCTTCGATGAATTTAAATAGTTGCCACTGTCAATTCGGCTTGAACCCCTAGCGTAGGTAACATCGCTCGCTTCGCTTCGCTGTCCCCCCGCACCCGCGCTGTCTGCGCGTGCGTCACGTTAAGTCACGTGCCTTGCGGCGGGCGGCGGGTAGTTCGACAGTGTGCAATCGGCGCGGGTCGCAGACGCACTCATCCTGAGGAAGAGCTCCCGAAGAGTTCGAAACATGTCGCCCGAAGTGACAATTAATACGTGAGTTTTAACCGTTTAGTAAAATGAAGTTCCCAAATGTAGTTATATTGTTGGCGACTGCCAGTATAACGCCATTCACAATTTAAAAGAAGCAAATCAATGTCACGTATGATACACGCTCTCACCGTCTTCGTCATATTGCTCCGAATATATCATATCGTGCGTGCCATAAATATTACTCTTAGAACAAATCTTCGTTCTGCGGCTTTTGTGGGATAAAATAACTATGAGTTTTGACGAATGTCTTTTGGGCTAACTAATACGCCTCTCAAAACTGTCTGTGGATTTTTGCCTTGAGATTTTATTGTTTTCAGCTTGTAATTTCACAATACTATGTTGTTTAGGAGCGCTCGTGGCCCAGCGGCCACGCTCTAGGTGGCGGGTACCGCTTGCGGTATCTAAGGTTAAGCAACGTGGGCAGCGGTCAGGACTTGGATGGGTGAGTGGTTACTAACTGAGCGCTCCCGTGCTTTGCTAGGCACGTTAAGCTGGTGATCCCGGTTGCTGTCTATGGCTATGGCAGCAGTCGTTAAGCCAAGTTGGAGGCTTTTGGGCGGCTTGAGAACTTCTAACAGTCAAGTTGCCCACTCACTTGACAAAGTCTAATTCCAATAAGGTCTAGTTTGCCCTTGGGGTTGGAAGGTCAGATGGCAGTCGCTTTCGTAAAAACTAGTGCCTATGCCAAATCTTGGGATTAGGTAGCGGACCCCAGGCATCCTTCAGGATGCAACTGTACTGGGATAACGCTAGGAGGATTTATACTATGTCTCAATTGAAACCATTATATCTTAACAACTTTTAATATCGCGGTAATAAGTATTTTAAGCAAGAGGGCCGTGTTCCACTTGAGTTGACTGACAGAAAGACACATCCCTAGAATATAGCTTTTTATTCATTAAAATGACAGAGACATGATTATGAAGATATCCCTATTACAAACCGGGACGTGTCAAATGTTGAATGTCAAATCAAGGACTTGCTTTCTTCTCTTCAAATCCTAATCAAATTACTTCCGTATTCTTACCACTTAATTCGTAAAACTTAACAAGCACAAATGTTATGTAAACTGTGTTTTGTCTCTTTCTCACAAACACAAATGTCAAAATACAGATAAAGAAAAACGAATTTAAACAGCATTTAGCTCAAGTCTTCAATGTCTATTACCTCGTCGAATGAAGCCAACATCGTGTTAGAACCGTTCAAATATCTCGAATCCAGTTCAAACTACCGTCTTTTGTTCCAAATGGCCCGATTACCCGTCGAATGTTCTCGATAACCCCATCTTGTTCCAACGCGAATTTATGTGGGATATAATTTTCCAATTTTCGAACGCAATGTTTCGTTCTGGAACGCGTGTTGGTAACGCCTGGCGGGCTGAGGCGCTCGCTGAAATGTAGCCATATTTGATACTATTGACATCCTACTAAAATATTACAAATGCGAGGGTTTAGATGTTTGATGTTTAGATATTCAAAACGTCATGTACGAAATGTCATTCGACATTTAACAATAGCTATCCGGTGAAGGAAAACATCGTGAGGAAACCGGTCTAACCCCAACAAGGTCTAGTTTCAAGATGTCAGATGGCAGTCGCTTTCGTAAACCTAGTATATACGTCGAGTCGTTGAAATAGGTGCCAAAGAAGTCTTTTAGGAGAAAACCAGTAAAACTCTAAAACGCCGACTATTACATTACGTTAGTATGACTTTAAGTAAAACCCTATAACTTCGTTTATATAACTTTGTTATCTTATCAATGTCATCCGTCATGCGATTTTAAGGAAAACAATCTTGAAACGATAAGCTACTGAAATTAGTGAAATTAGTACGATATTATCCTTTGATATCTTAGGGAAACGAAGAAAAGTGGGCGAAAATTACCAATATAGTTGTAATCAAACAAAAGACGGGGTATAGTTACATAAAAACAAATGATCCATTCAGTTCATCATCATCATCATTTCAGCCGAAAGACGTCCACTGCTGGACATAGGCCTCCCCCAAAGAGTGCCACAATGACCGGTCTTGCGCCACCCGCATCCAGCGGACTCCCGCGACCTTTACCAGGTCATCAGTCCACCTTGTGGGGGGTCTACCCACGCTGCGCCTTCCGGTCCGTGGTCGCCACTCGAGAACCTTTCGGCCCCAACGGCCATCGGTTCTACGTGCAATGTGCCCCGCCCATTGCCACTTAAGTTTAGCGACATGACATATGGTACGGAAACGTGGTCGCTCACCATGGGCCTCATAAGAAGGCTCAAAGTCACTCAGAGGGCAATGGAGAGGGCTATGCTGGGAGTTTCTCTGCGTGATCGCATCAGAAATGAGGCCATCCGTAGCAGAACCAAAGTAACCGATATAGCCTTTCGAATCCATTCAGTTAAACAAACAAAATAGCACGGTGATAATAATGAAGCTGAATTAAAAAAAATAACTGTGTAAGAATTGTCTACAAAAATATTCGGGTTTTTATTTTGTAGTTTATTCCAAATCACTATTTTGTCGAAGTAGATAAAAATTTAATGACGTTTCCGGTTATGTGGTAGAAGTACGGGACCGCTACCAACTAACTGGGAAATGTTACCAAAATCTACAGCGGTTCGTTTAAAATATGACCACGCAAGTAATACTCGAATATCAACCCATTCATTTAAGTGCAAGATATAAGTACAGTATAAAGTCCCCCTGCCTTACCGCGAGTGGAGACTTCGCGGAGGAAACGTCGTATCACGGGAGAAATCAAACGCCGGAAGCGGAAAGGAGCGTATTTTTCGAATTTGAATTCCGAACTCAGACTACTTCCGTAGGAAGCTTAAGCTTTTACGAGATACAACTTTTTGAACAGAACTAGGAAATGGATTCAGATTTTTTGTTTGTAGTTTTTTTGGAATGAGAATGCTTCTTAAAGCAAGCAGTTTGTTTGATAGATGCGGGCAAGAAGACCGCCTTGCTTATGTGGAACTGGGCCGACCATGTTTGCCGTTGGTATGCATCCAAAGATATGGGCTCATCTGGCTAATTGATGGTTGCCACAGGACGGACACAGGCGGCGAGGCAGGCCCAGGCGGAGATGGCATGAAGACCTGGATGCTTTCCAATATGTTTGGCTAGAGATCGCAGGGGACAGAGATGTGTGGAAATTCACGGAGGAGGCCTTTTCCCAGCAGTTGGGAGTCCCTTATAAGGTGTCCCAACTTAGGACACCTTATTAGACTAACATTTTTTTTCGATACAATAGGGAAAATGTAAATAGAAACTAATTTACTTACGGATTTTTTTATTCATAAATTGAATAATGAAAATAGGTTTTGTGTTAAGGTACAAGTGTTTGATACTCATCCAATACTAGCTCTTTCATTCTGATGTCATATTAACAGTAGTTAACAATTATAGTGTCAACTATTGGGAATTAAGTTGTCCAGCAATAGAGCGTTTAAGTATTTTAGGTTATGAAGTTAACGCTTTTGCGATAATTTGTGGTTCACCTGAATTTATTATCATCATCATTCTCCTAGCGTTATCCCAGTACAGTTGCATCCTGAAGGATGCCTGGGGTCCGCTACCTAATCCCAAGATTTGGCGTAGGCACTAGTTTTTACGAAAGCGACTGCCATCTGACCTTCCAACCCCGAGGGGAAACTAGACCTTATTGGGATTAGGCTTTGTCAAGTGAGTGGGCAACTTGACTGTTAGAAGTTCTCAAGCCGCCCGAAGGCCTCCAACTTGGCTGAACGACTGCTGCCATAGACAGCAACCGGGATCAACGGCTTAACGTGCCTTCCAAAGCACGGGTTCACCTGAATTTATTATAATCTTGTATATTATATTCCTGCATTTTTATGTATGTTATTTCCCAACAGCACAATTGCAAAGCAATATCAAACACCAAATTGATTTCTCCACGTAAAACCCACTGCACAAAGTGAAATTTCCATACGCATTTCCCCCAAAACGCTCCAAAAGATATTATTAAATGTTGCATGTATTAAAATTTATATCCCTTTATTGATATCTCACTTTTATTGGGGATTCGGGGGGAGCTAATGGCCTCCCCGCCTTATGGCTTGAATATTGCTAATACTGTTCTTGGGGTATTGATGGGTAACTTAGGAAAGTAGGAAAGTGTTTTCTTTAAAGATTGGATCACTCAAGCTTTGAACTTATAGTATCATCCCCCTAGTATTAAATATATTTTTGTGGACAACCTTATCACATATAAAAGCTTAATAAGGATGATTCACGCTAGACCGTTCCGTGTCCGGGCCGGCCCGTTTTGTAGTACAAGAAATCGACGGACGCGCGACGGCCGTCGATTTCTTGTACTAGAAAACGGGCCGGCTTAATTTTTGCCATAAATATCATTTTTTGCATAGGTATATTGAGACCGAAAGAGCCAAATATGAAATATGATATGAATTCCCTAATTGAGGTTATAGGTACGTTAGAAATGTATGAATAACTCTGGCATTAAACTCTTTTCCTATTCGGTACATTAGATAGGTACATACTTATTCGAATTTATCTTTTTAGAATAGCAATAACACCCGATTTCCGACATAAAATTTACCCTAAAACAAAAAACATCGCATTTTCAAATCATCAGATCCCTACACACCCTATTCTCAAACCAATCGAAACTTAGATATGTATCGAACGTTTGCAAATTGGCTCAATTCCACTCGACATTACCGAACGCTTTGGCAGAAAAGGGATATAACATAAAAGAGCTAACTGCCTCCGCGTGTTCGAGGATTGTGAGTATAGATATATCTTTATATTATATGTGTTTTTATTATACTTGAATTGCTTTTTTATCGTATTTGTGTCCTGCAGGGTAATCACGTAACTATGACTCAAACTATCACCAAACATCTATATCGGCTCAGCGGTTTAAGCGTGAAGAGTGAAAAACCGGCCAAGTGCGATTCGGACTTCGCACATTTAGGGTTCCGAAGCAACTTCAAAAGTCTGATTTATTAATATACCTATTAGTATTTGTTGGTAAAATATATTATTACCAAATTTCAAACTCATAGGTCAACGGGAAGTTTAGAAATTCTTAGGAACAAAATTTTGTGACAGACGACGGACGGACGGAAGGACGCGTGAGTGACAGCAATAGGGTTCCGTTTTGACCCTTCGGGTACGGAACCCTAAAAACAGACGGACAGACACTTTCGCATTTATAATTTGTATAGATAGGTCATCAAACCTAGTTCAGCTAAGCCTTTAAGATCCGTTTATCTCATAGAAACCTATATGGAATCTTTATCCGTCACTTCGACATTTGTGTACAGTCGCCATCAAATATAGCTGTACTCTTCAGGTTGCTCAAAAATATCTGAACATGCACTCTAACGCCTTGACAACAGAGTCGTCATATTTGTGACCACCTGGTTTCCTCCGATATATCTCATGGCGATTGTACGTCAGAAACGGACAAGACTCATTTTAGCGTCTAGAGCAGTGGTTCTTAACCGGTGGTCCGCGGACCACTGGTGGTCCCTGGAAGAACCCAAAATGGTCCGCGAAGCCATCAGAAAAATATTGAATAAGTGACAACGAATCAACAAAACAACGGCTCGCGAGAGTTGCGTTAAGTATGAGGGAGCCGAGATGTCGCCGGACCGGGAAATGGGAGGTGGTCCATGGCAAGACAAAATAAAATTCAAATGGTCCCTCATTACTAATAGGTTAAGAACGACTGATCTAGAGATTGTTAAAGTTTTATTTATTTCTGCAAAAGGCGTTATTTTATTACTTATAGTCATGACTAAAACTTAATTCATGGATCACTAAACCTATTACACATCGCCACAGCTAAAATTCAAAGTAGATTATCCGTGACACGCATGACGCGTTGTGTGACGTCGCCGTGACGTCACAGCAGTTGAAGTTAATTGCACTAATCGCCTAATTGATTGATGAAATCGGATGAACGTCGGCCCATCAGGCCGGTGGCTATGCGATTTGTGCACTAATTGCAGTTTAGTGACGACACTGTTATAACTAGCATTGTATGAATTTATAGGAATTTTATAAGGAAGAGGAAGGCCGAGGATTAATTACATGGACCAAATAAAGAAAAAGATAGACGTCGTGTCGTATAGAGAAGTCAAAGAACTGGCCTTAAGTAGAACGGACTGGAGAGAACTGCACCGACAAGAGTGAAACTCATAAATAATGATGATGATGATGATGAATTTATAGGCATTGTTAGTTATAAATATTGTAAACAATTTATTCACATAACAACAAAGAATAAGGAAAACAATACAATACATACAGCAACTAAATTAGATCCCCCAGATCGGAACCCTGGAGGAAGGTACCCATAAGGCTGCATTCCCCCGCTGGATGGCTATGCCAATTCTCTGGGCAAGGCCAGCCCTACGGTCTCCGGAAACTTCGACCAATAATTAATATATACATATATATTTGATCATTGATATACCCTTCCGACTGAAATAGTTTACTCCCAAGTACCACAACATTTATAAATAGGGTAAACCCCTACTAGTTGCCCTTGCATGATACAGCAGCATTGAGGAATTTATTCTTAGGAAAAGGGAGTAACTCCTTTATTGAATAAATTAATAATTAATCTAAACAATATTATTATGTCAATTTGACTTGTATTTATATTTTTACCAATGAAATCTCAATCTGAATCTGAATTGTCATCATAATAATATATTACTACAATATGAATACGTTGGGTGTGGCTGCATATAAAAAACATCTACATAATTTCTGGGTCATGAGCAGGAATCAGGTAGATAATCAGGCCCATGAAACTGAACAACTTTCCCCAAGAAACCATGGGCCGAAATAATAAAATTAGAAATCAACTGTCATACAATAATTGACCATGTGAAGTCGGTTTTTATGTCTTCAGATTTCGACCTATATTCCTAGGTGAAAGTTGTTCAGTTTCATGGGCCTGATTATAGACTCGATTCCTGCTCACGTCTCCTGAATCCCCCTGTATAGCTATAATCGGCGCCATGGCAGCTATTGCCACGCAATTGTAATGCTATTACTGTCTCAATAGCTTAGAGACTCAACATGTGCTTATTTTGATATATAACCCAAGACAAATGATCAACCACCAAATTCCAATCCATTTGTTCCCTAGTCGATCGCACGTGACAAATTGTGTGCGACATTTTATCGCATGCCTAATTCTTTGGCGAGTGTGGTCTAAGTTACTAGAGGCATTTACTTGCTTATTCGCTGTTAGTATGGGATGAAAAGGAGGACTGTCTGTTTATCTTTTTATTTAGTATGGCAATTGTTTCGATCCCTGAGGTCTTCGAGAAGACAGCGTGTTAATACTGTCTGTTAATCATTGCACATTGTTCAAATGGTTTGATGACTGGTAGTCAAGTAAGCAATTATTGTAATAAGCAATTATAAAAATTAAAAGCGACCAACTTCTGATCTATATAAATGTAATAATTAAAAAAATAGCAAAAGTGAGGTGAAGCATGTAATTTCCGAGTAGTTTAATCAATTTTGTTGATTGGTAATGTAATAATTATTTATTTTTGCTGTCGACAACTAGGTACCTTATTAAGAACATTTTCACAGACTTTGTAAATTAATAATCGATTGCAATTCCTATTTTATTTCTTTAGCTTTGTAACCTTTTGTCTAAATATAATGATTCTGCATTAAACGCCATCAATTCAATTTATAGATTTTAGTTACCATTGAGATAAGAATACAAAAACATTAAATAAATAATAAATTAATATTTGTGCACAATCTCACAAAAGGACTATTAAACTTCTTTTTTGGACTGTTGTGTAAAAAGTGCTCCATTTTAGACTTGTACCATCTCCCGCCTCCTTTTAAATCGGAGTTTGATCTTTTTTCAAACGCATCCCTAATATCATTCAAGACAATAGATTCCTATGGGTGTGTTGTTTTACACAATACAACAGCTTTTTACATGGTATGGTCGAATGGAAAATCCCATTGGCCGCTGGGTCTTTTACCTATCTTTCCTGTACCCAGTCTTTCCAGGCTATCCCCACCCCTACGCGCGACATGGCCGAAGTAATCCACTATTCGTGGCAAACGTGCGAAGCGTGATATTTTCCGAGTATGTTCATGTTTTTTTAATGGGGTAAAATGTAAACATTAATTATTTTTACTTGTGGCTATTTTACTAATTCGCTTTTATGGTGCCATTCGAACTCGTTTGTGAAGATGATCAAATGTTTGTATGGGACCAAATACAATTCGAGTAATAGAAAAGAAAAAAATGAAGTCTAAGTTTTCGAACACTGAACGATTGAACATGCTCCATACTGATTGACATTGAAATGTGACGTCAACGTCACAGCACTGTAGTATCTTGTGCTACCGTTGTACGGAAAAAATTGTAATTTGCCGTTTTCTCGGTACCTAACCTTTTTACATTTAGAAACATCTCTAACATAGGCTGTAAAAAAACTACTTTTTTATTTACTATACTACATTATAGTCCGATATCTTTTAATGATTTTGATTAATTTGGTTAATTTACTATCTCTAATGCTAATTAAATTTGATGGGTTTCTATCTATAAAGCCACACTATGTTGTACATTTTAATATAACCCAACTAAAACAATAAAAACAACGCCGCACATTCAAGACATTGTTTTGTATTCTCCATATCCACAACAACATTCAGAATACGTCTCCATCGAGTCGTGAACAATAGCTATTTTCGAACATTCACACCCCTGCATTAGTATGATATACTGCGGGGCGTATTGAGACGTGCCGGATGAAATATCGGCGCCGCTGATCCAGTGATAAATATCCGCGAGTTGAGAATACCACCCGATCTCGAATGCTAAATAGCTTGGGAAGGAACATTTTTAGCTATTAAAGTAGTTTCCAAAATATGTGCACTGGCAAATTATCAAAAACATGCGATCAAGACTTTATTGTTAAGATCATAAGGTTGTTCAGATAATTTAGAACCTTTGGGAACGTACATAATTATATTTATGAACTCGACTGTAAAGATCGTGCACAAAAATTGGGTCCTTTCCATGCGTGCATCTTCTGGGTGAGCTCGCTTCATCGCCGGCCTCAACTTTGCCCCCTGGCTAGATGCTGGCCAAGAGCGATCCCATTTTTAATTTAAAAAAAAACGTAATAATTTATAACAAAGACGACACTGTTACATGGCATAAAGATCTTAAAAAGATCATCAAGATATTATTAGGCTCTAAAAGAGATAATGTTATCGAGATCATAAAATGATAAGGGACCCAAAATATCATGATTTAGGTATCTGATTTCGAATCTATTATTGCATTTTGTTGGTTGGCAAACTTATACTAGAGCTACTGAAGGGATGTCTTCAATAATGCGACCACCGATGTCACAGCGGTTGAAATAATCTGAGACATACCCTTTTAATCTAGTCCAAAAATGTCTGTCAACGTATAAATGACTTCTTGTATCCCACAATAATCAAACGCGACGGAAACCCAAAATGGCGTCGCGAAGAGTGTGGCACTTAGCGCGATTCAATCTGCCCACAATTGGGCCCACGCTTGAGAGCCCTAAAAGCTTACGGTCAAGCATTAATAAAAAGATATTTGAAAATAAGCTCCGTGGCAAGTGGGAGTTGGAAAGGAAGAACAAAATTCAGCTTTTCACACAACACCAAAGCATATTTAACAGCACAAATTACTATATAGTGCCGCACTCAAAACATTTTTCTACCTTTCAATAACTATCTCATAGGGTGTTATGGAAAAACTAATTCGATATTTTGCTATTAGTTTCTAGGTTGGTCTTACCTATTTTTTCTGTGCATGATGAGCATAGGTAATTATTAAGCCGTAACTACGTCGAATAATATCAGATTCGGAAAATATTTTACCTTCTACAAACTATATGTAATTAGATTTGAATTATAAAAGAAAAACTTTTCAATGTTTAATATCGCCATATTTTCTATATTCTACCAGATGTAGTATCGAACTTATTTCAGAAATGTATTTTAACTGGTTCTCCACGATACAGGCGTGGCCTAGTGTGGGGACCCCTGGTAACTATGTTATAGAATTTTGTGAAATAAATGATTATCTTATCTTATCTAATTTAGAAACGTATTTATATTTCGTAACTAGGGGAGTGATTTCCAGTTTC
This sequence comes from Cenopis cana, assembly GCA_951800055.1. Taxonomy (NCBI): domain Eukaryota; kingdom Metazoa; phylum Arthropoda; class Insecta; order Lepidoptera; family Tortricidae; genus Cenopis; species Cenopis cana. Next base: position 7,271,896 of record OX637492.1, on the reverse strand, counting down.
GTACCCACTTTGAAAATATTATATATATATATATATATATATCCTTTTTAAAATTTTAGAAATAAAGGAAAAATTGAAAAACTTAGGCACCGAGCAGGATTCGAACTTGCGACCTCCCGGCACTCGCGGCCAGTCGCTCTAGCCAACTGAGCTATAGGTCAGGGGTTTCTAGTTTGCGTTAGCAGCGTTACTGCTTAATACAAAATTTATATCCTTTTAACTGAATTTGTCGCTTTTTGAGGCTAGTTGTATAAAAGTACCTTTTATAATAAAATTTGATGAGTTAGTCAAACTATTCTTAGAATTAACGCCCATCGTTATCACTCACATTGAATATGGGTACAATCCATGAAAAAAAAAAAACAATTTCAAAGAGCGTGTACGTGAGGACATTAATTTTAACAACAATTTTATTCCATGTTTAAATAAATTCTTATATAAACATAGGTTTAGAAAATAGGTAGACCGACCGGAAATCACCGTCTCTAAAAAAACACAATGTCTCATCCCCCATTAAAATCGGTAAACAAACCATGACAAGAGCCATAAAACAGGCACAAAGAGTCTCATCAAAGTCTAAGCATTTGTTACTGGGATAACGCGGCGTTTTTAATATCTGGAGTATAATAAATAGGTTAACATTCGCTTTATGAAGGAAAAACCTATTAACGAGCGGCAAATGTATCAGGGCGGTTATTGGGGTAGCGAACGATACGAGTGATAAGCAGCGATCGAAAGTGGTATTAAAAAAAAACACGATTTAGCCCAATTTGTTGGAATATTTTATTCTCTTTACGTAGTACTGAATCATTTATTTAAGTAACAACTTCGTATTATAGACTGTCCCATTAAAAATGAAATAATAAACCAAAGAACGTAAAAAACATGTAATGATTCCGGTATTTTAGTATGGATAAAATATCGGTAACCGACTCCTGGTGATAAGTAGCGACTATGGCCGAGTTGAACAGACCGATCAACGTTTAATTAACGCCGGCAGCTGCCATAGAAACTTGTCAAACTTCCATACAATCAGAATTTAACGAACACCGATCCTATGACTGACGGTTAGCATTGAATATGCACGTGTTTTCCTTGAGACTTACTATCATGGGAAACTATCATACTTCCTTTGTACATTTTTAGCCACTTCATAATGAGTTTGAAGCAAGTGGCTCTAGTACAGGCGTGGTTTAGCTAGAAAGTCGATTAATTAGTTATTAAATGATATAAAAGCTATAAATCTGTTAGAGAGTATTTTTTGATAGCATAGTGAAATATCTGATGATATATGATATCACAGTCAGTTAGCGATCACAAATTTAAACAAACATCAAACGTTAAATATTTCGTTATATTTTGTGCCAGTTTTCAGCTTATCTACTTTTATTGTAATTCAGGCATTAACATAGAGTAGAACTAAGACTTTTAACAATCAAACATTTGTTTCAAAGTCTTGGATGTTTTCTATGTACTTTAGTATTAATCAGGCCTTATCAAGCTTACTATTTATTTTGTGTTCTTCAGACAGCAATGCACGACTCGAACTTTTTCGCATACGTCTCAAAGCCTAATCACACCAAGGTACTTATCATATCGGGCGACACCGCCATCGCCCCCTGTAAACAGCCCAAAAGCGAAGCGCCAAAATAAAATATCTATTACTATTAAGGATAATGATGGGCCGTCTTAAACACGACTTAATATCAGTAGGGAAAAAAATTGTGTCATCAACTCTGCACGGTGTTTATATTTTTCGTGGTAAAATTTATGATTCCGCATGCGATAAATTTGCGTGTAGAGGAAATGACGGGGAACGCTTTGATGATAGGACCCGTTCTGTATTCGATATTAGTAATAGTAATAAAATATACACAATAATTACATTAATAAATATTATAAGAGACTCAAACTTGCCCCCTTATTCATAAAATTTAACAATCTGTATAAACTAAAATGTTTTCTATCGACCTTTCTCACAAACACAAATACTTCAGTGTTAGAAATAAAGATAAACTAATGTTTTTTAATGAATGTTTATTAATAAGGGCATAAAAATAAAATAAAAAATAATTTGATTATGTTGATAGCTGCCGGCGCCATATTTATCGTTAATCGGTACGTAATCGTAAGTTAGTGCAACCCGTCCGGCGTCCCGCCCTAAGGATCCTAGAAGGCTAGAACATTATTGTTCTTATTACAAGGTTTAAAATGAAATAATTTACATGTGTCATAAACGCCAGATGCGAGCGGCGACAAACTGGAGAGGCGTTAAATTTAAGATTGTTTTAACTATAGTTTCTTTACATTAGTGCATTTATTGGTCTTATAAGCCGTTATTTTTTGCTTATAACTGTCACCACTGTCAAGACGTGAAATGAGGAAAAAAAGGCACTAACGACACTAGTTCCCTAACAATCGTTTATCATCCATAATGGTATTGTGATGCCGACTGTACTATGTTTCAATAGAGGAATAATTTGTACGGCCAGCAAAATTGAATTAGCCATGGCAATTAAGGCTAAAGTACCAGTCCTTAACAATGACACAAATATTGACACACTTTTAAACTGACATATTTCGTCATATTAATAGAGGCTGTTGGATATTAAGCCTTTAAATGTTGGAAAGTTTACATTAATGTTGTTTATACTTCGGCTTTTAAATTAGTTAAAAGACATAATAAATTCAGTAGCACACCGAAATTAGAATAAGGGACATTTGAATGAATGAATGAATGACTTATTTATTTGAAACCACGACAGAGAATACAGTTAGCTTAAATCTAGGAAATACACATTTGAAGATGGTCTCAAAAAGGAGTCCACTCAGCAATGTGTCGGAGCATGAGGTGCCACGCCACGACGCTCATTTTCAGTGGATCCATTTACAAAATAATACATAGCTAATTAACCTAAGAGAAGCAGAATATAGCAGAAATGTGCAGTGTAATGATTTATTTTGCGAAATATAGATTTAGTATGGGATACAATAAGTAAATAATGAATATATAATAAATAAAGTGAATACAAACAATCATATCGCCGGCTAGACAGAAGACATTTGTTCCTTTAGCAGAAGCTTTTAACACTTTTTTTATTGTTAAGTCATATTCGTTAATAAAGTTTTCATCTTTCTATCTATATTCAGCGCCGAGGACACGATATCGAGTTCTCCGCCGTGGACAGTTTTCGTTACAAAGCAAAAAAATGATGCATATCGGCTACAAGCGTAGCGCGTAGCACTCATCGCCAATGAATTTTACTAATAATATTTTTAATCTGCCATAGATTTAATTTGGTTGGAGATCGTTAGATATAATAATTAAATACATATTTAAAACGGATCTCGAATAAAAAAATGTGCTATCATAAACCGTTAGGAATACCTAGATTGTTTATACAAATATTATTTTTTCATATTTTAATTTAAACGCATATTATTTTTGCATCGGGTATATATACGATTTCGGGTATGTATATACATTCTCGTTCAATATCGCCCTATGACAGAATGTGACATCGCCACACCTATCCCAATATTACCATATTTTTGATAATATGACATGCTTTGCGATTTGACTATCATGGGATCTGATGCGAACAAAACTTATTTCGCTCTTGGCCACATAAAAGCGTATTTTTCTGTCGGTACATCAGTGGGAAAAGTAAGGGCGCGGGCACGTGAAACTTGCGTCATTATCGAGAGCCAGTGTGGCCGCGCCTTAATCGACGGACAAGCATGTTTCTATCATGACCCTACCAATGGACTTTTTATTGTAGAATAGAGGTAATCAAGCGAATACATACGCTGATCTCCTACAGAGAAAGCAAAAAACATAGCTAAGAATTTTCTTGCCACAGACGACTTAATGCCCAGTGACTTCCTTATAATGCTTAGTTTCGTTAGTTCATTTCATGCATGCATTTGATACATGATAATAGTACCAAAAAGTAAGCATTTTCTTACTATTTTAATATTTCGGAATCCAACGTTTGTAAATTTATTTGCCCATCCCAATAAGTCACTCCAAAACTAGTAGTTAGTATTGGTTTTACTCTATTCTGTTTACAAGTCACTCGAGATTCCTTATCGAGTTGCCCTAGTAACGCCATATTACATTATTTATAGACCCGACTTTGCTATTGTTTTCAGTTATAATACTTATTTATACGTCTTACAAGTGTGCTGAGATAACGACTGTAATGTGCAAACTTATGCCGTGGCTCCAATTCGGATATTTATTGATATTTACGGGATAATGGTCGGATTGTTTGGGACAAAGTTCGATATGCACTTAATCATAGATGGGGTGGAAACCCCTAGTTGGTACTCAAGGAGGTAAACACGGCGAAATGTATACTGGATACTTATCTTATTAGGTACTTACGTGGCGCGTCGAAAATATTCTTAGGGAAGCCGGAAATAATTAGCCTTACTTAATCATCATGAGTCGTAGTAAAAGAAGTGGACTGGCTGAAAATTAGGCAAGCCGGTGGGAATCGAGTTGTATGGACGCTCCGCCACTGGTACTTACAATACAATACAAATACTTTTTATTGCACACCTCAATAAAACTACAGACAGTTCAGAAACACAACATAGCCATAAGCACAGGTAGACAACACCTACTTGAGTCGTTTTCAAAAAAAAAAAACATAGTTAAGGGCTTAATGAAAACAAAATTACGATCGCGTCCTTTGTGTAACGAAAGTTAGCCATACAAAATATATATCGTTACACAAAGGAACCAATAGTTAAGTTTTATTTTAATTAATCCCTTAACTATGTACAATTTTTTTGAAAACTACTTATTTACCTTACCTTAGGTTACTTCCGCATTAGTCTGGACGTGTGAGGTGGTGAGGTGAAAAATTGTTTTAATATTGTCACGTACCTTGAAAGCCTCATTACGCTCCGAATTTCGCTTAAGAACCTCTCGATTCACTCTTGGTTCAATCTTACAATCCTTCGCCAGGTGTATTGAAAGCAATACAAGCTCTCACACCAAACAATTTTACAACATTTCATAATACTTATTTCAGTGTTATGGTTTAGAAAGTAATGGCCAGCTACGAAAATTTGTTATTTTTGTTGAATCAGTATGGGGGGAACAATTAACCAATATATGGCATGTACAGTTAGCAACTATTTTCGACCTTCTAGACTAGATGCAAGCTAGAATGCATGCATGTTTAATGTTTATGATTCTGACTGCGCTACAAGAACACACGCCATCATCAAACAATAAAACTATAATTCCATTTACCAACAATGACACAGATTACCTCAGCCTATAATTCCGAAAACCACACCTCAACCCCCCGCTTAACCCGTTAACTGCTGCAATGAAAACAAACAAATGAATCAATCCCACCCCCCAGGTGCGGCACCTGTCAATTTTAATAAGCGCCTTTAATGCATATCTGATTTGATCGCGGAAGGGTTAATAGTGTTTACTTAATTGTATGACAAATGTGGGCTTGACCAAGCTATTACGAACTTAAAAACTTAACTTACTTTGAACAATAGGTCGTACGTACCTATATATTCTAGAAATTATAGCTATATTATATCTCTGATGTTAAGTCAGTTTTGAGTAAATTTATATTCGACACGGACTATTTGAACATAAATGCTACCCGCGTATTGTATGCGGCGCTCGTCCGCAGTCTTCTCGAGACGAATGCAGTGGTTTGGAGTCCACATGAGAAAAAATACTCTCTCATGTTGGAACAGATTCAGAAGATCTTTCTAAGAACACTGTACAAGAGAATACATTCTTATTACCCATATATGTACCCTACCTTATTTTTACAGGGGCACCTAGGCTACGACTCCTTACAATTGCGTAGGTTACTCTCCCTGGCTAAATTTACCATCGACATAGTCAGAAGCAGGATCGACTGTGCAGGTCTTGTCGAAGCTTTCGTGCGTCTTTTTGCGCCGTGTTCGTACACTCGCGTCCGAAGGCACCCCTTGCTGGCGGTGCCGGCGGCGCGCACGCGGTCGCACACGCACACTCCGGTCTCGCGCGCGCTCGCGTTTCTCAACTCCGTGCTCGAAGCGTACCCACAGTGTGATCTGTTCGCAAGTCCGATTGGTCGACTGATGATAGAGTGCAAGAAGGTAGCGGAACGTGAGATGCCTGCGAGCACAATAGCATAAGTTTTTCATGTATTTGTCTATTAGTAGTATTTAAGTTTGTACCACTTTGGCTCTGCTGTCAAGGTATAAATGTTATTGTTATAAAAAATAAAATAAAAATAAATAAAATAAAATGTTGAAAGAAAATATATGGTCTACTATTATTGAACCTTACCGATATTTTTTTATTATTAAAAGGGATTGCTCTTGGCCAGCATCTAGCGAGGGAGCAAAGATGAGGCTGACGATGAAGCGAGCTCACCCAGAAGATGCCTATTCACTTTTGCCTTAAAGAGGATTTTTATTTACCCGTAAGCGATTGTAAGCAATTTGACGACAAAAGTATAACAAATATGTTTTTGTTTTCTGAAATATGTGCCATGGATAGATTAACTTTTGCACCGAGAATCACAACTTTGACTTAGGTACGAGTTACGGTTACTGCTAAGGCAAGTTGTATGTAGTTGTAACTCGTCATCACCATCGACTGTGGATGCATATGTGCAATTGTGCATCATGTATTTTTTATTATTAAAAATGGGATTGCTCTTGGCCAAAATCTAGCCAGGGGGAAAAGATGGGGCCAACGGTGAAGCGAGCTTTCCCAGAAAATGCCTACTCCCTCGTGTCTTAAAGAGGTTATATGAACTCGGAAATACAGATGTCGGCAGGGAATTACAAAACTTAGCAGTACATTATAAAAGATGATGAAAAGCGCTTGGTCATCATGTGTGCTAAAATTGTAGTGTATTGTGCCTTGGAAGTAATATTTTAGTAAATTTATTACGAAAATACAAATACGTATTTAACCTAAAACAATGTTAGCATAAAATTTGATAGCCAACAGGGCCAAAACTAAAACCGGGGGATTTTACGACAAACAAATTTCTAACTATCCCATTGAACCTAAACAAACGTATAAATATTATAATTAGGAGTAAATTAGTGGAGTCATAATTTGGTACAATGTGGGGATAAATATTTATTAAGGGTCGCTGTCCACTATTGGGTCAGTGCGATGTGAGAACGATGGAGAAGGCATATTTAATATGAAATTATAGAATATACTACTACTCTCATCTATGAGAGGAGGCCTGTGCCCAGCAGTGGGACGTATATAGGCTGATGATGATGATGATAGAATATACTAAGATCCTTAATCATTTTATTTAAACTAAACTATAACAAAATTAAACCTAACAAGGAAAACTTAAATATTATTAAAAATTAATTATAGAATACTTGGTTGGTGTAAACTTTTCCTGGGACCTTGCACCTACGTGAGTATTCACATAGAACAAATTTAATTCCCTTAAAATATTTTCCATTACAAAAAAGAATTAAGTATGATGTATGTAAGTATTAGGTAGGTATTTGTTAAAAAGAATTATATACCTAAATCCACGTACTAACTGTTCTATGTGATGTGGGTATGCCTAATACTTCCGAATTAATTCAGCCGTTTTTACGTGATTAAGTTACAAGTGCTGTGTAAACAGGCTATAAAAAAAGATACAAGTATTCATACACATAATTTCAGATTGAAAATAATGCAGCATTAATAATTTCATAGATCTGAAAAATTGCATTCTTCTAAGGCGACTTCCTGATTTGTCGGTGCGGAAGCAGTACGATATGAGAAAGGTGTCAAATGTCAGTGTCAGCTGTCAGTCGACGCGGTACCATTTTTTACTACGCCCCTGCATTTAAATGAGTGCTTCCTCACTGGCGCGGGATGCGTGGTAGCGGGACGATGCGAAGGCGGTACTGCTCCGCTTTCTGCGCATGATATTATTACTGCGCAAACGTAATACTGACAGTATTATGTCAAGTGAGAATCTTTGCGACGTCAGTAAGTTTACGTCAAAGAAGAAAATGTCACATATCGATCCCGCCCCGCTAAGTCAGGAAGTCGCCTTAATTTTAACTCATTTGTGCAAGGTAGGTAGTAAACCTTGCACCAATGAGTTATAATTAGACTAGCTTTTGCCCGCGAATTTATTTGAGGGATGATTTCAGGGATAAAAAGTATTCTATATGTTAATCCAGGCTATAAACTCGTTGTATACCAAGTTTCGTCTGAATCCGTTCAGCAGTTTTTGCGTGATTGAGTCACAAACATCCTCACAAACGTACTAACTTTCGCATTTATAATATCACAGTAGGATTTTTAGAAGAATGAAATTTTGCAGATTCTAACTGCAATGCTGTATGAAAGACGTTTCTGGGAATTCGCGTTACTAACGAGGAATCACGCTTTAAAGCAAGCGCTTACTGCTTAAACAGATGCCTTGAATGAGTCCTACTGCATGCAATTCCTTCAGGTTCCTTCCTTTTATAAAAAAATACAATTTGGACCTCCATTTTAGTCAACACGGGTTCAGGGTTTGGTCAAACGCGGTTGAAATATGTACCCCCGGGGCGGCGTGTCATACGCACTATTATATTATTAACCATGCCTGCCTCCAGTGGGACGAATATTCTAGTAGTTTTCTTGCCTGCCCCTTAATAATTCTTTGTGACCTTTTAATTTGGGGAATATAAAAGTTTTGAATATAACGAGAAATGTATGACATTGTGTAGTTTTTTGACTCGACGTGCATCAAGATGTATTTCTAGACATTATTAAAATAGTAGACTGAATGGGTCATACATAGTTTTAGGCTAGGCGTTTTTCTCTCTTTAAGGCGCGAGTGTTCTCGCTTTACCATCGGCATCATCTTTGCGCCCGCTCGCTAGATGCTGGTCAAGAGCAATACCATTTATAATTTAAAAAAAAAACTAAAGATAAGGGCTCTTATAATATTATGCTCGTAAGTCAAATTTTGTGTTGGAATAATAAGCCGCACAAAGGCGTCTCAGTTTAATGCAGTACATAAACGGACTTATATCGGTTGGTAAATATTGACCACAGGAAAGGTACGTCTTTTGCGTGTATTCTAATTTCGAAATCATCATCCGAAATAGCAAAACTCCAAACTGTATTCAAAACGTAACTTTACCAAACAAAATCGACAAATCAAACATATTTAACCCTACAATTATCACCACGCCAATTCCGCCGATCGCTCCACATCATTTTAACCCTTGCGATGAAGCAATTATCGAGCTCGTTACAGTAATGGGTTAACTTTCCGTCACGCACGCATCGGATTCACTTTGTTATGACTGCCAACGGGTTGATTAACGATATTTTTATATGGATTGTGACGTCATAGACTTAAAGGTAAACTGGATCAAATTGATAGGTAAATTTAAGCGATCAAGCTTCGCGCGTCAAGCCGCGTCGGTCAAGGCTGTCTCCATAGCTGTTTATTGGGCATACCTTGTTTTAGGAACCTCGACACGAAAGAAGAAGAAGAACGATGACAATGATAATCTGTATACTTTTTGTAGCCCTCACGGTTTTTGAATTTCCAGTGAACCTATTAATGTAGTTCAAAAGCGCAGACAAGATATTTACACTTACAACGTAACAATATCTTTGTTAATAGTAATTACGCAGAGCAATTTTAAGGAATTCGTTAAAATACAATTTCCTTAAATAAGAACCTTTTATTACGTATCAAGGTTGTATTTATTAGTTAATAAGCAGTTGGCCCTATTAGTTTTCATGTAGCGATGTCGCGTGTCGGTATCGACCTACTAGTTTACATTTGAATTAAGAATTCTTAATCGTTCACTAGGGAATGGGTTATTTGAGGCAAGATATTGGATCTAAAGTTGTATGGAAATGGCTTGATTTTTTTACCCGCGGATTTTTTTCTGTTATCTAGATTCTAGACGTATCTTATAATGTTGATGCATTTGTGCATCATACCAAACTGAAAGGGCTAATATTAAATTTCCTGTGATAAAAGATAAAACGAGGACACATTTTAAAGACGTTTGTACAATAGGCATCGAGTTTTCATGAAAAAGTTAAAATATTCCATACTTACATTTATTTCAAGAGTTAATCCATTTCTTAAAGTAGGTAACCGTAACCTCTTATTAGCACATTTTTTACGAGTATGTATAAGTTACGTCTATATGATTACGTCAGATATGAGCGGAATCAGAGAAGAGTTAATTTAAAAAATATAGGATAACTTTAACACAATGTAATATTATAACAGTATAAATACATAACATTACCTGTTTTTATAGGTAATGTTATGTAGCGCAATAAGAGAAACGTGTTTTTTTATGAATATGCCGTTGTTTTTTTATGTGTATCACATTTATAGAATAGAAAACAAGAAAAGACGGATGTTTTAATTACGCCGAGAAACGTAACGATCACCTTGAGGAATCTGTCGCCTGATGTCGAAATATTTTTATATCCATGGTTCATTTCGTAAGTTGTCCAAAACGTTCAATGCCGTCACACATATTGTCATGTTTTTTTTTCAGCAAATACAATAACATTTCATGAAGACATGCGAGCACACAGAACTTAGAAAATACTGTTGTTATTTGCCCTTTAGGTGCCGTTCGCGCTCGTAAGGTTAAGATTGCCCATATGGTTCTGAAAACTTCACCATCCATTTTCCTGCATGATAGTCTACAATGTAACATAATAATACGGTTCTAAGTAAGATTATAATTTACAACGATACAACTGCGCTCGCAACTAAATCAATAACCGAATAATCTCCAGCGAGCCCACTTCATATAAATCAAAATGCCCCAAAAATCGAACCGCGGCATCTTCAGTAGAATTGATGTTGTCGATAAATCAGCCGGTTCCTCTGTCTGCGTGTGTTGTGACGCCCAAACACTTGACTAATCGGGATTTATGGGCGGGGGTTTGGGTGTCGTTCGTATTCGGGGACATTTTTGTAAAATTTGATCAGTTTAGAAGTAGGTTATTTGTCTTTCGCTATCTATTTAGATATTTGCGATGTTTTACTGACAAAAAAACTTAGATTTTACCTAGAAAAACTAATAACATATATGGCAGAAGAGTATGGTCATATCTACCTCATACACTAAATGATTTCCCCATACATGTCATCAATAAAATAGAAAATAATCCAAAGCAAACTAAAAATGCTATAAAAAGAACATTAACATAACATTTTTTTACTAAAGAAGACTAAAAAAATTAATATTAACTTAGTAGTATAATCTTAAAATATAAAGATTTAGCTAAGTAATAATAATAAAATGTAATTATGGAAATAAACAGTTCAAATTTTTTTTTATCACATTTTGCTCTTGCAACTGGCAATATTTTTTTCGTTACACTTTAGAGTTTGATTAGTAAGTTAGGTTGAGTTAGGCGACAATGAAATAAATAGATAAACAAAAAATGGGATTTTGGTAGGGCCGCGTTGGTGAACACACGTGCTCTCGGCGCGACGACTAGCAGAATCCATTACCGAACAAAACCAGTTGCTTACTGTCATGGCGTCGTTACCGAACAACGTCTTTGCACACGTGGTTGGCGAAATCATCATAAATTTGATGGAAAGCCATTTTTAAACAAAAAATAAATCATTCGACAATGTTACACAATTCCATTGGAGTCATGAACTAATCAAAGCTTATGACTACTAGACGATAAATGCAACTCATACTTATAGATAAATTGGTGGGACCGGGGTGAGAGGATAGATAGATATGATTCATAAAAAAAACATCTGAGACTTAGGAACAAATAGTCGTGCTTATCACACCAGGACCAAGCAGGCACGTGCTAACCAAGATTCGAACCTAGGACCACCGGATTTGTAGCAGGGTCACTACCAATTACGTCAAACCACTTTGACCTTTTCCTAACCTCCAAGTTCGAGGGTCCCATAGTCTGGACAGGCATATCGCACCAATGAAGCATTAGTGGGGTCACATTTTTACCTATCACTCGCATTTTCCGATGCCCGATCGGCTAATGGGTTCATTGTCAATTACTAGGAACACGTAACCGATTTGTCGACAACATAAATAATTAAATACCCTGTAAAGTCATATACATAATAAACCTAATACCTAGATAATTATCAATAAGTTTAATATAATGTATTAAGCCGCTACTAGTTGGTAATGTTCCCAAAATGCTGACGGCATTGCCACGTTGAATGGGAAATAATGCTCAATTTCTGTGCCAAATAAATTATTATGTTAGCGATAAGACCGCCTGTTGTTTGCCTCTACTCATTGTCATTATGTACTGTTATGTGTTACTTTTATTGAGGTTATGCAATAAAGAGTATTTGTTGTTGTTGTTGTATGTTGCTGCATTACCTTGTAAAAGTAAAACCTTATTCATAAAGTTGTATGTATCCCTAAAGGGACCCGGGAAAGCACCTAATCCCAAGATTTGACGTTGGCACTAATTTTACGAATGCTACTGCCATCTGACCTTCTAACCCAGAGCTAAGACCTTGTTGAGAATAAGAAGTGATATTAAAAGTATTACTCACTTCTTCTCCAAAAGGATGATTCACAGTAGACCGTTCCGTGTCCGGCCCGTTTTCTAATACAGGACGCGCGACGGCCGTCCATTTCTTGTACTAGAAAACGGGCCAGAACGGGAACGGTCTAGCGTGAATCATCCTTTATTTGTAGTTTACACATACACCGTATTGTGTATTTTTTATTTATTTCAAATTGATCAAACGAATATTGGATTGACACCAGCCGTGTTTTATCTCCTAATGGCGAAATTCATGATTGCTCCATAATGTATACCCTCAATTAAGTATTTTAAATTACAAATAAATTTTAAAAAGTCACCTGCCCCGTTATTGACCACAACAGCAGCGTGCATTGTCGCTTTGTGACATTCATCATTCGTTTGCAAAAATGTATGTTGAAAAATGTGCCAATATATATCTCTCAATTAGAAACGCTAAGTGATATACTCGTACGGGGTTTTAGCCTATGTCAACGTTCAATGGGGTTTTCCGTGAAATATGTGGGTTTTCTATTTCATGAGAATTTATTGGATATTGTTTTGTTTTTAGGGCACTGACTGTGACATATTTTTTTAGCTTTTGCGAGGAGATATATATAACGAGTCTTTGTTTCTGTTCAATAAAATTGTAACGGAGACTTAAGAGTATAGTTTGTATGGATTTTATTAATTAGGTATTTCGATCTTAATGCAAATCTATTGTGTATCTGGTTGTCATTCTTTGCATTAAACTTATTCAAAATTTTATTTTACTAAACGGTTAAAACTCACGTATTAATTGTCACTTCGGGCGCACTCATCCTGATGAAGAACTCCCGAAGAGTTCGAAACATGTCGCCCGAAGTGACAATTAATACGTGAGTTTTAACCGTTTAGTAAAATAAAGTTATAACATGTCTCACGAAAGTTTAAATTCAAGTTATTCAAAATTATAAAATAGTACATTACTTACCAAGGGCGATAAAACAAAGAATGTCTCAGATCTCAGGCATTTTACGCCCGAGCCGAAGGCAAGGGCGATAAATATGCGATCTGAGGCTTTCTTTATTATCGCCCGTGGTAAGTACAAAATTTTATGTCACCACCTGGCCAGGAAGTGGGATTTCCTGCGCGCGGAGCGTGCGATAATGGCCGCTTTATGGCTAGGAGTGACATAAAAGTATTTATGTCACACCTGGCCATAAAGCGGCAATTACCGCACGCTCCGCGGGCGGGAAATCCCACATCCTGGCCAGGGAGTGACATAAAATTTTGTACTTTACACGGGCGGTAATAAAGAAAGCCTTAGATCGCATATTTATCGCCCTTGCCTTCGGCTCGGGCGTCAAATACCTGCGATCTGAGACATTCTTTGTTTTACCGCCCTTGTTAAGTAATGTACTATAGGCTACGTTTTTTTATAGCACAAGCTACGCAGCATGCCGAGCATAAATATCTACTTAACAAACGCATTGGATTTCAATGACATTCTGACAGACGTGCCTTACGGTGCGTGCACGTCGCGCGCCTTTACATTATATGGGTGAACGCCGCCTTATAGTAAAGTATGTACTTCCGTATTTATTTATTGCCGTAGTTTGGTACACGGTTCAAGTAAAAAAATGGATACCTGTGTCTGTGTGTGTGTGTGTGTGTGGAGCCTGCGAACTTTTTTTAATCGTGGGCTGGCAACATCTTAGGGTATGTTCCATGCGCATAGAAGACGCGCAGAGACGATAGAATACGAATAGGCTACGGTATATCCTGCCTACAAAGGGTCGCAGTTCTGGACCGCGATCGTCCATCCTAACAGAGGTATGGCTGTATTAAAGAAGCAATATTCCCTAGGGTTGTCAATCATTGCCAGAAACTCTCCAATGTTCCGAACAAAGCACACAACTAGTAACTACCATTTAAATCGAGTTACAATGATTGATTGGTATAGATTACCGTTGATTCGCGGTTAGCGTGCCCACGGGCAATGCAGTTCGGTCCGGACCGTGCTATTGATTTTTTTATTTCCCCATGGTGACTTGGGATTACTTTAGCTTGGAAACGTGTGAGGGTGTACTCAGAGTTCTATTCGACTACACTAAAGGATGATTCACGCTAGACCGTTCCGTGTCCGGGCCGGCCCGTTTTCTAGTACAAGAAATCGAAGGCCGTCGCGCGTCTTGTATTAGAAAACGGGCCGGCCCGGACACGGAACGGTCTAGCGTGAATCATCCTTTATTGAGCTATTAATTTTGTATTTGCCGTCAAAGCACGTCAATGAATCAAAATGAACGCATGCAATAAACTGCCGAGTGCGTGTCGGAACACGCACAACAAAGGATTCCGTATCCTACATTTACGAGTATTGTTGTATGTATGTAAGTACTTTATTGTACACAAAACAGAGGTTAAAACAATATACTTGTCACATAAGATTAAAGTACAAAGGCGAACTTATCCCTATGAAGGATCTCTTCCAGCTAACCTTAGCAACTTTTGTTTAGGGAAGGCACATTTTCAGTAATAAAAAAATATTGGTGATTGATTCCTTGTTTATGTTATGTCTCAGGTTTCTATCATTGTTCATGTACATAACATACATAAACTAAGCCTGTATTCTCTAAGGGGGTAGGCAGAGCACATGAAATTAAACTCCAGTGCCACTTTTAGCAATTGTAGGTTTAAAGATGGAGAAAATGTGATATCGCAGTGATAGGTTGCTAGCTCACCACCCACAAACACTTTTTAACCCAGTTCCCATAGTCGACTCTTACGAAACCCACGGGAAGAAAGGGGGTGGTGCTATTGTTCATGTACCTATGTATATCTTAATGAAGAGATAAGAATAGCCAATTTCTTACAGAATCAGCATCAACTTTCAAACGAGTGATTTCATTAGTGTGATTACTTGTATATAGTTGTAGGTGTCCTCCTAGCGTTACCCAGTACAGTTGCATCCCCAAGTTGTAATGATTATAATCATTTAAAATGTCCGACATTTTACAAAACTATCATTAGATTTCAGATTTTCTCGCTTAGTCAATAAAGTCACTTTTTCAACGGACTAATTTGATACAGCTCGGCCAACTCAAATTATTTAAATATACCTATACATACAAGTACCTGGTTCGTTGGAGGCGGTTAACGATAATCATATTTTTGCTCGAGATCGGCCTCGATAATATACAGGGGAGCGTCGGCATAAACGTGAAAAAGCTATCTTTTATATGTTTTTGCCTTTAGAGCCTTTTTTTGTACATTACTATCATATCGATCGGCCAACTAGCCAGTTTTGTTTAACTTTGTATTAAGTTGGTATAGTTATGTTATAACGTACATAAAGTAAGTATTAAGTGCATTTTTATCATAAATAATGTTGTTGTTTTTCAGAATCAGAAATCATTTATTGTCAAATTGTGCGGGTACAGAATCTGTTACAATAGTGTTGCGAGTGTTTTGTTATTTATATGATCAATTAATTATGTCTCCATTATTTATATAAATAACATGCCTTCAATTTTGACTGAATAAATAATACTTTTGTAACAGATTACGTGTCACAATGTCTGTTTTCCGCGGTTGTACCCGGGACTTGAGCTCTGGGTCAGTTTTGGCACCTAACCCCGCGGGATTTGGCGTACGCGCGAATGTCTGTTTATGTCACACCTGGCCATAAAGCGGCAATTACCGCACGCTCCGCGCGCGGGAAATCCCACTTCCGGCCAGGGGGTGGCCAGGGCCAGGAAATTTCATCAGGGCCTTTGGCAAAGCCCCCTGGGGTGACATAAAATTTTGTACTTAACACGGGCGGTAATAAAGCAAGCCTCAGATCGCATATTTATCGCCCTTGCCTTCGGCTCGGGCGTCAAATACCTGCGATCTGAGACATTCTTTGTTTTACCGCCCTCGTTATGTAATGTACTATTATGAAATTAAAATGTATCTTTCATTATTTAGTTATTTGTCGTCTCTGCTGTCGCTACAAGTAGCTCGTCAGCGATAGCTCTATAACATTTGAATAATTATTCTCTTCGCTGATGTGTCGCTCAGTCGTTGATAGACGAATTTGTTTGTTTTTATCTAGACGATCCGCCATTACGCGTGCTGACACGGGGGGTGCAAATGCGGATGAAATTTGGCAGATGAAATATAGGTCAGGTCATATTTACCGTCCTGAAACGTTACTTAATTTAAGATAAACTTCCCATTGACACTTTAATACCCAATTAGCGATGCACAAGTTGCAGAAATTTCTGAAATAGCTCAGGAATGTACTCTGAATATTCCTGAAACTTTCAAAGGAATCAGTAATAATGTTTTAAAATTTGAACAAACATTAAGATTAAGACGGGAAATTTTTCATGGGTGTATCATTAATATTACATCTTCTTTATTCTTTAGGTAGGCAGAAAATAAATGACTATGCATGTATACAGTGAGTATCTGATATGTATGTATGTATGTATGTATGTAAGCACTTTATTGTACACAAAACAAATAATTATGTTTTCAGCGACTTGAATAACTTAAGTTCTGAGAACACTCCATGCAGAAAATTTTGCAATTTTGGAAACTTCTGTTCGGTGCACCGATGCTAATATCCAATCAGCAGTTGAAACATGTTCATCTCTAAAGATTTGTCATTTAATCCCTTTTAGAATCAAATGTGGTAGCTAGCTGTAGGTGTTCTAATTCAAATTGCTCTAGACTCGCCCCGAAAGGCGTCACGGTCGATTACATCGACTGGGTGTCTGTTGTCGTTTGTTGCCTATTGATTGCCATGCTACATGTTCGCAACAGTGTTGTCTTATACTACATTTTCCTGTAATATCATCCCCGTATATTATTGACCATAGTAGTACTTTACTATATTACAGATATTTAAGGCGACTTCCTGATTTGTCGGTGCGGAGGCAGTACGATATGAGAAAAGTGTCAAATGTCAGTGTCAGCTGTCAGTCGACGCGATACCATTTTTTACTGCGCCCCTACATTTAAATGAGTGCTTCCTGACTGGCGCGGGATACGCGGTAGCGGGACGATGCGAAACGGTATTGCTTCGCTTCTGCGCATGATATTACTACTGCGCAAACGTAATACTGACAGTATTATGCCAAGTGAGAATCTTTGCGACGTCAGTAAGTTTACGTCAAAGAAGAAAATGTCACATATCGATCCCGCCCCGCCAAGTCAGTAAGTCGCCTAACACATTAAGGGTCAGGAACCCGCCTAGCGGGCGCTCTGCTCGTAGACGCGTAGCCGATACCATGCGTTTCCTCGTATGTAGAGAAAATTACGTGGCGCTACGAAAAGCTGGTCAACGAAAGTGTTGACACATTCAGCGCCGAGGACATGATACTCGGGATCTCCGTTCGTAGACAGTTTTCGCTACAAAGCGTAAAAATCATGATTTCGGCTACGAGCGTAGCGCGTAGCACTTGTAGACAATGAATATGTTAACAGTATCTTTTCGATAAGGAAAATATCATGAGGTAATCGGTTTAATACCAACAAGATCTATTTTTCCCACTGGGTTGGAACTAATATGTATAGTAATAATATGTATTGAAGTGCTTAATTTTAGAATGAAAGTAAAATTGCAGTGCCCTAGCAGGGTATCATATCACCTACTTATTATTATATTCTAACATCCACTGTACAATGAACATGATTATTGCAATAAATGAAATGAAATGAAACTAATGGAACGTCAGATCAGCAAGTCAATGCAGTCTTTTTCATAAAACTAGCGCCTATGCCAACTCTTAGTGGTAATAAAGAAAGCCTCAGATAGCATATTTATCCCCCTTGCCTTCGGCTCGGGCGTCAAATACCTGCGATCTGAGACATTCTTTGTTTTACCGCCCTTGTTAAGTAATGTACTATTATTACACAACCTCTACAAAAATAACACAGGTCAGTATAATGACAATGAGTAGAGGTAAACCATAGGCCAGCTAGATTTCCCTAAGGTCTAAGGTAAGGTAAGGTAAGGTCTTATATATAATTATTTAAGTTTTTGAAGTGAAAACTTCTTTAGCGGCGCTGAGCACTTTTGTACTGGGGAAAAATGTATAAACTCGCGATAAATTCTATGACCAGGTTAGTTGACCCCTCCTAGTATCGTGATTGCTATGTTACGAGGGGTCCCCAGCTGGTCTTCTTAGAAAGCCAAGGTTCTAACTGTTCTAAAACAATCCTAAGATTTTCCATAAAGATCATATTTCAAATAAATTCTCATGGAAAGTAGCTCTTATTGTCCCTAAAAAAGCGTTTCCAAAGTCCAATATCGGATAGCCAGACTGACCGATTTCCGTAAAGATCATATTTCAAATAAATTCTCATGGAAAGTAGTTCTTATTGTCCCTAAATACGGTGACAGTTCCCTTCAAAATACCTAATGGCCAAGAGTGATGGATAAAATACGAAGGGCCTGACACGCTTTGTAAGAGAAAGATAGCCTTATTGCGATTCCTATGAGAGGAAGTAGAAAATAGTGCGATGTTTTGTCCTTATCACCGACCGAATTTTTTTTCACGGTCGGGTAAAGCCAATCTTTCATGAAGTGTCAAGAAGATTTCAAAACAAATTGGCAATATTTGGTAGTGCATTTTATAAATGGAGAATTAATGATAAGTTTGGTTTAAATGAATAATAATTTACCAATTATCAGATCCGTAGTGTTTGGGTGTTCAGTGCAAACATGGTGGGGTGTTCAGTGTTGGGCTGTAAAAGCAAACTCGACCGAAAAAATGCGTAAGTACATTTTCTTTGCATTTTGGACCCGTGTTTATTTCTAAAATCTCACCGGAACCAAGTTACTGAGCTAAATCATTAGTTATATCATGAGACACTTGATGAAATAGGAAAAATATGTCAATTAATTCAAAAATAACCTCCTAACATTTCACATACAAACCGGTCAAAACGCGTAGTATAAATCTACCATAGAAGCCAGCTTAAAATTGATGTCCCATCATTCAGTCGGTTTATAATTCGATTTCGGGATACCAACAAGTAATAAAAAAATCCCCTGAAGATTACCCCACGTTTCGGGAAATTCAAGTAATTTGATTTTTTCAGTTTTTCAACAGAGGATGAATTCCGAAAAAAATGGATTTCAGGACTGAGGGAACAGGAAAAGAGAATTGGGAAAAAACTATCTATAAGAAGGCTGGCCAATATTTCGCTCAGCGAATAAGCATTGCCATCCAACGTGGCAATGCAGCCAGCCTTCTGGGCACACTGCCCATTGACGGCGATCTCAGCCAAATTTATTATTTGTAGTTTTAATTTTATACTTTGTAAATATTTAGTTTAAGTTTTTTTTATTGTTGCTAATTTGTAATTATTAATTAATAAAGTAGGTATTTGTTTATTTATTGTAAATAAAGTTATAAATATATTAAGTAAATTACTTGTTCTAATTTAAAGTTTATCCTTTTATTTCAACAACGACATACCTAATTTATCTATGACAGACAAAAAGGAGCATGTAAGTATTAAGGTTACTTATTTTTACCCGACTGCAAGGCAGGGTTATGTGTTTCGCGCGTATCTTGTATGTATGTATGTATGTAATATTCTTTATTACCTGACATCTTCCAATTACCTGAACGGATTTTAATGTTTGAGATATCGTTAGATTTGTCTTACCAGCCCGAGTGTTCTTAGAAATGTGACGTCAAAAAAAAAACAAAGATGGCGGCCACCAGATATCATTTTGTAAACAAATAATAAATAAAGTTGACGAACTATATCATGTGGGGTATCATTGAATAGGTATTTTAAAATCATTATAAGGTTTCTTTAGTCATTAGTTAGTGAAAACAACCGTTTAGGATTTATAACTATTCAAAGTTTAATAGTCGGATCCGCTATCCGCTATGCGCAATCACTCATGTTTTCATTGTCATCGTCATTCGAGGTTTGCTTTACACACGTTTAACAATTGCAAAAGTGGCGGAGCGCCCATACAACCCGATTCCCACCGGTTTGACTTACAAAATCTTGCTACAAACTACTTGCTGTTAATTTAATAAATCATCAATTTATGTATACAAAATATCCATTACCTAAATACAATTTGATAATACGATTTACTTTAGCGTCATAATAGATTTAAGCTAACCACTACGAAATCTACGCACGCGAATGCCAAACGCAACGCATTTCATAAAGCCAAACAAGCCGGCGGAGTTTAGCATGCCTCCTAGTATCGTGATTGCGATGCTAGGAGGGGTCAACACAGCTGGTCTTCCCATTCTTCCCAATCGTAAGACTTTAAACACCAAACCTGAGGAATGAAGTTTCCTCTTTCTGACTTTTCCACTAAGTCCAATATCGGATAGCTAGACTGAAAGTAGTTCTTATTGTCCCTAAATACGGTGACAGTTCACGTCAAAATAGTGGCCAAGCGTGATGGTCAAAGTACGAATAATTTTGAATCTACTTTGTAATCGATGCTTGGTTTCCGATTTCAATTAAAACTTTAACTGTGCAGAAAATTATAATTAAATCCAAAATATACGTGCATGTGAAATGATAATTTATCTTTGTGTTAATTTGATAAATTATAACGTTTTATGCACTCAAAAACAGCACATTAAGGCATTTTGACGGAGCTCTTCACACGTCGGGAACGATTCTGAGACTGAAGCATAATCGATTAATGAAGTAGTTTTTAATAACGTGGCAGATTTTTCTCCTATGCTTTTGGCAGAGGGGTAAGTATATCAATGGCGGCTCCCGTCTATATAATGCTTTAAGGTATATGTGTAGATGGATTATTCGAATATGAATATGAATATCTTTGTTATTTATTTTCTTTAAATCATGTCATTGAATTTTCACTTCTAACGGCACTCCCGGAGTGCAACCCGTTTTTTTTTTTTTCATTTAACTCAATCTTAAGTATCTGGCCAAACTGTATGAACAGTTTGTTGGCACTCTCGCTTACAGGTTTGGAACTTACACCTACTTCTTTCTTATAAACTAAATCATGCAATGCTAATGACAGACTAACAATAACTACCTAAGATACGCAGTGTGTGCACCAACGACGTCACGCCGTACCGATCAGCAACTTTAGCAACAACGTTTGCTCAGTGCTTTCTCTCTTAAAATCATATAACCATTGATATAAAGATGTCTCATAAGAGTCATAAGGCCTCATTTACCCACATTCTAGCTGCAATTGAATCCTAACGAGCCACTGCGTCGATGATCCGTTCACCCTTCAGGAAATGCGCAGCGCGACTATTCAATCTTTTACCAGACATAATTATAGTCAGATGCTAGCCGTAGAACTGCAACGCTGGAAGGGACCGGTTTAGGTTCTTTGGATTAATGTATTTCAGACACAATTGTCACTGCGGGTTACAACAACTTAGAACGCTTGCAGATCAATCAACATCCAAAAAAAAAAACAAACATTCCATACAATCAGACTAACGAACACCACTTACCGTTACACTTACAGACGGTTGGGTGCAACCCAGCCTAAGGCGACTTCTTGATCAAGCGGGGTGCAACCTGGACCCTATACCACAAAACTTTACAAGTCTACAATTTGACAAAATTGTACAATTTTCCATAGAAAAAGTTCACAAATTTGTCGAATTGTACGCTTGTAAAGTATTGTGGTACAGGCCCCTGGTTGCACCAAGAACAAAAAGTTTCATGATACGGCCGAAATCACACAAACCTCTCTCTCTCTCTTCCTAGCTATGAATCCTACATGGTGGTGGGGTCAGCTCTCCGTGTTAATCTTCGCCACTTCGCTCTATCCTCGACATCGAAATCATCCAAATCGTCACGTAAAATATAACCATATAACCTATCGTACATCGTACGTATAGCTAGAGGTATAGCTATACTTTGAAACCTAGAATTCCTTTACCTCTAAAAACATGAAAGTATCGGAAGAATTATCTGTTTAAACCAATCAAAACTACAAAGCCGTTTCCATTCCCACAACATCCACCCAGCCTCCCTCGGGTGGGTCGGGGGGTGTTTCTCTTGAAAAAAGTCTCAATAACTCGTCAGGACGGCGAATGACATCGTTAGTCGAAGTGGTACGAAGAAAAGGCACTATCTGCGATACCTATCGGTTGTACAGGGTGTCTGGTTGCGGCTTGCTGCTTCAGAAAATGAAGTTTGGATTTTGTTCTGGCTTGTTTGAATCACTTTGTGGCTGGAGATTGCTAATGGAATCGAGGTTTGGAAAGTGGTCGTTGATTGCCGACCGCTGCCTGACGGCAATGCTTTGGCAGGATTTTGCCATAGTCGCAAATGAACTTGTTCAGAATTTTTTAGAGATTTTATGTAATACACCGACTCGTGCGTATGATAGACGCATGCTGTGCTGTAGTAGGTACTATTATGTACTTGTTCTGTGGCATTGAATTTCCATACATTCTAGCCGCCTATGCGTGAACATTACCTTAGGCGGTGGTGGTGCGATTTGATGTTTATTTATTTATTTATTTTATTTGGGGCATCAACAGCAATACAATACAAAAATACATACATACATATATTTCTTGGTATTTATATGTGTAATGTCTTGATTCTGATTCTTCAATAGTTAGGCTTGTTTAGTTTTAATATTACTAAATAGAAGTTAGTTTTATTTTACTTAAAAATTAACACAATGTACCTATAATAAGTGTAAAGTGTATGTGTGGCAATTTACAAAAAAAAACCAGTTATTTAAGTTCTTTAAAATCATCATGAAATGTCTAATTCTATTCTATTAGTTACTAATTTCATTAGATACTAATTTTGTTATTTATTTTTTTATTCTATAAATTTTTTAGGTGTTATAGACTGACGAAGCGTGTTGCGGATTATATACAATTGGAAATTTTGACGAAGTTTGTTTGCGGATTCTCACAATGTTATGATTTTGACGAAACCTGCGTTGTGGATACATTCTGCATGTAGTTTAATTTGTCTAATAAAGCTTGGATATATTTAATCTATTTTATTAGATACTTACTTAACTATAAACTTACATCATATATGTGTAGGCGTGTTTGAATAGGTACCTATATCACGTTGGAATTCATGAATACTTACATGCAATATCAAAATGATGTTGTCTTAACACTCCAAAACCAATAAAACAACATCAGTCTGTATAAAGTATTGGCTAGATCTGAATAACACGAAAAAAAGTCGCGACTATGTTCACTTCGCGAGCTACTAACAATGCCCCATCTATTTTCAACTCTAACAGCCATTGTGTTAGGTCCATTATTGCAAATCATCACATCGTTATTCGAGATACTCTCTCGACCCGTGACCACGCATCACTTGCTGACGAGTGCTCAACGGTTTTTGAATTCCGATGATATTTGAAATCGGATCTCCACGGGAGATTTCTGGGAAATAATTTGAATTAGGAATAATCACAGAATTTCGTTTATTTTTATTTTAATAAAGAACCAAGACATTGGCGGTCGCTTATTCCAAGAAATAAGAACGCGGTTTTCGCGGTTTGAAAAGTAGGTAATTGTACATAGAACCAAACGCCAAACGTCTCCTGAATTAAACATATCTTATCTTATCTTATATCTTTAAACGAGCAATTCTTGTATATTTATTTATATATTTCGAGGATCTCGGAAACGGCTCTAACGATTCTGACGATATTTGGTATGTGTGGGTTTTCGGGGACGAGCAATCGATCTAGCTAGGTCTCATGCCCAGGAAAACGCCGAGCAAAGCTCGGTCGCCCTAGCTAAAATTCAATGGTTTGTCCTTCTCTACAGCGTTTCTCAACCGATTCTCGTGAAATTTTGTAAGCAGGTTCGAAATCTAACATAGTTTTTGGAAATTAAAAAAAAACACAAGGTCTACAGCTCACAGAGCCACTAGTTTATAATTTTGCTAAGTTCCATATAGGTACGTAAAAGTAACTTTAAACGCTCTTTTCATATCTACTCGCCCTTGTTAACAAACCAGCCGACAATAAAACGTTCTTTTCCCGTAACCTCACTTTTCTTTATTCGAATTCTTGTATTCGCGCAACTGATTTTAAAATGTCAAGTGAAGGAAATAAATGCATCGCTTATACGACTTTTTAGAGCTGAGTAGAAGCATTGGCGGTAACAAAAGACTAATAAATCAGCTGGAAAGGTTGTTGTTATCAGGGAAAGTATGGAAGTGTATATTACTAATGTCCCATAGACAAAGACGACACGATAGCGGCATTGCATTCCAGCGTTCTAAGAATACTTAGGTTTGATAAGCGGTAAGTTGTGTGGAGATGGCTTGTGCAGTTGCACGTTTAAGGCGACTTCCTGATTTGTCGGTGCGGTGGAGGTACGATATGAGAAAACTGTCAGTGTCAGCTGTCAGTCGACTCAGTTCTACTTTTTACTGCGCCCCTACATTTAAATGAGTGCTTCCTGACTGGCGCGGGATGCGCGGAAGCGGGACTATGCGAAGGCAGTACTGGTCCGCTGCTGCGCATAATACTGTGCAAATGTAATACTGACAGTATTCTGTCAAGTGGGAATCTTTGCGACGTCGGTAAGTTTACGTCAAAGAAGAAAATTACACATATCGATCCCGCCCCGCCAAGTCAATAAGTCGCCTAAAACACTGAGGACAAGTTAGCTTTTATTGTAATATTTATAGGTTTAATGATTGATGCTAAGATTAACCAAAATAGCGTCTAGCTTATAATCAATGGCAGAATAATTAATTATTCTAGAGTGTTAACCTTTAATGGCCGTTTGTAATGGCCAAATATCATTATTTCCAAGCGATTTATTATGACATGAGACCAACACGACAAAACAAAATCAGCCGACTCAGCCGTTGTATTATGGTACCATAACTTCGACTATTGTCATCTATTTCTGTCATCCCAGTACAATTTAAATCCTATTGACGTTTCAACGTACCCAAGGAATTTATAACTATACCTATATCACCAAAAACTTTTTTTTTTCGATGAAAAGCCTCCTCCGCACGCTCCGACTCGGCCCCTTCAGACTGCACTAAATCAATCCACGACTGCAGTCAATCGCATGCAGCGCTCGCGTGTCGATCCGATATCGACGATCCTTCTTTTGTTTAAGTGTTTCCAGCGTACAGGCAACGAGACTTGAAAAGCGATTCTAATTTCAAATTCTGAATCAGTTTATATTTTTTTATGTAGAAGGGGTTGAAAATAGAAAATGTTTTATTTGGGTAGTAGTTATAGAATGTGATTTAAACGTATTGAAAAATTAAAATAGGTACTAGGAAATAGTATACTTGTATAATCGTCATGGTTCATACGCTACCTCTTGCCAAACACGAAATCAGTTTGAATCAGAATATAATCCTGTTATAAAACGATGTACTTATCTGAAATCCGGATTTACAACGCACCGTTGCACCAAACTGCAATCGTAAGCGGCGTTCGTTAAAATCTAATTGTATAGAAAGTTTGACAAGTTTTTATGGAATAACACCTGCCGGCGCCATATTTAACGGTCTGTAATCGTAAGTTGGCGCAACCCACCTAACCCTTAAGAGGCTGACAAGACCTAATTTTGTTGAAATTGATGTTATTTAAGCAGTTTTTTAAGAAAAACTATTTGTTCTAGCACATAAAATATTGAGGTGTGCAATAAAGAGTATTTGTATTGTATTGTATTGTATAAAAAAAATGTTCATATTCATCATATTTCAAAGACCATGTACGGACTCGATACATAATTGGACGAAATCGGCTCGATAGAAAATAATTGCAAAGATTGGTCTTAAAATCATCATTAAACGGTTCTATGTCTTTATTTTTATTACGTATGGGTCGGCAATTAAAAACATGAAATCAACATATTCATACCTAAACCGCCAACGAGTCAATATTATTATAGTATTTATTTGTAATTCTACGCGCAGAGCTTCCGTAAAGAGCGTGATGGTTAATTGGAAACTCACGCGTGTTAGAGCGGGACTTGTTTTAGGTCTTGTCAGCCTCTTAATCGTAAATTTTTAAGCGCTATTTTCTAATGTACTGAAAATAAAAGTTATTGGCATTAAGGTGTGAAATATTTACATTTTGTCACATTTGTTATACAAAAAGAATTTAAATATATTATATTTATATTCTACAATTAAGTATCTTACTCCGAACTATCATTTGCAACGGAACATAGTGACCTCATTGCCTCACGATCATACTGAAGCATTTGCATGTTATATCCTTGAACTTGTCATAAAGAAGGGAAGCTATAAAGCATAGCATACCAGCGGATTTATAGGAAAAGGTATGACTTAGATATGATAGTAGATTACTGGAACGAGGTTTATAGGGCGCTTTGGCATGAAAGTCTTGCAATGTCGTGATCAATATAGGGTTTATCCAGCTGAATTGACAACATTTCATATTTTTAAATTCTTTTGTTTTATGAACTAGTTAGAAAATAGGTAAAAATTTAAGCCACCCGTACTTTTTCTTTTTCAATTTAACTCATTATTTCATACAAAAAAAACACGTTGAAAAGTAGGTCATTCCAAAAGGGCGTAAGTAAAATATGACGTCATCTTCCCAACAAGAATCCAGAGCCACTCCAGAGCAGCGATTGTCTGTACTCTGTACTAATGTCTCCCTGAATACAGCGAGGAAGATGACGTCAACTTTCGGTTTACAGTAATTTGCGATTTTTTTCCAAAATTAACGGAGAAAAAAATCTAAAAAATTTTTTTTTGTGTACTTCACACGTTTTTACCGAAATGGTTTTCGAATTAAGACTTTTGGAAATTATTAAATATTGTCAATTAACTGTGGAAAAGACCCACATGCCTATGCTGTTTCGACCAAAGATCTATTGTGGCAGCTTCTTAATCTCATTACTTCTACCTGTTGCTTCTAGTTTCCTGACTTTTGGGCAGCAATTTCTTCTCCTCTGAGGTCTATGATAATCGCGCGATAGACAATAAGATAAAGCATATTATTCTATACTTTATCTATTTGAAGAGGGTTAATTCTAGCCAAGAATGCAAACCAAGGTCGTGTCAAGGGCAAGCAGTACGGGTAGGTGGGTCAGTAATGCGCCCTACTGCACTGAACTGGCGACCACTCTGACATTGCTTTAACATTGCTAGACGTGGCTCAATTTGTACTCTACACTTCGTATTTTTTAAATATAACAACGGTGACAAGAATATCTGCCTAATGGTAAACAGACACCGTAGTCTGTTGACGCTTGAAAATGCGTAACTGTCACTACAAGCGCGCTCAATTACAAAATACTCATTTACTGAGCCAAAACTAGAGAGAAATGCTTTTCTTCGCCGAAAAGCAACTGTTAAACAAATTATATAATATTGCGTCACAGCGATGCGGGGGACCGGAGCCATACCGAATGAGACAGTACGTGTAAAAGGTAGGTATTGTTGGAGGGGGAGTGGTTCAAAAACCTAAAGTTTTAAGTGACGTCATATGTGCATATGTGAATGGGCCCTAATAAGTTTTTGAAAAACTCAGTGGTAGGTACCTACGTGCTGAGGTTCGAACCACGACCGCCATTTGACGGTCTGACGACCGCTTTAGCTTAGTTGGTAGTGCCCCTGCCTACGAAGCTGGAGGTCCCGGGTTCGAATCCCGGCCAGGGCATTTATTTGTGTGATGAGCATGAATATTTGTTCTTGGGTCTTGGATGTTTTCTATGTATTTAAGTATCTATTTATCTATATAAGTATGTATATCGTCGCTTAGTACCCATAGTACAAGCTTTGCTTAGTTTGGGACTAGGTTGATTTGGGTAAGATTGTCCACAAATATTTATTTATTTACATGCTTGGACTACCGAAGCTTTCTTACGTACAGTCAAGGGCATAATAATGAATACACTTTTGGGCCTTATTTCAATGGAATAAGGTGAAAAAGTGTATACATATTGGTACCCTTGACTGTACCTAGTCTATTGATGTGGGTCTAATATTTTAGAATGTTAGTGCATCTAGTCAGCTAGGTCTGTCTTCGGACAGTCGGACGTAATGGAGTGACAATGGTGTCGTGCAGTAAATGAGTTACTGCTGCCGACAAAAACGGGGCTTCAGCCAAGGCAAGAGACATTTTACGTCGGTGCTTCTATATAGAATGGTCCTATTGATATATGTATAATAATTTAATTTATAATGCGTTGAGATACAGATACATATTCTACTAATTAAAACAATAACAACAAAAAAAACATTTCAGCGCAGCACCTTGTTCGTTAAATCCAACAATATTCCTTTAGTATTCCGCTGAAAGAACGTGCAGCTATAGAGCAGTGATACCTTTTTCGATGTAATTGGTACTAAAACCGAATTATGAAAATGTTGAAATGTTAAAAATGTATGTACTATATGATTTTTTCTAATATCTTTTATTATTTTTTGCCATTAATTTTAATTATGTTATAAATACGAGTATATTCGTCCAGGAAATGTACAATATAAGTTCATTATTTATTTTATGTTTTATATTATTTATGTATGCTTGTCCGTCTATAACATAAATATTTCAAAACATTGCAATGCACACAAAGTATATTCTATCTGTTTTATAATTGTGTCTTTTTTTTATTATTTTGATTTGTGTTTGTAAGTTTTTGTGTTTGTTGTATAATTTTTTTTCTTTTTATGTTGTTTCTATTCTTGAAACTTGTGTGTGTATGTGGCAAACAAATAAACGTTTTATCTATCTATTTATCATAATCGAGTCTACATGTTACATTATTTAAGCCAAGAATGTTTTTTTAAACAACAAATCATCATCGTCCATGTTCATTGCACTACAAAATGGTATTTGTTTCTCTATACTATCTGCACCAATAGTACTTATTTAGATCCCTAGTAGTGGAACAACGGAATAGATGACCGGATAATGGCAAGCAAACAAACAGAAAGTACGACAAATGTCCGGCGGGGGGCACTATATTTATCCCTCCTTTATTGGGCACGCTGGTCACTTCGGAATTCCGACTATTTATTTATTGTACGCCCCGTGACATATGTTGGACAGTTGCAGAGAAAAGTGTTAGGTTTTTCACTTGAATTCATTTTGAAGAGCTTTTGCTACGAGAAATATCGTATTCTTTGAAACGCTGTTCTGCCCAGACGAGAAAACGATAGGGATTGATTCTTGACTATACGATTGTGTTTTTGACAATAGCCGAAACATGATTGCTTAAAATTTTCTAGATAGAAAAAAATTCAAAGTGAGTCTTTATTTTCTTTTTTTTACTCAGCCTACTAAAACAACGCATTATTAAACGACACATATAAGTTAATATGAGGAAATATCATAAAACTGCACACGGTCAGATATTTATCGAGATTTTTCTAAAAAAAAAGTTATTCCCGAAGCGTTGTATGTTGTATCCCGTTTTGCCGTGCGCAAAAGACATAAGCGTGTCTTTTACACGGGGGCCTTGGTTTACCGAATCGATATATCCCCTTAAACAATAAACATAATGTCTCCTAACTGTTTTGGCCTTGCGTAACCCGGCTCGTACCACAGGTTTCGAAAAACTTATCTAGGTATATTTAAAAGTGGCTTTTCTGTAAAGAAAACCGGCCTAAAAAGTTTTCCCTTTGGGTTGGATGGTCAGGTGGCTTTCATAAAATCTAGTTCTCACGCCAAATATTCTCATTAGGTGCCAAAGCGGACCATTGGCTCCATAGAGCACAACCGGGAAAACGACCCGGCCCGGCCCGGTGTTATGAGTAGGTATGATGGTGATAACCTGACCATAATCTTACTTTATTTTAATCTTTCAGAAAAAAGCTTTACACGTTTAACACAGTTTTATTACGCATTAGTTGTTATGACTCAGTTGTTGACATATATGACATCCGAAATGGGATTTAAAAACACTGTAAGGACAACCTCTTTTAAAATTAATTTTTAAATAATATTTGCTTAGCCTCAGATTTACAATATAAGTAATGTGTTTTAAATACCTATGTAATGATGGTAAACAAGATTGATTTTCCGGTTCCCGTTCGAAATTTTAATCGGTCCACAAAGTATACCGAGCAAGGTATGTGAGCTCAAATCTCACCGTAGCCACTTTTCGGCTCGCCTGTACAACGGAGTATATTAAACGGCGAGAAGGCGCCCGCATTTGGTTTTTATACACCAATACTTTGTCGCATTCTTCTGACTTTTGTATATTGGCTGAATTTGTCCATAGTCATATGTATACTTAGAGGCGTTGACGAAATAAAACGTATTTGTAAGTAACTCCCACTATAGTTACTTATAAATACGTTTTATTTCGTCAGCGCCTCTAAGTGTGTGAGCTGTTAAACGTCGCGAAATCGTGAGTGATATTTCTTAAGTTTTCAACACCAACGACAAAAAATCCATATACTACCCATCCCAGTATACAAAACAAATGCATCCAGAAGGAGGCCTTGCCCACAAAATTTCACGAGAATTAACAAAAACAAGGTTTGATAAATAAATAAAAATAAAGACAAAAAAAAAAACAAATCAGCGGCTACAATCTTCGCGTTTTTGTCTTGCTAGCTACGTATTGACATTATTGCACAAGTGTCAATCTCCCGCCTAAAGTCCCTTCTAAGAGACGCCGAGGTCCACATTCCGGTGTCCTTCCGACTCTAATAAGCCCTCGGGCGATAAATCTCGTGTTATTGATTCTCTTATTCTCCTTTATTTGTTTACTGGACACTGTTAGTGATGCTCATCTGTTCTACTTAAGTAAGTACTTCGGAAATGGCAGAGAAACAATTTGATGGCTATTTTTAAAATACATCAACTTTCCTAGCGTTTTTCCGGTGTTCTAAAGAAACCCGGTCTCTATTGAAACCTTATCTCATTATTGGGCGTAGGCACTAGTTTTACGAATGCGGCTGCCATCTAAACTTGCCAACCTAGACATATAAAACAAACACATAAACATGACATGATAAGAAATGCATCGTAATCTCTACGGATTTACGATGCATTTCTTTGTGTTTCATCACCAAAAAAGCTACTATTAAAACTTTCAGTGCCCAGAAATCCCCTCGAAAATTCTTGTAGACGCGTAGCCGATAACATGCATTTACGAGATGCATTACGATTTGCAAACAAGTGTTTAACACGTGGACGATTTGGGTGATGATTTTATGATTAAATAGTAATGAGGTTCTTTAGTTTTTTTTAATCCAGTGGTAAAGTCGCCTACTTATGATAAAAAGTACTTTGTCGTATCCTTTAATCACTTTCTTGGTATTAGGTATCAGAGTCGTTTTCAAAAAAAAATTACATAGTTAGGGCTTAATGAAAACAAAATTACGATCGCGCCCTTTGTATAACGAAAGTTAGCCATACAAAATATATAAGTCATCGTTACACAAAGGAATCAATAGTTAAGTTTTGATTGTACTTTAATTACAATTTTTTTAAAACGACTAATTAATACTTTTATCATAATATGAAATGAACAGATTTTAAAACTTGTAAGGCATTTGCGAAGTCTACCATACAACGGAGTTCGTCACGACTTTACAGGTTGAAAAGAGTGCCTTGCTGTTCGGCTACAGTTTTTTTGGGTGAAATTACATAAATAAATGTACATAAGAATGCGTTAACAATAGTCAGTATCCATTTAACCCAGCCTCGATTAAATCGAGTGCGCCAAACTGTCGATTTATGCCGCACGCGCTGTAGCACGCAGGAGTGGCAGTTACCTACGTCGGTAACACGAATTAATGCTGATTTTATTCCACTGGCGGCCATTTTGTATTTTGTTTATAGGTTATGTTGTCAATTGTTACATTTGTTAGTATTTATATGATAGAAATAGTAAATACATAGATGAAAATTCACAATTTTTATAGTTACATTCGGAGCAGGATCGAATGTCCGTATGAGATTACAGCTACAAACAAATTAAAATTAAACAGGAGTCAAAATTATCTCGTTGCCAGACCGCAGCAATGGATAATATTTATAAATTTTGAACGTGGCTTGAGACGCTGATGACTGTATTGATAACATCATAACATTACAATTCAAAGCAACCGTTGTTCGGGAAAATAAGGACATTAGAAGAGAAGAGAAATACTGCGTTTAGTTATATAATTACCATACAATTTTGATTATAGTTTAACACGAGGACTCTAATGACAATTTTCTTACTCTTGGACGATATAAAAGAACTAATTTTGTCAAACCTTTAAAGTACTTTAAAATTCAACTTCTTAGTATGACAATATTTTGTTAACAAATTGTGATATTTGTTGATTTACAGATCAATACTTACAGTGACACCATGTTATACATTTTAACGTGTAAAATAGGTACCTACCCAATTTTAAAAATACGTATGAACTTAGTTCGCACTCGATTCAAACTACTTATCTATCCATTTATTAGATACAACATTTGATTCCATTGAAAGAAAAACAAGAAATAAGGAAAAGGGAGCGAACTATAAAAGCTAATAGACAAACCCACATCAACAGTAATGTTTTTCAAGGGCATATTTCCTTTCCGACAGCGCTTTTAAAAGAGACCCTCTTAATACTGATTTAAGGTAGCAATTAGAAGATTGTATGTGTCGTATGTATATGTCGTTTTACTTATATAGAACATATAGACCACCGTTGTGGGTAATCGCCGATGTTAAGTGCACGCTTTCCAATGGGACAGCCTGATTGGTTTGGTGAACACAAAACAATTCCACGCAATATTGGTTAACATTGGCGCATTAACAAAAATTGACACGGTTGAGGTTTGATTAGGTACGCAACATTTTTATTAGATACTGTGTAAAAATGTAACTCAGGTAAACGTCCCAGCGCTCGACACCTTAGTCCCCAAAAGATCACCTCTTAATCACCTCTGTCGTCATGACATAAGATTGAAAGTGCCATGTATTGGGTCAGTGTCGAGTACATGGACGTTCACATACAGAGTTTCTGGCTGCAAGTCTCACACTAGAGAAGTAAGAACAAGTGTACAATAGACAAGGAAAGCAGAATTGGTGAAGAGTACTCGCAAGAGATCGATACCTTATCAAGAGGCTACGATGGCACTTGAAATCTCTTGGCCCCTACACAACTCAGCGCTCCTAGTACTTCGCATTGTTTTCACTAGTAATTGACAGGTTTTTTAAGATTGGAAAAGTGGGTAGGTAAGATAGAGTTTGTAGGGTTCCATATTTTATTGATGTTGTGCTTTTATGTAGAGTGAAAGTGAAGTTTTTATGCATCGTACCGAAAACTCGAAAGAAACTTCGTAATTTACACAACGTTGTTAAATTTTGTGTAAATTACTTTATTTGTAAAAAAAAAATTAGAATACTTAGGGCCGTCTTAATTTCCCTTGAAAAACATTGATTACCAATTTAAAAACAATTCAAAATATGAGAGTATAGAGAATATGAGACTACGATATGTATAATAAATGTACACATCACACAACACAACACTACTAACAAAGATGTTTTGGTCCAACAAAGCCTATGGATAGGTATTATATCTTGCTTTCTGTTCACTCCATTTGTATATCCCGTAATTAAATCTATAACTCCGCTCCGCACTCAAGCAGACATATCCCCTTTTATAAAGACACCAAAAAAACGGGGAGGTGATCTCACGGAAAATTAAAAAGGCCTCAGGCCGATCGGGTAATATCCCCCTCATTATGCTCGGCGCTATGATTGCCTGGTACACCTGAATGTTGTGTTGTGGTGTTAGCGTGAGTTAGATGGGTGCGGGTTCGATTCTGGAGGCAAACTTTAGAATATTCTCGGATTTATGTTGATGTGGCGTACCGAGAACAGTAGAAATTGCCGATAGAAGTATGCACTAATATTAAAAAGGCCTCAGGCTTATGGATGATTCACAGTAGACCGTTCCGTGTCCGGGCCGGGGTTTTCTAATACAGGACGCGCGACGGCCATCGATTTCTTGCACTTAGAAAACGGGCCAGCCCGGACACGGAACGGTCTAACGTGAATCATCCCAATCATCCCAATCTTTCAAAAATAGGCTTAAAGAATGGTTACTACAAGCACAATTTTATGACATAGCTGAATTTATTAAATAATTAATTAAATTATTGCGTAGTTATAACTGACATTCTAATACCTAAGTAGCCAATTGACATTGTACAACTGTAGTAAATGAATGTAGTATTAGTGTTAACATGACTCACGAAAGTTTTAATTCAAATATGTAATAATGTAATAACATAATAATGGAATAATGTAATAATGTAGTAATTTAATAATGTAATAACTAATGTATTAATTAAACAAAATGTATTAACTAGGTGCCGAGCAAAGTGGCGTGCTCTTGTGTCGGAGGCCAAGACTCATTTTGGGTCGTTGTACCAGCCCAGTTAGTTAGTTAGTTAGTATTAACTAGGTAATTAATATGAATGTATCAATTAATCAACATGAATTGACTAATAACGATGTTATGGATAAATTTTTCATTTTCATTTTCATTTTCCTTTTTATCGGGTAATATCACCCTCATTAATTACGTTCCATACTACGATTTCAAATCTCAAGCTCACATGGTCATTTATATTAGAATTACGATTAATAACACGCACGCAACACGTCAGTTAATCCGTGATAATGGCGCTTGCAATAGTGCCGAAATATCGGAAACTCAATAACAGAAATGTACATGGTAAATATCCCGTTATTCATCGTAATTCTAACGTAGGTACTATGATTGCTTGGTACACCAGGGTACTTCATACACCAACTGTGTTGTGGTGGTAGTGTGAGTACGATTAAGCTGGGTGAGGTTTCGATTCTGCAGACAATTCGGAATGTTTCTTTTTTAGTACCTAACTAGAGTAGGCGTTGGTGTGATTTACGAGAATCAATCAATACAAAAGCGGCAAAGGGACGGAAAAAATAGCCCTATGCTCATGAAAAAGTAGGTATATAAATTATTTCTTAGTGTTCAGTGACGTTGGTTATTGGTTATGTGAACCACTAAGCTTCTTTTTAAAACATGTCGTCACTTCCCATTAGGTCAATCGCTGGTCAGTCTTTTATTGAATAAACATTTATTCTTCCATTGATATTTTTCCGGTTCCAAAAACGAATAGCTTGAATATTCCAGGAGTAAATAAGTACCTATACTACATGAGCAATATAAAAAATTTAAAAAACGGAACCGACTTCAAATTGTAAACCAAAACCTTCTCCAGAATCTAATAAATGCTTTTCTGAAACCGCATCAAAATCGGTTCAGCCAAACGCGAGATAATCGCGGACAAACATATAGGTCAAACTAAGGACCTTCTTTTTTGAAATCGGTTAAAAAACAGAAATTTGTATGGCCATTAAAACAGAAAATGCTCTTGATTATGTTTATTTTTCTACATTTCCACCACCAGGATTTATAGAAACCATACCAATCTTTTTTTATAGAACGACGGTGGCAAACAAGCGTACGGTCCACCTGAAGGTAAGTGGACACCGCAGTCACGTACGAAAGTACCATACGAATCTCTCTTGAAACGTCTTGTTATATGAAACGTAAAAAATATAATAAGTTAATTTATGAAATCAGGCGTTACTCTGGAAATTCAATGATACATTTTAGAACGATTTTTCTTTGCGGAATAGCAAATATTGTTCTAGACTTTTATACGGCACGTTCCATTACCAGCGTAAAAATACGAAACGATGGCCCGGGGTGGTAAAAGTGAAGCTACCTCCTCATAAACTGCGAGGTAACCTAGAATAAATTCAGGTTCGCCATTTTGTACATATAATGAACGCCAAGATTAAGATTTGTGCAACGGCCAACGGCTCGTTCTTTTGTTTGCCTTGTGAAGTACAGTTGGACTGCAATATTGCGCAATATTCAAAGCTTATATTCGAAAGCGTGAAAGTATAACCCGTAAGATATTATACAGCTGTGAAAATTAAACAATCAATCAATCAAATATTTATTTGCATAGAACACAGTATTAAAAGGGATGTTACAATTTACAATATTATGTCTAATATGTATTGTCATGTATTCAGCCGGTGTAGACGTGCAAATATTCATTATATTCTAATCATTAAATTCATATATTAATTACACATATTGCTGAAGTCAAATATGAAATATGTCAAATATATGACAAAAACATGTCAAATATAAATAATAATATAATCAAATAGTCATTACATTATTTAAGTAGGGGTTAAGTCTATACTAACTAAACAATCTTATATTTCTCCAGAACAGAACGAACACTATAAAAACATTCGTCTAACAACCAACTATTTAATTTAGACTTAAATAAATTACCATCAAACGTTTTTATTTCCTCGGCCAACAAAATGCTAAAATAAATGATATACGTTTCAAATCTCATATCTCACTAATGGTGACATGTTTCGAACTCTTTGACAGTTCAGGGTTTGCGGTTCCGATTAAGTGTTGCGTGCGTATAGTATAGATAATATCAATATTATAATGTAGCATGACCAAATCCCAAACCCTTTGTCGAAAATGCAGCAAATCCTTCTTTTTTTGACCCATTAGTTGCCAGCGCCTTCTAGCTTTCGCTGGGTGTTCTTGTTGTCTATGGGTGGAGGCCTCTATAGGGCAGAGATATTAGCGAATCTTTTGCAGCTCTGGCAACCTTATATTTAATATGCATTAACAGAAACAAAACTACAGGAGGAAGATGCATTAGTTAATCCATATGGCTGCAGTCTTCTGCAGGGTATATGTAGGTATTTTCCCATTGAGTTGTTCCAAAGACTTTATAACCTAGGTACTCATTCTTAAAACCAAACAATAACAGTTATGCCCAATTGCAAAACAGGTGTATGGATCTGTAGCGCCCATTTTTTGCCCGGATCCACATGGAAAACCAGCGTCGGGGCACTTTTTGTGACCCGACACATGCTGAGTGAGCTCCATTTTGAGTAATTTAATTGTCATTGTTAATATACAATACAATACAAATACAAATACTCTTTATTGCACACCTCACACAAATGAATCAGTTACATAATGTACATAATCAAAACAGTAACAGGTAGAGGTAGATCTTAATGTAGCATGTTGTCGAATAATTTTTTATGTCACACCTGACCATAAAGTAGCAATTACCGCACGCTCACACATTTCCTGACCAGGGGGAGAAATAAAATTTAGTTCTTACCACGGGCGGTAATAAAGAAAGCCTTAGATCGCATATTTATCGCCCTTGCCTTCGGTTTGAGCGTCAGATACCTGCGATCTGAGCCATTATTTGTTTTACCGCCCTTGGTAAGTAATGTACTATTTTCTATTCTCTAAATGTTGTATTTGTGATTATTACGTAAATCCGTAGCACCATTACTTTTCACAAATACCTTCAACACGCAGACATATTTATTTTCACGGCTACAGTACCAGTATTAAATCCGCTACCCAACTAAAACCTAACCTAAAACTTTCACCGCGATGCAGCCGACTGTACCGCTCCAGGCGCCCCGTAATGCTCATGCAGGGACAGGTACAGTGGCCCTGAATTAACTACCTGTTTGCACTTTTGTATAGCGAGCTGGGTATTTATTGAACCAGCTTCCTTTTGTGGCAAAACATGGAAAATAAGTGCTTCACATATTGCTTCTAAAAAAGTAAGTTTCCTTTTTCGTTTTTAGGTTGTTTTTCATTATAAAGTCTTATTCGCACAGGTAAGAGACTCATTCATTACACTGGCACTATGTGTATGTAATACTATTATGTGACTGTCGGCCACAGAGGTATAACCAGGTCAATCCTATACAAGTTCCATGCAAGAATTGGCAAGAAACAAATGAACGCGCCATATATATTATGTTAAGGCGATTTCCTGACTTGGCGGGGCGGGATCGATATGTGACATTTTCTTCTTTGACGTAAATTTACTGACGTCGCAAAGATTCTCACTTGACGGAACACTGTCAGTATTACTTTTGCGCAGTAGTAATATCATGCGCAGAAGCGAACCGCCTTCGCACCGCCCCGATACCTCGCATCCCGCGCCAGTCAGGAAGCACTTATTTAAATATAGGGGCGCAGTAAAAAATGGTACCGAGTCGACTGACAGCTGAGACTGACATTTGACACTTATCTCATATCGTACTGCCTCCGCACCGATAAATCAGGAAGTCGCCTAATAGGGCAGTATATTATAGATAAAAAACAGGCTATAGGATGATGATGAATAACGGTAATGTGTATTTACCTACGTACTTTCTGCACTCTAGTGGAAGTAATTCGGGTGGTCAGTGCAAAATCCTTATATCAGTCATCATTCTAATCATGCAATTGCTAAATCCCATCATCGAATGATCATAAACCCTTAACGGTTGCTAATTCAAGATCTCATTATGCTTACATCACCTTCAGATATAACTAGACGCAAGTGACTTTAATTTCCATGGAATATACTGCCTTGCTTGTAAGCTTGGACGAAACCCTAAATTATATAGGTTGTTTTAAAAATGTTAGCGTAACTGACAGGAAATAAAACGCATAATAATTTAAAAATATTCAAGGAATCTGTAAAAATGGCTTACCGTTAAATGTTATTACAAAATCAATGAATTTATGAATGACAAGTTTTAATTCCAATGTCTGTACTGCGTATTTATTAAAATTATCTATATATTTTTTTAAATTAATAAATAGTTTCTTAGAGTAGAGTTTGGAGAGACTATCAAAGATGCAAGGTTATCTGCATTTGTAACCCAATATCCAAATACATAAGGAAATCCTTTCATTTCGTAATTATTATTCCTTGTTGTCTTATATCAGTAATGCGATATACATATATCATTGTTGTACTAATGAAATCTCACTCTAGATGAAATGTCTGATTTAGCCTTTTAAGTCATACACAAACTAATACCAGTATTCTCGAGAAAAGCAGCAACGTACATGAAATTCAATCTTCAGTGGCACTTGCTACACTGCTTGCTATATTGGATTTAAATATTTTTCATTATATAATAATCCATAGTTGGCATTTGAAAATGTATGATGCTGCAAGTTTCG
Source organism: Cenopis cana (assembly GCA_951800055.1). Classification (NCBI taxonomy): domain Eukaryota; kingdom Metazoa; phylum Arthropoda; class Insecta; order Lepidoptera; family Tortricidae; genus Cenopis; species Cenopis cana. Next base: position 7,232,367 of record OX637492.1, on the reverse strand, counting down.
ATTTACATCATCTCCTCTGCCACTACTTCGAGACACCCTGTATATTACGTTATTAATGACATCAAAATGATATCACGGATCCTCAGAAGCTATGGGGTGGGCAGCCATAATAATTATGGGTATTATCGTAAAATACAAGATTCGTCTAATAAAATGTGTGATGATTCCATTTTATGGGAAACAGGTAGGATTAATGGAAGTTTTGTAATAAAAATATTATAAGATAATGTATGATCTATAACTCATGTTAATGGTCATTGGTCTAAATGCTAAAGTTATTATGATAGTTAAGTAGATGGCTATACTATTACTACTGTTAGAGAACTTGTTTAAAGGAATAGCGTCTAATAAAACATAGCGTTTATAATTGGATGGATTGCAATTGATTCTAGTAAATAAATATTTAAGCAACATCTAAACATACCTGCCTATGGACCATTAAATAGTTTTCATTCAAATTTTGAACTCCTGAATAATTACAAGCTCTTTTCCAAACTCATTGATTTTTGACACTTGTTTTCTACGTAATTTTTCTGCTTCGCCTTAAGGTTGACTGGTAGAGATTGTCATATGGCATTAAGTCCGCCTTTTGTACGATAAGGTTTTCTTTTGTGCAATAAAGATTAAATAAATATACACTGAGCGAAAAAAATACTAATTATTAGTAAGTTTTAGTGAATCCCAAGACAAGGAGATTATATACTAACGGTTACAAAACAGTTACAAGGACAAATTTTTTGGTATTAGTAAATAACTACTGTTATCAAAAACTGGTTTGTAACCGGCAGTATATAATCTTCTTGTCCTGGGATTCACAAAAACTTACTAATAATTAGTTTTTTTTTTCGCTCAGTGTACTTTACAAGGAATTTTGTTTGTTCCAGTTGCCACTGTAGTTGCGACATTGGATTCCCACACAACATCACGCCATCACAATTAGGGTGGGCAGCCAATAAAGCGAGGATGTCTTTACGAGCCCCGGCTTCGCCAGCCGCTATTAGGCGATCGCTATTAGCTTTAGGGATGAGATCTACGAAGATTAGGATGTGCTATGTTGTACTAGATGACGTAATGTGTGAAACTTAGGGCACTGTGCACGCCGCGTTTTATTAAACGCGTCGTCGACGCGCGTTCCCTCACTCAAAATCAAGGGCACTTTTATCTATTATCATCAGATACTACTACTATCAGCTGCTATTGTATACATGGTATAAGGGGAAAGCGCGTGGATGGTGCACTTAAAAAGGCGGTGAGCATAGGCCCTTACGTTAGGTAAATTTTGGCTTAAATTTTAAGAACGGAGAATTATTGATTTCAATTTGGACAACCTTACGCAGATGTAAAACGTATGTTAATCACGCATCAAGGAACTTAATTGGCCGCTACCTCACACAAAGAAATATTTGATTAGCTAAGGTAGGTAATAAGGTATGGAAAGTTTCTTATGTTTCTATGTTATGACAGCTACTGGCGCCATATTTAACATTGATCAATCTGTAATCGTAAGGTAGAGCCACCCGCCCTAAAGTCCTAAAACCGTCTGTAGAAGCAGACTCCCGGCAAGAGCAAATATTTGTGTTTGTAAACTTTACTATTTGTGTTGCTTTCTAAATTTTAAGACGTTGGGTCAGTAAAAAGCAACCCGCCCATATTCATAAGTTGTTAATATGTAGATATGGTGAGTATTTAATTAGCAAATGCGCAATCATCATCAATCTAGATATTTCCTCAATCAGGCTATTATTTCCACCTTTCATCTGCTCTAAAACTAATTCAAATTTCTAATGCCGCATCCACCCAACTAATCACTTTCCCACATTTGCACAATCGTCCATATCTTTGTAGCACGTAAACTGTGCGCGATCGTAAAAGAAAATGCGTCCGAGTGTACAGACAATTTGTGCGTATCGATCAGTTGCGTGCCGACTGTACACTAATGCTGGGGGTGTTTTGTTTTTGCTACTGCTACAGTGAGCCAAAGAATTAGTCTCCCACTTTTCGACTGTATAATGTATGTATTGTAAGCATTTTAATCTACATGTCACGTAAGATTAAATTACAAAGAACTTAATTACTTATTATTTGGTAATTAAGGTTCAAAGTGACCAATTTTTTGGTTGACTGTACTAGATTGCCGTAGTTGTTGTGGCCAATAAATTATGAAGAATTTAGGTAGGTACACATCGATATAACAAAAATGGTGGCGATTCGCAAAAACATTTTTATACACCAAACCAAATTGTTTGGGTGGAAGGCTTTGCAAATATTTGCCAAGTTCTGTATGGGATTACATTATTTTGTATTTACACAATTTAAATTTGTGTTTTAAAAGGACAGTCAAAACACAAAGTATGCCATCGCTAGAGGTGCTTGCTATTCACACAATACGCGATGGGCAAATCGTCACCATACCTCAAACACTTATGAAAATCGAAGTTCAACATTTTTTTTTTGCTGCTAGTTTTTTTTTATAAAATGAGAACCGAGGTGAAGGGTTTTGAGGTTATGTATAATTTATCTATAATATTATTATATACATAATTGCTCTTTAGGGATAAAACCGCTCGTTTTCTGCCTCTATTCATTGATGTTACTGTGTTTTAACTATAATATTTGTTCAGGTTGTGCAATGACTTTTTGTATTGTATTTTATTGTATAATATCTTTAAATAAACAATTCTTGTATATTTATTTCGGGGATCCCGTAAACAGCTTTAACAATTTTGATGAAATTTGCTATTTGCGGGTTTTTGGGGGCGAACAAGCGAATCTAGCTAAGTCTCATTCCCGGGAAAATACCGAGCCAAGCTCGGTCTCCCAGATACTGTAGAAGAATAGAAGAGAAGCATTAAATCAAGAAGCCAAGCTATTGAGTACCGTAAACTGGGATTACTTTAGGAAAAAAAACTGGCCAAGTGCGTGTCCGACTTCGCACATTTCGGGGTTCCGAACCAACCACAAAATTAAGTTGGTCTTAATGGGAACATTATGGGAAAATCAAAGAAAAAATCTGATTTATCAATATATTAGTATTGTTTCAGTAAAATATACGTAATAATAAACATTGTCACCAAATTTCAAGTTCATAGGTCAATGGGAAGTTAAAAAATTATTCGGAACAAAATTTTGTTACACTCGACGGAGGGACGGACGCACGAGTGTTTCATTTCGACCCTTCTGGTAAGAAACCCTAAAAATGGGCCTATGTTCAACCCTTAATTTGGGATCATATGCCCTATTGGCATTGGAATAAAGTACAGCAGGATGATGGACTAAACTTTTCACTGGCTCAGATGTATGCAAAGTTTCCCCTTGAAAAGTAACCTCACTTTACCGGAATAGGGATGTTCGACTCAAAATTTATTATTACTTCATACGAAAGAATACATAAAACTATGCCAAATAGTGAAAATCCTATTCAAATATGTCAAAAAATAAAGAAACTACAACCGTTAGAATGTCTTTAGTTCGAGAGAGAAAGCGCTACAGATCAGTGACGTCACTGACCTCGAGCGCCATAGTAAATGACGATCGTTCAATACAGAGGTGCGTTTTGCGGAACAGGGACAGAAAATGTCCCCTCCTAAAACGTTGAAGACTTATAATTATATAATTATTTATTCTTTTGAATTGCTTTTTTCGCTATTTGATTGAGAATTTGATCCTTTTTAGAGAAAATTCGGATTCATTGATTTTCTTATTTGGTGTCAACATCCCTATAGTGCACTTGTCATCAAGTATCACTGCATTGCTCAATCACACGAAAACCCACCTATCAACCCCTCACAAATAAACCCAATAAACAGATAACCTATAAAACAGGTCATTAACCCCCGGACAGCCGTTAACATTATCGCCGAACCGAACTATCGGCATTGTCCGTCCGACCTTTGTCTGAACCAATTGTCCGTGAAATCGGCTAACCAACCGGAAAATATATCCGGAACCTTTTCCGCTAATGGAGCTTCGGTCGGTGGCTGCGTACACTTTGGACTTTAAAAATGAAAAAAAAAACAATAGGTACGCATTTGTTTAAAAGAAGCATAAGTTAAAAAAAAACATGTAACTTTCTAATACTTGCACTGTTACGCCAAGAAAAGGATAGCGATAATTATGTTTGCTTCTACAGGGTCATATTTATAGGTATATGCTATTTTCCGCGGGAATTGAATACGTATCTCGTTCTTTACTCTTCGTTGCTATCTAGTACAAGACGTGGTCTAATAGAGGATTCTGCTGCCAGCCGGGCTGGGTTCGACGATGGCGCTGCCCTCGCGCATATCGATTAAAAACACTTTTTATAATTTTGTATACTGTATGAATATCGTTAGTTTTTAAATAAAGTTTTTTCCAGATATATATATTAACACAGATACATGTAGGTAACTATTTTTGGATTTTTCATTGAGAATAAACATAAATTATAAAATGATAAATTTTGAGCTAAAAACTGTCTTTCCGCTTAATTTCTAATGCACTTTACAATAAAAGCAAAAAAAAAGAATGAAAATGTCTAGAATTGTGTTAAGTAATGAGTTATTTTTACAGATTAATTTTTAAAATTTCCTGAAACAGGTACTTAAAATATGCTGTTACAAATCCTAGGTTCAAACTGTGCTAAGTCTAACAATCGACAAACATTGCGTTTAACGGTTATTGACGCCTGCCTGTTAGTGTCTTAGCTATGCTTCGGTTTAGGCTGAGCTTGAGCAACCACGAGGATTATGCTATGTCTATGCTATACGCAAATTTATTTCATCAAAAGTCAGGCTCAAGTCCGATTAAGACGGTGCAAGGTACGGAGGTTTTTTTTAAAATTAAATATGGGAGTGCTCGTGGCACAGCGGCGCCTGCGTACCGCTTGCGGTATCTAAGTTTAAGCAACGTGGGCAGCGGTCAGGACTTGGATGGGTGACCGCTTTGAGGCCTTCGGGCGGCTTGAGAACTTCTAACAGTCAAGTTGCCCACTCACTTGACAAAGCCTAATCCCAATAAGGTCTAGTTTCCCCTCGGGGTTGGAAGGTCAGATGGCAGTCGCTTTCGTAAAAACTAGTGCCTACGCCAAATCTTGGGATTAGGTAGCGGACCCCAGGCATCCTTCAGGATGCAACTGTACTGGGATAACGCTAGGAGGATGATGATGGGATTGCTCTTTGCTTTTGGCTAGCATCTCGCCAAGGGGCAAAGATGAGGCCGATAGTGATACGAACTCGCTGCTGTGGACATATCAAAAGTTAAGGGCTACAAAGCTTAATTTTGGATTGTTCTAGTAACCTGCATAAACGGTGTCTCCGTTTCTATAAATCATTTTAATAAAAGCATAACTTTACATGCTCATAAGCCGTTAACTATTAAATTCAGGAATTTTGTTTTTTCAAGTATTTAGACCCCTTCATGAAGTTTAGAAATCCCTCTCAACGACATTATACAGAAACTGAATTGCTAACGTAACATAACACTACCAATAATGCACATAATTAGTACGACGGCCGCGTCGAAACCCCCTATCTCACAATTAACCGCTAATCGAAAGTCCGCGCAATTTTTGCGGCGCCGCGCGCATATTAAGCGTGGAATTCGTTAATCTCGACTTGTGATAGTATGCGCGCCGGCTTCTTGCGAGTTACTGTCGCTAATTTATGCTGTGGCACGAACTATAGCATTTTAACTCCTTCAGGCGGTTGGGAGGTAAAGAGTAGTAAGTGGAATTTTTAGATTTTTGACACTTATTTTTATAATTGCACTTTTTATAATGAGACCAAGAGAATAGGTATATCTGATTATATGAGTCAATCCATAACAAAAGGGCCCTTATGGCACTTTCTAGTTTCGTAGATATCAGCGTTTTAGTAAAATACGGTAAAATCACATATTTTTTGTTTTTTGCATATTGATAAAGTATAAGACTAGATGTGTATTTCTAGCTTGGTTTCACACGTATAAGTTAAGTATTTCTACCTTTAAATTAGTTGTAAAGTTTAGTAAAAAAGGGCCCTTATGGCAGAGGTCAGATAATAATGATATAAAATAGGTTAATAACTTATTCTAATTACTTCTAACCATTTTCTGTATTATTTATTTGCCTTTTCTGTTTACTGGATTCTAGTGGTACACGTTACAAATACCTATTTCTAGTCTCAAGTCAAGTAAGTTCTAGTCGTGCATGACCGTTGCAAATTTTTTTGTTTCTTATTACATTTCCTATTAATTGTATTTTTAGAGTTCCGTAGCCAAAATGGTGAAAACGGAACCCTTATAGTTTCATCATGTCTGCCCGTCCGTCCGTATGTCACAGCCGACTATAAGCTCTCTAATTATGAAAATATATGGTAGGAAAGTATTATTCTATGAATGATTTATTTCTGAATAAACAACAAAGTTACATAACATGTATAGTAACCTAAACTAAAAATAAACTAAACTAAAAACTAAATAAATAGATTTATAGATAAAAAATGGGCTCAAGCTCGGAGCTCGGCGGTAGGGTGCCCAGAAGGCTGGCCGCATTGCCGCGTTGAATAGCAATGCTGAGGCGCTGAGCAAGGTACGCACCAGCCTTCTGGTCACCCGTGGCGTCCACGAGACGCTTCGCAACCTCTTTATAAATGCAGTGAGCAGCAGGTCCCCACGGCCCTAGAGTTTCCACCCCAAACGGCTCAAACATGCAGCCACCGTCAATGGCGGCATATTTGCGCCGCTTGAGGTGCTCAGCCGCATCGGCAGCAGCCCCAGCCTTAACCGAGGTCCCTGGAAGATGGGACGGAGCCAGGGTATCCACACATGTGGCGTCCCAGACTAGCGGCCGTCCCAACTTCCAGGGTACCAGGGTCATGCCATCTGGCCTCTTGCCATCGTCTCTAGCCAGGCCAGACGGCTCCAGGATCGCCGGTGTTCCGGCGCTGGCAAAGGCTCGACGCAAGATGTCATTAATTGAGGCATGTCGCGCGATGCGACCAGCACTCCTGCTGCAGGAGAGGCCATGGAGACCTGTATTAGCAACACTGGCTCCACAGTGGCACTGGTGTGGGGCAACACATGTCGCTCCCAAGCGCAGCGATACCGCGAATCGGAAAGTTTCAGTTTCTATGAATTGCTACATAATAGTAACGTGAAATTAAAAAAAAGGTAGGGCCGCTAATTTCCAAATGTATGAAAATTCTGAACAAATGAGGTGGTGTACAGTCACCAGCATTAATATCTGCCAAAACAATGGTGGCATAAATATCTGACACAGCTCCATTTGTAGGGCCGTAAAGACGGGTCAAATATTTATGGCGCCTTTATTATAGCAGATATTGATGCTGGTGACTGTACATTAATAAATACTTAAGACGATTTTTGGTTTGATAAAATTACGGCTACTGGTTTTTGAGTAATTGCTGAAAAACTGTTTTGCCCAAACAAAAGGGCGTAAGTGCCGTAAGTTTACTATGAAGATACGACCTTTTTCGATTCGACGTATCGGATAGTGGGTTTAAATATGGACTAGTAGGTGTCGGTACGGAACCCTTTATTGTGCATGGTCCGACACGTACTTGGTCGGTTTTTTTTAAATAGAGTTAAAAAATAATTTTTACTATGCGAAATTGCTTTTTCGTATGATTTAAAAATTACGCATAATTCAAAAAACTTGTAATGAAAAGATTTATTCAGAATTACGTTCTAATACAAGATTGCTACTTAGACGATATGTAAATATTATTATTTACTTACATTTTTGGTTACATTCGTCCATAAGGGCCCTTTTCTCAATTGTATGGAAGTAAACCTTGATTTTCATGTAACTTTAATCGGTCATAAAATTGAAACTAATTGACATAGAAAAAAAATAAAACCTGTGTAATGCTTGTCTAGACTTATTACAGGTAAGTATGGTATACTACACGGAAATTGTTAAATTTATTCGTGACGAGATAGAAAAAATATCATTTTCTATATTTATAAAAAAATATATATCACGTTACGATTTTGTTTTTATTTTCCATTCGATGTGTTAAGTAAACTATTTTCTAGCATACACTATGACAAAGATCACAAAATACGAAATAATAATTCACCTATTACAAATTTCCTTACTTTTTTATGATCGGCGCCTTGCACTGATCAAAGGCCATTTTTTCTCAACGGGGTAGTGGAATTGAAAAATCTTTGATTGTTTCCTATAGAAGAGAACCTCAAGATTCAGGATCTACCATCATCTATGTAACTTCCCACGGGAACATACTTTAAATGAGTTTTAAACTTCTCTTAGTTATTTCTCAAAAGTGCATTTTTGGGTTGAGTAACTTTGACGATTTATTAAAAAAAAAGTATGGCACTTAGGGACATGGTGATCATTGTTTTTGGTAGCCTATGTATTGTAGATTATAGATTCGTGCGTAACTCAATACCGACCATAAAGGCCCCAGTGAGCTGGACGGTCACATATAAAGATCTGAAAATTGTTTGAATTTGTGATCAATCGTGTAACCATGTCAAATAAAGAGTCTGACGCAGCAAGCTCCCCTAACAAATAGTAGTGTAACATTTCAAATAAATAGTCTAATTTAAAAACCGTTTCAAGGTTATTACATAAAATATCAAGGCCTCGATCACAGACTTAGCTTTCACATCCCGCAATCGCATCTTGGTCAAGTGCAAAATTATGAGTGCATACATCATCATCATCTTAAAATCCGAGCTCTTGTCGGTGATGCAGTTCTCTCCATCTTTGTCGATCCGAGGCCAGCTTCTTGACGTCCTGATACAACATACAACTTGCTCAAAATTATTGAATTAAGGTTTACAACAAGAGGCACTGCCCATACAACAAGAGATACTGCTACGGAAATGGCACTGGATTGGTTATATCAGTCGTAAACCGAACTCCCACTTGTCCAAGAAGGCCCTGACTTGGCAGATACCCGGCAAGCGGAAAAAAGTCGCCTCAGAACAACTTGGCGGCATTCCGTGGATCAAGAGTTGGGTTCTATGGGGATGAACTGGGAAAAGTAACCCAAATTGCCGAAGACCGAAGCAAATGGAGAGAATTGATTCGAGCCCTACACCCCAACAGAGGGTAACGGGATAAAGTAAATATGGGCCTTGTTGCCTGATTCAAATAAAAAAAAAGAACTAAGGTTTCGGTACATATTTATAAGAATATTCATTCGATACATATATTTGCACTTGACTATACTACGGACAGAGAACCTCGCAAGTGGATTCTTCACAGATTGAGCATTTCACAATCGTCAAGACTCTGTTGAACTTTCAAACCCCTTTTCATAATGACAACATCGTCACATTTTGACAATGACGATTCGACGTAAATTATTGGTAAAGTAAATGAGGTCACTGGCTGTACAACATCTTCAATTCGACACTCATCGACCCGGCAATGTTCGGAAGCGTCATTATCAGGTGAGGATTGTAAAACTGATGAAAAAAATACCTGTTGTTTTAATCCCTAAATACGCAAATTCTTAACTTACCACCTTTCCCTTTCCCAGTTTAGTGGCTATCCGGCTTAGCCGAAGCCAAAAAGTGTACAGTCACGCCTCTCCCTTCCCCCTCCATAAGACTATGAATTTAAATACCCTCGTCGATGTCAAAGCGAGAGATAACTTCAACGTGTATATACTTGTGTATATTTGTACAAAGATATTATATTAAGTGCAAGACGGGTATTTGTCTGGATATAAATGTACGTAGGTTTTGCTTTACTGCGTCTTAAATCTTAGGTAGATCTGTCATTTTGAGTATAGAAAATGTTTAAATTAACCCTACGCAATGTGCCAACAAGGCACATATTGTTAGAGATTGATAACATAGTCGACTATACCTGCCTCAGATAAGTTAGAGATTAAGAGCGAGCGAGATCAAATGTCAAATGTGTGTGTGTGTGTGTGGGTGAATCATTATGTACGGTAGTTACTTAGTACGAGTACCTATATAAGGTATGAAGAAATGTTGAGGGTCACTCTCAGTGCAGTGTTCAGAAGCGTTCTGAGACTCTCACTGAGTGTGGACTTCCATAAACCCTTCTGGGTTGTTAGTCCACACACAATCTATTTGCTACCTTGTCAAATTTAATATTGTAGTGTAGGCCGGTTAGAAATACCTAACTGTCATGTGTCAGTCGGAATTCTGCCAAATAAAGAAGCCCTGCAAGTCTACATTCCGGTGTATCATTTCCTGTCCTTGGAGACCCTGAACCCATATTTTACAGTGGCGACGAGGATGGGATAGGCAGTGGTCGAGGATCCATTTGGATTTCTTGGGTCCAATTTTTGGAAAAACGTATCTGGTAGTCGTGGATGCCATGTCCAAATGGGTCGAGGTTTTCCACATGCCAAGCACAACTGCCGGGGCGGTGATTGCAACTTTGTGCGAGTTATTTAGTAGGTGGGGTTTGCCTAAACAGATTGTTTCCGATAACGGACCGCCATTTTCAAGTTCTGAAATGCAAAACTTTTGTCAGGGGCTGGGTATAGAGCATATTTTTTCTGCACCCTATCATCCTGCTTCTAACGGTTTGGCAGAAGTGACCGTTAAGGCGTTGAAGCGTGTGATTAAGAAGGCTGTTTACGAGAAACAGGATATAAATAAAGCTCTGTGGACCTATTTGCTATATTATAGGAATACGACGCATCCAACCACGGGTCAGAGCCCGGCAATGTTACTTCAGGGTAGGAGACTCCGTACTAAATTAGATGTTTTAAAGCCGGATACTGGGTCCAGAGTTCACAGGACCCAACAAAAACAAAAACTAGCGGCGGGGGGAGCACATAGGGAATTAGATCCTAATGAACATGTTTGGTACCGGCAGTATCTGAAGGGGGAAAAGTGGGCGCCGGGCCATATAGTAGATAGGACTGGCTCCGGAGACTATAGGGTCAGGGGGTCAGACGGCTCTATGTTACATAGGCATGTTGATCAACTTAAAAGGCGATCGAGTAGACAGTCACTTACATATCCAATATCAGGACCCATAGAGCCTGAAGTTCGCACAAATCCTAAAGGCTCAGAAATTCAGGTACCGAACGGAGAACCGTCCCATGAGACCCAGGGAGGTCCAGCGGAGCGGCCGACGGAAGCGGAGTCCGACGCGGCTGTGGTGCCACAACGGAGCCAAACACCCTCACCACCCGGGTCGCCTGCTTTTGAAGATGCTCTAGTTCAACCTAGCGTATCGCCGCCGCCCCAAGCTCGTCCGTTCAGGCAGTGTAGGCTCCGGGGTATCTCCAGGTTAAATCTTTAGTTATTTGTTATTATTATATGTATAAACCCAGGGTGGAGGAGTGTAGTGTAGGCCGGTTAGAAATACCTAACTGTCATGTGTCAGTCGGAATTCTGCCAAATAAAGAAGCCCTGCAAGTCTACATTCCGGTGTATCATTTCCTGTCCTTGGAGACCCTGAACCCATATTTTACAAATATGTGTACTAGTTGCACAACGGACACAAATCCTCAAAGTACCCAGGTCTCTCACTAGATTCAGGTCACTCATTAAATTCCAATTCGACTCTAGAGATTCCAGAATAAATCCCCAAGCCTTATAGATATATCCCGATATTACATGATACATCATAAAAGTTAATTAGATATGAGAGGCCGTATTAACGAAGTCGTTAAACATTATCATCTCGGTTCAGAAACGAATTAGCTACCTTATGGATATACCTGGATTTATGCTCCAGGTCTTTACTTTTATGTTTATATAGCTGTTTAATGACCCTATTAGCTAAGTACCTACTTTATAATTACTAAGGTAAATATTCCAATGTTTAATTAATGTTTTTGTTCTTTTAGGCGACTTCCTGATTTGTCGGTGCGGAGGCAGTACGATATGAGAAAAGTGTCAAATGTCAGTGTCAGCTGTCAGTCGACGCGATACCATTTTTTACTACGCCCTTACATTTAAATGAGTGCTTCCTGACTGGCGCGGGATGCGCGTTAGCGGGACGATGCGAAGGCGGTACTGCTTCGCTTCTGCGCATGATATTACTACTGCGCAAATTTAATACTGACAGTATTCCGTCAAGCGGGAATCTTTGCGACGTCAGTATGTTTACGTCAAAGAAGAAAATGTCACATATCGATCCCACCCCGCCAAGTCAGGAAGACGCCTTAGTGTGAAGTTTCAAGTAAGCGAAGCAGTTTCAAACACTGGACATCCTACCTTAGTAAGGGGTGATTTGCTCATCATCATTGAGTATGACTACACTCAACATCGTAATGAATAAATCATTAGAAACAAAGGCATAAAACATGAGTGTATGAATTGGAATATGGATCTACAGACTACCATACAGCGGCTGTCGAGTATGCGATGTGCCAAAACACAGCTTTACACATTTCTGATCTTGGTCTTCTTCTATGGCGTTACACTCTTGACAGAGTGGTCGTGGTCGTCACGTTGATTTTGTGGCCTGTTTGACAATGCGACGCCATTCTTCGCGAACTGCCGCCCTCCCGGAACATCCGTGAAGGGGACCGTCGACGGCAGCTTTTATTTGGTCCGTCCACCTCATCGGCGATCTTCCACGTGGTCTGATGCCTTCTGTCATTTCTGGTAAGATACACAATATTAACTAGATATGTGCGACGTTGTTTTCGTATATTTAACACCTCACAAGATTGACAGCTAGTGTAATATACCTCATGTAAACCCACACTGATACTCTGCTCCGACATGATCATTATTATATAGTTGAGCTAAATTTGATTTTTGCGTTCACTTTGGTACATATAATTATAACCTCACTACAACACTAAAATAAAAAACTAATAGACTTCCAACTAATTTCAAGCCAATTTCAACCTTTATCCTCGGCTCTAAAGTCCAAAATCTGATCCAATCCAAATCAACTAGGATCCTGATTGAATCGGTAGTAACTAGCTGTAACCGGTTTATTGGGATTGACCGCGCGTTAAGTTTTATTTGCCAATTAATTTGATGTCCGTACTTTCTGTTATGTCGGTAGTACTTTCTGTATGTTATTTTGGTACTTATTGGCATGCTGACGGCAGTTTTGTACGGTACGTTAATTTAATGTGTGGTTGTATTGATTAGTTCTGGTGTAATTGGATGTTGGGCTTTATTGAACAATAGGGCAATTGAACGATGGTACCGTACGGTACCGCTCGTTTTGGAATCGCAGGAAAAGCTGCAGAATAAAATATACCATCCTATACACTAGTGAAACAATATCTGTAATCGGAAGAGTTGTTACGGAGATTGCCTCCTACACACTCACAAACTTTGACTAATTTATTATTTTAAACTAATTTTGATGTGATGAAGGTAAGTATGTAATTAGTATAAAGTTACTGAGGGTCGATTACTTAGATTAACATTTTCAACCGTACCTACGTATCGTAGAAAGTCATTTCCAATACTAAAAATTACAGATCTACCTTACATAATTTAGATACGTTATGTAATAATTACTTAATCATCTAGCTGTTTAGTTTAATCCATCCATAATTTATTTAGATTAGAGGTCTTTCTTTAATTTATCCACATTTAGAGTCCTATTTAAAAAAGTTAAGACAAGAATTAAAACACATATTTATACACTTCCACGTTCATTCTGCCGAGGCGGCCATTTTGAAAAGCTCTTTAAACAAAATGGCGGGCGCTATTCGTCACGCGCCATCGCTATCGGGCTATCGCGTCTCTGGAGAAAAAAATACGGCGAGGACAAGTTCCTGCCCATAAATTCATTAGACAAGCGGCGTTTTTTTAAAAACCTCGTTCGAGTTAACTATGGAAGGTCTAGAAGAGAGATTTTAAAATGGTGGCTTTCTTTACTATTATATTAAGTACTAGGTACAAGGAGTACCATTTAAATTCCCAAATACAGCGGGTTGCATCAACTTACAGATCGGTCAAAGTTAAATACATGTCACCGGCAGATGTCATCCCAGAATCACATGTTAACAAACATAGCTCTGCTTTCGATTAATATGTACTGATAGTTTAGCGCAACCCACACAATTAGAAATGATGGCGTTAGTGGGACGGTCGTTGCAGTATCAATCTCGTTTTTGGCTACACGGGCATTGATAGCGAATATGCGTCTACCTCAAAGTTTCGATCGTGTTCTGTGTGTGGTATCTATGTTTTTGCCGTCATGACGTCACGTCAGAAGCCATAATGGCGGCTGCCTTTTTGGCGCCACTATATATCGTTCAAATTTTAACCATTTATTTTTGCGGAAAGCGATATTGAAAAAGATCTACGTCTATTTGGGAAAATAAAATTGTGTTTTGTACTAAGACGTTACTGTTTCTTAAAATAATTGATAATCACTTTACGTGAGATATTTTTAATTATAGTGGACATGTCTGGACCACCATAACTCTGCGCACAACGGCGAGACGGCGCCGCCCACTACGTCATAATTTATTTATCCTGATGACCTCACGAGTCCGTTCCTGCTTTTTCAACGGCTAATATTTATAATAAAATACCTTTTAAAAGTATGCGTGTGAACCTTATGTGTCTTCTGGGTTCTGTAGGCTTCTGTAAGCGTTTTAGTCGCACGCAAGGCAGGTGATATAACGCAAACCTGTACTAAAAGCAAAATGTATCTTTTGCCTCACGTTGGCAAAAATGTTCAATGTTTTTTTTTTTTCAATACATTAGAGTTACTTAATTTTGTTTATATCAAATGTCTAATTGAGAGCTTATGATGAGCTTATTACAGACAGAAATACTGAGTGGCCCCATAAGGTTTTTTTTACCCGTGTGGTACTTTACACCCGATTCTAAATGAATGACATAATATCAATATTCAATATTATAAATGTCAAAACAATATGCACCTCGTGTGAACCAACCTATGAGACACTACCATCCAAAGGACCCCCAAAACGGTACCCCGCTTATTTTATTCTCATTTGCAATATGGCACAGCATTTTTATCTCCTCTGCTTTATGTCCTTTAAGCGGAGTAATTAAAATTATTATAGGTATTTATTGCAACAAAAGCCCATTTGCTTGTTTGAAGTACCTCAGAACACATAAGGACTTATGTCGACTATAGTTAAAGGTATTTAGGACCTTTATATACGGAGACAATGTGCCTAATCGAGGCATGTTTACACTCATTAGAGATATTTAGCTGTTTCGGTTGTTTTATGATGTCAATAAATTTTGGCCGTTTTTTTAATGTCCCTGTTAATTCTCGTTGGTTTTTTGTTGGTTTATGGTAATTTTGAAGATCATGTTCGGCTGTGTACAGTAAGATGCAGGAAAACGTGACCTCCTGCGTACAAACTTCTAAGCAAGCGAGGTCAGGTTTCTTTGGATACGGCTGTATATATACTGTTAACTACCGACTGTACTACCGCCTTCCCCCTTCTTCCAGCGGCCATCCAGACGTACGGTGGGTTACCCTTCTTACCTGATTGAAATTCCTCTTACTCGAACTAAGCGCTTTTCGTCATCTTTTATAATGCGCACTGCTAAGGTTTGGAACTCCGTGCCGGCATCTGTATTTCCGACTTCATATAACCTGGAACTATTTAAGGCAAGATGAATAGGCATTTTCTGAGTGAGCTCGCTTTACCGTTAGCCTCATCTTTGCTCCCTGGCCAAGAGCAATCCCATTATTAATTTAAAAAAACTGACATATTGCGTTCTCATCCTTCTAGCCTTTTCTCGATTGTGTCCTGGTGACCCCGGGGTCCTCTTTGATACCTGATCCCAATATTTGGCGTAGGAACTAGTTTTACTAAAGCGACAAACATCTGACCTTCCAACTCCAACCCAGAGGAAAATCTAGACCTTGAAAAATTGCCTTCTAACTCTTATGAGTTAGAACTCTCTATGTAGTATAAAACTTTCATGGACCTTGCAAATCATGCAAACTGATAGGTAGTGTCATTTTCACGGCGAAGATTTGTATGGAAAGAGATTATTTGTCCATACTACTGTGCTACGACGCTAAATGCTACGCGGCTATGCATGCTACGATGAGCTCGTAGCGGGCAGTCTACACACTTCACAGACCAGCGCCCGTAGCACATGTTGCGCTCGAGAGTATCTCGACTTATCTCGAGCTACGCGTCTTTTTTGGTTGGCGCTGTTAGAAAGTGACGGATAGCTCGAGATACGCCGACATACTCTCGAGCGCAACACGTGCTAGGCCTACAGGGTAGACACAGTAGGTAGCCATGCAGTAACCTTATGTTATTTCGGTAAATTTGGTAGTACATTTTTGACATAACTTGCCAACATAAGGTAAAAAAAGCAGTTTTTAGTTTAATATTTGTCTATTTGTAGTGGTGTCTAAACCCATATTACAAGTACCAAAAAATAGTCAGAGCGATATTAGGCTGCATTAATCCTGTTACTAGATATTTCATCATCATCATCATCATCATCATCATCAGCCTATATACGTCCCACTGCTGGGCACAGGCCTCCTCTCATAGATGAGAGGGATTGGGCAGTAGTCCCCACGCTGGCCCAGAGCGGGTTGGGGACTTCACATACAACTTTGAATTTCTTCGCGGATGTATGCAGGTTTCCTCACGATGTTTTCCTTCACCGAAAAGCTAATGGTAAATATCAAATGATATTCCGTACATAAGTTCCGAAAAACTCATTGGTACGAACTGGGATTCGAACCCACGACCGCCGCTTGACAGCCGCACGCTTGAACCACTGGGCTACCGTAGCTTCTTGCCGTAACTAGATATTTAGTAAGAGAAAAAGTCAAAAATGTATGCAGAAAGTAGCCTAAATAAATGAGCTGTTTTTTTTTAAATGTGCGTTTGTAAAGTACCCCTAAATGTACTCCTCTATATAAATGATATATAGTTCAGACACAACTCTAAGGCTAAATTCTGTCAAACGAACGCAAGCAAAACTAGAATTAGAGCTCTGACTGTAAGGTAGATTTTTGCTTGCGTTAATTTGACAGCACTTGGCCTTATAGTTGTGTACGAACTATACCTAGATGATCGGTCTGCCTTATGGTAAGTAAATAGAGGGTAGTTGAAAACTAGAGGCGCTGCGCCCGGTGTGATTGCACCCAAAGGCTATTACCGACTAACTCGTACGGTGAAATGTGCGGCGGACGAACACTCTTGATGCTTGTAAGCTTTTACGTACCATAACTTGCATAATTTTTGTTGAAAGGACATTTATTGGTTAGAAGATTTTTTTGGATATTTGTTACTAAATGGATTATGATGAAACTTTTTATATAACGAGTTTATAGAAGAGATAAAACAGGCAGTAAAAGTTTACGCAGACGAAATCGCGGCAAAAGCTAATAGAATATGAATAACGGAAGCATTATAAAGTACATACCTACATACACATGCGATTACAATAACTAGATATTATCAAAGAAACAGTAAAATCAATAATCTTCACACAGAAATTATGTGCGAGTAATTACGGAAGATATAAATGAAGGTAACCTAATACGCTTTTAATCTAATTAAAATGATCAAACGAAAAATATCAAATTTGGTAATTTTGGAACTGTGTGAATATCCAAAGTTCACACATACTCTGAGACATTAGAATTTCTTAATAATAATAATCATTTACCGGCTTACGCTGAGAAAAGAAAACCCAGAAAATAATAATCATTTATTTCAGGCCGGAAGCCCATAGGTTTTACAATTAGTTTAAAAATTCACATAAAACACAGTACAATCAATGATCTTAACTTAAACGACCAAGACATCGCCGTCCTCGCTAGCATGCAGACTCGTGACCCAAATGTTGTGATAGCTCCCAATAACAGCCCGGGGCGGTCAATTATCGCTCTATTAATTAACCACCTGCCTGAGACCACTCCCGGGCGATATCAGCAAGATTGGACTTCAAGTCTGAATATTGAGCCTTGCTAACTGGAGCCCGATTCGAGATTCAAGCTAAGACTTTCTCAGTACGACATCCATGCGGCTAAAGTTTGGCATAAAATATTTTCGCCTAAGTTTTATTTCACATTATATCTCATTCTGAAACCTACCCATGACCTTGATTCCATTCGTCTTAATTTATAGAAGTAGACATCACTAAGATATCGCCTGAATCTCGGCCTCTATTCTGAATGCAATTAGGGATATTAACTGATAGTCAAATCAACAACTTTTTATGAAACGTGATACTTTGTTAGTAGGAAGTTTGTAAAGAAATCGGAACAAGTGACGTCACGACTTTTCTATGGTCAAACATCGTCCATTTACACGTTTTTAAATATTTCAATATGTTTAAGATGGCAGAAAACATTTTAATCTACACGATATAAATTCTTTTATTTTTATTGTTGTCAACATCTAAATTGATAAGAGGTCTTCAACTGGTCATGGTCAGTCTTAAACTTATTAGCAGTATCGTTGTGTTGCCTGCAAATTTTCAATGACATACCAAAATTACTTTTACAAGGAGCCCTATCCGGAATACCCGCTCATTCCCATTCTCTGCCCTTCAAAATGAAACTAACAGAGACGCGAAATAAAAAATCCGCATCCTGGAGACTCTTCTACTCTTGTCTAAGTATTTGGACGACTGAAATCGCGACCCATCCAAATCATCATCATCATCATTTTCAGCCTGTAATCGCCCACTGCTGAGCATAGGCCTCTCTTCGAGTACGCCACTCGCCCCGGTCTTGAGCCAGTCTTATCCAAGAGTGACCCGCGATCTTCCTAATATCATCGACCCATCGAGTCGGTAGACGGCCGACACTCGGCCACCAGTCTGATACTTTTTTGGTCCACCTGCCATCACTCTGCCTAGCAATGTGTCCTGCCCAACTCCACATGAGTTTGGTAATGACATCTCCGACGTCACGCACTTTCGTGCGGCGTCCGATCTCGTCATTCCTCACTCGATCTTGCAATCTAATGCCGAGCATGGCACGCTCCATGGCTCTCTGTGCTACACGTATTTTGTGCACAGCCCCATCCAAATGCTAGCCCAGAACACAATGGTTCACTTCACTATTATTCTTTCTTCAGCAACTTCGTCGTTAAATCATCCCGACTGACCAAATCCAGTCAAACTGAAACTTTTAGTGGAACAAAGTACTATCTTATAATGAGCGTTGTCGTAAGATAGGACGTTGTCCCATCAAATGTTCGAGTTTCTGTTTGACTGGCTTAGCTTGGTGGAACAAGGTCCCATCGTAGTTTATAGGTTGTAATAAGTTAGTACCTTGTTCAAGTAATGGTAGCAACTCTAATCAGTGCGCCCGGCTGCGCTTGGTAAGTGAACCATGAGAAACGATTAAAAATGTTATCTGAGAAAAATGGCGGATCGTTAATTCATTATCTTTTGGGGTAAGCCGGATTTAGGAGGGTTTTGTTTTAGTTATGTGTTGGAGGTTTTTCACCCCTTCCCTTCCCGTTACGATCGAAGATAATATTGTGATAGATTTTTATTATATTGGGATTGGGCGGACGAAGTTTTACAGTTCCACAAATAATAAACAATTTGTCTTTGTTCATGACTGAAGTAATTAGTACCTAAAGTCTTAGGTCAACTAACCAAAACTTTGTTCATAATGATAACATATTGACATTAAGTCTCATTTTAAGATTCCTTATTCCAGTTTATTTTATATGAATTCTAAAATGTTAGTGTTTAAAGTTTATACTTTAATGAATTTAAATTCACTGAGTTGTGTATTATAACTACTCATTGTATTGTATGTTATAACTATATTATCTACCTTAGTTAAAAATAAACATTTCTATAAAGAATCTTCAAGCACAAAGCAAAATGAATTTCAATATCAAAGGCAAACAATTCTTTATATAATTAAAATATCAGCGACTACATTATCACGAGCGTAAATAAAAATTAGGGGTACGTCGGGCCAAGCAGGTAAACCCTTGCTCTCCCAAATATAATTAAGCATAACCCAATAACGGAGCCACAAACGAAAACAAAAACCGGGAAAACCTACGAGATTTTATTATGATTATTTGCATATTAAAATAATTACAATTAGGATTAGGAGAAGGGAGTGACAAGATTTTGTAGATTTCGTTGAGTCTGAGCAATAAATAAAACTGTTACAATGTTTGTCTTCGTTATTTTCTAATAAATAAGGACCAAACTAAACCACTTATTTAAAAAACTCAACACACTAGTGTATTGTCACTTCCCAACAAACATACATGCCAAAGTTGCTGATGGAAAAATAAATTATAATTTTAATTTCCAAAACCAATTAAATCGATGATTTTGCTAACAAAATAGAGAATTTGCCTCACATTACAAATTAAAATAATATTGAAGATTCCTCACTGACACGACTCTTATCCTCCTATCCTATTTTAAAATATATTCCAATGTAATCACCGTTTATAACATCACTGCTTTACAATCACAAACTGAAACAGCCAGCACCTAAAAGCTCTCACTAATCTATGAACACACTGGCTAACCTCGTTCACCCACTTGCATATGAATTTACAACAAAAACATTCTATATTTACAATATATTTAATGCACAAGCAAACATGTACTTAATTAAGTTAAAATGATCAAACAAGCGCTTCACTCTTTCCTTCTATTTATGTCTAGAATTTACACTAACCATTCGAAATTAAACTTTAAGCTGTGAGTTTAAGATTTAAATTCCTTTGCTTTTGTAAATAAAGTACGGACCATTTTTTCTACATAGTGTGATCGCATTCATTTATATTCAAATGTAATTTATGGCGGTCTTCCTCTTTGTTCATAAGCCTTTCTTGATAACGTGAGGTTTGGTCAGTGTCAGAGTGCCGTGAAATTATGAAAAAAAAAATAGAGACCCGGAATAAATTATGTATGTTAGGTAAATCAGTTCTTGGCTTTGAGAATTTAAATAGACTCTCATGAGGGGTTTGTTGAACCATAAAATCAGACCAGCGATCTCTTGGAGAAAATAAACCGGCCAAGTGCGTGTCGGATCACGCACAACGAAGGGTTCCGTACCGACATACACTATTATTGGGATTATTAACAAGTATAACACTATTATTGCATAAACTAAAATAATATTCAATATCATGAATAATTAACAAGCTAACACTATCCAACACTTGGGATCAAAAAAGGTGGTATCTTATATTGTATAAGTCACGACACTTACATCCTATTGTTTTAACAAGACAGTTTTTCAGCGATTACTAAATAACCCTTAATCCCATCCTTTTAAAACCAATAATCATTGAAAGTATTTATTCGTGTACACCGCCTCAATTTTTATCAGAATTTTAACCACTCTCACTGGAGCGTAAGCTCGTAGATATTCCAGTGTTTAAACCACCCGCGTGGTCGTATCGGAGGTTTCCTCTGCATTTTTCCCAGGCCACTCTCCAATCGCGCACTCCTATAGCTTTATTAGGCCCGGCCTATAAAGCCACAGTTCAGGTTAAAAAAAACTAAAAAAAAATTTAAGAACGAAATGTTATTTCATATTTATCAGTGGCCTAAGAACAAACTCGTAAAGACATTATTATTGGGGAACGGGACTTAATCGCGTACAATTATAACTAACGCGCGCAAGCGCGCTTGTACGCGATTAAGTCCCGTTCCCCAATAATAATGTGTGAAAATCGTGTAAGTTTAAATCAATATAAACTCGTAAAGAAACAGGTATAGGCCAAAGATCTAGTTTCCCCTATGGGTTGGAAAGTAAGATGGCAGTTGCATTCGTTAACTAGTTCTGACGCCAAACTTGGGATTTAACTAGTTATATTCTACTGAACGGTGAAATCTCTTGAAAACTCGCATATTCATTGTCACTTCGAGCGACATATTTCAGACTCTTCGGGAGTTCTTCCTCAGGATTGGGATTTGGTGTCAAAAGCGGACATCCACAACCGGGAAAATGATTGTAGGTATGATGATTATTAGACATCGCCAATGTAATTTTTAGGTTCCGTACCTGAATGGTCCAAAAGGAACCCTATTGCTGTCACTCACGCGTCCGTCCGTTCATCCGTTCGTCCACCCGTCCGTCCGTCGTCTGTCACATTCGAATTTTTTAACTTCCCTTAGACCTGTATGAACTTGGGTGATAATATTTATTATTACGTAGGTATATTTTACCAGCAAATACTATATTGATAAATCAGATTTTTTTTTCAAAGTTTCATATTTTTTCTATTAAAACAAACTTAATATTGCAGTTGGTTCAGACACAGCCGATTTTTTTATACCACACAACGAAATAAACACCTCAAACAAACAAAAAACGATCGATGCAGAATACTCCCCCGAATCAAAGTATTCCCCAGCCAGCAGTCGAAAGGGTTCGAGGGTCTACAATCAGATAATAGATATATTTCCGCTCCATATTCCGCGGGTATGATGTAGTGCGGATAGATCGAGTCTCGCGGGTGTGTTTAGAATTCGACTGTCGAAGGATCGCAATGGAAAATCCTGTACAGTAGGTAAACTTATACAAGTTTTTATTTAACTTGCAATGTTTGTGTTTGTGTTCGGGTATCTTGCAACTACATTTCTCAGCAGTTGTCCTCATCCACTTAATACAAAATATTATGGTGTGGTATGGAGTCAGAAGGTGGACATAGTAACTCCTAAACTACACAAGATCATCCTGTTGTATTTGGGCTCATTCATTGGAACCATCTCAACGTGTATAGTACTGTGGAAAAAAAGGTACAGTTGACAATAAAAGCTCAAAAAAAAAGTCATTTTTGACAAGAGCTTATTACCATGCATTTTAATTTTTTTTTGTTATTTTACGTTTTTGCAGCCTACATTCCGTACCATTCAGAAAGCACTAATTTATAATCTGTTAGTGACTGGACTGACAGTTAACACTGACAGCTGAAAGATTTCTGATATCGTGCTGCCTCCGCACCTACAATTGACAACATTTCAAAATTTATAATGCCTAAATCGAAAACCATTTCGGTAAATATGCTACCTGAACGTAATAAAATAGTTTTTAGATTGTTTTCTTCGCTAGATTTGAAGAAAATCGCCAAAATGTATAAAACGGAACGGTGACGTCATTCCTACGACTGTTAAGGAGCAATGCTGTCAAACATAGGTAATTCATAAAAATTACGTCATAATTCACTTACGATTCGCTACTTTTAGATTAGATATTTTTGAATTAAAATTAGGATTTCTGGAGAAATAAAAAAACACGTGGACCTTAAAATTTCATTTTCTATCGATCTAGGACATAAAAAGGCCAACTTGAAAATTTGAAATGTTGTCAATTTTGGTACAATACTTACTGACAGAGAGTCGTTTAAGCTTTAGTTGTCTTTCAGGATGAGTTTTAAAAATAAATAGATTAGATTAGGCTGCCTACTGTAATCTTGTGAACTGTTGAATAGAGTAGCTACATGGACAATTCTCCGGCGATACGAGTTTGGAACTACAGCCCCGGGTATAGCTTTATTGTGATTTATCATTGAGATAAAAAAATATTTGTCGAACTGATCCCGCCTCCGCGAACTACTGGGCGGGGATTTTAACGGAGAACTTGTGAATGTTACGTCAGAGGAAACTATACGAGTTTAACAAGTTTTGCCAAGTGTTGGAAACGTTTAAGGAAATTTGTGCGTTTAATGAATGACTGATAGTTTCTATTCTATTAGCAATGCAGTCGCGTGCACACACACGCGTAAAGTAAGTAGTGCGGTGCTTTCATAATGTACGACAATTTGACGAAAATCGATTTAATTTGACAAGTTCTTCGACTTTTCCGACATAAAAAACGTAATGTGTACTCCACCTTAAGGTGACGCCGTGATAAACTATGAAACTCAAACAGTGTGCTGAAATCCCCTCACCTCATCCGCCCCGGTATTTCTTACGCGGCTCGCGATCGAATAGCGCATGACAGAGTTGACAGACAGAGCGCCGCACGGAACATAGACATCAAAGGAGAGGTATTAATTTTTTTTAAATACGACGGTGGGAAACAAGCGTATGGTCCACCAGATGGTTAGTGGATACCGCAGCCTACAGACGCGGGCAACTCCATGCGCGTTGCCGAGTCTTTATCAAATTTGAGGATTAATTTGTGCTTTCCACATTTCTTAAATATTTTCTAATTATAACATTACTTTTTAGAATTTGTAATACCTATAAAGATTAGATTAGATTGTGTTTATTGTGTACCTAATTAGAGATGTATGGGTATTTAATAATAAGAATTTTATCGGGTAAAACTTGATACAAATATGTAAAACTATTCGTGCTGACATTATTACCGATGTCAGATTAGGAGGTAAGAAATCAAATATCTATTGTACATGTTTACAGTTAAACCCTGACAAGATTGTATTTGGCCCTGAAATTAATACTACAGTCGGTACAGTCTAATGTACAGTCGGTACAGTGTAACTTCATGTTAACAATGTAGAATGTCCAAAAGTTTCCAAATAACCATCCCGCTCTTTACGGAAGCTCTGCGCGTAAAATAGTAAAAAAATTATACTACAATAATATTGAAATGAAACAAAGTGTGGATTATTTGTGAAATATGGCTCGTTGGCGGTTTAGGTATGAATATGTTGACTTTATGTTTTTAATTGCAGACCCATACGTAATAAAAATAAAGACATAGAACCGTTTAATGATGAATTTAAGACCAATCTCTGCAATTATTTTCTATCGAGCCGATTTCGTCCAATTATGTATCGAGTCCGTACAAGGTCTTTGAAATATGATGAATATTAACATATATTTTGATGTGCTAGAACAAATAGTTTTTCTTAAAAAACTGCTTAAATAACATCAATTTCAACAAAATTAGGTCTTGACAGCCTCTGCTATGCTACCTATTCATCTAAATCTGATTCAAAATATTCTTCAGATTCGAACTCCGATGATGCTTCATTTTCGTCAGTTGTTGAAGTGTCACTTTCAGTATCACCGACCTCAATTATAAAATGTTCGGCCAGTGATTCGATTATAAGATCTTTTTGCCTATTTTCGTAGTTTGGTGGACGTGTCCCTTAATACGAAAAAAAATACCTATTGAGTTAAACCCCAAACCAGTTAAATACAACGGCACTATAAAATGTCAGTACCGGACATGTCAACAACCAATAAGCAATCCAATATCCGCAACACGGCGAAGGTAAAATAAATTCTTATCCAGGCTTTAAATACATGAATATAATTAAAACTTAACGCCGTGGAATACAAAATTATTTCTAATGAAAATCTGGCAAGCGAAATTATACTTACTGTATAAAATTCTGGCAATCCACAGAGAACCCATGGCATATCGAGTTGCCACTAGCGAGTTAGATAGGTATAAAACCCTACATTGGCAACACATTTTGTAAGTCTTTATACTTCAGTAGCATTTCTCGTGTTGTACAACATATAAAATAATGTAAATTAAAACGATGCATAGAAATTTATAATACAGCCGAAGTAGGAACCTCCTCCTTTATAGGGTTCCGTACCCGAAGGGCCAAGCGGAACTCAATTGTTGTCACTCATGCGTCCGTCCGTCCGTCGTCTGCCACAAAATTTTGTTCCGAAGAATTTGTCAACTTCCGTTTGACCTATGAACTTGAAATTTGGTGATCATGTTTATTATTACGTATATTTTACCAATAAATACTTAATAAAACACATTTTTTGAGGTTGGTTCGGAACCCTAGATGTGCGAAGTCCGACTCGCACTTGGCTAGTTTTTTGAAATTGGTTAAAAATACTCTTAAAACAGTTTATCAGTAAGACGGTTTTATATCTCAAATACTAAGTATTCGATTATCAAAACTTATATATAACATGACATATTTTCGTTTTCGTTTAAATCCGGAGACGACTCCATGGCATTGTTTTCTTTTCCAACTAGAACATTGAATGACATTTACGAATGTTGTTGAATAAATCTATTTGCGTTTTTACTTACCTTTTATAACCATATTTTTACATTAATCAATTAAACAAGCTTTCCTTTTTCGTTTTGAGTGCTTCCTCGAGTTTTTACGCGAATAAAATAACATTTTAAACATATATTTACGTAATTTTGCTGGTCTCGACGAGCACGGGTCCAACGCTGACAGCGGCCGTCGGCCGATTGACTTGACATCTTGTCATCATTCTTGTATAGAAAACACGGCACGCGCTGGCTTAAACTATAAGGTCGTATACGACAAAACCGTGTTTATCGATTTAAATAAGAGTTCTAAGTTATTTTATAAAATCCAATTATAATTTTAAAGTGTTTGTTAAGATGAATCTATATTGAAAACTAAGAGGCTTTAACAAGTGCCGTTTGTCTGTAAAATGCGAATCTCTGTTTAAACAGAGGTGTTTTTGACGAAGAAAAGTCTGTTGCAAAAGTTATCCAATCGTGAAAAGCAATTATAAAATTAAAGCTAAAGGTATGATTGATCATGTGAGTCAATTTCGTTTTCATCAGTTGCTTGGTTGCTGAGAAAAATGGAAATCCATGCAACCAATATTTCCAAAGCGTCGTCTTAACTTCAGATAGTTCTTATTACCCCGTTATTAAGCACAAAGACATATTCCATTTACAAGTAAGCGAAAGGTAACGAACCACAAGTCCTGAGCCACGGCGGCAAACGAGACGAGATTATATTAAACCCTCATAGTCACAATATACACGATTATAATTTATTATGAATAAATGAAATATTATAAACGCATCGGCGAGCAGACCCGACAACGCCAGTGGCAATGGTGTTTGCTTTGTTGGGTTAGGGATGGGATAGGACAAATGTCGATAGTGTCGATTTTACATACAATTCTATTGTAAGCAGTTAATCACCAAGTCAAGGAGTCAAGCAGTTAATGACGACCGCTATAGCTTAGTTGATAGTGACCCTGCCTACGAAGCTGGAGGTCCCGGGTTCGAATCCCGGCCAGGGCATTTATAGTATGATGAACACGAAGTTTGTTCTTGGGTCTTGGATGTTTTCTATCTATTTAAGTAAATATTTATCTATATAAGTATGTATATCGTCGCTTAGTACAAGCCCATAGTACAAGCTTTGCTTAGTTTGGGACTAGGTTGATTTGTGTAAGATTGTCCAAAAATTTTTTTTTTTTTTATATTAAGTTAGATTACTGTTAACTGTAACTTACTTGAAATTATGTTATACTGTACAACTACTACCTAGAGTAGTATTAGTTACAACCATAGTAAAATTCATTGCGTAACTATCTAGCCTACCCAATTTCGGAATTCACTTGAGGTACATACAGCAATTAAAAGAAGAAGGACGTAAGATACCTCACAGAGAACTTCTTTTTGTCACAAGTGCTCGTACGATATGCGGACGCTATTCCATTTGATTATACTATTATTAGTTTGAGGTAACCTAGTTAACAGTGGCGGATTTACCATTAGGCTGGAGCCTAGGATGGCAGACTTTGGGGGCGGCAAATTTAGAGCCAAAAATTTGATATACAACACCTGTTACATCCCGGCGAAAAAAAAAACAAACAATGGGATTGTTTTGTTATGTGCCCGGAGATCTCCGGCCTACTTAATTTGTAGACACACGACTGACTTAATTTGTAGTAAAATCTGGATAGCCGACTAGCGACAAATGTGTAAATCCGCCACAGCTAGACAATATCGACAACGCGTGTCCCACCCCTAAGCCCCCTAGCTGCCTACTTCCTTCATACTCGCGAGCACTCGTTCGTGCACTGCCTTTGTCGGGAACAATTGTCGACAAATTAGAAACGAATTGAGTTATTTAATATCTGAGTAATACAGATGGAGTATTGTTTATGCCGGTAATGAACACTTTGAAGTACTTGCGATTGTAATCGCGGGATAAACAAGCGAAGATTACTTGTCCGTGAAAGAAACGTCAAAAAAATTATAATTATTTTCGTACTGAATATTTAAAGGTCATTATCCTCCTAGCCTTTTTCCCAGTTTACTAAGGAAGCCCCTGATCCAATTTGACAGCTAAGCCCTTATATTTCGATTTAATTTAGCTTAGGAACTAGGTTTTCGAAAGTGACAAACAAATATCTGGATTGTTTTTATTTTACTTAGTCTTACATTTATATTAAATATTATATTATTTTCAATTGATAGTGACCAATTTTGACTTATAAAAGCGCCCTTGAGGCCTATTTGCAGAATAAATGTTTAGATTTTAGTTATTTTTCATTTGACTATAATCTGTACCTTCCAACCCAGAGTACTAGGCCTTGATGAGATTTATAAATCGTAAAAAAATATGAAATTTAAAATTATATGGAAAGAAGGCTTGATATTCAAAATTACAACAATCACACGAGCTTATTTGGTACAGTACCGGTTAGTAATAGTATATTGGTATCCTTTTTTTTTTGGTATGATGTAAAGTCAGGAAATTTCCCTGAAATCTTGTGTGAAACGAGACTAAATTTCGTAATTTTCTCACCCATTTCTGTTCCAATGTGAAAATTGTTTATGTAAATAATTAATTATTGAAAACAGAAACTACCTTCGTCGAGGTGATATATTTCTGACAAGATCACTTAAGTTACGGTCCATATTAACAGCATGATCTCTTTCGTAGCTACTGGGGTATCTTATTCAATAATAATTGAAAGTCACACACCTATCCGATAGCTTAGCAATCTTATCAGTTAAGGCGCCTGTAGAGTCAAGGTTTTGGCACTCCCGCATATAATTTTTCTTTGCTTGTTAAAATTGGATATACAAAGAAAGTCAAGAAAAAAAAACAAAAACTTGAAAAAAATTAAAATTATAAAATACATAAAATAAAATAAATCTAAAAAATTTTTCTTGGGGTTCTGGCTAACAGAAAAATAGGCATACTGACCAAAAATCATACCTAAGTGGTTTGCATTACACTTATGATTTTTGGTCAGCAAAGAAAAACTTGCACAAAGTTTGTATGGAGAATGCTTGCCTCTACAGGCGCCTTAAGATGGTTGGTTTGGCCTAGTTGGATGTGGTCCTGTTTGAGAAATTGAATGTTGTTCTTGTTGGAACTCCTTAGACGCAGTAATTTAATATTTTGCAGGCCAACGAAGGATATATCCGTCACGGCGTGCAGTGCGATATCAATCTACATGCATTTTTGTACGGTTCAACTTTGCGTTTAACATTCCAATGTCATGACGTGAGAGACAGCTTTGCTCGAGTTACTTTTCGTAAGATTAGATTAGAAGAACATTTATAAAACTTTCGGATAAAACTGATAATTTCACTGCAGGCTATAACAGAATTAACACTCCCAATGCTCACACGAGTAAGGACGTCAACCCTTCTTTTTCCAAAGCGCAGGAATCCAGAATTGCGCCGTTCCAAAGATTTATGCAGCGCGTATTATGCTGAGGGACGTACACACTACGAGGCCTAGTAATGCATATTATCTATGCCAAGCTATATTGGTAACGTTTTTGACACGCATAATATTGGCACATATTAAACCTATTGATGATTACAGAGAGTAAGAACTTTCTACTCCGAATTTTAGTTTTGACCTTCAAGTTTCGAACCGAGATGAACCGGATTTTTCAGGTTTCAGCAGCTTCGATGCGGTGGTTTACTTAATAAATATTTTCCTAGTGTTTTTCCGGGTATATTTTAAATTTACCTATAGATATTGTCCGGAATACAAATATTTCATTTCATTTCATATTCGAGATGAGCCAAGGGTCCGCTGGGGTAGGTAGGCAATAGGCATTCTTCTTCTTGGCCATGCACTCTTGTCAGAGTGGTCGTGGTTATGGGTTGGCTTCTTCTGTATGGTATATAATCCTCACATTTGCGAAAGCACTAGTTTTTACAAAAGTGACGGCCATTTGCCCTTCCGACCCTAAAGAAAACTGGACGTTGTTGAAATCAGGCCGGTTTCCTCGTGATGTTTTAAATGTTTGAAAAATCGAAGAAACTGGCTTAGATACATCTCAAAACATCTGTTAGATACCTGCATCACTAGTGTCAAAATTAGTTGACCAATTCAGTCGATATGGGAACAATCGCAAAGAACTGTGTCCCAAAACAGAAAAAGTAACTCGCCAACAATAGTGTAAAATTGGACGGAAATTGTGTAAGGGCCGATTTTTCAATCCCCAGTGAAAAATATCTGTCAGATTAATGTTAGCTCTATCTTTTTCTTTTATTTGACTTAAGAAAAAGACAGTCATAATTTTAACCGACGGATAATTTTTAACTAGGGTTTGAAAAATCGGCCCTAAAAAGTGAACGCGTATTTAAAAAAAAGTACCTAAAGGTAAGTTTTTTCTAAAGTATAACATCAGGTGTGAATGTACTTTATGTTTCAAGTCGGTCTGACTTAACCAATTTTCACTATAGAGTATGTATAATTTCCATGAGCTCATATCGCCTTCCCTCTTCCTCCATCGGACATCCAGACGTACGGCTTGTTACCATCCTTACCTACTTAGTTGAAATGCCTCTTACTCAAATCAAGGTCTTTTCGTCATCTTTTATAATGCACACTGCTATTACGACGGTGACAAATAAGCGTATGGTCTACCTGATGATAAGTGGACGCCGCAGCCTATAGACGCTCACAACTCCAAAAGGGTCACGACTAGATACTGGCCAAGAGCAATCCCATTTTTAATTTAAAAAAATATACTGACTATATCCGGTCGCCAAACCTGTACGGTACCGAAGAAGTGATAATTATCCCATAGATTTACGGCGCATAATTAACGAACCTCGCATTCTTACGGGTAATGGACATTAAACGTTGTCCTGTCCTTTATTGGTTTTTAAGAATTATATTTTAACTAGTTTAGTTTGAACATGGACTTAGTCGCATTGACAAACACAGGAACATCACTTTTCGATCCGTTAATTTCAAAAAATGAAATAAAGAAAACTTACACCCTTAAATGAATAAAGGACCGGCATAGTTCTTAATAAATTCTTTGGTATTCTGATCATCCATATGCTACGATATCCGTTTGCCATCAAGCGAGCTTCAGGTTAGTTTCGTATAAGCGATTAAATCTGTTTAAATTGTTTTTGGTATATCATTGACCTTTATTGGCACGTTTTAGCTAAATGGTTGTCTCAATTACTGGATGCAGAGTAAAGTAGAAAAAATATCGATTACCTACTACAAAATGAAATAACTCGATATCACGGAAAGCATGCGGTAAAGAGCCGCTTACAGTAAGGTAAAGGCAACCGTAGTATGTGTGTTGTTTTTACCCTATTTAGAAAGTATTCCAACCACTTTAAACACCTAATCACCCCCACGAAAACATCCCATATCCGTCATTACTACAAAGGAAAAATCGTCAAACAATAACTCCGTAAGACTTATCCGTTCCCGGCCCATAACTCAGGGGGCACAAAGCAAGAACTTCGCGACTCGGTGTCTTCAAGGAGAGAACAATACTTAGAGTTATGGCGCCCTCGTCCGGGAAGGAAGCGAAAAATGGAAGGTATGGAACCGATTGTGGTGTACGCCTGTTTTTAGGAGTAATAAAGTTTTGATTGTGATACATCGTTTTGCTTTGGTATAGTCTGGTACTTTTTAATAGCCCGATGTCGATACTCAAATATATACACACCGGCAGAAAATTTGGCCCAAATTAGAAAAATGCATTTTTATATATTAAACATTATTCAATTTATAGTTTGAAATCACGAAAAGTTTTGGGCCAAATTTTCTGCCGGTGAGTATATTTCTTATTATCGAGACGTTTTAAAAATATATTTAGATCAATGATTTATGTATTATAACTATGAATTAATAGTAATAATGACACGGGGCATAATTCCTCCATTAAATAGAAAAAGTGGACATAGCTCGGATATCGCTTTTGATTCTTGCCTTAGTCATGAAGTTGGGATATCGCTATGACATGACACAGAGGTCTTACGTTATATTACATACTTAAAATTTTTGTCAAGCGGATGCGTCCGCTAAAAATCCCACTATACCAAAACCCACATGTGGTGATTAATTTTTGATTTTTTCACTTTGATTGAAAGTCGCGCTATGTTATGTGGTTTCGAATCAGGCAATCACTTTTTTTTATTGTATCAATAAAGAAATATAATAAACGGGTCACTCACGTCATCAATCAATCTTCGTGTATCAATATCATTAGAATATTTTTCGCTGCAGAAAATCTCAGTCAGTAAAACTCTTTAAAAATACCTTAGGTCCTGTTATACACTGACGAGCAAAAATAAAAGGTCGGTTACAAAAATGACGATAACTAAAAAGCCCGCTGTGATAGTTTGTTCGGGTAGAATGAGTTAAGTAAAGAGTTTTATTCTTAACAAGAATGGGTGTGTTAAGAATAAAACCCTTTACTTAACTCAGTTTACCAGAAGAAGCTCTCACAGCGGGCTTTGTAGTTATCTTCATTTTTGTAACCGACCCTTTATTTTTGCGCGTCAGTGTATATCCATATAATTTCCTACTTTTGGCATGCACATAAATTTCTCACTTACCCTAAAAGATATCGAAAAAACCCAGTCGAGTTGACATAAAACCCCAAAATAACTACTAAAAAAAGGAATTAATTCCCACACATGCATCACAATGTCGCTGGGTCGGTCGTGACATATTTATGACTATTTTTTCTTTATTTTTAGAGGTCTGTAGGACTAACAAAAAGCCTTGCCAACCTTTATACAAAAAAAATCTTATAAATTTGCATGGGACCTAAGTAAAGTATTTCATTTATAGCTTTCAAAGATACCTACACTTTAACAATGTCAGTTCTCTTTGCGAGTTTACACATTAAGATTATAGATTTTTAGACCATTTCAAACACTATATTCTACTAAACGGTTAAATCTTATGAATTAATTGTCATTCAATCAATCAATCAATTATAATTTATTTCGGAAATGTCCATATCTTATTAGTAACAATGTCATTGTTTTAACCGTTTAGTTGATTATAGTTTTAACATTACTTACGAAAGTTTAAATTCAAGCATTTTAAACACTGCTTAGTACTTACACTTTGTGTGCAACAATTAGCTCGTGGCATGTAAAAACGTTGCTCACACCGAAAATTTGACAAACAATTTAAAATGATACCAAATCGGTCATAACATATGTGCTGTATATAACAGCTTATGGTTAGCAAGACCTAGAATATAGGTACTACTTGTACTAGAACGTATTATAGTAGTAGTAGTAAAACACTGTATAGTGCGCGTCATTCACGACGACGCGCCCCTCCGTAACGAATCTCATACTACTTAATCTGTGCGCAGTTGTACGGCTTGGGCTGTGGAGGGGCGCGCCTTCGTGGATGGCGCGCACTATACCTAATGTACAAAATAACAAAAGG
The DNA here is from genome assembly GCA_951800055.1 of Cenopis cana. Taxonomy (NCBI): domain Eukaryota; kingdom Metazoa; phylum Arthropoda; class Insecta; order Lepidoptera; family Tortricidae; genus Cenopis; species Cenopis cana. Next base: position 7,199,113 of record OX637492.1, on the reverse strand, counting down.
GAAGAGTGTACAAAGGTGAACTTGGCCCTTTAAGGAATCTCTTCCAGTTTACCTTTTAGTAATAGTAACCTAAAAAATACGAGTAACTCGGTAACTTAACAAAACGGTTATATCACACAACTCGTATATTTAAATCGCCAGTATGCTAGTTCATCTACGGAGAACATTTACTTCATGTTAACCCTCCAATAGCCCACTGAACCCTCTTATTTTTATACCCCATAAATACGTCTTCACCTGCCTCTCGCCACAATAAATTGTTACACGGAAATTCTGCTAATAGAAAATGCGTGCTACGTCGAAATAGAAACGCAACAAATTAACGGTAACACAAATGTTTCCGAAATGTTGAAAAACCTTGTTGAACGATTCACGAAATTTTAGTCTAATTGGTGAGACTTATAAGCAAACTTTTTCTTCGGAATTCAGAATAGCCCTAAAGCGGGTATTACACTGTCCTGAATTCAGGACACTTAGAAGGGTTCCGACCTATACGTTAGAGCGAGATGCTTCAACTCCCCTCCACTAGTTAGGACGCCTGATTCAGGACAGTGTAATACCCGCTTAAGAGGTCTTTATCAGTTAAAAACGCTCATTTACTTATTTAAGCAATTTTCTGTGTGAATTGACACGTACCTTGACATTTTCCCATCGTGCATACGTATCTAGTAAATAAAGTACTATTGCAGCCAGGGGGGCGATTTTTGAGTGTCAAACGCTCGACTTTTCACTCGACATCTGTCAAAACATCATAGTTTTTTGACAGATCTCGAATGAAAAGTCGGGAGTTCGACTCTCAAAAATCGGCCTCCTGGGGGGCGATTTTTGAGTGGCTAACGCTCGACTTTTCACTCGACATCATCAAACATGTCAAAACGTCATAGTATTTTGACAGATCTCGAATGAAAAGTCGAGCGTTCGACACTCAAAAATCGGCCCCCTGGTATCATTGCATGTAATTATTGGATTATTTTTATTGTTAAATATCGTATCAAAGATTACTTACTCCAAATCGATATAAAACTAGTTTTTGCGCTAAAAATCTGGTAGCAGAAAATCTAAAACTTTAATAAAAGTCAGTTTATTAGAACTATAAATACTTTTCAAATGAGTTCAATACATTTAAAAATTGTAAGGTCTCTTAAAAAGGTATAAAATATTGTTCTATTTTGGCAATTTAAACGCCGCATATACTTACACATAAACATTTATCATGAAACAATCCGTCCATTGGTGAAAACCGTATACATACTTCGTATACGTTTGCTATTTTTTGAATTCAAGGTATCGCGTACAAACATTCAAACAGACAGACGCGACGGGGGACTATGTGTGATAATATGTAGAGAGGATACTGATAATACTTAGGGATGTGCTATGTTAGAAAGAAAGATTTTTACTAACAGGACGATTTCGATATCGACATATTTGTTACATATTTTTAAAACAATCTTAGTATTAGTGAATATTTGATTAATCCAATAACAACTACTTATGCATTAAATTATAATTTTGGTTTCAGTATCACCAATGATTAAAACAGACTTTTTAAACTATGAACGATATAAAGATAAACATTATCATACCAACATTTAAATAATTGTATGAATATTATAAAGTTATAACAAAGTTAGCCTTAGCAAGAGCTACTCCGTCAAGACACGTAGCGACATCTGTTGTTGAGTAGCGAAAGCTTACTTCACTTGAAACTGAGCAGTTTAAATGGAAGTTTTAGCCTTTTAGGTTTGATGACGACTTTTACATGCGTTCCTTTAATAATAAATACTTTAATATACGGTTTTAGCCCTGGTTTTGATAGCTTGCCTTTATTTTTCCTTGTATCCGGAATTGCGATTTTTTTAAATAGATACTCATTAAAACGAGGTGAACATTATCATGAATTTTCATATGACTTCCAACCCACTCACACCATTACCAAATCTCACCAACCCCATTAATCCTTCCATTAAGACTTAACTTAACCCCACCGCAAAAGACCGAAAATAAATAATAATAAAGTCGGGACTTAAAACGAAAATGCTGTAGCACTGTTAAGGAAGTGATATAAATGGCCCACCTCATTAGAGTGTGTGATTACGCTTTTATAATTATGAATTAATATTATGTGGATATTTTCACGCTTTATGTCTTGATTATTTTGGGCCATGCAGTGAAAGGGTTAGGTAGGTTTTATCGATTTAATCGAAGCAAAATATTTTGGACGATCTTTATAGATTAACTTGAATAAATTGTAGGTTACTCTTTCTGGAATCTAACTTATGTATAAATTATAATTACCTATTTGTATTGCGGTTATTTTATCTTATTCTATATGTTGCCTGCGAGTCCGTTTGTACTGTCTTTTTCGCATAGTTATCACGTTAGAAAAATAATTGCAATTTTAGAAGCGCAGACCGCTCTCCCATACAAAAATGCCACCCCACTTTTCTGGAGTGTAAATGGGGTGGCAATTTGTAAAGAATAGTAGTGACGAGATACAAAGTATATGTCCTTCCCTGGATCTCAACATATCACCTCGCGGTTCAAACGTATTAGGCGACTTCCTGACTTGGCGGGGCGGGATGGATATGTGACATTTTCTTCTTTGACGTAAACTTACTGACGTCGCAAAGATTACCACTTGACAGAATACTGTCAGTATTACATTTGCGCAGTAGGAATATCATGCGCAGAAGCTGACCAGTACTGCCTTCGTATCGTCCCGCTTCCGCGCATCCCGCGCCAGTCAGGAAGCACTCATTTAAATGTAGGGGCGCAGTAAAAAGTATTACTGAGTTGACTGACAGTTGACACTGACATTTGACAGTTTTCTCATATCGTACCGCCTCCGCACCGACAAATCAGGAAGTCGCCTTAGAGTCGGATGGAAGTGTGGATTATTATTGATTGTTTTTATTTTTTTTATTTCGGATAAACTGGACTTACCTTTATCAAATACAATGGTGATATGATTAATTAATAGATGATTACTTGCGCCTTCTCATGCCATTATAAATAACACATTCAGCGACGAGGGATTTCCGTTCGTAGACAGTTTTCGCTACAAATAAAAAAAAACATGTAATCGTCTACGAGCGTATCGGCAATTAATGTTTTAAGCCATAGAGGGCCACCGAACGTGTAGCCTGTAGTAGAATATTTTCGCCTTGTAGCGAAAATCTCGCGTGAATGCATAACACATTAGGTGTCGTCATAACGCTTGAATTAACAAAAAATGGAACCGGACCGATTTTTAGGTACGGTCAACCAATTTATTTTTTTAGCCACTTCGTACGATGCCACAGTGACATTCGAGGCCAAAGATCGCTACGTGTGCTACGCCGTAGCACGTAGCACCGTTTTCCCGCCTTGTAGCGGAAATCGCACGTAAAGGCATGACGCATATGCGTTGTCATTGGCCTTGAATAGATTAACATGAGATCTCAAGCGGGTTTCATATTCATTTTCACTGTGACAAGGTACGTGGCACAGAAATCAAATTGGTTGACTGTACGTAACCTCGTTTTATTCATATCTATGCAAATATAATAAAGGTTAGGTAAAGATTCCAATGACTGGCACCTTAATTCTTAATAGTAAATATCTATTATTTCACCTCAATAGAGGTCACAACAATAGTTGTGAATTAAAATTTGGTCATTTTCGGCCACTGGGATTTTTACCTTATTGATCGGAAAGTACTAAATATTATATGGACAAATTAAAATCTTTACCCTAATTTCTAACCGCAAGAAAACTTCCCTAATTATTTCACAAGAGAAAACTCGCCGCAAATAAATCCTACTTAAAATCGTCACCACACAATATAAACTAGAAAAACGTATTATGTGGCTCAGAAACCTTAATAAACTTCGTCCATTTCACTTGGGCTAATAATTTAAGTCTGACATTTCGAGATGTAAATTAACCTTTTCGTTTTTGACACTTTAAAAGATTATTAAGTGCTATTAATGTATTTATTCATTTATTCTGATTAGTCAAATGCTTCTTGAAAATGGAATTCCTTGTTGTTAGTTTGCGATTCTGGCACTGGCTTTTAAAATCAGAACGATTATTAAATAGTATCGATTAAAATACGCTGCAATACATTTCTATGTGTGTGATATCCAAACCTGTGCTAACTCTGGGCACGTTCTAGGGATTTGATATCGATAAAAAAGATATCGATACATATTAATACATGTGCTCATTAAAAATTCTAGATTACTATAAAAATGATATCACTTTTGATGCACTCTTAATATGTCATCGTATGTATAAGTATGATTTTAGTTTTCTATGAAACCACAACCACAGCACTGCATAAGTAATAGTACCACAGGGCTATAACCAAATTAGTTTGCTATCTGTAGTCATAAGTTATGATCGTTAAGGTATAATACCTATTTATATTATTTGAAAAGTCTGTCAATTTTCTATAGGATGACCGCTGCCGGCGCCATATTTGAAATTGATCCGTCTTAAATTGATGCAACCAAGCGTTAACACCAATACAAGATACCTTTGTCATAAAAAACACAATTATTTGTAGCTTTGCTTTGTTTATTTCCATTGCTGATAATCTTAGGTGTAGGTATATAAATATATGTATTCATCGAAAATATTATATGATTTCTAGTAATAAAGATTTCGATTTTAATATTGATCCAGTTCTGTTAGAGTACTTTTATCTCACGAGCGCGAGTGAGCCATGGTTGTTTGTGTGTTGAGCTATACAGCGCTCCTGTGCGTCAGCGTAAGAGCTATGAATCCACGTTGTCTATGTGTTCGTATGTGACAAAACTACTTAGAACAATGGGAAAACCGCGCTCGTGAGATAAAAGTACTAATGGTCTTCGCACTTTATAACAACTCAACGGCGACTCGATGCTATGCCAAATAATGAAAATTAAGCCCTATGTCCTATTTTCTAGGTTTAATTTCAATAAATATATATTGAAGTAGTGTACGACGTGTGGTCGACGCGTCGTACACTAAGGTCAACTCCGACACGTTTGCCACGCATTGACCACACGTCGTCCCCGCAACGACTATGCGTTTGCGACTGACGCGTGACGGGCAACCATTTGCCAGCCCACCGCCGCGTTGTCCACTCGTTGATACCGCGTTGTCCATTAGTGACCATTGGGTGGATCAACTAGTTGACTCCTCATCGAGAGTGTGAGTAGAGGTGCTGCCGCAGTGGCGTGGAGTTGATATAGTGTGCGAAGACCTTAATAATATTTTGTGAAAACATGTTTTTTACACAACAGCGTACAGTTCATAATTTTCAAACTCCTTATAAAGTCTTCCACCTTATTAGGAATGGGCGTCCTTAGAGATAAAAATACGTTCAGGTGGGCGGCGCTCCGCTAGAGGTCGTATCGCCCATCGGTTATTGGTTCGAGTCTGCGCAGTGCCGATATCGGTTCCGATACGTGACTTTCAGCTCTTTAACGTACCTACGTAGTATCTGAATACACATATGCTCTAGCTAGGTAGCTAGGTGGTCTTATGTTCCGGATGGCAATTACGGTGGGGCTCACAATGACTACGGTGTGTTCGAAGTAAGAGGCTAAATTTGTTACTATAAAAATAATATAAAAAGTTAGCAACGCATTCGACTCCGATGGGTCCATTCAGTACCGAGGACCTGTAGCTCTAGTATAAGGTTTTTCGAAACATTAACTAATTCGAACGCGTTTGCGTTTTGTCTCAAAATGTATGAAAGTGGTATGAAAACGTGAACAGCGCCTCTGGTGGTCACTAGTGGAAACTAAAACAGCGAGTATAACAACATTTGTTGCTAACCGATGAACGCGCGTATTTCAAACTCGGTGAGAGCGTTTTCATACATTTTGAGACAAAACGCAAACGCGTTCTAATTAGTTAATGTTTCGAAAAAACTTATACTAGAGCTACTTGGTAGTCGGCGTCTCCTTTTATATTGGTCGAGCTCTCCACTTCATATTGAACCTAACATAGTTTAGCTACGAAATGCCCAGTATAAAGTGAGCTCTAAATGGTTCAATAATTAAAGTTCAAAGTGTACAGGAGTCCCACATCACCGTGCCTACCCCTAGGAAGGCCGGTATGAATAAAGCATTTTCGAGCGTAAAAAAGGAATATACTGATTTGCCTGAAAGAGCAGATATTCCTTTAACTTCACCTCAAATACTTAGGTTCCCATTATTTCAACTTCAAGCTTTTTTTCTAGTTCAGTATTTGTAATTCAAAAAAGTTGGGTATATTATAGTAAAACCGTTATACGCACTTAACAGTTACTGTAACTCAACTCTCATCAGACGGTCCCCCGCGCCACCATCCGAACTGAAGGCGTTAAATCCTCTCACTTTTTATCGCCGCGATGCCGATCGGTTCGGTTCGGACATGCGCGCTGGCTGCACTTTTTTCTACACGAGGGCGTGGTTCGATGGTCATCGATACGGATAGCTATCGATATTGGCACGCCTTCTTGAATTAGTTTCCGATGTTCGACGCCTACTTAAGTTAGCCTATACTAGTCTTTAAGGTGCAGCGTAGCTCGTAATTTATATTGACACAAGGTTATATACAGCCTTTGTCTTCTGGTAGTCTTTTCTGGTATTAAGAAAGAGGTGCCATCCACGAGGCGCGCCCCTCCACAGATCAATCCGTACAATTGCGCATAGATTACTATGAGATTCACTGTGAAGAGAGGCGTCGTCGTGGATGAATCGGTTACACGGTGATTATTATCACGGGGCACACTCATATAACAATACGTATCTCGGGTATTGATTGAAGAACCATATAATTTTGAATAGCGCGATATTATTGACACCCTAGTATTGTGGCACAGAAATCATAATCAACGTGTAACCGATGCCATTGACACAAAGTTATATTGACTTTGGCTTCTATAGTCAATTCTGGTATTAGAGGTAAGAAAGAGGTGTCATGCTATATATTGTTTGATGACGCTAATCCTGTGACATGCATATAATTAGCCGTTATATTATGACACACATGTCCGCTTCAGCATTTTGTATACAAAGAGAACAAAATGGCAAATCGATTAAGCTCTAATTTCTTCAGTGTTTACGACATCGATCGCTGCTCGCACGCACGCACGCTGGATCGTAATCCTAAGGCGACTTCCTGACTTGTCGGTGCGGAGGCGGTACGATATGAGAAAACTGTTAAATGTCAGTGTCAACTGTCAGTCAACTCAGTACTACTTTTTACTGCGCCCCTACATTTAAATGAGTGCTTCCTGACTGGCGCGGGATGCGCGGAAGCTGGACGATGCGAAGGCAGTACTGATCCGTTTTTGCGCATGATATTCCTACTGCGCAAATGTACCTAATACTGACAGTATTCTGTCAAGTAGGAATCTTTGCGACGTCAGTAAGTTTACGTCAAAGAAGAAAATGACACATATCGATCCCGCCCCGCCAAGTCAGTAAGTCGCCTAAGTGGAGAGATTATTTAGCCTTTACATCTTTTCTAGACATTACTATACTTCGGGCGAATATCTCACTAGATTATTAGAATGAAAATGAATGACGTCACAAATTACGTTCGAAGAATAGAATGCAGCGGTGCACGAAGCTTTATGACGTGAATTTGCCCCGGGGACAGAATTAAACCGGACGGAGCATCGGAGGATTAATTCAATGCAGTATTTAATTAATTATTCTAGGTATTAATCTTGGCTATTTCCTTTTGAAATACATACCTGCTAATTCTAGTGCTTTGAATTAAGTAAGTAGACATTCGGATTTCCATGTACTGAATATGCTATTTGTCAATTTTTGTATGGTGCCATTCGAACCAGTTTTTAGATACGATCAAATCTATATGGGACCAACTACAATTAGATAACAATAAAGGGCGATTGGCTAATGATGTCACACGCACAGTATTGAATCGACCGTGGTATGAGAAAATAAGTATTTTGCGTGAAATAATGCATTAAGGTACATAGTTCCCATGCAATATATTCTTTATTTTTACATACTTAAGCATTATATTGATGCCTTTTAAATTTGAATTTTGGACAATAAAATAAAACATAATTTTATGAATTTTAGATTATACCATTACACATATCTTTTTATTATCTTGATTAATTTGTATAATTTACTATTATTTAAAGTGACAATTTGATGGTTTTCTATCCATGTCGCTACACTATGTTACAAATTTTAATATGTGTCAAATACTCAATTATATGTATACTATTGCTGAATTTATAATTTACGCTACCTGCCCTCGCGGGTCTGCCTGGGTATTAAACCCATTCGATTCGGGGCCTACGAGCGCTACGTGTGCTACGCCGTAGAATTTTTCTGCCTTGTAGCGGAAATCGCAGGCATGACGCGTAGGTGTCGTTATGGGGTCTAGGCTTTGTTCATACCGAAGGTAAATTAAATATATTTATGTTTGCTAGCAAGTAGTATTTAGGGTAGAAATGCATACTTTTACACCACCGCAAAACCTAAGCCATCTTCCTAATTTTATTAATCTTGTGCAAGCTTTTTAACAGTTTATAGCTTCATTTAGTTATTTTCTTATAACGCATGCCTACGTTTAAATCGTAGATAAAAATTTCAGTCATGTTTAAAAGCAAAGCCCCATGTTGGTCGCCTCTTTTTTTTTAATTCTATGACTATGTATCTTTTCCAATGTATTTTTTCTGATTGTGTACCTACGCCCACGTTTACATTGAAGACCAAAAGTTCACTCAAAGCGCTACATAAGTCGCCATTCATCATGACACTATGCTGAGGATGTCTGACTGTCTGTATAGTATTAAATTATTTTGTATACTACTACTGAATCTTTAATTTATACCTATTTTTTTTTATTATTATTAAAGATGGGATTGCTCTTGCTTCACCCAGATGATGCGTATTCACTCGTGCATTAAAAAGGTCCAGGTTATATGAACTCGGAAATACAGACGCTGGCAGGGAATTCCAACCCTTAGCTTAAAAGAAGATGCAAAAGCGCTTTTTCCTTCTTTCCTTCAACAACCTGAGCCATCCGTCCAATAAACCTTTTCCAATATCCTTTTTCCGATAGCGCACGCCTACATCGAACGAGGCGTGCCGCGCTCCTCCTATTGGCTGATTGGAAACCGATCAATAACCTATAACCATGAGTGATGCGGTGGGCGGTGCTTTTTATGTCGAGGATGCTTGGGAAAGTGTAGATTACATGTTGTTATTTGAGTGATCTCTTGATTTTCTGGCTTGAAATTAAGTAAGTATAACACGAAGATAATAAGTACCTATTTTTTAAGCAATAGTCGGCCCTTATTTGCCTGAAACACAGGGTTTCATAGCTCAGGCACGTGTTATTTATTACCATCTAATTGTAAGCTCCCAGCCTATAGTTATTTTTATTGTACAACATGTTTTTCAATAAACTATTCTTTAATTCTTAATTGACTCATATATATCTTCTAGATGAGATCGGTCTCTTTAGAAATCAATGATTGTACTTACGAGTAAACAATTTACGAGTACATGTGCTTCCCGAGAAAAAACCATACGTGATGTTACTTTGCGAATTATTACAATAAATTAAATATATTAACTCTGTAATAATTGTATTTATTGAGATGTGCAAAAAAGAGTATTTGTATTGTATATGATACTGTCGTCAATTCAGACTCGAAATTTAATATACATACAGACAGACTGCAAAAATAATCGAAGACAAAGACATCAGTCATGTTTAAAAAAGCTAAACAATGCGGACAACGGGCCCTGGATCGGACAAACTAATTATTCCCGACTTTATCTATTTCTTTTCTCTTAAAGGATAAAAATAATTGTAAGATAGAAGATTGTCGGGTCTTTTTGCATTTTTTTGGTGTACGATCCGTCTCTGCCTTATTGTGTTATTAATTGGTGATAACGTTAGGTAATGTGGATATTACTTTCGAGAAAAAGTGATGAGAGTGTGAGCCAAAATATTTTGACATGTTAAATCATAGCCGTGATATCAAGGAATCAAACATTGCCGCTTTAAATTGCACGAAACAAGTCAAAATTAAAAGTGCATTTCACAGGGTATCACAGGTTAGGGATATCGCTCCATTTCTTAAAGGTTATGAAGGTTGTTGTCGTTCTCGAGAAAGAAATATTTTAGATTTTCCTCTTGACAATCAGATTTTATTCTAAAAACTGTCTAGATTATTCTATTTATTATATGTTTTTATTTTACTTATTGACGATCTTTTTGTGAATTTGTTATATTCTGTTTGACATAGATTACAGCAAATCAACTTTCTTTTTTAAATTATAATTGCATCAATAAATTGCTGAGAATAATTCGATTCAAAGTATGTAATATAAAACTGACGATTTAAAAGTGCTTGTTGCTAGGCCTATTTGAATAAATAATATTTAATTAATCATCATTTATTAACCAAATAAGGAGAAGTAACACAAAGAAGAAGAATATATTGAGTTTGAGTTTTGAGTTTGAAAGCGATTGACAGAAAACTATGGAAAATTCTAGGGAAGGCCTTTGCCAAGGGGCAGAGTCTGAGAAGACAGACACTAATGAAAACATCTCGTATGCCAGAAACATAATAATGATTATCAATGAGTTTTTATTTGTACCGACCTTATTCATGGCCTCAGGGTGGGCGCCAATTTTTCCTAAAATTTTGGACACGAATGTTTACAGCCCTACGTTGGGCGCCACTTTCTTTTCTAAAGCATAATTATGTACCGTCATTATTCACAGCCACACGTTGACTGCCACCTTTTCCAAAAACAAATTTCGTGCGACCAATGTACACGGCGCCACGTTATACACATTTTTTTTTAAACCGTATAAATCAGAATACTCAACAATCTCCATTAATCTCCACATGACGACCGCTAGCGCTAAGGCAATAGTTAAAGACGAAAGAGTAGAATATCACTTTCATAAACCATATCCTTACAACGTCCAACGTCAGGTTTTAATTCAATTCTCCTCCACACTAATTAACCCTTTCTGCGTTCTTTGCTCAGATAATAATTGTAAGAGCCGAATGACGCTAAGCGCCATCTTTACGTGCCCTGTTTACGCCTTTGACGACGAGACACGAAATGATAAAAGATGTCGAGATATGTTTCAGGAAATTGAGAATTTAAAATACTTTTATGGAGACGTTCTTATTTACACTTCTTATTACTTCTGTATTGTATTGGGTTGGTTCCGGCAAATCGGCACGATACTATCAGAAACAGGGTATTTTTTAAATTCATCGGACTAATAGTTATGTTAGTCATCCATTATTACCTACATTTACCGTACATACTCGGTTTCAATACTCGTGAGCGACAAATCCTCTAACAAACTTCACCAACATCCAACAATCTACGAGTACATACGACAATACGTTATTTGTTCAAAATCCTATATAAACCTCCCCAATACAACAAAAACGTGTCTTTGAGCAATTAACACTTTTTAAAACAGAACAAATAGCAAACTTGTGTTAATCCCGTCGAATGGCAGGTGCCCGCATTAAAGTTGAACCCTTTAGGGCGGGGGTCATTAGGGTCGGTCATCTTAATCAACCCCTCAAAGGACAATCGGTCTTGACCCCCGCTTGTAATAGCCAAACTAATTATTGTTATAGCCCATTATTAGCGAATTTGGGTCGATATTTTATTAGTTAAGTTGGTAATTTCGATTTGATGGCGGACGGTGTTGTTTGCGAGGTATAGTGGGTTTAGTTGAATTTAAATGAAACATGACTAAGGATTTCAATACCTTACACAACATTCACATGTGAACTTTTACTAATTCAATATTATACTAATATATAGTGCGTTACCGGCACGCTAACATTTATATAAAACGGATACTATCAATATGTTCCATTAGCAATTATTACCATATATTATTAAACAAAGCTATAAGAATTAACTGCAAAATTAAAAATTTGCTCATTCCGCACCTTCAACTAATGGATGTCATTTGTACTGAGTTGTCAATTTACCTTGCTGTACATTGCTGCCAATTTAAATTTTGTTAGAAACTAAGCGAAGTTGCAATTTTATTTTAATAATAAAATTAAGCGCTTTGGTTACGGTTAGGTTAAGAAACTACGTTTAAATACCCAACTGAAAGAAAATCCCGCATGCCGGTAACACATGGTACATGCTTGATCACTTTAACCCAGGAACTCATTAGCGAACTGTAACTGTAACCTATTTAATTGTTACGTAACGTAACTGAGAGAGTACCATTCATAGTTTCCTTGTCAGTAGCAGTTCGTGAACCACGTATGTATACGTCTTTTTACAGTTACAACTCGCTAGTGAGTGCAAGGGTTTATTTAGTTAGCCGAAAAAAGGGGTTGCCGTAATGTCGAAACCGAAGTATACCGTTCACGGTAACTGTAATAGTCCCGGATACGAGGGATGGAGGACAGGGACGTGGGGGCTTGCCGATGTAACTTACAAGTACTTTGTGTAGTTTTGGTTATTGTCTGTAGCACGGTACTTATAAAAGGGCAATGTTAAATAGCAATAATAATAGCAGCCTTTATTTAGATGAAGAAATTACTATTTGACAACAAGTAAAAAGATCTCCTATTTCTAGAGTTAACTGTTCTTCTGATTTTGTTCTAGTATTGAGACAGCCTTTTACAAATTATCATCTTCATCACATTTCAGCCAAATGACGTCCATTGCTAGCTTAGCTATATACGAGTATATATAGATTGGGCATCCAAGGGCTCATCCAACATCAAGTGTAGTAACTGCCTTTACAGCGAACCATTATTATAACTAACTTGGGTGACACCACCAGTATTGGACAAGGCCCAATGATGTACACTAACTCTTATACAGTGCGTTACCGGCAAGCGGGCATTAATTGAAACTGATATTAATATGTTCCATTAGCAATTATTTCCATGTATTAGCAAATCATAATTATGTGAATTAACTGCAATATTGAATTTCCTAATACCGCACCGCCAATGTTCTACGTGCACTGCTCAAGATAACGTCATAGTAAACAAAACACTAAGGGCTGTCATTTGTACTTAGTTGTCAATTTACATTGCAGTACATTGCTGGCAATTAAAATTTTGTTAGAAAATAAGTGAAGTCGAAATTTTGGTTTTTAATAAAATTAAGCGCATGGTTAAGTTAAGAAAGTACGTGTAAATACCCAACTTTAATAAAAGCCCGCTTGCCGGTAACACACTGTATAAAAGAAAATAGTTTTATACAACAATCAATTTAAAACCTTATTCGATCTTTGAATTAGGGTTGAAGTGTCCATTACTGGTACTTGTCTGCTTAAAGTGTCCATTACTGGAGGTAGATACTTCTTTTGCGCACAGAGCCACTAGTATTAACATGATATGTCGTGTCCCACATTATGGACGTACGTGGTCCGCGCGACGTGTGGCCGAGCCTGGCCGTAAAGGGCGCCGGACGCGCTGATGTCTTTACGATACGGCACTGATCAACTGGACGCACCAGGGCCGAACTAGGCAGTATGTACTAATATGTAAATTAGTCTATACGCTGCCACAACTGCCTTCTGTAAAATCTAAAATAAATTTTGTAGATGACCCCATTTTTACTTACTTTCATTAATATCATGTTCACTTATAACACACCGAAGACACTTTTCTGTTACCGTGCTACTGCCGGTCAAATGCGTAGAAAGACGTCTAAATTATTCCAGTGTCGCCGTCTTCCGTATTCCCACCACGATCCATGCAATAGACCTGAAAGGCCCAATCCCGCTTCAATTAAGCAGTCCTAACTTGTTCATTTTTAATTCAGTATTTTACTGTAGTTTTTGTCAAAAACGAAACTTCTTGCTCACTCTATTATACATAGAGGGTGTCCCATATCTACCACGCCACAGTGACACCGGAGGTAGGTCAACTCAAGAGGAATATAACCAGCCTTACATGACCTCAGTAAAAGTTGCACGGTTTTCGAGTGGTTTCCTCTTGAGTTGACCTACCTCCGGTGTCACTGTGGCGTGGTAGATATGGGACACCCTGTATATATCCAAATCCGCAAATTCCCTCCTAAGTACAGATCTGGCTACCCAATGGTGAAGTCATGGAGAATTTAATTGTGATACGGCAACTGGGCAATGTTACGAAACGGTACGCAAGTGTGTGGCCCTTATCCCCACTTGTAATGTGGCTGTTCATTGTTAGGGCCGTCTTAGGCCTGGTTTTGTAGAATCTCTTATGCCAAATGTCATATCGAATTCTGGTAACTTATAGCGAACTTACCGTCATAAGGTCTAATAGCTCTTTCACTTTCAACATAAGGTTAAGAACAAACAAAATTATCGGGGATCATCAGGCGGTTACGCCATAGACCAAAAACCAACCAGTAAATAGTTTTATCACCCTATAAAGTCTGAGCTTTTTTATTCGACTCTTGTGAGTGATTTCGATTGTTATGAATTACAGTCGTTTAGTTTTTCATGTAAAATATTTTTTAATTGTAACAGGGTCTTTTTACTTTGCAGTTAACTTCATTATGGATATTATTTTAACGGTAATTTATCTCATAAACTTGTCTTAACCGGGTATTAAAGCAGTCTTAAATCAGAGCCAGTCCATTAGCTAGTGGGTTCGATCCCTTACGAGGGGCTCGATAATTGCTTTTTCCTGTTTATAGGAAGATAGATAGGTGATAAATAAGTGGGAACGATTTTTGGCTTCCGATCAGTTTTGCAGGAGTGAGGAGGAGGGACGGAATACTTACATTTGGAGGTTACAACTTGGTCCAAATACATTTAACTCTGAAGATCCACTCACACCTCAGATTCGGTTGAAGCTCAATCAATATCACTAAACAAACCTAACCCCCCCCCCCCCCTGTTTTAACCTGTTTCGTGTACAATAAAGTGCTTACATACATACATACAAACAAAGAATGAATGACTTTGGTAAAGGCTAGCAGCCATTGGCTACCCAGAACCAATTGAACTGAGATCCATCATCCAGTTTGTGGAAAGGTTGGAGAGCAGATTGGAGTAGTTGGAGTAGAGTGTTAGTTAAGTTAGTGTTAGTTAGTTTTACTGGGAATTTACCGCAATTCGACATCAAACGTGCCTATTATGTGTAAAAAAGGGGAAGCGCTACTCTAACCACCCTAGTTCCAGTATAAAACTTATTAGTGCCTTGATATTGTTTACCGCTTCTTGCAGAGTGTTCGGATTTCCTATGTGCTTTTTACTGTATACTTCTACCTGCTTACAGTCTAGTAGAATGTGCCTGTAAGTCTCCTCTACTTCCATGCATGCTCTACACATAGGGCTGTCCGTGATACCTAAGTGGTCTCAGTAATTCGTCGGTGGTCGTGTCGGAGGTTTCCCGTGGATTTTCCCCAGACTACTCTCCAATCGTGCACTCCTATCGCTTCATTAGACCCGACCTATAAAGCCACAGTTAGGTTAAAAAAAACGCATAAGTACTAGTACCAGCGCTTCTTCTTATTCGTAGTCAATCCGTCATGACTGAGGATCGCAAGCAATTAGCCTTAGGCGACTTCCTGATTTGTTGGTGCGGAGGCGGTACGATATGAGAAAACTGTCAAATGTCACTGTCAACTGTCAGTCAACTCAGTACTACTTTTTACTGCGCCCCTACGCTTAAATAAGTGCTTCCTGACTGGCGCGGGATGCGCGGAAGCAGGACGATGCGAAGGCAGTACGGGTCCGCTTCTGCGCATAATATTACTACTGCGCAAATGTAATATTGACAGTATTCTGTCAAGTAGGAATCTTTGCGACGTCAGTAAATTTACGTCAAAGAAGAAAATGACACATATCGATCCCGCCCCGCCAAGTCAGTAAGTCGCCATAGCCACCCTGCATTTCGGTTCTGCGTCAAACGAACCGCACGGGAAACTAAATTTGCCATGGATAACAAACTTGTCTGAGACTAGTGCCTATACCAAAAATGGGGTTAAGTGCCAATTGGGCCTTTAGGACACAACCAGGAAAACTGTACGAGGCTGAGGAGGATAACTAATTGTCACAATGGAATTTTCGGAAGCTTCCATGAGAATTTAACACTTTTGCTGCCAATCTTTTCGTAGCGCTACGCAATGTCCTTTATATACGGGGAAACTACGCGTCTACGAGCAGAGCGCCCGCCAGACGAGTTCCTAGCAATGAATGTGTTAAAAATAAGTTTCCATTGAAAAAAAAAATAATGTAGGTATCATCAATATTACGTCTCTAACTTATTTGACAGTTTTTAAATTATTATTTTGACATTGTGTTGACATTGATAATTATTTGACCATATTATATTATTTTAAACTCGACTATTGACATTAGATATTACCTAGAATTTCCTAGTCGTGTATACAAATGTAACATTTTTTATTAGATAATTTATTTTGACATGCGACATTACTTGATTTCTTTTATTGTTTTATATTTTTCTTATTTTATACCTGTTGACGATCCTTTTGTGAATTAATTTTGTTTTAAATATGTAAAACACTATGTAATTTTATAAAGTAAATAAATAAATATCTAATCTAATCTAATCTATTCCTTAGGCAGGAAGTTAAAACAACTGCTAGTGCATCAATTTAGTTATTATTTTTGACTGTACCTTTTTAACTAGTTTGCAAATAACACAGTTTCAAACAACCCTATGTTACAACATGCACTATTGATAGCTGTGGTCATGTTTGTTTGTTTATTCGGCGGCCATTGCGCGTCTTTCACGGCGGACTGATGTTGACCCAACCGATGCCGCGTTTGACTTCTACTAGAGAAGATTTCTATAATTTTATTTTGAAAAAAATATCGGGAAAAAACAGACACAGGCTGATGTAATAAGTAGAACCAAATAATACAATAGATGTAAACAGGTACAGTCTGTACCCTACTACAATTCCCACTAGGATTAACTATGCCAAATGTCAGATCAAATTTTGCTCAGTGCATTTTTTTTACATAACTCACTTAATAACTTAATACTGACAAAAGGACTAACGGATAATTTTATAAAATGGAGCCTAAGAGCATCCTTTTTTTGATGTATGTTAAATCGGTAAGTAATATCCGGTTGAAACAACCAAATTCTTTTCGCCCTTGGACAATAGTTACCTAACGGCAAAGTTTTCTGGAAAATTTACCAATAACTACTAAAAAAAACAAGTCGAAACCTCACTGGATGCGTGTATTATCAGTTGTTTTATGTACCTAATTGCCAGAGTAAGAATAAGTTAGTGGTGTATTTATTAATAATACACCCCTGAAACTTATTTTGGAATTAGTACATGAAGTCACTTGTGGACGCGAAATTAGATCATGAGATCAAGAGTTTAATTTTCAATCGTATCATACGATTTGCCAACTCTCAAAATTCCATATTTTCTTATGTTGCTTATTAGTAGCTGGCAATTCTAACAATAACTGACTGTGTCTCCAAAAATCCTTGTATTATTTAAATCGAATAGTATCTAGGGAGCTACCAGGGAGCCGATTTTTGAGAGTCGAACGCTCGAATTTTCACTCGAGATCCGTCAAAAAACTATGACGTTTTGACAGATGTCGAGTGAAAATTCGAGCGTTCGACTCTCAAAAATCGGCCCCCAGTACTTCCAACTTCGTCCCACTTACTCAATACAAATTAGAAAGAGGAAGATTCTACTAGCTATCTTGTGGTATAAATTGTGCCAGCCGCTAGGGCGACTACACTCGCCTCCTAAACGAGGCCCGTTCTCCCAGTTAATGATGTCCTATTGACGGTCAGACATTGAAAGAAACGTCGGTCAGTGTGGACCGAGCCTAATGGGTGGTATTCAGCTGCGCTGATGCCATTGGACTTTGATGTCGCTATACTGGGATAGCGTTTCCACCTCACGATATTATCCTTCACCGAAAAGCTACGTTTCTTATAACAAAATGATGTTTCGTCCAAAAGCATTTTGAAAAACTCAGTGGTAAAACTGGGGTTTCAACTGGCTCCAGATTTAATGTCGCGACACTTACCACACAGCTACAGTAAGCCATAACAGTTTGTACATAGCATCTAGGTACATAAAAACCCGGTACCAATTTAGACCGGTTAATCAAAAAGAATTGAACAAAGGATCTGAAGAAAGGGATTGTTTGTTAAATCAAGGCGTAGATAAAAAAGAGAAATCAGCCCTTCGCTTTGTCCCTTTATTTTTTCTTAATTTCAACTCGATCCTAATCAGGGGTAAATTATAATGGCAAGTTTACTAGAAAAATGTCCTGATTGTGTTTCGGAGTTTTTCGGGTTCGGTGATCATTTGTGCTAGCTTAGAGATGATATTACCGCTTTCTAAGGTGACTTCCTGATTTGTCGGTACGGAGGCAGTACGATATGAGAAAAGTGTCAAATGTCAGTGTCAGCTGTCAGTCGACTCGGTACCATTTTTTAGTACGCCCCTATATTTAAATGAGTGCTTCCTGACTGGCGCGGGATGCGCGGTAGCGGGACGATGCGAAGACGGTACTGCTCCGCTTCTGCGCATGATATTATTATAAACGTAATACTGACAGTATTATGTCAAGCGAGAATCTTTGCGACGTCAGTAAGTTTACGTCGAAGAAGAAAATGTCACATATCGATCCCGCCCCGCCAAGTCAGGAAGTTACCTAAAGCGGGTATTACACTGTCCTGAATTTAGGACACTTAGAAGGGTTCCGACCTATACGTTAGAGCGAGATGCTTCAACTCCCCTCCACTAGTTAGGACGCCTGATTCAGGACAGTGTAATACCCGCTTTTGTACCAGCGGGATTAGCATAACTGCCGCTGCGACGCGACGAGAGTAGAGAAAATATACTGTTCTCTGTCTTATTCCCATAGTTCGAGTGAGATATGAATCGCTGGTTCGCAATGAGATACGACTTGGCAGCAAGCTCTGCTAGCCCACCAGTAGCTCTAGTATAAGTTTTTTCGTAACATTAACTAATTCGAATGCGTTTGCGTTTTGTCCCAAAATGTATGAAAACGCTCTCACCGAGTTTGAAATACGCGCGTTCATCGGTTAGCAACAAATGTTATACTCGCTGTTTTAGTTTCCACTAGTGACCACCAGAGGCGCTGTTCACGTTTTTATACCACTTTCATACATTTTGAGACAAAACGCAAACGCGTTCGAATTAGTTAATGTTTCGAAAAAACTTATACTAGAGCTAAGCATGTTGAGCATGGATACGTTTCCATACGAATGACAAAGCTTTGCCGCTTAGCTTGGTCGATTTGTCTTATCTATATTTGGCTTATGCATAAAACTTACTTACTTACTCCACTGGCTCAGCGACCCAAAGTGTGTCTTGGCCTCCAATACGAGTGCACGCCATTGATCCCGGTCTTGTACTAGATCTTTCCACGACCCAGCTTGAAGCTCACGTAGGTCAGCCATCACAACGTCAGCCCAGCGGTATCTGGGACGACCGACCGGCCGTCTCCCTGTCGGTTTACCCTGGTAGGCTCTTTTGACATTAAAACTTAGCATGCCTCTAATACTCACAAACGCTGATCTCGTTCTTAGGAGCAAAAATGCCAACGTGGAAGAGAAAGATAAACGAATCTTAATGTGTTTTTAATTTTAATATACTTAGTTATGAATATGGATGGCAATGTTGCTTACTTATTATAATAAACATCATCACTTCCTTGCTCATGCGTGATTTTTTATATACTTAAACCCCACTCAATATAATGTATAATGTAGCTATAGATTTTATCATATATGAATAGATACGGTCAACCAATTTGATTTCTGGGCCACTTACATGAATTCAAGCTTAACAGTGATATCCACGACTACAACACTAGAAGTAAACACAAGATTGTAGTGAAGGCCAGTCGTCTCCGAAAGGTTAGCACGTCGTTTGTGGGGAACTGTATACGATTTTATAACAAAATACCTATCGAAACAGTTAACTTGCCAAACACTAAATTTAAGTCTTATGTTAAACGTTATTTGCTAAACCAAGCGTATTATACTGTCAACGATTTCTTAAATGACAAAAATGCTTTTAAGCCATTTGTAGTTTAATATTGTTAGATTTAATACACCTATGTTTATCTTAGCGTAAATCCTTGTACTTGTATACTAGTTCCGTTACGTTCTATTTAACATGATGCTGTTTCTCGCCGAAAAGTCGCTTTAATCTTTGCTATCATCAATGTCCGCCAGCTTGAATGTCATGCTCGCTTAAAGGACTTTGCTTACGGTGGCGTCGTTGATCGGGTCGCCACCTTCCCTAACAGATGGTCGAGGGAGACGATGGCTGAGATACGCGTCATACTCGTGATCGGGTGCTGTTTGTGGAGTCCGGTCGTTCATGCTTGAAGGACATAGTAACTACTTTAATACTAGTGTCTTCTCTTGGAGATTGACGAGAGACATCACCCTGTTATGGATTAGTTTTTGTTGACATTGACTCTGAGAGAGACCTCTATATTAAATTGTTTTTTTTTTCCTTTTATATTTAAAACTTATTATTTTTATTTTGACGCTTTGAGACCATGTACATCTCAAAGCACGTTATAATAGTCATTATTAAGAATATTTTGACGCTCAGAGACCATTTACATCTTTGAGATATTATATTAAATTTTGTTATTCAGACTGAGACCTTATACATCTCTCAATTTTACTATTATTGTAATGTTTGTAATTTGTAATAGATAATTAATATTTTGACATGAAAAATGTATTAAATTCTTATTGATATATTTCTTAAATTGTAAATTAATATTTTCTCATGAAAAATCTATCATATGCTTATATTGTAAGACTTTTTTAAAATTGTACATTAACATTATGACATGTGATGTGCCCTTGTGGCCTATTTGCAGAATAAATGTTTGAATTCTGAATTTTGAATTCTATGTGTCTTAGATTTCTTGATCTTAAGTAGGTTAAGTATTATCATTGTAATAAGCATATTTTTGTGAGAAAATGGCTGACTGTCGACTTTCTTACGGCGTTTCTTCTCGGCAGTGGCCTCTGTGAAACGCAAGTAGGGTTTGACTTGTAAAAGTGCCATTGCGGCCTACTTACAGAATAAAGTTCATTTCATTTTATTTTATTTTTATTTACTTCATACCTTGTCACAGTGAGATTAATATGAAACCCCTAGCAGCTTTCACATAGATTTCCATTGTGACAAGGTGACCCAGAAATCAAATCGGTTGAGTGAACATTATTCTTAATATTAAATATTCTAACTTTACACCGATTTTACCAACCAACTTCAATAAAAGTCACACTAAAACAACCAAGAGTCACACTGCCGTCAACCATAGACAAAACCGTCTTCTCGAAGTTAAATTAACTTTTTTTTCGTCCCGTAATCGGCAACCCTTCTTGGCTGTATCGGACGAATTGTCAAAGATCTGCGCAATGAATGTTGGCGCAAAATTGAATTTTTATCCTGATGAAAACGTTCGGGGTGGCTTAATACAACCAATTAAAAAGATTGGCTTAGCTAAATAGAGAAAATAACAAAAACATTTTTTGAAATCAAGTACCTACTGTGTTTTTTAACGATTTTCCTTTTCCTTTGTTTTAAAACGGCTATATATTATCCCAAATACAATAGAAAAATCGGTTAATGAAAAAATTTGATACCTACGTAAATCAAAAATGTCAAACTAAGTATAAAATACTATAAGACAGCTTCCATTCAATTAGGATGTTTATCTAAAATGACATTCAAAGAACGAATTACATTAAAACATATTTTATTTGAATCTGATAAAGTTAATTTCATTGGCGGCTTGGCAGGGCTCTGGTGTGGGACGCCACGTGCGTGGACACGTTCTCTCAATCCCACATCCAGGGTACCCGCTCGCAGGCCGGCGCTGCGGCTGACCAGGCCCAAATCCTCAAGCGCCGCAAATACTCATCATTAATAAAAGATTACGAATTTGCGGCGCTTGCGGTAGAGACCTTGGGCCCATGGTCAGCCGATATGAAAAACTTTATCAAGGCTCTGTCTTCTCGGCTGATCCAGGCATCGGGGGATCCCAGGGCTGGCGGATACCTTTGCCAACGAATCGCCCTCGCGATCCAAAGAGGTAATGCCGCTAGCGTCCTGGGGTCCATGCCACAAGGAGAAGAATTGGACGCCGTTTTCTCCTTATAGGACTGAAATCTTTTGTACTTATTATGTCTAATTTTAATTTAATTTAATTTTTAAGTTAGTCTAGTTTATTATATATTAATCGTGTTTTTATAAATAAAAGTAGTTCTAATTTCATATTGTCAGAAATCCGGTTGTCAGATATTACAAAAAAATCTTAGGCCGAAAAAAATGAAGCCTCATACAATACAATACAAATACTCTTTAGTGCACACCTCAAACATAACACAATACAGAACAAGTCACTCAGTCAGTCCTTATCTTATATCTTTAAACGAGCAATTCTTGTATTATATCTATATTTTTATATATATATATATATATATATATTTCGGGGATCTCGGAAGCGGCTCTAACGATTTTGATGAAATTTGGTATGTGGGGGTTTTCGGGGACTAGCAATCGATCTAGCTAGATCTAGAGCCCGGGAAAACGACGACCAAAGTTCGGCCGCCCAGATATTATCAATAATAAAAGACTTTAACATATCCCGACGTTTCACTGTGTTGACATTTACAGTTCGATCATATAAAATTACAGCGACCGATGTGTACTTGGCGTATTCACTTATAATGAACGTCATAGCTTAGTAAACGCACACAAGATAAACCCCATACATGGTTACTAAATTGACAAATAAGCAACTTCACCAATATCGCGAGTTGGAGTCAGCAAACAACCAGCTCATATGAGGCGTTCGGAAGCCCAAAGGGCATCCGCGCGAAGTCAATCTAGCCGTTATGTGACATTCATGCGGTATTACTGAGTAGTAATCATAGCTGGAACATCGAACTGAAGATAAATAGGACTCTGACTGTCATTACGGGTATAACTTGAATGGTCTCAGTGTACAGTATACAGCATAATTACAAAAGTAACGGACAGCCTTCGGGCTCGTCTTTGATAACATAGTAATTGTATGTCGTATGCTATTATTGTATTGGAACGTTCCTGGTACAGACGCCATTAAATGAATAGAGTAACATATTTGACAGATCGCTGTAAAAGTGGCGTCTATACGGGTGTACGGGTGGGTCTACGGGGTGTACTGTGTTAGCTTGCTTCCTATTTCGATCTGGTATTTGGGATGGAAGCCAGCGAGAAGTCGACCCTTTTTAGAAACATCGAAATTTCAAGTTTCAATGATACAATGAGCTCGTGTATATAAGGGCATTGTAATTTATATAATATTAGCTTTTACCCGCGACTCCGTCTGCGTAAACATCAACTCCCTATTTTACCCTTTCGAAGGAACTTTTCGGAATAAATAATAAATAAATATTTGTGGACAATCTTACACAAATCAACCTAGTCCCAAACTAAGCAAAGCTTGTACTATGGGTACTAAGCGACGATGTACATACTTATATAGATAAATAAATACTTAAATACATAGAAGACATCCAAGACCCAAGAACAAATATTCGTGCTCATCACACAAATAAATGCCCCGGCCGGGATTCGAACCCGGGACCTCCAGCTTCGTAGGCAGGCTTACTACCAACTAAGCTAAAGCGGTCGTCGTGTATAAAAAGTAGTATATGTCAATCCACGCTATAAACTCGTTGTATACTTATTACTTACCTACCAAGTTTTATCATAATCTGTTCAGCCGTTTCTGCGTGATTGCGTAGCAAACATCAAAAATCCAAACTAATAAACTTTCTAATTAACAATATTAGTAGAAAGTAGGATATAAAATTGACACCGATGTCGGGATTGCAGTTTATTTTTTACTAAAATTGACAACTTAGTATTGCGCAAAAACTCGCACGACAATTCTATAAAATAACCTATAATACAAATCTAATATTGTTTCTCGTCCAAAAGATCTTCGTCACTTTTAAACACAATACGTGTTGTAAGCACAACGGTAACGCTGTTATAAATTAAAACCAGAAAAAACGTTTCAAAGATGAAGTGTAAACTTCAATTAGCCAGAGGACTCGACTCTCGCGCCTAATTAGATGCACGATTGTTAGGATCGTATCAAATGGAGCACAACTGCTACGGTAATCACAACCTGGCTCGCATCTCAACAACAAGTATATCTAGACCCCGAACAACGTACTAAATACACGTACTCCGAGCTCAGGCTTATATTGGACATACTCAGTCGAGTTGTCAGTCGTGTATGTTATGAGTACCGACTCAGGGGTCGTCAACAAGCGAGTTAAATTGTACATTAGATTCTTTTCAAGTATTTCTCAGCTAATTGTTAAGCAACGTTGACGTATATGGGGAAAATGTTGGAAACATTTTTCTTTTTTTGTATGTTGTCATTATAACATATGAAGTCTATGTAAAGTAAGTATGTGACGCAATTTGTATTTGACAAGTATGTTTATTCCCATATTATTTACAGTTTTACCTGTAAGGGAGGGTCAGGATTTATGCAAAACTCAATAAAGACCTGCACATCCAAGTGTTTGTTTTTGCTATGTTTACTTCTTGATAAAACAACTAAAGTCGATTTAGCGTTTGTTGATTATGAATGATGTTATATCAACCAAAATCAAACCGCAAAGAAATCCTCATAAAATTAAGTATAAATTTTAGTAATATAAGTATTTTAATGATATCGCAAGTGAACTCCAAACGGGAGAGCCAGATGACTGAGAGTACGAGCAGTACGACTATACTATCGTTGCAATTTAAAACCTATCTAGAAATCACAGTTAAACATTTGTTCATCCCTATTATTATGACTTGGGATTGAATGTGGCAAGTATTATTAAATTAAATTAGGTCTTAAGCGCTATGGAAATCCTATGGAGTTGATTCGATATTCCATAACGCTGTCCAATTATTGGGACATTTAGTTCTATACTCTAAGTGCAAGGCCTGAGTGTACGCTCGGAGCGGAGCGTTCGGCGGGACGGGCGAGCTGCGTGCATATTATTTGTGCAGCGGCGACTCAGGGCACCAGTATGAGTTTCAATTGTTTAACATACACGCCCCGCTGAACGCCCGACTCGAGCGTCCACTCAGGCCTTACACTTATTCAGCGTCTTCATACTAGTCACCTTAGTCGCAGTTGCTTTCCTAAACTAGTGCCATCGCGTCATGTAATTTCTTTAGGATACAATCGAAATACGGTAGAAGGAGGATAGGTCGGAATTTCATATGAGATTTCAAATGACAGTAACTGAAATGCCTGTAACTATATTTTACTAAACGGTTAAAATTCACCGAGCGACATGTTTCGAACTCTTCGAGAGTTCTTCCTCAGGATGAGTGCTTCTGCGAGTCACGCGGAATGCTAATTAATACGTGACAGTTAATACGCGAGTTTTAACCGTCTAGTAAAATAGTTATAACATGTCTCACGAAAGTAAATTCAAGTATGAAATATCCGTAATATTAACTTGGGACAATAACTCCAAATGCACGGCTTAACTCGAATGAGCCACAAAACCCAAACGCAGCCGTACCTAATAAGCCTTCAGCCTTCGTCAATCTATAGCGGCCGTCAGATCGCGCCGCTATTTGAATAATTTTTACATTTAAAATCATTCGCGGCGACAACATCCAAAGGGTAACCTCTCTGAATCGCGACCATTGCTGCGAGATAAGAAACCTTGAGTTTCAATCGACAAGTCAAGGGAGCTAGCGGCAAATTTACAATTTTATTTGAACATGTAACTAGAACTTAAAGTCTTAATGTTAGACGAAATTACTTTTAAACTCTAACATTTGCGTATTTTGCTACTTATAAAAAAACACGTTTGACTTGTAGGAAGCCAAGATATATACCTTCGTTTTGTTTGGAGCAGGGTGTACACGTTTTTACACCGTGCGGCTATTGCGCCATCGCTCGGAAGTTCTTAATATATACCTACACTAAAATTAGAAAACATGTATGCTCTACTCGAAAGGGATTTCAAAATCAAAGATTATAAAAACAAAGCGATATATTGATAACTCCCGATTGTACCTATACACAGGATGACTTCAAAATCGTGATACAAAATCGGATTTTATTCACGATTCTGAATCACTTTTACTATGAGACCAACTCTATCCGTGCCAATAAAAAATCTGTTTCTCCATACATTTAGATCAGTCGATTGAACACTTTTTCCTATGAAAGTTCCTGTTTTTTTTTTTCGCTTTTTCAAGCTTAGTCTCCTAGTGTAAGTGCTCCAGAATCGTGGATAAAATCCGATTTGGTTACTTTGTACCACGATTTTAAAGTCACCCATAAAGCACCCAATTTGGGGCGTTATATAGGTCTCCCCCCATAGATGATATGAAATTGGCTACTGCCCTCTTGATAACGAATGCGGGTACGCTTTCTTACTGTTTTTAATTTCTTCACAGACTTAGACATTTTAGAGAACGAAGGTGAATATTCTATTTCGCTGATGTATTTTGACTTGGGCCGCATCCTAAATAAATTCCGAGTGATTCTTTTAATACGGATTTTAAGCAGATTTTCTGTGGAATAAGTAAAAACGAATCCGTCAGTCTGCAAAAGGTTTAAGTCGGTTTTGTGAATATTTATAAGTTTTTCTGTTATTTTATTAAGCGTTTTTACGATTCGAAGCTTTTATTATAATCGGTTTTTGTTTCGTTTATTTACTTTGTCATTCCTGCTCCTGGCTTTGCATAGATGTTTTCTTATTAATTATTTAATTCATGGTTCAAATTGTTTTTTTTAGATCAATTTGCAAAATATTCACGGAAAATAGATGCCCTTTTTTTCTACGAGCTCGACGTTTTACTACGGGGTCTTCTTCACTTTTTCTTTTTTGACGCAATACTTGAACTTTACTAACCGCTATACAGCCGTGATTAATTTCCGATTTTTTTAATGTTTTTGTAACACTGCAATCTGCACTGGTGTATTCATTTAGAACAAGTAGGTAACGTATAAATGACTATATCTATTATATTATTAGACTTAACCACCGCCTACGTTTAAAACTGATTGAAAGTAAAAGTCCCAATTTGACACCTTAATTCTCCTTCCTTAAGTTGACACTATCGTTCACCACTTTTATTGCTTCCAGAAAGATGAAAGATAATATATTATAATAGGTAATTAAGAAAAACATTATACGGTCGTGCATACTTTAAACTATAGTCGTTTGGTGTACCAGCACATTATGAAACCCTTTACGAGCATGCGATTAAAATTATTTTACCCACATCGGCCATAAAAGCAACCACTATAGGCCTGGACATTAAAAATGTACGATGAGTATCACATCGCGGCAACTGTCGATAAGTTGGTAAAACTTGCAGCGCTCATCGCTGTAATGTGTGATTACACACGCATAATTATTCAGCAGGTACTCGCGGGTCGCGAATGATTCCGCTGATATCTAACGCGGAGCTGTTATTACCACCTTCGTTTTCTTCTTCACGTTGTGTATGAGGCATTCTAACCGAGCAGTAAGCACGCACCTAGATTACCCTAAAGAGGACCCCGGGCTCCCTTGGGTTACAGGCAGGAAAACGGTAGGAGAATAATAATTTGTGCATGAGCAAGTGCGTCTTTGTGGAATGATGGAATGATACAGCAGGTTAAACAGTAGACGACTTGTAGTCCGGGCATTTAGAATACGGCTAGGTTATCCCTGTCGTACAGGAAACTAAAAACGGGGTCCTCGCGGTCGTAAACAGTTACATTGGGGAGCTGCTATAGTCCATAGAAAAACGATGCTAGAGATGCTATCCGTAATGCGTCGAGAAGTACTATCGAAGGGTTTTTAGTCGGTGCGAGCCCGAGATAGCCTCCGCATCGTCACTGCGGCGCACAGGTATCCATAACGGATTTTTGTCCCAGTAAAAAAAGGTTTGACTCTATATTTTGTCACACCCAGATTCCCTCTAATCACACACAAACGCCTCAAGCCTCTCCACCTAATAATGCCATTTGACACATAGCAATTTTCAGTTCATTTGATATTAAAAGGTTTTCAGCGTGCGTCAGCCCCTGTGTTAATGCGAATTAGACACTGATAGTTAGCGCGATGCAGTGGAACGTCATTCCAGTTAGGGGACATACCCGATTCCGAAACGTGTGCCCTACTATGTGCCCCACATATGTGAATTTGTTCGCACCTGCGTTCTCTTGCGTCAGCGTACCTATAGCTGGTATCCAGATGCTACCAGAGGTGACCGCAATACTCTATGTGGGGACGGACTTGTGAATTCTTGTCACAAGTGCTTCTGTTCTGAGCTATCTTCCGGCCCTGGGCCCCACGGAAGACCAGCGCTATGGTACATTCATGTCATCCATGCCACAGCATTATGCTGAGTGGTGTCCTTTTGTAGCCACCATGTCAGCACCTAGTATAAGATATTTTTATTTTTCCATTGCATAATTTTAGATATTGTATTAAAGAATACAATACTTTACGTTTTTTTACAAATACAATACTTTGAGTTTTTTTTTGTTAGTATTATTTCATTTTCTTTTGGTGCTGTGTGTTGGTCTTTCAATAAATGTTTTTCTATTTCTATTTCTATATAAAAAACGTCGCTGTAGGGGGGCGAAGTACCGCTTCGCTCTATTGAGCACACCTAACTTTTTGGATGCCAGCTTGACTTTGTGAGCGAGACGCAATGATAAACAGAAGTTAAGTTAGTTGCATTTATTGAATGCTCAGATATAGTTGCCACCTCATTCTCACATCGCATGCTGACAGACACAGGGATCCCGAGGATGCGTTGTGTTGAGAGTAAGAACCTGTGTAAGAGTCAAATTGTCAACACAACGGATTCTCAAGTCCATAAAGGATCAGCAACGCACTTCTAGAGTCGTAGGCGTCCATAGGCTGTGGTGTGATGTTTGCCACCGTTTTTGTATCGAAAAATACATTTGAGTTGTTTCTCCTGATTTCCAAGAGTTAGTTGATACTGGAGCATAACCCAATTTTTTGCTTCTTCATCGAACGAATGTAAGTAATATAATGTCGAACCCTTTTAGGTCATGAAAACCATGATGTTACAGGAAAAGGTTTTTTTAGAGTTTGCGAAAAATAAATACAACTTGACTTCAATTCACAATGATGATCTGACGATGCTAATAATGTAGGTACACTCTGTGTTTGTATGACCCTTAAATATTCGAAACGATGATATTTTTATAGAACTCTTCTTGCGTTCGTGCTTTAGGAATATTTCCATACTTACCGGCACACACATATAAGTATAATGTATTCGTGCTCCATTTCCATCTCAACCTAGGTCAATCCGAGCCCCGAAAGAAGCCTCCGCACTCCCATAATTAGCGTACGCGTAATGCGTTAGGCAGTTTTGAAAATTTGATAACTTTCGACAATATCCTGTCGACTAGGGCACGTTGGGGAAATCTCTGAGACTCATTATTGTTTCTATCACGGGTTGGGGAGCTGACGACGCTAATGTGGTCGCACCTTGCGTCGCGGGGAGCTGCGAAGTGTGTAAGGGTGGCAATAGGACGCGGAGCTTCCGCGGCTGTTTATCTTTTACTAGTTATTTCCCGCGACATCGTCCGCGTAGAACTCGTTCAAGTAATTGTTATTAACTTAATTCAGGCGCTTCCCTAGTCATCGAGTCATCGCACTCTCATACAAAATTCCACCCCCTTAAGGGACGATTTCCGGGATAAAAACTATCCTATGTCCTTCCCTGAGACCCAATTTATCTCCATACCAAATTTCATGTACATCAGTTCAGCGGTTTAAGCGTGAAGAGGTAACATACAGACAGACAGACACACTTTCGCATTTATAATATTCTGGGGTGTAGGGCTCGAATCAATTCTCTCCATTTGCTTCGGTCTTGGGAAATTCTTCCCAGTTCTTCCCGGAACACCGCCAAGTTGTTCTGAGGCGACCTTTTCTCCGCTTGCCGGGTATCTGACAATTCAGGGCCTTTTTGGACAAGTGGGAATTCGTTTTACGAATGATATGACCAATCCAGTGCCATTTCCGTAGCAGTATCTCTTGTTGTATGTGCTTCTGCTTGAGATTCTCCACAGCTGCGAGTGCGTGATCCATTCTGGCCAAAAGATACTTTACTTTTTATATACAAAGTACGACAGTATATATAGGCGTACGGCCTGCCTGGTGGTAAGCAGACACCGTAACTTATGGACGTTTGCGACTGCAGAATAACTACAAGAGGGCACATTACTGATCCATGCGCATCATTTTTCTGATTCATTTTTGTTATGCAAATTCGTTGTATTGAGAACTAGAAACAAATGCAGATCCCTACTATTGTAATTTGTCCCTTCTGCTGTCAAAAAAAATCGGCTTAGAAAAAAAATCTTGTTTCGCCCATGCCACATCCTAAGTTTTCGTAATTCCTCGCGCCCTAGCGTAGAGCGGGCAGACAGAGGTGCCAGAGAGCCCTTAAGTGACAAGTTCCAGATGGATTTTTGCTGTAACAGAGTCCTCTTAATTAGGACTGGGTTATTGGGCATATTTGTGTCGCCAACTTCTAGTTTAGGGAGACTTAAATTCATTAGCCGTAATAGGCTTTTATGAAATTTTTGGCCTGAATTATGTCATGCATGCTTTGATTTTAGTTTTGGTGAATACATATGAGTGTCTAGATGTGTGGTTTGGAACTTGTTATGTAACTATAAATATCTTTAAATTGATTATTTTTAGGCATTCAAAACTGGCCAAGTGCATGTCGGACTCACACACGAAGGGTTCAGTACATTCGTACCTCTGTAAGTACGCAATGTCCCAAAACATACTTTTTTTTATATATATTATTTAATCATAATTTTTTGTCACACCAGCAACAGTCACACACATTCTGTAAAAAGTTCAACTAAATACCTACTTATGGTTCATGAGATACATCCCACTGACATACGGAGGCTGATCAGGAACAATTTTGTGAGAAAATGACTTACAATCATCGGTGCACAATTGGGTTAGTATCATCTCGTCTAAAACGCAGCTGGTAGAAATAGGTGGTGGTAGAAATTTATGGTGTAAAATACATGTCGGTCTAATACATTTATTTTAGACCGACATTTGTTTATACACGATACAAACGATTTTTTTTTTGCTTTTCAGGTGACTTGTATTTAGCTGCGCTTTGATGCAGTGACCAAGCTGCGTTTTAGACGAGTTGCTATTTCTACCAGTTGCGTTTTAGACGAGATGATACTAATCCACAAAATCGACTATGTCGACATCCATAAACAATCCCGAATATCGTCAGTTCAAATAACTGCCAAGACCAAAATGGCATCGCTATTCAAAGATAACTCGAAATATCCGAAGACCCTTCATAAATTTAACATGAAGATTTTACTGCCCCACAAAAAACCAGATAAAGGGTAAACCCCTGTTTGTAAGTAATTATTCTATTGTCATTTTATTTATATTCGGTGGTATCGCGGATCTAAGTCTAAGACGGAGGGAATTTTAATCATTGTTTTATGCTAATGAAGTTAGTATATATAACGGAGTTTGATTTCCATTTGCAACCTGACAGGTTATCTTGAGGTTTGGGAAATGAAACGGATAGTATAGATGCGGCAAGATTTTTAGATGCACATGATAGGTATATTAAATTAAAAGAGGTTGAATATTGCTCGACATATTTCGGACCAATACGTATTCCTTACCTTGAGAACTAGCCGCGCCGGCCTCGCGACTAGCACGTAGACGTCACGTCTAGAAAGCTCCCATAAATCTCAGACATATCATCCAGTCGATATGTCCTAACAAGGGGGGACCTGGAAAGTGCTCGGAAGTTGATGGAATTTTATGGGGTTATTTGGGTGTACACAAGGAAGATTGCCCTAAGTTTTCCACCTCGAGGACCTTGTGCTAAGGGGGGAGGGGGGGAAATGTATGACATTTTTCAGATTTTCGCTTATACCTCTGAAACTATGCACTTTTTGTATACTATATTGTGTGACAAAGTTGAAGAGCATTAAATTACCTAAAAGTTAAGTGGTCGACCAGATTTGTAGACTTAATATTAATATTGAAATACATATATATAATAAACGGGTATAGCTTTATTGGCTGAAAACTCCGGTAAGTCTCACACATATTGAAATATAATAATGCCAGACCCGTTTATTATATTCCAATATGTCTGAGACTCATCTCATGGGAGTTTTCTAGACAGATACTATTCCAATACATGTACCTACATTATACTTACCGCTAGAGGGACTAAGATGCGCTTATATGTCGGATATATAAATGAAAATGAAATAATTTATTCGTGACATACAACATAAAACAAACAAAACTAACTGATAGATAAAGTAATAAAATTGCCACGAAACGGGCCCGCCTCAGCATGATGCTGACTCACGAGTCAGCGCTGGTCTTCCGGCGGAACCATTTTGCCCGATGTCCAACGCGGCCTTTCGTCCCTTACTGTCAAGTATGTAAATGCGAGAGGGACAAATGCTATATGTCTGACATATACGCGATCATCTAAGCCCCTCTGATGTCCCAACTTCCGAATATATCGAGAGCAATACGTACAATTAACTTCATCCAAACTTGCAATAGGACCATTTTTGTGGATCACGTTGCCCGATGCCCAACGCGGCCTTTCGTCCCTTACTGTCACGTATGTAAGTGCGAGAGGGACAAATGATATATGTCTGAAATATAAGCGTTCATCTAAGCCCCTCAGGTGTCCCAACTTCCGAATATACCGAGAGCAGCACGTCTACAATTAACTTCATCCAAACTTGCAATAACAAAGTACGAAGACAGACAGTTCCAGCAGCGAGTGCTCTTAATAGCATCATGTATCAATTCAAAGTATCACGAAACAAAAAACTTGCGAAAAAGAGCGGTAACGGCTGAACTCTGCTTTAACTTGTCATCGGCTTTATTAAGGGGACGCGCGGTGAGAACGCGCGATAATCGTAAACATTTTTCTTTTTGTTTATTTTATTGCATATTAAACTCTTGCGCTTTGTACAATACATACACTTAAAATATTTGGTAAGCTTGGGTCTAACAAGTAAAATAAATATCGCGGTATTGAATATATATTTATTTTGCAGACAAATAATAATCCACTACAAGCTTTATCTATTTAGTATAGTTTTAAATAACATCAAACGCGCGTAAAATAAATTAAATATCACGCTAGACCCGAATTAACAAAACTAAAGCTTATTTATTTAATGTACCTACTTATTATTTATTTTTGAAGAAAAATAATAATCCACTACAAGTTTTGTCTATAATATAACTATAAATAACTTCGAAATGCGAGTTAGAAGTAGATATATTTCTGCACACAAATTGAATAAATAAATAATAAATAAATACTTATTCTGTGGACAATCTTACACAAATCAACCTAGTCCCAAATTAAGCAAAGCTTGTACTATGGGTACTAAGCGACGATATACATACTTATAAGGATAAATAGATAGAAAACATCCAAGACCCAAGAACAAATATTCGTGCTCATCACATAAATAAATGCCCGGCCGGGATTCGAACCCGGCACTTACAGCTTCGTAGGCAGGGTCACTACCAACTAAGCTAAAGCGGTCGTCCATCTTTTGACTGCTTTGAATTGACCATCTCTTTCCAGGTATCCTAAATGCCGCACGCCCGTCTGCAATGCCCACAATACTTATGCTAATAAAATGATATTGTTTTCTTTGGAAACTCCTATTAATTAAGAAGTGTGACGGCGTTATATTAATCCGACCAAGGAAGTTGCCGGCCCTTAGTTAGACAAGGGCGTATTTGATTATTATATTCTTAGTGAGATGAGACCCTGTCCCAATAAAGGGCCGCCATTAATGTTTGAAAGTTGTGCTCTTTAAAAGACAAGGTGCACAATAAAATAAATGTTATTTATGTCTGTTAATAATTCAGGGTTATAATGGCGTTTTCAGCAGAGTTATAAGCATTCTTTATTTATGTAAGTGTGAAATATTCGGTAAGTTGGGATGGCACTGTTTTGTTGTATTTTAAATTGTATTTTTGATTTACAGAAAATTGTTAAAACTTTAGTTTCTCTTATTGTAAGAGATTGTGAATATTGTTTAACAAGCAGCAAGTTGTGAATATTGGTAAGTTTGATGTGCCTAGGGTCAAAAATTACTACGGAGACAGGACGCTAGAAAAACGCCTACCATACATTTTAAACAGCCTACCCGAGGACATCCGCCTCGAGAAAAAGAAAGTTTATTTATAAATAAGCTAAAAAAACATTTATTAGATACACTGCCATAAATGTACCTAACTATTAATTAAGAAGTTGTTATTTGGTTTTGATTTAAATGAATAGAGTAACATTTGACAGGTCGCTGTCAAAGTAGCGTCTATACGGATGTGCAGGTGGGTCTACGGGGTGTACTGTGTTAGCTTGTTTCCTATTTCGATCTGATATTTGGGATGGAATCCAGCGAGAAGTCGACACTTTTTAGAAACATCGAAATTTCAAGTTTCAAGGATACACTGAGCTCGTGTATATAACGGTACTGTAATTTATATAATATTAGCTTCTACCCGCGACTCCGTCTGCGTAAACATCAACTCCCTATTTTATCCTTTCGAAGGAACTTTTCGGGATAAAAAGTAGTATATGTCAATCCACGCTATAAACTCGTTGTATACTTACCTACCAAGTTTTATCATAATCTGTTCAGCCGTTTCTGCGTGATTGCGTAACAAACATCAAAAATCCACACTAATAAACTTTCTAATTAACAATATTAGTAGAAAGTAGGATATAAAATTGACACCGATGTCGGGATTGCAGTTTATTTTCTACTAAAATTGACAATTTAGTATTGCGCAAAAACTGGCACGACAATTCTTTAAAATAACCTATAATAGAAATCTAATATTGTTTCTCGTCCAAAAGATCTTCGTCACTTTTAAACACAATACGTGTTGTAAGCACAACGGTTACGCTGTTATAAATTAAAACCAGAAAAAACGTTTCAAAGATGAAGTGTAAACTTCAATTAGCCAGAGGACTCGACTCTCGCGCCTAATTAGATGCACGATTGTTAGGATCGTATCAAATGGAGCACAACTGCTACGGTAATCACAACCTGGCTCGCATCTCAACAACAAGTATATCTAGACCCCGAACAACGTACTAAATACACGTACTCCGAGCTCAGGCTTATATTGGACATACTCAGTCGAGTTGTCAGTCGTGTATGTTATGAGTACCGACTCAGGGGTCGTCAACAAGCGAGTTAAATTGTACATTAGATTCTTTTC
The DNA here is from genome assembly GCA_951800055.1 of Cenopis cana. Lineage (NCBI taxonomy): Eukaryota > Metazoa > Arthropoda > Insecta > Lepidoptera > Tortricidae > Cenopis > Cenopis cana. The sequence goes on along the minus strand of OX637492.1, from coordinate 7,163,775 downwards.
AAGTATTTCTCAGCTAATTGTTAAGCAACGTTGACGTATATGGGGAAAATGTTGGAAACATTTTTCTTTTTTTGTATGTTGTCATTATAACATATGAAGTCTATGTAAAGTAAGTATGTGACGCAATTTGTATTTGACAAGTATGTTTATTCCCATATTATTTACAGTTTTACCTGTAAGGGAGGGTCAGGATTTATGCAAAACTCAATAAAGACCTGCACATCCAAGTGTTTGTTTTTGCTATGTTTACTTCTTGATAAAACATCTAAAGTCGATTTAGCGTTTGTTGATTATGAATGATGTTATATCAAAATCAAACCGCAATGAAATCCTCATAAAATTAAGTATACATTTTAGTAATATAAGTATTTTAATGATATCGCAAGTGAACTCCAAACGGGAGAGCCAGATGACTGAGATTACGAGCAGTACGGCCACCACACTCGCCACCTTAGTCGCAGTTGCTTTCCTAAACTAGTGCCATCGCGTCATGTAATTTCTTTAGGATACAATCGAAATACGGTAGAAGGAGGATAGGTTGGAATTTCATACGAGATTTCAAATGACAGTAACTGAAATGCACTGAACTATATTTTACTTAACGGTTAAAATTCACCGGGCGACATGTTTCGAACTCTTCGGGAGTTCTTCCTTAAGATGATTGCGTCTGCGAGTCACGCGGAATGCTAATTAATAGGTGACAGTTAATACGCGAGTTTTAACCGTCTAGTAAAATAGTTATAACATGTCTCACGAAAGTAAATTCAAGTATGAAATATCCGTAATATTAACTTGGGACAATAACTCCAAATGCACGGCTTAACTCGAATGAGCCACAAAACCCAAACGCAGCCGTAGCTAATAAGCCTTCAGCCTTCGTCAATCTATAGCGGCCGTCAGATCGCGCCGCTATTTGAATAATTTTTACATTTAAAATCATTCGCGGCGACAACATCCAAAGGGTAACCTCTCTGAATCGCGACCATTGCTGCGAGATAAGAAACCTTGAGTTTCAATCGACAAGTCAAGGGAGCTAGCGGCAAATTTACAATTTTATTTGAACATGTAACTAGAACTTAAAGTCTTAATGTTAGACGAAATTAGTTTTAAACTCTAACATATGCGTATTTTGCTACTTATAAAAAAAACACGTTTGACTTGTAGGAAGCCAAGATATATACCTTCGTTTTGTTTGGAGCAGGGTGTACACGTTTTTACACCGTGCGGCTATTGCGCCATCGCTCGGAAGTTCTTATTATATACCTACACTAAAATTAGAAAACATATATGCTCTGCTCGAAAGGGATTTCAAAATCAAAGATTATAAAAACAAAGCGATATATTGATAACTCCCGATTGTACCTATACACAGGATGACTTCAAAATCGTGATGCAAAATCGGATTTTATTCATGATTCTGAATGACTTTTACTATGAGACCAACTCTATCCGTGCCAATAAAAAATCTGTTTCTCCATACATTTAGATCAGTCGATTGAAGACTTTTTCCTATGAAATAAATTCCTGTTTTTTTTTCGCTTTTTCAAGCTTAGTCTCCTAGTGTAAGCGCTCCAGAATCGTGGATAAAATCCGATTTGGTTACTTTGTACCACGATTTTAAAGTCACCCATAAAGCACCCAATTTGGGGCGTTATATAGGTCTCCCCCCATAGCTGATATGAAATTGGCTACTGCCCTCTTGATAACGAATGCGGGTACGCTTTCTTACTGTTTTTAATTTCTTCACAGACTTAGACATTTTAGAGAACGAAGGTGAATATTCTATTTCGCTGATGTATTTTGACTTGGGCCGCATCCTAAATAAATTCCGAGTGATTCTTTTAATACGGATTTTAAGCAGATTTTCTGTGGAATAAGTAAAAACGAATCCGTCAGTCTGCAAAAGGTTTAAGTCGGTTTTGTGAATATTTATAAGTTTTTCTGTTATTTTATTAAGCGTTTTTACGATTCGAAGCTTTTATTATAATCGGTTTTTGTTTCGTTTATTTACTTTGTCATTCCTGCTCCTGGCTTTGCATAGATGTTTTCTTATTAATTATTTAATTCATGGTTCAAATTGTTTTTTTAGATCAATTTGCAAAATATTCACGGAAAATAGATGCCCTTTTTTTCTACGAGCTCGACGTTTTACTACGGGGTCTTCTTCACTTTTTCTTTTTTGACGCAATACTTGAACTTTACTAACCGCTATACAGCCGTGATTAATTTCCGATTTTTTTTAATGTTTTTGTAACACTGCAATCTGCACTGGTGTATTCATTTAGAACAAGTAGGTAACGTATAAATGACTATATCTATTATATTATTAGACTTAACCACCGCCTACGTTTAAAACTGATTGAAAGTAAAAGTCCCAATTTGACACCTTAATTCTCCTTCCTTAAGTTGACACTATCGTTCACCACTTTTATTGCTTCCAGAAAGATGAAAGATAATATATTATAATAGGTAATTAAGAAAAACATTATACGGTTGTGCATACTTTAAACTATAGTCGTTTGGTGTACCAGCACATTATGAAACCCTTTACGAGCATGCGATTAAAATTATTTTACCCACATCGGCCATAAAAGCAACCACTATAGGCCTGGACATTAAAAATGTACGATGAGTATCACATCGCGGCAACTGTCGATAAGTTGGTAAAACTTGCAGCGCTCATCGCTGTAATGTGTGATTACACACGCATAATTATTCAGCAGGTACTCGCGGGTCGCGAATGATTCCGCTGATATCTAACGCGGAGCTGTTATTACCACCTTCGTTTTCTTCTTCACGTTGTGTATGAGGCATTCTAACCGAGCAGTAAGCACGCACCTAGATTACCCTAAAGATTTAGTGCCAAAGAGGACCCCGGGCTCCCTTGGGTTACAGGCAGGAAAACGGTAGGAGAATAATAATTTGTGCATGAGCAAGTGCGTCTTTGTGGAATGATGGAATGATACAGCAGGTTAAACAGTAGACGACTTGTAGTCCGGGCATTTAGAATACGGCTAGGTTATCCCTGTCGTACAGGAAACTAAAAACGGGGTCCTCGCGGTCGTAAACAGTTACATTGGGGAGCTGCTATAGTCCATAGAAAAACGATGCTAGAGATGCTATCCGTAATGCGTCGAGAAGTACTATCGAAGGGTTTTTAGTCGGTGCGAGCCCGAGATAGCCTCCGCATCGTCACTGCGGCGCACAGGTATCCATAACGGATTTTTGTCCCAGTAAAAAAAGGTTTGACTCTATATTTTGTCACACCCAGATTCCCTCTAATCACACACAAACGCCTCAAGCCTCTCCACCTAATAATGCCATTTGACACATAGCAATTTTCAGTTCATTTGATATTAAAAGGTTTTCAGCGTGCGTCAGCCCCTGTGTTAATGCGAATTAGACACTGATAGTTAGCGCGATGCAGTGGAACGTCATTCCAGTTAGGAGACATACCCGATTCCGAAACGTGTGCCCTACTATGTGCCCCACATATGTGAATTTGTTCGCACCTGCGTACTCTTGCGTCAGCGTACCTATAGCTGGTATCCAGATGCTACCAGAGGTGACCGCAATACTCTATGTGGGGACGGACTTGTGAATTCTTGTCACAAGTGCTTCTGTTCTGAGCTATCTTCCGGCCCTGGGCCCCACGGAAGACCAGCGCTATGGTACATCCATGTCATCCATGCCACAGCATTATGCTGAGTGGTGTCCTTTTGTAGCCACCATGTCAGCACCTAGTATAAGATATTTTTATTTTTCCATTGCATAATTTTAGATATTGTATTAAAGAATACAATACTTTACGTTTTTTTACAAATACAATACTTTGAGTTTTTTTTTTGTTAGTATTATTTCATTTTCTTTTGGTGCTGTGTGTTGGTCTTTCAATAAATGTTTTTCTATTTCTATTTCTATATAAAAAACGTCGCTGTAGGGGGGCGAAGTACCGCTTCGCTCTATTGAGCACACCTAACTTTTTGGATGCCAGCTTGACTTTGTGAGCGAGACGCAATGATAAACAGAAGTTAAGTTAGTTGCATTTATTGAATGCTCAGATATAGTTGCCACCTCATTCTCACATCGCATGCTGACAGACACAGGGATCCCGAGGATGCGTTGTGTTGAGAGTAAGAACCTGTGTAAGAGTCAAATTGTCAACACAACGGATTCTCAAGTCCATAAAGGATCAGCAACGCACTTCTAGAGTCGTAGGCGTCCATAGGCTGTGGTGTGATGTTTGCCACCGTTTTTGTATCGAAAAATACATTTGAGTTGTTTCTCCTGATTTCCAAGAGTTAGTTGATACTGGAGCATAACCCAATTTTTTGCTTCTTCATCGAACGAATGTAAGTAATATAATATCGAACCCTTTTAGGTCATGAAAACCATGATGTTACAGGAAAAGGTTTTTTTAGAATTTGCTTAAAATAAATACAACTTGACTTCAATTCACCATGATGATCTGACCATGTTACTTGACACTGTGTTAATATGACCGTTAAAATATTCGAAACGATGATATTTTTTTTATAGAACTCTTCTTGCGTTCGTGCTTTAGGAATATTTCCATACTTACCGGCACACACATATAAGTATAATGTATTCGTGCTCCATTTCCATCTCAACCTAGGTCAATCCGAGCCCCGAAAGAAGCCTCCGCACTCCCATAATTAGCGTACGCGTAATGCGTTAGGCAGTTTTGAAAATTTGATAACTTTCGACAATATCCTGTCGACTAGGGCACGTTGGGGAAATCTCTGAGACTCATTATTGTTTCTATCACGGGTTGGGGAGCTGACGACGCTAATGTGGTCGCACCTTGCGCCGCGGGGAGCTGCGAAGTGTGTAAGGGTGGCAATAGGACGCGGAGCTTCCGCGGCTGTTTATCTTTTACTAGTTATTTCCCGCGACTTCGTCCGCGTAGAACTCGTTCAAGTAATTGTTATTAACTTAATTCAGGCGCTTCCCTAGTCATCGAGTCATCGCACTCTCATACAAAATTCCACCCCCTTAAGGGACGATTTCGGGGATAAAAAGTATCCTATGTCCGTGTATTCCCCGAGACTCAATTCATCTCCATACCAAATTTCATGTACATCAGTTCAGCGGTTTAAGCGTGAAGAGGTAACAGACAGACAGACAGACAGACACACTTTCGCATTTATAATATTCTGGGGTGTAGGGCTCGAATCAATTCTCTCCATTTGCTTCGGTCTTGGGAAATTCTTCCCAGTTCTTCCCGGAACACCGCCAAGTTGTTCTGAGGCGACCTTTTCTCCGCTTGCCGGGTATCTGACAATTCAGGGCCTTCTTGGACAAGTGGGAATTCGTTTTACGAATGATATGACCAATCCAGTGCCATTTCTGTAGCAGTATCTCTTGTTGTATGTGCTTCTGCTTGAGATTATCCACAGCTGCGAGTGCGTGATCCATTCTGGCTAAAAGATACTTTACTTTTTATATACAAAGTACGACAGTATATATAGGCAAACGGCCTGCCTGGTGGTAAGCAGACACCGTAACTTATGGACGTTTGCGACTGCAAAATAACTACAAGGGCACATTACTGATCCATGCGCATCATTTTTCTGATTCATTTTTGTTATGCAAATTCGTTGTATTGAGAACTAGAAACGAATGCAGGTCCCCTACTATTGTAATTTGTCCCTTCTGCTGACAAAAAAAATCGGCTTAGAAAAAAAATCTTGTTTCGAACATGCCACATCATAAGTTTTCGTATTTCCTCGCGCCCTAGCGTAGAGCGGGCAGACAGAGGTGCCAGAGAGCCCTTAAGTGACAAGTTCCAGATGGATTTTTGCTGTAACAGAGTCCTCTTAATTAGGACTGGGTTATTGGGCATATTTGTGTCGCCAACTTCTAGTTTAGGGAGACTTAAATTCATTAGCCGTAATAGGCTTTTATGAAATTTTTGGCCTGAATTATGTCATGCATGCTTTGATTTTAGTTTTGGTGAATACTTATGAGTGTCTAGATGTGTGGTTTGGAACTTGTTATGTAACTATAAATATCCTTAAATTGATTATTTTTAGGCATCCAAAACTGGCCAAGTGCAAGTCGGACTCACACACGATGGGTTCAGTACATTCGTACCTCTGTAAGTACGCAATGTCCCAAACCAAAACATACTTTTTTATATATATATAATTTAATCATTAATTTTTGTCACACCAGCAACAGTCACACACATTCTGTAAAAAGTTCAACTAAATACCTACTTAAATACCCCTGACATACGGACGCTGATCAGGAACAATTTTGTGAGAAAATGACTTACAATCATCGGTGCACAATTGGGTTAGTATCATCTCGTCTAAAACGCAGCTGGTAGAAATAGGTGGTGGTAGAAATTTATGGTGTAAAATACATGTCGGTCTAGTAGTAGATTGTTTGACAAGGGTCTAAAGTAAGCCATATTACCACGAGATGGTTATTTTCCCGAACGAAGTGAGGGAAAATTGTTCGAGTGGTAATATGGCTTTTAGGCCCGAGTTATACACTCTACTTTTCACTTCGATTGTGAGAAAACACATAAACACAAATTATCCACCTTAAATGAATAATTTAACTCTTGGCGGGCGTATGTCTAATTTGACAGCTTGTTTTTTTTTCTAAGGCCAGCACCATGCCTCGCTATATGTGTTCGCTTTGCGTATTCGCCTCCCTTTCTTGTGCTATATTAAAGAAAGAGAAGCAACATGCGCTTTTTTTTTTTTAAGAGGAGTAATTTGCCATAAACACTTGCTTTGACCATAAACACCGCTTAATCTTTAGACAACTGAAAAACGTCTTTCCTGATTGGTCGATTTTAGTACAGCTGTGTTCTGGTTGGTTGATATTTTTACCAAATAATTTTTAATCTGTCAAATTACTGTCCTGTGATTGGTGGATTTAATAGGTGAAGTATTTTGATTGGTCAAATTAAAATGTTTTGTAAATCATAAATATGTATACATATTTTCCCTAGGGCTTAAATGTACTACTTTAGCCCCGCTTCACAAGTCTAATATGACACACTTTTCGAGCATGAGAAGTGAAAAATACATTTATTTTAGACTGACATTTGTTTATACACGATACATACGATATTTATTTTTTTGCTTTTCAGGCGACTTGTATTTAGCTGCGCTTTGATGCAGTGACCAGCTGCGTTTTAGACGAGTTGCTATTTCTACCAGTTGCGTTTTAGACGAGATGATACTAATCCACAAAATCGACTATGTCGACATCCTTAAACAATCCCGAATATCGTCAGTTCAAAGAACTTCCAAGACCAAAATGGCATCGCTATTCAAATCTAACTCGAAATATCCGAAGACCCTTTATAAATTTAACATGAAGATTTTACTGCCCCACAAAAAACCAGATAAAGGGTAAACCCCTGTTTGTAAGTAATTATTCTATTGTCATTTTATTTATATTCGGTGGTATCGTGGATCTAAGTCTAAGACGGAGGGAATTTTAATCATTGTTTTATGCTAATGAAGTTAGTATATAACGGAGTTTGATTTCCATTTGCAACCTGACAGGTTATCTTGAGGTTTAGGAAATGAAACGGATAGTATAGATGCGACAAGATTTTTAGATGCGCATGATAGGTATATTATTAACATGCTGAGACTGGGACCCATTGCCCAAAATGTTTTTAAGTATTAAGTGTATAGTTAGTTTTAGCTTTGTTCTATCTTATTTTAATTTGTGTTTTTTTTAATTGTAAACTTGTATTTTGTAAACTTTTACTTTATTATTATTAAAACTCTTCCCATGTTTAAAAGTAGATTAAAGGGATTATTCGATGTTTATGCCATTATTGTTTCTTCCTATTCGCGATTCTGCACAATATTATTTCCACACAGCTGAATTTTATCACATGCGTTATTCTTCACAGTCATTAATTCTTCACAATCTTGTTTCTTCCTATTCGCTATTCTGCACAATATGAATTCCACACAGCTGAATTTTATCACATGCGTTATTCTTCACAGTCATCGATTCTTTACAATCTTGTTTCTTCCTATTCGCGATTCTGCACAATATGAATTACACGCAGCCGAGTTTTATCACAGGCGTTATTCTTCACCATCATTATTTCTTCACAATCTTGTTTCGTCCTATTCACGATTCTGCACAATATGAATTCCACACAGCTGAATTTTATCACAATGCGTCATGCTTCACAATCATTAATTTGTAATCCTCGCAAGATACAATGCCTAAATATTCAAGATAACGAGAGAAAACTATTAATACTCTTACTATATTCGATACGTAACAAGTTAAGCACAATTTAAAAGTTGTACCAAAAATCAGAACACATAAAGTATACCTTTCAAAAACTCGTTGTATCTTAGTTTCATTTCTATTCACAAAAAAAAATAGAATACTGTGAGCCAACCACATAATAAATGGACCCATGGTATCTAAGAACTTACTTTAATTTTGGATGTAAAACATTCTCGTTAAATGAGAATAAAAGAGACGGTAGTTACTTCGGATAGCAAAATACCTTGAACTAATTATTAAGCAAGTTTCGAATTATACAATTCATGGGAAGAAAACCGTAACGTCCAACAATATATACGTGTCTCTTTTCAAGCACCTTTTGACCAAACTGCCAATCATAAGAACTTTTTCATTGGCTGCACATTAAATGTGGTATACATGTTTTCGAAGTAATGCACATTTTAATCGGAAATAAATAATGTCTGAATTTTTGGTATAGAACCTAAGAATCTCTTCTTGTCTTATAACCTTCAGGACTTCATTTTTAGTGTTCACCTCAAAAGGAAAAAACGGAAATCTTATAGGATCACTTTGTTGTCTATCTCTCTGTCTGTCAAGACCCTTTAATCTCGGGAACGCGTGGAGGTATCGAGTTGAAATTAAAACCATATACTCAGGTCTACGAGTTGCGAAGATTGTATAAAAATATAATTGTGTGAAGAATAACGCATGTGATAAAATTCAGCTGTGTGAAATTCATATTGTGCAGAATCGTGAATAGGAAGAAACGAGATTGTGAAGAAATAATGACAATGAAGAATAACGCATGTGATAAAACTCGGCTGCGTGTAATTCATATTGTGCAGAATCGGGAATAGGAAGAAACAAGATTGTGAAGAATTAATGACTGTGAAGAATAACGCATGTGATAAAATTCAGCTGTGTGGAATTCATATTGTGCAGAATCCCGAATAGGAAGAAACAAGATTGTGAAGAATTAATGACTGCGAAGAATAACGCATGTGATAAAATTCAGCTGTGTGGAATTTATATTGTGCAGAATCGCGAATAGGAAGAAACAATAATGGCATAAACATCGAATAATCCGATTAAAGGATCACTAATTTATCTCTTCCGTAAATGTTCGCTGATGTATCTTTAGTCGTCCGTATGTCTGTTACGACGTGTTACATCGTTATCTCGATTGTATTTATATGTTTATGTAGGTTTATATATCTATGTATCTATGTAAGTGTATGATCTTTCTTATGATTCAGTTGTTTATACTGCTTAATATCTTTGTGTCACCTACTCATGTCAAATTTCTGTCGTGTCTCCACCACCCAAAGGTTGTCTGGAAGAGATCGCTTTTTAGCGATAAGACCGCCTGTTGTCTACCATCAACATGTTTAGTTAAGCCCAACTTCTATGTAATTTTTGGTGAACAATAAAGAATATTTGTATTGTATTGTATTTATTAAATTCAAAACGATCAATCATTCATTTTTTTTTTAATTCAAGTTTTACTTTTATCATTATTTTGTCTGTAAAATCTGTTTTTGTAGCAACAAAAAAATTTTCTACTTCTACTTCTACATTAAATTAAATGAGGTTGAATATAGTTCGACATAGGTACTAGTTTGGACCAACGACATATGGTCTTGAGCACGTATTAGACGTCACGTCTAGAAAATTCCAATGAGGCTCAGACATATTGAAATATAATAAAGCCAGACCCGTTTATTATATTCCAATATGTCTGAGACTCATTGGAGTTTTCTAGACAGATACTCTTCCAATACGAGTACCTACATTATATTCGTTCGCTTAGATGTCGGACATATAAATGAAAATGAAATAATTTATTCGTGACATCTAACATAAAACAAACAAAACTAACTAATAGATAAAGTAATAAAATTGCCACGAAACGGGCCCGCCTCAGCATGATGCTGACTCACGAGTCACCGCTGGGGGCCGATTTTTGAGTCTCGAACGCTCGAGTTTTCACTCGAGATCTGCCAAAAAACTATGATGTTTTGACAGATGTCGAGTGAAAAGTCGAGCGTTCGACACTCAAAAATCGGCGCCCTGGTCTTCCGGCGGGACCATTTTGCCCGATGTCCAACGCGGCCTTTCGTCCCTTACTGTCAAGTATGTAAATGCGAGAGGGACAAATGTCTGACATATAAGCGATCATCTAAGCCCCTCTGGTGTCCCAACTTCCGAATATACCGAGAGCAGCACGTCTACAATTAACTTCATCCAAACTTGCAATAGGACCATTTTTGTGGATCACGTTGCCCGATGCCCAACGCGGCCTTTCGTCCCTTACTGTCAAGTATGTAAGTGCGAGAGGGACAAATGATATATGTCTGACATATAAGCGATCATCTAAGCCCCTCTGGTGTCCCAACTTCCGAATATACCGAGAGCAGCACGTCTACAATTAACTTCATCCAAACTTGCAATAACAAAGTACGAAGACAGACAGTTCCAGCAGCGAGTGCTCTTAATAGCATCATGTATCAATTCAAAGTATCAAGAAACAAAAAACTTGCGAAAAAGAGCGGTAACGGCTGAACTCTGCTTTAACTTGTCATCGGCTTTATTAAGGGGACGCGCGGTGAGAACGCGCGATAATCGTAAACATTTTTATTTTTTGTTTATTTTATTGCATATTAAACTCTTGCGCTTTGTACAATACATACACTTAAAATATTTGGTAACTTGGGTCTAAAAAGTAAAATAAATATCGCGCTAGACTTTATTTAGGTATTAAATATATATTTATTTTGCAGACAAATAATAATCCACTACAAGCGTTGTCTAATTAGTATAACTATAAATAACTTCAAACGCTCGTATAATAAATTAAATATCACGCTAGACCCGAATTAACAAAACTTAAGTTTATTTATTTCATGTACAGTCAGCCCATGAAAATGTTGAGGATACTTAGAACCTTGTCACATCGAAATCTAAGAAATATTTAGACTGAAACGTCATAAAATTTGAAACCTCTTGAATTTGACAAAGTGCTCAACATTTTCGTTGGCCCACTGCACTTATTATTTATTTTTGAAGAAAAATAATAATCCACTACAAGTTTTGTCTATAATATAACTATAAATAACTTCGAAATGCGAGTTAGAAGTAGATATATTTCTGCACACAAATTGAATAAATAAATAATAAATAAATATTCTGTGGACAATCTTACACAAATCAACCTAGTTCCAAATTAAGCAAAGCTTGTACTATGGGTACTAAGCGACGATATACATACTTATATAGATAAATAGATAGAAAACATCCAAGACCCAAGAACAAATATTCGTGCTCATTACACAAATAAATGCCCCGGCCGGGATTCGAACCCGGGACCTCCAGCTTCGTAGGCAGGGTCACTACCAACTAAGCTAAAGCGGTCGTCCATCTTTTGACTGCTTTGAATTGACCATCTCTTTCCAGGTATCTTAAATGCCGCACGCCCGTCTGCAACGCCCACAATACTTATGCTAATAAAATGATATTGTTTTCTTTGGAAACTCCTATTAATTAAGAAGTGTGACGGCGTTATATTAATCCGACCAAGGAAGTTCCTGGCCCTTAGTTAGACAAGGGCGTATTTGATTATTATATTCTTAGTGAGATGAGACCCTGTCCCAATAAAGGGCCGCCATTAATGTTTGAAAGTTGAGCTCTTTAAAAGACAAGGTGCACAATAAAATAAATGTTATTTATGTCTGTTAATAATTCAGGGTTATAATGGCGTTTTCAGCAGAGTTATAAGCATTCTTTATTTATGTAAGTGTGAAATATTCGGTAAGTTGGGATGGCACTGTTTTGTTGTATTTTAAATTGTATTTTTGATTTACAGAAAATTGTTAAAACTTTAGTTTCTCCATTTCTCTTATTGTAAGAGATTGTGAATATTGTTTAACAAGTGAACTATATCACAGTAGCGCTTGTTTAATATCCTGTATTAACCATGTACCTAATAAGAGCCACGTTATGAGCAATATTGAAAAATATGAGAATAGCACCTTAACAACCAAAGTACATATATTTTTATCTACACACATATCATAAATCCTCTAATATGCGTTCGGAAACCGTAGAAAATGACTCTCATTTCAACATTCAATGAATTTATGGCAATTTTCTTATCTGTGGCTAAGGCTACAGCAGTAATAAAATATTTCATTTTAATCTCATATATGATGTTAAAATATTACGTCAAACAAAACTGTCAAAATTTAAATGTCAAAGTTGACATGTCCCTATTCTAGTATCACTGAAAATTCAAATTCAGTCGATGCGAAATGTCAGCTCGATGTTTTTTTAGTATATATCGCACGAAATTTGAGCTAGAACGACATGATCACATCAGAATAAGGACTCTTTACTTTTTAAAATAACATTCAGGTATCTGTTGCCAGTTCTGATTTCGATATTTCCGCAACCGTGCAAAAAAGGTTGTATTAACACAATTATTGTATTTATTTACTACGGTTTCTGAACCCATCTTAGAGTAATTATAATATGTGTGTAGATAAAGTAATGTATGCAACTGTACATAATTAGGCATTAAAACACTCGTGTGACCTTATTATGAAACTCGCCTTCGGCTCGTTTCATAAAACACACTCGTGTTTTAATGCCCCTCATTATGTACCAGTTGCATAAACTACTATTATAACACGATCTTCATATTCTCTTTCTAGTTACTAGACTAGACCTTTTTAGTTAGTTTCAACAAAGATAGAAAACTATTGTAAAATTTATAAACACTTGTTCCCCATCTACAATTAGCTAAACATTATTGTATTTTTAGTAGAAGTAGTAAATGCCCATATAAATAGATCACGGGAGTACAAGCCATGAAAAAGTTTGGCATCACGATGAAAACTATTCCTTAGGCTTTTTGTAACTAATACTGAGCGAAGCCAAACTATCCATGCAAAAAAAATAAAATGGCGGCTATTCTAGTTTTCAAAAAATATTCTTATTTTTTGAACTCAATAATGCTTAGTAGTACACAAATAATTTGTATGGGAAATATGTTCAGCATTTATCTATAATTAATTATTTATGTTTCGGATTATGCAAGTTAAAATCCTTCGTTCTCATTCATTTTTTGAATAACTTGTTTCTACGACATTATCCCTTCAATCAAACCAGCAAAATCGAGTCACACGGGGGGATATTTACTAATTACAGCCACGCATGCTACGGCATGTTAATTAATATTTTGTAGTTTGTTATTAATGTTGGTCGTTAGTATGTTCGGTTGTTAGGGTGGTGCGATTGGAATGCGTTGTGAAGCTAACAATTAGAGGTATAACCTGCAATTTTGTATATTTCGTTGATAAAAATTCGGTTCGTGTGTTAACAATTAGTATTTTCAATTAATATTCATATTTTTCGTTGTTAAAGAGAACAGGGTGAAGTAGGTTAATATGAATATTGGATGGATATTTTTTTGTCCTACCTGTCAAATATGTGCATTTCCGACAATTAATTTATAATATTATAAGAAAGATATGTAAACTATCCACGGTCAAAAAAATATTTGTCATTCTCAGTCATTACCTAGAAGTCCAAAGTAAACATACAGTGGGGTAATTGCGGCCTGGTTTTATGATGGCGTCCATTTGATTGATTAACAAGCGAAACAACCCTTTCCATGCGTAACATCGCATTACATTACTTTGATTAAACATACGCAAAAACAATTAAGGTTACCACTATAAATCACACCGCAAAGCAATCAGCCAAAACCGGAATCCGCGCCCATAATTATAATAGTTATGGAGAGGACATATTTTATTAATTACAGTGAACGTTATCACGAAATATTACCTTTATGTCGTATTTGCATACCGTGCGTATATGAAATAGGTGCGGTGGCATGCGATGACAACGGCCAAGGGAGTGACGAGCGCGGGGCTAATTCGAACGCCTTTCTTATGTATGAAATTCTTTTTGTTGAACGTATTTGTATTAAAATGTTATTGGATTGTGAACCTTATTGTTTGAGCAGTAAAGTAGCTTTTTGAAGGAATTGCTTTGGAGCAATTCGTTTAACTGTAATGATTATATGTGTACAAAGTTTGATGGCGTATAACTTGGTTTCAATGACTATTTCAGGTAAAGTAAGATGGTGTATTTAACGACGGCTGTTGTTAATACGATTAGACAGAAACAACACTAAAAAGGAAGAGTTACAAGTCCAAGTCATTCAGATAGGGTAGCCTCTAAATTACCTGACTGTGATTTCATATAATTGAGCCACGACGGACCCGATAAAGCGAATGGAATTCGTGGCAGTAGAGAGACTGGAGAGTAAATAGAGGGAAGCCATACGGGTTTTCACACTGTAATACTAAGATTTTGCGCTCCGATGCGCGATTTTAATCAAATCTGGGGTACCTACACTCCAATGGAATTGAGCCATCGGGAGTTTTCTCTCTAGTTGCGGTTCAGATAAATAGGTATTTTTGCTGTCCGATGTTAATCCTTTTCATGTAAGTTGTTCTTTCCTACTTCACGTTGAGATTTCATAGTAGGTATTAGATACTTACACTTAATAATATGAAGTCGTGTCATATCACGATACTGTTGTCTCGTTAAACTAATATTAAACTGAGATCGCTGTCGCCTGTCGCTTGGCCACGGCATCAGGTTTGATGGAAAGTTGGGCGTCGCCATCGAATTACGAACTGTCCTCACTGATAGAGCGCGCCCCTAATTACACTGAAAGGTTATTGCTATTTTATGTAATATACAATATTCTGGATGACAATAAGTCGTGACACTAAATAAATAAAAATTAAACTATTCATGATTCTGAATCCTGTCATTCAGGGCTGCGATCCATGAATAATTGAATTTGACAGAAAATAATCCTACAATGTGATGGCCCTTTCTGGCAATTAATCTCAGCCGAACTTAACCATTCATCGGACTTATCTCCTATAGTAAGAGAAGGCGTGACACTGACCATATACTTGTCAATTTCAATGTTATTCATAACAAGAAAGAGATTCATGTTTTTTAATGTATGACTGAGTAGCGATTGGTCTTAGTTTTACCTGATGGAAAGCGACGACAAGGCCTAAAATAGCTCGCTGGTTCAGTAATAGCCCATTCACTGTTGCCTTGAACAGTAGCTCTAGTATAAGTTTTTTCGAAACATTAACTAATTCGAACGCGTTTGCGTTTTGTCTCAAAATGTATGAAATTGGTATGAAAACGTGAACAGCGCTTCTGGTGGTCACTAGTGGAAACTAAAACAGCGAGTATAACATTTGTTGCTAACCGATGAACGCGCGTATTTCAAACTCGGTGAGAGCGTTTTCATACATTTTGAGACAAAACGCAAACGCGTTCGAATTAGTTAATGTTTCGATAAAACTTATACTAGAGCTACAGGCCTAGATTATAATTGTCCGGAAATACAGTAGCTCTAGTATAAGTTTTTTCGAAACATTAACTAATTCGAACGCGTTTGCGTTTTGTCTCAAAATGTATGAAAGTGGTATGAAAACGTGAACAGCGCCTCTGGTGGTCACTAGTGGAAACTAAAACAGCGAGTATAACATTTGTTGCTAACCGATGAACGCGCGTATTTCAAACTCGGTGAGAGCGTTTTCATACATTTTGAGACAAAACGCAAACGCGTTCGAATTAGTTAATGTTTCGAAAAAACTTATACTAGAGCTACAGAAGATGGGAGCAAGTTCCATCGGGACGTTTACGTTTATATTTGCTCACCGCCACTCTGTTACTCGCCTAATTATGGTCAATACTAGGACCACGGCAGAGCAACCGCGAACAGCAAACACCAATTACTCCATTATGTAGTTAATAACACAAGTAATCAGTTTAGTCGAGTAAATCGGCTGAGTCAATATGGGTCAGTAACTTGAAAGGCAAATATCACGTTTGGTCGCTTTGGAATCTTCGAGTAGGGTGCACATCGGTGAAGGTGAGACAGGATTATTATTAACCGCGCCAATAAAGATGGCGGCTTGTTCTATAGAGTGAAATAAGGTAGGAAATGGTAGGTAGTAGAGGTAACGATCCCACAAACATTTGACGGCGAAAAACTAAAACGAGAAATATCAATTTCATAAACGTTGACCAACTTTAATACCGATATAAATACGTATCGATAACCTACTTTAAATAAATACCAATGCCGTTGAAATTCACCTAGATCGGATGAAATACGAATGAGTGGTTTAATTGTATTTTAACTCTCGGATTTATTTTTATTTTTTTATTAAAAAAATGGAATTTCTCTTGGCCAGCATCTATATCTAGGGGGCAAGGGGGCTGCCATCCGTCCGGGTTTTCCCGGATTTGTCCTAGTTTGGAGGCCGTCCGGGGGCCGTCCGGGCGGGGTGTCAAGAAGTGTCCGGGGAAAACCCGGACACTTTTCATGTAAGGAAGCACCTCATTGAATTTAAAGGTCTTGATTTTTAAAAATATTATTTTCGGACTCGTCCAGGGAAAAAATGCGATTTACGCCAAATGTCCGGGGTTTTTTGAATCTTTGTCCGGGTTTGGCGAAATTCGAGATGGCAGCCCTAGGCAAGGATGAGTCCGAAGGTGAAGCGAGCTCATTCAGAAGATGCCTATTCACTCGTACCTAGGTCTAGGTTATATGTTTCTGTATAAAATAGAAGCTTTATCATTTTTTAAGTGCCTGTGTGGCCCTGTTATTGACTGGTAGAAAATGCCATTTAGCATTAAGTCCGCCTTTTGTACCATTGTTTGTGCATTGCATTATAAAGAACCGAATTAAATTGAACTGAAAAACCGACTTGAATTGAATTGAATTGAAAGAAATAAATGAATATGATTTAACATGAGACAGCATGGTCACCCGCCTCAAAAGGTACCTACAACTTATACATAGTTGGCAGACCCGGGCGGGCGTTGGGCGTGTTTGATCTGCACTAATCAATCCCCACTTGGCGGCATTTGAGCAATCCTTGTGATTAAATTAATCCTTGTAATGCCCTTTGTTTAAGGGTCCTTATTAGGTAAAAAATGCTCATCTATTAAGGCCATTTTCTGTTTATTTAACAAGTTTCTTGAATTTTTATCAATGTTACTATCTAGAACAGGACTATTGCGACCTAATGACATAAATTTAAAATACATTTCTTGCATTTTTCATTAAGATATTTCGTTTCAAACTTCACTCCAAATCGACTGTTTTCGAGCTAAAAAATGCTTTTTTCCGCTTAAATTCTACTACACACAATAAAATCAAAAAAGGGCAATGTTACTATATAAAACTTTACTAATATCGTCGTATCCTATAACCTCTTTATTGGCATTATCAATACTTTTGTCACAATTTGAAACCAAAGAAATTTAAAACTTGTAAGGCCTCTTAATGTTAAAATCTTCTTACTCGTGTTAGGCGACTTCCTGGCTTGGCGGGGCGGGATCGATATGTGACATTTTCTTCTTTGACGTAAACGTACTGACGTCGCAAACATTCTCACTTGACATAATACTGTCAGTATTACGTTTGCGCAGTAGTAATATCATGCGCAGAAGCGGAGCAGTACCGCTTTCGCATCGTCCCGCTGCCGCGCATCCCGCGCCAGTCAGGAAGCACACATTTAAATGTAGGGGCGTAGTAAAAAATGGTATCGCGTCGACTGACAGCTGACACTGACATTTGACACTTTTCTCATATCGTACTGCCTCCGCACCGACAAATCAGGAAGTCGCCTAAAGGTGATCGATTAAGTGCACCAACGTACGAACACAGACCGGTCATCGTCAAATATGGCGCCGGCAGCTGTCATCCCATAGAAACTTGTCAAACTTTCCATACAACCAGATTTGACGAACACCGCTTACGATTACAGACGGTTTGGTGCAACCCAGCCTTAGTTGTGAACCTAGATTACCAGTACTTTGCCACCTCTGTCTCTCGGGATGTAGCACTCAGGAGATCAATGTTAAAATATATGTTTATTTTTGTGAAAAATACATTAGTTCACTGCGTTTTCTATTCGCAATTGTGTAGTTATCAAAAAGTACCAATGCACCATACCATGTATAAACGGAAAAGATGCAGGATAAAGTGTGACCATATATTATATTTAGGTACCTACTAGTGAATCACTAACTTACATATATTCAGGAATAACTACCACAATTGCGCATTATGTCGGTGGAGTGCACTAAGCATGATCATGGTTGGCCTGTAATCGCCCACTACTGAGCACTGGCCTCTCTTCTATTACGCCACACATCCCGGTCCCTTGCTAGTATCATTCAGTAGTCAGAGTAACCCCGCAGTCTTACATATTAAAGGTATGTTAAACCCAATTTCTTAAAAATATAACAAAGCTGGAAAGTTTTCTACAATACAAATACAGTACTTGCACACCTCAATAACGACACAGTACAGTACAAAATCACAGAATGTAATCTTTTAATTATATTTAATAATAGAATCTAATCTTTTAATAATAGAATGTAATCTTTTAATTAGGTATATTTATTAATAAAATCTAATCTTTAATTAGATTTTAGTTTCTAGGTTACCTTTAATTTTAATTAGATATATTTTAAGTTTATTTTTATTTCATTTAGGTTTATTTTCAGTTACTTGTTTTGTAATGTACATTATTTGGTGAACAATAAAAAATAGTAGATTATACACCAAGGGGATAAAACACTGTTTTATGTCACGGGTGCGATATTGAATCCCGAACGTAACGAAGGACTCCAAATTTTACTCCCGAGCGGAGCGAGGGAGTAATGACTTAATTCCTGAGCGAAGCGAGGGAATTAAGACTGAGTCCTGAGTGTAGTGAGGGATTTAAGCGCTCCCAAGGCAAAAACAGCTTTATCCCCGAGGAGTATACTCTACTTTTCTCACCTCTTGCGAGGCAATAAAAAAACTAAGGCTACTAAAAACAGAATTAAATCAGTCAATCGCAGCAAATTTTAGTATCTATTTTAATAGAATCTGTTTTACTCCGTATAATTAAGCGTCTTTTAACTCACGCGGATCTTGTTTTTGGTATTTAATACCTAGTACATCGACGACTGCTTGCATTCATTTGTGTGGTGAGCACAAGTATTTTGTTCCTGAATCTTATATGTTTTCTATGTATTTTAAGTATATATTTATCTTTATACGTATATGTATATCGTCGACTAGTACCCATAATACAAGCTTTGATTAGTTTGGGACTAGGTAGATTTGTGTAAGACTGTCCACAAATATGTAAGTATATATTTATTTACATTGCTGCAACTACTGCGAAGGGAGGAAGGCCAGCCCTAGCTACGTCCGAGGCACGGATATTACATAGTGATTTTATTTAAAAATATAATAAAATATGAGAATAATGTATAAGAAAACTCCAAAATGTAATTCTACAAATATTCAGTACTAAAACCACGCGCTTGACGCTACAGGCGGCGGCCGACGACGCAGTCTTTTGTTTCGAACACGACGTTCCAAACAAAACACGGAGCTGGTGTGCCGCCTCCTCGCCGCTTAGTGGACTTCATGACATTAGACTTTAATGACAGAACTATAAGAACTATGAAAAGTGAAATTACATTATTACCCGGCGGGTTATAATGAGATTCAGTACGATATTACTACCCGGCCTAAGCCAAGGGTTATAATGATTTGCTTTCGGTAAGGTTTGCATGATATATAATTGGGCATTGACGAGCAGGTGGTGTGAAAAACCTATTATTAAATATAATTAAGAAATTAGATTCTACTAAGACTGAAGATAGAGTCGTACTAGTCTCATTTTAACTGTCATCAAAAAGGAGGAGGTTCTATGTTCGTCTGTAGTTTTTTGTATAAAACGTACAAGTAACTTCCGCAATTATGGACCGATTTTGAAAATCTTTTATTTGCTGTAAAAGTCAGAGGCTGTCCTATATAAATCTGGTTCAGACCTGATCACGAGTTCCATGAGGAATCTAAGGAATAAGTAAACTAAGTATCGAAATAGGCGCTTAAATGGCGTTTTCTGTGTTTTTATGCACTCATATATCGCATCGCATGATTGTTAGACTCGAGGTCGTGGTCGTCGCGGCTAGACCTCATGATTAAAGGACCATATTGGTCTGAAACATGTCGACTTGTCGAGCGACATTCAACGTTAAAAATGAGTGACCCGTTTATTATATATAAATATCAATATGTCTCAGACTCATGGGAGTTTTCTATTTAAAAGCGGGACCTTTTGCTTTATTATTATTATTATTTATTGAATCATATACATAACAGTTACATAACAGTTTCACCCAGATCGTTACAAAGATTCTGAACTAAAAACTACAATCTAAAACTAACTTAAAGCTACAGGATACCTGTCTCACTTCATCTCAAGCAAAGCTTTATAGCAATCACCAGGCGCGGAAACGCATTGTATAATTTATTTTAGCATTCACTTATCTATATCTCTCTATCTCTATCTCTAAACGCGGGGTAGTCACGTAACGATATGTACTACCGTTGGTACATATTTAATGTCAATTTTAAATCTATCGTACTAACGGTCGAAAACGTTACGTGATTACCGCGCCGATAATCATATAGGTATCTAACCTATAGGAACACGCTTGCGTAGAAGATAACCGGTCACTCGCGTCTCGAAGACCCTTATAATTGTACCTATCCATGAACACAGACTCAGGCAAGGAGTACAAAAAGTTCAGCTCCAGAATTCACAGCTAACGTTTATTTCGCAGGACGATGCTGAAAACGTCCATCTTAATTTGCGTGGCCGCGTGCATGCTCCACCCAGCCCGGGCAACCTTAGCGGATGACGATCTGCTATTCATCACCAATATTGCGTTTGCCAGCCACTTTTCTAGCAACCTTAATGATGTTGGAAGAATTTGGACACCAATTAAGGCCCTGCCAGCTGGTTGTATACCTATTGTTGTCGGTGGCGTACGTATGTGTAAAAAATAATATATTTATTTGAAATTTGTTATGCGTGTTTATTACCTCCGAGTCAGCAAAGCGATGGAGTTATTTAATTCGTCAGTAGGTACTGAATGTGCGATAGGTCTTATGGTCACATCTTACGGTCGAAATATAAAAAAAATGTCACATGAAACATGATCATATAGCCTATCGTGCTAGCTGGGCATGCCTACTCCCACCAGCACCCAGCACTAAATCAAAGATTAATATCATCAACATCATCATCCTCCTAGCGTTATCCCAGTACAGTTTCATCATTACAATAAAATCCCACGACTACGATAAAAAATAATATGTTTATTGAAAAACAAACTCAAACACCATTAGACCTTTAATACCTTAACTATTGAGGGTCCAGTATAAAGTGAGATCTAAATAGCTCTACAGTTATTATTTATCGTATAGCAATTATTTCGAACCGTGAGATTTACTAAGTTAAAGTTCTTGAGTGTACACCACATTATACCTACGAGTCCATAGCATACTTTTCTTTCCTCGTTGGTTACAGATGATGTTGTAACTATTTATACAATTCAATAATATCCTTATGTATCATCATATTATAATACACAGAGAAACACTGTAATGGCATGTATCGTATTAAGATACACTTGTGTTTCCTTTATACCCAAGTACGGCAATGTTAATAATATAAATATGTATTAAGGAACAATCTTACAAATCGACCGAGTTCGAAACCAAGCGAAGCTTGTAAGTACAGTCTACTAATTTGATTTCTGGGCCACTTTGTATTTTGTCGCAGTGAAATTAATATTAAAACTGCAAGAGATCTCAAATTTTAACGTCACTGTGGCATGTAGTGATCCAAAATACAAATCGTTGACAGTACCAGTTGTATTATAAGTATAAGGCGACTTCCTGACTTGGCGGGGCGGGGTCGATATGTGACATTTTCTTCTTTGACGTAAACTTACTGACGTCGCAAAGATTCTCACTTGACATAATACTGTCAGTATTACGTTTGCACAGTAGTAATATATCATGCGCAGAAGCGGAGCAGTACCGCCTTCGCATCGTCCCGCTACCGCGCATCCCGCGCCAGTCAGGAAGCACTCATTTAAATATAGGGTCGTAGTAAAAAATGGTACCGAGTCGACTGACAGCTGACACTGACAATTGACACTTTTCTCATATCGTACTGCCTCCGCACAGACAAATCAGGAAGTCGCCTTAGATGTCCTTACCGGTTTTCAAATCCAGGACCACGGGCTTCGTAGGCTGGGGTACCTGGGTTAGTTAGTTAGTTAGTTAGTTATACTGGGCATTTTCCGCAAGTCGACATCCAACGTGCCTATTTTGCGTGAAAAGGGGGGTAGCACTACTCTAACCATCCTAGTTCCTGTATGAAACCTATTAGTGTCTTTATGTTGTTTACTGCTTCCTGCAGTGTGTTCGGATTTCCTAGGTGTTTCTTCCTGTATACTTCTACCTGCTTACAGTCTAGTAGAATGTGTTTAGCAGTCTCTTCTGCCTCCATGCATGCTCTGCACAAGGGACTATTGGTTATTCCCAAGTTGTAGAGATGTTTGTTTAGTGTGTTGTGTCCTGTTATTATGCCTACTACTTTACGTAGTTGGTTTCTGTGTGTTCTCAGTAGTGTGGTTGTGAGTTTGGGATTTTGTTTTAATATTATTTCTTTTGTCTGCCTGCACGTGTCTAAGTCTTCCCAATGCCTTTGATGCAGGTGTTTTATGTATCGATTTAGTTCATTCCGTATGTATTTTTGTGGAAGGGGCACGATTGGCTCTGGTCCGTATGCCGGTGTTTCTGAGCCATTTCTGGCTAGTTCATCCGCTGCATCGTTTCCTCTCGAGCCACTGTGTCCCTTTACCCATTGTAAAGTTACCTTGTTTTTGTCTCCGCATACCTCTGTGAGCGTTTGATGACATTCGTATATTAGGCCTGACGTGAAGTTGTCGCTGCTCAGAGCCTGAAGCACTGATTTGCTGTCAGAGAGTATGCGTAAGTTTGTGTCTTTGATTTGTCGCCTCTTTACGGCATTGCATGCCTCAATGATCCCCATGCATTCAGCCTGGAAGACCGTATTGTGTTCACCTAGTGGTTTTGATATGTGTATATTCAAATCTTCTGAGAATACACCACATCCTGTTCCATTATTGGTTTTAGACCCATCGGTATAAATTCTTAGGTCGGTTTGGTTTAGTCCTTCTTTTGAGTCCTCTGTCAGCTCAATATAGTATTCTTTCTGAAAGACCATAGTTTTCGGTATTCTGTCTACTTCTGCCTCTATCATGGGAATGTTTGAGGTCAGGGTTCCG
This sequence comes from Cenopis cana, assembly GCA_951800055.1. Taxonomy (NCBI): domain Eukaryota; kingdom Metazoa; phylum Arthropoda; class Insecta; order Lepidoptera; family Tortricidae; genus Cenopis; species Cenopis cana. The sequence goes on along the minus strand of OX637492.1, from coordinate 7,140,219 downwards.
TAGATTTTTGTGTGCGGTGTGTTATGTTTGGTCCATAGGTTCAGGTATTTTAAGCGTATTGCTGTTGCAGCCGCTTCTTTTTGTATATGTATGTGCAGCGGTAGGAGTCCTAACATCATTTCTAATGCTGCTGTTGGGGTTGTTCTCATGCATCCTGTCGTCGCTACACATGCTAGTCTTTGCATTTTCTGCATTTTGGTAATTGCGCTGTTGATCTGAGTACGGGGCCACCATACTATGGCTCCGTAACTTATCATGGGCAGTATTACCATTTTGTATAGCCACAGAATTATGTGGGGTGATAGACCCCACTTTTTCCCCGCCATCCTTCGGCATTGCCAGAACGCGACTGTAGCTTTGTCTAGTTTTGTATCAAGGTGTTTGTTCCAGATTAGTTTGTCGTCTAGGATTATACCTAGGTATTTCACTTCTTTTGACAGTGTTAGTTGTGTTCCAAATAAAGTTGGCATTTTGTACGTTCCCAATTTTCGTTTGTGAGTGAAGAGAATTGTGTCGGTTTTCTTTGGGTTTACCGATAGGTCATTCTCCTTGCACCATTTCTCTATTATTCTAAGTGCCGTTTGTGTGAGTTCACACAATGTGTTTATAATCAGTCCACTGACTAGTATGACTATGTCGTCAGCGTATCCTATTGTCAAAAAGTGGTTCTTGTTTAGTTTTACGATTAGGTCATTCACTACCAGGTTCCACAGAAGTGGTGAGAGAACGCCACCTTGCGGGCATCCTCTGATGACTAATGCCTGGTGGTTTAGGTTTTCAGATAGTCTTATGATTCTCTTTTTCAACATGTTCATTATCCACTCTGTCAGCAGTGGTTCGGTATTGTGCCTCTCTAGTGCTTGTTTGATGCTGCTGAAATTGGTCTTGTCAAAGGCGCCCTCTATGTCAATGAAGGTGCCCATGCAGGAGTTCTTTTTAGCCAGCGCATCTTCTATGTTGCTTACTACAGCATGTAGGGCTGAGTCTGTGGATTTGCCTTGGCTGTAGGCATGTTGGTTTGGGTGTATATTTATGTTTTTGAGCGCCGTGTCCTTTAATTCTCTGTCACAGAGTCTTTCCAGAGTTTTTAACATGAAGGAAGTTAGGCTTATAGGTCTGAAGGATTTTGGGTCTGAGTAATCACTCTTCCCCGGTTTCGGTAAGAAAATGACTTTTACTTCTCTCCATTTCTTTGGTATATACCTGAATGCAATGCAGCTGCATAGCAAAATGGATATGTGTTTTATCAGGGTTTGTCCTCCCCATTTTAGTAGGGCGGGGTAGATCCCGTCCAGACCCGGCGATTTATAGTTTTCGAAGCTGTTGATCGCCCAGGCCGTTTTGTTTTGTTCTGTTATCCGTTCTGCTGTCATCCACTCTTCTTCTGTTGGATGATAGTTTTCTTCTTGTTGTTCCCAAGTTTGTACATCGACCACTTTGCATCCTGGGAAGTGGGTTTCAACCAGCAAACTTTCAGTGTCCGCTGGGTTGCTGGTGGTCCCTTTGTCTGGCCTTCTCAGGGTGCCTAGTAGCTGGTTTGGTTGATTGGCGAGGACCTTCCTTGTCCTATTTGCCTGTGTGCTGCTGGATATGCTGTCACAGAAGTTCCGCCATGAGGCCGATCTTCTGTACCGTATCCTCTTTTTGTATTCTGCTTTGGTTTCCTTGTATTTGTCCCAGTCATCCTCAGCTTTGGTATTCATTGCTCTGTTTAACAATCTTCTCATTTTTTGTCTCATTCGTTCCATTTCCGAGCCCCACCAGTTGTGGTTCCCGGAGTTTGTATTTACTGATGGTGTAGACAGAGGACATGTGTTTTCATAGCTGTCTAATATGTGTTTGGTGAGTGTGTCTATTCGTTCCTCCAACTCTGTCTCGTTGCGAGGCCTGAGTGCGTGTGTCTTATCATCTAGTTTACCTGCCAGAGTTTCCCTGTACGCCCTTGTGTCCGTGCGTCTCGGGTTCCTCCTGGGTATCGGTGCGCTTGTGTCAGCTGTCAGGTCAAACCGGATCCATCTGTGGTCGGAGCATGATAACTCGTCCGACACGTGCCAGTTGGATACGTGTTGAGCTGCCAGGTCTGTGCTTAAAGTAATGTCAATTATAGTGTTACATCTACGAGTGACAAAAGTAGGTTTGGATCCCGTGTTTAGAATGTCCAGGTTAGTGGTCATTAGGTATTCAACAATGTCGTTACCTCTTTTGTTGTTTGTTTCCATCCCCCATAGGTTATGGTGGCCGTTACTGTCCGCCGACACGATCAGCTCGAGTCCTTTGTGTTCGCAGTAGCGTATGAGGTTGTTCATCTCCATTGGAGGCGGTTCTTCCTCGGCCGCCATGTAGACGGAGGCGAGAACCATCTCCGGGATGCTTGAGTTCTGTGTTCTGAGGAGTTTTATGGCACACACGTCTCTGGAACAGAATTCGGTTAGTGGTTGTGCCATTATGTTACGAGAAATATGTATACATGTTCTAGGTTTATTTTGTGAATTGTAAATTACTTTACCTCCGGTGTTGCAGAGGCCGTTTATACGTGTGTTTCTGATCCACGGCTCTTGGATCAGGGCTATTGATGTTGTGTTAACCTCCAGCCATCTTCGAAGTTGAGCCGTTGCTGTTTCGCTGTGCTGGAGGTTAACTTGAAGGACCTTACAGAGGGAAGGAGCCATCGGACGACGTCCCCTCCACCCTCATGCCCTTTAGGTCCAGGCGGCTGATGCCTTTGGTGCATCCATCCTCGTCGTCTGAGTCCAGCAGAATGCCTTCCTCGACGTCTGAGCATGGCTCGTTTTTGTCCGCGTCCTCGGTTTCCATTTCCGTGGGGGCAGTAGTTGTCGCCTCACCCTCTGCGTCTTCGTTCTGTGCTTGGGTGCTGCCATCCTCCGGGTTTGGGTTCTTCTCTGGTGGGACATCCCTGAAGCGCCCCCCGCTGTGCTGGAAACGGATATAGACCGTCCCACATAGGTAGTTCAGCTTTCTACCCTTCTCCAGCACAGTAGGGACTATGTCCTCAGGCACGCCCACCAAAAGAAGTGTGCACCCTCGCTTTTTCAGGGGGATGGCTTGGTGCAGGGTCCATCGCCTCACCTCGGCCCAGGAGTTCTGGTAGTTGAGGACTCTACCGACCTTCGTGAGGTTGTCCTCCAGCGATGGAATAAGGATGCCACATCTTGTTTTCCTTATCATCTCGTCCTCCCTCTTTCCAACGAGATGATCTCCGTTTTCCAGTGTGGCCGCTGAGATCCATGCCATCAGCCACGCTTTGGTGTTCGCGTTCTGGCACCACAGCTTCAGGTACCCGTCTACAAAACTGGGTTTGCCCGAGAAAGCCGGTGCCTCCGCTGCGGTATCCAGATCGGTTTCAATGGCCGCCTGGAAGATGGCGTCCCCGATCTTCTTCTCCACCTCCATAGCATCCTGCTGCGTCAGTCTGCCCGTGCGTTCGTTTGTGATCGCAACCGTCAGATCCGTCGCGGCGGCCGCTGCGTAGGTGGGGTGGGTTTTGTTGGTCCCCAGGGCATCCGTCTTGATCTTTTTGTGATCGCCTCTTGGGGATATAGTTTCATCCAAGCGCGCCCTCTTCGTGCTGGTCTGGTTCGCCTGGTTCTGTTTCTTAGAGGTCGTCGCTTCCACCACTTGTTCTTTGGGGGCTTCAACCTCTTGTGTGTCTGTAGAGGGGCGGCTCTCCACCTGTCTTCTTTTTAGGAGCCGCTGCCTCTGCCTCTGTGAGACCTTCTTCTTCAGAGGGTCCTGTTTTTGGTCTTTCGGTTGGGCGGGTTTCTTTGGTTTGCACCTTATCTCCCAGCCGGGATCAATGACCTGCTTTGAGGGTTCAACTTTCGTCGTCCCACTCTCAGCGGTCATCGTTGGTTCATTTGCGGGTCCAGCAGTCGAGGGTTCTATCGTCTCTGGGTTGGTCACTTTGGCCGGGGTTCCTTTCGGTACCCCAGCGTCCAGCGTCCTACCCAGCTTCAATGTCTCCCTTTCAGCCGGTCCCACAGTTTGGTTTGGCGCCTCCCTTGGCGGTTCAGCTTGCGCCGTCCCAGCCTCGGTAGGCGTGGTTGGTGTTTTATTTTTTAAATTTGATTTTAGCTTCTCCATATAAGTCCCACGAGTAGCTAGGGATCTAAATTGTCCATCTACGCAGAGCCCCGCTTGCGTAGACAAGGCTAAAATACAACGGGTTTCGCCCGGTACCCGAGGTCCACCGTTTGCGACTGAGCTCCCCTCAGCCACGCATCCATCAGCACGGTCGGTTACACTTTGGATTAGGGTTTTTGGAGTCGAGGTTTTCTCCTCCAGGAAAAAGGGGGAAGGAAAGGGGGAATGTTGTGGTGGGGATCGGGTCTAGGTTGGGTTTTTGTGGAGATTGTGGAGTGGTAAGCTAGGAGAAGGGTAGGTGAGGGAGATGAAACTCGACTTGGGATTGGTTCGAGTTCACCCTTCCATTGTCCGGGTCCATGGATATGGATAACGGGCTATCCGCAACCTGCCCACCCGCTCGGTCGCTTTGGAAGAGAAGCGTGTCATCCGGGTAGGAGTTCCCCGCTCGCGTCATGAGGCCATTTCGTAGAAATGGTCAAACGTCACAAGCCGGGACCTCCAGCCCAGACACCCGAGTGGGGTACCTGGGAATTACGGGTGTAAGTAATGTTAAAAACAGGGTTACAATTTTAGCAGTGTATTATATTGTGTAATTTTTAACAGTTTTTATACAAATCCATGTCATAAACAGACTTCGCCGAAACATTATCATATTTCTAATTATCAGTGGTAATAAAAAAGTCGTTATGTGTATAATATTTTCAGTGTGTCATCTGAGGTCAGGCCGATATTGGGCGCGGTTGAAATAATGCTCGTTGGTGTAATGTGACCACTTCAAAGTTGTCACCCGCGCTGTCACGTTAAGGGCGCGTTGCACCAACCTACGAATCTTACGAATACAGAACGATCAACGTTAAATATGGAGCCGATAGCTGTCATGCCATGGAAACTTGACAAACTTTCCATGGAATCAGATTTTGCAACAATTTTTCAGGTGCAACCCACCTTATATGGCCCAAGCGAAGTAAGTGGCCTAACGCTTTTGGACTCTATTACTTGTCTGTTAAGGTATATAAGTGGTAGATCACTTCCCTGGCTGACTGTGCAGCCAGTCAACCAATTCGATTTCTGCGCATCATTGTACCTTTTCACAGTGACATTAATATGAGATCTCTTGCGGCTTTCATATAGATTTTCATTGTGAGAAGGTACGAAGTAGCCCATAAGTCAAAATGGTTGGCCGTACAGTCGTCGCGTTTGACGACACTATAACATTACTATAGCATTTCTATAACTCTCTGAAAGTGTCCGTGTCTATTTGAATATTGAAAGTATTGAAACGCCATAGTCCCCTGAACTCTCGCCGAACTACTACCAGAAGCATGCCACTAAAATATGTTGTCCAAGAGTTTAAAAAATTGCCTGACCTTTTGTCTGTATGTTACGCTATATATATTATAGAAGCCTGTAGGTATAGGAAGAAATAAAACAAGAAAAACATTTATTTGTATACAGAAGCGATTGACGTGTGGTTTGTTAACCAGAAACAGTGACTAGTGATTGACGTCAGAAAACAGCTGTTCTAATAAGAACAGCTGATTGCTCTGATAAGAGCAGTTTTGGTTTGTCCCGAAAAGGATAGTTTTATTATGAAGACGCCACGTATCTTCAAGAATATCTTCGGAGAGCACGGAGCACGAAGCGACAGCGACGCACGCAGTGATCTTCTCATCTCGACGGCCGGCGCGGGGAAAGGATCGAACTTCGCGCGCCGCATATATTTATAGCTGCGCGTGTCAGCGTTTCGCGCGCAAACTTATTTCTCTCTCGCTCGCGCGCTATCCGTCTCGCTCTAATTTTGTATTTTGTATTCGGCGTGATATCGTTATTAGTTGTAAGCTTTTTAGTTGTATATAGTTAGGCATTTTTTTAAATAAATTTATTCCAATTTCTACTGTCTACTGTGTTTTACTCAAGCAAGAAAGTCTCTCCAGCCTAGGACAAACCTCTGCCCAAGCTCTGCTCCAGCTATAGTAGCCTTCCTAAAGGCCTAACGTTTAACTCCGACTGTTCTGCGCGGCGCAAGAGAGGACACGTCAAAAGAAGTACCTAGTCAATTCTCAAATGACAATATTCTATGTGTCAACTAATACCACCAACGAACTTATAATAAAATCCCTACATTTAAATCTATTAGTGGAATTAAAATCACCCCATGACATAGATAAGGCATCCGTTATTACCAACATTTATGAATTCCCATGGCCACACCCAACTAATATGTCGCTATTGTTTTATATGTTGTGATTAAGTAAATTTACGTTTGTGGGTCATTAATTTCTATTTTTGCGTGTGATTGTTGATCTAAAAGGATTGAGGTGTGGTTTGTTGATGATTGGATGAAAATAGTGACTCGCCATTTTGTTAACTTACGGTACGGTAATTGCTAATGAGATAATTTTTGTTTTTTTTATTACTTATGGCACAAAGTAAATAGCGGCGGCGCGTGCCGGAGCAGAGAGTCCGCTCAGTACAAAGTGCCATTTTCGCCGCACGCACACAGACGTAACATTTACAGGCATTCTCGGTTGATTTCGGACGAGCTTAGTCGCGACTGTCACTGTCGCGTCGCGAGTGCTAGTTGTGCGCGCGTTGATCACTTGACGTCCCCGCCGCTACGTAGGTACTTTGTGTCACGTACGTCAAAATGAATAACCGATATTATTACAGTTGGAATATATTTTATTGTTTAAGTACAGCAAAAAACTGTGCCTACACTTTCTTCAAATTTTCAAACGATATTGAAAGGTAAATAAAACGGTTTTCTCATTTTGGTAGTTACAATACCTAGGTAGGTAGGTAATTTTTTGAAACTAGCATCTTTGATAACGACGATCAACCATTACACATTCATCTTATCGTTCGCAGGTAAAACGCCAGTATTTAAGTACTATGGTTTAGTTAAGTAGGTACCTAATTAATAAGGTATTTATATTCTTTGTTGGCGCTCTCAACCGCCGCCGGTCACAAGTCACAACTCGCAGCGGGTCACTTATCAATTTATTAGGGTTCCGTACCCGAAGGGTCAAAACGGAACCCTATTGGTGTCGCCCAGACGTCCGTCCGTCCGTCCATCGTCTGTCACAAAATTTGTTCCGAAGAATTTTTAGACTTCTCATTGACCTATGAACTTGAAATTTGGTGACAATGTTCAATATTACGTATATTTTAACAACAAATACTATTATATTGATAAATCATATTTTTGAGGTTGATGAACCCTAAATGTGCGAAGTCCGACTCGCACTTGGCCGGTTTTTTACCAAGATACGCTGGTTCATATTTAAATGTCATGTTGAAGAATTTTTATTATACCTACTCCTTTTTAAAATTCAGAATCAATACAGAAGCAACCCTGTAGTTTAGGTATGTATTTTCAAGAACGGCGGGAACGGACCTTCTGTATATTTTTTATTTTGTGGTGTCGAGCAATACATGCACATTGTCTATGTGTGCGTCAGCGTAGGAGCTATGATTTCACGTTGTCTATGTGTTCGTATGTGTCACAACTACGACAATGGCCAATACTTATTCAAATTCGAAGGAATTTGAATAAGTACCTAATTTTTGTATGTGTGTATATGATTTTTAATGCGCCAAGGAAGAACTTGTGGCAACAGGAGACGGTCTTAATGGTATGAGCAATCCCTTTCTATTTTTTAAATTATGTTGTATTTAGCTTATAAATAGATTACTTTGAAGCTGATTAAGATAAAATATTTGTGGAATTTAGGACATTTTCTGAAAATCAACCTATTGTTGACAGGTTATCCCGAATACATTGAACAAACAATTCGATTAAAGCCGCTCAACCAATCTCACTGGAGTGCAAACTCTTAGAGTATTCCAGTGGTAAAAAACCCGCGTAGTCGTGTTGGGTATTTCCCCTGAATTTTCCCCAGGCTACTCTCCTACCACGCACTTATTGGGCTTGGACCATATAGCCACAGTCGAATGCGCGACATGCGAAGTTTTTTCAAAATGGCGGACAAAGATTAAAATTGAAATTCCAAGCCTTTCACCTGAAGTTAAAATTGCTAGATCTATTCTCTAAGGTACCGGACACAACGAGTTATATATGGAGGTAGTTGAACAGTAATACAGATCCGTGCTCGAGGGATTGCGGGAAAGAGGAGTGACGGGAAAAGGATAAAAAACCTTAACGTGACGGCTGAAACTTACGTCGAGGTGTACGATGCAGTTCGATAGAGGTTATCGTAGATACGGCATTTTCTAAGGATGATTCATAGTTACTGGCAACCGTACTGTCTTCTCGAAGATCTCACGGTTCCAAATAGTTGCCATACGATAAATAAATAAATAGTTCGCTGCAATTTCGATTCAAGGGATTTGCAATCTGGAGCTGCTCCGGGTCAAACTACAGGCTCTTACACGACGGGGTGCTATTCCACTGACTACCTTAACTAAACAACAGAGCGCGTGCTATGCGGTAAACGGGATAGCATGATTCGGTGTTGTTTTGTATGTAAGTAAAGTACTATTAATTATTATGTGCCTGGGGATCATGATGTGTTAAAACCCGACTCGGATCACTGGGTTTTTCATAAAAACTTATGTACAACATATAACTTTGATATTTAATAACGACTGACACCATCGTGAGGAAACCAGTCTTATCTCAACAAGTTCTAGTTTTCACTCTCGGTTGAAAAGTCAGATGGCAGTCGCTTAAATTTGGTGCCTTCGCGGAATCTTAGGATTATAGATGTTTTGAGTACCTACTTGTGTAGATCTGAGTTATTCTTTAGACCAAAGACCGCCTGTTATTTTCCCGTTTAACCGCGTCTAGTTTAGATTGCATCTAAGATATGCATCAGCATTAGTGCATCTCCCATCGGGTTCACGGGCAATTCTCGTGGCCTATCCAAAAAGGAACGTCGGCCACCGAAGATGTTAACGTTCGGATTTAGTCGCTTTCGGGTTGAAAATATACTGCGCAGTGGAAACTATTTAAAATTGTTTCATTTTTCAAAATTAGAAAGTTCTTTCTAAAAATGTTATTTTTAATACTATGACGGTGTCAACGTCAAGTCAAACATACGACCTGCCTGGATAGTAAGTAAACACCGTAACTTATGGACGTTTGCGACTACAGAACATTTATAATCCTTTTCTTGATTTTAGGATTAGTTGTATGATAGCTAGAGTGGTCATCACACACTAAAGACTAAGTGTCTAAAAAACTGGTCGGGATCTTACTTCAGCCAGAGCCAAAACCTTCGTCTAGTTATATTAATATTATACATATTTCTATGTGTATCGAATACACAGAAACTCCGTATTAGGTATAGCTGTCGACATCACTGGAATAGCATTCGCCATTATGCAATGCTTCGAAACGCAATAAAAACGCAACTAAACCGCAGCGCAATTACGCCGAAATTCGGATACACTCGAGTCTAGTGTTGGCATATTCAAAATTTTCAATACGCACCGCTCCGGGCCAGGGTTTACCGTGTGAAATAGAGGTGGAGCGTTCTGCTAACACAAAATACACTTGCCATTTCCACTTCTGTACAGTTACTTTTATCTCACGAACACTGGTGAGTCATGGTCGTGTGTTGAGCTATACATACACATTGTTTATGTGTGCGGCAGCGTATATAGGAGCTATGAGTTCACGTTGCCTATGTGCTCGCATGTGTCACACTAAAGTTCCCGAGGTGGGATCAGTATGGTGTACATACTTAGTACGTACTCTGAAGTGAACTTACTGATGTCGCACAGATTCCCTCACTTGATACTAGCAGTATTACAGAAGACATGTCAAGATGTCACCTCAGGCCGGTCGCACATTGGATACGTTTTCGTACGAAATATACTCGTGCGAACACGCACGAAGCCGCGCGAACGATCCCGACCTTGAAATGACTACGGGACCGCGCTCACTGGATACGATTTGGTCGTATTCGCATCCAGTGAGCGCACTCCCGTAGTACTTTCAAGGTCGGGATCGTTCGCGCGGCTTCGTGCGTGTTCGCACGAGTATATTTCGTACGAAAACGTGTCCAATGTGCGACCAGCCTTATTTTGGGAGAGGTATAGACAATGCATCTCTTTCTTATTTCATCATTCGGTAAATTACCTATACATTACAAAATACCGCTGTCATAACGACATCAGTATTGACATCAGGGGTTGGCAACCTTTTAGCAGCTAAGGGCCACATTATACTCTCCCAAACAGGCCGATGGATGGCGATAAGACAGCGTATTTCCTTTGTTTTTAATTGAATTCTGTTTTCTTTTGTGAATTTTAAACAATATTTGTTTTAAATTTTTAATCAAAGTGAAAATTAAAAAATTATACACCACAGGTGGGAGTTGAACCCACGACCTCTGGAATCCGTCTATTGCTCTACCAATTGAGCCACCGTGGTAATCCCTTGTGATGGTGAATTTTTCAATCATAAGTCTTCTAATTAAGCCTTATTAGGGGGGTTTCATTTTTCAATTTTCACTTTGCGCATCCGACGCATCCGCTTGACAAACATTTAATATTTGTTTTGTATTGAAAAGTACAAGCTGTAGCCGAGCGGCAAGACACGCCAATTTCAATCTGGTTAGAATGCAACTGGGAAAACGCTAGGATGACATAAAACATAGGACAGATATAGACAAATACAGGACATACGATGATCTATTGTAATAGTACACGTGTGGCTCGCCGCCTCACGCAGCAATGTGTCCCTCGCATTACCAAAGTAGGCAGGGGATGATATCAAAAGATTCCTCATTAAAAATGAACGGCCGATATGTCGAGATGTGCCGTGGATTATATGTCGATGGCCGCCATATTGAATGTGCGAGTTTTTGAGCTGACGACGCAGATAAATCTGGAGTCATACTTATCTAACGTGCTCTCTGATGCAATCGGACGCCAGACAGTATGATCCGTCAAGTCATGGTCCGTTAAGTACATCAGATGAATGTGAACCTAACTTTATGAAATGTATGACACATCATGTGTGGTAATTATCATTGTAATAGGCGTATTTTCGGAAGGAATTAATTGACTGACTTTTGCTTTCGGCGTCTCTTCTCCGGCAGTGGTCATTTTCTTCGAAACGCTAGTAGATTTTAACTTGTTAAAGTGTCATTAAAGAGAATAATAACAAGACAGGCAAAGCAGGGTCTCCGCACATGTGATGAGAATAGGAAGGTTGCCCTCTCATATCAATTCCTAAACTATTACAATAGGTACTAAAATCAGGCCTATAAAAGAACTCAGCCATAACATTAACTAAAAAAGAAACATCTTCCCTTTTTAGAACAATGAGACTAATTCTACACTATACAGTAGCTCTAGTATAAGTTTTTTCGCAACATTAACTAATTCGAACGCGTTTGCGTTTTGTCTCAAAATGTATGAAAGTGGTATGAAAACGGGAACAGCGCCTCTGGTGGTCACTAGTGGAAACTAACACAGCGAATATAACATTTGTTGCTAACCGATGAACGCGCGTATTTCAAACTCGGTGAGAGCGTTTTCATACATTTTGAGACAAAACGCAAACGCGTTCGAATTAGTTAATGTTTCGAAAAAACTTATACTAGAGCTACAAGAACTTCGAAAAACCTTTAATGAAACATGAAAAATTCAACGTACATACAAACGCCAAGTGATTCGCAGCATGTCATGCTACCCAAACCTGTAAGGGCTAATCCTTCAAGGGATATCGTGTCACTTAAGCCCGTTTTCGTAAGCGGCATATTCTCTTTGACTGGTTTCTGATAGGCTTGCAAGTTTAATGTTCTGCTAAGGGACGTGCGTGATCTTTGATTTTAACTTCGGAGGGAGTATACGAAATAATAAAAATTAATTTAAGAATTTAACTTCGGCGGAAATAACCTTTCATTAGTATGTATAAACCTCATATTAGTGTGTATTGTTATATAGTACTACTTAGTATTTTGTTTTCGTTTGTTTGTTTCGCAATAAATACATATATTCACCTTATAAACTTCCAAATTTTAATGAGGGTGAAATAATAAATATAATATTAGTACTTACAACGGTTTAAATACTATATAAATATTCAAGTAAACTAACTAAGTATTGAGTTATGTAAATTAACAATTAGATATATTATATTAACTATATTACATCCTTTTATAATTATTAAAGAGTACCTAGGTAATAGGTTAAATTATTCCACTGTACAAGTTAAATATAATACTTCTATTAAAAAATAAAAACCGACTCCTAACTAAAAAGTAAAAATAACTAATTGCGTAAACTTCAATTAGCTCAAAGACTTTATTTATTACGTTTCTTGTTGAATAATGTAGGAAGGTATTGTAATTTTTGAAGTCGGAGCCATCCAGAAAAAAAAACTAAAGTTGCCGAAATGGCAATACCTTCCTACATTGTTCAACAACAAACGTAAAGTCTTTGAGCTTACTTAAGAAAATACTTAAAAAGCTGTAACTGTCCTTTCAAATTACAATGACACTTCACCATCGCCTATTCAAACAAAACATAGAGAAGGCTTATCAACACCAACGGCCATATTAGAAAAACTTCATCGGAAAGCTGTTACCACATCGCCGTCACTGCGATTAACAAACCTAACCTAGGATCTTACTACATTGCTTTAAAGCTCAAATTCCAATTAAATCAAGTTCAGTAACCGCAGATATAAAGCGGTACGGTTGTAGTTAATATTGACTCGCGAACAGTGAATTTTGTTGAGAACTTTTCTCATTTGGCTTCGTACTGGAAGGACTCGGCCTTTCGCTGCCGGTATGAATTAGATATCACTGGGAAACCGATAAGCTGTATAATGCAATAACTTTTTAAAGGGAGCGTTGGCGGGGCAGGTGAGTATGCAAAAAAGATCGTTGATTTTTTTTATAGGTGGTTTTATAGGTGGTGGGTTGGTGGTGACACCACCAATAATGGACAAGACCCAATGATTTACATTAACTCTTATGTAAAAGAAAATAAGAGTCATCCATTTTTTATAGAACAACCAATTTAAAACCGTATGATCTTTGAATAAGGGTTGAAGTGTCCATTATTGGTGCTTGTTCTTAAAGTGTCCATAATTGGTGGTGTCACCCTACGCCGGTAGCAAACGGTGACAAACAAAAGTAAAAATTCTAAAGTTGTTACCAATAATATTTGGCTAAGATCAACTTTCGTCCGTCTTTTTTTTTTAAATACATACAGATGAATAGTAAAAATAACCAAAAAAAGTTTAACGGTACATACCTAGTCCATTCCACAAATCAGTTTTTCCTCATCTATCATCATTTTACTCTCTCATCTTTCATTGAGGCCCAGAATCGCCAAATTCACTCAGAAATAATCATTTCATCAGGTTTTTGAGAATTTAGCCGCCCGTGCCCTTCGCGGGGACTAAATTCAGATAGACACAGCTTTAAAAAAAAACATAAAGATGAAAAAAAGAAGGAGTATGACCATAGAAAATTATGACATCTAAATATTAATATTCCCCTAATAACTTCACAACAACCAAGTGTTTTTGACGTATCATAAAAAGTTGCTAATTTGATTATCTAATAATCAGCCGTTTTTGAATCGAAGCAGTAGGTATCTCTGCTCGCATATGAAAGAGGTCAAAAGTTTATATTCCCTTGACTAAATGTAATAACTTTTGATGTTTTCATACGCCAAGCTACAGCAAGCATAAGGCTCACTACTACAGCTCGCTCGGTACCTAAGTAACTACACAAACAGACACCGATGACTGATCAGCGATCCTGATCAGATTAGTGAAGAATTCTTGCAAAACCACTAACAATACTTCTTTTTTGTGTTCATTGCTATCACAAAGTTTGTTTACAAGATATTTCAACGCTACTTGCAATATTGTATACATGGGATCACTATTTGCTCTCCGTTTATGAATTCCGCCTTACAATGTAAATTAATCCACAATACGCTAAAAGGCCGCTAATCCATCTAATATGGGCCAAGAATGGGCCATTTTAAGCTGTGACGGATCAGCATTGTCTTGGGCCACAATGAGGCGTAATATCTTATTGTTTGGCCCCTGGCCGAAGGTAACCCATATATTCGTCCCATTATGTGATCTTGAATAACGCCCCCTGAGATACTTACGGAGGGGAAAGCTTGGAAAACATTCTCATCTAAAATTATGTAGGTACTCTCCTCGTGGTAAAATTAGTGATGTATATATACCTACAGCAAGTTATCAAAATTGTGTTTCACAAAACAATATTTTACATTTATTTTAATAAAAAAAAATACATCAAAATAAACAACATATTGCTGACTTAAAATAAAAACGCACGAGTAGATAACTATAATTATTTGCTGGGCATTAAAATTTGTTAAAGGAACAATATGTTGTATTTTGTGTTGTGTTGGGGTGTTTATGTTGTGTATTGTGTGTGTGTGTGTGTGTGTGTGTGTGTGTGTTTGTGTTATGTATTATGTCCTGTACTGTGTTCTTTTTGAGGTGTGCAATAAAGAGTATTTGTATTGTATTGTACACAGAATTCTTAATTATTGCTCTGCTATACAAAATTCCACTGAGGTGACGTGAACACACACAGCTATAGGATCGACATAGGAAATGTTGCCCTTCCCTCGTCCTGTTTGCTCGTTCTCGCTCGTTGCTCGCTATCCTTTCTAGCAATACATCACGCACCCAATTCTACAATTAAGATTCCTCAGTTCATTGTAATTACACCTATGCGGGTTTCTTAATGAAGTTAACGGGAATTAATTATTCCAGGGAACTTAAATTAATTTTGGTTATGGACGCTAAACGCTAACTCGATTGTCTATGGCTTATATGAGAGTAAAGATTATAGGAAACTAGTTTTATTGTAGGCGTAGAATTTAATTGCTATTCGTCTATTTAAGACGCTTACCTAGTAATCGCTCACCATACAAACTTCAGCCCCCAAGCAAGGGATGATTTCCGCGATCAAAAGTATATTCCATGGCCTTCCCCGGGACTCAAACTATCTCCATACCAAATTTAATCTAAATCGGTTTAGCGATTTAAGCGTGAAGAGGTAACGGACAGACATACAGAGAGACAAACGTTTTTTGGTAAGAATTATATTTTTGAAATTATAGTTGTTTATAGGCGTCGTTCCTGATGCAAGGGTGTCTATACGGTATTAAACCCCTAGTCAAATCAGCAACTTTTTATTAAATGTCAAAAACGATTTGGTAATAGGTATAGATTTTATTTTATAGAATAAATAATTACAAATTAGCAACAATAAAAAAAAACTTAAACTAAATATTTACAAAGTATAAAATTAAAACTACAAATAATAAATTTGGCTGAGATCGCCGTCAATGGGCAGTGTGCCCAGAAGGCTGGCTGCATTGCCACGTTGAATGGCAATGCTTATTCGCTGAGCGAAATATTGGCCAGCCTTCTGGTCACCGGATGTG
Organism: Cenopis cana; assembly: GCA_951800055.1. NCBI lineage: Eukaryota > Metazoa > Arthropoda > Insecta > Lepidoptera > Tortricidae > Cenopis > Cenopis cana. The sequence continues at coordinate 7,124,688 of OX637492.1, read as the reverse complement.
TCTATTTGTTAATATGAAGTTTGTAGGGAAATACTGTCTTAGTGACGTCACTAAGACAGTGTGAGTAGGTTTGTTCAATTAAGCGTCCTTTTTAAATCTTTATGCTTATAAAATCTTTCAATTCGCTAAAATAAATTAATAATTGATGTTTTTCGAGTATTTTCGTTAGATCTTTTATTAGTCAAGTAAAAAATAATTTATTTTTACCTTAGTTTAATACCCTATTGCGATCCAACGCGGTAATGCGGCAAGCGTGATGGGCACCTTTTCATCCGAAACGACACGAGGCGCGCTATTTTTTGACATGTAACCTTATTTTGTTGTATATTATAAATAAATAGATATTCAGTCTATTAAAATGTGAATTGATACAGGGTTTGAACTCTGAAGAATCTTCTACCTGCAATATGCCTAAGTTACCTAACAAAATTAAGCACTGACCGGTATGCACTCACTCAATGGCGACAGATAAACCGCACGCGGTTTTCGCTCGCTTTTTTAGAATTGATGTGAGTAGTATTAGGTAATGTTTTGGAAAAAAAAATCCTTTCTTATTTACACAGTGCCCTCTACCAAACAAATGGCATTTGTTTCAGTAAATAAACCAAATAAACAAGTGCACTGGTAACAAAGCGGCGCGAGGTTGATTTTTATTCATTTGGCCTCGCCGGCCCAGGAGACATATTGGTGCCTTGGACGGGGAAATTGCATTCTGTGCCCCTAATAATTCCTTTTCACGCAATGTTTTATAGTGCGGTGGGGTTTTATTTTCGCTAGTAGTGTTTGAGACCAAATTAAAACGGCTGGGGCGCGTGGGGTACGTACTTTAACTATATCGTGCACGGCCTTAAATGTACCATAGTTCGCACCTGGAAACCAGTACCTTATCGCCGGGTACTGTAAGTGTATTTTTATATTTTACTTTTTATAGAAATAATACACAAACCTAAGGAGAAAAATTAATGAGGTGAATAATAATCTAAAACGGTATGTGTTACTATCCTCTAAATCGCTACCACCGGGCAGAGTAGCCATATCGTCTTAATTAACAAAATATTTCATAATTTCCAAAAGTCTTAATTCGAAAACCATTTCGGTAAAAACGTGTGAAGTACACAAAAAACATTTTTTTACATTTTTTTCTCCGTTAATTTGGAAAAAATCGCAAATTACTGTAAACCGAAAGTTGACGTCATCTTCCTCGCTGTATTCAGGGAGACCTTAGTACAGAGTACCTACAGACAATCGCTGCTCTGGAGTGGCTCTGGATTCTTGTTGGGAAGATGACGTCATATTTTACTTACGCCCTTTTGGAATGACCTACTTTTCAACGTGTTTTTTTTGTATGAAATAATGAGTTAAATTGAAAAAGAAAAAATACGGGTGGCTTAAATTTTTACCTATCGACTACGCGATGATCGCGCGTAGTCGCGTTTGTTATAGGACGATCCCTTTAGGGCACCTATTCGAGTTCAACATATTCGCGAATTTCACTCGCGCGATCGCACGATCGCTCGATCATCGCATTGTATTAGGACGATTCCATAGAGCTGCCCGCGTTGCCTCGCCACTGGCAATGCCCATTCGCTGTGCACCGAACTCATTATCATCTGAAATCATTAAAAATGAACTTCCCCACCTCGCAGATGTCACAAAACACGCTGTATAACGAGTCATTTGCTCCCATGTCCTAGAGTATGCTCTTCAATTTTTATCTGACGTCCGACCACTTAAGCCTAGTTTTTGTTAGGATATGCACTCATTAAAGCATTGCGAAGCATGAGGCGTGCATTCGTGATATGTTTTTATGGATTGCTAGTTGTTAATGTAATTTTAAACATGATTTTTGACTTTCACTATTTTAGAAATCATCATCATAATAATGAATGGGTAGATTGATAGGTAGGTATACGCCTGCTCAGGCGTGGTCTGGCGTAAAGCATCGATTACACCGAACTACATGCACTAACTGGTGGAGGGGAGTTAAAGCATTTCACTCATTAGAGCGAGATAGTTTAACTCTCCTCCACTTGTTTGTGCACTAGATATAGTTCGGTGTAATCAATGCTTTATTAACGCCGGACATCTGTCATTTCCATACATTTTATAACCTAAAAGTCACTTGTAGGTTTTAGGTTATAAAATGTATGAAAATGAATGAAAAATATAAAATGTATGAAATTCCGTAGTCGTCTACCCGTTACATTATGTGGACTAAAAAGTTCGCAAACTTTTATTTACTATGTTTTTGACAGAATTAACAGCATTATCTAAGGTATCAATGGAAATTGTACGAAAGTACATTTCTGAAGTTCGACTTTTACTCGTTAACTAGTAATGTCTACTTAGCTGTGATAGTTTTCCTTTTAAATTCATCGTATATACTATTACCATTTTTTTCACATGCCTAGTAGCCACCGTTTAGCTGGCAGGGAGGGGGGGGGGGGGACACTTGACCATAACAAAAATTATCACTTCAAAGCTTAATATCACGCCAACCAATTCTTTAATCAAAAAATGCTTTTAGAAACCTTATAATATTTTTGAAAGAGCTATTCAATGATACACCACACGATGGGGTTTGGAAGAAAAAAAAAATTGCACCACCACTTTACATGTAGGGGAAGTACCCTAAAAAAAATTTTTTTTTAAGATTTTATTCTACCGTTTTGTTGGCGTCATTGATATGTATACTCATGCCAAGTAACAGCTTTGTAGTACTAACGGTTACTGAGAAAAACGGGGGTCGGACGGACGGACGGACATGGCGAAACTATAAGGGTTCCTTGTTTACTACGGAACCCTAAAAATAGGCCCCGGCCCTGATATTGCCGCGGTGTAGGTGAAAAAGCTGTGATGGATAAACAATTTCAGATCACTACCGGGTTTATAGTGTTGTATTAGGTATATATTTATAATCGAAAAAAATCCGACCGCAATCTACCAATACTTTCACCATCATCATCAGCGCAGCACGCTATAGCAATCCTTCAACACACAACGATAGTGTACCGTACCTATCTATAGACAATAGAAGAGTTGTCTACGGCACGCCTGCATTCAAATTCTACTCGCTCCCGCTGAATACGTAAAGCGCTAGAACCTAAAAGAAAGCGCTCGATGTTTCAACTTGAAAAAGGAACGTGCATTTGTTTCTTTTTATTTCTGAACCGTGATCGTTCGATTTTTAAATTTACGCTTTCTTTGTTTCCTCTAGGTTTGAAAAAGGAACAAGTCGTTGATTGGTCCAGTTTGTGGGTGTTCTTTTGTTTTCTTACAGGTTGTTCGCAATTGGGAAGCCAATTGTTATCGTGGTATTTTTGGTAGGGCTATTCTGAGAACCGGCTAATATTTTCATTTACTGCGAGTTATATTATAATTTAAATATTTTGAATTGTATTATTATAAAAATTATAGGAGATGACTTCAATCCGTTGCTATATATTTATGCCAGAGGTGGATACCTATACCTGCATCTTGTCAGTTTAAACATTTGCTGTTGCCCATATTCATAAATAGGTTAGTAAACGCCCATCAGACCTATTTTACTTAAAAGGCCATGAAAATTCGTTTGCCTTTATCCGTGTCATTACCATTCGCGTTAAAAAGAGACAAAACACATTTTAGGTAACAGAAGGTTTGTTACTTAAGTTGTATGAATAGTGGAGTTAAAATTATAGGTATTAGCTTATTTATCATCATGATCATCATCATCAGCCTATATACGTCCCACTGCTAGGCACAGGCCTCCTCTCATATGAGAGAGATTGGGCAGTAGTCCCCACGCTGGCCCAGAGCGGGTTGCGGACTTCACATACAACTTTGAATTTCTTCGCGGATGTATGCAGGTTTCCTCACGATGTTTTCCTTCACCGAAAAGCTAACCGCTATTCCGTACGTAAGTTCCGAAAAACTCATTGGTACGAGCTGGGATTCGAACCCACGACCGCCGCTTGACAGCCGCATGCTTGAACCACTGGGCTACCGTAGCGTAGCTTATTTATACCTACATTTAACCTTGCCGCTTGTTGGGTTACCTACTATGTATGCATGTATATTCAACTACCCACATTCAAAACCAAACGCGTCCCCGGAACCATAGAGTTCGAAATTTAAAATTCAAAGAAACAATATCGTTCGTGCATAGTCTATGCCGTTTGCAGCGGGGTATTTTACGAGGGCGCTGGGAAATGCGACAGATACTTGTTCGAGAGAAAAATGGCGGCGATTTATTGTCAGAATACATGTTTTTATAACGGATTGGAGTCGGAGTTTAAATTAAGTTTCAATGAAAGAAGTTAAACGTTGACAGTCTTATATGAAAATTCATTACTTCTAAACTCTTAACTATTTGTTACATCTGTCTAGATATAACAGAAAAAAATCGAGTAATTAGGATATCACGGGGACGAAGCTCTCAAGTGGATCTGATACGATTTTCTTCAATCTTTGACAATCACGTTACATGTCTTTCAAGATCGGCGCGGTAATCAAGTTCATCACTTATAAAAAATCTTATAGGTAACTTCATTTGTAGGTTTCCGTATTTAATGTAGGTACTCTTATCTGTAACTCCCTTCTGTTTACACTCGAAGGGAAGTATCGACATAATGCCCATTCAAATCCTGAAATATCCTTCAAATTGTAAGTGTATTGAATAAAATTGAAGGTGCCCCAAGGGCCCGATTGGCCGCTGTCCAAAGGGCTTTTAGAAGAAGGGATAAAAACGTATGTTCACGTTCAACATCAATAATATTTGTAAGGGTTAGTCATGAGGGTCAAAGATTTGGAAAGATTTCCGTTGGGGTTAAGTATTAGATCAGATAAAGTTGACCTTGTTTTTGACCTTGTTCGTTAGTGAAATATGTATTTATTCTAACGCTATATTAATTTATTATTAGTATAAGTTTGTTATTGTTCCTAATTTAATGTTTCTTTATTTAAATATATACAAGTGATACTGTAAATAGGGTAAATCGCCAGTAACTGGCCACTTAAGCTACGGCACCTAAGCACTAGCCACGGAATTTTTGCAGTGAAGACCGCCTTCAATAAAATAAAATACATGAAGTCAGCTCTAAACCCAGTTCAACTTTATTTATTTAATTGCAGAAATACCTACCAACAATTATTTGCTTGGTGTATATTTTTGCGAAGTGGCCAGTTATTGGGGGGTGGCCTGGTGGTGATTTACCCTATATGACATTTATTAACCTTAATTTTTTTGTTACTTAGTTCCTAACTAATAATTATAAATTTCGCGCGCGCGGTCGCAGGGGCCCGCAGGATGTGGACAGCCCATTGGCCGATCGTTGTGGCGCTCTCTGGGTGAGGCCTCTGCCCAGCCGTGGACGTCCTTCGGCTGGTGATGATGATGATGAATTTTGAAATTCAGTATTCCTAGCTCATACGCAATTCGTCCGGGTGATAACTTGATTATCAATTTTTTCCCCCAAACCACGAACGAACGAATTCATCCTCACGGTGAGTGTATCGAAATAAAAAGTTACCTACAGTACCCTTACCATGAGTTTGCAATGTTTGCATTACCGTACTCGCTAGCGACTGCGTAAACGATTTAGTATGGCGATTCTTAGTTCTATTACGTAACCGCCAGAGGCGCTGTACGTTTGTCCATACTAAATCGTTTACGCAGTCGCTAGCGAGTACGGTAATGCAAACATTGCAAACTCATGGTAAGGGTACAGTACGTCTAAAAGTTGTCTAACTATAATATAACCCATCCACAACCAAGACACATCGAATATTCATCAAAATATACAATTTTCTTCAGTAATTTATATAATTTACGTAAAATTATACACTAAAACCAAAGGGCAAAAAATGCGTAAGTACATTTTGTATGAAAATATACAGACTGTACCCATTTTATTTCCTCTTGAGTGTATTAGTGATAAAGTATCCTAATTTATCAATAGTCATTTGTTTATAACAGACTTAATATAGCAGCCAATTACTTATAATGAACGAACTCACTTATCTTATCTAATAGTAGTTGTTATGTATGTAGTCTGATTGTGAGTCTCAGCTAGTCTAGGTTTAGTGAACCGGCTACAAAACTTCCAGTAGCTAGATTCCAGTCACACCTCAGATTCGGTTCAAGCCGCTCAACCAATCTCACTGAAGCGCAAACCCTTCTAGAGTATTCCAGTGTGTAAACAGCCCGCGTGGTCGTGTCGGAGGTTTCCCCTGGATTTTGCCCAGGCTACTCTCCAACCGCGCACTTCTATCGCTTTATTGGACCCGGGTTATAAAGCCACAGTTAGGGTAAAACAAAAGATTTGTATGACAGTGGACAGTAACTTTAAATACATATGTACCTACTCATATAAGTGCTCAAACTTATCTGCTTATATATGCAGAGGGCCTACCGCGAACCGTCTTCTTCTCTCTAGGAATATAGATAAATTTAGGTACCTTGTTTTCGGGTCGCGGTAAGCCCTCTGATAAGTTTGAGCACTTCTTTATAGGTATTAAGCTTCATGCATATTCAGATACGTACTGTACGTGTACATAAGATAGCTCATATCAGTAGGTATGTATGTGTCATTGTGACTACGATAACACAACGCGCACGCTTATCAATCCATTCGCTATGTTAGTCGTCTGGTGCTAGCCGCGCTAAACAGTAGCCATGAGTTTCTCCGGTAAAGTTGTCTTAGTGACCGGCGCCAGCTCCGGTATAGGTGCAGGCGCAGCGATTCGGTTCGCCAAGGAAGGAGCGCTAGTAGCCCTCGTGGCTCGCAACGAGACCAAGCTCACCAACGTAGCCCAGCAGTGCGCGCAACACGGACCACCACCACTCATCATCAAAGCAGATCTCGCCGACCAGCAACAAGCAAGCACCATCATCCAAAAAACAATCGACAAATACGGCAAGCTGGACGTCTTAATCAACAACGCTGGCTTTACGAAACCGGGCACTTTACTAGAAGGCAACATGCTAGATGCATATGACGCTATCATGCAGACAAATGTGCGGGCGGCAATCCACCTTACAACCCTCGCTGCTCCCCATTTGATAAAAACAAAAGGCAACGTTATCAACACGTCCAGTGTCGGGTCTCTCCATACCCCTAAATTACCAACACAAGCTGCTTACTGCATCTCCAAAGCGGCGTTGGACCATTTTACCCGCTGCGCTGCTTTAGAACTGGCTCCGTCTGGCGTTAGAGTTAACAGTGTAAACCCCGGCCCAGTAAAGACTGATATAGCGGAGAATGCCGGGGGAAACGCAGACGCTTTTTGGGAGCTGATGAAGAATAGTACCGCCCTCAACCGGATTGCGGAGCCAGAAGAAATAGCTGATCTCATGTTATTTTTGGCGAGTGACAAGGCACGGAGCATTACTGGTGCTATTTACGTGTCCGATAATGGATATTTGCTGAAAAATTAGAAATCTTTTATATTGAGTCATTAAGATATACGAGTACCTAATGTACTTGATTTGCCTGTGCGTTTCAAAGTGCAAGTTAAATGTGTATATAATTGCTACTTATTTAGTATTCTTTGTAATAACAGTAATAAAAAGGTTATATGTATATATATGATGAATCCTCTTTTTATCAAAATATTATATTAGCGTATAAGTAGTAGTAGGCATGTATACTTACCCACCCTGTTTCGATATTTTTATTACTGTTGTTATTTATAATTAATGGAACTACAGATTTGTTAGTTTATCTCAATACATACATACATTTTTGTACACAACCGTTTGCTTCCTCAATAAAAGAATAAAAAAAATATAGTGTCGTCTCTTTCTCTCTTTCAGCATATTTGCGTCCACTACTGGACATATGCCTCTTCCAAGCCTTTCCATTTCGTTCTGGACGTAGCGGTTCTGGTCCAGGTTGGCCCTGCCGTCTTCCTGATGTCATCCGACCATCTGGCTTGCGGCCTTCCTACGCTACGGCTTGCCGCTCGAGGTCTCCAGGGCAGAACTCGTTGGCTCCATCCGTCGTCGTCTCTTCGGCATATATGACCGGCCCATTGCCATTTTAGTTTTGCCACCCTCTTGCCAATGTCGGTGACTTTGGTGCGTTGGCGGATGACTTCATTTCGCACTCTATCTCGTATAGAGATCCCGAGCATTGCGCGTTCCATCGCTCCGTAGTGATATAGTGTCGTAGATGATAAATATTATTATGATAACGATTATAAAATACATGAGCGCGAACCAATTTAACTCATTATTAGATATATTTAAAAAAAAGTAAGATTGTAGAAATCATGAGAGCGGCGCAGAAACGAAAATTAGAGCGGTCTTTAGGGGAGGCTATATATGTACAAATTGGATCTCCTTCGGCAATGCAAATTATTACCACGTTTAACACGATGAATTTAGTAATTATAACCCAAATTGCACCTACTTATAGTAGGTACATTTAGCAAAATATTAGTGGCAAACCTCTGTTCAAAATCTTGTATGAAGGTGGGGTCGATAAGTTTACGGCCAGCTAATTTGGGGACATTTTGGTTGGGGACACATACAACTTTGAATTTCTTCGTATGCATGTTTCCTCACGATGTTTTCCTTCACCGAAAAGCTAACAGTAAATATCTAATGATATTCCGTACATAGGTAAGTTCCGAAAAACTCACCTTATATACCTACCTTATCTACCTTATAGCGACCTTATATACTTACCTAAATTTCTTGAATAGGTAGGTATACGTTATATTTTGGCACGAATTGTTTACTTAAGGTTTAGTAAGTCGTAAATACTTACATTACTTATAGTCTGTTTTAGTAAAAAGCAATTATTTCATTGTTCGCAGCCGCCAGATACAAATTGGCCCGACCACAAGAGGTTGAATCTTAGCTAATATTTGTTTACAATTTAGCCGCGAGTGGCGATGAACGCAAATAATCCCGAAGAATATTGATACTGAAGGTAAATACAAAGAGACTATTTAACGAATTCTTTATAAAATAGGACTTACGAAAAGTTATGGTTATATAAAAGTATCTTTATCATATGATATCATTTATTGCATAAACATGTGTTTACATACAATACAATCCAATACATTGGTGTTAGGATACAATTTGTTTCAACATGTACAGTCAAGGGCATAAATATGTATATGTCGCAGGCAAATCGTATAATCCGCCGTATTACATTATGGCTAGGCGTTTTACAAAACAGAGCTGTTTTGTATTACGGCGGATCAACGATTAGGCAGATTGAATATGGCTGATGGAAAATCCGCCGAAATGTGTTCGGCGCTTTGCATTATTCAATTCGCCTAGTCGTAATGTAAAAAAGCGGTTTAGTCAGATTGTATAATTCGCCGTAATACATTACGGCTAGCCTTTTCACAAAATAGCGTCGCTTTAGCTGTCACCTCCTTCACAACTTTTAGTTCCCATTTTTAACACTCGCAGCGCTGTTTAGCAACGACAATCCGGCCATTTTGTAAAACGGCTAGCCGTAACGTAAAACGGCGGATTATGCAATCCGGCAAGTACAATCCGGCTAAACGTGAGCCGCCATATTGTAGAACGTATTGCAATGACGATCCGGCTAATCGTTAACCCGCCTTATTACAAAACGGCTCTGTTTTGTAAAACGGCTAGCCGTAATGTAAAACGGCGGCTGTATTATACAATCCGGCTGCGACATGGTGAAAAAGTGTATACATATTGGTGCCCTTGACTGTACCCTTTCGGGCACAGCAATGTACATGCCTCATAGCTCTGCCTTTAATAACGACTTCAAAAAAGGAAGAGATTCTATGTTCATTAAATTAACACATAAACTAAAGGCGATATCTTAAAGATATCCCTGCTATCACTAAAACAACTGGAACCGCGGCTCAGGTATTAGTAGGCTATACAAAGTCAGATGCTACGAACACCGGGCCGCATTCCAGCGGGGATCTATAAAGCAGCGCTATCTCTGGCGAGCGTGGGCGCCCCTGAATTGTATCTGTGTAAATACAGCCACGGCGATTTACTTTTCGGTAGATAAATGTTATGGAGATTAATATTTTCTTTACTGTTATTCTAGAAGTAAAAGCCACTTTAGCCGAATGTAACCTACGTACGTGGCTTTTACTCTGGACGTCATGGTTTTGAGCCTCTGGTACAGTCGAGTTCATTAATAAATAAACGTTCACAAGGTTCAATTATGTTTGTGTGTAATTTGTTCCGCCGATGGTCTCGTTTACGGCCTTATTCATTCATAAATGCGATCGAATAAAAAAACGGCTTTAAAAAAATTGTATCTGCAGTTCTACACAGTCCTACACCTATATAACTACTCTGTAAAATGTATGTTGCTTTTAAAATCTTCCACAAAGTATTCTATTTTCAGAACTGCTGATACTTTACTAAGAAAATCTTTAAAACCTAATAAAACTGAGACACTATTCCCATTATCGTAAGGAAGCAGTTAGCAAAAAGTTAGGGTAAGTGCTCCTGTAATGGGGCCGCTAATAACGCGCGTAAATATCGCCAACGCGGGCTTAATATTAAAACGGCCATACAAACCTTCCGTTAACACGTCACTGCTTAAGATGGGTTTACATGTTTTCATAATTTTCGCTTTAAGTTGTATTTATTTTTACGTAAGAGCACAGCAGAATATATTTATACATAGTCTTTGTACATGTGTTAGTTTGTTTATCTTCTGGCTCCTGTTCTCCTCTCAATTGCTCAAAGGTCGGCGAGATCCTTTAGTGATAAAAGTTCGCCTTTGTACAAAAATAACCTAATTTGTCTGTATTTTTTACCTGTTTTTTTGTGTACAATAAAGTAATTACATATATACATTTCGTGCAGCATTATCCCGCTCATATTTGGAGCAGCCTAACTAGGGTAGTACCACCACCTTACCAGCCATAATGACACCACTACTTAGTCTTTAGGTATGTGGTGTTGTGTTCCTTGTTCTGGTAGTGAAGATCGCCAGAGCTCCTTAGAATTCGCTGTGTTGAGAGTGAGGAGCCTGCATTTGTCTCTAGATAAATCCTCAAGTCAATAAAGAGTCGGCAACGTGCTTGTGATGCGACTGGAGCCGCAAGCATCCAAAGACTTCAGTGTCTGGTCATCAATCTGGCCGTAAACTTGTTCATCATCATCATCATCATCCTCAGCCTGTAGTCGTCCACTGCTGGACATAGGCCTTCCCCAATTCGCGCCACCACACCCGGTCCTCAGCTCTCCGCATCCAACCGCTTCCCGCTACTCTCTTCAGGTCGTCGGCCCACCTGGCGGGGGGTCGTCCCACAGGCCGAGTCGTTCGCGGTCTCCACTCCAGAACTCGTCTGCCCCATCGGCCATCGGCTCTTCGACAAATATGCCCCGCCCACTGCCACTTCAGCTTGCTTATCCTCAGTGCTATGTCGGTAACCCTGGTCGGTAAACTTGTTGTCTACAAAAAAAACAACAGAACGGGCTGCACTCCGGGAGTGCCGACAGAAGTGAAAACTCAATGACATGATAAAGAAGTTTTCACTTAATATATTTTTGATAACAGCGCCACCTACGAACAATACAAGGCACTAACTATACAGAACGCTGCTGTCGGTTGTAACTTAACACGGTAAACCTGCACTGTGAGAAACGCTTGTTTGTTCATAGGTGGCGCTGTTACCAATATCCATCTTCTACAGGTCACGTGTCCATCTTACGATATTAGGAGGGGTCAACTGAGCTGGTCTTACGATCTGACGGTCACGTGACCCAGACGCGAGTTTAACATTTTTTCCCCATCACTAAAAATGCACAGCGCCGCTAAAGAAGATTTCACTTCAAAAAACTTTGTTTTACTCCGACTAGCTGTCTCCGCGGCTTCGCTTGCATTTCTAATAAGTAATAGACAATACGTACGGAAGTCCCACTGTTAACAAATCCCCAATTTATAATAGGTATAAATAACAAACTTTGACCACACCAAGCGAATGACGCGACTACGCGACCGTCTGGTAGCAATGCGCAGCAGCCACTGAATAGACCACCTACGGAAGTACTTGCAACGGCGCGGCGAGAGTGAGAACCCCCTGCCATATTTATCACAGAGAATAAGCAATGCAAGGTACCTACTAAAAAATAGTATCTACACTCGGAAGCAATTAAGACGGATCGGTTAAAAAAACGATACGGAAATGTACCCATTTTATTTCCTCTTGACTATATATAAGATTTCACCGCCATGTACGCCTACGCTAAGCAAGACGCGATACAGCGCGGGTCATCGCAAACAAATGAGCGGTGTAAATCCACCCGTATCGCAGCCTCAACCCTTACCGGTCGTATGTAGCCCCTAGTGATGTTGCCTTAGTCTTTAAACTGTTATGGGTACTTGGAAAGTATCATTCAGTGGATTAGGTACGGCTTTATAATATAGGCGGAACGAAATTTACTTAGATAAAGTACCAGAGTTTGTCTGCAAGTCGCAATTTCCACAAACTTACAGTTTCGATTATTTCGTCTGAAAACTATTCACTAAATCTTATGTTTTGGTACACATTTTTCTTGGCCTTATCCTCAGACCTTAACCAAATCGATATTCCCCGAGGATACCAGCTTTTTATTCGCAAAAAATAATTATTTATGTATCGAAATCGGAAAACTTGGTCCATACAGAATTATCGCTGTAATAATTAAAAAAAATATTTGGAAACGAACTGAGAACCTTTCTTTCTATTGAAATCGGTTAAAAATACATACACGTGACAAGATTAAGAGTTAACTAGGTTCTTAAATTATATTTGTGGCCTTTTTTCGCTCAGTACCTACCCACACATTATAAGTAGGTACATAGATAACTACTAAATATTATATGTTATAGATTCGCCGGTAGGTACCAAAGGTAGGTAAGTAAGGTTGCCAGAGCTCCCGAGGATGTACTGTGTTGAGAGCGAAGGACCTTTGGTCCCTTCTGCTGCAACACAGTGAATCCTCAAATTTTATAAAGGCTCGGCAACACGCACGTGACTGCTTTGGAGTTGCAGGCGTCTTTAGGCTGCGGTGTCCACTTACCATCAGGTAGACCGTACACTTGTTTACCGCCGTCGTTGTATATAAAAAAACCGGCCGAGTGCGTGTCGGGCCACGCGCAAGGTTAAGGTTCCGTAGTCGTCCACCCGTTACATTATGTGGACTAAAAAGCTTAATATCACGCTAACCAATTGTTTAATCAAAAAATGCTTTTAGAAACCTTATAATATTTTTGAAAGAGCTATACAACGATACTGCACACGATGGGGTTTGGTAGAAAAAAAAATTGCACCACCACTTTACATGTAGGGGAGGTATCCTAAAAAAAATTTTTTTTTTTTGGTCTACCGATTTGTCGGCGTCATTGATATGCATACTCATGCCAAATTACAGCTTTCTAGTATTAACAGTTACTGAGAAAAACGGGGGTCGGACGGACGGACATGGCGAAACTATAAGGGTTCCTTGTTTACTACGGAACACTAAAAAGGTACCTTCTCAAACTTATTCTAAGTAAACATAATTACTACTACCTACCTTTATTATTACTACTTACCTTAGCGAGTCCCATCCCTACCTCACCTATGTGGAGGTACCTAGTTAAGACTTCGTGTTTCGGACGCCCCCGCGAGAATTTATAGACGCTTGTATTGGTTTTGTTCGGGCGCATAATTTGGAGTTAGTGCCGCCATTACTTACACATATGCTGGAGACTGATCGGGGGCGAATTTGATTCATTATTGAATATAGTTTCATTTTAATAACTAGCCATGGCCACACCAGAACCCGATGACACTGGTAGTAACATTTCTGGTAGTGTTGTACAATTTTCGAAACTTCTACTTTTTTTATGCAGCCATGTGGGTTAGGCCGTAGATTTTGCCACTTTACTACGAGTCGGTCGCGCAAAATATTCTCCGAGATGGTCGCGCAGATTGACGCAAAACGATAACGCATCCATTTTGCGTGATCGTTGCGCGACACCTGCGCGATCGTTGCGCGACATTTGCGCGACCGTTGCGCGACATAGCGCAAATAAAATCGACAATTACTCAGTAAATTGACTATGTTTTGAAGTGAATTTAACCTTGAAAGATCACGCTCACCTTACTTAATATGCCGCAAGAACAATAACAGATATTAATTCAACACTTACATTGAAATCTCAAAAAATGTGCTCCGCAAAAAAAGTGACCCATTTCACTCCGAAGCACTGCGTCATCGAATTGACAAAAATAACGGCCTCTGTCGCTATATTGACCACAGATTAGGTTAGTTCGGTGTTGCCACTACTCAGAATACAAACTACCCGTTGTTTAACGCCACAAATTGGGGAGATAATGATCTCGCAATAAAAATCACGCACAGACAATGGCTGTTGGTCATTTTATTATAATGTACGAAAAACAATATACTTTCTTAGCAAACACGAAACGATATTTAAAAGGGGGATAGATAACTATTATATCATAACGTCAAATCAAACAGATAACCAGAAATAGGTATTGTTTCAATTTTATGTTCGCTCAAAGTGCACTACTACCAAGGCGGATTCGCGATTTTTATGAAATTTTCGCCCTTTTTTGGCAAATATATCGTCATAACTTTCCAAGCTTATGAATTTATTGTAATATCTCTAGTGACCATGGTTCACCATTTCTTGGGGAATAAAATGCAGTAGTTGATTAATATATAGTCATTAATATAGTTAGGAAAAAAAGAGGCGGAGAGTTAGGTTATACAAAAAGTGGCAAAATCTACGGCCTGACCCATGTCTGTCGGCATGTTTATTAATTTTATTAAACTCACTTCTAACAATGTTTGATGTTTTTACTATAAGTTACCAATATACTGGACCTTCTTAAGCCACGAGTGAATAGACATCTTCTGGGTGAGCTCGCTTCACCGTCGGCCTTGTATCTTTGCGCCATGGCTAGATGCTCGCCAAGTAGGTACTTTTTTTTAATTTATTAATCAAAGTACGAGTACATAACCACAGTAACAAATTTATGTTGCTCGCCAAACTGTGATAACAGTTTGCTGGCGAGATCGCGCTCATATTGGCTAATGTTAGGTACTATGTGCTATTAATTTTATTATTATGTATGAATTAAACTTAAACACTAGACATGACAGTAGAATTACGATTAATAACGGGATATTTACCATCCATCCGGGTACTTGAACCGGGCCAATGATTTCCTTAGGTACGACTATTTCAGGAAGTTAAGTTAATGACACGTCTCATGTTAAAATATCCTGTTTACATACATACACTTGATAAACATCGGTGAATGAAGCTACGGTAGCCCAGTGGTTCAAGCATGCGGCTGTCAAGCGGCGGTCGTGGGTTCGAATCCCAGCTCGTACCAATGAGTTTTTCGGAACTTATGTACGGAATATCATTTGATATTTACCGTTAGCTTTTCGGTGAAGGAAAACATCGTGAGGAAACCTGCATACATCCGCGAAGAAATTCAAAGTTGTATGTGAAGTCCCCAACCCGCTCTGGGCCAGCGTGGGGACTACTGCCCAATCCCTCTCATCTATGAGAGGAGGCCTGTGCCCAGCAGTGGGACGTATATAGGCTGATGATGATGATGATGACTTGATAAACATAACCTCTGTGCCACAATAGGGTAAAAACTAAGACGCAATTCGAGCACAATAAATAACATTTCAAGCTAAATCAATCATCATAATTGCAAACAAAAACTACTATTTTTTGTCCCATACTCCCCAGTCGCAAAAGTAATAGATAGAGCACGATGAAACAATTCCAACAGTAATTGGGGTAGACGCCTCGGGAGGCGAGTGACACCCTGACATATGACGATATTGTGTAAATTGTATACCCATATTTCGTACGTGACAGCCATGGGCGCCTTTACCCTACGGTGTCCCAAGACTGATGGTTCGGATGTTTTCTGAATTATTGTGGATTGGATGGCGTCTTGTTGATATAAGTGTTAATAATTACTGCTAATTTAATTTCTGTAAGGACCCTCTTAATGCAAATATAGGCAAGGCTGGGCAAATAACATGCATACCTACACTTTGTTTTCGAAATTTTATTCTATGAAATATAAAAAATATTGAATATTTTTTGTTCAATATAGAATTTATTGCCGGCAATTTAATATGGTAATTGATGTCAGACAAATGTCCACCTCAAGCAGCATGGAACGCGAACCCTTTCCATCACATTTTCACACATTTCCTGCATTATGTAGTGAAACTGCGTGTCTCGGATATTTTGTTTTAATTGTTGATGGTTCATTGGCCTGTTAGCTTTAGATATACCCTCAGAAAAAAGTTAGGATCTGTTAAATCAGGGGATCTGGGGGACCAATCAATGTCACCGTTTCTCTAAATTAATCAATCAAATATAATAATAGTTTTATTTTTTATTTTTATTTTTTTTATTCTTAATCGGGAAACGGTCTTCTTAATGTTTCTATTTTGGCTCGTGCCGTCTGACACGTGTCCTCGTCTTATTCAACGTAAAACGCTCCATAACAAATTTGCCGTATCTACACAAAGTAATTTTCATTAAACAACTGTCATATTTGCTGCCAAAACAAAATCCACTGTCAAGGGCGGCTTGTTGTTGTATGGGTGCGAGGCCAGACTAGCCGATTTTTGAGTGTCAACAAACATCATAAATTTTTGACAGACAGTGAAAAGTCGAGCGTTTCGACTTTTCACTCGAGATCTGTCAAAAAACTATGTCGAGCGTTCGAAACTCAAAGACCGGCCCCCTGGTTCGTTCGAAAAGACCTAGCAGCCAAACTCCTCCTCAATATGAGCGAGGTGAGATGATTCCGCTATCACATATCTCTCATCTCATCATCCTCCTAGTGGTTTCCCGGTTGTGTCCAAGGAGCCCGGGGTGTGCTTTGACAACCAATCCCAAGAGTTGACGTATTAGGTAGATAGATACTAACTAGCTTTACGAATGCGACTGCCCTCTGACCTTGCAACCCCTCCCCTTTCCTACCACTTTGAAAAGGAAAATATCCGAAACATCCTGCTTTTTCACATAACCCAGACCATAAAGCTATAGCCGCTCATCCCATGATCCGACGAAAGCGCTCAAAGACGAATGTCAAAACGTCGTATCCTGAATAAAATATAAGCGAGACGAGTGCTCAGTTTCGAGATATAATGCTATTGATAAATTTACCAGCGTCTCTCACATGATATTAAGGGGTGGCACATTGCCACCCCTTGCCCGATCTATTATTATGCTGGGCAGGTCGCGACGTATGAACGCAGGGCTGTCGTCGGCTGCTAATTTTATAATTTAGTGGGTTTTTAGGTTAAATGTTAATTGATTTTGCAATGTGAAACATATTTCGATGGTTCGCGTCGAATTACTATTGTTTCATCTGAGCAAGTAAAGTAGGTACTCGTAAAAAGGCAACGAGAATTATTGTGAGCGTTTCGTAAAAAAAAGTAATGACAGAACCCGTATGATGCACCAGCATAATTAATTTTTTTAGATACGTAAATTAATTAGTATTTTAAATTAAAAATTGTCTTAAACATTCTATACTTTGTTTTTTTATTTATAAAGTGCTATCCCATATAAGTTCCATGCACGTTTAGGCAAGAACGATTTAGACGTGCCATACATTTTACTATGGCAGAATTTTATAGATAAAAAACAGGCTACAGTTTACCGATTAGGTACCTTTTAACTTTAGAATTTTGCCTAAACAACGTTGGATATGTATGTATACTTTTACATAGGTTTCTTATTTTATTTTAAGTACGTATGACATGATTAAAAATCGATTATATTCTTCGCACTATCACCGCCTAAAAACTGGGCTATAACATCGCCTAAAAAACTGGGCTAAGTATACCAACGCGTTAAAAACTGGGCTATATCATCGCCTAAAAAACTGGGCTAATATATCGTCAAAAATTGGGCGATATCAACGCCTAAAAAACTGGACTAAGATCACGCTAAGATATCATCGCCTAAAAAACTGTTTAGTGCCAACCCTGACCGCCAACCCGCCGGGACGGCACCGATGACTTGTCATTAATAACGACAGAGGAAATGTATCAAAAGGTGACGTGTGTCCCTCCGCCTGTCTCCGGCTTATTTATGATCAACAATCCGGGAAACAATACTTTTCTATCCAAGTACATTAGCGGCTTTTGTTTATTGCCGATTGTTTTGTTTATTAAGTGAAAAGTGTTATCTTTGAAATGCATATGGCGCAATTAAGCAGTTTAGTTAACTAACTAATGTTAATATTTTTCACACTAGATTGTTATTTTAATGTGTTTCACGCGTTTATTCTCCACACGTCAGCAAGGCTTACCTTACAAGAACTTGTATGCATTTTTGAAGTGAAAACTTCTTTAGCGGGGCTTAGTACTTTTTGTGATGGGGAAAAATGTTTAAACTCGCGACAGATTCGTAAGGAGGTCTCAATATAGTGGACGTAAGTACGCCTAGGAGGTTCTACGACCAGCAAGTTGACCCGTGTACGTCTTTAGACGGACGTAAGGTCTCAATATAGTGGAAGGAAGTACGCCTAGTACGCTCTACGATCAGCTAAGTTGACCCTTCCTAATATCGTATGACCTGTTTTAATACAAATAATTACTAACAAACAAATGAATTTATCCTCCTCTCTTTCTGCCGCGCGGCGAAAATGTATGCCTGCGCCTGCTATTTCGTTTAGGCGGCGCAGGGCGCTTGCGCGAATGTGCGTGTGTGTTTGGTTTTCACTTCTGCCGGCACTCCCGGAGTGCAACCCGTTGTGTTTTTTTATTACATTACAGGGTTTAATCGTACTCGACTTAATTCAGTATCCGGCAGCCCCGCAATGTAATGCAAATTGCATGCAAGTTCTTGCACTATACGAACATCTGAATGTTCGTCGCTTTTGGACTCTCTTTCTATTGTAATAGAGTCCTTATTTATGTATTTAAGAACTTTATTGTACACAATAAAAGATCTAAAAAAATATGTCACATAAGTTGAAAGTACAAAGGCGAACTTATCCCTATGAGGGTCCTCTTCCAGCTAACCTTTGAGTGACCACCGGCCTTTGGCTCAGCCCGTATGGAAGCAAGCTCCCCTAAGATATCAACACTTTCATTGCTGCCAAACATTTCGTAGCGCCACAGTAGCGCTACGCTCGCAGCAAATAACATGCGAAAAACCGTATGTATGTACCGTATGTTCAGTTATTTATTTATCGTATGGCAATAATTTCAAACCGTGACATCTTCGAGAAGACACAGTTGCCAGTTTTTGTTGCACTTTTAGCACCACCCAGGGGTCACGTGTAGGGTAGCGGTGGGTACTTTCCCTACGGACGTGGTGCATCTTCGACTTCGACCCCCTTTGTCAAGTGAGTGGGCAACTTGACTGTTAGAAGTTCTCAAGCCGCCCGAAGGCCTCCAATTTGGCTTAACGACTGCTGACATAGACAGCAGCCGGGATCAACGGCTTAGCGTGCCTTCCAAAGCACATAAAATAAACATTTGCACCTCGAAATTGATGGCGCGTAGGCGTAAACGCAATTGAGACAAGATACACGTGTATCTCACGCCTTATTTTTCGCGCATACCCAATTAAACGAAACAATTTATTAAAAGCTCACAAAACGCTCACTAACTCACTGCCAGCACCAATAACGGGATGCTTTAACAAAACGCGAATTAAATTATAGAAACGTACAAATCTCGGAGTTGGAAAATTTATTGCCACATATATGTTGGTTTATTTATAAGAAGCGGCCCGTAGGAGCTCAGGGGGACGAAATTACGTGATACCATTTCGAATCAAAGTGAGATATTGCGAGCGCGAGAACAATCCGCTGGTGAGAGTACGCCTACTTACGCGATTACTTGCGGGATTGAGAAATTGGAAAGAGGATTCGAGTTGGTTTATTGGGGAGGTAATTGGTTCTCCTATATAATTATATAGTCCTCCTTGTCGTATCCGACAACGGCGACCTCTACAACTTCCTCCGATGAGCACGGATATGGCTCGCAAAACCAAACTTAGATAGAAATGTTCGGCCACACTGGGTGCAGTATAACTGCCCCTGAACGTGTAGGAATATGAGGGCTTTGGTCGAGCTTCCGTAGATCACGGTGTCATATCCCCTCCCCGGGGATAATTTCCAAGAATTGGCGCCAACTTGAGGGTTTCTTTGCAATTTTTAAAATGTCATGAGCTTTTAATTAAAACACGACAGAGGCAAACAAGCATTGCTCGGTGCTAAGAGCAGATATCGTAGCCTATGACTTGCTGAATTTGCACCCATCCAGTGGAGACCCTAATGCATTTCTGAACCTACCATTCCTGATTTGAGGATTTGTTGTTTCGACTGCTAGACTGTACCTCATCAAGAAAACAATTTTTGGATGCCCCATAAATAAGCAAGGCCTAGATTCTTGATTCACTCCCATATAAATTATGGTTTCAATAATGTACGATGAGTACCTACCTAGGCAATATTTACTTATTTTCAATTTCATTTCGAGTACCTAGTCATAACATGGTGGCACCTCGGTTATTATTATGAATACGCCATGTTACAAAATTGGTTTTTAGAGTTTTTGTTGTAAGCCTTCCCTAGCCATTGGAAAGAATGTGATAATCGATTTTTGTTTTATAAAATGGAAAATACAATGGTAGCATCGACATTATTTCCTAGGTGCATATATGTAAGAAAACGTATTAGGCCAGTGAAATCTTACAAATAAAAAAGCTAAAATCGCAAAGCGAGATGTAAAGCTGCATTTTTGGTATGTTATTCGCACCCCTTTGGAGTATGAGTGACTACATTTTGCAAGCAAAAAAAAGTTGTGCTACCTGTATGATACGTGAAAAACTGCAAAATTTTCGGACGTTTTTCAGGTATTGTAGTTCAATTCAAAAACTATGGGTTTTTGACATTACTTGTCTATGGCATTTTTAAAGTACATTAAATTTGCAACAATTTGAGCCTACCTACAGCTCCGTATGTCTTATAGTTTTTGAGACATGATGTTTCAAAAATACTGCTTTATTGAGTTTTGCCTATAGTGCGTGTTGTTATGGGTTTCCGTCGAACAAACACTTCACCACCGGCCACCAGCGCCGGCTTTTAGTATGTTATCAGGCATATCTCCTGGACCCCGAAACTGCCGGGAGACAATCTCTCCAAGGTCGCTCTCCCGAGTAATCACGTAATGAAAATTGCCGCCGAAACGTTTGGAAAAGTGGCAATCACACCCAACCTATGCAACATACATACACGTGTATGGTATCAAATGAAAGCTGAATAAATATGCCATATCATGTCTAACAATATACTAAAACGCTTGAGCTGGTTCATGGAAAATAGGCGTTTCATCATTTTTTTATCTTATATGGAAAAATGGCTCCGCGCTGTTGGGTTTTTCAGCATTTCTCTCACAGTTTTGGTCATATCCAGAAACAATAAATAGTTATGTAAAGCTGACATACTAGTTACTATTTATGTGCAACATAATTCTCGGGTACCTGTTCTAGTTATTCTGTTAAATCTGGAAACCCGGAAATGTTTTCCTTACTTTTTTATTATTTTGCTTATAGTTTTGAATTGTCTCAATGTATTTAGGTATACGTATTGAAACTTAATTTAGGTATACGTTATGGCATATTTATTCAGCTTTCATTTGATACCATACACGTGTATGTATGTTGCATAGGTTGGGTGTGATTGCCACTTTTCCAAACGTGTCGGCGGCAATTTTCATGACGTCATTACTCGGGAGAGCGACCTTGGAGAGATTGTCTCCCGGCAGTTTTGGGGTCCAGGAGATATGCCTGATAACATACTAAAAGCCGGCGCTGGTGGCCGGTGGTGAAGTGTTTGTTCGACGGAAACCCGTAACAACACGCACTATAGGCAAAACTCAATAAAGCAGTATTTTTGAAACATCATGTCTCAAAAACTATAAGACATACGGAGCTGTGGGTAGGTTCAAATTGTTGCAAATTTAATGTACTTTAAAAATGCCATAGACAAGTAATGTCAAAAACCGATAGTTTTTGAATTGAACTACAATACCTGAAAAAAGTCCGAAAATTTTGCAGTTTTTCACGTATCATACAGGTAGCACAACTTTTTTTTGCTTGCAAAATGTAGTCACACATACTCCTAAGGGGTGCGAATAACATACCAAAAATGCAGCTTTACATCTCGCTTTGCGATTTTAATGTACAATTTCACTGCTGTATATGACTTCTTTGACTTTATTATTTTATTCTAGTACTTAGGTACAGTCGGGAAAGCAAAACTGCGTCACTTTTAGAGCAGGATCCAAAAGTGACAATTTATTTTTCATACTTACTAGAGTCTGGCTAACCAAAATTTACTGACAGATATATTTACATGTTGTATCACTTATTGTCTATGATTGTTTAAATGTCTGTTGTCAACACGTTTTCAATTTATGTCAATCATTCAAATTGGTCGCGGTTTATAAGGTGTTTATTGTGTTTATTTTGAATAATATTACCGATTACTATACCGATTGAGGTCCGCGAACTATTATTTAAGCCCGTAAATAATTACGACAATGTGCGAAGTGGACGTGAAGCGTTGTATAACGAAAAACTGCAATGTTTACAAGATGTAAACAATGTAGTAGGTTGGTGCTCTATTAATATTTTAATACTTTCAGTTCTAGTTTTTGTTATACAACGACGGTGGTAAACAAGCGTACGGTCCACCTGATGGTAAACGGACACCCTAGCCTATGGACGCTCGCAACTCCAAAGAAGGCACGTTCGCATTTTTAATATTAACCCTATATAAAATTTGACGATTTACTGTGTTGACCACGCTCTCAACACAGTGCAACCCGGTAGCTCTGGCAACCTTGTCCACCTCTAGGAACACAACACTACTTACAATTAGCTGACCTAACTAAGAACTAGACGTGTCATAAATCCTAGTTTTTCAATTTCAAGTATGGTACCACTTTTTTCCACCTATTAGAAGTATGGCAAATATGATGTCACATTGTATCATACATATACTTTCCAAAAATCCAAACGTCATACTGGTACAAATCGTTTGGCAAAAATTTAAAAAAATACTCTTTTACAGTGGTATGGTGGCCATTTGGCCCCATCGGAAAAGTATGGCATGGTGATTTTCGTGAATGGCTTGACGATGAACGATAGCTGTGCAAGAAAAAATTAGCCTGGTACAATGGTTTTTTCTTTTTATTTTTTTTATTGACTTGTTTTTACTAGGTCTTATTGACACTACAAATTCATTTTTCCGCCTTGTTAAAATCTCTCATCATATATGAGAAAGTGTAAATATATGTTTTTGTCGTTGACTGTACTCCACATAGTGATAGAAATGATGTGAGCTGATTTTGAGTGCACATCAACCTACTTTTAACATGTTTCACTATAGGTACCTTAACTACGTGTGCACAGAAAATCAGAAATATTTTCTAGTATCAAAACTATACTTCCTACTACACAAAGTGTGACCATCCCAAGATTTTTTGAATTTCCCGCCAAAATTGTGTGTAATATTTCATTAGCCAGACTCTAACTACTGGGTCATTGTCACTCGGAAAAACAAAAGTTGTCCATTCGGTGGTCAATAGTTAACGGCTTGTGTGCATGTAATTTACGTTTTTATTACATGTATTTATAGACACGGAATTACAGATTATGCGGGTTATCAGATCAATCGAAAACTAAGCTTTGTAGCCCTTAACTTTTGATATGTCCACCGAAAACACGCGCACCTAAATCTGACAATGACCCTACTACTACTTAATCAATGTCTTTCTTATGCACCAGACTGCGACCTGTTTACCTATAAATGGAGTAGACTTTGCTCCAGCCTTTTGCAATTTTGTGAAATTTACCTATTTCTAATTCTTGTTCTTTCAGTTTATATTTTGTTTTTTACTTTACTGTATGTCTTCTAAGTAATTAAATATCTTTTCACACCACCTGCTCGTCAATGCCCAATTATATATCATGCAAACCTTACCGAAAGCAAATCATTATAACCCTTGGCTTAAGCCGGGTAGTAATATCGTACTGAATCTCATTATAACCCGCCGGGTAATAATGTGATTTCACTTTTCATAGTTCTTATAGTTCTGTCATTAAAGTCTAATGTCGTGAAGTCCACTAAGCGGCGAGGAGGCGGCACACCAGCTCCGTGTTTTGTTTGGAACGTCGTGTTCGAAACAAAAGACTGCGTCGTCGGCCGCCGCCTGTAGCGCGTCAAGCGCGTGGTTTTAATACTGAATATTTGTAGAATTACATTTTGGAGTTTTCTTATGCATTATTCTCATATTTTATTACATTTTTAAATAAAATCACTATGTAATATCCGTGCCTCGGACGTAGCCTTCCTCTCTTCGCAGCAGTTGCAGCAATGTAAATAAATACATACTTACATATTTGTGGACAGTCTTACACAAATCAACCTAGTCCCAAACTAAGCAAAGCTTGTACTATGGGTACTAGTCGACGATATACCTATAAAGATAAATATATACTTAAAATACATAGAAAACATCTAAGATTCAGGAACAAAATACTTGTGCTCACCACACAAATGAATCGTCGTCGATGTACTTACTTAATACTACTACTACTTACTACTACATACCAAAAACAAGATCCGCGTGAGTTATAGACACTTAATTATACGGAGTAAAACAGATTCTATTAAAATAGATACTAAAATTTGCTTCGATTGACTGTTTTAATTATGTTTTTAGTAGCCTTGGTTTTTTTATTGCCTCGCAAGAGGTGAGAAAAGTAGAGTATACTCCTCGGGGATAAAGCTGTTTTTGTCTTGGGAGCGCTTAAATCCCTCACTACACTCAGGACTCAGTCTTAATTCCCTCGCTTCGCTCAGGAATTAAGTCATTACTCCCTCGCTCCGCTCGGGAGTAAAATTCGGAGTCCTTCGTTACGTTCGGGATTCAATATCGCACCCGTGACATAAAACAGTGTTTTATCCCCTTGGTGTATAATCTACTATTAAGTTTACCAACGCCATGGCGTAAGCTATTTTAAGTATGTTGTTAAATTTTATTTGTAAAAAAACTGTTGGCCTCTAACTTGACTTAACGACTGCTATCATAGACAGCAGCCGCGATCAACGGTTTAACGTGCGTTCCAAATGACGGAAGCGCTCAGTTAGTAACCACTCAAAGCGGTCACCCATTCAAGAGTTGAACCCGGTCGACTTTTATGATCGTTGCATACCGCACTTGGTACGCGGGTGACGAACGCTCAGTCTGCTCGAACTATTGATTAAATAATTTTAGCACGATATTGATTCGTATATAATGGTTATTAATCGTTATTATCTCAACGTTATCGTTACCAATATTTGCATATGCCCAATTTTTTATTCTCTACTGTACACTGCTGCTCCATCCAAGCAGTAACAAAACGCACCAATCGAACCGTTTCGGTGCGCTCTTAAAAAAAAGAACTGTCATCAGTGAAACGTCGCGCTTAAAAGCAAAAACAAACTGCTAATTTTCGTTTTTAAAATGATTTCCCATTCGTACAAAACGAAATTATCTAATCATAAGATATTTCAAGATCTCCGTGAAAGTTTGATGGAAAATCATAGTGGAAAGTTGCGTAATTTGTTAGAATTACGGGATGATGTGTTGTATGTTTGGAACTCAATCGAAAACTGCTTAGCGAGCTTAAACTTGAAGCATTTGGAGGAACACGATGAAGAAACACCATATCAGGTATGTTTTAGCCTATTAGCTAATTACTACTAGTTAACTACTTGCTAATATCGCGTAACCGGCGCGAAAAACAAGCAGACTTTGAGGTTATGTTGTCATTGAATGGAAACTTATTTTGTACTGATGGATGGCCTAATATTATGAAATTACTCTAGATTTATGATGAAAAGTGCTTTTCTTGATCCATTTTTGCTAAATAAGTGTTAAACACTGTAAAAAATGCTGTATTAAGTACTTTTACCAGCTTACAAAAATTGATATGAACTGATATCTGAATTTTGTTGAAATTTCGAAATAAATCAGATGCTTAAATGTCTTAAAGTCATTTAACACGATATATTTAAATACTAATACCATACAATGTTCATTTAATGGTCTTAACATTAAGTCTAGACATGAATCTCACTTCGGAAAACTCTTGCTGTTGACGGATATAATTGCTGATTAACCAATTATGGTTTTGGAATAAAACCAAAAGCATGCATGTAGCATAAAAATTTGACTATGTTTTGTTTGTTGCCTCTCAGTGTGGGCATTAAGCTTAGTTTGCCATTTTAAGTGTGAGTAGATAATAGATCATAATGTATTATTTGTACTTTCTCATATTGTAATACTTTATAAAACTTATTTAGACTTCTGAATAGAAAGAAACTCTTCAAAAATGAGATTTTTTAATGCAAGTATGAAGTAAAAAAAACTATCCAAATGTTTTTGCCTCGTAAAATACAAATAAGTTTGTTTTTTAGACCTTGTTCATTAATGAAGTTGATGTCTTAAAAATGCATTTTATGTCACACCTGCCCATAAAGCGGCAATTACCGCACGCTCCGCGCGCGGGAAATCCCACTTACTGGCCAGGGGGTGACATACAATTCTGTACTTAACACGGGCGGTAATAAAGAAAGCCTCAGATCGCATATTTATCGCCCTTGCCTTCGGCTCGGGCGTCAAATACCCGCGATCTGAGACATTCTTTGTTTTACCGCCCTTGTTAAGTAATGTACTATTGTCAAATAAAGTTTCTGTGATAAGATAAATTTTAGAAAATAATTACTAATTTGTATGCCGAAATTTAGGCAAAACATGAAGGACAATCTAATGTGTAACAGCTAAATATATTATTATTTTTATACTCATGTTTAAGCAAATAAATTATCTTTATCTTTAGTGTTCTAAACTAGAATTATTATTTATCACTAGCTTTGCCTGTGATTGTGTGGAATTTAGTTAAGGAATAGTGAAACCTACCCAAGTACATTGGTCAAAACTCTATGAAAACCTGTATGCTTTCAGGTTTCTTACATATGGACACAGACACACTGTATGCCTCCCTTATGGTGTTTGTATAAATGAAGGAATGGTTGAAGAATTTGGGGACCGGGTGTGGGTTGCACCTATAGCTCAGTTGGCTAGGCTAGAGCGACTGGCCCTGAATGCTACTTCTAGCATGGTTCGAATCCTGCTTGGCGCCTACATTTTTCAATTTTTCCTTTATTTCTAAATTTATATATTACAACTTTTAGGCCACTTTAGTAGGAGAAGTAGAAAAGGCACCAGACTTTCAATTTTCAGCTTGTGGTTTGTATATGGCCTGGTTCGTCTGAGTTTAAAAAACTTATCTATGAAACATAATTTGTTATTTACCAGCAGTTTTGGCAAGGAAAACATCGTAAGACAACCGGTGTAATCAATCGCCAAAAGGTTTAGTTTTTCCCTCTTGAGTTTAAAGGTGGACTTTCGTAAAACTTTACTTTTAACTTTACTTAATTTTTTACTGCTAGACTGACCACCAACCGGGAAAATTCTGGGGGATGTAGAGATATCTGATATTGATATATGGCAAAGAATGAGTTATTCGGAACTTATGTACGGAATATCATATGATATTTACCGTTTGCTTTTCTGTGAAGGAAAATATCGTGAGGAAACCTGCATACATCCGCGAAGAAATTCAAAATTGCATGTGAAGTCCCCAACCCGCTCTGGGCCAGCGTGGGGCCTACTGCCCAATCCCCCTACTGCCCAAGTGGGACGTATATAGGCTGATGATGTGATGATGATGGCAAGGAATTCGCTAAAACACCAACGATTTGTTAAAAAACGTTTTCTATAAATTATTACCTATGTATGAGTATGTCATTGTCAAATAGGTGTTATTGCTTGATATAATTTATGACGTAATATCATTGTGTTTTTTTTTTAATAATAAAAAAAATCATTGTGTTCAATGTTTTACAGAAATTAGTTGTGCTTGTTGCCCACCTATTATTGATTTGAGGATTGCCTACAGAGTAAGGGTGAGTTGCACCAATTTACGATTACAGACCGATTAACGTTAAATATGGCGCCGGCAGCTGTTATCCCGTAGAAACGTCAAACTTTCCATACAATCTTTGACGAAAATCTCTTACGATTACAGATGGCTTGATGCAACCTACCCTAAGTAGTTATATTATGGGAAACTTACGACTTGACCACGCGGGCGCTTTAAACACTGGAATACTCTAAGAACACTGGTGGCACTGGAATTAAATTTCACGTGCTCTGCTACCCCTTTTGGGAATACAGGCGTGAGTTTATGTATGGGTGTATGTATGTTTGAGTTTGCGCTCCAGTTAGATTGGTTGAGCGGTTTCAACCGAATCTGAGGTGTCAGTGGAATCAAGCTACAGCTGCTTCCTCAGTTGGGCTGATCTGAATTAGATACAGCTTCTTTCAAACGACGCGACGCGCCGTACATAATATACACTTTTTGAGTCGTTGAGAATGTACCTAAAAAGTGCAAGTGCTGGTTGTGTAATAAAGAGCGTTTTGTATTGTACCTTTAATTCTTCCTCGTGGAAAACCTTAGTCTGCAGTGCTGTTCAAATTCATCAATTTTCTGCTTCCCTTAAATTGCCTTGGAATTTCAAGTGCGTAACTTATTCGATCGCTTCAAACCAACGTATTCTGCCTCTGTTCAATTGTAATAGGAAAGCCGGAGGAGATAAGATAGATTCCTCTACGTTCTATATGGTACGCTTAGAAGTCCTGGATGCTAAGCGCCATATCCGCAAGACTCGGCCACAGGCCTCGTATACCTACAACTTAGCTGGCCAGCTACATTGTGAACCGTGTATTTTCAAAACAAAGTTTGGATTTTCGAGCCACATCAGAGCCTTCCATATTCCCAAATAAAGACAGTTGACGGAGTCGCTGTCGCCGGATACTGCGAGGAGGACTATATACATATATTGTATCAGTATAATGTTGTTTATTCAAATCCTCGCCTGCCAGAAGAACATCGAAAGACTCGATCGCCATTAATCTCACTTGAACCGTTCCCGCAGAATTAATTATCCTCTGACCATACGATTTAATGGCTTCCTCGGGCCCTTGGGTTTCCGATTAAATCACTACTTCTCATTGGGCGATTTATAGTGACCAACGATGTAGCGACGGAGGTGAGCGTGGATCTAGGCTTGCTTAGAAACGCCTTTAAATTTTAAAGTCTTATTCATAAATAACAGCGTTGAAATATCGGGAACTTATACAAATATATGTACATAGTAAATATACCGTTATTAAGTGTAATTCCAATGCAAATTACTACTTGAGCTTGAAATCCTATATTATTCATAAAAATTAAAAAGACACAGAGACAAAATCCTTTTGCCTTTTGATTGTTGTTTTGGATTGTTTGTTGTACAAGTGTGTGCAAAAGGTTAGTAGATAAATAGACATTCAGACTTTCAGACAATACATATCTTTGTTAATTTTAGATATGTATTACTTTTAGATATTGGTGGTTTGATTTTTTATATTTGTGCTAAATTGTATTTTTGTTAAAGCAATAAATTCATTCTTATTCTTAAAATTGATATTAGTTGGAAGGTGATTTTAACCCAGTTTGAAAAACAGAATACTAATACTTACCTACTATATGAAGAGGCATTTGTACGAAAGTATAATGCCGGATAAAACTATAATGCTTACTTGGCTAAAGCAAGCATAAAGTCCTCTCGTAATTCCTCAAAAAGTGAAGACGGTGTGTAGTTTTCGCCGTTGGGCAAATGCATACACGTTTTTTCCGCGAACAAGACTTAGTCAATTATTGTCATTGCAAATTTTTCATTTCAAGTAACAACTAAATTCAATTTTATTCATTGCAAAAATGGAATGGTCTCGATATTTAAGGGCCAGCAGCGTGCTCTATCCAGGGGAATTTATCGCCGAGGCCGGCAGACCTTTGCCCGGTCCGATTGTTAATCTGAACTTAGGTGTACTTTTCACCTTAGCCGTTTGTGCGACCCTAAATCTGGAGTAAGGGGTGTGCCGAAATTTGTGCGTGGAAGAGAAGAAAGGAGCCATTTATGACATAGGGTGGTCAATTAGTGAGGCCAAACGGGAGTCTGTTTGTTCAATATTTTGTTAGATTATAATTTCTATTATTAATTTGCACCTAGTGGTACGGTACCTTACAACTTCTTAATTGGCAGACAAAATCTTACCAGAACTATTTTTGACTGATATATAGTCGAGTGTTTAAACAACTCAACCTACATCAAAAATTCACTAAATACGGCATTAAAATTCAATGAAATTAAAAAAAATAATGCTGATGACTGATGATGGTTGAAAGGTTAGATGGTTGTATTTAAATATATTAACACTAACAATTCACCGTAGCGAAGATTGACTTGTCTGCTCCAAAGTTCCAATGTTATAATAGCCTTACAGTAAAACAAAACCAAAATGCTAGACTAATCAGCTTCATAATTGATAAGATACGCCCCAAGCTCCAATTAAACTTTGCGATTTAATTAATCAGATATCACAAATTTCAACTTCACTTAAACTTTAGTGGAAACTGACCCCACCAATTTACCTGTACCTTCCACCATAAAAGCCTCAAGCAAATATTGTCACAATTACGCGATAGCATCATCCTGTAAACAGGGATGGTACCCTTCGGCATATATCTCTAGGCCTGAACGGCCTTCTTGAGACCGGGACAAACAATAAGAATTAGCGGCTGATGTATCCTTCCTCGAGTCGTCTGGAAAAATAAAAAATATCTACAAATGTTTGCTAGAAAATCTTAGAAAAACATCTGATCTTCAGATCTGAATACTCCATGATAGCTTGCTTAAAAGTACAAAAGCGTATTTCTGAAGTAGCCAGAAACTCATCAACGACTCATAATTACATCATTATTATTTATAAAGTAGTAGTTATTGTGACTTAGGGATTTTTCTGCGCAATATTTTTTCACGAACTAAATGACTAATTTGACATGACATGACATTGTAAAATTGTTCTTAAAGATTAGCTTGTACATCTTTTTCTTCTACACATCCTTTGATAACTATTCTATATTTCCGAAACATCCTTCACACTTATTTTAATATTCAGTCACACGCCTTATATTTATTATTTCTGCGGATCTTTAAAGTCACGTCCTCAAACGCTCCAATCACATGCCTTGCTCCTTCAAGACTTGCGCCTCAAGACCGTTTTATTACCAGCCCGGATGGACTTCTGGGATGGATGGTGGGGAATGTAAATTTACTGTACGGAACCGGACGCAAGGAGGTGAGCATCGGATTGTTTTGTTTTTGCTTGTGCCGCATTAAAGGGGCGGCCGCGTGTCACACTGTATTGTAAGTTCAGCTATCGTAGATGCGCTAATCTGTGTTTCCACAGAAGTGGCACATGGTTGTAAAGCATTCGAGTCGACAACTCACAGTTTAGTACATTTCTGATGGAACACTCTCCGCAATTAGGGTTGACTTCAATGATAGAGAAGCAAGTAATTTTTGGAAAAAATCTGCGAATCTGCGAAATTCCCAATTATAACGTAATTTCATGGAACGGCACAAAGTACTTACTGACATTCAGGACGAAATTTAGCCGAAATTGGACTTGTATGAGTATTCGAAAAAAGTTTTAATGTGCCTAGTTTTTTTTTAATTTAAGTCACCTGTTTGGGAGTATCAGTTACGCTGCAGTCCAACGACCGTCCTTTCTATAAAGTCCTTTCACAAAACCTCCAATCCAATATACGCTTTAGCTACCTGACCATAGCTTGCAAATCCCTATACACCTCGCAGAGGAGACCGTTAGATTTGGGGAGAACTTAAGACGATCGCGTGTTCACCAGCATTTCGCAGGGCCTTTGTTTAGACGTGTTAGATCGATGTGCCTAATGTATGGGAATCCAAATGTAGCCGCCGTTGGTTTAATTTGCCGCTTGTCCATTTGTTCCGATTTCGGCCTTATTTATCGTGTTGCTGTAGATTGGTTGCGAACTTTGTTCGGGTTAGTTCCTGTTTTATTGGATGCTCTTTTAAGTACGGCTGCTTGCTGTTAAGTGGTTTCTTT
Source organism: Cenopis cana (assembly GCA_951800055.1). Lineage (NCBI taxonomy): Eukaryota > Metazoa > Arthropoda > Insecta > Lepidoptera > Tortricidae > Cenopis > Cenopis cana. Next base: position 7,092,587 of record OX637492.1, on the reverse strand, counting down.
TTGTTCCTTATTTATAATTGATCGTTTTCCGCTTTAGCCTCATTTTTTAAACTGGGTTTTAATTTAGAACTATGGACATTGATGAGATGTTCTGTGCAAGTTTCCTGAAATTGTGTGATTAAGTATGATTAAATATTTGACATTAATAAATCTACATTAATTTGTAATAACAGTTTCATTTCAAAAGCAACGTTTTATCATCTAGCAACGTAAGGTCCAGGTCAAACTACCGGAAACTATGAAACAAATGAAACTCACCAGAACATCGACACAATCTATAATATTAACTATCTCCTTGTATCGATACTTGGTCCTTCCTAAGATTATAACTACCCTATAAAGGATTTGGTGGCCCAAGGCGAATTGGCCCGTTCTTTGTCTAAACCGATTGGAGTTACGCCTTGGGACAGGTGGGGCTTCTGAGGCAGGATTTTAATTAATAATGTCCCGATAGTGTGTGGGTCTGATTTATCAGAGGACCGGCATGACAAGATTTAAGGGTGCGTTACAAATTACTCCCGTTTCGCGGATTTCTTGTCATATTTAGATTGTTCATGGAAAATTTGCGATTAGGTATATTAAATCATTATAAAGGTGAATTAGGTTATGATTTTACATGTAGGTACAAATTCTGCCTTGGGACTGCGGCTACGTTCAATGATATAATTTTATTTATATTATGTAGATCTCAATATATCATTACTAAAGTTTGTTTTTATTTTAATAATTATTTTACTGTGATATTCATGTTTGATTGCTTCTTATCTTAAATAGAAAACTCTCGTGAGTCTCAGACATATTGATTCGACGTTAAAGACGTGAGTGACCCGTTTATTATATTTCAATATGCTTCTTATCTTGCCGACATCACTTATAAAGCCACGTTGATTTTCTGAAAAAGACAAGTTATCTGCACGTTCTGGAAGCGTTTTGAGTGAGGATTCGTTTGTTGTCTCAGGACAAAGAGGCGCTTTGTGAAAACGCATTTTATATAAATGTCTGTGCACTTGCATGCTAGGTTCTAAAATTTATTTTCAATATTTTTCTGATTTCAGTGCAATGCGATTATTATTTGTACTATAATTTTACATTAGCGGTTATATATTGAAACATTGATAGTTGCATATTTGAAGTGGCAACAAATGAAATATCAGTCTTACCAAATACATCTTCATCTTCATATATCCTACATCCTACCGTCAGCACTAATGGACATTGAATCGATATCAATATCACACAGTCCTAAAACGATAAAGCTCACGTTCACTGCTGTTCAAACTTATATCTGCGTCATCGAAATATCATCGACTATTACACAGAATGGTCTTAATAACAGCTCAAGATAAACAATTCCCACTGAGACAATATATCTCGAGCCCCTTCGAACTAACGAACTGGTGAAATTAACTGCACATTGCTGACGTCGTAAGTTATTAGTATCTCTAGAGTATTGTCTGATATGCCGATAGTTGATATTAGGGATACTTAACGGGTTTCGGAGGTGGAAGCTCCTTTGTTGGAAAGACTAATGACTGCGTGGAACTAATTGAATTCCGGTTCTGTCTCCACTCTGGCTTTGATAATTTAAAGAGGAACATGAAGTGGCATACATAAAACGGTAAATTCATCATCACATGCTCTGATATACTCTAACTCTAAGCAAATTCTATCACTTGAATGTTTCATTTGATATGATTTAGGAGTCAAGGATTTTTTCTTGTAGGTATTTTTTGGAGAGGGTTGTCATAACAACCGACGAGCTTATATGAGATGTATGGATGTGATTGAAGCAAAAGACGTATGTATGTAAGGACCGTTAGTACTGGGCGTTCTTTGGTCTCTGCCCACCCCAATGGGATATGGGCGTGAGTATATGTATGTGTTGTCATAACTATTCACCTAGCGTTACAAACAGCAGCGTTGTTATTGTATCTACCGCCATCGCACTATCCTATCAACCTTATAAAACGAAAGCACTCAACATTTTCGCAACACACCTACTTTTTCCGAGAATCCTGTAGTGTATGGCGCTCTTAAGACGCTCTAAGATGGGAACCTTTCCTGTCCGGTCGCCCACCTCCCACCTCCCCAGCTGTGAATATGTAAGCCTGCGGTGTTCATTAACTTAGCATGTTAAGCCGATGATCGTAGATAGTGTAAGGTGCCGTTTTTAGAGCCTGATTGAGAAAGGATGTATGTTAATTTATTAAATTAACCTTCGAATTTGACAAGTTGAAGAAATGTTTTTTCAAATACTTGAATTCTTCTTCTTTCATTGTATATTTTTCTTGCTTTGGTGGTGTCTCTGTGAAATTATGCGAGTTGACTTAAGTTCGCACTTAATGTAATGTTGTTACGAATTTCGCGCCACGTTTCCAGGCTGCACTTTCGCGAATGAACGGAGCGGGAGCCATGTAAAATGTACATCGCAACAGAATACTTGAGACTCGTTCTTTTCCCGCCTCTGAGTGTCGTTGGCGGCATTAAATCTTAATAAAACCCGTCATGCATCGCTTTGGAGCCCTTTGATTTCTCACTCGGCAAACCGCGTCTCCGCATATCAAAGAAAATCACAACTCTTTTCATTGCGCGCCGATAGAATGTTCACAAAGACCACCTTAATTGAACCCCCGTGCCCCCACTACTTTTAAAAATCCGAGCCAAAGGGAGACTCGGATTGCTTTGCCGGGGATCTGAATAGAGTGGACAGTGTACCTTCAATTTACTAATACAAATAAGCGAGACTTCGGTCCTCGGGCCCGTCTAGGGCTCCGGGCGACGCTTTCAAAAGGCGCTATTGTGTACAACCCTCAATCGTGGTCTCGATTATCGGAAAGAAAACACTCTCATCTATATTTTAAATAATGATCAGGGCACGAGTCCGGAGAACAGGGTGATGGATTGCGGTGTACTCGGCCAATAAACAACCTTTGTGAGCGTGTCACCCTTGCTCCAGACACAATGTGGGGTGATCTTACCTATGTCGGACAAGTGATTAACAGTGTATTATTTTGATCATGCCCATCGGTCAATTCTCTACGAACTAATTACAAATTTTATTTGATAACCTATTTAGCTATTTCTTCTAAAGTAGTATAATTGGTAGATGAGGCAATTGACACTATCAAGTTGGTGTCGGATACCTACTCTAAATTAGAAAACAAAGGCTTTGCAAACTATATCGTGTGACATATCAAATGAGAGGGCTCATTTTGAAAATCACAAAATATTTCAAGTTTGTTTTAATAGTCATGAACAGAAAGCGATCAAACAAAAAACTGGCATGTTAAAAATTGGCTTCAGCTGCTTTCTACAAAACCATGGCCAACAGGAATTCTCACAACAATCTAACCTAGACAATAAAATCGGAAGCGATCTAAGAAAAAAGAAAAACGTTTGTATCAATCCAGGAAAGTCTCAAACACACGTTCCACATGGCACTCGAGCCTGTAGCTAATGAACCACATCCATCATTAACCCGCGCGGAGTGTCGCGCAAACAATCGCGTTCCAGTTTTCCAAAAGGGACCGGTTGATAGTAGTGGATTCGTTACAGCACAGGCTCGAGGGCCCATTGTGAGTGAAGAACGTCTGCGCTGTTGTGTCCGAGTTGTGGATAATTGCCCCCGGTGGTGCAGTGAGGCGAGGATTAGATTTTTCACCATAATGATAGTGACGGGTGGTATTTGGGCCTAGTTAGAAGGGAAAACTTCCATAAGCTAAAGGAAAATGACTAAAACCTTGGCAAATTTAAAGAAACTTGAATTTAAACTTTCGTGAGACATGTCGCCCGTAGTGACAAATTGACAATTAATAAGTGAGTTTTAACCGTTTAGTAAAATAAAATTTTAAAAATAGGTTTTTTTTAATCCACCATGTTTTGCCTAGATATATGAATAAATGTGTCGCAATTATATAACCACAATCGAACATTTAAAACCGCCTTTGTCACCCATTCCGAGAATGGCGAGAATTATGAATTTTCCATGCACCTTTGCCTCTAACCCCATGCCCCTATCCTTGACTATAAACCGTTGTGTCCCCATATATTTAATACCCCACATTTACGTATTGTTAGTCAAGATGCTTTATGGTGTCCCACGAACAGGTAATGAAGTTATTTATGGCCTCTAAAGATCCAGGCGTTTAGGACAAAGACTTGTCTATTAGCAGCTCGTTGAATGGGTTTTATTAACGTTGATAGTTTGATGGCGCTTATAGTTTTGCTCTTGAACAAGAGGTATTCAGAGTTGTTCGAGAAGATAAGGTGCTATAATGTGTACAGGAGGGGGTGCCATTAGGTCGAATCGTGGACTTTAGAATTGTGCGTCATCATTTCTTAAGAGATAACAGATATGGATTAAGAAATAACCTCAGGTTTTTACGTCTCAGGTAAACTGTGGTTGAAAAACAAATAGTTGTCAATAGTTTGTTTTTTTTTTTCAAATGTTAATTGCCGATTTATAGTTTACTTATCTGTTTACAAAGTTTACGAAATGCCGTATTGACTGAAAATTTCAACGTGCTGTAATTTTTCTTTTTTATCAGCCGCAACTCATTAAAGAAGCTTCAACACGTAATCAACAGAGTCCAACACGAGTCCCCAATCCTGGAGTTTTAATAAAATCAAAGTGTAATATTATTCGAAGTGAGCAGGAGTGGCCACCATCTTGAAGTCAACAATGGGCTTTACTTCTTTGCGTTGCACCGTTATTAAAATCTCGTGGAACAATCGAGTCGAAAGCGCACTTCCGTAGGGCTCGTACAGACCTTGGTGACGTTTTCTTGGATCAAAGATTGCTTCAAATTAGTCCGAATTCCAACCATATAAAACATACTAGTTTCAAATAAAAAAATATCGGTAAAAATGATGGGTGGCAAACCCGTCATATGATATATATTTTAAATAAAGCAAAGATACTCTTGAAATAATGCCAATATTTTATCGAACACACAGGCCAACTACAGTCGGGTTCCGGGTGTTTTAGACGACGCACACTGGGCCCTGGGGGTACTGAAGCTATTGACAACTTTAGTTATCGTACGAAACTTGTTTGTTTTTAAGAAATTACCTTCTCTGCCTTCGGAATATATGATATTTGGTATACCTTGACTACACAATTAGCAATATCATACATAAATAACACGCTCATCTGCTGATGTGAGGTTCAGTGCATTGAGGAGTAGGTAGCCGCATGATTCTAGCCGTGACACAGCTTATTGGAAACTCTTTAGCCTGTTAAATAATCTGTTAATAAATAAATTCGAAAAATACGTATAGCCAGAAGGGTATAATGAGGGTACAAATCTGAACGTGCATTCATCGCATGTTATATTAATACTGCCCCAGCGTCACCGATGGAGGGCCCGATCATTAAGGGATAATTATCATCGTACTCCACAGGAAACTGAAGGGTTCCCACTCGGAAATCTGATTCTTTCTCCATCTCTGTTTTTTAGACGGAAGTCGTGTTTGCCAAATTACGGTTTTCGAATTAAATTGCTCATAGACTTTGTTATAGATTTCTGGGTTTGGTTGGTGGGAGAGAATAGAATTAGAAAAAAGAAGTTTGTCTCCAACCACTTTAGATTATACGGTATTGTTACGTGAAGGCATAATTTGTTAAAATAACATGAGTAATTACTTTCAATGATCGAGGCAAAATTTAATTACTTTCACCAACTTGTAAATTTTCGCCTGCCAGTGATTTTTCAATTATTATTAATGTAATTTGAATTGCTTGCGACCGCCTGTAAAGCCTTCCCTGACCCTTTCCTCAAACTACAAATAACAGCCTTAAAGGCGTTAGCAAAACGTATGCACGAAAGCCCCACACAACCTCAAATTTAAAATTCACATTAATTAATACACGTAACAATAGTTTTGTTTGCACCGTCCGGCAAAGAGTCGAGCTTATTTTCTATACAATTGTTTAATTTCTCTATGAAATCCTCGGGGGTAGTTGTTAAACATAAGTCAAATAGTGCAACAATACGTGTGGGCCATTAATGATGCACAAGTTCGGTTCGGACCTTCGCCTTTTGTGCGATCTTTGTTTGCGGTTTCTGTAATTTGAATTCTGACGGTAGTTTTAAACGAACTTGAGAATTCGACTTTACCTGTTGCATTTTCAACTTTGGTATTTTGAAATTGTTGATTACTTTCAAAACTAAATCTGTCTTTGTTAATTTGATGTTTCAGATTACGTATTCTGTCACCATCAAATGGTAATCCGAAAGTGCGCGAAGTCTCTGTTTCAATGACATGGTGTGTCTGCGATCCAATAAAATAATGTGTCAATAGCTTGATATTCAACGGAAGATTATCCACCTAAAATGTCACCCGCATCACTTTTGCGGCGTTTATTAAACCCGAGTTATCCCCAAAAGTCACCCCTTCGAATCAATGAACTACAAACATAAAACCTAACCAAATGAATCCCATCAATGTCTTAACCATCAAACGTTGCGAACTTCGAATTTCCATCCAAAAGTCATTCTTGCGTGAACTCCAGTGAAATTTCAAGCATAACAATGTACACAACCAAAGCTGACCTCTCGCGCGTAAAATTACTATCACCTGAAGGTAACCTTAGGTAAATATGTCGGCAAGAAATTCGCTTTGAACCCTTTCGGCCCTTTGTTGTTCAACTAAAACTATTCTGAGTTAATCCCTGGATAAACAGTGCTTGTTAATAAATTAACGTGTTATTAATATATGTTAACTGTGACCGTGTGGTGGGCATGTGTCCCCGGGGGGTGTATTTTGTATTCTGTTTCGTTAGAGAAAGGAACGGTTAAGAAACGGTAATTTGGACGCAGCACGCGAGGCGCAGTAGGGCGATTCGAAGCGTTTCAGGGACTAACATTTTGAGAGTTAGATGCGGTGAGTAATCAGCTGATCGACATCGTAAGGAAACCGTTCTAGTCCAAATAAAGTCTAGTTTTCCTTCTGGATTGAAAGGTCAAATGGCAGTTGCTTTCGTAAAACTAGTGACTACGCCAAGTCTTGGGATTAGGTGTCAAAACGGGCTCCTTTAAGACACAATCGGGGAAAACAAAACAAAAGGGTTAGTGATAATTTAGCGTTATGTGAGCGCTAAATATCGTTAAATATTTTAACTTTTATATATCAGGACAGACTTACGATTGCTATCAGGATTTGATTATTTTTTTCAATACTATTGCAGAGTAATATTGTAATCACCTACTTAAAATTTCGACACCGAATCATTATGGTAAAAAATCATACACACCTAAAAATCACTTACAAAGTAAAACCATTCACTGTATACTTTATTTATTTCCCCCAGATATTATCAGAATATTATAGAAGTTCTTATAATAAACTACCTCCAGTAACAATAGCTCTTCATTTCCTTACTGTTCTTGCTTACAGGAGTCGGGTCAGCTGTAAATATTGTAGCAATTTCGCTTTTTGCCCCGCTCTCAAAACGAGGATGTGTTTGACTGACATGTTTGTTTTGTTGGTATTATTGTTCGCCTGAATCTTTGGTGCTCCACCTTTGAGGATTTTCCCGTCACCCTTGGACTAGACAGGTTATTCCTTTTAATTTTTGATAACTCACTAGTTTCAGTTTAGTAAGCAACATTGTTCCGTTGCTTTGAATCGAGAATAATAAATTAGGTTACGTATGTATTTATTATTGTTACGTGTTTACTATAGTTATTGAAGCTTTTTAACACATCACTGCATTTATATTTTAAGAATAAAAGTGAATTTGACTTAGTAGAAATCTGCATAGGAATTTCTAGATGAATTGCTTTTCAAATTATGACAGCAAAAAGACACTCAGCAATTTTTTTTGGCACTGGCTCCTTAAATCCCTTTTAACTGCAAGATCCACGAAAAGAAGCAGACCATAAAAAAGGTATAACCTCTAACAGGACTCACAAAAGTTACATTGTATCTGTTTCAGCGGTAACGCTAAACGATTAATGCTGCACGTCAACCGAAATCCCGTACCATATTGCATTCCGACAATAATCCCGCGAATCTCTGCACCATTTCTTATATCCTAAGCTAATAAATACGGGAAAAACTCGGTCAGATCCCGGGTTCTAAGTGAGTGCTTTACGTCATATCCGAAATCCCTGTAAAGTGAGTCCGGCAAAGCCGGCAGTGTTCGATGGTGGCTCGCGATCTTCGTAATAGCAATAGCTTCGTATTAAAGCCCGACGGAAGACGTTCTTGGTGTGTGGCGCAAGGTTCTGTTGGAACAATAATGTTGAGATTGTTTAGAATAGTAACTTGCTGGAGTTAAAGAAGAAAACCTTGTAAAAAATAACTCAATGCGCCAATATGGATGCTGCTTCCCAATATGACAATAATAATGTGCTTGTCATGATAATGCATCATCATAGTCAATCTTATTGAGTTAATAGTAGTGCCATTGTAGTATTTTTTTTTAAGTCAGGGTGTGATTTATTAGGCCTTAATCTACCCCGTTAAATTTTAGGTCATCCGAGCAGTATATAATTCTTGACTTTTTAAATGGATAAGTCTCTATGGACGTCCTTCTCGCTCTCGCTTCAAACTCACGTCCCACCGTTATATCGGCGTGGCTTAGCGCTTTTTCATCAATCCTGCTTTATTACGGCGGATCCGCTTTTGTCTACGTCCGGATGGCGGTCATTTGGTCTGACCGTCTCTATTACCACCCGATTCCATTCGTCCCTGTCGCCGCTGCCCGCAGCTCGTCTTAGCGTCATTTCGCGGCTTTATAGAATAGGCTTTAGGGGCCAGCATTTTTATTGATAAAGACAAATGTGGTGACGCGGGAATGCTCTTATTGCTTTTATGGGTGTGATATTTGATTGAGTGATCGCATGGCAAGTTGAAACGTGGAGGCACATTTATGTCTTATGTTATACGGTGTATCAAGATTCAGACAACATTAGCTCGTTAACAAATCGATCCCCAAGTCTAATATTCAAGAAAAATCTGAACGAGTTATTTCTAGCAAAGATAATCATATCAAGATTCTTATACAGGTCACAATATCGTTATTTTACAAATTTGGAGCCGGCAGCAATGCTTCCTGAACAATTTCTTCGAGACATTTCAAAGTGCAGTCAGAGGCAAATTCACGATTACCGACTCGCCATTTCATCAAGCATTTGATTCCGCCTTCGTTCCGTCAAAGCTTTCATAAGTCTTGTCTTGGACTTATTTCACCTTCTCCGTTTCTCGCTTGACGATATGTTTTCCTCTTTTTAAGCCACTTGATGTATAACCGTCCGTAGTCCCGGTTTGTTTTCTGTTTGGCAATTTTTAAAGGGATTACTTGGACCCGACTAGATCACGTCTCGGCTTACGACGCAATATTTTAGGGAATATCGACCAAAGTGCTCTTTAATCTACTAATATAATGGGGTTTACTTCTCCGTTCAATTGTTGGGTGTCATTGTGAGGTATAATGCGCGGATTATGTGGAGATCCGGGGATGGTATAGTTAAGATATAAACAGTTAAGATTTTCTATTCATTGACGATTTCTCGTCAATAGTAATATTTACCTACTTTGTTAAGCTTCCTCCTTTGGGGATTTATTTTCTTGTGATTGCGATATATTACAAGAGCGGTCTTACAGATATTACATGCTAATATTAACGACTTTTAGTTACATTTTATTTATCACAACCGCCCAAGTAAATACTAGGAATGCAAAGAACCGATCATCCGAAAATGATACACCGAAAAACAAATTAACTAAGCACTTTCTGGGCTTAACTACTCGTAGGTAATTAATATACCTAGATATTTTTCTAGCAGGAACAACATTCGTTTAGTGCTTGCCACAATAAAAATATCGACAATCCTGCTATCGATAAGTACATATTACTTCAACGACAAGACGTACATACAAACACAGACTTATATCGGCTACCTACCTAGACGCCGCGTGCCACCGATCTTGTACAAATTGAACGTAATCCGTACACTCTTGATCCAATTTATTTTTATAATTTGCAATGAATAGTTCTTTACTTATATAGAGCAGCCTACATGAAACATTCAGGGTCTAATGTCTTTTTGTTTATCTATTGTAGTATAAAAAAAGAGATACAAAAATATTTAAGGCAGGGGAATTTTATCAAGTCAATGTTCTGTGTCTACTACAAAAACATTCTACTGAAGTCACTTTTTATTTGTTCAGAGTTGGGCATGTTCGCTGACGTCACTGTACTTGCGGCATGTACTTCATTATAAGTCTGTGGGAAAAACATGCAGTATAGCTTTTTAAAAATATTCACATGTCATCCAACTCTACCCAACATTACTTTGATTAATGATTAAAGAAGCAAAATCGTAATACACATTTCATTTAATTCCTCTACTTATTACCAACTTAAAAAAGTATTTTCTATGGTGTTGAAGTGGTACTTATCGATAACAGGACTGTCGATGTTTTTATTTTGTCAAGCACTTACAACAAGTCGTTCGTGCCAGAAAAATATCTAGGTATAGTAATTAATAAAACAGAATGCTTAGCTTACACTTCCCAGCTTCCCACGATTGTAATCGAAGCGGCAGTCAAAGCACTTCGGGAACGCAAAATCATATTACTAGACTTACTGAAAGCACATCAAAAGGCAAAGCTTCTCTTTTCAGTCGGGAATTCCCGATATCTGGCACGTTTCCCGAAGTAACGGGATTAAATCATGCAACATTAGCGTCCTGGACGCCATTAATAATCTGCCTTTTATTAAACTCGAGATAAATGATTATAGACTGTCCCCTTGTTTGTGGTTCTTGGTTCTTTTTCCGGGGGACGGCCATTGTTCTAGTAATGTTAGGTTTGTGATGAAGGATGGTGCGAATTAGAATATTTAAACTCAATGCGTGGGAACTTGGCATGGCTACAGAAATAGAGTACTTTTGCTAATAAAAACACTAATTAAGTTTAATATCGGAAAATTCATAACATATGTCAAAAGACTAATTTATCAAATGTATTAACAGTTTGCTGACTAGTTTTTAATACCAATGTTTCGGCTTGGTCTTTCTCTCTCACGAATAAACTAACGCAGAATGCAGTTTGATAAATTAAACCTATAAATCAAACCTTGGTGTATGTGTCGTTTAATGAGACATTTTTAAATGCGAATCAGACGCAAAAGTGATGAAACTAATAAATAAACCTTGATTTTTTATAAAATTTTCTCAAGGAGCTCACCAGTAGGGTTCGCATCGCCCACACTAGTGGGGTGGGTATTGACAAATCGCGTAATACCGTAATCGAATGCCGCACCCGCGCCGGCTAATGGGATTACCTTTATTTATCATTTTGCTATTCGTTCCTCGTACGGGAGCGGTGCTCAAACTGTAGCTATACGCGGAAATTGTTTTTATGAAAACATTCGGACTGGTTTTGTTTCTTCAGTCAAGCTAGCATCCATCGTAATGGTCGTTAGAAGAGGCTTATGGACATCTTTTGGGGCAAAATTATAACGCTTTTCAAACATGACGACCTAGCATCTCACCTCACCGTCATTCCAGTACAATTGTACTGTGATGACAGCTGTTTCCGTAAAAACTTCTCCTCGTAAAGCATCTGACCGGCCGCGAAAACATTGGTGATTAGAAAAATAATATGTTTTACAATATATTGTAAATATTATTGCCACTATAATAAAACATGTTCAGGATCGAAGCAAGCATTGTATAGAATGAATAAAGACCTCGCCTACTCGTATCACTATGTACACTCACGGTCCATTACTTATTTGTTGAGACATTTAGCTGTCAAACTAATTTTGTTTTTTTAATAGCTAAAGCTATGAAGTGTTCAGTGTAAAGTGACCTCTAAACCGCTCAACAATTAAAGTCCGTGATACTCGTAGTTCAACAATTAAAGTCCGTGATAGTACCTAAAAACTTTTGACATTGTTAGTGTTTGCTATTTATTTACTAGTCTCTGCCACAAAGTAAATAGCGGCGGCGCGCGCCGGAGCAGAGAGTCCGCTCAGTACAAAGTGCCATTTTCGCCGCACGCACAATGACGTAACATTTACAGGCATTCTCGGTTGATTTCGGACTAGCTTAGTCGCGACTGTCACTGTCGCGTCGCGAGTGCTAGTTGTGCGCGCGTTGATCACTTGACGTCCTCGCCGCTACGTAGATAGTTTATGTCACGTACGTCAAAATGAATAACCGATATTATTACAGTTGGAATGTATTTTATTGTTTAAATACACTTAAATACAACAAAAAACGGTGCCTACACTTTCTTCAAATTTTCAAACGATATTGAAAGGTAAATAAAACGGTTTTCTCATTTTGGTAGTTACAATACCTAGGTAGGTAGGTAATTTTTTGAAACTTGCCGCTTTGATAACGACGATCAACCATTACACATTCATCTTATCGTTCGCTGGTAAAACGCCAGTATTTAAGTAGTACTATGGTTTAGTTAAGTAGGTACCTAATTAATTAGGTATATTTTTGTTGGCGCTCTCGACCGCCGCCGGTCACAAGTCACAACTCGCAGCGGGTCACGCATCAATTTATTAGGGTTCCGTACCCGAAGGGTCAAAACGGAACCCTATTGGTGTCGCCCAGACGTCCGTCCGTCCGTCCGTCGTATGTCACAAAATTTGTTCCGAAGAATTTTTAGACTTCTCATTGACCTATGAACTTGAAATTTGGTGACAATGTTCAATATTACGTATATTTTAACAACAAATACTAATATATGAATAAATCATATTTTTGAGGTTGATTCGGAACCCTAAATGTGCGAAGTCCGACTCGCACTTGGCCGGTTTTTTACCAAGATACGCTGGTTCATATTTAAATGTCATGTTGAAGAATTTTTAATTTATCTGCTCCTTTTTAAAATTCAGAATCAATACAGAAGCAACCCTGTAGTTTAGGTATGTATTTTCAAGAACGGCGGGAACGGACCTTCTGTATATTCTTTATTTTGTGTGTAAAGGTTCAGGGAGCGCTTCAATCAAACACCGAGGTCAAGCAATGACTCATTATATTTCTTCATACAATAAACAGGGTAGACATAGATTCGTGTACCATACAACTCAGAGTACCCACATATATATTGTGACATCTTCCCTTTTCAACGAAAAGAAAAAAAAAAAGACATTAATTTAATACATGACAATACCTAGTTACATACATTTTTATTACATTAACTTTTTTTTATTTTATTTCACAGACTTCTATTTTGTTAGAAATGCTGGACGAATACATAATTATCATTACATTTTGCTATAACTTCATTTGTAGGTATGAGTATAAGTATATACCTACTGCATGATGTTTACCTACTTGAAGGAATGTTTTTTAAGTTAAAATAAAATTCATTAAATTAAGTATTAAATTAAAAAATCATTATTCATCATGCCTGTGTTCTAGTTAACAATTGTATCGTGAAGATTATATTTGTGTACAGTTGGTAAGAGGTAAGTTATGCTTAACAATCAAACCATGCAAATGATCAATGTATTGAGAAAAGTATACAATGTGATAGTATGGTAAGTTTAATTATACCTTATACTACTTAGATAGATTTTATGAGTACAATATTGTGTATTACTAATTAACATGTTTATACTTTATTTAATTTTTACATAATAAGTATTTAAGGAAGAATACACAAAACTTGTATTTACATTACATTAATAATTTATTATTATTTAGATCCAATTTTAACATGCCATATATTTTTTTTTTGTTTTTTTTTTTATACCAATTATTATTAAAATAACAGAAAAACTCTGTAATTAATAAATTATACAACAATTATTTATTTATTTATACATTTTTTATATTATTATTATTCTTTTACATGCTATATTATATTTTTAGTAGCTATTACAGGGGGTAAAGATTGCGGGAATGTTTCTTCTCCCAATTGCCTTTTCTCTCAAATCCAGTTGCCCCATCTATCCGGAGCCCTCACTATCCTGCCAGAACGAGTAATAATATTATGATTACTATTGGTAGGTATGGAGTTGTTTACAACACATGGGGTACCTGCGGCGCCTGCGCTGTGTGAGGTTGTTACGTCATCAAAATCAAAGAATAGCTCGGCTTCAGACGAGTCATTTCTGTGCGATGAGTCATTTATAATATACTTTCTATTTCGAACTATTTTATTGCCATTCATTAATGTAATTTTATATCTACGCGCACCTAAGACCTGTGATATGGTTCCAGGTAGCCAGTCTTTCTTGGAGGGATCCATTTTTACTTTTACTTTGTCACCTATTGATAAGGCTGGCAAGTTTTTGGCATTGCGGTCATAATATTTTTTCTGCACATTTTGTCTATGAATTAACTTATTCTTCACATTATTTTGAATTTTCGGTTTTAGTAGTTTTGGACACATTGGAACTTTGCTCCTTATTTTCCTACTCTGCAGTAATTCTGCCGGCGATGCTAAGTCACTTGATAAAGGTGTGTTTAAATATTCTAATAATCCTAGCCTATAGTCCGTACGACTTTCGTTTGTTTTTATCATAATATTTTTTACGGTCTGGACTGTACGTTCTATTTGACCGTTGGACTTAGCGTATCTCGGAGACGACATATTATGAGTAAACTGCCATTCATCAGCAAATTGTTTGAATTTTAAAGAAGAAAATTGAGGCCCACCATCTGTCATTACGATGACGGGTATCCCTTGACGACAAAATATGTCTTTTAGGCATGTTATTACATGTTCAGATGTTGTTACTTGTAAACGGACCATTTCTATGAACTTGCTATAATAGTCAACCAGCAATAAATAGTCTATACCTTCAATTTGAAATAAATCGACACCTACTTTTATCCACGGCTCATTGGGAATCTCATGTGGAATTAACTCTTCTTTCTGATTGTTTTTTCTGTGAGAAAGACATACACTACAATTATTAACTAAGTTATCAATATCATTATTTATGCAGGGCCAAAATATTATTTCTCTCGCTCGTAATTTACACTTTTCCTTGCCCATATGCCCTGTATGTATTTTTGCTAGCATGTCTTTTCTTAAACTTTTAGGTATAATTATCTTATCACCCTTCCAAATCAAACCTTGCGCTGTAGTCAACTCATCTCTATATGTCCAATATGGTTTCAACGTATCTACTAAATCTTTTTTGTTATCCGGCCATCCCTTTAAAATGCATTTCTTTAACTGTACGAGTTCATCATCGGTATCGGTTTGTTTTTGTAACGTGATGAACTGGTGGTCGGTGAGGTGCGCGTCGGCGACGGCGGTGAGCGCGCGCTCGACCGCGCACACCTCGTCGTGCAGCGCGTCCCGGCCCGCGTGCTCGGCGCTCGCGCCCGGCTCGTAGGCGCGCGACAGTGCATCCGCTATATACAAATGCTTACCCGGCTTATATACCAATTTGAATGTATATCGCTGCAACCTCAATAGCATCCTCTGTAAGCGTGATGGGGCGTCTACTATAGGTTTCTTAATTATACTTATGAGAGGTTTGTGGTCAGTCTCAATAATTATGTCTGATCTACCATATATATACGGATAAAATCGCTCACACGCATACACACAAGCATACAGCTCCTTTTCAATCTGAGCATATCTTTGCTCGGTCTTGTCTAATGATTTGGACGCATAACACACTGGTAAATTATTCTGCATCAAACAACAACCGAGACCGCTTTTGCTTGCATCAACAGAAATTGTTATCGGATGACTCATACTATAATACTGAAGTACAGGTCGTTCCATTAGACATGACTTTAACTCATTAAAACATTTACTTTGACTTTCCTCCCAATGCCATTCAGTTTCCTTTTTTAATAACTGTCGTAGTGGTTCAGTTTTATCTGACAAATTTGGAATAAACGTTCCTACGTATGTAATAAGGCCTAAGAAACGTTCAATGTCCTTCCTATTCGCGGGCGTAGGCATGTTTTTTATAGCTGTAATATGTGAGTCATCGGGACTCAGGCCCTCCTTTGTTATACGGTGCCCTAAGTATTTAATCTCTTCTAGCCCAAACCGGCATTTACTTTTATTTAATTTTAAGTTCACTTTCACGCATCTCTCTAAGACCTGTTTCAGCCGCTCATCGTGCTCTTCCTTAGTTCGCCCATACACTAATAAATCATCAATGTACATACATACGCCTTCAATATCATCGAAGTTTTCATAAATCTTTTTATGGAACACTTCAGAAGCTGAGCAGATGCCATATGGCATCCTTAGAAATTTGTACCTTCCAAAGGGTGTATTGAACGTACAATACCTACTGGTGTCGTCCAGCCGCACTTGCCAAAACCCCGAACTCGCGTCAAGGGTGCTAAAGTACCGTGCACCTGACAAATTTGACACTATCTCATCGAGAGTCGGCAGTCTAAAATGTTCTCGTTTTATAGCTATATTTAACTCTTTCGGATCCAAACAAATCCTCAAGTCCCCGTTAGACTTTTTCACTACCGTTATGCTGCTGACCCAATCCGAGGGACCTTCAACTTTAGCAATGATTCCCTGTGCCTCCATCTCTAATAACTTACTTTTTACCTGATCTTTAATCGCGAAGGGCAGTTTCCTAGGTGCATGAATTATTGGTGTAGCATCTGACTTTAATTGAATCCTATAGTCACCTGGGAGACATCCTATTCCGGTGAACACATCCTCAAACTTTTTTATAAAATCTGGAACCCTATCGCTAGGCTGTTGCAAGGACATGACTCGCCTGACTAGGTTTAACTCGGTACATGCAAAACGGCCTAAAATCGGGGTGGATTTCACGTCGGCAATCTTAAATTCTAATACATATAGAAGACTTTTGTATCGTACACGTAAGAAAATCTTTCCGATAACATCTATACTAGCACCAGAGTACCCACTAAGCCTAGTGTTCGTTTTTAACAAATCCTTACTCGATATTCCTAGTTTTGTTAAGAAACTTTTTGGCAAAACATTAACGTCTGCCCCTGTATCTAATTTAAAACAAATAGGAACATTGTTTATTTTATTCTGCACTCCAATCATCAGAACATTTATGTGTAAAATGATTTACCTGGTCCTCCGATTCTTCTACCGCGTACACTCCACACATCCTAGCAAAATGATTAAATCTGGCACACTTCATACACCTCTTGCCATAAGCTGGACACTCGTATTTGGCATGCGAGCCGCCGCACTGGCCGCACCGGTTGCCTCGCTGCGCGTGCGGCGCGCGACGCTGCGCTGGCGCGCCGGCCGGACCCGAGCGCGCCGCACCGGGCGCCCACTCGCGCCCGCGCCATCCTCGACCGGAGCCCGAGCCGCCGGCTCCGCCCCGTCGGTTGCTTGACCTGGACCCTACGTACCCCCCTTGTTTTTTTATTTGATCTATTTCCTTGTTTATCACTAAACACGCTTCCTTATCTTTTATCTCACTTACGCACTCCCGTTTAATGTTCTCTGAATACATTCTCGACACAATAGCAGCTCGACAGATTTCTAACGCTTTGGTCAACGTTAAATCTTGTTCGCGTAGCAACCGCTCCCTTATCGCTGCACTTGTAACGCCGCATATCAACCGATCTTTTATTAAACCGTCGTTCAATTCTTTAAACTCGCACGATTGGGCCAACTTTCTTAATTCAAATACGTACTGATCGATGGATTCATATTCAGTTTGATCGCGAGTAAAAAATCGATGACGTTCGACCGTTACATTTCTCTTTGTCTGAAAATGGCCGTCCACTAGACTGAGTAAACTCTCTAACGTTAAACACTTGGTCGGGCTTTGTTCTACTATTTCTCGGCACTGTTCTCCGACGACGTGTAATAGTACATTACTTAACAAGGGCGGTAAAACAAAGAATGTCTCAGATCGCAGGTATTTGACGCCCGAGCCGAAGGCAAGGGCGATAAATATGCGATCTGAGGCTTTCTTTATTACCGCCCGTGTTAAGTACAAAATTTTATGTCACCCCCTGGCCAGGAAGTGGGATTTCCCGCGCGCGGAGCGTGCGGTAATTGCCGCTTTATGGCCAGGTGTGACATAAAAATATATTCATTTGTATCTCTTCAGATTTCTTGTTCAGTTCACAGGCCTTGGAGTATATTTTAAACCCTTTTTTCCACTTCTCCCAAGACTCACACAAAGTGCCCGACGCCATGTTGGTGATATTTTCTTCGTATTTAAACGGTGACGGAGGTGTTAGCACAGACTCCATGTCTTTTTACTTCTAGTTACGTGTTTTATTAATTTAGCGTAACTATATTTGTTCACTTTTTGATCACAATACCGACTGCGCCATGTAAAGGTTCAGGGAGCGCTTCAATCAAACACCGAGGTCAAGCAATGACTCATTATATTTCTTCATACAATAAACAGGGTAGACATAGATTCGTGTACCATACAACTCAGAGTACCCACATATATATTGTGACAGTGTCTCTGCTCTCACCTATATGATAAAAGTGATGAAGTGAATTTTCCACGTAAATTAAGCGTTAGATATCCAGTTCCAAATTGACCCAGAAAATCAAATGACGGTTTCTTCGAATAAAGTTTTTCCTACAGTTTGAGTGTCTTCGTCACCCGTCACATATTGTCACCTACTCAGCGGCGCCGGAAAACATATTTGATTAGCGACCAGCGGCCGCCAGGGGATCGGTGGACATCCATGGAATTTCGAATTCTAGAAAGAACATGCCTGTAAAATACTATAGGTTCAAGTATCGGCCTTGCACTAAATTGACCACAAAACTTTGATTCTTTCTATACATTTGAAGTTATAACTTTTTTTCTCTAGAGAGAAAGTATGATGCACGGACTTGATGGACTACATTTGACGCCTAACGAAATACTTGGTGTTTTTTGGTGTTTCTCACTTTTGGTACCCAGTGGTCTTTGTAACAGCCTATACCAACTACGATCGAAACATCATCCTCCTAGCGTTATCCCAGTACAGTTGCATCCTGAAGGATGCCTGGGGTCCGCTACCTAATCCTAAGATTTAGCGTAGGCACTAGTTTTTACGGAAGCGACTGCCATCTGACCTTCCAACCCCGAGGGGAAACTAGACCTTATTGGGATTAGGCTTTGTCAAGTGAGTGGGCAACTTGACTGTTAGAAGTTCTCAAACCGCCCGAAGGCCTCCAACTTGGCTTAACGACTGCTGCCATAGACAGCAACCGGGATCAACGGCTTAACGTGCCTTCCAAAGCACGAACATTTGAACGATAAGGTAATCCCGTCTTCTCCCGGCGAAAAAAATAAACAATGGCATTGGTATGTTATGTGCCCGGAGATCTCCGGGCTTGGGAGATGCCGGCATTGTTGCATCGCGAACGGGGATTGTTGAGCTACTTGCCAATGTTCGCAAATTGGACGTGTAATGCAAATCGGGACTGACGCGAAATCGGGTATATTATATACCGTCAGTCATTCGTTACACGGCTAAATTACGAACAATGGCAAGTTTCTCAACAATCCCGGTTCAAAAGAATTAAAAATATGAACGTTTATTTAACAGCGACCCTTCTAGTATATTCTTTATTCTTCCCCCACATCCTCGCCAGAGCCCGCGTCTTGGGAAATACTTTTGAATAATTCGATAGTGATACTTGGCCATGATGTGTTGCGTCACGATATGTCGCGATTGTTGTTTAGGGATCGTATACTGAAGGACAATTCGATTTGTTACTTGTTACTCGACATACCCTCGTATCAAATGTATACCAACCAATATCACCGGAAAACTAGCGCTGGTTACCTTGGTAACCAGGTAGGTACATGGTGAGTTGGGACCTTTTCATGGCTAAATTTTGTTGTTTTTTTCTATTCATTAGCGTGATTCACGACAAAATCAGTTATAGCAAAAACTAAGATTAAAAGAAAACAATTATTGAAATATTCAGCGAAAAACGTAAGTTTATAATTTCATTGGCACTTCAAATCATTTCATTGGCACTTCAAATAAACATGGATATAGGTACTATTGTACCAACATTGTAATAAATAAAACCTTCTAATAGCCCATCATTTGGTCACACCTATTCAATTATGTCTAATAACTATAAGAGCTGCAACCGTATAGACTCATAAAGTAAATAATGTATGAAGTTTCCTTGTATTTATTACTTTTTTCTTCCAAAATGGAAATCCCGGGAGAATCCCGGACGATCGCCGGCGGTGTTCGTTCGAATAAATAATCGCGACGTAATGACGTTAATGACAGGCTTCTGTCCCAAATCGATAGGCTGTAGGGATGTGTAGTAGTAATCAAATACATAATAGAAAAGAACAAAGTATGAAGGCGAACTTATCCCTTAAAGGGATCTCGTCTAGCTAACCTTTGAGAAACTGAGAGGACGTGATATGTGGCAGTGTGTAAGTAAGTTGATTAAGCAAGACGCTCTTTCATGCAATTACCCCCTTAGGGAGAAAACAACTATTCTTTGAGGGTAACGAGAGGTACTTATCTAAAATTGCTGTACCTGATCTTATAATAAACGCGCTTCCAATGTGTAGTATCTAACAGTGGCGGCGCGTCAAAAATATTCTTAGGGAAGCCGGAAATACTTATTGGCTTTTCCTATTCTTCATGAGCCGCAGTAAAAGAACTGGACTGGCTGAAAATTAGGCAAGCCGGTGGGAATCGAGTTGTATGGACGCTCCGCCACTGGTATCTAAGTAACTTAGGATACCATAATTTTATTTAGAAAGAATCTTTTCTGTAAAAATCTCCACTAAATATCCGAATTTTATGAAAATGAGTGTTTTTAAAACTTCATAAAATACTAAGTAAAATTTCATAAAGCGAATTACAATATCCCCATCACTATACGCCGATAAGCGACCACTTCCATTAGAAGTAGTAATTACCACATCAATTAATATCTGTTTTGCCAGGGCGTGCCATCGATGGCACACATAACGTCCTTCCATGCAAAATAGGTCCTATGTCAGTAGGGAAGAAGATTATCTTTTGTATATGGTCGGTGTACCGGTAATTAGTGGACAAATGACTAATTGATGATAACGATGTTTATTGTTTGCTGGGTTTTCTTACGGGGTATATTATCGATGCATATGACTAAACATTGACTTACACAGCCACGAAAATTGTCTCCCTGATTGATACTAGTTGCATAGCACGTAATAGACGTAAAAGCAGTATAGCAAACATGGAATTTGAGTGTTTTGAAATAACATTTAATTCGTAGTAATTCTAAGAGATTCTTATACGGTTGTAAAATTAGGGCTCACTCTGTCACTTACTTTAAAATGTAGCTATGAAAATGTGTATCCAAATCTTCTGTTGCAAGAATCATTTTTATTTTTAAAATATACACCACATGCATGTAATGTAGACTCATACCGGGATTTCTATTTTTAAGATCTTTGAGACAAGCAGCGGACTGTTTCATAATTAATTATAATAAGTTACTTTTGCCTTCCATTTCTCGGTTGTAGTTAATACTAATTACAATTAGAAAAAATCGCATGCAGCTAAAACATCTCGCATTATACGAGTGCATATTAGATTTAATGGCGCGCTCCGAACGTTTTAATCACAGTTATGTTCGGCTTACACTGGCGCGAGCGGCGAGCGAATGTTCGCTGCGAACCGACGTGAGAATTACGTGTCAACTATTGCCCTTATTCATCATGCATTTAAGGTAAGACGTTTATTTCAAGCAGCAGCAAGCAGTTTACCATCAAAACAGGTACTTGCGCGTACAAACTGCATAATAGTATTTTTCGATATGCACGAGATAAAAATGTAGTAATAGGTAAAGACTAGTTACCTACCCTAATTAGTAGATTAGTATACCTAATTCAGCTAACAAAACCCCACAATGCATGCTGTTCTTAACAACAGTACTCCAATTCGGAAGATTGAAATAAACAATTTGTGTTGTTTATTTTCCGTACACAGCCATGAAAGACTCCTTGTCACTGTCTCCTTGTCTGTAATATATTCAAAGTCCATTGATACCTACTGTCTGAGTAATCAAACAATAACTTCTGCTAATTCGCGATTCAGTCTAATAAAACCCTCGCTTTATCAACGCTTCGATAAATAATTTGTGTGGTTTACTTTCCATACACAGCAATGAAAAACGATGTCTCCTTGACATTGTATAACTATCTATACTTAGTCTGTATTATATTTAAAGGTCATTGGTACTGTCTGAGTAATCATGAAATAACTTCCGTGAATTCGCGATTCGTTCTAATGAAACCCTCGGTTTATCAACGCTCGCGCGCTTCGCGCTCTCAAAGCGAATAAAGATATCTATATTCATTAAAATTTAAAACGCGAGCAGGGTATAAAATCCTAAAGGAGGGCGTACTCACCTACGTGATTATACGTGTGTGTTTATGGATACTGTTTAATCCCTAGGTGTGACTTTGTGTGTTGGTGGAAGGGTGAAATGGAAGTTTTAGTGGCACATCGATGGTGCTGCGTCTAACATTGACTTTAGAACGCACTCGAGGAAACGGGAGTGCCTAATGACTTATATTCAGGTTTAATGTCAACATCGCATTGACTAAACTTGGAATAAGCATTGTTTTTGTTTGGTCGAATTGATACTTTTTGTGAGTATTGAGCCTTGTGGGTGTGACTAAGTTGGAATATTTTACTAACATTTGATTATAGTGCCCTATGAAGTATGTACATAGGGCGTGTGTCATTCTGATCCATGCGGAACTGTACGGATTGGACTGTGGAGGGGCGCGTCTTCGTGGATGACACGCACTATAATAGTCCTGGACCTGGCTATAGTCCTGCAGGGAACTCCGCGCATGAATAATTTTCCTTTACGGGAAAGTTTACTAGGAGTCTTAGTAAGTATTTTATACTCAGATGGACATCCGTCACCTGGCACGTTTTCCAGATAAGATGTCATATTTTTTTTTTGTACGAAGCCTATCGAGTGGTGATGTATTAAATGAAAGGGCTCCACGAGCTGATTCCAACAATATATAACACAATTTTATTTTCAAAACACATCCAGTTTGGGCTCTTCCTCCAGAAAACGGATGAGTAGGTATTTGTTTTCTTAAATAAACGTCGAACGACTCACTGTTTGTACGAGTCCGTCAGATGGCTTCTTACTTGTTACATATAATTTATGATACTTGAGGTTTATGAAAATAGCACCATTATTTGCGTATTTAAAAAATGTTTTTTTTTTCAGGTAAGATCCTCCCCACGAAGATTCATCATGTTGGGATCGTTGGGTAACATAGTTCATATTTATCACCTTGAAATAATATTCCCAATACATTACAATCAACCCTATCCCTTGACTTTAGCAAAACAAACCCTTTCAAGATTAATTAACCCTCCCCAATAACATTTTTACCCAACAATTATAATTCCGAATCACGCACCCATCATTACACCTCCTTTATCTACGCTCCCAGCGCCCCTTAGTGTCTAATCGTGAATTATAAGGCATAATAAAATTCTTTAATCAAAGAAAACAACCGAGGCACCATTAACCGAGCACACGTCTACACCTAAGTCGTTACACCGAATATTTACATACATGTGTCGTTACCACCCCGCCATAATTAAGGGTATAAGGGAATCTTAGCATCTTATTACGCGCGTAACGGTATCCTTTTAGAAAATTGTAACAGCCATCGTTATAACAACGGCAAATGATCATTGGAGAAATTTCGCGTGTCAAAATTCAGCACGGCTAAGAGCTCACGCACAACTCTTTGAGTTGTGTCTCCATCTGAGCATCTTTAATGTTGCACGCAGCGTGACAAATTCTCTCAAAAAACCTGAATGTATATCGCTTGCACGCATCGCATTTCGCCATAATGCAAGCCAGCCGCGACTGGAAATTGTACTAATAATGTAAACTGATTCTGCGTCTGCTCAAATAGGAAGGCGGCCTAAGGCTCACACGAAACTTAAATGTGAAATATCCTCTAATGAATCAGACAATATTTCGAGACGCGGGCGGCAATAAAATCTCCCCGCCACCCACTAACGTGTACCAACACTTTGTCTAAGTTTAGGGAAGGGGGCGTAAATATGTATCGATGTGGACAACCCTTTCTGCGCCCTTTGTTTGAATAAGCGTAGCGGTGTTGTGATTTTTATAATACTTGCCGGCACTCAAGTTAGTAGTAGTCGTAGGTAGTAGTAGTAGTCTCAAGTAGTAATAGGTAGTTTGGGCACTGTCATGTTTAATATTAAGCTGACATTGTCATTTGCATTGGAATTACGACTAATACAAACACACATACACAAATATACATGGTAAATATCCCGTTATTAATCGTAATTCTACTGTCATGTCTAGTGTTTAAGTTTAGTTCATATTCATACATAATAATAAAATTAATAGCACATAGTACCTAACATTAGCCAATATGAGCGCGATCTCGCCAACAAACTGTTATCACAGTTTGGCGAGCAACATAAATTTGTTACTGTAAAAAAAAAAAAAAAAATGTTCTACCTAGACTCTGAAAAGGGAAACTTTTGTATACAATGTACATACCGTGTGAATGTACCTGCCTACAATCTTTTGGTGTTAGAGATTGATTAGATTCAATTTCGAGAGCTTGTTTAAGGTGTATCGCATCAAATTTTTTGGTGTTGGTTTGTTTGGTGTTCTGTGAAATCTGAAAGTTTGACATGTTTATGTAAGATGACATTTGCCGGCACCATATTTAACGTTGATCGATTTATTATCGAAATTGGTGCTGCACGCCCTTAATTTGAGTGACTGATGGTAAAATGTCTGATTGGCAAAATTTATTAACATTTATTATAGTTTTCATTAGGACCCAAGGGCAGCTGAAAAGAGGCTGTCCTGAACAGTCGCTTTATGATATATCGTAGTTAACAGTGCTCACAATTATTATATGAAAACGACTCTATTATCAAGGTGTTAGAGTTAACGTTCAGATATTTTTGAGCATATTGAAGAGTACAGAAATTTGACTATGCAGGAGTGGATGTTCGTGTTACGGACTTCGGATATAGAGGACCTTAATGATGACGATACATACATAAATCTATAAATATACACACACACAGTAGGTAATTGTGAATGATGAAATTGATGAATTTGTATAGCGTTAACCGGCAGTAGGTAAAAACAATATACCTTACTTAGTACCATTATATAGCTTTCAGCGTTCCCAGCTTTTTATGTATGGTATATGCTTTCTAGCGCTTCATAATATAGGACAAAGTATACAAAGCTATTAAGTTGAATTTATAGCCCAAAGCTGTCATGTTTCCATTACTTTTTGCATCAGATGAATAATGCATTCTAAAAGCTGTGAATTTTCATTCAATATTATTCGACTTTAAAATGCTACTATAGCCTATTACGGTAAGGTAGGTACGCGAGTTGCAACCTTGAGGTCCTGGGTTCAAAATCTGGCTCGCAAAATTTCGATTTTCACAAAAGCCTAGGTATGTATAAAATGTTAGCTGAAAGAGATCCCTCATATGAATAAGTTCATCTCTGTACTGTACATACTTAAATCTCATGTGACATTATATATATATTTTTTGCACCTGCTATTGTGAACAGTAAATAATATTTCGGTGACATCATGAGGAAACGGGTTCTAATGACGGTAAGTGGCACATGAAGTATGGTGTAGGTGATGTTCTAGCAACCTATAGCACTTCGATATATTTCTCTATATAGTTGCTAAAAGTGGCACTGAAATAAAGTTTAATTTCATCTGCCTACTCCGTTGGGAATTCTTGCGTGAGTTAATGTCAATCAACTATATAATTATGTATCTATCTAGATGTAGTTCTGCCGTCTGTTTTCTTAATTAAGTTATCGTAGCGATTTTGAAACATCCAGTTTTCAATGAAGCTTAAACCGCAATTCAGGTCAGCAAAGTGAGACCCTCGCTAATGAATCGATAATCAAATAACTGGCAACACTGACTTGGCCACACCTCCGTTTTTGCCATTCCCCAGATCTATGTCAAGATGAAGATCACGATCCTCAAACACTCACTGGCCATTTGAACCGACACTGTGTTACACACACCTTGTTAAGTTGAAGAGAAACTGAAACACGGTGTCGCGAATCGGGTTAGGAATCGTGGCGGCTGGAAAGCGACGCGGTAAGGGATCCCGTGAGAGCGTTTTGTGGTTTGTGGAGTCACTCCTAAGGTTTACATGCGTATTGTGTGCAAGTTTGTATTACTTGGGACTACACATGGGTGTGGAGAACGGAAAGAAATAAAGGTATCTGTGTCGAAAACAAACATGACGTGATGCAATGCAGTGCAGTGTTTATTTTTTTTACCTGTCTCAGTATTTTAATGCTCTGAAACTAAATGGCCATAAATAGAAAAATATTACTTCGGTTCCTAACTAACCATTATTATGTAGTTTGATTTTTTTATTAAATACATTTATTACTAGGAAAAATCAAATGAACTACATCACATTCGCTGCTGTTTTTAAAATATGTGTGATATTTTGACAGCTATTTCGGGAAAAAAATCAAAAGACATTCATCTAAAATATCATTGTGTGTTTTTTGTAACGATGATCCGTTTATAGGCGAATAGCACAGAACATTGAGCTAAGCTAACATTACCGAGCGAGACAAAAGTTCGAGGAACACATTCGCCTTACCCAGGCCTTACCACACTAATCGCCGAACTTGCTCGCAATCCTACGCGCCCGTACACAAACGACCATAAACAAGTGGTTTGAGATGCGATGATTTATTGATTCCGCGTCGCCTCGGGACGCGATTGCCGACCCTTTTAATTATCATCTTGCTAATTGTGTTTGAGCGAGGGTAGCTAACTAATCAGGGAATGGATAGTTATAGGGAAGACGCACAAGAAGATTTGACACATAAAATCGTATTATTTAAGGTTTTATGGCAATAAAATGAGTCAACCATGCGCATTAATCCGGTGAAAATCTTTGCTCAACGTGTGCATTTAATTCCTTTTCTTGCCATCATAATCATAAAGAATCAAGTTTGTAGTATAAATAGGTTTGCTTTTCCATGGTAGTATAAGTATTTTTTTAGTATATTAAATATTAGTTTTCGATCGTATTAATACGTATATTGACATTTTTACAACAATAATCAATTAGCATCCAATTGTTTAAATCTGCATTAGTACTCTAGAAAGAAGCTGACCCGATAAAAACATTTATCCAAAGGCCAACAAATTTCGATCTAAACATAACCATCTCAATTTTGTCATCTTCAGCTTGACTTAGGGCCGACGCTAGCTTACGCGGGTGCACGGAGCGGGTCATACTAAACTGCGCCCGCGGCGGGCAGTTTAGTATGACCCGCTCCGTGCACCAGCGTAAGCTAGCGTCGGCCCTTAGGCTAGGTTATGAAATACAACTGTATATTGTGTTAAGCAAATCGATATTTCCCCACCTAATTAACACAGCGACGATAAAAACAGCAAGCGCACTTGAAACTTTCACGCTAAAAGATCAATACAATTAGCGATATACAGGCTGATGGGAATAATCAAAGACAGCAATTAAGTCAGGTGCGCTCGCGCGCGGGGCGTTTTTAATACGCTTTTAACGCGGATCGCTATCGTAAACTGCCGGTAAGTGTTGCGGTCGCCCTCTGAGCTAGCCAGGGTTGTCACCAATGCAGGTTAGATGTGAAAAAAAGTCAAATAGCCGAAGTAGTGAAAAGAATATTATTTACCAAGGCTTGTTGTCCTTTTTAAAAGTTGAGAGAGAGAACACACTATCTTATATTATTCACTTTTGTGTACAATGAGACTCACCTCTTTTGAGACTTACCCTTGCTCGAGTCTTTCCTATTATTGAGGACAGAAATAAGTAGGTATGCATAGCTATTATGAGGTATTAATAAACATCGCACTTAATACAACAAAGAAAATGATTTTACATTGAAAGTAAAGATAAGGTATAAAGGATCAGATTTTAAGTGCACAGTGACGTATAATAAAAAAACCTAGCTTGGTGACAACCCTAGTATTGGCTCATTAGACCTCACAAGTGCGTCAAAGGACGGCTTCGGATGAAGTCGCTCGCAAACATTTGACTCTTGAAATCATCGGAAATATTCAAACGCGAAATTTGATGCTTTGAAGAATTTTACGAAAAAAGAACACGCTGTACGGGTATAGGTAGGTAAATCTTCAAAATGTAAAGGTTTAATAAGAAATCCATTTGACAAATAATTTTGGTCAAGCTCTAAGGATGCTATTAAATCGTCAATTGTTAGTAGGTACACAGTATATATTTGTTAGTAAAGTACAGTTAAAATAAATTAAATTAATTATAATAGAATTTTTGGAGTGTATTTTCACCCAGAAGCTTAGTATAGGTAATGGAGTCCCAAGGTTCCATAGGTTATGGTGTCTCCAAGTCTTCACTGTCGTAGTACCTATTTAAAAAAATCAGCTGGAGGTCCACTGCTGAACAAAACACCATATACACTTGCGGACAAAGAATACGGGTCGGTAAAAAACCGTCATATTTCCTAAAATACTGCGAGGTTGTAAGTTTTTTAATCGTATCATTTATCTTTATTTAATTTTACATATATACTGCAAAAGTAACAGCCAAAAAAGTAACGTTTCCAGGTTTAAATCGGACTTGTAAAAACCAATGAAAAAACAACGTTAACGAAGCGAGACATCGCGAAAATCGTCATTTTTGGACATTGATATTTTTATGATGGGATCCCGGAAATTGCTAATACAGTTGGGCAATACGAAGAACAGTATATGATGTAAATAAAACGAGTGTAGAATATTTAACAAAACCTATTGAGTCCATTTAAACTAGGGTGACCCGAAATGTTTGACCGTCAGTGAGTTCCAAGAAAATTCTCCTCAAAGTTCTTTATCGATATCATTCTCACGCTCAAAATAATAAGAGCATACAAAATCCACTTTAAAACTTCTCTCCTAATCTCTTGATCCGGCCGTAAAGGCACCGCCAAAGTGTCACAACTGAGAATAATTAATATTTTAATTTAGCATTTCGAGGCTGATACAGCACGATAAATTCGGTATAGCCTAATAACCTCCCCTGCGCGGAGTTTAGGCGATTTTCTTACTTAGGGGCTTTTGGTATTAGGTGATTTAGGTTTGAAGTGAAATTGTGAAATATTACTTAGCCGGTTTTAATATTGGGGGGGTGTTGACAGCTTGTTTCTACGCTAGTGTAGTAAAAATTGATGAGGGCGGGGTAAAGTAGCACCGGAAATATCCGAAGATGTGTTTTATGCGATGCGTACCTACAGATAACTACAGCCTTGGCCAAAAGTGTTGAGCACTCACACGTTTTCCATATAAAAGTTAAACTTTCAATCAAGCATTTCATATCCTTTTATTGAAGAAAATTAAATATCTATCAAAAACTAGCTACTTTCGTTGACGTTAAAGATAATTGCACGGATAAAAATGCAATTTGTCCATTTATTGCAAACCCGTCTATTTTTAGTCTTCAGTTAGCAATAGCTACTTCGAAATGATATTATATAAAGTTCTCTAGATGTTCTTTAATATATACCTTTTCATATTTTACGTCAATGTGCATTTTTGTAATTAAAAAATAATAGTTTTTTTATAAGTTACAAAGGAAAATAAGGGGTGCTCAACACTTTTGGCCAAGGCTGTAAGTATATTAAGCTCAGTGTTAAATGAAAGCTTGCTACCGTCCACGGCTATTCAGCGAAGAAATATCGCCAGTAGGTATTAGTAGTAGTAGTAGTAGTAATACACTTTCTTGCACAAAATCAAGTACATAATAGAAAAAACAAACTTAACGGTAGACATTTGTACAAAAGCGAACTTATCCCATTAAGGGATCTCTTTCAGCTAACCTATTATACACACATGGGTATTATGGACAAATTGGACCAAAACGACACGGGGCGAATTGTTTGGTTAGTCATAAAAAAATTAAACGGTGAACTCCACAAATATATATAAAATATAAATTGACATGAACAAGGCACAATCATAAGCACTAGAATTGGGTTGCCAGACTAATAAATATAATTTATTTTCAAATTCAAGGAGAACGGTAACTAAAAAATATACCTATCTCTACCTAATCTACCCCACCAATGATCAGTCTAACCCTTTATAGCACCTTCAAACAAAGAAATCGTTAAGCAAATATCACCCCCTGAATATTAACCGGTAATAACCGCCCCCTGGCGGATCAAAAATTCAACATTAGTTACGCCCGAGTTGCGAAGGGTTGACTTGGGTATTGACGGAAGTTATCTGCGGTTTGTACTAGTAATTTGGTGATAATTTATGCATGCAGAGTTGCGAAGTAGATTGACAGTTGACAAAGATCGTCTTGTGGGCTAAATAGCTTAAAACTTGACGGTGCTCGACAGTATTTCGTCTTTACTCATCTTTTATTTCGATTGGTCTAAAACATGTACCTACTGATGTAACACAGGGAATTCTTTCTTTTGTACCATAAGTTTTACTTTTGTGCATTAAAGATTAAATAAAATAAATATATAAACGCTCCGGCCAACCTCTTTCCCCTGCCTAGTCTTATCTGTGAAACGGAGTGTCAATTGATTAGTCTCAAATTTAGAAAGGACTAACTGCTATTTAAAAATCGCCTAAGCCGTGGTAAGAAAAAAAAAGTAAACTGTTTGAAATGTCTAAAATTCAAAATTCAAACATTTATTCTGCAAATAGGCCACAAGGGCACTTTCACTTTCTTTCTAAATTGTCTTATTCACAAAAAATGGGCTTGAGGATCAATATCATCCAGATTGTTAAATGTATGTATAAATATATATCCCCTCGAACTAATACTGGAATCTTTAACGAGCTCCTAACAAACTTTATAATTAGATACAGCCACATATTAAAATTACCATAATTTAATATTCACCTCGCACAAAACTCCCTCAATCAATATCGTGACGCCATCAAAATACGTAATTAAAATACCTACCGAACATTTGCATATGAAAACCTCTGTAATTGATCGTCACCCCTTCGATGGTAAGACAATGGGTGTAAACAAATTTGGCTGCCTACAATAACAATTCACCCTGTATATTCGATGAAAATACCGTGGATTTTAAATTAAGGTTTGAAGCGATAAGATAAGCAACCGAGATATTTTAGTTGAGTTGCGCATACTGCTCATAATTATTATCTGTCCGTGAATAGATGCTGTACATAAATATAGGTACAATTATTGTAGGTATAAAAAAGGTCACTTTTATACTCTATCGTGGACCTCAACGTCCACGGTAAACTCTATGGTTCATTTAAACATAGACTGAAGACTTTAGACTAATTATGAATGAAACCATAGAGTTTACCGTGTACGTGGAAGTCCGCGATAAAGAATAAAAGCGACCATAAAAGAATAGGGCATGAGGTTGTGATATTCGACTATCTTCATTTATAGATTCATGAAAGTATCATATCAAACAGGAATATAGGTCATCTTCGGTGAATGAATGTTGATGTCATGAAGTCATGATGATGAGGCAGCTCACTATGTTATATATAATCATCGTCTATTTTAGAATACCTACCAACCAGATCTAGGTACATTTTTTTCTATTGAATATTTGTATATAAACTACATAATATATACTTGATAAATCCAAACTGTTTCATTTAACTCTAGGATTTAAGAATTGTTTTGTTAATCATTTTATGACATTAAATTAGGGATTTATTGTCACTTTTTTATCATCTATACAAAATCCGTTCCATTTTTAATAAAAATGGGTATACATCAAACGTCGCCCCCACACACGCTACATAGTGCATTCGTCTATATATTAATTTTTCAACGAGCGTTGTGTGAGCTCTTGGAGCGTCGCCGCGGGCGTTGCAGACAGTCGCGAGTGCAGTAGACGCGTCTGACGATTGTATGCGGGGCCCCTAAATCAGATCAGCGATTCTAGCGACACAACTTTTAACAGCACTCTAAGGCCATCCAAGATTCCCTGTGTCCTGATGAACACAATATACAATATTAGCCACTGCACTGAGACAAATGCCGTTTCCTGAAGATTGTATGTGGGACCCGATACCCAAGTATTAAGTA
Organism: Cenopis cana; assembly: GCA_951800055.1. Lineage (NCBI taxonomy): Eukaryota > Metazoa > Arthropoda > Insecta > Lepidoptera > Tortricidae > Cenopis > Cenopis cana. The sequence goes on along the minus strand of OX637492.1, from coordinate 7,060,554 downwards.
GCCATTAAGAACATGAACATGCTCTATTGACATGGTGGAAGAACTCGTCGTTTCATTACATAGGGGGGGTTGGCTACCGTGGTCCGTGGTACGACGAATTCGACCAAACCCTTGATGTGTTACAAAACTCGCATGCTAGTGTGTTCGCAATGTTAATGGACCTTCAGTGTGAAATTACGATAGACATCAATCTCGAATATATATATAGTTAGATACCTAGGCCTATGTTAAAAAGGGGTAAGCAGTTTTTACATGTCTCTCTTGAGAATTACCAACAAAAGTGATACGGAAGTAACTTGAAGTTAGCACCCAAACAATTCCCAAAAGGTCAATTCGATCATCGGCAAGAAATAGCCTGAATGATAATGTATTCAAACCCAATAACTTGATCAACTATGCTGCTATGCATCAATCAACATCTCCACGTTATCATGACGACTACAAATTTCCAAAGGACGTATGATTACCAAAGATAATTCAATTCAAGAAAAAGATGTAGGTACTTTAAAAGCGTAGCTGCTGTACTCGGAAAGAAGCAAAGAATCGCCTGTTTGAGGGCCCGACTCAATAGAAAAGCGAGGGATAATAACACGCGGTAAATAATTGTGGAATTGGCAGGGATTGTTATGTTTCAATATGCCGTAGTCCCAAGCCCCTTTCACCACGGTCATGTTCCTTTACCATTGAAAGATATCTGTTTAATTAGTGTTTTAATAACTGTATTTGAAAAGCGGAAAATATGAGGCTCTAAACTGGTATCTCTTATTGTTTACAAACAGTAATACCTTTTTCTGGGAGGAGTGGTAGAGACCATAGATTTCCACTTGTATTTGTTGCTTCATTGTATCCTGGAATGTTCGACATGAATTGTCGTCGATTTAGAGTACTATTCGCGTGGTCTTTCCCCACGAATTTTTGCCTTGGTAACCGTTCTTTTATTTCTTCTTCAATGTAGAATACTGTCTTACCGTACAGTCTTCTCGAAGATCTCACGGTTCGAAATAAATGCCATACGATAAATAAATAATGTAGAATACTTCATCAGTACTTTCTTCCACATCTTAAATTAATTATGATTACATTTAGTCATGTATTGTGTGAATAAATTTGAGAAAACGGTAGTTGACAACTCAAAATGAACGCCCAATAAATCGCTCCCACCAAACATCTGCTGTTCCATAATCAAATTAATCCATCTGGAAACAGATCGAAACGTCAGTCTGGTCCAGTCGTGGAAATAATTTCATCTCACAACCATCCAATATTCCTTGGCCTTTCCCTCCTTTGCTGCTAACCGAGAAACTCCTCAAACGGACATCGTCAAAGGGAGCTTGGGGTTCTGGTTAAACTGGTGTCTGTAGTGCCGAATAGGTTGTATGATGGATCAGCTGTCACTCCGTTCTTTTGACGACCATCGTTCAATCGCCGAGCCCTCCGGCGTTAAAGAGTGCTCGATTGTGATTCGATCCATTTCCCGTGTCATGGGATAAAAGGTCACGTGAAATAAGGTACTTATTGCTACGCCTTTTGTTATTTCTGTGATTGTATCGATTGGAAATATTATTATAACACAGTAACTAGTGAAAATTGTCGTTATTAATGAAATGACAATCTGTTGTTGATTGCTATCGTCAATCAAGTCACAAACTGCCATTAACAAATTCTTCTTGTATTCTCAATTTTCTTATTGTACCTATAACATGTTAAAGAGCCGTCCGTCCGTGTTTGATTTCTACAGTTTAGTAATAAGCGGCCAATGGAAGAGATATACATTACTAACGCAATGTAGGCACTTATTACCGCCATGACAAATTGAGTCGACAAATTCACTTCCCCCACTCGAAAATTTTAACCGAATTTCAAGCAATCTTTCGGCTGATTCTGACAAGGAAATTAGTCTAAATAGGTATTAGGTAAGACTGGAATGTGCACCCTAATAACTCAGCCGACTGCAATCAAATGCATCCTTAGCCTGTCTCGGATTGAACCAATGCTCGGAATTTTGTTTGCCATCTTAAGGAATGATTAGTTAAGGATTGCAGGCTATCATTTGCGATAGCGTAATGAAAAAAATCTCGTATCAGTGTACCTATTCCTACCTACATGGAAAACGATGCACGAAATTCATTTTCGATCATATGAAACAAATGAATTTGTTTAATACCAAAAATAATTGGAACCGAGTTTAATAAATAAATTTTTTAGTGTAAACAATAACCATTACTGATAAGTACCTAACTACCTATATGATTTTATTAAAAAAAATAAGCTATACTCGTTCTAAGATAATATCCACAATTTACGAAATAACGTAGGCATATTTTCTTAAGTTGTAATAGAACAGAAAAATAGAAACGCCATAGCAATTCCACCCACACAAACCACGACATTCCTCACCGAATCAATTAGATTTTACTGCCCTGGCGTTATCTGCCTTCTCTGTTCCATTCAATTTTCTAGGCCATTTCCGAATGGCATAATTAAATTTGCGATCTGCACCACTGGGCTTTAAATTTCAACCTTCGGGTTGTATCTGACGGATATAGTCTTTATCTTTATCTGTGGCTTTATCGTTTCTTTCAATTATTTCCAATGGCAGTGGATAAAAATGAAGGAACACTTGGTTTTTCGTCCTAAACTGAATGTTGTATATAACGAACACTTTTCAAAATCCGATTGTTTTGACGACATTAGCTTTCGTTGCTGTTTTTTTTTTCTTTTCTTTCAATGTCGTCGTACTCTGTTGTCTTTATTAGTTAGACTTTCAGATAAGTCTCCTTTAAGTGTTATTCCCACAAGTTACGTAACAGACGTTATCTGTAAATTCCACATTTTCAGACTAAAATCCTCGGAGTTTCAAACATTTCTCGACCACAAATTCTGATTCCTATTAATTTATCAGACAACCACACATCAGCTTCGCAAACATCGACTTCTCAAACAAATCGCCTCGCCCGAACCTCACATCAAAACACGTCAAGCACATTAAACATGAAATCCGCGATCAAGGCACACGTCTGATATCTAGAACATTTAATTAACCGGTCAAACCCAACGCTGGGACCGCAGGACATCAAAGCACATCTTAATACGCTCAGAGCAAAATCGCCTTCGTCCAAACATTGGTATTAACCCGGACCCCTAACAATTTGTGTGTCGTCTTCATAGGGATGCGGCCAAATTTGAAGCGGAACACTGAAGTGAAAAGGAGACTTGTAGATCCAGCGTTCGTTTAAGTGTCAATTTTCCTGGCAAAGGTCAAATAAGTTTTTTGTGTCTTGTAGTAAACGGTAAAGTCGCTTGAGTCAATTTTTGTTTCGACTATATCTTTGTTTCTTTTTGTGGCTTACGGAAAATTTAACCAAATAAAAATATAGTACTGCAATAATACCTCTAGTCCGACGTTTCCAGCTATCATTCTTCTCGTAAGATATTAATAAAAATATCAGTAATGTATCAATATTTTCAAGTGTATAAAATACTACAATTTTACTAGCCACGTCACCATTCCGTCCACCATCACCATGCCCACCGTCAGCCATGTGACAATGTTAAATAAGTGACTTATTGATTTTCAGTGACAGTAAAGTAGCAATTTCCCGCTTCCTATTCAACGCCACCCTTACCTCGAGGTGTTTCCACCCGCAGTCCAATAGTCTATTAAAACCGTACTACCAATAAGACTGTATCCTTTGTTTATAATAAACACTTTCCATTACCGTCCCTCTCGCACCCACCTGGGCTGTACATCTCCGTCCCCCTCGGTATCCTAGTGCATATAGCCCTAAGGAACGTTAATGGCCGAGCCGGAGGACTGGAGGCCGATTCAATTACTACCGTAGTATTATTTCGACGAAAATATGTATGTGTTTTGTGTTGTGGTGTAAATTAAATTCTGTTTCAAGTTTATTGGTCACGTGTAGGTATGTGTGGGGATGTTGTTGTGATGAGCTTGTGTTCCAGTTTAACGGCGGCATGTTTGGTTTGACAGTTCTCTTTATTGTTTTAGGTGTGGAACAGTTTCAGAAGCTTTTGCTTTGTAAATGATTGTTACGTGTAAAGTTTTTAAGGAAAGGTGCCAGGTGTAGTTCGGGACATTATCATTGGGTTTTGTTTCGTAGATTTTGTGTAGCGCGATAAATCGATTAATTACAAAGCCTTATATTTTATGTCATTTATACATACAAATATTAACTGTAAATTCACGAGGCTATTTAATGTCCAAATTAAAATAGTAGATGGAAATGTAGCAATAAAAAGAGTTTTAATACGTAGCTTCTTCTTGTGGCTACAGGTAGTACCATCACTTCGACTAAATTAGATGTTAGAGACTCATCTAGATAGTTCAAAACTCCATATTATTTAAAGAACCCTAGTATATAAGTATAATAATTATATCGAAATAAGTTTTCAATATACCGCCAAAACCCAAATTTGGACGTCAACAAATTGATAGCCCTCATAATAATCAAGGGTCCTTTATCGACGTCTTAAACTAACGAGTGAACCACAAACCCCTATTAACTGGCCATTACCGAACTGATAACGCTATCTAGTTGAACAATATCTCCGATCATGTCTGCGGGCAACTTACACCCTCAATGATTTGACCCTTGTTATTATGGAACTATATCTGCGTAAGCTTATGTAAGAAGCGTCTTGCAATTAGACTAAGGTCTCAGTTTGACACAGTTCCATAGCGCTGATTGTACATTTGACGTAATATACTGACGAGCAAAAATAACGGGTACACTTTGTATGGAAGTTCCATAGAAAGTGTACCAGTTATTTTTGCTCGTTAGTATAGTTATATTTACAAGCGTTATTCCTTTTTAAAGGCTCGCAGAATGGGTCTTTGACTATACATTTGGACGATATTATTATACAACGTTGTGATAAAAAAAAACATCAAGAATAAAATCTTTCAATTCTGATTATTGTTACGATAAGTGATATTGTGATTTCTAAAATAATATTTGATATTTAAAAAAACCAAAATTAGTCTCCATGCACTTCACAAGTCTTCCTATTGTGCTTTTATAACATCCGTCCGTAACAGCAATACACCCTGTTTTAAATATTTACTTATTAATTCCCTGACACCATTCCCCCTTTATACTTCGATGTTTTCCCCAAAAACCCCAAACGTCTCTCGCAAATTAGGCGGGGTCGGAAAAATAAACTAGACGTTACCTGGGAGGGAATTGATCCCACGGCATTATTGTATCTATAAACATTTCAATTGCGGCGCCCGCTTATCCGGTACCAAAGAGTAAATGTGGGGATTACGGAAGGTATACTTAGGGCTGGTCGCACAACTCACCATTACAGACTGATCAACGTTAAATATGGCGCCGGCAACTGTCATCCCATAGAAAATTGACAAAATTTCGATGTTCTGCCCAACACCGCTTACGATTAAAGCCGGTTTGATATAATCATCAGAATGGTTTTCAAAAATTTGCTCCGATATAAAAAGGCGCGTCAACACTTTGGCTAGGACTAATTCCTGGTCAGTCTTTGGGTCCTGTGGTTCTGTAGCACAGTTAGATAATCAACAGTGATATAACCTTGTCGTAACTTCGGCAGGCATCGATGTGACAGCAATGTGGTAATCAGGATAGGCAAGGTATATTTAGCGAGGTAACATATGATTTCATCTGCGGTTTCATCATCATCATTATCTGCTCTCTGGGCTCTTATCGGTGCAGATTGATGCAGTTCTCTCCATCTTAACTGGTCCGAGGCTAGCTTCTTGACGTCCTGATACGACATGACTTTCACAGTCACTTCCTTCTATATCTGGTTCATTATCACTTTTCCTCGGTCTTCTTCGTCCTCTTTTCCCATTAATTTTCTCGTCTATAACGTTTTGGATGAAGTTGTGTCGTAGCAGGTGGCCGATCATTTTTACTCCTTTGGTTTTAATTGTGCTCATTAAGTTTCTCTTTTCCTTTACTCTATTTAGTATGACTTCGTTGATTTCGCTGGTTGCGCTGCGGTTACGTTCACGAGAAATTAAATCTTCGGCAGAAACGTTCAGTTAGTAAACTTACGTCAGTGATTTCTTGTTAACCTGCAAATCTTTGCCTATCCACGAGCTCCATTATTATAAGCACTTCTGGCAAAAGAAATTGCAATCAATGGCAGATCATCAGAATTAAGTTTCTCTTCCTTAGAACGAATATTTGATATAAAAATTCCAGTTAGTTCAAAATGTTCGTGGAATATACAATCACCAAGTTAAATATGCCAAATTTCCCGTCTACAAAGGCTGCTCTGTGCCGCTCTCGAGTCCTGACTGCCGATATATATGCAGATGAATATATTACCGACGACGGTGTTAAATAAAACGCGAACAAGGCAACCGAGGCCGGATTACTGCGAATGATGAAAAAGGAAAAATCATTTATTTTATTATCCCCGTCGAAATAATAAAAGGTTGAGCTCCCCTAGAACTTGGCCCGTTGATCACTGGAAATAATTAGTTTTTGTTTTAGTTATACAAATTGCGACGTGTCATATCTAAAATCAGGGGTTGTAAACCGGTTTGGCGGGATGAGATGACATGGTCAAATGGGCTAGATCCGTATTAATTGACGAACTCATATTTTCCAACTTGCACTATTATCAGACGGATACAAATGAAACTACTTTCATATGCATCGTTTTTTTATTGCAATCAATTAAAGACTTCCCTTTTGTCTATTTGTTATCATATAAAGAAGGACACATACTTCCCCTCGCCAGCCCTCTTTTAATACATCTCAAACACATTTCTTATCAAATTGCCGAGAAATTCATTGTCAAAACAAACCTTACCCCGAATGCGTCCCAACCGCTCCCGAGCCTCGAAGATACCAAGATACCTTCTTTGTTTGTAAGATGATTATCGATTGAGCTCAGTTTACAAGTCCGCTGATAATGTGATACCGGTGTTTTTGTGTTAACTTTGCAGAACTGGTTGCAGTGTGACAGAGGTAACTCTGGTGTGACTATAGAGTACAGAGTACGGCGCCGCGGCGGGCCCCCGTTCTTTATAGTGTGTCAGTTGAGTTGTGTGGCCAAACATAAATTATAAGCTGAACAGCTATTTATGCCAGAAAATTTCTAGCTACACTTATTTATTTTGCATATACCGCTACGTATATATACCGGAATTGAAGAGTTTCATTATAATAATATAAGACTAATGCAAATTTTATATTGACTGGATTCGTATGAGACAATGCTTGGAAAGAAAATGAACGTCGTTGACGTTTCGGTTCTTCTAGATAAGTACTTGGTACTTTTAGTTTCATATAACTAGCTCCTGATCTAATTAACACTAATTATTACTTTGAACTATAAATTTTACACACATTCATCCTCGATTATGTCCGTAATAATTCTAACTATACCACTTGCCTCTCCATTGTGTCGATTTTCAGCTACTACAAGAGTGAAAGAGCACCAAGACCTCGTAGAAAATAAAGTCTAAAGTTGCACTACCTAGAATTCCCGGTAACCCCATGCGGTTACCACAACTCTGTGCCCATCCGCCCCCACGTTTTTCGCGGGGTATTATCAATTATTAAGCATCAGCATGGAAATAGCACCCCTGAGTCCACGCCCGTATATATTGCGCCATATTAAATATTCCCGGATTACGGAGCCGGGCTTCGGCACCGTGAAATGGTTTTCGGTTTTGTGCAAGTTATTAGCTGGATTTGCATGTTTTTGATTTATTGTTTTTTTTCTCGAGGGGGGTTATTATGATTAAGATCTTGAGTTCGAGGGTCGGTTTCTTGAACGACATACGTTGACGTGAGGTTAAAGGTTGTGTACAATTCGAATGATTTACCCCAACTTAAATACGTCATTAAACTGGCATATCGACAGCTATAATTTCGTCCACTTGGAATACACTCACAACTCTATAGCCAGAGTCTTAATCTTGTTTTTAATTAAGCTTTTGTGTCGGTGTTAGAAATAACTACATTTTAAGTGAAGCCCAAAATGTTCCAGCACTGCAATGTAGGCAGACCAGTGATGTCCTGTGGTATAGTGCGTTTCATCTACGACGACGCGCCTCTCTACCACGAATCTCATACTAATCTATGCTCAAATGTACGGATTAGGCTGTGGTGGGACGCGCCTTAGTGAATGAAGTGAACTATAACGCCCTGTTGTTCTTGGTACGAGTTACGCGCTGAATCTTTCTATGTTTGCATTTCTGCCTTCTCTGGGTTAGTTAACCGAGTCAACGTGCTCTAATCAAGGTGTTCTAAGCTCTAAGGCCACAGGCTTCATTAAATACCCTTTATCTATAACTAATCACAAGAGACATATAACTATTCTGCACCATGCATGTAACCTAACATTAGTGCTATACTAAATATTCGCGGCCCACAAAAGCTAATACGTGTGCTAGAGTTTTTCCGCTCTATAGCGGAAATCTTACGTAGAGTCATGACGCGTATATGTCGTTATGGGCCTTGAATGGGATACTTATCTGAATGAAAGGTCTATCAGTAGTAACATAGATATAGATATTACAGAATGTCTGTAGTATTATAAATAGATGCATATATTAAATACACAGAATCCAAGATAGGTACAGCAAGGCTTCCAGCGCTGCATATTTTTCAATAGCTGTAATTTTGAAATGTTGAAATGGAGTTCGTTACTGAAGACGCCAAGTCTGAGCGCTCGTGTCCAGTAATGGTTCGATTTCTCTTCTCGCTCTTTCAAAACATTTTTAAATAAGAGTGTCCGGAATGCAATCTAGCAATACAACCACTATATTTATCCTACCATACCTACTAACATATTTTTATTAAGGTACTCGTATCGAACGATCGAATGGAATAGCGCCAACATTGTATTTGTAAAAGCTATAGCTAGTGACTTATGCTATCTAAGAATAACAAAAACTGTTTTCCTCAGCATCCCTTTCTTTTAATCATACCTCTATCAGTAAGTGCAATAAAATATCCAAGGGATTTAAGGCAGTACAAGGTTTTTATTTAAGACTATTCACGCCCACCTCGCAGTTATTGTTATCAGCCCCTACCTAACATACTCAATGGACAAAGCCCTACACACCTCGTTCAAAACTCGTAAATTTTTAATTCCCACGCAACCACCATTATTCAACCATCAAATACCCAAAATTTGGTCCCCAAGGAACCCTAAAAAAGATGTGCAAAGTGGCCACGCGATACCGTAACGCGAACGAACTGATGAATACTAAATGAGGAGTTGAACCGTCTAATGACTACGCGTTTACGACAGGCTAAAATGTATGCCCATGAAATTTTAGTATTTTTTAATACTTAATTTAATGGGGTATCGTATGGGTCTGGTTAAAAGGTTTGAGTGAAATATTCTTATTTGTAGCGTTTCCACCGTACCAAAATTCACAAAACACCTCAATGTTTGCTCGGCCGTCCGTCCAGCATTGTTTTATAGAAACATTTTAATCAATTTTATCGATTTGACAAAGTAAGGCGTTGTATCAGAAATCTCAAAAGCTAAATTAATTTCAATAATGCAAGCCAGTATTGAAAATATATATAATGATCCCTTCGCTCACATTCATGAGTCGCAATACGTTAACTATTGGGTATACATGGTCATCTAACAAGACTACTAAACAGCTACCTAATACTCTTGAAAGTATTGATTGATTGATTTTTTATTGGTAAAAGTTCACATTTACAAGTCATTTACAGTCGTCATATAAGAAAATAAAATAATAAGTATTTTACATTGCATGTAAACTTCGCTACACAATTTTGAATAAGATCATTCAAGTAACTGTAATAGTGATAGTTAATGCCTATACTTATTACATACGACACGACTTTTATACTACAAAATAAAAACTTCTGTCTCAGCATTTTTTACAAATTAAATTGCAAACACGTCACTCAATCTCTACAAAAAAATGTTAAAGACAACTTACACCCACTAATCGGTGGTGTAAAAGTGAAATAGAAAATTCTGGGGCGTGTCGAGCTTAGGGTTGCCAGGGTCGGTATTTCATCCGCGACGTTTGACATATTCCCACTTTGATGTCACTGTCATTCTGGTTTAGAGACGTGTGCCCTGTGAAATACCGCGAATGGAATAAGTAACGGTAAAGATCTATATATAAGGTTATTCCTGACGCGCCAGAACTTATGGTTGCTCGTCAGAAATGCAGGCAGCATAGCAAATCTTACTGTTACGTCGCATCGTGAAGGACTTGACAACTTCTGTCTCACTCGCCCTGTTCTGCTTAGAAAGAGGTGGGTAGATTTACACGTATCGCACCGCGTTGCAGTGCTAGTTGTGTTAGCTCCGCAGTGTAGGTACTTATGTACGTATACACCTAAATGTTTTAGTAAATCTCCGACGGCGCACAGACCTCTTCTTCTAACTAGACTGTCGCTGCAACAATCATCTGAATAGATGCTGATGATGATAATGAAATGTTTTAGTAAATATACTTGGATGGTTTTTTTTTGTAGCTTCGCGTCTCGATTCAACCGACACCTTATCATTAACCCAATTAGTATATGAAGTCTAGTTTTGCATCTGGTAAGGGGATTTTGTATGGTTGTATCTGGTAACCCTAGCGTGCTGAGCTCTCGTGTCAAAATGGTGGCAAAATGCGAGAGCGCACTCGGCACTCGCCGCGTCGCGACGAACACTTCAGCGTTTTGTTTGTAGTTTAGTGTTTACATGCTGTAATAAATGTGGCATCTAATTCTGTAATCATAACTAAGGATAACTTAACTAGGCACATGATAGATAGAAGAGAACGCTACAGCTGGATCAGGTAGAAACTGGAAACCATGTTTTTTCTGTTCCTCTTTATATATCGTACGAAATTATGTTTTGACCATAGGAAACCGGTCTAACCCCACCAAGGTCTAGTTCTCCCTTCGGGTTGGAAGGTCAGATGGAAGTCGCTTTCGTAAATACTAGTTCCCATAAGCGGACCCCGAGCGCCTTGAGAGGATTGTGTAGCAAAATGTTTCCATTCAAAAAGCGGCAACTTTTTCCACCCCCTTATCCTGAACTGATTTGCATAATTTTTGGAAATGTTGTAAGTATCATTAAATACTAGATTTATAAGTTTTGATTTTTTGGAAATATTGTATACAATTGAAAACATGAACCCTTAAAGTTTCGATTTTTTGACACGAAAGCTTCGTCCTGGTTTTTTTGCAATTATTTCGTAAACTAGAGAGAATTTCGAAAATGCAAAACGTACCTAAAACCTAGTTAAGGGTGTAAGGAGTCGATCAAGGCCAATATTGTCTCATTTGATACAGGTTTAAGGGGTGGAAAACGTTGCCGCCCGAAGCACTAATTGTGCGAGAAATTAGGCGACGGCGACGACTGTCTCTATCACACGCAAGAATATTCCGGAATGCCTGTTCTCGCTCGCACGATAGGTTCACAATATTCTTAAAGGCTTATAGGAAGTAAAAATAGTAGTAGTAGTAGTTGTAGGAAGTTAATTAGAATTATATAGGATCGAACCATAACGATCTATATATTTACCTTTAATCAAACAACAGAGTTTTTGTAGGCAAAGTTGCTTCGAATATCTTCCGTATTAGGATTCCGTTTAAGAGGAGGGGTAGGGCAAGCTCTCTCCATACAAACTTTGTGCAGGATTTTCTTCGTTTGTGTTCGCATTAAAGTTACGATTTTCGGTCAGTATGCCTATTTTTCTGTAAGCTATTTCGTGATGTAATTTTTTTTTCATTGATATTATTTTTAGATGTTTTCATTTTTCATTTTTTGAAATATTTGAAAATTTTCACATCACTTTGTGCGCATATCTAATATTAACATCCAAAAAATAAAATTACATTCGTTAGTGCCCAAACCTACGAATAAAACGTGCACAGAGTTTGTATGGAGAATGCCTTGCCCACCCCTGCGCCGTCAAACAAGATGGCACGAATGAAATATCAAACGCTAAAATTTTAAGGTAAGTAATATGTCTTTGAAGAACCTACTCTTGTTATAGTTACAAAATGTTGCCAGATATGCTTAATTATCGAGATTTCGAACATCATGTTCGAATACCTGCATGTTCTTTCCATAATAAAAAATACACTTCACTTTACAGCAACGTAATTTTCCCCAATTACGTATTTTAAAAAACATACCTCAATAATTATATCAGTGAAACATCGGATGGCTTCATACAAGATACAAGTGGCTTATTACAGCCGACAAGCACAAAAAATAGGGGTAAAAAATCAGAGAATATCATAATTTTGTTGTACATTCGTGAGAGCCCATTAGAAGGCAAGATGTGTCTTATTATGACGTAGGGGTGGATTATATATTCGTAAATGCTATTATTGCAAGCGTGCCTAATCTACATATACTATGTTCTAAAAAGGTCAAGTTTCCAAGTTTGTATCTTTGCACGTAGAGCAGGCGCGCTACAATATCTTCGAAACTCCGTATCCGATATAAAATGACCTCAAACTTATTGTTCAAACATTAAAAACATGTACCTAACTGTAATTTCCCTACTGAATTAAGTGTCCTGCTACCAGAAATAAAAATTCAAAAGCAAAAGCTCCAAACAAGACAACGAAACCTCACCTATTCTCCCCCCCCAATTTTCTCTATCAGCAAATACCTATCTCCCTATCACGTTACATAATAAAGGCCGAGGCGTCGTGTTTTTGCGTAACAAGCAGTCTAAATTACGACAATTATTCAATGTACCCCCGTGTTATCGGCAGTTATAAAATCGGGAGACACTGGGGGGCTCATTAAGGTGGGGGGACAATTTTGATAATGTAGCCGTTAAAAAAGTCGAGGCCCAAAGTTGAGTGATGCGACGGTGACACAGTTTCGTGTGCAAATTGGGGGCGTATCGCTAATATGGAGGAATTTCGTAATTTAGAGAGGTGGCTTCTTGGGGGCTGTAGGTAAACAGTGCAGAAAATTAAAGGAAAACCGTGATGCAGTTTAAATATGATGCGTGTGTTTTTGATATAATATTAGCAAACTCCGGATTGAAGGCACAAAATGGATGGGTTTGCAATAATAGAACCAATTGCAGTTTTATAATATAGTAATAAATATTTTTTTTTTTTTTATTGTAAGTACCTATGATAAACGATACAAAATACTTGATTCAAAGTGCCAATTTAAGGCAAGAGTGAACAGGCATTTTCTGGGTGAGCTCGCTTCATCGTTGGCCTCATTTTGGTCCCTGGCTAGATGCTGGCCAAGAGCAATCCCATTATTAATAAAAATTAAAAATTTGTATTTTATATGAAAAACGAGAGTGCTCACAATACTTTGTGTCATAGTCGCTGTTCTTAATTCATGAATATGATAACCTCATTATTTGAAATTGGGGATAGCTACAAAGGCGCACACGCTGTACAAATCCTTCGAAGGTCCTTCCTATATTTGACTATTTGACTGGCAGGGCACATCAAAGCGTAACTAATTGACCGGACTAGTCGCTTCACTGACGGCACAAGACATGGCTTTGGCCGATCTATGATCCGACCAATCTTCATCCATCCATCATCCATAAACCGATTCAGTGAGTAAATTTGTCCATTGTCTGATGGGAAGGAATAACGAGCAGTTCGATTTGGAATCGTTTCAATAAAAGATTCGTACCTATACCTTGTATTCAAAAATAAAATACTAAGTAGGTTCTTTATTGAATTTAACTTGTATCTACATACATACATGTACTTTATAATCTGAAGGTTGCTCGTTAGAACCCCGGCATATGTACGAGATATCATCTGATATTTAACAGTCTAATGTTGTCAAGTAATCTTGACGTGTAATTCATTTTATCAATAAAAATATATAAGTAGTAGCTGTTAAATTCGACATTGTGAGGAAACCTAACCTAACCTAGAATGTTTTTCTATTTTTCAAAAAAAGGTATGTTTGGTACGATGCCTGTTAAATTAAGCATCCAATGTCTTTGAAGTCGAAAAAAATTGGAAGTTAAGAAGAGTTGAGTTGACGATGTGTGTGTTATATTTGGTAGGATAAGCATTAAAACAAAAGGAAACTAAGGGCGGGTTGCACAAACATCCGATTACAGACCGATCAAATGGCGCCGGCAGCTGTTATCCCTGTCAAACTTTCCATACAACCAGATATTAACGAACACCGCTTACGATTACGGACGGTTTGTTGCAACTCTAAGTGCCAGTTGCACCAACGTACGAACACAGACCGGTCTTCGTCAAATATGGCGCCGGCAGCTGTCATCCCATAGAAACTTGTCAAGCTTTCCATACAATCAGATTTGACGAACACCGCTAACGATTACAGACGGTTTGGTGCAACCCAGCCTAAGTGATAGTGGGAATACCTAGTTTTCCCTTTCAAGCTGCAGTCTATAAAACATACGGGCCCATTGAAAATTATTTCAAACCTGACTCTTCCGTATTTAAGTGACAATTAATATTGATGAAAAGGTACCATTTACTGTAAATCGAATCAACCTCCATTTGGCGTGACGTCTATTTCAATTTAAAACTGTCATTTTCCCCTAATAATCAATCGAATGGTCCTTCGAGCCGGATGCCGGGCGCGGCGCGCCGTTCATTAAGGATCGCTTTAGGCTGATCATTCAAGTGCGCGGTGGGGTATATACAGTAATACAGCTTAGTTTTTTAACCTCCCATTCTTTCTGTAATATTTAAAACTTATCTTAACGGAATAAGGTCGCTTTTAGAAATCTGACTGAGCAAAGTATATGACTTTCATTAAGTTATCGAATGAATAGTATCTGTTGAGTGTTTTAAGGTTGCATATTTTTATGTATATTGGCGAGACTGGGGAAAGTAGAGTTTGGTGTATACATGCAGTTTCAAAAATAATTATCTGGTTGTGGCTTGTTGACATGCGTGCAAGTCATGTGGATATCAGTATCACGGATTGTTTTATAGTTGTAGGTACATTCCGTACTTTTACTTTCATCATAATTTAATAATTAACTATGCAACAGCCTTGATATTTTTGACAAGCGTCGAATTCTGGTTTTTTAAGTATATACTATTTGACCTTCCTGAGCCTAATGATCCAGTGCTGTTTAGATTGAAGTTACGTATTATTTCCAGTCTCTATTACTCGATGAATGCAAGCATTAGAATTCTCGAATTATCAATAATTCAATTCTGTGTTGTTAAACCTATTTGGAACATACATATACATCACACATATATCAGTGTCGATTTTACAAACATCTTCCGTTTTTTGATCTTTAGGTATGTATTTAAAAATCATACAATAACAAAAATAGGTTGAAGCGCGATATTTTTCTAATCTTTTCGTGAGTTTGATTTATTTGCAACGTAAGACAAATTTATCTTTATTGTTGTCAACATACCAATACTAATATTATGTCCCCTGACGTCCAAGTATTGCCTCATTATTTCAGAAAACTGGACAACCTGAATTCAATTGTTTGTGTACAATTTCTTCTGCTTCTAAAATGTAGTAATCCCCAAATGAAATGCCGACGGAAGCAATTCTGTTTAATTCCTCACCCCGACGTACGATTGAGCCTAGTAAATATCACGCGTAATGAAGCAATCGTCTTGAAGAAACCGGCCCCCCAAAAATTGACTCCAACCTAACCGACTAAAGAATTAAGCGTTTCAATTATTCCAAATGCAAAAAGCTATTTTCAAAACATCCTATCAAACACACATGCATATCTATAGACGGACTTGCGCTTTTGAACTTAAGTTTCATATTAGAATGATGACTTCTTTAAATTGGAGCCTGTGACGGTTACATTTCGAAATGCGAGCACGCGCCTCGAACGCCAAACCTCACTTCCGGTCCGTTCTTTATTCAAATCGGATATCGCGCCATTTTCTTCCACGTTTGAATTACAAATCGGAAGGCCGGTTCTTTTGGATTTAAATTTGGAACTCCCCAAATTGCCAGTTTGATTGCCATTTTAATGCTTCGGAGTTTTCTTTTAAGGATTAGCTTGGGTATGATTATTATTCGGGGATGAGTGGCCAGTTCTTGGGTAGATAGATAACACTGTGAAGTTAGTGCATTTGTAGGTACCTATTTGTAAAAATAAATTAGTCACCAATAAATCAAACGCACGAAAATACTCGAAAAACTGCACTTGTATTTTTTTCTGTATCGCTGTTTGACCATAGAAAAGTGTTGACGTCACTGATTCCGATTTCCCTACAAACAAACTTCATATTAAAGCATTTTTGATATTTCTTAAAAAGTCGTTGGTTTGACTATCAGTCATCATCCCTATTTAGCAATGGTATCTAAATACACAAAGATAAAATGATTACATTACACAGTCGTCGAATAATCATGAGTTAAAATTATTCACAGTTATTTACGATGCTAAAGATCTAAAAAGCATGAATCTACTTATCGATTCAAGCAGCCAAGTATACAAACAGCCATACCGACCATACAAAAAGTAGGTAGATAAACCAACGAGTTCCCATTTAGTATATTTGATACCATACACCTTTTTAACTGTCATGTGCCATCGGCATTTTTTTTTTTCAGAACAAAGACGTTACGATGATGAATGTGGACGAACCTTGCTCGTTTGATCTTGATTAATTAGTTATATACACACTCCAGATACAAAATGACCTAACCGACAAGGAATGCTCACCAAAAAGTGTCGTTTTAAAGCAATGTGGACGAGCAAACGGAATAGGCGATGAGACGATTGCGAAGGTAATTACTTCGATGTTCCTAATTTGAAATTGATTAGCGTTTTTAGTGAAATGATTAGGCATTAGTAACGCTAGTACCAACCAACCTAGGGATTTATGCTAAGGGTTGAGGCTTAAGTTTGTCGCAGACATAAAGGCTCGGCACCCGACCGGCGCCGAGCCTTTATGTCTGCTCGGGAGTTCGGGACCACCTAACAACGGATGGACAGCTCGCCGTCGCAGGGTGTACGCCGCGCTTGCAGCTCGCTAGCGGCCAGGCGAGAGGAGCGCACGAGCGCACCGATATTTGTGGGCGCCTTGTTCGCTCAGATATATCTGATAACAACTGTACATAAAACGCCGTAGTCTACACAGAATACACTTGTTGTAAAATTATGTTGTAGTTTTAAAATATTATAAGTCAATTAAAAAAGGTCGAAGCCATAAAAGTTCTTACTTATTCATCAAAACATTCTTACAAGATTAGCCCAAGGGGTATTTTTTACTCCTCAAATAGATTGGATGACACTCGATCCTGGCGACAAAATTAAAATGGCGTCGCTCAAATGGCCCCGGAATTATTTTCCGTTGAGTGATTCTGGGCCATAAAATTTCTGATTGATCAATCCATCCGCTCCTAGCGTTAATGAAGAGCACGTTTTTTATATTTTTTATCCGCTCCTGGACACTTTTCTCCCTAGACGCTATTTTTCCGCCTGTTTTCACTTTAGTGGATGTTTTATTAATTCACTTTTTAGGGGAGATTGGGTCTGGTTAGGTTAGGAATACGAAAACGATTGCAGAGCTACCGCCGTACAGTCAAGAGCTAGGCGCGAATAATTTGGTCTACATATGTATGGCGAGCAATACGTACACAATACACAACGTAAGCTAACATATTTTGGGGGATTTCAAATATTATTGATTTATTTTAAATCATGGAAATGTTATACATATAAATATCACCTTATCATAGGCAATGTTTAGTGCAAGATATCATCAGTAAGTACTTTTTAGAGTTGATCAAGCGTTCATAAATATATGTACGTTCCCGAAGGTACAAAAATACCTGAGCAATCCAATAAAGTGGTGTCCAACATGTTTTCAAACTCGACGCATCCATACCATAACGTTATACCAGAACAAATTCCAGTTAGTTAAATACCACATATCTATAGCTCGGTATATCCTATTATGTACCTACGTACGACATTTCCAGCTTGCCGAAAGTGAACGATACACAACAGCGTGAACACTTCCGAAACACTACACACGTAAAACTAATCCTCGAGCCCGGGCGGCCATTCCGCCGCCATAGCAGATTCCCTTCCGCGTTACATTTTAAACTTGTCACCCGATCACACCCCGGTGATGGCATTGCAGCTATGCGAGCAGAGGAACCACTTAAAATACTGCTCAATCCTATTTGCTTCAGGAGTTCAGGAACTCATGTAATAAGTAGGTAATGCAATTGTGTGGATTATAATATTTATAATATATGTTGATTTTATAAATCAATACACAGACATAATAAGTTTGTGTACTTACGTCTATGTGTATTGTACTTTTGTTAATGACTACTAACAATTTGTATTTCAGTTTAACGTGCCATCCACGTTTTACATTTCGTCGGTATTTTATTATTTACAATAAATAATCTGAAAACCGAGTCAAAATGTTCTGAATTATAGGCATGTTAAACTGGTATTGAAAGAACGTACCTAACGCCATGTCTTGATATCTGTTGGCTTGCTTTTTTGGCTTCATTGCGTTTGGAAACAGATTCCTTCCAAGACTAGTCAATTTTAACCTCAAAACTAATTCCTTATAACTGTTTAGTTACATCCCGCCTGAGAACGAAAAGGGGCGTAGTCATTTGAAAAAAGTGTTTATTACTATTTTCTGTCTTATATTTGGATCAGAACATAACTTAGAAATGCTAAACGACAGAGTTTTATCCGATATAAACAAAAGAAATAGAAAACAATGTAAAAGAAAATGTCAGCGCTTCAAACGCCAAGTGGCCTAGCTGCACTATTCTGCGCTCCGACCATCGCATGGCAAATTTTATAGCGGTTCTGGATATTAAGAGGGAACCCGGATAATGGAGCCCGATTCGTTGGACAATGCTTCGGGCATCATTCGGCCGCGTTCATTAAAAACAACAATACGTGACGTAACGAGCGTTCGAGGATTTTGATCGCTTTTCTTAGTGTTTTGTGCGCTGTGGCGATTTTAATGTGTTTGGGGGTTTGTGGACAGTGGGAGTCTAACAGCTTCTAAATTTGTTTATTAAATACAGGGTGACACGTGATAAGTCGTGAACGTGATACAAACCATAAATATGTGATTCTATGTTATACCGTGTACATGCGAAAAAAAACAACAGTTCAAGATTACGAATCATGACGGTGGTAGGCTGATTAAATTGTTGTAGTGTATATTATTCCATATGTGTACATTATTTTTCTATACACGCTTACTGTACAGTAAGCGTCTCAATGTCTGATACCTTAAACCTTGGCACCTATTGTTCAGTCGTGAAAAGTCAGTTTCGGAAACTGGGACACCCCAAAATTTTTACTTCTTATTCCAACCTCCCAAACATCGTAATTATCAAACTCGTTACCACCAAATTGATTTGTCGGCGAACATAGATGTCGCCCCGCGCGGCGGGCACAAAAAGCCAACTTTTCTCGTTAACACACTAACGTACATCGAACTTCCACCACGTCTCAATAAAACACCTGAACGGTGGAACCCAAACAATTTAATTTACAACAAGACGGCCCCTTACACCGACATCCTGAATTCCTCCCCTTGTTAATACGAATTTTCACGGGCCATCTCTTGGCACGTTACGTGAAAAAAAACAAATTAAGACGAGAGAGACAAAAGATCGACTAATAAACGACGATGTTCGCTAATTCATCATTGTTTTTCACTAATAAAAACACGACAAAAACACATCTTTTTTCCACCCCGGCGTCTTGACTCCCTAGGGAGGTGGGGCAAGAATGGATATACATAAGTTTGCTTAATAATGTTGGAGTGAAGTATTTGCGTGGCGTTCCGATTATACGTTTGACAGGTTATGAAATGTGTGATGGATCGCCGTCTGGGCACAAAAAATAGTGTTCCCATTTTTGTTTGCCAAGATTTAGCCTGAGCTAGCTTTTTACGGTCATGGATCACGGGAATGACTTGGTAGATTAAGTATATTTCTGTAAACACACAACTAAACGGAAAAAAGACTTCTTGAAATCATCTTGAAATAAAACAAAATTCTTCCCTTCAAGCAAATAAAAAATTAAGTATATTCGATCGAATAATGTTCTTGAACAAAGATTTTTCAGTTTTCTTTTACCTAAGATTATCTTAGCTTGAGAATATCCTGGAAGCTTTTTTTCCATGTAAGCTCTGTCTATTAATTACTATTTAAAAGATTAAGTTACTCTAAAAATTAAGCAAATGCTAGCAAATTCAAGTGTGCTATCATTATCAACCTTTAAAGATACCCGTTTTTTTCAATTTGCCTAATTCATATCAGTAGTTTTATGAAAAGTATGCAGTTTAATAAATGAAAAGCGTAAAACCACAAACAAAGCCCACCTCGTATAGATTGAGAATATTTTAAAGTGATGTGCGCCCATAGAGCGGCAAATAATGAAATTATTAGGGAGGGGAGGCAGGGGCGGCACGGCCATCTTTTTCTCCGCCTTTGTTTGCTGATTCGTTATTTATCGGTAGATCGAGAAGCTGAATTATAGATTAACATCAAAGGTACGATGTCATTAAAATTAAATAGGATCCCATAATAAGGCGTCTTTATTGGCTATTTTATTTTTGGCAATGACATAATAATGTTTGGGAATGTTTTGGGTTTTTTTTTTTTCAGATTGTCGCTTAGTGTTTTGCCAGTATCAAGACTGAGAACACAAATACTCATGACACATGTTAAAATGTAGAACATAGTGTGGCTATATAGATAGAAAACCATGAAATTATCGCAATAAATAGTAAATTAGACAAATTAATAAAAATTATAAAAAGATATTAAGGGACTAATAAAAATGGTGATTTTATTATAGTCCAAATAAAATTGTCATGTTTCAATAAAAATCAAATTGTATGGCAACTATGTAACAACGCGAGGAAAACGGATAATTTATCTTTTTCCCATACAACGGTAGTAGGAGGCTACAGTACCCTTACTATGAGTTTGCAATGTTTGCATTACCGTACTCGCTAGCGACTGCGTAAACGATTTAGTATGACGATTCTTATTACTATATTGTGTAACCGCCAGAGGCGCTGTACTTTTGTCCATACTAAATCGTTTACGCAGTCGCTAGCGAGTACGGTAATGCAAACATTGCAAACTCATGGTAAGGGTACAGAGCTGTGACTTCACATTTCAGTGTCAATCAGTATGGAGCGTTAGTAGGAGATATCGCGTCGACGTTGCGTTTAAAAACGAAGTGTGCATAGATCTTAAGGTTTTGATGTAGGTATATTTATATGACGATCAATTGGCACTTGATTGTACTTCCAAGTCGTAACGCACGTTCCTTAATATGGAGCCTATAAACGAACTTGAAGCTTATTTCACCAGTTCAGGGACGTCTTAAAGGATTACCGGTAAGTCCACTTACGTATTAAAATAGCCTTGTCCAGGCTAATCCTCAAGGCACGTGCAAGGCAGCCAATTTCCTCCTTCCGCACCTTCAGCTAACTAGTCTAGACTGCTGCACTTTATGTGCATTGTTTATTAATGCCTTAAGATTTGTGGGAGATTGTTGGCTATAATTATGTGTGGAGCGTTGCCCGCGTATTCTCTTGGTATGGGAATTAATTTAAACAGCTAAATTATTATGTTTTAATGGAGTATCCTTTCACAGCTTACGTATACTTTGAAAGTGAGTAATCCTTAAGACGATTGTTTGTTGCGCGTCTATTGCCTAATACAATGGCCGACAATAAGCTGCCATGTCCACCATTTGTCTGATAACTTCAACAGCTACTACTTATGTGGTTCTGCGCTGCTAAAATGTTGTCGACCGCTGGCCTAATCAATTGCTTAAGTATCTAAAACAAAATATTAAGTTGAAACTTCTTGGCTCAACAAAATATTTGCATTTTTCGCGAGTTGAAGTAAATTCCTAGAATATACATTTTAAGACTATATGGCATACACTTTCTAGGACTAAGAATATTTTTTCATATTCTCTAACGGTAAGAATACGACATTAATCAGTCAATATTCCCTAAAGGGTAAGCAGAGAAAGCCTAATCTAAGTATCTTCATCAAATCTTCTATTTAATTCCAACTCAGTTGCAACTCACTCATAAAATCAGGCATAAAAATTGAACATTGTGTTCCGGTGTAGAATCTCTTCAAAGCGAAATGACTAATAAAGTCACTGCAGTAAATATTTTAATCCTCTTAGTTTCTTCTTAGTTAATCTATATCTGACGTTCCCGCCCTTAAACACAAAAAATTACTTTAAAACACTCCGCAACAAAATGGCGGCCGATTAATAAAAAAAGCGGTCACAAAAGCTCGTCACATTATCGTCGCGCCATCTTTCCATTTTCGCAAATTACGGAGAGAGGCCATCGCTAAATAACGTCACGTATTTAATTACGACGCCTACAGAACCTCAAAAGTGTCGCTTTAGAATTGAAAGCTAACATTATGTGACACAGTGCGTGGAGCGACGGAAAACTTTATCACAAGTTCAGGTACTGTCTTATGTAAGACTTGTACTTTTAAAATAGCTTGGCGACGGCGACATCTGTGG
Organism: Cenopis cana; assembly: GCA_951800055.1. NCBI lineage: Eukaryota > Metazoa > Arthropoda > Insecta > Lepidoptera > Tortricidae > Cenopis > Cenopis cana. The sequence goes on along the minus strand of OX637492.1, from coordinate 7,038,047 downwards.
TGGTGATATAAGTCATGTATCTGTAAGAAGTGTTTGACGAGTAAACGTGTAAGCATCAATTGTAGAGGTATTAATACATCTATCCATCCCCACATGGCAACCCTGCCAGGGCAATCGGGTAATTAACCGTCGTCCCAGTACAATTTATATTCTTAAAACGTCAATCATGTTATAATGTGTACTGGTTGAAAGATATCACCGTAGGTTTTAATCTATAATGTTTGTACCAGTACAAAGTTGTTGTTTTTTGCCACGAGTGTTGATTTTGAGTCCAAGTAAGCGAATCATGATCATTTTACATACAGTTTACAAACTGTTGTCAAAAACTATACACCTTACGTATAAAAAAAACAAACTCTGTTTGATCGTTATTCCGCAATCTCTTCAACAGTATGTCCCAAGCATAACACCCGGAGGTCAATCTAGTCCAGTATAATGTTTACTGATAAAAAGAAAACCAATTTGTTGCCGCGCAGAGGGCCTGGCGCCACAAAGGAGCTATCTAACGATAAATTATCGAAATTATTGCATTAAAAATTCCATCTAGCAAGTCAAAGCGAGCCATAATGGCTGCCGCTTTTTTTCAATCTTACCCGCAAAACGGCATATGTGCCTCGAGATTCGCGGTTTTTAAGTCCTTAAGAGTTTGATGGTGGTCGGTAAACGTTATGGGTTACCGTTTTTCTCTTGGCCCGGGCGTTGTCATATATTTAGGTATTGCATTAGCGCCCGGGCGTGATAGTTAACTGGAATACCGTAGGTTATGTGGCTATCTAGGAGAGAGGGTGTTCTTCCTAATTTTTTACCCGACTAACAAATACGCGATTCTGTTTTTAGATATTTCTTTGGCTTAGTTTCCAACCTTTGCCACCTTATATTTGCCGGTGGCAAACAAGCATACAGACTGCCTGATGCCTAGCCTATACATATATATAGTTGCAACTCCAGGGATGACCCCTTAAAACTCCTAGACGGACTATACGACAACAAACGCATCCTTGGGACTCTGGAGACCACAAGGTCTCAACAAGGTCCGGTGACAACACCGCGAGAAAAACAGTACAATAACTGCGGCGTTGGTTTGGCTGGCTTAGGCGACTTCCTGATTTGTCGGTGCGGAGGCGGTACGATATGAGACAACTGTCAAATGTCAGTGTCAACTGTCAGTCAACTCGGTACCGCTTTTTACTACGCCGCTACATTTAAATGTGTGCTTCTTGACTGGCGCGAGATACGCGGTAGCGGGACGATACGAAGGCAGTACTGGACTACTGGTCCACTTCTGCGCATGATATTACTACTGCGTAAATGTAATACTGACCGTATTCCGTCAAGTTGGAATCTTTGCGACGTCAGTAAGTTTACGTCAAAGAAAAAAATGTCACATATCGATCCCGCCCCGCCAAGTCAGCAAGTCGCCTTAGTGTGTATTCTGTAGTAGGTATATATTAGGTGAACTGTATTTTTTTGTCGCAGTTGGGCTGCAATATAAGCGAAATAACATACCGCAGAATCAAAGCCTAATCTAGTCCCTAATATATTCACTAAATGTGGGTTACACCAAATTACGATTACTGGCCGATCAACTTTAAATATGGCACCAGAAGAACATCCAATAGAAACTTGTCAAACTTGCTATACAATCAGATTTTAACAACGGCTCACGATCACAGAGGGTTTTGTGCAACCCACCCTAAGCAAAACAACAAAAAAATATACAAATACAATACAAAAGCCAAAAGCATATGTACAAATGTTTTCGGATAACCTTTGAACTATCTGAAGAAAAGAAGCTCATTTGTAATTATGACTTAAGTTAACATTTCGGATGACTTTTCCAAGCACGTAGCTCCGAATCGATAACAGTTTAAGGATAAAACGGCATATAATGTGGCAATCAAATAAGAGCTTGGCTCCAGGCCAGCTTATATTATCGGCGGGTGGACTTAAAGCTCTCAACGAATTAAAGTGAGAGCAGAAAACTCCAGATACGTGCGGAATTTAAAGATACCCACCTAGCATGATCTCGTTTAATGTCGTCCCTCTCGCACTTACATGCTTGCTAGTACGGGACGAATGCTAGCTATGCAGCGGCCTGAATCGAGAGTCCAAAAACGTCAATTTCATAAGCATCACCAAGTTCAAATCTGTTGTAATTAAAAATCATATGAAAGATGATAAAAACCGATATCGTAAGAAGGCCCTTCCTGCATTTAAGCCTGGATACTCTACATGCTAAGGGCCAAGGAGCCTGTGACATATCCGAAATATCGAGTGACCTCGGGTAAATAATTGTAAATAGTTACTCGCGATTACGCGATGAATTCTCGTTCGTAATAATGGCAAAGAAAACCACATTATATATTAAATACATTAGAATTACGATTAATAACGGGATATTTTGTTTACCACGTATATTTGTTTGTGAGTTTCCGATATTTCTGCACTATTGCAAGCGCCATTATCACGGATTAAGACAATACGGTATTTGACACATATTAAAATTTATAACAGTGTCACTTTTTGGATAGTTAGCCATCAAAATATCACAATAAATCGTAAATTATAAAATTTTAACAAAATCATAAAAAGATATGAATCATCAAAAACTCAGAAAATTATGTAAAAAAAATTACCGTCCAAAATTCAAATAAAAGGTATCAATAGAATGCTTATGTAAAAATAAAAAATAAATTCTATAGCAACTATGTATCTAAACGCATTATTTTACGACTAAAACAGCAAAATACTAATTTTCCCATACAGCGGTTGGTCGAATGCAGTGCAAGTGACGTCATTTGCCAGGGCCAATTTGTAGGAGCCTTTTTGAGACCCGCTAGCGTCGAGCTAGGTTTGTCCCTAATTTTAGCCCTTTATTGTGCTCTAAATGTTGTTGGTCCCATATAGACATTTGATGGTCTCTAAAAACTGGTTCGATTGGCATTATAATTTTTTTTTTGTCAAATAGCGTATTGTGAACCTATCGTGCGAGCGAGAACAGGCACTCCGGAATATTCTTGCGTGCGATCTGCGAGAAATTAGTCGTTGCCGTCGCCTAATTTCTCGCAGAATTAGTGCTTCAAGCAGCAACGTTTTCCAATCCTTAAATCTTTATCAAATGAGACAATTATTGGCCTTGATCGATTGCTTACATCCTTAACTAAACTTATACATTTTGCTTTTTTCGTAATTCGTTCTAGTTTATGAAATAATAACAAAAAAACCAGGACGAAATTTCCGTGTCAAAAAATCGAAACTTTAAGGGTCCATGTTTTCAATTGTATGCAATATTTCTAAAAAATCAAAACGTATAAACCCAGTATTTAATGATACTTACAATAATTCCAAAAATCATGCAAATCTGCTCAAGATTAGGGGCTGGAAAACGTTGCCGCTTTTTGCATGGAAAAACCATAGCGACCATACCACACAGATACACCAACCAGCACCATAGCTAGGTGTTATTAATCGTAATTCTAATGTAAATGACCATGTGAGCTTGTAATCTTATAAATACATTGGCTTAATCTCATTGCATTGGTCGTAATATTTTCCTGGGCCTGAAAAACGACCGATAAGAGTACTGGCGTGCTGCCAGCGCCAACACTAGAGGCAATTCGAATCGTGTTTTTGTCGTATAGAAATCACATGTGAATTGTCTTGGTTCGTGCGTTCTCGCCTATGCAAGACAGATTTGCGTGAGAACGACGGAACTGATGTACTCGTACGTAATGGACATTATTAAAATACAGAATTCAATATTTAGTTACAATATCGAAGCTTAGGCTTCGCCCTGATTCCGTGGTTGCTGTTTTTATACATATTCATATTCATTTATTCGTAATTAAAAATAATTACATGTCAATATATATATCATATATATAAGGAGAAGGGAAATCAGATACCTGAGTTACACTACTTGAAAACGTTTTGCATTTAACTAATCGCACCTCGAGATGTAGGAACTACACTTCACGAGCAGACTTGCTTTATCATGATTCCAATGCTGAGTCGAAAAGTAAGTAATAAAACTGACTCCATGAGGCTCTGTCTGTCTCTGAAAAATGGGTGTTTTCCAAAGTGATCAATTCTTCCCAAGTTTCTTGAATAAATTGATTGCCCTTATATTTTCAGGAAACATCCGAATTGCCTACCTAAACGAGTAGTAAAAACCAAGCTCGCCACCAAAGTCCGAACTCATTACATACTTCCTCCGGGCTGATTTCGATCAAAATAACACCAAAGAAAAGAAATGTATTTGAATAATTTAATTTGCCCTCCCGAAAACTCCCTCTGCCCCCAATACTCCCGATACGGAGCTAACTGACTCCAGGCGAACTTTTCATTTCATTTTCCAAACTTTTAATCTCAAAGTGCCCGTGAAAGAAAAATGAAAGCGTTAAGAAAATCGCCAACGCCACCTATTATCAACTCCTGAAACTCACGCAATTTTCGCACCTATCCGATCTTCCGTTTTTCACTGCCAATGAAAAATATACTTTAAGACATTTCGTTACATATCAAAGTCGCTTGGTGATTGTCTGGTCGCTTAAATCCGTTTCCCTGAGATGGATTGTTACAGAAGAGTCATAAAAAGTAAGATATTAATGTATCGTGGGAGGCATTAGACGCTCTCGGATCGATTTCTATGCATAAAAAATGCTAATGGCTCTGAAGAGAGTAGGTTTTGCTGGAGTTGGTGATTTATGTGGGGAGTTCGCAACTATTCGCTGTTCGATGTCGCGCCCACAGGTAGGAGTGAAAACGATTATGCTTTATTTTAACGAGGATTCAAATGCTCACGGTATATCGGTTGTGTTTTGTTACGGGTCTAGAAAGAACCATACTGATTCTATAGATCACCAGACATAACAAATCGGTTATTCAAGTAGATAAAAGAATCATATTGCATTGTTGCTACTTGCTTACTAGCCATATGATCTCAGAAGAACGAATTACCCATCGGGAGGGTCCTAAGATACACAATTTTTCAGTTAGAAGAATGATTAACGATGAATAAAAATTCAAATCATATGTGGCCTACATTATCATTAACCGCAGGCATTTCTTCAAATTAGATAAAACTCAATTTTTCCGCGCAGTTAAACCAAAATTAATACTTAATTCTTCCTGATCAGATATTTTACGATAGCAAATCTAAATTTTATTGCGCCCAGACCGTGAATTGATCCAGGACTCGAACCGGGGACCGTTTAATGACCGACGTAGTCGTTAATCCACCAAAAATGAGGTTTCCGATTTGATGGTGAGATATTTGATCCACTTTGATGTTGAGTTAGCTGCAGGAGTCTTGAGGCCTTCCACGTTACACAGATGTCCTGGAGTAGAATCTCGTGTCCCCCCGTATTGATGGGCATTTATTTGTGTAATGACCATGAAGATTTATTACTGAAAATCTTGGATGTTTTTATGTATCTACTTAAGTAGGTACGAGTTTATGTCGTCGCCTAGTACCCATTGTACAAGCTTTGCTTAGTTTGGGACTAAGTAGTTTTTTGTAAGATTGTCCCCCATATTTAGGTATTTACATAATATAATTATGTTTTTATCTTATGTGGTATCTATGGTTACTATGAATTGATATTGATTTACAGTTCCCATAATAGTCATTATTAACTATATGCCCATTTGCATGCTGTACTGCTGTAGGTACACTTGTGCAGCAGAATCCCACCAAGTTCAACCAGATCTCAACATACTTCCAAAAGGCTATTGGTGAACTTCCATACAAATTGTATTGTTATATCTGTAAGTACTCTTAGGTACCTAAATGATTTATACGATTTTTTAAATTTTGAAATGTTCATTTGGCATCACTGACCGTTTTAATCTCCGCCATAGACGGCATAGTATTCCCTAATCGTACGAAACGCTACACCCAGCGCCATCTCTCGGCGAGTAGCGACACCACCCTGCTTTATGCCGTGTCAAACTAATTTGTAACGCTCGTTATGCCCTCATAATCATCATGTTTTACTGTGCTACAGATGCACGCGACAAAAAATATGCACGACAAAACAAAGGGCCATATTTAATTCACTGTCTGACACGTCTGGAGGATAAATCAGTGGACAAGTCTGATCTTTGGTCCGATCACAATTTTGGACGTGGAAAAAAGTGTTGCCAAGCTCGATTTCTACTGAAATTCAAATGGGTTTCTGCTTTCGTTTGATTTATGCTGGTAAACAAATCTTATGGTGACTATTACCTATGGATCATGTTGTCTGAAATAAATGCATTTTATTTTATTTTTTTATTTTACTATTATTGTAGATATTTAACGCTCGTTAAGTTTCCAACATCCTACTTGTCACAATTATGAGACAAGAGTTCTGTGTCGTCGATGCAGAATTGTAAATTTTTTCGTAATTATTCTCTTAAGTCCTAAATTAAAACGTTTATGAAACAGGATTACACCTACGGATTGATTGCGTAAAGTTTCTTTTTCAGTTCATATGATTTAAATCTAACTTCTACTAAAAAAATCGTTTATGAAACTTGTACCAGTCATTTAAATAAGGATTTTTTACCAATGCATAGTTGACTCTCATTGACTTTTATCTGGCAAGATGTTTGTTAATGTTGCGAAATGACGAGCAAAGCTATTTTTTACATCTCTGTATTCTGCATTCAGTGTCTCCCTGCGAAACCCCAAAAGCCGAATCATTTGAATGCACGTAATCTTCGCAAACCGGCTGCCTCGGTCACGTAAGCAAAACATTTAAAAAAATATCTGTCCCCGCCACCAATCGCGATACCAAGCACGCGGTTGGAATAATTTCATTCTTATATTATATCACAAATATAGAATAACCCCCCTAACCTACCTTTTAATTATACTCCCGGAAAACAACGACGTAACTCACATGGCGGCCTTATAAACATGTGACATTTTCAATGGGCAGCATTATAGCGATGTATGTATCTCGAATATTAATATGTCTCGTAATCCCCACCTTTTTTATTGTACTTCGAGATTTGCATTTGTTTTTATGGCGGATACGGTAATTAAGACTTAGCCATGTGGAGTTAATGTTCTGGTGATATAAAATTACAATATATTGGACCAAATAATTCTTCGTGACGTAGAATTTATAATGTGTTTTAATTTAAATGAAAAGAGGATTTTAGGAGGTTATAATGAAACTGCACTTATTTCCCTGCTTTATAAAATTGACGTTACTCAACAAACAATTTTCTATTGGACAGAAATAACAACTGTACACAAAAAGTACACTAGGGGTAAACAAAGCTATGGAGATTTTTTTGGATATTAATGATGTCGAAAGATAATAGAAAGTTTCTTGCATTTGTTTTTCTCGGCTCAAAAATATTGATAGATACAATATAGTTCAAATAAGAAAAGATGCCCAGCACGGCTTAGAAAGATAAGTCGATGCTGCTCTGTAAAACATTTCTTACCGCCTTTAGTTTGGTAATCAACTGTTAACCATTAACTCTGAAAATAATTTGATATGCTCTTTTAGGTACTTGTTACATCTAACTACAAAGTTATCTAGATAAAGTAGGAAGTAATCAGTTGCATTAAAAAAACGTTGCATTTTTAAGCAGCCATCTCGCTCTAACACCCTCCCACAGGGAGTTGACCCGCTGACCTGAGACACGGCTAATCACGCTTCCAGATACCCTATTGGTTTATTTAATACGGCACAGTCAACATCCAAAATATCTAGATTAAATGCCAAGAACGTTAGAACATAGCCTTAAGACAAGGGCTTAAGAGCAAGGCATAATTTTGCCGATTTGGTAACGTATACATGTTTATGACTTTGACAGTACCTGACTGAAGCCGATATCATAATATGTCTGACTGATGTATCATGACGCGAATATGAAATGAGCCCCGTACCAAAAAAAAAGAGCCTTAAGCCAAACATTGAAATCTGAAATAAAGGTTACAGCAAAATTACTTGGTTTTCATTCCACGGAAAAGCATCCTAATATACCAATAATCGCCTTCACCCAGTCGGCACCTAATACAGTCCAACACATTAAATACAGACGAATTTAAATAAAGTTCCCACTCAACCCTTAAAGCTAGATTACACGAAATCCAGACAAACGAAGTGCATTAGCGAGTGATTATCGGAAAGAATCAAAGTGCGTTCACCCGTTGGGTGACCCCCGCGAGTTGTGGGGTTCCACTGTAAGCGTATCCGCGATTTTATGCCGGCAACTCAATTGGCGTGATAAAATCGCGAACATGCTTTCGGGAGAGATTCGGGTGTATATTTTATAAATGCTGCAACATGTTTCCCAGAGTGTAAGTAGCAGTTGTCGTATTTAGGTAAATATGTACCTACTAAAAACCCTTAGTGTGCGATGGTAAAAAGATGGTTTCCTTAGATTGGTTTGAAATTAGGTATAAAGTTTTCAGATGTACTTACTTTATAGCATCAAGCTGTCATTTTACCATGAGACTCATTGTTTATGTTACGAATAGTGGTAGTATGGTACAAAACATCAATTATTAACTCGTCTTTCGCAACATCACTCGCTTTTTCGTTAACAATCAGGATGTCGTCTAGAGCTGAAAAACGTTTAAAAAACTAAAAAGACGTCGTAGGATCTGCTACCGTTTAAAACAAACTTCGGATCTGTACTTCTCTCTCGCTTGCTCTTACACGTCAAACTTTCGTTTCTGTCGCCCTTTCTTGCCCTTTCTTATGCCATACTAAATGAAGTCACCCGAACTCATTGTCTCTAAGAACTCACGAGCTGTAAGATAGATAAGATAAGATAATAATTTATTTGCAGAAAAAGGGTATACAGGTACAGGTCTTAGATTAACAGAATTGTTCAGCCTTCCTCAGCCATTCCTTGATAGCATGCAAATATTCTTAAAGTGCTAATTTGCGATTCAGTACATTTTCTATACGACATATACATACGCTAACAGGTTACAATCGTCCGCAGTAGCACCCCACGACACGGCATCGGTCGACCTGAGCTACAGGCGATAATGGTTAACAATTTCACGGCCCGGCAACTTGTTCCGATGCCATTTTTATCGGCAAGGGTTGAGAGGTTTACGCTCTGAAACTTTTTGCGGCGTGGAAATGTAAATGCACCGGTAATACGGCGTTTGTCGTTGATCGCTGTGGAAGTGTTGAGTAAACACGCCTCCCGTTCGGCCTAGTAAATACCAACTGTGAGTGATATTTCTAATAACACTTCAATACACACTTTTTTTATATTATAGCCTATTATGTGTCCCACTGCTGGGCAAAGGCCTCTCCCCATGTTGTCCAGACGTCCCTGTCCAGAGCCTCCTCCTCCCAGTTGGAGACAAATACGTCCAGATTAGGGTTTGCAATCCGGATATCCGGATATCCGGGGATCCGCCGTTTTTTGGATCCGGATCCTACGGCTCTCAGGATCCGGATATTTCGGATCTAACGGATCTTTAAAAATTTGATCAAAAATATGATAATGAACTAAAAGAAAACTTTAATTATCTATTTTTAAATGGTAAATCTGAATAGAAACTATATTATTTAACAAAAATAGAAAATAAATAAGTTTCTGGCATAAACGTCATTTTTGGTACGAGCCTTTATTAGCGACTATACTTTTTTACCACACCACAGTCATCAACTACTCGTTTCCGTTATAACGAGCCCAAACACGACGTGTGTATCTTGTGTATAGTTTAGGAGTTGCTATGGCCTCCAGCATCAGATCAGCTTTAGTCGCCCAGCCAAGACAGATTTTGTCCCACATACACATATTCATCATAAACGAGTTGACGAGCGTAGTCTCACTAATTTCTTAACTAGAGTTAGTACTACATGGACGTTAAACATGATCTTCGTTTTGTCCATGTTCATCATAAGATCTCAGAGGACCTACTCAACTCAGATTATCGAGGCCATCGAGCTTAGTACTTAAGTTCTCCATGGTCTCAGCCATAACCACTATATCGTCGGCAAACCGAAGGTGAGTGATATACTCGCCATTTATGTTGATGCCGAGCCCCCTTCAGTCCAGAACCTTGAACACATCTTCCAGTGCAGCAGTGAATAGTTTCGGACAGATGATTATCTCCTCACCTAACTCCCCGCTGCAATGGTATTGGTTTAGAGTTTTGTTCCTGGAGACAGGCTGACATAGTGGCGTTCTCGTATCTCGTACACTTTAGCACTTCGATATACCGGTAGGTAGCCTAATTGGTACCGCTGGAGAGCTAGTAACATAGCACAGCCCGTCATCGTCGAATCAAAGGCTCTTTCGTAGTCCACTTTATACGCTAAGCAGAGGGGCAGATTATACTCCTCAGTCTAATGTATAATCAATCTGACGAAGCGTTTGTATGTGGTCTACGATACTGAAGTATTTCCTGAAACCGCCTTGGTGGAAGGATGGAAATCGCCAAACCTGCCTATGAGATGGGTCGTAATGACTCGAGAACAACTTGTAGACATGGCTCAGAAGTGAGATGGGCCTATAATTCTTCCGCATCGTGTTATCTCTCTTTTTGAAGAACAACACCACCACACTCCTGTTCTATGCATTTGGCTTTCTGCCTAGTATGGCGGAATCGAAAAGCTTTTGAAGCGACCTAAGGATTAGCTTTCCGCCCGCCTTCAGGAGTCAGTGTTCCTGCGTGCGTGATTGTCATTTGACTGATTGATTGATGATTGTTATTTCGATTGATATGATTATTTCGTAAATAGGACAATTATTTAAATTGTAACTACTAGATTCACTTTTTAAGCAAGTATACAGCAGCTACTTACTTAAAAAAGCAGTTGTTAATCGATAAGGTGTTGATATTGAAATGGATCCGTTTTATCCGAAATATCCGGATATCCGGATCCTACGAATTTCAAGATCCGAATTATCCGGATCCTTAAAATCAACGGATCTTGCAAACCCTAGTCCAGATCATCCCGCCATCTCCGTCTGGGCCTGCCCCGTCTGCGTCGTCCGTCATGTGGCACCCACTTGGTAGCTGCATTAGCCCACCTATCCGGGTGCATGCGAGAGACGTGGCCGGCCCAGTCCCACTTGAGCCTGGCTGTTTTGGTACCCAATACACACTAGTATTCATCAATTCTGCGTCTTAGTAGGTACAATGGAAAGAACCTTTGTAATGTGACCCCGTCCACGATGATTATTATCAAAATACTGGCGTGTCAATATTATTTGCTTGGATTTTGCTTCAATACGCATCAATATTCACGTGATACTCCTTAAATATTGATGTCTGTGTAATTGTCCCTGTTTACACAACTACTAAAGAAAATTTATATTATGCAGGTATAGAGATATTTCCATACAATACATTCATAAACATTAAATATATAGCATCTGCTGGTGGGTTATCAGAAAGACAGTAACAAACTGTATTTGTCTAGGGAGTCTTCAGGATTAAAATAATCAGAAAGTGCGTTAACTTTGCCAAAAAAATCCATCTTCATATTCGGATCGCGGAAGAATTCCGTTAGACCAAAACAAAACTCCAAATTAAACATCAATCGAAAGAAGTAATTGCTCGCCGCTCCGTTCCGATAGCAGGCAACTATCTCGCTCCTCGGAAATATGATTAAGAAACTTTTTTAATCAATAAGATGAACAAAAAGGCAGAGGAAACCTCGCTTCCTGCCGTTTTTTAGCCTTATTTCTCATTATGGGCCGCCTTGCTGCTTCCTCTTACGTCATAGTTATAATCATTTATCGTTTGATGGCCGGGGTTTCCCTGTTATGTCGGGAAATTGAAAAAGTTGATCGTCAAGTGTGAGGTGTTTAAATGAGATGCCTGTTTTGGTTCTTTTCCAAACAATAAACAGATTTTTTTACTAAAAGTTGGACCAAGCAAGCTAGACCTATCTTTATTCTATAATTATAGTAAATATGGGTCCAGTCATATTGGGTTTATGAAAGGAATCTAGTATCACCACCATCATTACACAACAGGTCCGACGATATTTTAAGAAACGGTTAACTCCGGGAGACTCGTGAGTTTTAACCGTTCAGTAAAAAAATATAATTATAATATGATATGACTCACTCATGAAAGGTTAAACACAGGTACAACAGTTTTAACAAAAATATGGGTTCGCTTACACACTTGCGGTTTTCAAGACAAGACGTGTCGTATGGTTTAATTTAACCTATCAGATTTATTTAAAAAATACTAAAGCGGCTGCAAATCGTCGAATAGGGCCATAGACGATATAAGACATGTTCTGCGAGACCAAAGAAAAACCATTATAATCTAGTCGTCAATATCGTTTGTAGGCAATATACGCAGACCGTCCAATCCGCTAGGTAACCCATCAGTAAGTAGATTCTTCTTATAATAAATGAGTTGTATTCATCTTGTTGTGAGTTCGCATGTACATTAGGCGACATGACAAACTATGCTACCAGACTACTGTATAAACGCGATAGAACGTGAAATGAATGTGTCACCTGTGTTAAAACAAGGCAAGTTTAGACTCGTAACTCGTGTATCTAATGCCACCAATTCTAAACCAAACCTATAGTTCAGTTAGAATAACCGTCCGACAATCTTTCCAGCCCATTTACGCCCCGAAGTTACTAAAGCCAGCTAATTTATATTGCAATTCCTACTGCGCACTTGCAATAACGCGCCCGTATTTATAGTTGCACGAGTTATGTATGCTTAGCTGAATATGAGGCATTTGCATTTTATTACCTTTGATTAGGAATTTGTGTGAACTAATTTGGATTGCAATTTGCGAGCTAACCGGAGGTACATATGCCGGGGATATACGACATTGGGATTGGGAATAAACAGCAACGTAACTTATCTTTGGGTTGTTAGCTGTTTGTTTTTGTTATATTTATTTATTGATACAAGAAATTTACACAGTATTACAGTTTGCACCAAGGTGCTTGGAAATTCAGTTTGGTTGTTGTACGTGTGGGTATACATGTCTCCATTTATAATAACACAATACGTGTTCAATTTATGTTGGAGTCAGGTCTGATAAATTGTATCGAGTTGTTTGATTGATGCATTAGAATAAAACTAGCGGAATCGATACTCGCTGTTTAAAAGTGTGGTGCTGTCAAAAGTAAAAATTCCCAATGGGCTACAGCTTGTGGCTCTTCAAAAAAGGCGTGAAAAGGATTCTTACGGGTCGGCAACGCGTGAGTGACGCCTCTAGTCTGCTATTGCAAGCGTCTGTAGGCGGCAGTAACCCCTTACCATCAGGTGGGCTGGCAGCTTGTTTGCCTCCGACGTACTCGTAGTACAAAAAAAAACACAAAAGCCCAAAGCTAATTGAGGATAACGTGATCATAGCTAGGTCTCTTCACAAATTTTGACCTCTTTTAATGGTTTTAAAATGCTTGTGTTTATGATCTCCTCTCTGTTCTGTTCAATATAAAAAGTGGCGCAATGTCGCATACGCATGTGGCTAGGCGTTTACGCAAAATAATGCGCAGACACAGACGAGAACACTGCACTGAATTTTGCCTCTGGCCGTCCTTATTCACATGCGATGACGCGAAGTCCCGTTTTCCAATAATAATAACGTCCTTACCTTATTCATTCAAATTACGTTATTTTTTTCTTCCAGAAACTGTGCCTCCTCTCACAGCCCCAGTTCACAGTGGAGCGAATCACCACCAGCGGCTGCGGAGGTCGCGTCTGCGTTTGGGGGTCACGGGGGGTCGCCGTGGTGGAGCTGCCCTCGCGGTGGGGCCGAGGAGGCCTGTTTGACGACGGCAGCAAGACTGTACTTTGCAAGTAAGTGAGATTTTTTTGCTATGATACGTCCTAACCCATTGTAAGAGATCACCGCAGATATTTTGTCGGTTTTTCTCATAATAGAAGTTAAATGCGGAATACGTTACCAATTCTTCTGAGCTGAATTCCCCTCTTATGAATACGCAACAGTCTATAACGGGTGTTCTCACTCATGTTTTGTTTTGTATTAGACGTTTGACTCCAGGAATTTCCTTGGGAGTTTGTATTTAGATAAGGATTAAGGTTTGAAGCTGCTAAGCATGATCAATAGCCGGCGTATATCAATTAACCTCTAATTAGTCAGGCGTCAATTTTACGTCTGTGAAATAATTGGAAATTGTATTTAGGTTGCGCTTAACTAAAAGAAAGAAATAACATTGATATTTACCGTGAAAATATATCATGTAAGACGAAAAATCAAATATTAAATATAGCCCTTTGACGATAACTGCTCGTTCGAATGTTTTAGTTATGTTGCTAAACAGATAATGCGCATGAGTCAACGGGACGTGTTTCAAGTAGTTATCAAGGACTGACACACATCTAATAATTTCGTCATCATTAAGGTTTTCCTCCCGTCAACGAGAATAATAGTTACTTCATCGGGGAGACAACGAGACTTCCTAGAAATAAATGTGTAACAAATATGCGACTTAAACGTCTAAAACTGGTGAGAGCTAAAATAATGTCTTACTAGGTAGTCTTACTACCTTTTTTAAGTACACTTATTTATTTATTAAGGAGATAACACAGAAACATGCTTAAAAAGGATACAATCAAATTAACAACATTTTAGGTACAGATGCTTCCTTATACGTATCTCACAATGAACATATGTGGAATACCAGTACAAAAGTTTTATATATGAAACTTGCAAATGGTTGTAAACAAATTGTTTCCTTCACTTCGAAGCCGAACTTTAAACACCCCCGATTATGCATCATAATAAACTTACCCAATTCATTACGCCTAACCTCTTTCGGCTTCTAATAACGGTGGATAAGTTGGCGAGAAAGCCGGCACGTAAGCATCGTGTATTTTCTACTATCACGGTAAATTTTGTTACCTATTAAGCTTCTTGAAGCGGCTATAATGCTAGCCTGAGGTAACGATTAAGGCACAGATTATTGGCGTTTTTGGAGACGCGACAGGGCAGCAAAGAGTAGTTTACGTGGGCTATGGTTTGATATTACTTTTATGTCTCACCTGGCCATAAAGTGTCAAATACTTGCGCGCGGATAATCCCACTTCCTGGCCGGGGGTGACATAAAATTGTGTACTTATCACGGGCGGTAATAAAGAAAGCCTCAGATCGTATATGTTTCGCCCTTGCCTTCGGCTCGAGCGTCAAATACCTGCGTTCCATTCTTTGTTTAAGGCCGGGTTATAGTAAAAATCTGATTTGGTAAACGGTTTTATTTCAAAATACTACATATTAAAAATTTAAAAAAAATACGATGTTATATTTGAGACCTTTATCTAGTGCCGCTGCCGTCGGATGTCCGTTACACAATTTGCAAAACTTTGTTCGATAGAAAAAAATTCCAAACATACCTCTATTTTATATCTTAAAACTCATTTTATTTCAATCTTAGGTAACATGATGAGTAGAAAATAATACTAAAATAAACGTATTTGATGGTATGAGGGATGTCGGGATTAATATTGTTAATATAGTAAGCCATGTATTTTTCTCACCCAAAAATGTACTAAAAATTTACGAAAATTACGCGCACAGTTCCGTAGAGAGTGGGATGGTCAATTGCAAACTCACGCGTGTTAGAGCGGGACATTTGCAATGGAAGAACCTCGCCTTAACTGCCCTTTGTAACAACAGGGCATGAAATAAATCATCTCTAATATGATGCCTTCGTGAAGTAGGCATATTTACACTTAAAAAATTAAATTAACTAAATTAAATTAACTTAATTAATTAAATTAACTTCAATACGAGCTCCAGACAATCAATTCCAGCTCTGGGTATCGTATTGGATGGGGCGTTCTTGTCCTCATTAATTTGACTAAATAATATGCTGTAGTGCAAGCGAGATTGCAACTTATACAAATCTAGTTGGAGTTTGCTTAAAACCAGTAAGTCTTCCGCTGTGCCCCTTGGACTGGGGGACCAGGGCATAGCCCACTGCGGCAGTGATGTATTGCCAGAAACCCAAGAACTGGAAGTAATGAGGGCTACCGTTTTTGCGCTCACCAGTTGGCGCCACTGTGCTATCAGTCTAGCTGTCAAAGTTTGTTATTGGTTATTATGGGTGTAAAAACCAAATTTACGTTGAAATCGTGTTTCATATGTTAAAACCGCACCGTAAATATTTTTATTGAATATCCCGTAATGTAGCACAGTCCCGTTTTGTTCGGAAAAAAAGTATGACATAAGTTTACGAGCAATAAAATTGTCGCAAAGCGCTGAAATTCGTTGACCCTTAACTCGTATTTGCCATTATAAATCTCAGATATTGCAAAATAGTCACCATATTAATTTAATTAGAAATAAACCCTCGTAACCCACCCATAAACTATGTAATTTGACATTTCGAAGGACTGACGTCACACTAGCGCCTCTAGCGGCGAATCCATACGCGGTAGCCCTCATTGTATTGTCTTCGCAAATGCGACTACCTCTTAGGCACAAACTGGCATCCAACTATATCCTTAATCTATCCCCTCTCCGCGCTCAAGTCACCACTCTTTTGTACATGTTATTAGGCAGCTATATCTCTCAATTTGCATATTTCGGCAGTAAAATTAATTCGAAGATTTGCCCGCATCCACCATCCAGACATCTTAGGGAGGTTCGGATTTGTGCATTACGGTGTTCGGGGGTGTTTCGGTTTTTGATTGAGGCTTCTTGTATTAAGTAAGGTTTTGGATGTTGATTTAGTCGATTACAGAGATTCTTTAAGGTACACTGTGTAAGTACCTATACATAAACGTGCTTAACTGAATTTCAACTACATTATTGATAGTTGACTAACCGGTCGCCATATTATATTGTTTGTCATATCGCCACTGAAAATTATAGCAATATAATAGTTACGCCCTCATCTCGAATCACCTAATAATATTTCCTTATTCGAAATTTCAGAGATATGAAATCGAATATTTTTAGCCTGGAAGCTTCGCTCTACGCTGCTACGATAATTCGTAGATATGACGGCCTTCTACGCCTTCGTAGCATGGCGCTACGATTACTAGTGGCGTAAACGTTGCGTATACAAGCTTTGCCATATGGCTGGGTCAGATTCAACCAAATGCCCATATTGCCCATGCTCACAAAACTTTTTTACAAGCTCTTTCTTACAAAAAAAAAAAACTTCAGTTTCAAAAATTTGATTTTTACATTGTAGCGCATACAAGGTAAAACTCGAATTTTTGAAACTGAAGTTTTTTTTTAATTTCGATATTTTGCTATTAATTAATGTTCTTAACGTCTAACAAACTTACTTTGGTTAAAATGGCGTTAACTCTCCTTAGTGTTTTGAAAAAAATTCTCATGAAAAAAAATACTCGCATAACTTTCTTTTTACTTAAAGAGTATGTTGAAAGTATCCAGAGCAATCAACGGGTACCGTTTGTATTTAGATTTGTTTAGTTACGTGAACCCATTTTGTTGTGTTTTGCTCTTCATGAAAAAGTGGGTTAAATATACGCAAAAAACAAAAAATCTAATGCAGAAAACTTACCATTGTGTTATAATCCCCGGGCTGTCGTCTCGTGATAATAGTCGCGTACTCAGTATTAATCCTCACAACTAATATTAGCAATAAACAGCCCCTTACGGTAATTATGCTAAGATGTTTCGGGAACTTGGCCCGTCTGCAGTGGGGATTTGACTTTAACTGTGCGCGTACACTTAAGTGGCATTCGGAGTTTTCCAGCATTTTAAAGGAGAACAATTTAAAAAAAAACAGCTTACTTATCGTCAAAGTAATAATACTGGGTCTACCCTACCAACCTGACCATGCAGCACTGTACCTCTAGTATATTTTTTTCGAAACAAACACAAATGGCTATTGTCATTCCAGCCGAGACTAATAATAGAGGAGGAACAGAATTGGAAAAGGCGTCTCTAAACAATGCAAGCGGCAAGTCATGTAACAGTTGGGGTGACAACGCTATCAGAGGGTTTGGACCCTGCAGAATACGGATCTGCCTGTCGCCATCTCGAAATTTGAGCCGGAAGTACGGTATACCGGAAAAGGTGCAGCCCATACAAAAAAATTCGTAGTACATTTAGTAAATTGTTGCTCTGGTACTCTAAAAGAGGTCCGATGGATATGGTTTTTTGGTATGTTGTGAAGGGCAATATTAGCCATGGTAACCTAAAAATTTCGGCCCTCCAGCTCCATAACTTTGGCCGCCATCTTGGAAATAGTGTCATTTTTTTCAGTTCTTTGCTTTTACTGTCGTCAAAGTTCATTCCAGTGCTAAACATAGTTCTACAATATTGTAGAATACAAAATTTGCTAAAACTTTTGGGTACAAAGATTTTTTCCATGACCCCTAGGGACGAAGATATGACAGGATATATCATTAAAAATTGCCACTTTTTTCTAGTTTTCCGTTCATGTTTACATTTTAAGTGCATTTTAGCACTAACTATAGTTCGGCAATATTGTAGATCACGAAATTTGCTACAACTTTTGTATTGAAATACTTTTTCCACGACCATTAGGAAAGAAGATATGAAGTCATCTATGGAGTAGCACCGTTGAAATTTGCTACTTTTGCAGTTTTCTTCTCATATTTAGGTTTGAGTGCATTTAATCGCAATCTGTAGGGGATCTAAGATGGTCGAGTGATAGCGGGATAGACGACAAGATAAAGCATCTGTCACTTTCCGATCTGTACCACTTCAATCCCTCAGAAGACAAAATCGTCTGTTTCCACGATACCTAGAAGATCGTAGGTACTTTGAATTTGCATATAATTTTGTCTTCTATAATATTGCTGACCGAGAAATGCACTAAAACGAAAATATGTGAAGAAAACTGGAAAAGTAGTAAATATCGACGGTAGTACCCCATAGGTGACTTCGTATCTTCTTTCCTGATGATCGTGGAAAAAATATTTCAATACAAAAGTTGTAGCCAATTTTGTAATCTACAATATTGCTGAACTATAGTTAACGCTAAAATGCACTTTAAACGTAAACATGAGAGGAAAACTAGAAAAAAGTGGTAATTTATAATGATATCGCCTGTCATATCTTCGTCCCTAGGGGTCATGGAAAAAATCTTTGTACCCAAAAGTTTCAGCAAATTTTGTGTTGTACAATATTGCCAAACCATGTTTAGCACTAAAATGAACTATAACGACAGTACAAGCAAAAAACTGAAAAAAGTGACAGATTTTCTAAGATGGCCGAGAAAGACGTGGAGCTGGAGTGTCAAAAATTTCGGGATACGATGACAAATATTGTTATTTACGGCATATCAAAAATCCATAACAATTGGACCATAGTTAGGGTACCGGAACAACGATTTACCAAATGTACAACGAAAAAATTTGTATGGGCTGCACCTTTTCCGATATAACATTCTTCCGGCTCAAATTTGGGGATGGAGACAGGCAAATCCGTATTCTGCAGGGTCTAAACCCTCTGATTACGTTGTCACCCCAACTGTTACACGATTTGCTTCTTGTATTCTACTTCTTAAAAAATGGGCCTACTCTATAATGTTTTCTCAAAATTTAACCTCAAACCGTACTAAATGTATGCACCGATTTAGCTCTATCGCATAAAAAGCACTACACACTACACGCCACATAAGCCAAAAATGGACCTGGCCTCTAGCCGGCCATAGGCCTATTACCCTCCCCCCCCCCTTCAATAGTACCCTCCTTCAATGGACATTTGTAAATCTTTCAAAAAATTGGAACAGTTGCATTTGTTTTGTTTCGTTTCATATGGTGGGCGGCTAGAGGTTAAGCAACGCGCCGAGCGAGGTGTCAAATATATGAAAACACATCCTCGCACATCTCTGGTGGAAACGCAGCCTAACAATGTAAAAATGTGTTTGCTTTGAATCCTATAAACCAGCGGTCGACAACAGGCAGCCCGTGAGCCCCTTACTTGCGACCCGCGAGCCTCCTTACAGGCAACTGACAATATATTACCTTCCGCCTGATAGGACCACAAATTCTAACACGTGTGGCCCGCGACAATTTTGTTAGCTACCATGTGGCCCCCTGGTGTTTTCGATCTTTCTTTATGCCTCAGAGACGTGGACTATTCGGGCCAAAATGAAAAGTCGCATAGATGCGTTTGAGATGTGATGCTGGCGTCTACTTCTGCACCTTCGTCTGCAAAACGAACAAACCAGTCCATTCTGGAGGAGCTACGCATAAGTCATCGGTTATCGACAGTATGCCAGGACCGCATTCTCACGACACCTCTCACGACGTCCTTCAGATAGCCTGGAGAGAAATATAACGACGGGAAAAGTTGAGGGCCAGAGGTCCTGGGGCAGACCACCCGCTAGATGGAGCACTACATCTGCACGAGGCCATCCATAAGGCGGGTGACAGGAGCCAATGGAGGAGTCTGGTCAGCGAAAATGGGACATGATGATGACCATGTGGCCCTTGGCTGCTAAAATGTTGCCGACTCCTGCTTCAGACGAAGATGAAACCTAACAAAAGTTAAAAGTTTGGTCTAGTATCGTTGTGCGAGCGCACACTAGGCGGCGTATTTCTTTGATAACCCGTTATCGCGGAGCGCATTACCTTATGAATCTCGGCGCCGCTGCAACGCAATGTTAATATTAAAACGTTCGGATTTGGCTCCGTTGTAGGCTAGAGATATTCCGCTAAATACCTACTTTCTTGCTTCATCGGCCAACTTAATAATTAAAACATTAAATTTTTATTTCAAAGATATATGAAGAAGTAGATACGAATTGTGAGAGACAAGACAAATTTTCTAAAGACGGAAATATATGAAACCAACTTGTGGGTCAATTGATGCGACACATTTTCGTCAAAATCATCTTGAAAGGCATTATTGAATAATAATGACTTTGTTGTTCTTAACTTGCAGCGAAATTTATTCTCTTCTCTCTCTGACGTGTTAAGGGTCACTCTTAAGTTGTGTACTTCATTACTTGAACTATCTTACCCACAAAGGTCGCAAGTGACCCGATATCTCCAAGATATAACACCCTTTGTATGGGCAGTATGGGGTGAAAGAATCCCGTCACTTGGAACAATGGACAAACTTGCGCCCCCTATTTGAACAGGACTGTTTAGCCACTGTCTGCGGCAATCCTTTGATTACGTCCTCGCCATTGTTTTTAAACGCTTGACGTTCGATCTTGCATTGATTTTCTTGAAAAAATGCAATATACAGAGTGTATTTCATATATGACTATATATTTGAAGGGCTTATTATATTTATTTATTTAATAATCAGGGTATGAAAACATAAAATTAACAGGGTCTCACAAAACCGTCGGAACAGTTTGTCTGTGTGATCCAGTAGGGCTGTAAGTTTAAGTCCTAATACAAATCATTTATGTAACAAGTCAACGAAATCATATCATTGACATTTATTTGATTGTCTGTAAACATTGTCAAACACATGGTTTGTTGCTATTCATTACTTAAAAAATAATTACGCACTTTTATCAAGAGAATTTTTTAAATGTATGATACAGAAAAAAAATCTATGAAATTGCTTTCATTATAGTTTAAGATAGCAGCGATGCCTGATGGTTATATTGTGTCTAGTAGAAACGTATGCAGGAAATACCGATTTAAGCTTGAAATTTGACGATTTAGTACGACGATTTTGAAACGTTATCTATTAATGAAAAATATTAGGCTGCAATAGGCCTGAATGAAGAGAAAATATTAAGATACTTGTCTATCCCGCAGAACATAGCCTAAATTGATAGCTTGTTTAGTAAGTAGCATAGCAGTAGTAGCATTTACTCTTATGTGTAGGTATAAGATGCTATGATGAACCATGTAAATGATTGAAATGTACTTGTAAAATGATCAATTTCCAGTAGACAGATTTTTTTGTCAGAATCACTCAACGCCTTGTAAAACAAAACACAGACCAGTTCTAATTCCAAATCGAAAAACGAATCTCCATTGAATTTGCACTCATTAAATGCTTACATTCCTCAACACTCCTGTAATTACAGTGCATATCGACTGGTTTCTGTAAAGACCTCGTATTCTTTTCAATTGCATCATTGCATTTCCAACTCTATTCGATATTGAATATAGCTCATAATTCGAAGCAGTGCAAGAAATACATATGAGACTGCAAAATGTACAGCGCATCGTATCTTTTTTACCTCCTCTATCCCTCCCTACTCAACATAATTATCTTTAATTCCCCCGCATTCTGAGTTATCCAGCTTGCTTTGCTATCTTTGTATTCTTTATACCCTGTTTCTAGTGAATGAAGTATTTTTAGGCATTTTAGAAATAAAGGAAAAATTGAAAAACTTAGGCACCGAGCAGGATTCGAACGTGCGACCTCCCGGCACTCGCGGCCAGTCGCTCTAGCCAACTGAGCTATAGGTGCGATTGCTACCCGGCTTGAAATTTGTCAATCCTTCCTTCATTTTACTAAACGGTTAGAAGTCACGTATTAATTGTCACTTCGGGCGACATGTTTCGAACTCTTCGGGAGTTCTTCCTCAGGATGAGTGCGTCTGCGACCCGCGCCGATTGCACACTGTCGAACCACCCGCCGCCCGCTACCGTTTAGTAAAATAAAGTTATAACATGTCTCACGAAAGTTTAAATTCAAATCCTTCCTTCATTTATCACACACATCTTTTTTTTTTTTTCGCTACACATCGCTTCATTTATGTACGCGAAATTTTTCCTTTGTTTCTAAAATTTGTATTTTGCGTTAGCAGCGTTACTGCTTAAGACAAAATTATTTTTAGGAACTTGATTTGTATTAAGAAGAAGGCATGGATGTGTATTTTTTTTAAAATAACGGTTCCAAGAAAAGCAATTGAACCAAAAATTTGACAGTTTATACCGCATCTAAGCGTATACCCAAATCACAAATGAAAATGTCGAGAAGTTTCTGCAATGAGCTACACATTACAATTCTTCTTTTGTGAAAAAAAATATTGGCTTTGTCTGACAACTGCATATCGTTAATGGTGGTAAAAAAAACATTACATAGGTATCAAAGAAATTTTATTGATAAGATTTTTCATAAAGACAATTAAGGGCCGATTTTTCAATCCCCAGATAAAGGTATCTATCAGATAAATGTGAGCCCTGCCTTTTTCTTTCATTTGACTTCAGAACAAGACAGACATATTTTTAACCGACGCATAATTTTATCTGGGGATTGAAAAATTGACCCTAAAACTGTTACATGTCACAAAACCCAATTTTTGGTTTCACTAAATCGCACTCAACGTCAAAGCCCAACAAAAACAAACGATCAATAAATAGTGATACTCCGTAATCCTTTGACCGCAACATTCTGAACCCAACCGAATCGTCCCGTAAGACTCAATTACAGGCCCACCCTGATTTACCCGCGACACAACCAATTTGTAAACCATGTCCGATCGGAGAAAACTGTACATTCCACCGACTGCGCCAGTTACAACTCTACTCCCCAACCACAGAGTTGATTTAACGTTAATGCTTGAGAGCGTCACCTTCCAAGTCGATCTTGTCTAGTCATGCGAGTGATGACCATCGATAACTAAATCGTTACGGTAAATTCAGTCTAAAGTTCCGATGCGTAAGGATGGATTTTCAATGCCATCGTTGGAACATAGGACGGTGCGAGCGAACCCCAATTATAGGCCACAAACTATTTTATCTAACACCCGTGCGACAACACTAATCTTATTAGAATCTATTGGAATTGGAGGTTTGGGTAGATGGAATGGGTGTACCTTTGTTAATTATTGGTGGTTACATTCTGTTTGTTTTAATTGCTTGGGTATATTCATTAGTTCCTTTTAGAAAGTAATAAATAAAGCAATTTACTATCTTGATGAAATTATCAAATTCGTTAGTGTCGATATACTTAACTGACTTACATCAGAATTATTAATGTGGAGAGATGTATACTATCATACTAAGATTTTTTTTAAATTAAGATAATGTTGACTTCTGACGTTGTACGATTAAACTACTGAGCCATTTCAAATGTGATATTTGCTTTAACGTCTGTTGAAGTAACATTATTTACTATACAGGTACCTAGGTATGTAGTGTTGTGTTCTTGGAGGTGAGCAAGGATGCCAGAGCTCCCGAGGATAAATTTGTCCCTTCTGCTGTCAACATAGTGAATCCTCAAAGTTTCAGAAACAGGTGGACCGTACATTTGTTTGCCACAGTTGTATTAAAAAATATATAAAATCCGATTTATCCCACTTGTTATCAAATTGTCTAAAATCCTGTGCTCTATTTTCCGTCTGCGTTCCTTGCGAACTCATCCGATTGATTTGTGCCGCGGATCCCGGATTGGGGGTTCTTAAACCAATTTGGCGTTTAATCCGAGCCCGACGCCCCGATCGTATAAACAAACTCACATAAATCTTTATCTTATCTGCTCTTTAATTCCTTATTGGTTCTTCTTTGGACACTATTCGCTTGTAATTGCTTCAATACAGGGCTTGTAAGGCTTATTGGCTCCTGTTATTTAGCCATTAAAAATATGGTTAATGGTCCAAATTTCATTTTAAAGTGCAAATACCATCTAATAAATGAGTCGGCATATAACAGTACGAGTACATTGTACATAAGGGTATATTGCTTCTAACCAGTGACAATATTGTTATAATCAGTAACTATTGTATAGGTATTAAATACTGATTCATCATCATCATCATCATCATCATATCAGCCGAAAGACGTCCACTGCTGGACATAGGCCTCCCCCAAAGAGTGCCACAATGACCGGTCTTGCGCCACCCGCATCCAGCGGACTCCCGCGACCTTTACCAGGTCATCAGTCCACCTTGTGGGGGCTGATTCATAATTACCAATACTTATTGTTTGAATGATGATAATCTATGTCTGTTAAAAACATTAATTTACAAAGAGTACCGTACTACAACCATATTACAGCTGGTGCTTATATGATACCGTGCCCGGCGGTCTCAAACTATCTCTATAACAAAACTTCATCACAGTCGGTTCAGCAAAAGCGTGAAAGGGTAACAGACAGACAGAGTTAGTTTCGCATTAGGGTTTGCAATCCGGATATCCGGATATCCGCCGTTTTTTGGATCCGGATCCTAAAGCTCTCAGGATCCGGATATTTCGGATCTTACGGATCTTTAAAAATTTAATCAAAAATATGATAATGAACTAAAAGAAAGCTTGTATTATCTATTTTTAAATGTTAAATCAGAATTGAATGTATATTATTTCATAAAATAATGAAAGAAATAAGTTTCTGGCATAAACTTCATTTTCGATACGAGCCTTCATTATCGACTGTACTTTTTTCCACAGTCATCAACTACTCGTTTCGGTTATAAGGAGCCCAGACACGACGTGTGTATCTTGTGTATAGTTTATGAGTCGCTAAGTCCTCCAGCATCAGATCAGCTTGATCGCCCAGCCAAGACGATTGATCTCCTCTTCCACCTGCCCAACTGGACCGATTGTCCCAGATGCACATATTCGACCATAATGA
Source organism: Cenopis cana (assembly GCA_951800055.1). Taxonomy (NCBI): domain Eukaryota; kingdom Metazoa; phylum Arthropoda; class Insecta; order Lepidoptera; family Tortricidae; genus Cenopis; species Cenopis cana. The sequence goes on along the minus strand of OX637492.1, from coordinate 7,012,620 downwards.
GTTAAAGAGCGTAGTCTCAGTTCTTAAATGGAGGTAGTAGGTAATCAGAAATCAGAAATGTTTATTTGCTTAGATACAGTTAAATAAGTTGTTTCTTAAAATTATGTGGTACAGTGTATCTAGCCTGCAAGCAGGCGTGCAAATCTTTATTGAAAAAAGTGTACATGTCAAATTTGTCAATAATAATTATTAAATTATAATAAAAAATTAAATTAAAATGTCAATCATTAATAATGAGGAATAATATTATATTAATTTAACAAACATTTGGTACTATATGGACGTGAAACATTATCTTCGGTTTGTCCATGTTCATCTTAAGACCAACTTCTTCACAGGACCTACTCAACTCAGATCATCGAGCAAGTACTTAAGTTCTCCTGTATTTTTATTGTCAAAACAACACAGTTACACAATATGTATAATAACCTAAACTAAAAATAAACTAAACTAAAAACTAAATAAATGAAAAAAACATTTATAGGTAAAAAATGGGCTCAAGCTCGGAGCTTGGCGGTAGAGTGCCCAGAAGGCTGGCCGCATTGCCGCGTTGAATAGCAGTGCTGAGGCGCTGAGCAAGGTACGCACCAGCCTTCTGGTCACCCGTGGCGTCCACGAGACGCTTCGCAAGCTCTTTATAGATACAGTGAGCAGCAGGTCCCCACGAGTTCTCCTTGGTCTCAGCCATAACCACTTTATCGTCGGCAAACCGAAGGCGAGTGATATACTCGCCATTTATGTTGATGCCGAGCCCCCTTCAGTTCAGAATCTTGAAAACATCTTCCAGTGCAGCAGTGAATTAGTTTCGGAGAGATGATATCTCCTTGCCTAACTCTTCGCTGCAATGGTGTTGGTTTAGAGTTTTGTTCCTGGAGACAGACTGACATAGTGGTGTTCTCGTATTTAAACACTTTAGCACGTCGATATACCAGTAGTAGCCTAATTGGTACCGCTGGAGAGCGTGTAACCCAGCACAGCCCGCCTCCATCGAATCAAAGGCTTTTTCGTAGCTCCTGTGTCCATAAAACCCTGTATCTCACTCAAGAGCCCGGGTTTGGACAAGACGATTCTACCATCCTCAGTTCTCAGCTTTGCAAGCTGCCTCTGGCCAACAGATCTCTTGCAAAACTTTAGCGCTTTATTTCGCTCGCCCGATAAAACAAATATTATTAACCTTTAGGTTATTATTATAGGCTTCAGCCACATTTAATTTTTTTTATTAACGTTAATTGGTTCGTTTAATTTTGCTGAAGCAACCCACTACTATGTTAGTGCAGGTACACAATCAGTTGGTTGCTTTTGTTTGGGTCGTCTACCTGGAATGTTATCAGTGTTCCTGCGTGCGTGATTGTGATTTGACTGTTTGATTGATAATTATTTGTTTATTATTTAGAAAAAAGGGCAATTATTTTAATTTTTAACTGCTAGTTACACTTTTTAAGCAAGTATACAGCAGCTACTTACTGGAAAAAAGCAGTTGTTAAACAAAAATTGATAATATTGAAATGGATCCATTTTATCCGAAATATCCGGATATCCGGATCCTACGAATTTTAAGATCCGAATTATCCGGATCCTTAAAATCAACGGATCTTGCAAACCCTATTTCGCATTTATAATATTAGTATGGATTTGAAATGTATTAGGTGAAGGTCACGTGGGTGTGTTATGTAAGTCGCTACATAGCTATGTAGTCAGATTACAAAAAAAATAGCGGGCCACTCCATATTCTTATTTACTCTCACAGCCGGTAAATGTAACTGAAAGTGGGTTAATGTTTTACGTTATTATAGAATAAGTATGTGGCTTATCAACCGATAGGTTTTTAGAAACGAGGCGTTGGTCGCGAGCCTTCTCCCACCCGACGCTCGTTTTGGCATGGCCATTATATGTGACATTTTCATGGCAAAGGTAATATATTGTCGGTATTGAGTTATTGGTACCTCCTTATAGCTGAGAACATTCTCCTTCATATACAAAAAGAACGAGATCGCTATGTTGAGTATTTTATTTTTAATAATTTTTTGAAGTTCCAACATATCATTATACTGTTTTGAGATATTCGAGTTTAAAGTTTGGAAGCCTAAAAAACCTAGTTATAGGTTGAAGTTATGGAGATAGTGGTTTTAAAATGTTCCACATACATTATATTACTCGACAAATCATATGTTGTCTCTAACATTTTACATTTTATAGAAATAATACAAGAATAATGCACGTAGGGTGTAGAGGCAAAATCAAAAATAAAATATTTTATAAAACTCAAAATCGACAGATTTTCAGCCGGCTTATGTTGATTTCTGAATATGATGTAGGTAAGGTTTATAATAAAAATAATGAAACAACCATATCTCAAGGCATAATTTTTTTAAATAATAAAACAAAAATAATCGACACTTATATAAAAAATATATAAAATGAACATTGTACTGTTTAATTCTCATAATTTACATTAATTTAGGAATAAAACTAACGATCAAGTGTAATTAAACTCAAAAGTAATGTAGTTTTCTATCAAAAAAGTGACTTCAAAGTTTAGTAATTTTAACATGATTTTTGTATGAAAAGTGATCTAGGGTACCACATTGTCGCTATTCATAAGTTTAGAGAAATAAGAATTCCACTTCCATTATTTAACATAGTGTCCGCACTAGAAGTACATATATGTAATACAAATATTATTATCAATCAATAACATAACTTATTTTATAAAAAATAACAGTCTTTTCGTCAGCTTTACTAATTTAGATCAAGTTTGTTAGTTTAACATTCCTTAGGGTACCACATTGTCGCCTTATGACTTATGAGATCAAAATTATTATTAAGACTTATTATATTAAAATTATTACTTACACAAGTAATCATATGCATTTAACATCATTATGAAAATGATTCACACCACTATTTTTAAAAGGGCAACAACACATAAAGCTAAGTGAACGTAACGGGCAGCTGAGTTACGAACTGTCAAGCAAATGGATGGGAGTAAACTTCTCTTTAGACAACACGTGTTACTACATTTTCCAATGGCCCCGATATAAACTATTATTATTATATTATTAACGTTTGACGGCAACCCGACATAGTAGAGAGAGATAGCATGCGCCTGCGTCGGCTTACTTCAAAGGTTTGTGCCTACCGCGCCAACTCGCTACTTAGGTAGGTAGAAAGAAGTGTGGTTTATATCGAATCAAAATTCATAATTTTAATTAAAATTTAGTTTAGGGTTTAGAACATGTGCCTAACAAACTAGTACATCGTGTTAGTGTGGGTGATAAGCGTGACGTGAACAAATAATACCTACCTAGTTAATGTTGTTATTTTATGATAATTTATAACGCACTAGCTTTTGCCCGCGGCTTCGCTCGCGTTAAATGCTCCATACAAACTTCTTTAGGGAAGGGGGGGGGGGGGGGGTTAGAAAGAGACAAAAAGTAACCTATGTCACTCTCTATCCCTTCAACTATCTCCACTTAAAAAATCACGTCAATTCGCCGCCCTGTTTTGCCGTGAAAGACGGACAAACAAACACACACATACACTTTCCCATTTATAATATTAGCATGGAAGTATGGATTTTACGTCTGCAATTATTACATATTATGTTTTCTAAATTATATTTTCATTTTCAAAGCAAATAAGTTTAATGAGTTTACTTCAAGCTTATGAGCGACAATGTGGTACCCTAGTCGGTAAACTTTGGCCGTGTTTTTTTCCGACTTTTAGTTGAAAAGTTCAACTTTTTATCAATACACCGTATTATTTTAAGTGAGTAGAAGCTATTTTTAATCAAAACAAATTTTCGCTATTTTTGAGTTGATTGACAAAATCAGTGATATCTCGGAATCCATAAGCGACAAAGTGGTACCCCATAGATATATAAATACAAGAGATGGGAGCTGTGGGCGTGGCACATGTCGCCATTTCCTGATCGTGTGATCACGATTTGTTCGGAGACTTGATTCGTCGTGTCAGTCGCCGGACATCGATTGCGCAGTAAACAACTCGGTTTTTGTGGGTAAAATGCCGGTTTGTGCAGTTATAACGTGCAGAAATCGAAGCAATATTGTTAATTCAAGTAATAGCGGAGTCACTTATCACAAGTAAGCCTGTTTTTAATACTTTTTAAGTAAAAACGTGTACATAATTAAGTGTGGCAATAAAACTGATATTTCTATTATAATGTTATTCATTGCCCGTTTTGTATATTGCCACCTTAGACGTTCACGTAACTAACGCGCAATGGGCAGCAAGTTTGCCGATCGACACAATGTTGTCGCAGTGTCTTTGTTAGAGGCACGATTTACGATGGTAGGTGGGGGCGCACTAGTGCGGTACATAAGCGATCATTCTATCGATAGTTTTAGTGGTTTGTAATTTATTTCTCGCAGTTCCCGTTTCGGGATATTGAGGTCTAAGTCTCGCGTACCTTGTCCACTGCTGGACGTAGGCGGCTCCCGACTTATGTTTATGTATTTATTAAACTATTACTATACTATATTTTTCTTTCAATTAAGTAAGTTTATAAAAGTAAAGTATATAAATACACATTTATGTTGTATACATTATATAAAAAATTAACAATTGCAGTCGAACTCGCCCACCGAGGGTTCCATACAAATTTTTAGTAACGTATTGTGGGGTCTCTACTTGCTACAGGTGATCATTATTGAAAGTCACTTATACAGTTATTTATTATGAGAATACGCAATATGTAAACAATGATCGCGGTGTTTACCCTGGAGCTCGCGAGAGCATCGGATCTAGGGGCGAGTGCCGTGACCGTGCTCTAAGACTGTCTGGCTCGCACTGGCGATAGTGACGATGGCGAGGCGGTAGACCGCGCGCGTCGCTCGTAGATTCGCGGAGTGCTGCGACATGGCGGCGACTAGAGATGCCGTGCAGCATACGAGTCCGCCTCGATATTATAAATACCTACTTCAAGAATAGAGTCTCGGAGTTTTTTCCCTGTTTTTCTCGAAATACAATTTTCAGAAATTCAGTTGCGTTTACTAAGTTGTGGTTATAAAAAATATATGGTTACCTATACAATTATGACCGTAGTAAAACGAAATAACTTGCCGAATTTCATAGTCCTAGGTTAGGTCCACCTCCAATGCAAAAAAGGATACAAGTTTACATGTATAGACTATAGACATATAGACATCGTATCTCCCAAACAGATGAACCGATTTGAGTGCGGTTTTTTAATTGATAGCCTTGTTTGTTGGGATGGTCTTCAGAAATGTTCGATTATTACGACTTTTTTTTTCATTGATGTTACCAACCTTGTAATTTCCCATATTAATCATTTAAATATCGACAAAAATAAAAAAAATGCTGTCCCATCTCTATTACGTTCACCGATGTTGATGTTTACGTGTAGTAGTGTGTATTTACAACCTTTGCGGCGTGTGTGCGCGCCAATCACAGCATTAGAATCCAAGTAGGGAGCATGAGCAATGTGTGCGTGAACCTAGTGTTTACAAGACTACATATGTGGTTGTAACACACACAAGTCAAACACAGGCGACACTGGAACTGGAATAATTAGTACGGCGACGGCCTATCTCCTGTATTTGTATATCTATGTGGTACCCTTACCCTGATAACGTCACATATTAGTGCCCTTTGCTATATTCACGTTGATTTCAACCACAACTATTGATTAAGTTAGTAAATTATTTATTCAAATTTTTTTCTGCTGATCAGCGCTCCATTATCACAGACATAGATGGATCCAGTGACGCCCCTCGCCTTATCGCTGGCCAAAAACGCGATGATATCTGCTATTTCTTCTGGCTCACCCACTCTGCCCAAAGGCGTTGCTTTCTTAATTTCTTCCCATACGGCGTCTCCTGCACCAGTAGGTACCACACCGCTATTTTCAAATATACCCGTCCTCACTGGTCCAGGATTCACGCTGTTCACTCTGACCCCAGATGCAGCAAGATCTAACGCTGCGCAGCGCGTAAAGTGATCCAGACCTGCCTTCGACACAGAATACGGCATATAATTCACTCTACGTACGTAAAGCCCTGCGATGCTTGACACGTTCACAATGTTGCCCTTAGTAACCGCTAGATGAGGCGCAGCAAGACTAGTCAACTGGACCACTGAACGAAGATTAGTATTCATGGCTTCATCATAGAATTTCAGGATGTTTGGATCACTAACAGATCCTTCTCTCACGATGCCAGCGTTGTTCACAAGAACGTCTAGTTTGCCGAAGCAGTCGATTGTTTTCTGGACGATAGTACTGGCTTCTTCTTCGTTTGAAACATCAGCCTTGATGATTAGAGGTGGTGCGCCCAGCGATGCGCACTGCTGCGCGATGTTGTTGAGTTTGGCTTCGTTCCGGGCGACAAGCGCAACGTTTGCGCCTTCTTTAGCGAACAGCAAGGCGGTGGCCGCGCCGATGCCACCGTTGGCGCCCGTCACTAACACCACTTTACCGGAGAAACTCATCGCGAATGGTACCACTTCAGAGATAAACTACTCCAAATGAAGAAATGTTCAGATTATCACGTCCAGCAGCCGAACGAATTGCAAGTATGGTGATAATGCAAAGCGAGACACGAATGCTGTTGTTATCATTATCAACTAGTGCTAACGACGTTATCTTCCGGCCCTCACGTGACATCCGTATGTGTAAGAGCGAGACTAAAATCAACATAGCCCAATATTTGACTCTTGAGGACTCGGTCGCATTGAGATATCATTCAATATACACATTTACATTCAAATAAATAGGAAAATTTATGAATACATAATATGTACAGCTTATAAAATAAGTCATCAAAAAGCCGACGGCGAAACATGTGTAGGCGTAGACCCGAATCTTTTTCTAGTCTACGCTACACATGTTCATAAACTTGGGGTTATTTAAATGTTGTGTACCCATATTTCGTTAAAAAAACTTACTAAGACGCCAGTTTTTTATAAACATGTCATTATTAGTAAAATATATAATAATTTCACCGTTCCCCATCTGCATGGACATTAAACATCTATGCGCCTAATAAAAATAAAAATACCTGACGTTCCCTAACGTACAATGCTCCGTTTTTAAAATAACACGGTAGAATTCTTTATCTACGCTCCTTCCAGTAGTATTAGAACCAGTGACCCACTATTTTTCTACTACAATAAAATAATATTATACATAATTGCTCTCCTGTCCTAGGTAATGGTGCATTAAGATATAATATAACGATGATATCTCGTCCCGGTACCGCCGCATACCTGGTAAAGTCAGTCCGACCCAGGTCGGGCCTAGCTCAGTTTCTTGCTGGACTCTTCTCAGCTAGGCTAGGTTTAGTGAACCAGCGACAAAACTCCCAGTAGCTCGATTCCACGGACACCTCAGATTCGGTTGAAGCCGTTCAACCAATTTCACTGGAGCGCAAACTCTTAGAGTAGTGGTGTGTCGGAGGTTTCCACAGGCCACTCGTACATGTTGATTAATTTTTAGAATACTGGATTATTTATCAAAAATCTATCCGGTTATTTTGATAGAACAATAAAAAAGATACCCTTTTTGTAAAAAAAAAAATATCGCTGCCGTTGACAATTACAAAATAATCAGCATGAAATTTAATTTCTACGATGATATTTAAGATTTTTTCAGTATTTTGTTCGTTTATTTTTGTGCAGTGTAATTCTACATTATTTGTTCACACTCAAACCTCAAACTTTAATATTTTCGTTGATTCATGATAACAGGCCTCGCCTTAACTAATAAAATAACCTGTCTCTTTTGAACTCTTGAGAAACTTCCGCTAATAATACAAGTTGTTATGAAATGAGCCCCAGTACAAACCTATTTACAATATTGGTTGGACTTAATAAAGCCGGTATTAAGTGGCCGATGGGTAAATATGACTGCAGTTTGTTTAGGCTAGTGGGCGGTGGTCAAACAAGTAGTGTGTTTAGCCGCAGATTAAGATATATTATGACATCTTACATGTACTGTGAACACTTCAGTTTGGTTGGACATTTGTTTAGTCTTCTGCGTGCTATCATGGCTTTGTTTTGCTAATTAAAAATTTTCGTTGAAGCGTTTTTACGACAGTTATTTTAGACGTTTTCTGTAATATTTAATATTACAGTGGTTTCTTGTATGAATTATTAAAATGGATTGCTTATGATTAATTAATTGCTTATGACATACAGGTTCCCTCCTAGTTCAGGCACTAGTTTCCACCACACGAGTCTGGTATGTTACATATAAGAAAGCATTAAATAACTGTACTTATTGTATTCTTCGTGGTGGAGTGAATAAATACAATATTTTACTATTATTAAAACACGGCGAAAATGTATCTAACTACATATTTTCCTGACTTGAGATATCGTCATGATATTAATCCAAGTTCACTGTGTACTGTGTGTGTACTGTGTAGGTATCGAAAAATTGTATTACCTATACCTATATTTCTAAAGACAAGCTTGTCATCGTTATTGCCCATTTTTTTTCTTCCTCGACACTTTCAATCAAACTCCCCTCTATTTTCACACGGTACCCTCCTTACAGATTCTTACCAGATGTCTTTCACCCTTTATTGTTTTATCCGGTAAAACACCGAAAAATACCTTCCAACTTTTCCGAAGAATTCTTTCACACGCCCCAATTTGAGTACCGTAATCGCCCCCTATTGAGTGTACACCGCAGCGATTTGCGGGTAGATCACACAAAGAATCCCTTTTTTATCCCTTTACCTTAGGGAGGGACCCCCAAGCCACTGGACTGCATTACCGGTATCGATGCCAAATTGGGGTTGTCGATTCTTGTAAAGGTTAAAAAGGGATTTGGTGTCACTTGTAAGAAGGGACCGTCTTTATTGAATTTCTTCCTTTTTAAGATTCACGTCTTGACTTCGTAGGACCCTTTTTCCGATAGACGGGCTATTCCGTTTTGTGCCGTTGATTAACAAACATTTGCGCTTTGCTCCTTTGTCGCCCCGGGGGTAATAAAAAAACCCTTTGGATAGTTATGTCCCGCAATTAACGTCCACACAATCCGGCTACGAATTCCGATCTCCCGGGTCAGCTTTAAACGAAAAACAACCGAGCCATCCACCGAAAGGGTATGTGATGAAAAAGGCATAATGTCCACATACACTTGAGGAGTAGCAATGAAATTACAACCGGCGGCCGCGGCCGGTGCGCGTAATATCATTCCACACGAGTCTTGAAAACGAAATTAAATTTTGCATGAAATGAAACAAAATACAAAGAAAGTGGCCGAACAAAGGCAAAGTGGCGCCCAACGCGCGGCCGCGGTTAGTTAGCCGCCGGCCCGACTTATCGCAGAGCGCCCCGTGTGTAATTTGTTTCTAATCATATTACATTTTTTATTTTTGTGTCTTGCTTTGTAAAGGTACCAGTACACTTGCGTGAAAAATATTATCCGTGATTTTTTCTCGATGTGTTTGATATTTGTTCTAATAATAAAACAGTTGTGATTTTATATCCAGTTTAAAAAGTAAAAATAAAATATACCTACTTAAATCATGAGCTACAGATATCGCTTGATATGATATGATATGATATGATTCTTTATTTGTATTCATCTGCTGTCATCTAACTCCTCTAGCGTGACACTTGTCACCTGATGATGAGAATATTTCTGGTTTACCGTACAGTTCTTGTTGTAGGTACGATGGTCATTAATCACTGGGTAGCTATCATGTACTATTATTACTTATCTATGTCATCTATGCTAATGTACTACGAATTTGGTGAGATAGGATCCTGAAATTCAGCTAGGTACCTACCTAAGTGACATGTCAAATTTCATCAAAATCGTTGGAGCCGTTTTCGAAATCCCTGAAATAAATATAGGGAAATATACAAGAATGCTCGTTTAAAGATGCGAGTATTAGATAAAATGTTCGATTAAAGATATCAGCAATTTATGTCAACGTATGGGAACTCGAGGTACTTTTTGTTGAAACAACACGTGGACGACCCGGCAGGAAAGAAGCAACTACGATGGCAGATGGGCCTCAACTGGTAGCCCAATTGAAACCTATGTCTTAATAATTGAAGCCTGTTGATTATGATGAAAATATACATTTAGAAAAAACTTCAAACATTTCACGTTATACTTTTACCGGAAACTTGCTACCTCTCGCCAACCATTATTTATGACGATAAATGGTGTTGACTAAAATTAACTTTATATAATATAACTATTGAAATAGTAGTTTATGCAACTGGTACATAATGAGGGGCATTAAAACACGAGTGTGTTTTATGAAACGCGCCTTCGGCTCGTTTCATAAAACACACTCGTGTTTTAATGCCTAATTATGTACAGTTGCATACATTACTTTATCTACACACATATTATAATTACTCTAAGATGGGTTCAGACACCGTAGTAAATAAATACAATAATTGTGTTAATACAACCTTTTTTGCACGGTTGCGGAAATATCGAAATCAGAACTGGCAACAGATACCTGAATGTTATTTTAAAAAGTAAAGAGACCTTATTCTGATGTGATCATGTCGTTCTAGCTCAAATTTCGTGCGATATATACTAAAAAAACATCAAGCTGACATTTCGCATCGACTGAATTTGAATTTTCAGTGATACTAGAATAGGGACATGTCAACTTTGACATTTAAATTTTGACAGTTTTGTTTGACGTAATATTTTAACATCATATATGAGATTAAAATGAAATATTTTATTACTGCTGTAGCCTTAGCCACAGATAAGAAAATTGCCATAAATTCATTGAATGTTGAAATGAGAGTCATTTTCTACGGTTTTCGAACGCATATTAGAGGATTTATTATATGTGTGTAGATAAACCAACTTTTGGTCTTTTGGACAACCATTAAAGAACGGGTAAATTGTAAACAATATTAAAATGTTTTGTAATAAAATGTTAGATAATATTAACAGGAATATAGCACAATACAAACAAAACTCATTACTTTAATATAAACTTGTATTATCGATCAGGGACTCAGTGCGTCTGATGTTGTACACTTAAAAGTTGATTCACCCAATTATGTACTAACAAAGTAAGAGAATATTATTTATTCAAAATATAGGTACTTTCGTGTAATTTCTTACGAAAATATGTTTGTTATCTAAGATATGTTTTAGCAATGTCCCATTAAATATCACAGCGGTTAGTAGAAACATCGTTCCACATTGCTCCCGAAATTATGCGTCTACGTTATTAATGTATTCCATCTACACCCACTTTTCCATATCCAATTTTTCAAGCCAAGCTCCTAAGAACAAAACTACACGTCCGTCCACTGTCCATTATTAATCACACTCGACGTTGGGTTAATTAGCTCTTTTCATAATACAAACGGTATCTGAATCCCACTCGAAAATGTACGCAGTCATAAATACAGCGATCTCCAAATTTCAGTTTTCGGCAACCGACTTAATAATTCAGCCCGTAGGCGGTGTGTGCAAAAATGAATTTTCTAATGTGAATGAAAACTTAGTCCCGCCCTCGCCGCCAGCAAAATAATTAAAGCATAGCATTAAAAATTCTTCCAGTGAGCACTGGTCGGGCCGGATATGTGATAATATTAATATGAGCCCAGCTTTATGCGTTCTTAGATATTCGTTTACACTCCCAACTCGAAAGGGACTCGTATTTACATTTATGATAATCCGTGATGTCGTTTGCGATGCGTCTGCTTCTTCCGCTGGGCTGTACGCACATTACTATATCAGGGAACTAGTTCTTCTTGGCCTTGGTAGCTTTAGGCCCGGTTTTATAAAGATCCATTAGACCTTATGTCGGTACATGTTATGTCAAAAAATGTACTGAGTTACTGAAATTTGATCTGACATTTGGTCTAACGGATCTTTATAAATCCCGGCCTTAAAGTAGTTATACCCATTTACTCCACTTATCTGGTCTATGGTGGCTTGATGTATGACGTCTAAGTTGATGATGATGCTGACACGTTGTACTTATTAACTTGTCTTGGAACTTTTTGGTTACTTTTGTCACCAGCTGCTTCCAAACCACTGTTCTCGGTTTTTTTATCGAAGTTATGACTGAGAGGCATCTCAAAACAGCCTGATCTATCCATCGACTAGACTAGGAGACCGGCGACGCGACCGCTTACCATCCGCCATTCCAATCACTACCAACTTTCCAAGGTCGTGCGGTAATCTGCGGCTAACATTACCAAAGTAGCTAACACTCCTTGGGAGGCAAATAGTGGACAGTCTAGTTTGAACCCTAAGTTTGCCAGGATAGAGATGTTTATTGTTTATCTGCTCTCCGTCCATGCAATACGCAACGTGTGCCTCCAACAATACCACATTTCAAAGTGCCTTTTTCTTGCGTAAATTGAGTGAACAATTCTCACACATATTTAAATCTACTCTTGCCTCAAACCGGTATGTGGCTCATCATTAAAATGTATATATCTGTAAAAGTATTGATATTATTCTCAATTCCATCCGAAATTAAGGATCCTTACTTTTTGGCTCGCCGGGCGCGCTGCGCTCCAATGAATATGTATGACTGCGCTTCGTTTAGTTTTATTATACTTAATATATATACTATATTATTGGAGTCTGGCTTCCTGTGATGAAGGTTCGGTTTTATTTAACCGTGAGATATCATGCATATGCAAATTTCTAGGATTTATGACGGAAAGATGAAAAAATAGAATCTATTTGTAGACTGAACTTTGTTAATCTTCTTTCTACGAGTAAATCAGCTGCACAAATTTGTAAAAGTAACTCTTACACAAATTAATCTCGTTGCACAGTAAGCTGAATAATGCTTATAGTGCGCGCCATCCACGACGACGCGCCCCTCCACAGCGCATCTCATACTAATCTGTGCGCAGTTGTACGGCTTGGGCTGTGGAGGGGCGGGCCTTCGTGGATGGCGCGCGCTATACAAGCCTTTTGGGTATTAATACAATAGGAAACATCTGAAAATCAGGAACATATTCGAGCACATCCTTCCCTTACCGATTTTCGAAGGTTTTGATCCTAGATTAAAAATTGAACAGACAACAGGGAACTATTAGGCCTAACCGCATTTTCAAACGTGTCATGTGTAACCATATAGTTTTATACAACAAAACATGTCTTTTCATTTAAGAGTTTTCACAGGTACACACTTATTTTTTAAACTTTACTGCGCAATAGAAGGTAAGTTAGAATTACGAAGTTAGAATATTTGTTTTGTGGAGTTTCCGATATTTAGGCACTGTTGCAAGCAACAAATATAATACATGGTAATTATCCCATTATTAATCGTAATGAACTCTCATGGTCATTTACCATGACCATGACTCACATGGTCATGGTAAATGACCAGGTGAGTTTGAAATCTAATAGAGTTTAAGTTCTCACAAATATCTGAACATACGCATAACTTCAAAGCATTAGAGTCTATCTATATATTTTTGTGTTAGTAGGTAGTTAGGTACACTAAAGTATATCTGCCCATTTACATTGTTTTCTCCGTTATCTGTATACGTATGTTGGACATCATGAACGAGGGAGCTCTGGCTTCGCGCCACCGCAAGTCTGCGTAAATTCGGACGTACGTAAATTACGATTTCGTACGCTCCGGCTAAGGTGCGCATTTGTCCCGTGCAGACGCCGTCTTCGTACGCAAGATGCGGCTTTTGCGGCCGACTGTACCAGCGTGTGGCATTTGTCTCGTATCACGTTTTAGTACGCCTCGATCCGACACGAGGCAAAGTGACATGCAATGTAATATACAAATAAAACAGCCATTTGAGTATTCACGGAAAATAGGACAAAAAAGTAATAATGTGCAATAATAAGAATACTATCCTATGAGAGATTTATAGGGTCTCCAAGCGTCTACGCTTTGGCATAGGTACTAGTTTAACGAAAGCAACTTAACTGTCAACTGACCTTCCACCCCAGAGCACAGAATAAGTAATAGTACTACGTACTGAAGTTGCACTGTTAACAAATCGCCAACTTACAAACCCAAATTATAATAGGTAAATAACAAATATTGACCACACCAAGCGAATGACGAGACGACGCGACCGTCCGGTAGCAATTCGCCACTGAATGTACCTGCAGCGGCCCGGGGTTGTACTTGCAGCGGCGTGGCGGACTGACGAAGTGAAAGCCGCCTGCCCAGAGGGAGAACTGGACTTTGAGAGTGATAGGAATATTCCGCCAATTTTCCCGAAAATTAGCCCTTACGGGGCTGGAAGTTTGGATAATAGAGCGATAACTAGGTACCTAAGCGCCTAAAATAAAAGAAAAGCCATTAATTTTTCTAATGCGATGAACGATTTCTAAGCGGACGAAGTCGCGGGCAAAAGCTAGTACTCATATAAATGCTAAAGTGTGTCTGTCTGTTACCGCTTCACGCTTAAACCGCTGAATAGTTTTCGATGAAATTTGGTATGGAGATAGTTGGAGTCTCGGGGAAGGACATAGGATAGTTTTTAGTTAATGGGGTGGAAGTTTGTATGGGAGATCGATAATTATAGGAAGCGCCTGAAACAAAATAATACCAATGAAATTCTAAAACGTGTAATACTTCGGTTTTACAATGATCCGATAGATTATGCCAGTAAGTTATGTCATAAAAAATACTGAGTTACCAAAGGCCATTGGCCCTAACGGACCTTCATAAGACCCCCGCCTTATAGTATTTGCTTTTCGTCGTGTTACATACCCGTCTATCTATCATTAGCGAGTCCTTAAACAACCGGCGAGTAGCCGGTAGCGTATAACAGTAAATCTGCAGAGCCATTCCATGTACCATTCCGTCTGTTTACTTTGGTAGCCCGCCTTAACTGCCCAGTAAGTTTAGAAAAGGAGTGGCCATGTGTTGTGCTCCCAGTGATTAAGGTGTTGCAAGATCGAGTATCTATAAGCCACTGTAATTTAGCGGTTAGACACGTGTGTTTCAATGTCGAAATCGTTGGTTCAAACCACGACTCTACTCAGGTTTTTTTCAAAAAACTTCGATATAATTTGATATTTAACAGTAGCTAGGTAGGTAGGTGGGTAGGTAGGTAGGTTTAGGAAAATATCGTGACCGATCTACTGGTTTTCAGTCTGGGTTGTAAGGTCAGATCACAGTCGCTTTCTTAAAACTATTTACATACGTTTACACTCACTGAGTCGAAAAATATACAGCCTAAACAATCATCGAGGCAACTCGTATGTCGGCACCACGCGGGCATTAGATAAACGTAACCCCTCTTAATCCAGTTAGCCGCCTGATCAAAGGATCGGAGATCAAAGATCAATATACGTTCGATCCTGACACCTGGGTTGCGACCGTCGCCCTTTTCAATATTCGACGATACGTCTAAAGGTCGCCAACTTATATTGTACAACAACATGTTGCTGTTTTTGTGGTGCTTTTTATACTTCCGTTCCTTATCAGGAAAACTCGTCCTTTAATTTGCCAGTGGCATAAAAAACGGAATGAACTAATAGTATTTTTGCATGAAATGTTATCTATGTAGTAAAAATAAATATCTTGTAAGTAGTGTGTAATTACATAACTGTTGCATACTTTCCAATTTTCCATGTAAAATGGATTATTTATATTGGAAATTGTTACCCTCTGTTACCCCCTGTGTTCTCTTGACTATAAATACTGTACAGTATATTCAAGGCTTTTCTGCTCTTTCAAGCATTTACTCCTCAGCGCTGAAGCTCAATTCTTATTCTTATTTACCTGTTATTTTACTTTAAGGTCTAAGTACTTCTTTGGCTTAATGGTGTCAGGTAAAAAACGCTAATCTCTTTAGGCCATCTCTTTTTGAATTTACACGTATTTCGACATTTTCTCAAAGTTACTATCTAGAACAGGAGAATTGCAACCTAATATCATTATTTTTTGTATTTTTCATTCGAAATAGGTATTGTCTCAAACATCATTCAATTGACCTTTTTCAAACTAAGAATAAACACTGGTTAAATTCTACTACACACAATAATTCAAAAAATGGTTTTTTGTTTTTTTTTTTATAAAAAGGTACAATTTTACAGTTGGTGTTTGTCCCACAAAACGGTTTACACAATTTGACTGTGGGGGCTATGTTACTATCTAAAAAATATATAAAATAATCGTATCTCTTAATCACTGTATTGGTATTATCAATACTTTTGTCATCAATTTGAAAACAAAACATTTTGAAACTTGTAAGGCCTCTCTCGTTACCTAATCCTTCTTATAACAACGTATGATACTAAGACAAGCGTACACGCCACTACAAAGCAACCGAACACCTAGAGCGGGTTCATTAAAGGGCCAGCCGAGGGTGAGCCTTATCCAATATTTATTAACTTATTATCAAAGAAAATCGTATAATTAACACCATCGCAGCCCCCTACGCTCCCCACGCGGCCGGCGCTCGCAGAGTGGTAATGTAGACGCGACATGGGTTTACGGTCCCGGAACTCGTATGAAAAGTCCCGGAGTTTTGTGTATGTAGCAGTTTATTGTACACAATAACAAGTTAAAACAATTGAGTCACACAAATGAAGATTAATAGGTTACTCCAGAACTAATTGAATATCCAAATACATATAGAATAAATAAATTTTATATTATAATTATATACATATTACAAATTCAAATATACAAGGTGTGGCCTGTAACAGGAGCAAATATTTAAAAGGACGCTTAGCTTAGAGCATCTGCAGTAAGTAGTCCACATATTTTATTTATTATTGAAATTCGGAGAAACTTTGATCTAAAGTTAGGACCCTCAAGTAATGGATCTTGACACCACGAGATCATAGTACATCCATCAATGCATCAAGATATAGGTCGTCATAGTTTTAGCGTTTTTGGTTTGACAAGATATTTTTTGGCTTTTTGTATGGTTTTAATTTTTTTATTTTGTTTTGAAAAAAATAGTTATTAAAATTACTCCAAAAGAGTAATAAAATAAAGGACAACTGGCAGGCCCGAAAAAAAATTTTTTTTTTTCAACTGTAACCATTTGGAAATGCAAGCAAGGTATTAATAATCTACCGTTTAAATTTTTGCTCCTATTGCAGGCCACACTCTGTATTTATTAATAAAGGATGTTTTTTTTTGAGATATAGAACTTTGAAAATGAATAAAACAAAGATGTTCTTTTTAAATTGACATGAAATTAACTTTATTCGATAGACAATTTTCTGGCATTATATTTTAAACTAGTTTTTTGCCCGGTGCGCGGGGCGCAAGCGCCCCGCGGTAGTTGTGTCCTTTAGTTGTCCTTTATTGTCCTTGAGTTGTCCTTTACTGTCCTTTAGTTAGTTGTCCTTTATTGTCTTTGAGTTGTCCTTTTTGCCCATGGGTAAGGAAAGGTAAGTTTAGGTAAGGTTGGGGGAGTGCGCTCGGCCTTCGGCCTCGCTTAGCCTTATCACTCACCTTCGGGCCTGCGGCCCTCAGGTTCGCGTGTCCGAGTGCGCTCGGCCTTCGGCCTCGCTTAGCTTTACCACTCACCTTCGGGCCTGCGGCCCTCAGGTTCGTGTGCCCGTGTGCGCTCGGCCTTCGGCCTCGCTTAACCTTGCCGCTCACCTTCGGGCCTGCGGCCCTCAGGGTCGCGTGTCCGCGTGCGCTCGGCCTTCGGCCTCGCTTAGCCTTACCGCTCACCTTCGGGCCTGCGGCCCTCAGGTTCGTGTGTCCGCGTGCGCTCGGTCTTCGGCCTCGCTTAGCTTTACCACTCACCTTCGGGCCTGCGGCCCTCAGGTTCGTGTGCCCGTGTGCGCTCGGCCTTCGGCCTCGCTTAACCTTGCCGCTCACCTTCGGGCCTGCGGCCCTCAGGTTCGTGTGCCCGCGTGCGCTCGGCCTTCGGCCTCACTTAACCTTACCGGTCACCTTTGGGCCTGCGGCCCTCAGGTTCGCGTGTCCGCGTGCGCTCGGCCTTCGGCCTCGCTTAGCCTTACCACTCACCTTCGGGCCTGCGGCCCTCAGGTTCGTGTGCCCGCGTGCGCTCGGCCTTCGGCCTCGCTTAGCCTTACCACTCACCTTCGGGCCTGCGGCCCTCAGGTTCGTGTGACCGCGTGCGCTCGGCCGGCCTCGCTTAACTTTGCCGCTCACCTTCGGGCCTGCGGCCCTCAGGTTCGTCTATACGCGTGTGCTCGGCCTTCGGCCTCGCTTAGCCTTGCTGCTCACCTTCGGGCCTGCGGCCCTCAGGTTCGTCTATGCGCGTGCGCTCGGCCTTCGGCCTCGCTTTACTTTGCCGCTCACCTTCGGGCCTGCGGCCCTCAGGTTCGCTTGTAACAATGACGGGGATAGTAAGTGTCTGGGTGGGCTCGCCCTTCGGGCCGCAAGCGGAGAGCGCGCTCTGATGGGACGCTTCGGGCCTTCGGCCCTACGCGGAGCTCGGCCTTCGGCCTCGCGAGGCCTTGCCGCTCACCTTCGGGCCTTCGGCCCTCAGGTTCGCTTGTAACAATGACGGGAATAGTAAGTGTCTGGGTGGGCTCGCCCTTCGGGCCGCAAGCGGCCCTCGGGCTCGCGCGGAGAGCGCGCTCTGATGGGACGCTTCGGGCCTTCGGCCCTACGCGGAGCTCGGCCTTCGGCCTCGCGAGGCCTTGCCGCTCACCTTCGGGCCTTCGGCCCTCAGGTTCGCTTGTGACATACACGGGGCTTATGAATGCTTGGGCAACCCTTTCCTCCCGTAGCTCGGCCTTCGGCCTCGCAAAATTACTTGGGGGGGGGGACGCTCGGACGCTCGGGGTGAGGCTCCGGGCCTTCGGCCCTCCGCCGAGCTCGGCCTTCGGCCTCGCGGCCTGAAGCTCGCCCTTCGGGCTCGCGAAACCTCGTATTTGTATAGGATTTTCGGTCGTTCGGTACTCCCTCAGCTCGGCCTTCGGCCTCGCCGAAAGTTTGAGGGGGGGGACGCGCCTGGCCACTGTTATGGAGGCTCCGGGCCTTCGGCCCTCCGCCGGGCTCGGCCTGCGGCCTCGCGGCCTGAAGCTCGCCCTTCGGGCTCGCAAAAAGTACTCGGAAATTGTTTTGCCTGTGACGGCCGCCATCTTAGATTTTTTCCAAATTTTTTTTCTTTTATATAATCTCGGGCCCCCGGAGTCGCCGCGTGCCAAATCTCAGCGCGCTCGGACCGTTTTGAAATTTGAGCAAAAAAAAAATTTTTTTTTTCGGCCAAAATTTTAATGCAGTTTTTTTCCCCTGGCAACTCTCCATGACATTTGGTCGAGCACCTCATACCCATCTCGCGCCGTTTGGCTTTTCCATACAAATTTTTTTTTCGCGCTAAAAAAAAAAAAAAAATATTTTTCGAGTCCGGGGACCCATACCGACCCCCATACCAAATTTCAGCTCTCTGCGACCGTTTTGAAATTTCGGCCAAAAAAAAAAGTGGCCGAAAAAAAAAAAAAAGGTCACCTCACCAAATCGCCGGCTGTTCTCTATGACATTTGGTCGAGCACCCCCCACTCAAGTCTCACCGTTTAGCCGGGCCGCCACTCCCAGTCGAGGTTTTCGACAAAATCCCAAATGTCAGATTTTTCTGGGGGTCACCTCGCCACCCTCTACACTCTTCCCATACATCATCGTATCGAGTCGGACCTCCTTCCCGGAGATCAATGATGTCAATCAGAAATGAGTGGTAATGCAGCTTTATATAATATTAACTAGTTTTTTGCCCGGTGCGCGGGGCGCAAGCGCCCCGCGGTATCTCTGTGTTGTTGTCTTTTTTGTACTTGTCCTTGACTGTCCTTTAGTTGTCCTTTATTGTCTTTGAGTTGTCCTTTTTGCCCATGGGTAAGGAAAGGTAAGTTTAGGTAAGGTTGGGCGAGTGCGCTCGGCCTTTGGCCTCGCTTAGCCTTATCACTCACCTTCGGGCCTGCGGCCCTCAGGTTCGCGTGTCCGCGTGCGCTCGGCCTTCGGCCTCGCTTAGCCTTACCACTCACCTTCGGGCCTGCGGCCCTCAGGTTCGTGTGTCCGCGTGCGCTCGGCCTTCGGCCTCACTTAGCTTTACCACTCACCTTCGGGCCTGCGGCCCTCAGGTTCGTGTGCCCATGTGCGCTCGGCCTTCGGCCTCGCTTAACCTTGCCGCTCACCTTCGGGACTGCGGCCCTCAGGGTCGCGTGTCCGCGTGCGCTCGGCCTTCGGCCTCGCTTAGCCTTACCACTCACCTTCGGGCCTGCGGCCCTCAGGTTCGTGTGCCCGCGTGCGCTCGGCCTTCGGCCTCGCTTTACCTTGCCGCTCACCTTCGGGCCTGCGGCCCTCAGGTTCGTGTATCCGCGTGCGCTCGGCCTTCGGCCTCGCTTAGCATTGCCGCTCACCTTCGGGCCTGGGGCCCTCAGGTTCGTGTGTCCACGTGCGCTCGGCCTTCGGCCTCGCTTAGCTTTACCACTCACCTTCGGGCCTGCGGCCCTCAGGTTCGTGTGCCCGAGTGCGCTCGGCCTTCGGCCTCGCTTAGCCTTAGCACTCACCTTCGGACCTGCGGCCCTCAGGTTCGCGTGTCCGCGTGCGCTCGGCCTTCGGCCTCGCTTAGCCTTACCACTCACCTTCGGGCCTGCGGCCCTCAGGTTCGTGTGTCCGCGTGCGCTCGGCCTTCGGCCTCGCTTAGCTTTACCACTCACCTTCGGGCCTGCGGCCCTCAGGTTCGTGTGCCCGCGTGCGCTCGGCCTTCGGCCTCGCTTAGCCTTACCACTCACCTTCGGGCCTGCGGCCCTCAGGTTCGTGTGTCCGCGTGCGCTCGGCCTTCGGCCTCGCTTAGCATTGCCGCTCACCTTCGGGCCTGCGGCCCTCAGGTTCGTGTGCCCGCGTGCGCTCGGCCTTCGGCCTCGCTTAGCCTTGCCGCTCACCTTCGGGCCTGCGGCCCTCAGGTTCGAGTGTCCGCGTTAGCTCTTGCTCACCTTCGGGCCTGCGGCCCTCAGGTTCGCTTGTAACAATGACGGGAATAGTAAGTGTCTGGGTGGGCTCGCCCTTCGGGCCGCAAGCGGCCCTCGGGCTCGCGCGGAGAGCGCGCTCTGATGGGCCGCTTCGGGCCTTCGGCCCTACGCGGAGCTCGGCCTTCGGCCTCGCGAGGCCTTGCCGCTCGCCTTCGGGCCTTCGGCCCTCAGGTTCGCTTGTAACATACACGGGGCTTATGGATGCTTGGGCAACCCTTTCCTCCCGTAGCTCGGCCTTCGGCCTCGCAAAATTACTTGGGGGGGGGGGCGCTTGGACGCTCGGGGTGAGGCTCCGGGCCTTTGGCCCTCCGCCGAGCTCGGCCTTCGGCCTCGCGGCCTGAAGCTCGCCCTTCGGGCTCGCGAAACCTCGTATTTGTATAGGATTTTCGGTAGTTCGGTACTCCCTCAGCTCGGCCTTCGGCCTCGCCGAAAGTTTGAGGGGGGGGACGCGCCTGGCCACTGTTATGGAGGCTCCGGGCCTTCGGCCCTCCGCCGGGCTCGGCCTGCGGCCTCGCGGCCTGAAGCTCGCCCTTCGGGCTCGCAAAAACTACTTGAAAATTGTTTTCCCTCTGACGGCCGCCATCTTGGATTTTTTCCAAATTTTTTTTCTTTTATATAATCTCGGGCCCCCGGAGTCGCCGCATGCCAAATCTCAGCGCGCTCGGACCGTTTTGAAATTTGAGCAAAAAAAAAATTTTTTTTTTCGGCCAAAATTTTAATGCAGTTTTTTTCCCCTGGCAACTCTCCATGACATTTGGTCGAGCACCTCATACCCATCTCGCGCCGTTTGGCTTTTCCATACAAATTTTTTTTCGCGCAAAAAAAAAAAAAAAAAATATTTTTCGAGTCCGGGGACCCATACCGACCCCCATACCAAATTTCAGCTCTCCACGACCGTTTTGAAATTTCGGCCAAAAAAAAAAGTCGCCGAAAAAAAAAAAAAAGGTCACCTCACCAAATCGCCGGCTGTTCTCTATGACATTTGGTCGAGCACCCCCCACTCAAGTCTCACCGTTTAGCCGGGCCGCCACTCCCAGTCGAGGTTTTCGACAAAATCCCAAATGTCAGATTTTTCTGGGGGTCACCTCGCCACCCTCTACACTCTTCCCATACATCATCGTATCGAGTCGGACCTCCTTCCCGGAGATCAATGATGTCAATCAGAAATGAGTGGTAATGCAGCTTTATATAATATTAACTAGTTTTTTGCCCGGTGCGCGGGGCGCAAGCGCCCCGCGGTAGTTGTGTCCTTTAGTTGTCCTTTATTGTCCATGAGTTGTGTCCTTTAGTTGTCCTTTTGACATCGTCCTTGATTGTCTTTGAGTTGTCCTTTTTGCCCATGGGTAAGGAAAGGTAAGGTTAGGTAAGGTTGGGCGAGTGCGCTCGGCCTTCGGCCTCGCTTAGCCTTACCACTCACCTTCGGGCCTGCGGCCCTCAGGTTCGTGTGTCCGCGTGTTGTCCTTTATTGTCTTTGAGTTGTCCTTTTTGCCCATGGGTAAGGAAAGGTAAGTTTAGGTAAGGTTGAGGGAGTGCGCTCGGCCTTTGGCCTCGCTTAGCCTTACCACTCACCTTCGGGCCTGCGGCCCTCAGGTTCGCGTGTCCGAGTGCGCTCGGCCTTCGGCCTCGCTTAACTTTACCACTCACCTTCGGGCCTGCGGCCCTCAGGTTCGTGTGCCCGTGTGCGCTCGGCCTTCGGCCTCGCTTAACCTTGCCGCTCACCTTCGGGCCTGCGGCCCTCAGGGTCGCGTGTCCGCGTGCGCTCGGCCTTCGGCCTCGCTTAGCCTTACCACTCACCCTCGGGCCTGCGGCCCTCAGGTTCGTGTGCCCGCGTGCGCTCGGCCTTCGGCCTCGCTTAGCCTTACCACTCACCTTCGGGCCTGCGGCCCTCAGGTTCGTGTGCCCGTGTGCGCTCGGCCTTCGGCCTCGCTTAACCTTGCCGCTCACCTTCGGGCCTGCGGCCCTCAGGATCGCGTGTCCGCGTGCGCTCGGCCTTCGGCCTCGCTTAGCCTTACCACTCACCTTCGGGCCTGCGGCCCTCAGGTTCGTGTGTCCGCGTGCGCTCGGCCTTCGGCCTCGCTTAGCCTTACAACTCACCCTCGGGCCTGCGGCCCTCAGGTTCGTGTGCCCGCGTGCGCTCGGCCTTCGGCCTCGCTTAGCCTTACAACTCACCTTCGGGCCTGCGGCCCTCAGGTTCGTGTGTCCGCATGCGTTCGGCCTTCGGCCTCGCTTAGCATTGCCGCTCACCTTCGGGCCTGCGGCCCTCAGGTTCGTGTGTCCGCATGCGCTCGGCCTTCGGCCTCGCTTAGCATTGCCGCTCACCCTCGGGCCTGCGGCCCTCAGGTTCGTGTGCCCGCGTGCGCTCGGCCTTCGGCCTCGCTTAGCCTTACCACTCACCTTCGGGCCTGTGGCCCTCAGGTTCGTGTGCCCGTGTGCGCTCGGCCTTCGGCCTCGCTTAGCCTTACCGCTCACCTTCGGGCCTGCGGCCCTCAGGTTCGTCTATACGCGTGCGCTCGGCCTTCGGCCTCGCTTAGCTTTACCAATCACCTTCGGGCCTGCGGCCCTCAGGTTCGTGTGCCCGCGTGCGCTCGGCCTTCGGCCTCGCTTGACGTTGCCGCTCACCTTCGGGCCTGCGGCCCTCAGGTTCGCTTGTAACAATGACGGGAATAGTAAGTGTCTGGGTGGGCTCGCCCTTCGGGCCGCAAGCGGCCCTCGGGCTCGCGCGGAGAGCGCGCTCTGATGGGACGCTTCGGGCCTTCGGCCCTACGCGGAGCTCGGCCTTCGGCCTCGCGAGGCCTTGCCGCTCACCTTCGGGCCTTCGGCCCTCAGGTTCGCTTGTGACATACACGGGGCTTATGAATACTTGGGCAACCCTTTTCTCCCGTAGCTCGGCCTTCGGCCTCGCAAAATTACTTGGGGGGGGGGGAGCTTGGACGCTCGGGGTGGGGCTCCGGGCCTTTGGCCCTCCGCCGAGCTCGGCCTTCGGCCTCGCGGCCTGAAGCTCGCCCTTCGGGCTCGCGAAACCTCGTATTTGTATAGGATTTTCGGTAGTTCGGTACTCCCTCAGCTCGGCCTTCGGCCTCGCCGAAAGTTTGAGGGGGGGGGGGCGCGCCTGGCCACTGTTATGGAGGCTCCGGGCCTTCGGCCCTCCGCCGGGCTCGGCCTGCGGCCTCGCGGCCTGAAGCTCGCCCTTCGGGCTCGCAAAAAGTACTCGGAAATTGTTTTGCCTGTGACGGCCGCCATCTTGGATTTTTTCCAAATTTTTTTTCTTTTATATAATCTCGGGCCCCCGGAGTCGCCGCGTGCCAAATCTCAGCGCGCTCGGACCGTTTTGATATTTGAGCAAAAAAAAATTTTTTTTTTTCGGCCAAAATTTTAATGCAGTTTTTTTCCCCTGGCAAATCTCCATGACATTTGGTCGAGCACCTCATACCCATCTCGCGCCGTTTGGCTTTTCCATACAAATTTTTTTTCGCGCAAAAAAAAAAAAAAAAAAATATTTTTCGAGTCCGGCGACCCATACCGACCCCCGTACCAAATTTCAACTCTCCACGACCGTTTTGAAATTTCGGCCAAAAAAAAAAGTCGCCGAAAAAAAAAAAAAATGTCACCTCACCAAATCGTCGGCTGTTCTCTATGACATTTGGTCGAGCACCCCCCACCCATCTGGCACCGTTTAGCCGGGCCGTCACTCGGAATCGAGGTTTTCGATAAAATCCCAAATGTCAGATTTTTCTGGAGGTCACGTCGCCACCCCCTATAAGACAGTACCGAAATCTTCACCAATTTCCACCTCCTTCCGGGAGAACAACCATATGAATGAGAAATGAGTGGGGCTGCAGCTTTATATAGTATTAACTAGTTTTTTGCCCGGTGCGCGGGGCGCAAGCGCCCCGCGGTAGTTGTGTCCTTTAGTTGTCCTTTATTGTCCTTGAGTTGTCCTTTACTGTCCTTTAGTTAGTTGTCCTTTATTGTCTTTGAGTTGTCCTTTTTGCCCATGGGTAAGGAAAGGTAAGTTTAGGTAAGGTTGGGCGAGTGCGCTCGGCCTTCGGCCTCGCTTAACCTTACAGCTCACCTTTGGGCCTGCGGCCCTCAGGTTCGCGTGTCCGCGTGCGCTCGGCCTTCGGCCTCGCTTAGCCTTACCACTCACCTTCGGGCCTGCGGCCCTCAGGTTCGTGTGTCCACGTGCGCTCGGCCTTCGGCCTCGCTTAGCTTTACCACTCACCTTCGGGCCTGCGGCCCTCAGGTTCGTGTGCCCGAGTGCGCTCGGCCTTCGGCCTCGCTTAGCCTTAGCACTCACCTTCGGACCTGCGGCCCTCAGGTTCGCGTGTCCGCGTGCGCTCGGCCTTCGGCCTCGCTTAGCCTTACCACTCACCTTCGGGCCTGCGGCCCTCAGGTTCGTGTGTCCGCGTGCGCTCGGCCTTCGGCCTCGCTTAGCTTTACCACTCACCTTCGGGCCTGCGGCCCTCAGGTTCGTGTGTCCACGTGCGCTCGGCCTTCGGCCTCGCTTAGCTTTACCACTCACCTTCGGGCCTGCGGCCCTCAGGTTCGTGTGCCCGAGTGCGCTCGGCCTTCGGCCTCGCTTAGCCTTAGCACTCACCTTCGGACCTGCGGCCCTCAGGTTCGCGTGTCC
Source organism: Cenopis cana (assembly GCA_951800055.1). Taxonomy (NCBI): domain Eukaryota; kingdom Metazoa; phylum Arthropoda; class Insecta; order Lepidoptera; family Tortricidae; genus Cenopis; species Cenopis cana. The sequence continues at coordinate 6,987,106 of OX637492.1, read as the reverse complement.
GCGTGCGCTCGGCCTTCGGCCTCGCTTAGCCTTACCACTCACCTTCGGGCCTGCGGCCCTCAGGTTCGTGTGTCCGCGTGCGCTCGGCCTTCGGCCTCGCTTACCTTTACCACTCACCTTCGGGCCTGCGGCCCTCAGGTTCGTGTGCCCGCGTGCGCTCGGCCTTCGGCCTCGCTTAGCCTTACAACTCACCTTCGGGCCTGCGGCCCTCAGGTTCGTGTGTCCGCATGCGCTCGGCCTTCGGCCTCGCTTAGCATTGCCGCTCACCTTCGGGCCTGCGGCCCTCAGGTTCGTGTGCCCGCGTGCGCTCGGCCTTCGGCCTCGCTTTAGCTTGCCGCTCACCTTCGGGCCTGCGGCCCTCAGGTTCGTGTATCCGCGTGCGCTCGGCCTTCGGCCTCGCTTAGCATTGCCGCTCACCTTCGGGCCTGGGGCCCTCAGGTTCGCGTGTCCGCGTGCGCTCGGCCTTCGGCCTCGCTTAGCCTTACCACTCACCTTCGGGCCTGCGGCCCTCAGGTTCGTGTGTCCGCGTGCGCTCGGCCTTCGGCCTCACTTAGCTTTACCACTCACCTTCGGGCCTGCGGCCCTCAGGTTCGTGTGCCCATGTGCGCTCGGCCTTCGGCCTCGCTTAACCTTGCCGCTCACCTTCGGGACTGCGGCCCTCAGGGTCGCGTGTCCGCGTGCGCTCGGCCTTCGGCCTCGCTTAGCCTTACCACTCACCTTCGGGCCTGCGGCCCTCAGGTTCGTGTGCCCGCGTGCGCTCGGCCTTCGGCCTCGCTTTACCTTGCCGCTCACCTTCGGGCCTGCGGCCCTCAGGTTCGTGTATCCGCGTGCGCTCGGCCTTCGGCCTCGCTTAGCATTGCCGCTCACCTTCGGGCCTGGGGCCCTCAGGTTCGTGTGTCCACGTGCGCTCGGCCTTCGGCCTCGCTTAGCTTTACCACTCACCTTCGGGCCTGCGGCCCTCAGGTTCGTGTGCCCGAGTGCGCTCGGCCTTCGGCCTCGCTTAGCCTTAGCACTCACCTTCGGACCTGCGGCCCTCAGGTTCGCGTGTCCGCGTGCGCTCGGCCTTCGGCCTCGCTTAGCCTTACCACTCACCTTCGGGCCTGCGGCCCTCAGGTTCGTGTGTCCGCGTGCGCTCGGCCTTCGGCCTCGCTTAGCTTTACCACTCACCTTCGGGCCTGCGGCCCTCAGGTTCGTGTGCCCGCGTGCGCTCGGCCTTCGGCCTCGCTTAGCCTTACCACTCACCTTCGGGCCTGCGGCCCTCAGGTTCGTGTGTCCGCGTGCGCTCGGCCTTCGGCCTCGCTTAGCATTGCCGCTCACCTTCGGGCCTGCGGCCCTCAGGTTCGTGTGCCCGCGTGCGCTCGGCCTTCGGCCTCGCTTAGCCTTGCCGCTCACCTTCGGGCCTGCGGCCCTCAGGTTCGAGTGTCCGCGTTAGCTCTTGCTCACCTTCGGGCCTGCGGCCCTCAGGTTCGCTTGTAACAATGACGGGAATAGTAAGTGTCTGGGTGGGCTCGCCCTTCGGGCCGCAAGCGGCCCTCGGGCTCGCGCGGAGAGCGCGCTCTGATGGGCCGCTTCGGGCCTTCGGCCCTACGCGGAGCTCGGCCTTCGGCCTCGCGAGGCCTTGCCGCTCGCCTTCGGGCCTTCGGCCCTCAGGTTCGCTTGTAACATACACGGGGCTTATGGATGCTTGGGCAACCCTTTCCTCCCGTAGCTCGGCCTTCGGCCTCGCAAAATTACTTGGGGGGGGGGGGCGCTTGGACGCTCGGGGTGAGGCTCCGGGCCTTTGGCCCTCCGCCGAGCTCGGCCTTCGGCCTCGCGGCCTGAAGCTCGCCCTTCGGGCTCGCGAAACCTCGTATTTGTATAGGATTTTCGGTAGTTCGGTACTCCCTCAGCTCGGCCTTCGGCCTCGCCGAAAGTTTGAGGGGGGGGACGCGCCTGGCCACTGTTATGGAGGCTCCGGGCCTTCGGCCCTCCGCCGGGCTCGGCCTGCGGCCTCGCGGCCTGAAGCTCGCCCTTCGGGCTCGCAAAAACTACTTGAAAATTGTTTTCCCTCTGACGGCCGCCATCTTGGATTTTTTCCAAATTTTTTTTCTTTTATATAATCTCGGGCCCCCGGAGTCGCCGCATGCCAAATCTCAGCGCGCTCGGACCGTTTTGAAATTTGAGCAAAAAAAAAATTTTTTTTTTCGGCCAAAATTTTAATGCAGTTTTTTTCCCCTGGCAACTCTCCATGACATTTGGTCGAGCACCTCATACCCATCTCGCGCCGTTTGGCTTTTCCATACAAATTTTTTTTCGCGCAAAAAAAAAAAAAAAAAATATTTTTCGAGTCCGGGGACCCATACCGACCCCCATACCAAATTTCAGCTCTCCACGACCGTTTTGAAATTTCGGCCAAAAAAAAAAGTCGCCGAAAAAAAAAAAAAAGGTCACCTCACCAAATCGCCGGCTGTTCTCTATGACATTTGGTCGAGCACCCCCCACTCAAGTCTCACCGTTTAGCCGGGCCGCCACTCCCAGTCGAGGTTTTCGACAAAATCCCAAATGTCAGATTTTTCTGGGGGTCACCTCGCCACCCTCTACACTCTTCCCATACATCATCGTATCGAGTCGGACCTCCTTCCCGGAGATCAATGATGTCAATCAGAAATGAGTGGTAATGCAGCTTTATATAATATTAACTAGTTTTTTGCCCGGTGCGCGGGGCGCAAGCGCCCCGCGGTAGTTGTGTCCTTTAGTTGTCCTTTATTGTCCATGAGTTGTGTCCTTTAGTTGTCCTTTTGACATCGTCCTTGATTGTCTTTGAGTTGTCCTTTTTGCCCATGGGTAAGGAAAGGTAAGGTTAGGTAAGGTTGGGCGAGTGCGCTCGGCCTTCGGCCTCGCTTAGCCTTACCACTCACCTTCGGGCCTGCGGCCCTCAGGTTCGTGTGTCCGCGTGTTGTCCTTTATTGTCTTTGAGTTGTCCTTTTTGCCCATGGGTAAGGAAAGGTAAGTTTAGGTAAGGTTGAGGGAGTGCGCTCGGCCTTTGGCCTCGCTTAGCCTTACCACTCACCTTCGGGCCTGCGGCCCTCAGGTTCGCGTGTCCGAGTGCGCTCGGCCTTCGGCCTCGCTTAACTTTACCACTCACCTTCGGGCCTGCGGCCCTCAGGTTCGTGTGCCCGTGTGCGCTCGGCCTTCGGCCTCGCTTAACCTTGCCGCTCACCTTCGGGCCTGCGGCCCTCAGGGTCGCGTGTCCGCGTGCGCTCGGCCTTCGGCCTCGCTTAGCCTTACCACTCACCCTCGGGCCTGCGGCCCTCAGGTTCGTGTGCCCGCGTGCGCTCGGCCTTCGGCCTCGCTTAGCCTTACCACTCACCTTCGGGCCTGCGGCCCTCAGGTTCGTGTGCCCGTGTGCGCTCGGCCTTCGGCCTCGCTTAACCTTGCCGCTCACCTTCGGGCCTGCGGCCCTCAGGATCGCGTGTCCGCGTGCGCTCGGCCTTCGGCCTCGCTTAGCCTTACCACTCACCTTCGGGCCTGCGGCCCTCAGGTTCGTGTGTCCGCGTGCGCTCGGCCTTCGGCCTCGCTTAGCCTTACAACTCACCCTCGGGCCTGCGGCCCTCAGGTTCGTGTGCCCGCGTGCGCTCGGCCTTCGGCCTCGCTTAGCCTTACAACTCACCTTCGGGCCTGCGGCCCTCAGGTTCGTGTGTCCGCATGCGTTCGGCCTTCGGCCTCGCTTAGCATTGCCGCTCACCTTCGGGCCTGCGGCCCTCAGGTTCGTGTGTCCGCATGCGCTCGGCCTTCGGCCTCGCTTAGCATTGCCGCTCACCCTCGGGCCTGCGGCCCTCAGGTTCGTGTGCCCGCGTGCGCTCGGCCTTCGGCCTCGCTTAGCCTTACCACTCACCTTCGGGCCTGTGGCCCTCAGGTTCGTGTGCCCGTGTGCGCTCGGCCTTCGGCCTCGCTTAGCCTTACCGCTCACCTTCGGGCCTGCGGCCCTCAGGTTCGTCTATACGCGTGCGCTCGGCCTTCGGCCTCGCTTAGCTTTACCAATCACCTTCGGGCCTGCGGCCCTCAGGTTCGTGTGCCCGCGTGCGCTCGGCCTTCGGCCTCGCTTGACGTTGCCGCTCACCTTCGGGCCTGCGGCCCTCAGGTTCGCTTGTAACAATGACGGGAATAGTAAGTGTCTGGGTGGGCTCGCCCTTCGGGCCGCAAGCGGCCCTCGGGCTCGCGCGGAGAGCGCGCTCTGATGGGACGCTTCGGGCCTTCGGCCCTACGCGGAGCTCGGCCTTCGGCCTCGCGAGGCCTTGCCGCTCACCTTCGGGCCTTCGGCCCTCAGGTTCGCTTGTGACATACACGGGGCTTATGAATACTTGGGCAACCCTTTTCTCCCGTAGCTCGGCCTTCGGCCTCGCAAAATTACTTGGGGGGGGGGGGAGCTTGGACGCTCGGGGTGGGGCTCCGGGCCTTTGGCCCTCCGCCGAGCTCGGCCTTCGGCCTCGCGGCCTGAAGCTCGCCCTTCGGGCTCGCGAAACCTCGTATTTGTATAGGATTTTCGGTAGTTCGGTACTCCCTCAGCTCGGCCTTCGGCCTCGCCGAAAGTTTGAGGGGGGGGGGGCGCGCCTGGCCACTGTTATGGAGGCTCCGGGCCTTCGGCCCTCCGCCGGGCTCGGCCTGCGGCCTCGCGGCCTGAAGCTCGCCCTTCGGGCTCGCAAAAAGTACTCGGAAATTGTTTTGCCTGTGACGGCCGCCATCTTGGATTTTTTCCAAATTTTTTTTCTTTTATATAATCTCGGGCCCCCGGAGTCGCCGCGTGCCAAATCTCAGCGCGCTCGGACCGTTTTGATATTTGAGCAAAAAAAAATTTTTTTTTTTCGGCCAAAATTTTAATGCAGTTTTTTTCCCCTGGCAAATCTCCATGACATTTGGTCGAGCACCTCATACCCATCTCGCGCCGTTTGGCTTTTCCATACAAATTTTTTTTCGCGCAAAAAAAAAAAAAAAAAATATTTTTCGAGTCCGGCGACCCATACCGACCCCCGTACCAAATTTCAACTCTCCACGACCGTTTTGAAATTTCGGCCAAAAAAAAAAGTCGCCGAAAAAAAAAAAAAATGTCACCTCACCAAATCGTCGGCTGTTCTCTATGACATTTGGTCGAGCACCCCCCACCCATCTGGCACCGTTTAGCCGGGCCGTCACTCGGAATCGAGGTTTTCGATAAAATCCCAAATGTCAGATTTTTCTGGAGGTCACGTCGCCACCCCCTATAAGACAGTACCGAAATCTTCACCAATTTCCACCTCCTTCCGGGAGAACAACCATATGAATGAGAAATGAGTGGGGCTGCAGCTTTATATAGTATTAACTAGTTTTTTGCCCGGTGCGCGGGGCGCAAGCGCCCCGCGGTAGTTGTGTCCTTTAGTTGTCCTTTATTGTCCTTGAGTTGTCCTTTACTGTCCTTTAGTTAGTTGTCCTTTATTGTCTTTGAGTTGTCCTTTTTGCCCATGGGTAAGGAAAGGTAAGTTTAGGTAAGGTTGGGCGAGTGCGCTCGGCCTTCGGCCTCGCTTAACCTTACAGCTCACCTTTGGGCCTGCGGCCCTCAGGTTCGCGTGTCCGCGTGCGCTCGGCCTTCGGCCTCGCTTAGCCTTACCACTCACCTTCGGGCCTGCGGCCCTCAGGTTCGTGTGTCCACGTGCGCTCGGCCTTCGGCCTCGCTTAGCTTTACCACTCACCTTCGGGCCTGCGGCCCTCAGGTTCGTGTGCCCGAGTGCGCTCGGCCTTCGGCCTCGCTTAGCCTTAGCACTCACCTTCGGACCTGCGGCCCTCAGGTTCGCGTGTCCGCGTGCGCTCGGCCTTCGGCCTCGCTTAGCCTTACCACTCACCTTCGGGCCTGCGGCCCTCAGGTTCGTGTGTCCGCGTGCGCTCGGCCTTCGGCCTCGCTTAGCTTTACCACTCACCTTCGGGCCTGCGGCCCTCAGGTTCGTGTGTCCACGTGCGCTCGGCCTTCGGCCTCGCTTAGCTTTACCACTCACCTTCGGGCCTGCGGCCCTCAGGTTCGTGTGCCCGAGTGCGCTCGGCCTTCGGCCTCGCTTAGCCTTAGCACTCACCTTCGGACCTGCGGCCCTCAGGTTCGCGTGTCCGCGTGCGCTCGGCCTTCGGCCTCGCTTAGCCTTACCACTCACCTTCGGGCCTGCGGCCCTCAGGTTCGTGTGTCCGCGTGCGCTCGGCCTTCGGCCTCGCTTACCTTTACCACTCACCTTCGGGCCTGCGGCCCTCAGGTTCGTGTGCCCGCGTGCGCTCGGCCTTCGGCCTCGCTTAGCCTTACAACTCACCTTCGGGCCTGCGGCCCTCAGGTTCGTGTGTCCGCATGCGCTCGGCCTTCGGCCTCGCTTAGCATTGCCGCTCACCTTCGGGCCTGCGGCCCTCAGGTTCGTGTGCCCGCGTGCGCTCGGCCTTCGGCCTCGCTTTAGCTTGCCGCTCACCTTCGGGCCTGCGGCCCTCAGGTTCGTGTGTCCGCGTGCGCTCGGCCTTCGGCCTCGCTTAGCATTGCCGCTCACCTTCGGGCCTGCGGCCCGAAGGTTCGTGTGCCCGCGTGCGCTCGGCCTTCGGCCTCGCTTTACCTTGCCGCTCACCTTCGGGCCTGCGGCCCTCAGGTTCGTGTGTCCGCATGCGCTCGGCCTTCGGCCTCGCTTAGCCTTGCCGCTCACCTTCGGGCCTGCGGCCCTCAGGTTCGAGTGTCCGCGTTAGCTCTTGCTCACCTTCGGGCCTGCGGCCCTCAGGTTCGCTTGTAACAATGACGGGAATAGTAAGTGTCTGGGTGGGCTCGCCCTTCGGGCCGCAAGCGGCCCTCGGGCTCGCGCGGAGAGCGCGCTCTGATGGGCCGCTTCGGGCCTTCGGCCCTACGCGGAGCTCGGCCTTCGGCCTCGCGAGGCCTTGCCGCTCGCCTTCGGGCCTTCGGCCCTCAGGTTCGCTTGTAACATACACGGGGCTTATGGATGCTTGGGCAACCCTTTCCTCCCGTAGCTCGGCCTTCGGCCTCGCAAAACTACTTGGGGGGGGGGGGCGCTTGGACGCTCGGGGTGAGGCTCCGGGCCTTTGGCCCTCCGCCGAGCTCGGCCTTCGGCCTCGCGGCCTGAAGCTCGCCCTTCGGGCTCGCGAAACCTCGTATTTGTATAGGATTTTCGGTAGTTCGGTACTCCCTCAGCTCGGCCTTCGGCCTCGCCGAAAGTTTGAGGGGGGGGACGCGCCTGGCCACTGTTATGGAGGCTCCGGGCCTTCGGCCCTCCGCCGGGCTCGGCCTGCGGCCTCGCGGCCTGAAGCTCGCCCTTCGGGCTCGCAAAAAGTACTCGGAAATTGTTTTGCCTGTGACAGCCGCCATCTTGGATTTTTTCCAAATTTTTTTTTCTTTTATATAATCTCGGGCCCCCGGAGTCGCCGCGTGCCAAATCTCAGCGCGCTCGGACCGTTTTGAAATTTGAGCAAAAAAAAAATTTTTTTTTTCGGCCAAAATTTTAATGCAGTTTTTTTCCCCTGGCAACTCTCCATGACATTTGGTCGAGCACCTCATACCCATCTCGCGCCGTTTGGCTTTTCCATACAAATTTTTTTTCGCGCAAAAAAAAAAAAAAAAAATATTTTTCGAGTCCGGGGACCCGTACCGACCCCCATACCAAATTTCAACTCTCCGCGACCGTTTTGAAATTTCGGCCAAAAAAAAAAGTGGCCGAAAAAAAAAAAAAAGGTCACCTCACCAAATCGCCGGCTGTTCTCTATGACATTTGGTCGAGCACCCCCCACCCATCTGGAACCGTTTAGCCGGGCCGTCACTCCGAGTCGAGGTTTTCGACAAAATCCCAAATGTCAGATTTTTCTGGAGGTCACCTCGCCACCCTCTACACTCTTCCCATACATCATCGTATCGAGTCGGACCTCCTTCCCGGAGATCAATGATGTCAATAGAAATGAGTGGTATTGCAGCTTTATATAATATTAACTAGTTTTTTGCCCGGTGCGCGGGGCGCAAGCGCCCCGCGGTAGTTGTGTCCTTTAGTTGTCCTTTATTGTCCTTGAGTTGTCCTTTACTGTCCTTTAGTTAGTTGTCCTTTATTGTCTTTGAGTTGTCCTTTTTGCCCATGGGTAAGGAAAGGTAAGTTTAGGTAAGGTTGGGCGAGTGCGCTCGGCCTTCGGCCTCGCTTAACCTTACAGCTCACCTTTGGGCCTGCGGCCCTCAGGTTCGCGTGTCCGAGTGCGCTCGGCCTTCGGCCTCGCTTAGCTTTACCACTCACCTTCGGGCCTGCGGCCCTCAGGTTCGTGTGCCCGTGTGCGCTCGGCCTTCGGCCTCGCTTAACCTTGCCGCTCACCTTCGGGCCTGCGGCCCTCAGGGTCGCGTGTCCGCGTGCGCTCGGCCTTCGGCCTCGCTTAGCCTTACCGCTCACCTTCGGGCCTGCGGCCCTCAGGTTCGCGTGTCCGAGTGCGCTCGGCCTTCGGCCTCGCTTAGCTTTACCACTCACCTTCGGGCCTGCGGCCCTCAGGTTCGTGTGCCCGTGTGCGCTCGGCCTTCGGCCTCGCTTAACCTTGCCGCTCACCTTCGGGCCTGCGGCCCTCAGGTTCGTGTGCCCGCGTGCGCTCGGCCTTCGGCCTCGCTTTACCTTGCCGCTCACCTTCGGGCCTGCGGCCCTCAGGTTCGTGTATCCGCGTGCGCTCGGCCTTCGGCCTCGCTTAGCATTGCCGCTCACCTTCGGGCCTGGGGCCCTCAGGTTCGTGTGTCCACGTGCGCTCGGCCTTCGGCCTCGCTTAGCTTTACCACTCACCTTCGGGCCTGCGGCCCTCAGGTTCGTGTGCCCGAGTGCGCTCGGCCTTCGGCCTCGCTTAGCCTTAGCACTCACCTTCGGACCTGCGGCCCTCAGGTTCGCGTGTCCGCGTGCGCTCGGCCTTCGGCCTCGCTTAGCCTTACCACTCACCTTCGGGCCTGCGGCCCTCAGGTTCGTGTGTCCGCGTGCGCTCGGCCTTCGGCCTCGCTTAGCTTTACCACTCACCTTCGGGCCTGCGGCCCTCAGGTTCGTGTGCCCGCGTGCGCTCGGCCTTCGGCCTCGCTTAGCCTTACCACTCACCTTCGGGCCTGCGGCCCTCAGGTTCGTGTGTCCGCGTGCGCTCGGCCTTCGGCCTCGCTTAGCATTGCCGCTCACCTTCGGGCCTGCGGCCCTCAGGTTCGTGTGCCCGCGTGCGCTCGGCCTTCGGCCTCGCTTAGCCTTGCCGCTCACCTTCGGGCCTGCGGCCCTCAGGTTCGAGTGTCCGCGTTAGCTCTTGCTCACCTTCGGGCCTGCGGCCCTCAGGTTCGCTTGTAACAATGACGGGAATAGTAAGTGTCTGGGTGGGCTCGCCCTTCGGGCCGCAAGCGGCCCTCGGGCTCGCGCGGAGAGCGCGCTCTGATGGGCCGCTTCGGGCCTTCGGCCCTACGCGGAGCTCGGCCTTCGGCCTCGCGAGGCCTTGCCGCTCGCCTTCGGGCCTTCGGCCCTCAGGTTCGCTTGTAACATACACGGGGCTTATGGATGCTTGGGCAACCCTTTCCTCCCGTAGCTCGGCCTTCGGCCTCGCAAAATTACTTGGGGGGGGGGGCGCTTGGACGCTCGGGGTGAGGCTCCGGGCCTTTGGCCCTCCGCCGAGCTCGGCCTTCGGCCTCGCGGCCTGAAGCTCGCCCTTCGGGCTCGCGAAACCTCGTATTTGTATAGGATTTTCGGTAGTTCGGTACTCCCTCAGCTCGGCCTTCGGCCTCGCCGAAAGTTTGAGGGGGGGGACGCGCCTGGCCACTGTTATGGAGGCTCCGGGCCTTCGGCCCTCCGCCGGGCTCGGCCTGCGGCCTCGCGGCCTGAAGCTCGCCCTTCGGGCTCGCAAAAACTACTTGAAAATTGTTTTCCCTCTGACGGCCGCCATCTTGGATTTTTTCCAAATTTTTTTTCTTTTATATAATCTCGGGCCCCCGGAGTCGCCGCATGCCAAATCTCAGCGCGCTCGGACCGTTTTGAAATTTGAGCAAAAAAAAAATTTTTTTTTTCGGCCAAAATTTTAATGCAGTTTTTTTCCCCTGGCAACTCTCCATGACATTTGGTCGAGCACCTCATACCCATCTCGCGCCGTTTGGCTTTTCCATACAAATTTTTTTTCGCGCAAAAAAAAAAAAAAAAAATATTTTTCGAGTCCGGGGACCCATACCGACCCCCATACCAAATTTCAGCTCTCCACGACCGTTTTGAAATTTCGGCCAAAAAAAAAAGTCGCCGAAAAAAAAAAAAAAGGTCACCTCACCAAATCGCCGGCTGTTCTCTATGACATTTGGTCGAGCACCCCCCACTCAAGTCTCACCGTTTAGCCGGGCCGCCACTCCCAGTCGAGGTTTTCGACAAAATCCCAAATGTCAGATTTTTCTGGGGGTCACCTCGCCACCCTCTACACTCTTCCCATACATCATCGTATCGAGTCGGACCTCCTTCCCGGAGATCAATGATGTCAATCAGAAATGAGTGGTAATGCAGCTTTATATAATATTAACTAGTTTTTTGCCCGGTGCGCGGGGCGCAAGCGCCCCGCGGTAGTTGTGTCCTTTAGTTGTCCTTTATTGTCCATGAGTTGTGTCCTTTAGTTGTCCTTTTGACATCGTCCTTGATTGTCTTTGAGTTGTCCTTTTTGCCCATGGGTAAGGAAAGGTAAGGTTAGGTAAGGTTGGGCGAGTGCGCTCGGCCTTCGGCCTCGCTTAGCCTTACCACTCACCTTCGGGCCTGCGGCCCTCAGGTTCGTGTGTCCGCGTGTTGTCCTTTATTGTCTTTGAGTTGTCCTTTTTGCCCATGGGTAAGGAAAGGTAAGTTTAGGTAAGGTTGAGGGAGTGCGCTCGGCCTTTGGCCTCGCTTAGCCTTACCACTCACCTTCGGGCCTGCGGCCCTCAGGTTCGTGTGTCCGCATGCGCTCGGCCTTCGGCCTCGCTTAGCATTGCCGCTCACCTTCGGGCCTGCGGCCCTCAGGTTCGTGTGCCCGCGTGCGCTCGGCCTTCGGCCTCGCTTAGCATTGCCGCTCACCTTCGGGCCTGCGGCCCTCAGGTTCGTGTGTCCGCGTGCGCTCGGCCTTCGGCCTCGCTTAGCCTTGCCGCTCACCTTCGGGCCTGCGGCCCTCAGGTTCGTGTGTCCGCGTGCGCTCGGCCTTCGGCCTCGCTTAGCATTGCCGCTCACCTTCGGGCCTGCGGCCCTCAGGTTCGTGTGTCCGCGTGCGCTCGGCCTTCGGCCTCGCTTAGCATTGCCGCTCACCTTCGGGCCTGCGGCCCTCAGGTTCGTGTGTCCGCGTGCGCTCGGCCTTCGGCCTCGCTTAGCCTTGCTGCTCACCTTCGGGCCTGCGGCCCTCAGGTTCGTGTGTCCGCGTGCGCTCGGCCTTTGGCCTCGCTTAGCATTGCCGCTCACCTTCGGGCCTGCGGCCCTCAGGTTCGTGTGTCCGCGTGCGCTCGGCCTTCGGCCTCGCTTAGAATTGCCGCTCACCTTCGGGCCTGCGGCCCTCAGGTTCGTGTGCCCGCGTGCGCTCGGCCTTCGGCCTCGCTTTACCTTGCCGCTCACCTTCGGGCCTGCGGCCCTCAGGTTCGTGTCTCCGCGTGCGCTCGGCCTTCGGCCTCGCTTTACCTTGCCGCTCACCTTCGGGCCTGCGGCCCTCAGGTTCGTGTGTCCGCGTGCGCTCGGCCTTCGGCCTCGCTTAGCCTTGCCGCTCACCTTCGGGCCTGCGGCCCTCAGGTTCGAGTGTCCGCGTTAGCTCTTGCTCACCTTCGGGCCTGCGGCCCTCAGGTTCGCTTGTAACAATGACAGGAATAATAAGTGTCTGGGTGGGCTCACCCTTCGGGCCGCAAGCGGCCCTCGGGCTCGCGCGGAGAGCGCGCTCTGATGGGACGCTTCGGGCCTTCGGCCCTACGCGGAGCTCGGCCTTCGGCCTCGCGAGGCCTTGCCGCTCACCTTCGGGCCTTCGGCCCTCAGGTTCGCTTGTGACATACACGGGGCTTATGAATACTTGGGCAACCCTTTTCTCCCGTAGCTCGGCCTTCGGCCTCGCAAAATTACTTGGGGGGGGGAGCTTGGACGCTCGGGGTGGGGCTCCGGGCCTTTGGCCCTCCGCCGAGCTCGGCCTTCGGCCTCGCGGCCTGAAGCTCGCCCTTCGGGCTCGCGAAACCTCGTATTTGTATAGGATTTTCTGTAGTTCGGTACTCCCTCAGCTCGGCCTTCGGCCTCGCCGAAAGTTTGAGGGGGGGGGACGCGCCTGGCCACTGTTATGGAGGCTCCGGGCCTTCAGCCCTCCGCTGGGCTCGGCCTGCGGCCTCGCGGCCTGAAGCTCGCCCTTCGGGCTCGCAAAAAGTACTCGGAAATTGTTTTGCCTGTGACGGCCGCCATCTTGGATTTTTTTCCAATTTTTTTTTCTTTTATATAATCTTGGGCCCCCGGAGTCACCGCGTGCCAAATCTCAGCGCGCTCGGACCGTTTTGAAATTTGAGCAAAAAAAAATTTTTTTTTTTCGGCCAAAATTTTAATGCAGTTTTTTTCCCCTGGCAAATCTCCATGACATTTGGTCGAGCACCTCATACCCATCTCGCGCCGTTTGGCTTTTCCATACAAATTTTTTTTCGCGCAAAAAAAAAAAAAAAAAATATTTTTCGAGTCCGGGGACCCATACCGACCCCCATACCAAATTTCAACTCTCCACGACCGTTTTGAAATTTCGGCCAAAAAAAAAAGTCGCCGAAAAAAAAAAAAAGGTCACCTCACCCAACTGTCGGCTGTTCTCTATGACATTTGGTCGAGCACCCCCCACTCAAGTCTCACCGTTTTGGCGGGCCGTCACTCGGAGTCGAGGTTTTCGACAAAATCCCAAATGTCAGATTTTTCTGGAGGTCACGTCGCCACCCTCTATAAGACAGTACCAAAATCTCCACCAATTTCCACCTCCTTCCGGGAGAACAACCATATGAATGAGAAATCAGTGGGGCTGCAGCTTTATATAGTATTAACTAGTTTTTTGCCCGGTGCGCGGGGCGCAAGCGCCCCGCGGTAGTTGTGTCCTTTAGTTGTCCTTTATTGTCCTTGAGTTGTCCTTTACTGTCCTTTAGTTAGTTGTCCTTTATTGTCTTTGAGTTGTCCTTTTTGCCCATGGGTAAGGAAAGGTAAGTTTAGGTAAGGTTGGGCGAGTGCGCTCGGCCTTCGGCCTCGCTTAACCTTACAGCTCACCTTTGGGCCTGCGGCCCTCAGGTTCGCGTGTCCGCGTGCGCTCGGCCTTCGGCCTCGCTTAGCCTTACCACTCACCTTCGGGCCTGCGGCCCTCAGGTTCGTGTGTCCACGTGCGCTCGGCCTTCGGCCTCGCTTAGCTTTACCACTCACCTTCGGGCCTGCGGCCCTCAGGTTCGTGTGCCCGAGTGCGCTCGGCCTTCGGCCTCGCTTAGCCTTAGCACTCACCTTCGGACCTGCGGCCCTCAGGTTCGCGTGTCCGCGTGCGCTCGGCCTTCGGCCTCGCTTAGCCTTACCACTCACCTTCGGGCCTGCGGCCCTCAGGTTCGTGTGTCCGCGTGCGCTCGGCCTTCGGCCTCGCTTAGCTTTACCACTCACCTTCGGGCCTGCGGCCCTCAGGTTCGTGTGTCCACGTGCGCTCGGCCTTCGGCCTCGCTTAGCTTTACCACTCACCTTCGGGCCTGCGGCCCTCAGGTTCGTGTGCCCGAGTGCGCTCGGCCTTCGGCCTCGCTTAGCCTTAGCACTCACCTTCGGACCTGCGGCCCTCAGGTTCGCGTGTCCGCGTGCGCTCGGCCTTCGGCCTCGCTTAGCCTTACCACTCACCTTCGGGCCTGCGGCCCTCAGGTTCGTGTGTCCGCGTGCGCTCGGCCTTCGGCCTCGCTTACCTTTACCACTCACCTTCGGGCCTGCGGCCCTCAGGTTCGTGTGCCCGCGTGCGCTCGGCCTTCGGCCTCGCTTAGCCTTACAACTCACCTTCGGGCCTGCGGCCCTCAGGTTCGTGTGTCCGCATGCGCTCGGCCTTCGGCCTCGCTTAGCATTGCCGCTCACCTTCGGGCCTGCGGCCCTCAGGTTCGTGTGCCCGCGTGCGCTCGGCCTTCGGCCTCGCTTTAGCTTGCCGCTCACCTTCGGGCCTGCGGCCCTCAGGTTCGTGTGTCCGCGTGCGCTCGGCCTTCGGCCTCGCTTAGCATTGCCGCTCACCTTCGGGCCTGCGGCCCGAAGGTTCGTGTGCCCGCGTGCGCTCGGCCTTCGGCCTCGCTTTACCTTGCCGCTCACCTTCGGGCCTGCGGCCCTCAGGTTCGTGTGTCCGCATGCGCTCGGCCTTCGGCCTCGCTTAGCCTTGCCGCTCACCTTCGGGCCTGCGGCCCTCAGGTTCGAGTGTCCGCGTTAGCTCTTGCTCACCTTCGGGCCTGCGGCCCTCAGGTTCGCTTGTAACAATGACGGGAATAGTAAGTGTCTGGGTGGGCTCGCCCTTCGGGCCGCAAGCGGCCCTCGGGCTCGCGCGGAGAGCGCGCTCTGATGGGCCGCTTCGGGCCTTCGGCCCTACGCGGAGCTCGGCCTTCGGCCTCGCGAGGCCTTGCCGCTCGCCTTCGGGCCTTCGGCCCTCAGGTTCGCTTGTAACATACACGGGGCTTATGGATGCTTGGGCAACCCTTTCCTCCCGTAGCTCGGCCTTCGGCCTCGCAAAACTACTTGGGGGGGGGGGGCGCTTGGACGCTCGGGGTGAGGCTCCGGGCCTTTGGCCCTCCGCCGAGCTCGGCCTTCGGCCTCGCGGCCTGAAGCTCGCCCTTCGGGCTCGCGAAACCTCGTATTTGTATAGGATTTTCGGTAGTTCGGTACTCCCTCAGCTCGGCCTTCGGCCTCGCCGAAAGTTTGAGGGGGGGGACGCGCCTGGCCACTGTTATGGAGGCTCCGGGCCTTCGGCCCTCCGCCGGGCTCGGCCTGCGGCCTCGCGGCCTGAAGCTCGCCCTTCGGGCTCGCAAAAAGTACTCGGAAATTGTTTTGCCTGTGACAGCCGCCATCTTGGATTTTTTCCAAATTTTTTTTTCTTTTATATAATCTCGGGCCCCCGGAGTCGCCGCGTGCCAAATCTCAGCGCGCTCGGACCGTTTTGAAATTTGAGCAAAAAAAAAATTTTTTTTTTCGGCCAAAATTTTAATGCAGTTTTTTTCCCCTGGCAACTCTCCATGACATTTGGTCGAGCACCTCATACCCATCTCGCGCCGTTTGGCTTTTCCATACAAATTTTTTTTCGCGCAAAAAAAAAAAAAAAAAATATTTTTCGAGTCCGGGGACCCGTACCGACCCCCATACCAAATTTCAACTCTCCGCGACCGTTTTGAAATTTCGGCCAAAAAAAAAAGTGGCCGAAAAAAAAAAAAAAGGTCACCTCACCAAATCGCCGGCTGTTCTCTATGACATTTGGTCGAGCACCCCCCACCCATCTGGAACCGTTTAGCCGGGCCGTCACTCCGAGTCGAGGTTTTCGACAAAATCCCAAATGTCAGATTTTTCTGGAGGTCACCTCGCCACCCTCTACACTCTTCCCATACATCATCGTATCGAGTCGGACCTCCTTCCCGGAGATCAATGATGTCAATAGAAATGAGTGGTATTGCAGCTTTATATAATATTAACTAGTTTTTTGCCCGGTGCGCGGGGCGCAAGCGCCCCGCGGTAGTTGTGTCCTTTAGTTGTCCTTTATTGTCCTTGAGTTGTCCTTTACTGTCCTTTAGTTAGTTGTCCTTTATTGTCTTTGAGTTGTCCTTTTTGCCCATGGGTAAGGAAAGGTAAGTTTAGGTAAGGTTGGGGGAGTGCGCTCGGCCTTCGGCCTCGCTTAGCCTTATCACTCACCTTCGGGCCTGCGGCCCTCAGGTTCGCGTGTCCGAGTGCGCTCGGCCTTCGGCCTCGCTTAGCTTTACCACTCACCTTCGGGCCTGCGGCCCTCAGGTTCGTGTGCCCGTGTGCGCTCGGCCTTCGGCCTCGCTTAACCTTGCCGCTCACCTTCGGGCCTGCGGCCCTCAGGGTCGCGTGTCCGCGTGCGCTCGGCCTTCGGCCTCGCTTAGCCTTACCGCTCACCTTCGGGCCTGCGGCCCTCAGGTTCGTGTGTCCGCGTGCGCTCGGCCTTCGGCCTCGCTTACCTTTACCACTCACCTTCGGGCCTGCGGCCCTCAGGTTCGTGTGCCCGCGTGCGCTCGGCCTTCGGCCTCGCTTAGCCTTACAACTCACCTTCGGGCCTGCGGCCCTCAGGTTCGTGTGTCCGCATGCGCTCGGCCTTCGGCCTCGCTTAGCATTGCCGCTCACCTTCGGGCCTGCGGCCCTCAGGTTCGTGTGCCCGCGTGCGCTCGGCCTTCGGCCTCGCTTTAGCTTGCCGCTCACCTTCGGGCCTGCGGCCCTCAGGTTCGTGTGTCCGCGTGCGCTCGGCCTTCGGCCTCGCTTAGCATTGCCGCTCACCTTCGGGCCTGCGGCCCGAAGGTTCGTGTGCCCGCGTGCGCTCGGCCTTCGGCCTCGCTTTACCTTGCCGCTCACCTTCGGGCCTGCGGCCCTCAGGTTCGTGTGTCCGCATGCGCTCGGCCTCGCTTAGCCTTGCCGCTCACCTTCGGGCCTGCGGCCCTCAGGTTCGAGTGTCCGCGTTAGCTCTTGCTCACCTTCGGGCCTGCGGCCCTCAGGTTCGCTTGTAACAATGACGGGAATAGTAAGTGTCTGGGTGGGCTCGCCCTTCGGGCCGCAAGCGGCCCTCGGGCTCGCGCGGAGAGCGCGCTCTGATGGGCCGCTTCGGGCCTTCGGCCCTACGCGGAGCTCGGCCTTCGGCCTCGCGAGGCCTTGCCGCTCGCCTTCGGGCCTTCGGCCCTCAGGTTCGCTTGTAACATACACGGGGCTTATGGATGCTTGGGCAACCCTTTCCTCCCGTAGCTCGGCCTTCGGCCTCGCAAAACTACTTGGGGGGGGGGGCGCTTGGACGCTCGGGGTGAGGCTCCGGGCCTTTGGCCCTCCGCCGAGCTCGGCCTTCGGCCTCGCGGCCTGAAGCTCGCCCTTCGGGCTCGCGAAACCTCGTATTTGTATAGGATTTTCGGTAGTTCGGTACTCCCTCAGCTCGGCCTTCGGCCTCGCCGAAAGTTTGAGGGGGGGGACGCGCCTGGCCACTGTTATGGAGGCTCCGGGCCTTCGGCCCTCCGCCGGGCTCGGCCTGCGGCCTCGCGGCCTGAAGCTCGCCCTTCGGGCTCGCAAAAAGTACTCGGAAATTGTTTTGCCTGTGACGGCCGCCATCTTGGATTTTTTCCAATTTTTTTTTTCTTTTATATAATCTCGGGCCCCCGGAGTCGCCGCGTGCCAAATCTCAGCGCGCTCGGACCGTTTTGAAATTTGAGCAAAAAAAAAATTTTTTTTTTCGGCCAAAATTTTAATGCAGTTTTTTTCCCCTGGCAACTCTCCATGACATTTGGTCGAGCACCTTATATCTATCTCGCGCCGTTTGGCTTTTCCATACAAATTTTTTTTCGCGCAAAAAAAAAAAAAAAAAATATTTTTCGAGTCCGGGGACCCCTACGACCCCCCATACCAAATTTCAGCTCTCCACGACCGTTTTGAAATTTCGGCCAAAAAAAAAAGTGGCCGAAAAAAAAAAAAAAGGTCACCTCACCAAATTGTCGGCTGTTCTCTATGACATTTGGTCGAGCACCCCCCACCCATCTGGAACCGTTTAGCCGGGCCGTCACTCCGAGTCGAGGTTTTCGACAAAATCCCAAATGTCAGATTTTTCTGGGGGTCACCTCGCCACCCTCTACACTTTTCCCATACATTATCGTATCGAGTCGGACCTCCTTCCCGGAGATCAATGATGTCAATCAGAAATGAGTGGTAATGCAGCTTTATATAATATTAATTAACTAGTTTTTTGCCCGGTGCGCGGGGCGCAAGCGCCCCGCGGTATCTCTGTGTTGTTGTCTTTTTTGTACTTGTCCTTGACTGTCCTTTAGTTGTCCTTTATTGTCTTTGAGTTGTCCTTTTTGCCCATGGGTAAGGAAAGGTAAGTTTAGGTAAGGTTGGGCGAGTGCGCTCGGCCTTCGGCCTCGCTTAACCTTACAGCTCACCTTTGGGCCTGCGGCCCTCAGGTTCGCGTGTCCGCGTGCGCTCGGCCTTCGGCCTCGCTTAGCCTTACCACTCACCTTCGGGCCTGCGGCCCTCAGGTTCGTGTGTCCGCGTGCGCTCGGCCTTCGGCCTCGCTTAGCTTTACCACTCACCTTCGGGCCTGCGGCCCTCAGGTTCGTGTGCCCGCGTGCGCTTGGCCTTCGGCCTCGCTTAGCCTTACCACTCACCTTCGGGCCTGCGGCCCTCAGGTTCGTGTGTCCGCGTGCGCTCGGCCTTCGGCCTCGCTTAGCTTTACCACTCACCTTCGGGCCTGCGGCCCTCAGGTTCGTGTGCCCGCGTGCGCTCGGCCTTCGGCCTCGCTTAGCCTTACCGCTCACCTTCGGGCCTGCGGCCCTCAGGTTCGTGTGTCCGCATGCGCTCGGCCTTCGGCCTCGCTTAGCCTTGCCGCTCACCTTCGGGCCTGCGGCCCTCAGGTTCGTGTGGCCGCGTGCGCTCGGCCTTCGGCCTCGCTTAACCTTGCCGCTCACCTTCGGGCCTGCGGCCCTCAGGTTCGTGTGTCCGCATGCGCTCGGCCTTCGGCCTCGCTTAGCATTGCCGCTCACCTTCGGGCCTGCGGCCCTCAGGTTCGTCTATACGCGTGCGCTCGGCCTTCGGCCTCGCGTAGCTTTACCACTCACCCTCGGGCCTGCGGCCCTCAGGTTCGTGTGCCCGCGTGCGCTCGGCCTTCGGCCTCGCTTTACCTTGCCGCTCACCTTCGGGCCTGCGGCCCTCAGGTTCGCTTGTAACAATGACGGGAATAGTAAGTGTCTGGGTGGGCTCGCCCTTCGGGCCGCAAGCGGCCCTCGGGCTCGCGCGGAGAGCGCGCTCTGATGGGACGCTTCGGGCCTTCGGCCCTACGCGGAGCTCGGCCTTCGGCCTCGCGAGGCCATACCGCTCACCTTCGGGCCTTCGGCCCTCAGGTTCGCTTGTGACATACACGGGGCTTATGAATGCTTGGGCAACCCTTTCCTCCCGTAGCTCGGCCTTCGGCCTCGCAAAATTACTTGGGGGGGGGAAGCTCGGACGCTCGGGGTGAGGCTCCGGGCCTTCGGCCCTCCGCCGAGCTCGGCCTTCGGCCTCGCGGCCTGAAGCTCGCCCTTCGGGCTCGCAAAACCTCGTATTTGTATAGGATTTTCGGTAGTTCGGTACTCCCTCAGCTCGGCCTTCGGCCTCGCCGAAAGTTTGAGGGGGGGGACGCGCCTGGCCACTGTTATGGTGGCTCCGGGCCTTCGGCCCTCCGCCGGGCTCGGCCTGCGGCCTCGCGGCCTGAAGCTCGCCCTTCGGGCTCGCAAAAAGTACTCGGAAATTGTTTTGCCTGTGACGGCCGCCATCTTGGATTTTTTCCAAATTTTTTTTCTTTTATATAATCTCGGGCCCCCGGAGTCGCCGCGTGCCGAATCTCAGCGCGCTCGGACCGTTTTGAAATTTGAGCAAAAAAAAATTTTTTTTTTCGGCCAAAATTTTAATGCAGTTTTTTTCCCCTGGCAACTCTCCATGACATTTGGTCGAGCACCTCATACCCATCTCGCGCCGTTTGGCTTTTCCATACAAATTTTTTTTCGCGCAAAAAAAAAAAAAAAAATATTTTTCGAGTCCGGGGACCCATACCGACCCCCATACCAAATTTCAGCTCTCCACGACCGTTTTGAAATTTCGGCCAAAAAAAAAAGTCGCCGAAAAAAAAAAAAAAGAACACCGCACCAAATAGCCGGCTGTTCTCTATGACATTTGGTCGAGCACCCCCCACCCATCTGGAACCGTTTAGCCGGGCCGTCACTCCGAGTCGAGGTTTTCGACAAAATCCCAAATGTCAGATTTTTCTGGGGGTCACCTCGCCACCCCCTACACTTTTCCCATACATCATCGTATCGAGTCGGACCTCCTTCCCGGAGATCAATGATGTCAATTAGAAATCAGTCGCAATGCAGCTTTATATAATATTAACTAGTTTTTTGCCCGGTGCGCGGGGCGCAAGCGCCCCGCGGTAGTTGTGTCCTTTAGTTGTCCTTTATTGTCCTTGAGTTGTCCTTTACTGTCCTTTAGTTAGTTGTCCTTTATTGTCTTTGAGTTGTCCTTTTTGCCCATGGGTAAGGAAAGGTAAGTTTAGGTAAGGTTGGGCGAGTGCGCTCGGCCTTCGGCCTCGCTTAACCTTACAGCTCACCTTTGGGCCTGCGGCCCTCAGGTTCGCGTGTCCGAGTGCGCTCGGCCTTCGGCCTCGCTTAGCTTTACCACTCACCTTCGGGCCTGCGGCCCTCAGGTTCGTGTGCCCGTGTGCGCTCGGCCTTCGGCCTCGCTTAACCTTGCCGCTCACCTTCGGGCCTGCGGCCCTCAGGGTCGCGTGTCCGCGTGCGCTCGGCCTTCGGCCTCGCTTAGCCTTACCGCTCACCTTCGGGCCTGCGGCCCTCAGGTTCGCGTGTCCGAGTGCGCTCGGCCTTCGGCCTCGCTTAGCTTTACCACTCACCTTCGGGCCTGCGGCCCTCAGGTTCGTGTGCCCGTGTGCGCTCGGCCTTCGGCCTCGCTTAACCTTGCCGCTCACCTTCGGGCCTGCGGCCCTCAGGTTCGTGTGCCCGCGTGCGCTCGGCCTTCGGCCTCGCTTTACCTTGCCGCTCACCTTCGGGCCTGCGGCCCTCAGGTTCGTGTATCCGCGTGCGCTCGGCCTTCGGCCTCGCTTAGCATTGCCGCTCACCTTCGGGCCTGGGGCCCTCAGGTTCGTGTGTCCACGTGCGCTCGGCCTTCGGCCTCGCTTAGCTTTACCACTCACCTTCGGGCCTGCGGCCCTCAGGTTCGTGTGCCCGAGTGCGCTCGGCCTTCGGCCTCGCTTAGCCTTAGCACTCACCTTCGGACCTGCGGCCCTCAGGTTCGCGTGTCCGCGTGCGCTCGGCCTTCGGCCTCGCTTAGCCTTACCACTCACCTTCGGGCCTGCGGCCCTCAGGTTCGTGTGTCCGCGTGCGCTCGGCCTTCGGCCTCGCTTAGCTTTACCACTCACCTTCGGGCCTGCGGCCCTCAGGTTCGTGTGCCCGCGTGCGCTCGGCCTTCGGCCTCGCTTAGCCTTACCACTCACCTTCGGGCCTGCGGCCCTCAGGTTCGTGTGTCCGCGTGCGCTCGGCCTTCGGCCTCGCTTAGCATTGCCGCTCACCTTCGGGCCTGCGGCCCTCAGGTTCGTGTGCCCGCGTGCGCTCGGCCTTCGGCCTCGCTTAGCCTTGCCGCTCACCTTCGGGCCTGCGGCCCTCAGGTTCGAGTGTCCGCGTTAGCTCTTGCTCACCTTCGGGCCTGCGGCCCTCAGGTTCGCTTGTAACAATGACGGGAATAGTAAGTGTCTGGGTGGGCTCGCCCTTCGGGCCGCAAGCGGCCCTCGGGCTCGCGCGGAGAGCGCGCTCTGATGGGCCGCTTCGGGCCTTCGGCCCTACGCGGAGCTCGGCCTTCGGCCTCGCGAGGCCTTGCCGCTCGCCTTCGGGCCTTCGGCCCTCAGGTTCGCTTGTAACATACACGGGGCTTATGGATGCTTGGGCAACCCTTTCCTCCCGTAGCTCGGCCTTCGGCCTCGCAAAATTACTTGGGGGGGGGGGGCGCTTGGACGCTCGGGGTGAGGCTCCGGGCCTTTGGCCCTCCGCCGAGCTCGGCCTTCGGCCTCGCGGCCTGAAGCTCGCCCTTCGGGCTCGCGAAACCTCGTATTTGTATAGGATTTTCGGTAGTTCGGTACTCCCTCAGCTCGGCCTTCGGCCTCGCCGAAAGTTTGAGGGGGGGGACGCGCCTGGCCACTGTTATGGAGGCTCCGGGCCTTCGGCCCTCCGCCGGGCTCGGCCTGCGGCCTCGCGGCCTGAAGCTCGCCCTTCGGGCTCGCAAAAACTACTTGAAAATTGTTTTCCCTCTGACGGCCGCCATCTTGGATTTTTTCCAAATTTTTTTTCTTTTATATAATCTCGGGCCCCCGGAGTCGCCGCATGCCAAATCTCAGCGCGCTCGGACCGTTTTGAAATTTGAGCAAAAAAAAAATTTTTTTTTTCGGCCAAAATTTTAATGCAGTTTTTTTCCCCTGGCAACTCTCCATGACATTTGGTCGAGCACCTCATACCCATCTCGCGCCGTTTGGCTTTTCCATACAAATTTTTTTTCGCGCAAAAAAAAAAAAAAAAAATATTTTTCGAGTCCGGGGACCCATACCGACCCCCATACCAAATTTCAGCTCTCCACGACCGTTTTGAAATTTCGGCCAAAAAAAAAAGTCGCCGAAAAAAAAAAAAAAGGTCACCTCACCAAATCGCCGGCTGTTCTCTATGACATTTGGTCGAGCACCCCCCACTCAAGTCTCACCGTTTAGCCGGGCCGCCACTCCCAGTCGAGGTTTTCGACAAAATCCCAAATGTCAGATTTTTCTGGGGGTCACCTCGCCACCCTCTACACTCTTCCCATACATCATCGTATCGAGTCGGACCTCCTTCCCGGAGATCAATGATGTCAATAGAAATCAGTGGTAATGCAGCTTTATATAATATTAATTAACTAGTTTTTTGCCCGGTGCGCGGGGCGCAAGCGCCCCGCGGTAGTTGTGTCCTTTAGTTTTTTTTGTACTTGTCCTTAACTGTCCTTTATTGTCTTTGAGTTGTCCTTTATTGTCTTTGAGTTGTCCTTTTTGCCCATGGGTAAGGAAAGGTAAGTTTAGGTAAGGTTGGGGGAGTGCGCTCGGCCTTCGGCCTCGCTTAGCCTTATCACTCACCTTCGGGCCTGCGGCCCTCAGGTTCGCGTGTCCGAGTGCGCTCGGCCTTCGGCCTCGCTTAGCCTTACCACTCACCTTCGGGCCTGCGGCCCTCAGGTTCGTGTGTCCGCGTGCGCTCGGCCTTCGGCCTCGCTTAGCTTTACCACTCACCTTCGGGCCTGCGGCCCTCAGGTTCGTGTGCCCGCGTGCGCTCGGCCTTCGGCCTCGCTTAGCCTTACCACTCACCTTCGGGCCTGCGGCCCTCAGGTTCGTGTGTCCGCGTGCGCTCGGCCTTCGGCCTCGCTTAGCATTGCCGCTCACCTTCGGGCCTGCGGCCCTCAGGTTCGTGTGCCCGCGTGCGCTCGGCCTTCGGCCTCGCTTAGCCTTGCCGCTCACCTTCGGGCCTGCGGCCCTCAGGTTCGAGTGTCCGCGTTAGCTCTTGCTCACCTTCGGGCCTGCGGCCCTCAGGTTCGCTTGTAACAATGAGGGGAATAGTAAGTGTCTGGGTGGGCTCGCCCTTCGGGCCGCAAGCGGCCCTCGGGCTCGCGCGGAGAGCGCGCTCTGGTGGGACGCTTCGGGCCTTCGGCCCTACGCGGAGCTTGGCCTTCGGCCTCGCGAGGCCTTGCCGCTCACCTTCGGGCCTTCGGCCCTCAGGTTCGCTTGTAACATACACGGGGCTTATGGATGCTTGGGCAACCCTTTCCTCCCGTAGCTCGGCCTTCGGCCTCGCAAAATTACTTGGGGGGGGGGCGCTTGGACGCTCGGGGTGAGGCTCCGGGCCTTTGGCCCTCCGCCGAGCTCGGCCTTCGGCCTCGCGGCCTGAAGCTCGCCCTTCGGGCTCGCGAAACCTCGTATTTGTATAGGATTTTCGGTAGTTCGGTACTCCCTCAGCTCGGCCTTCGGCCTCGCCGAAAGTTTGAGGGGGGGGGACGCGCCTGGCCACTGTTATGGAGGCTCCGGGCCTTCGGCCCTCCGCCGGGCTCGGCCTGCGGCCTCGCGGCCTGAAGCTCGCCCTTCGGGCTCGCAAAAAGTACTCGGAAATTGTTTTGCCTGTGACGGCCGCCATCTTGGATTTTTTCAAAAATTTTTTTCTATTATATATTCTCGGGCCCCCGGAGTCCCCGCGTGCCGAATCTCGGCGCGCTCGGACCGTTTTGAAATTTGAGCAAAAAAAAAATTTTTTTTTTCGGCCAAAATTTTAATGCAGTTTTTTTCCCCTGGCAACTCTCCATGACATTTGGTCGAGCACCTCATACCCATCTCGCGCCGTTTGGCTTTTCCATACAAATTTTTTTTCGCGCAAAAAAAAAAAAAAAAAATATTTTTCGAGTCCGGGGACCCGTACCGACCCCCATACCAAATTTCAGCTCTCCACGACCGTTTTGAAATTTCGGCCAAAAAAAAAAGTCGCCGAAAAAAAAAAAAAAGGTCACCTCACCAAATCGTCGGCTGTTCTCTATGACATTTGGTCGAGCACCCCCCACCCATCTGGCACCGTTTAGCCGGGCCGTCACTCCGAGTCGAGGTTTTCGACAAAATCCCAAATGTCAGATTTTTCTGGAGGTCACCTCGCCACCCTCTACACTCTTCCCATACATCGTCGTATCGAGTCGGACCTCCTTCCCGGAGATCAATGATGTCAATAGAAATGAGTGGTATTGCAGCTTTATATAATATTAATTAACTAGTTTTTTGCCCGGTGCGCGGGGCGCAAGCGCCCCGCGGTAGTTGTGTCCTTTAGTTGTCCTTTATTGTCCTTGAGTTGTCCTTTACTGTCCTTTTGTACTCGTCCTTGATTGTCTTTGAGTTGTCCTTTTTGCCCATGGGTAAGGAAAGGTAAGGTTAGGTAATGTTGGGCGAGTGCGCTCGGCCTTCGGCCTCGCTTAGCTTTACCACTCACCTTCGGGCCTGCGGCCCTCAGGTTCGTGTGTCCGCGTGCGCTCGGCCTTCGGCCTCGCTTAGCCTTACCACTCACCTTCGGGCCTGCGGCCCTCAGGTTCGTGTGCCCGCGTGCGCTCGGCCTTCGGCCTCGCTTAACCTTGCCGCTCACCTTCGGGCCTGCGGCCCTCAGGGTCGCGTGTCCGCGTGCGCTCGGCCTTCGGCCTCGCTTAGCCTTACCGCTCACCTTCGGGCCTGCGGCCCTCAGGTTCGTGTGACCGCGTGCGCTCGGCCTTCGGCCTCGCTTAGCTTTACCACTCACCTTCGGGCCTGCGGCCCTCAGGTTCGTGTGCCCACGTGCGCTCGGCCTTCGGCCTCGCTTAACCTTGCCGCTCACCTTCGGGCCTGCGGCCCTCAGGGTCGTGTGTCCGCGTGCGCTCGGCCTTCGGCCTCGCTTACCTTTACCACTCACCTTCGGGCCTGCGGCCCTCAGGTTCGTGTGCCCGCGTGCGCTCGGCCTTCGGCCTCGCTTAGCCTTACAACTCATTAGCATTGCCGCTCACCTTCGGGCCTGCGGCCCTCAGGTTTGTGTGCCCGCGTGCGCTCGGCCTTCGGCCTCGCTTAGCCTTACCGCTCACCTTCGGGCCTGCGGCCCTCAGGTTCGTCTAAACGCGTGCGCTCGGCCTTCGGCCTCGCTTAGCCTTGCTACTCACCTTCGGGCCTGCGGCCCTCAGGTTCGTGTGTCCGCATGCGCTCGGCCTTCGGCCTCGCTTAGCCTTGCTGCTCACCTTCGGGCCTGCGGCCCTCAGGTTCGTCTATACGCGTGCGCTCGGCCTTCGGCCTCGCTTAGCTTTACCACTCACCTTCGGGCCTGCGGCCCTCAGGTTCGTGTGCCCGCGTGCGCTCGGCCTTCGGCCTCGCTTAACGTTTCCGCTCACCTTCGGGCCTGCGGCCCTCAGGTTCGCTTGTAACAATGACGGGAATAGTAAGTGTCTGGGTGGGCTCGCCCTTCGGGCCGCAAGCGGCCCTCGGGCTCGCGCGGAGAGCGCGCTCTGATGGGACGCTTCGGGCCTTCGGCCCTACGCGGAGCTCGGCCTTCGGCCTCGCGAGGCCTTGCCGCTCACCTTCGGGCCTTCGGCCCTCAGGTTCGCTTGTGACATACACGGGGCTTATGAATGCTTGGGCAACCCTTTCCTCCCGTAGCTCGGCCTTCGGCCTCGCAAAATTACTTGGGGGGGGGCGCTTGGACGCTCGGGGTGAGGCTCCGGGCCTTTGGCCCTCCGCCGAGCTCGGCCTTCGGCCTCGCGGCCTGAAGCTCGCCCTTCGGGCTCGCAAAACCTTGTATTTGTATAGGATTTTCGGTAGTTTGGTACTCCCTCAGCTCGGCCTTCGGCCTCGCCGAAAGTTTGAGGGGGGGGACGCGCCTGGCCACTGTTATGGAGGCTCCGGGCCTTCGGCCCTCCGCCGGGCTCGGCCTGCGGCCTCGCGGCCTGAAGCTCGCCCTTCGGGCTCGCAAAAAGTACTCGGAAATTGTTTTGCCTGTGACGGCCGCCATCTTGGATTTTTTCCAAATTTTTTTTCTTTTATATAATCTCGGGCCCCCGGAGTCGCCGCGTGCCAAATCTCAGCGTGCTCGGACCGTTTTGAAATTTGAGCAAAAAAAAAATTTTTTTTTTCGGCCAAAATTTTAATGCAGTTTTTTTCCCCTGGCAACTCTCCATGACATTTGGTCGAGCACCTCATACCCATCTCGCGCCGTTTGGCTTTTCCATACAAATTTTTTTTCGCGCAAAAAAAAAAAAAAAAAATATTTTTCGAGTCCGGGGACCCATACCGACCCCCATACCAAATTTCAGCTCTCCACGACCGTTTTGAAATTTCGGCCAAAAAAAAAAGTCGCCGAAAAAAAAAAAAAGGTCACCTCACCAAATCGCCGGCTGTTCTCTATGACATTTGGTCGAGCACCCCCCACCCATCTGGAACCGTTTAGCCGGGCCGTCACTCGGAGTCGAGGTCTTCGACAAAATCCCAAATGTCAGATTTTTCTGGGGGTCACCTCGCCACCCTCTACACTTTTCCTATACATTATCGTATCGAGTCGGACCTCCTTCCCGGAGATCAATGATGTCAATAGAAATGAGTCGCAATGCAGCTTTATATAATATTAACTAGTTTTTTGCCCGGTGCGCGGGGCGCAAGCGCCCCGCGGTAGTTGTGTCCTTTAGTTGTCCTTTATTGTCCTTGAGTTGTCCTTTACTGTCCTTTAGTTAGTTGTCCTTTATTGTCTTTGAGTTGTCCTTTTTGCCCATGGGTAAGGAAAGGTAAGTTTAGGTAAGGTTGGGCGAGTGCGCTCGGCCTTCGGCCTCGCTTAACCTTACAGCTCACCTTTGGGCCAGCGGCCCTCAGGTTCGCGTGTCCGCGTGCGCTCGGCCTTCGGCCTCGCTTAGCCTTACCACTCACCTTCGGGCCTGCGGCCCTCAGGTTCGTGTGTCCGCGTGCGCTCGGCCTTCGGCCTCGCTTAGCTTTACCACTCACCTTCGGGCCTGCGGCCCTCAGGTTCGTGTGCCCGCGTGCGCTCGGCCTTCGGCCTCGCTTAGCCTTACCACTCACCTTCGGGCCTGCGGCCCTCAGGTTCGTGTGCCCGAGTGCGCTCGGCCTTCGGCCTCGCTTAGCCTTAGCACTCACCTTCGGACCTGCGGCCCTCAGGTTCGCGTATCCGCGTGCGCTCGGCCTTCGGCCTCGCTTAGCCTTACCACTCACCTTCGGGCCTGCGGCCCTCAGGTTCGTGTGTCCGCGTGCGCTCGGCCTTCGGCCTCGCTTAGCTTTACCACTCACCTTCGGGCCTGCGGCCCTCAGGTTCGTGTGCCCGCGTGCGCTCGGCCTTCGGCCTCGCTTAGCCTTACCACTCACCTTCGGGCCTGCGGCCCTCAGGTTCGTATGTCCGCGTGCGCTCGGCCTTCGGCCTCGCTTAGCTTTACCACTCACCTTCGGGCCTGCGGCCCTCAGGTTCGTGTGCCCGCGTGCGCTCGGCCTTCGGCCTCGCTTAGCCTTACCACTCACCTTCGGACCTGCGGCCCTCAGGTTCGTATGTCCGCGTGCGCTCGGCCTTCGGCCTCGCTTAGCTTTACCACTCACCTTCGGGCCTGGGGCCCTCAGGTTCGTGTGCCCGCGTGCGCTCGGCCTTCGGCCTCGCTTAGCCTTACCACTCACCTTCGGGCCTGCGGCCCTCAGGTTCGAGTTTACGCGTTAGCTCTTGCTCACCTTCGGGCCTGCGGCCCTCAGGTTCGCTTGTAACAATGAGGGGAATAGTAAGTGTCTGGGTGGGCTCGCCCTTCGGGCCGCAAGCGGCCCTCGGGCTCGCGCGGAGAGCGCGCTCTGGTGGGACGCTTCGGGCCTTCGGCCCTACGCGGAGCTCGGCCTTCGGCCTCGCGAGGCCTTGCCGCTCACCTTCGGGCCTTCGGCCCTCAGGTTCGCTTGAAACATACACGGGGCTTATGAATGCTTGGGCAACCCTTTTCTCCCGTAGCTCGGCCTTCGGCCTCGCAAAATTACTTGGGGCGGGAGGCGCTTGGACGCTCGGGGTGAGGCTCCGGGCCTTTGGCCCTCCGCCGAGCTCGGCCTTTGGCCTCGCGGCCTGAAGCTCGCCCTTCGGGCTCGCGAAACCTCGTATTTGTATAGGATTTTCGGTAGTTCGGTGCTCCCTCAGCTCGGCCTTCGGCCTCGCCGACAGTTTGAGGGGGGGGGGACGCGCCTGGCCACTGTTATGGAGGCTCCGGGCCTTCGGCCCTCCGCCGGGCTCGGCCTGCGGCCTCGCGGCCTGAAGCTCGCCCTTCGGGCTCGCAAAAAGTACTCGAAAATTGTTTTGCCTGTGACGGCCGCCATCTTGGATTTTTTCGAAATTTTTTTTCTTTTATACATTCTTGGGCCCCCGGAGTCCCCGCGTGCCGAATCTCGGCGCGCTCGGACCGTTTTGAAATTTGAGCAAAAAAAAAATTTTTTTTTTCGGCCAAAATTTTAATGCAGTTTTTTTCCCCTGGCAACTCTCCATGACATTTGGTCGAGCACCTCATACCCATCTCGCGCCGTTTGGCTTTTCCATACAAATTTTTTTTCGCGCAAAAAAAAAAAAAAAAAATATTTTTCTAGTCCGGGGACCCGTACCGACCCCCATACCAAATTTCAACTCTCCACGACCGTTTTGAAATTTCGGCCAAAAAAAAAAGTCGCCGAAAAAAAAAAAAAATGTCACCTCACCAAATCGCCGGCTGTTCTCTATGACATTTGGTCGAGCACCCCCCACCCATCTGGAACCGTTTAGCCGGGCCGTCACTCCGAGTCGAGGTTTTCGACAAAATCCCAAATGTCAGATTTTTCTGGAGGTCACCTCGCCACCCTCTACACTCTTCCCATACATCGTCGTATCGAGTCGGACCTCCTTCCCGGAGATCAATGATGTCAATTAGAAATCAGTCGCAATGCAGCTTTATATAATATTAACTAGTTTTTTGCCCGGTGCGCGGGGCGCAAGCGCCCCGCGGTAGTTGTGTCCTTTAGTTGTCCTTTATTGTCCTTGAGTTGTGTCCTTTACTGTCCTTTTGTACTCGTCCTTGATTGTCTTTGAGTTGTCCTTTTTGCCCATGGGTAAGGAAAGGTAAGGTTAGGTAAGGTTGGGGGAGTGCGCTCGGCCTTCGGCCTCGCTTAGCCTTATCACTCACCTTCGGGCCTGCGGCCCTCAGGTTCGTGTGTCCGCGTGCGCTCGGCCTTCGGCCTCGCTTAGCTTTACCACTCACCTTCGGGCCTGCGGCCCTCAGGTTCGTGTGCCCGCGTGCGCTCGGCCTTCGGCCTCGCTTAGCATTACCGCTCACCTTCGGGCCTGCGGCCCTCAGGTTCGTCTAAACGCGTGCGCTCGGCCTTCGGCCTCGCTTAGCCTTGCTACTCACCTTCGGGCCTGCGGCCCTCAGGTTCGTGTGTCCGCATGCGCTCGGCCTTCGGCCTCGCTTAGCATTGCCGCTCACCTTCGGGCCAGCGGCCCTCAGGTTCGTCTATACGCGTGCGCTCGGCCTTCGGCCTCGCTTAGCCTTGCTGCTCACCTTCGGGCCTGCGGCCCTCAGGTTCGTCTATACGCGTGCGCTCGGCCTTCGGCCTCGCTTAGCCTTGCTGCTCACCTTCGGGCCTGCGGCCCTCAGGTTCGTCTATACGCGTGCGCTCGGCCTTCGGCCTCGCTTAGCTTTACCACTCACCTTCGGGCCTGCGGCCCTCAGGTTCGTGTGTCCGCGTGCGCTCGGCCTTCGGCCTCGCTTAGCTTTGCCACTCACCTTCGGGCCTGCGGCCCTCAGGTTCGTGTGCCCGCGTGCGCTCGGCCTTCGGCCTCGCTTACCCCTACTGCTCACCTTCGGGCCTGCGGCCCTCAGGTTCGTGTGTCCACGATAACTCTTGCTCACCTTCGGGCCTGCGGCCCTCAGGTTCGTGTGCCCGCGTGCGTTCGGCCTTCGGCCTCGCTTGGCCTTGCTGCTCACCTTCGGGCCTGCGGCCCTCAGGTTCGTCTATACGCGTGCGCTCGGCCTTCGGCCTCGCTTAGCTTTACCACTAACCTTCGGGCCTGCGGCCCTCAGGTTCGCTTGTAACAATGACGGGAATGGTAAGTGTCTGGGTGGGCTCGCCCTTCGGGCCGCAAGCGGCCCTCGGGCTCGCGCGGAGAGCGCGCTCTGATGGGACGCTTCGGGCCTTCGGCCCTACGCGGAGCTCGGCCTTCGGCCTCGCGAGGCCTTGCCGCTCACCTTCGGGCCTTCGGCCCTCAGGTTCGCTTGTGACATACACGGGGCTTATGAATGCTTGGGCAACCCTTTTCTCCCGTAGCTCGGCCTTCGGCCTCGCAAAATTACTTGGGGGGGGGGGGCGCTTGGACGCTCGGGGTGGGGCTCCGGGCCTTTGGCCCTCCGCCGAGCTCGGCCTTCGGCCTCGCGGCCTGAAGCTCGCCCTTCGGGCTCGCGAAACCTCGTATTTGTATAGGATTTTCGGTAGTTCGGTACTCCCTCCGCTCGGCCTTCGGCCTCGCCGAAAGTTTGAGGGGGGGGGAGGCGTCTGGCCACTGTTATGGAGGCTCCGCGCCTTCGGCCCTCCGCCGGGCTCGGCCTGCGGCCTCGCGGCCTGAAGCTCGCCCTTCGGGCTCGCAAAAAGTACTCGGAAATTGTTTTGCCTGTGACGGCCGCCATCTTGGATTTTTTCCAATTTTTTTTTCTTTTATATAATCTCGGGCCCCCGGAGTCGCCGCGTGCCAAATCTCAGCGCGCTCGGACAGTTTTGAAATTTGAGCAAAAAAAAAATTTTTTTTTTCGGCCAAAATTTTAATGCAGTTTTTTTCCCCTGGCAAATCTCCATGACATTTGGTCGAGCACCTCATACCCATCTCGCGCCGTTTGGCTTTTCCATACAAATTTTTTTTCGCGCAAAAAAAAAAAAAAAAAATATTTTTCGAGTCCGGGGACCCATACCGACCCCCATACCAAATTTCAGCTCTCCACGACCGTTTTGAAATTTCGGCCAAAAAAAAAAGTCGCCGAAAAAAAAAAAAAAGGTCACCTCACCAAATCGCCGGCTGTTCTCTATGACATTTGGTCGAGCACCCCCCACCCATCTGGAACCGTTTAGCCGGGCCGTCACTCCGAGTCGAGGTTTTCGACAAAATCCCAAATGTCAGATTTTTCTGGAGGTCACTTCGCCACCCTCTACACTCTTCCCATACATCGTCGTATCGAGTCGGACCTCCTTCCCGGAGATCAATGATGTCAATAGAAATCAGTCGGAATGCAGCTTTATATAATATTAACTAGTTTTTTGCCCGGTGCGCGGGGCGCAAGCGCCCCGCGGTAGTTGTGTCCTTTAGTTTTTTTTGTACTTGTCCTTAACTGTCCTTTAGTTAGTTGTCCTTTATTGTCTTTGAGTTGTCCTTTTTGCCCATGGGTAAGGAAAGTTAAGTTTAGGTAAGGTTTGGGGAGTGCGCTCGGCCTTCGGCCTCGCTTAGCCTTATCACTCACCTTCGGGCCTGCGGCCCTCAGGTTCGCGTGTCCGAGTGCGCTCGGCCTTCGGCCTCGCTTACCTTTACCACTCACCTTCGGGCCTGCGGCCCTCAGGTTCGTGTGCCCGTGTGCGCTCGGCCTTCGGCCTTGCTTAACCTTGCCGCTCACCTTCGGGCCTGCGGCCCTCAGGGTCGCGTGTCCGCGTGCGCTCGGCCTTCGGCCTCGCTTAGCCTTATCACTCACCTTCGGGCCTGCGGCCCTCAGGTTCGCGTGTCCGAGTGCGCTCGGCCTTCGGCCTCGCTTAGCCTTATCACTCACCTTCGGGCCTGCGGCCCTCAGGTTCGCATGTCCGAATGCGCTCGGCCTTCGGCCTCGCTTAACTTTACCACTCACCTTCGGGCCTGCGGCCCTCAGGTTCGTGTGCCCGCATGCGCTCGGCCTTTGGCCTCGCTTAACCTTACCGCTCACCTTCGGGCCTGCGGCCCTCAGGTTCGTGTGCCAGCGTGCGCTCGGCCTTCGGCCTCGCTTAACCTTGCCGCTCACCTTCGGGCCTGCGGCCCTCAGGGTCGCATGTCCGCGTGCGCTCGGCCTTCGGCCTCGCTTAACCTTGCCGCTCACCTTCGGGCCTGCGGCCCTCAGGTTCGTGTGTCCGCATGCGCTCGGCCTTCGGCCTCGCTTAGCATTGCCGCTCACCTTCGGGCCTGGGGCCCTCAGGTTCGTGTGCCCGCGTGCGCTCGGCCTTCGGCCTCGCTTAGCCTTACCACTCACCTTCGGGCCTGCGGCCCTCAGGTTCGAGTTTACGCGTTAGCTCTTGCTCACCTTCGGGCCTGCGGCCCTCAGGTTCGCTTGTAACAATGAGGGGAATAGTAAGTGTCTGGGTGGGCTCGCCCTTCGGGCCGCAAGCGGCCCTCGGGCTCGCGCGGAGAGCGCGCTCTGGTGGGACGCTTCGGGCCTTCGGCCCTACGCGGAGCTCGGCCTTCGGCCTCGCGAGGCCTTGCCGCTCACCTTCGGGCCTTCGGCCCTCAGGTTCGCTTGAAACATACACGGGGCTTATGAATGCTTGGGCAACCCTTTCCTCCCGTAGCTCGGCCTTCGGCCTCGCAAAATTACTTGGGGCGGGAGGCGCTTGGACGCTCGGGGTGAGGCTCCGGGCCTTTGGCCCTCCGCCGAGCTCGGCCTTCGGCCTCGCGGCCTGAAGCTCGCCCTTCGGGCTCGCGAAACCTCGTATTTGTATAGGATTTTCGGTAGTTCGGTGCTCCCTCAGCTCGGCCTTCGGCCTCGCCGAAAGTTTGAGGGGGGGGGACGCGCCTGGCCACTGTTATGGAGGCTCCGGGCCTTCGGCCCTCCGCCGGGCTCGGCCTGCGGCCTCGCGGCCTGAAGCTCGCCCTTCGGGCTCGCAAAAAGTACTCGAAAATTGTTTTGCCTGTGACGGCCGCCATCTTGGATTTTTTCAAATTTTTTTTTCTTTTATACATTCTTGGGCCCCCGGAGTCCCCGCGTGCCGAATCTCGGCGCGCTCGGACCGTTTTGAAATTTGAGCAAAAAAAAAATTTTTTTTTTCGGCCAAAATTTTAATGCAGTTTTTTTTCCCTGGCAACTCTCCATGACATTTGGTCGAGCACCTCATACCCATCTCGCGCCGTTTGGCTTTTCCATACAAATTTTTTTTCGCGCAAAAAAAAAAAAAAAAAATATTTTTCGAGTCCGGGGACCCATACCGACCCCCATACCAAATTTCAGCTCTCCACGACCGTTTTGAAATTTCGGCCAAAAAAAAAAGTCGCCGAAAAAAAAAAAAAAGGTCACCTCACCCAACTGTCGGCTGTTCTCTATGACATTTGGTCGAGCACCCCCCACCCATCTGGAACCGTTTAGCCGGGCCGTCACTCGGAGTCGAGGTTTTCGACAAAATCCCAAATGTCAGATTTTTCTGGAGGTCACGTCGCCACCCCCTATAAGACAGTACCAAAATCTCTACCAATTTCCATCTCCTTCCCGGAGAACAACCATATGAATGAGAAATCAGTGGGGCTGCAGCTTTATATAGTATTAACTAGTTTTTTGCCCGGTGCGCGGGGCGCAAGCGCCCCGCGGTAGTTGTGTCCTTTAGTTGTCCTTTATTGTCCTTGAGTTGTCCTTTACTGTCCTTTAGTTAGTTGTCCTTTATTGTCTTTGAGTTGTCCTTTTTGCCCATGGGTAAGGAAAGGTAAGTTTAGGTAAGGTTGGGGGAGTGCGCTCGGCCTTCGGCCTCGCTTAGCCTTATCACTCACCTTCGGGCCTGCGGCCCTCAGGTTCGCGTGTCCGAGTGCGCTCGGCCTTCGGCCTCGCTTAGCTTTACCACTCACCTTCGGGCCTGCGGCCCTCAGGTTCGTGTGCCCGTGTGCGCTCGGCCTTCGGCCTCGCTTAACCTTGCCGCTCACCTTCGGGCCTGCGGCCCTCAGGGTCGCGTGTCCGCGTGCGCTCGGCCTTCGGCCTCGCTTAGCCTTACCGCTCACCTTCGGGCCTGCGGCCCTCAGGTTCGTGTGTCCGCGTGCGCTCGGCCTTCGGCCTCGCTTACCTTTACCACTCACCTTCGGGCCTGCGGCCCTCAGGTTCGTGTGCCCGCGTGCGCTCGGCCTTCGGCCTCGCTTAGCCTTACAACTCACCTTCGGGCCTGCGGCCCTCAGGTTCGTGTGTCCGCATGCGCTCGGCCTTCGGCCTCGCTTAGCATTGCCGCTCACCTTCGGGCCTGCGGCCCTCAGGTTCGTGTGCCCGCGTGCGCTCGGCCTTCGGCCTCGCTTTAGCTTGCCGCTCACCTTCGGGCCTGCGGCCCTCAGGTTCGTGTGTCCGCGTGCGCTCGGCCTTCGGCCTCGCTTAGCATTGCCGCTCACCTTCGGGCCTGCGGCCCGAAGGTTCGTGTGCCCGCGTGCGCTCGGCCTTCGGCCTAGCTTTACCTTGCCGCTCACCTTCGGGCCTGCGGCCCTCAGGTTCGTGTGTCCGCATGCGCTCGGCCTTCGGCCTCGCTTAGCCTTGCCGCTCACCTTCGGGCCTGCGGCCCTCAGGTTCGAGTGTCCGCGTTAGCTCTTGCTCACCTTCGGGCCTGCGGCCCTCAGGTTCGCTTGTAACAATGACGGGAATAGTAAGTGTCTGGGTGGGCTCGCCCTTCGGGCCGCAAGCGGCCCTCGGGCTCGCGCGGAGAGCGCGCTCTGATGGGCCGCTTCGGGCCTTCGGCCCTACGCGGAGCTCGGCCTTCGGCCTCGCGAGGCCTTGCCGCTCGCCTTCGGGCCTTCGGCCCTCAGGTTCGCTTGTAACATACACGGGGCTTATGGATGCTTGGGCAACCCTTTCCTCCCGTAGCTCGGCCTTCGGCCTCGCAAAACTACTTGGGGGGGGGGGCGCTTGGACGCTCGGGGTGAGGCTCCGGGCCTTTGGCCCTCCGCCGAGCTCGGCCTTCGGCCTCGCGGCCTGAAGCTCGCCCTTCGGGCTCGCGAAACCTCGTATTTGTATAGGATTTTCGGTAGTTCGGTACTCCCTCAGCTCGGCCTTCGGCCTCGCCGAAAGTTTGAGGGGGGGGACGCGCCTGGCCACTGTTATGGAGGCTCCGGGCCTTCGGCCCTCCGCCGGGCTCGGCCTGCGGCCTCGCGGCCTGAAGCTCGCCCTTCGGGCTCGCAAAAAGTACTCGGAAATTGTTTTGCCTGTGACGGCCGCCATCTTGGATTTTTTCCAAATTTTTTTTTCTTTTATATAATCTCGGGCCCCCGGAGTCGCCGCGTGCCAAATCTCAGCGCGCTCGGACCGTTTTGAAATTTGAGCAAAAAAAAAATTTTTTTTTTCGGCCAAAATTTTAATGCAGTTTTTTTCCCCTGGCAACTCTCCATGACATTTGGTCGAGCACCTTATATCTATCTCGCGCCGTTTGGCTTTTCCATACAAATTTTTTTTCGCGCAAAAAAAAAAAAAAAAAAATATTTTTCGAGTCCGGGGACCCCTACGACCCCCCATACCAAATTTCAGCTCTCCACGACCGTTTTGAAATTTCGGCCAAAAAAAAAAGTGGCCGAAAAAAAAAAAAAAGGTCACCTCACCAAATTGTCGGCTGTTCTCTATGACATTTGGTCGAGCACCCCCCACCCATCTGGAACCGTTTAGCCGGGCCGTCACTCCGAGTCGAGGTTTTCGACAAAATCCCAAATGTCAGATTTTTCTGGGGGTCACCTCGCCACCCTCTACACTTTTCCCATACATTATCGTATCGAGTCGGACCTCCTTCCCGGAGATCAATGATGTCAATCAGAAATGAGTGGTAATGCAGCTTTATATAATATTAACTAGTTTTTTGCCCGGTGCGCGGGGCGCAAGCGCCCCGCGGTAGTTGTGTCCTTTAGTTGTCCTTTATTGGCCTTGAGTTGTCCTTTACTGTCCTTTAGTTAGTTGTCCTTTATTGTCTTTGAGTTGTCCTTTTTGCCCATGGGTAAGGAAAGGTGAGGTTAGGTTTCGGACTTGTCGTCGTAAAGGAGGGAGAAGTAATAGGAATGTGAGAGGCAGAGGAAGGGAGTCTGATATGGACATTTCAGTCTGCGTCAAAAGTCGATTCCAATGAGCCCAAACACGATGGGTTTATCTTGTATAATTTAGGAGTTAATATGCTTACCTTTTCCGTTTCCATCATCAGATCAGCTCGGCGATACCATAGTATTGTATTTCTATCGAACTTGTACAAGTATGCCAAATACCAGTTTAGTAAGTTGAGGGTAACAGAGCTAAAATTCAATGGCAAGTTTGCCTCGAGCACATAATACATACTCTATCTACAATGCAACTTAAATAATGATTTGCAACAGTTTACAGCTAATGTAATCACAAATAATCATGTTTAGGATCAAGAAATAGTGCATAATGATGCCTATGTAAAGTGAAATAGTTAAAAGTTCAACATTAACAAAATTCATTTTCTAAATTCAAAATTGCAAACAAAGTTGTAAATGATAATTGAATAGCAAGGTGTAGTTATTGTGTATTGATGAATTTCTATGTTTGACACTTTTGGATTCCATTACAATTGCTATAGAAATAGAACACACAAGTGACAAACATACAAATTTTCAGACTATGTAACCAACATATATAGTTTCAACGTAAGTATGCTGTTATACTAAACTAAAATAAAATGGATTTAAGTTGAACAGTGTTTATCTGTATTTTTCCAAGTTCATATATAACCTGGACCTATTTAAGGCAAGAATGAATAGGCATTTTCGGGGTGTGCTCGCTTCACCGTCGGTCTTACCTTTGCCCTCTGGCTAGATGCTCGCCAACAGCAATCTCATTATTAATAAATTAAATTTAGCGCCATCTAGACACATAATATTGAAACATGAATAAAATACAGTGCTTATATTAAATTAAGCGCCATCTAAAAACGTAATATTGAAACATGAATGAAATTTGTATCGTTCAAGTTAAATAGGTACTGTTGCAGTGTTTGGCTACCAATAACGCTATGATACTTGTTAATTAATGAACTATATCACTGAGCAGTTGGAATAATAGCTTCTGTTAGTGTCTACCGTCCAGTAGTTTTAAAAACTTAGTAGTTAAAGGCATATAAAAAAAAAACCTAACAACCTATAACTGCGTATTTGCAGAGTAAAATACTAATTGCATATCAAAGTGAGCAACTGTGATATGCAATTAACATTTCTGTTGCGCAGAGCAGTATTTTTTTAATGCGATTATAGTACATTATTTATCTAAGGTGGTTAAACAAAGAACGTCTCAGATCGCAGGTATTTAACGCTCGAGTCGAAGGCAAGGGCGATAAATATGCGATCTGAGGCTTTCTTTATTACCGCCCGTGGTAAGGATAAAATTTTATGTCATTCCCTGGCCATAAAGTGGGATTTTCCACGCGCGAAGCATGCAATAATTGCCATTTTATGGCCAGATATGACATACAGTATATTTCTTTATAAACGCACACACAAAATCTATGGTGTTGGGTATATAGTGCGTGTTATGCACGAAGATGCGCCCCTCCACAACCGATTCCGTACAATTGCGCGTAGATTAGTATGGGATTTCACTGTGGAGAGGCGCGTCGTCGTGGATGGCACGCACTATAGAGTCCTAGCGTTTTTAATGGAAATAAGTGTACAAAAAGCCCCTCAGTAAAATAAACATGTATTCAATATGTATATTGATTGTATTTTTCATGAAACAAATGATTGAACATGGTGAGATGGATTTTACTAAAAGGGCCAATTTGTTTATATAAGCAGTTGAGATTTGTGTAAATACGTTTATGTATACCTAAATAAAGCATTATTCGGTATGTATAATCATGTTTACACAATTATCATTAAATAATAAATAAAATAAAAATTATTGCATAGATATTTATTAACAAAATAATTAACGATAAAGTACAAATTGAATTACATAGATATTAATAAATCTTGGATAAAAGATGGTGAGGCTGGCTGCGTTCACAGGTTACTGAAGTGCAGACTGCGACTGTCGATCCGTTCGATGTGTAAGTATTCTGAAAAGAAAAATAAAATTGGTTATTCATTGAATTCACACAACACACTTATATGATTATTCCGATAAGATTCAATATGAAATTTATTTAATGTTGGTAGAATTCTCCATGTGGTTTCGACGTCTTTACTTATACCGACTCTCTCCTTAGCGATAAGACCGCCTGCTGTTTGCCTCTGCTTACTGTGATTTTGTATTGTACTGTATCCTTTAATTGAGGTGTGCAATAAAGAGTATTTGTATATCCTTTCAGTCGTAGTGTTGAGGTAATAAAAAAGACAAGTATTTAAAGGCACATCAAAAAAAAAACCTAACAACCTAAAACTCTCTGTGTGCTCGATTTTACTGTGTCAATCATTTTCTTTTTATGTAGGTATGGTACACAAACCATGTTACAAGATATCAATAGATACAACGAATCTCCAAATCATAAAGGATCAATGATGCGCCTTTACTTTTAAAATCCAAAGTATATTGCTAAATCGCTTGTTTAATAAAAATAGTATGTACACGCCTGCGATATCTCTGGCAAAGTAAGCGTTTAAAATTGTTCAGTTGTATAATAATGTTATTGATATATAATATTAATAATGGAGTTTACCTACTTGCAACATGTGTTGTAGGAGGTAAATAGGTGAATTCATTGATGCTTGTAGAAGTTGATCTTGCCTGGTGTGCGATGTCGGCCGACGTAACCATAGTTGACAGTGCGGACGTTTCTGTAAAAATATAGTATACAATTATTATTTATATTATATAGTTTTCTTATCTCGCGAGTACGGGTTGTCCATTGCTGTAATTGTGACGCATACAAACACAGAGAACGTTGACTCACAGACATTGCGCATGTGTGTGCTCAACACACAACCATCGCTCGCTCGTCTGATGAAAGTACTCTAATAGAGTTGGAATATATATAACAGAGTAGAAACGTTTTATATGGTGGGGCTATGGACATGGGGATCTTCAAGAAAGGACTGTATTCATTGTTAATAGATTCGGCAACGCGCATGTGACGCCCTTGAGGTTGCAAGCGTCCATAGGCTGCGGTGACCGCTTACTATCAGGCGAGCCGCACGTTTGTTTGTCACCTACGTGGTATAAAAAAAAAATATAATTACCTATTTAATAATATTTCCGAGCGCGCCCGTTGCAGCGGCTGGGCGCATTCTTTTCGTAGACTGCGAAGAAAGAAGCAGCAACTCTGCTATGCTATTGTGCGATGCCAATATATGGTTCTGTAAATGAAAATATTAAAAATCAAATCACACTTTGCTATGCGTGTTGCGTTGCGTATTCGCGCCTCCCTTTCTTTTGTGATATTAAAGAATGATATGCAACACGAATATTTGCATAAATACGGCGACGTGTGGTAGCGGCATATCATAGTACAGTAGTGCATGTCATCTACGACGATATGCACATTTCCACGGCGAATCTCATACAAATATATGCACAATTGTACAGATTGAGCTGTGGAGGGACGCGCCTTCGCGCGTGAATGACACGCTATATACAAACATTTTATTTACTTAATGATGTATCCGAGCATATATAGCGTGTTCTGGGGGCTTGCCACGTTCTTATTGTTCTATAACTACTACACTAATGTGATGGCGGTGCGATGTGCAAATGGGACAACTTTTGAAAGATCTCACGGTTCAAAATAATTGCCATACGAAACATAAAACAAATAACCGCCATGGAAATGTATATAGCATCTCGCACGCACATCGCACTGTCCGGTGAAAACAGCATTAGTTCGACAATAGCCTGAGCATTATAAAATAAAAGTACGTTTTATGTTGTTTTTTAGCTCTCGAAGCAGAGCATATGCTGCGTTGAGAGTGTGTCAATTAGGTATAACGAATCTTCAAGTCAATAAAGGTTTGATTCCCCAGCAACTGCAGGTTCTGCCGTACTCCAAATTTCACCGTATAATGGTATTCATAAAAAGCTCAATTTTAAATGAACGGAGAAGTGTCGTAACAATACGACGACACTTACATCCCTCACCCTAAATTGGAACTTTTACTTTTATGATTCATTAGAGTCTTCAAGTTTACAATGTCTATTTTTCGTGTATTACCCGTGGTACCACGGCTTTTGTACCACGGGGGACCACGGGTATTTTTTTTCCCCCGTAGACCCACTGCCCACCAAAATGGGACCACGGGTAATTGAAAAGAACTGTGTTTTACCCGTTGACCACCGCTGTCATATTTTGCAGATTAGAAGATTATGGGTTAAAAAAAAGTTCGTTTCTGGCGCTTCGCCGGCCGCTGCCGCGGCACGCTCGCTTCGCTCGCTCGGCTCGCGCGCTAGGGTCGCAGTACTACTAACACTCCTCCTCGCTTCGCTCGTCGTCGTACCTACACCGACCTGCCTTAGGGTGACCCTCTAAGACAATTTCTTTGCGTTAGAGTCCTTATTTCTTTAAAACGTCCTTGATCACGAACTCCGTACTCTATATTGACATGTCTATTGCAGTGGAACTACGGGGATTTTTTTTCTCAGAGGAATGACCCGTGGGCCCACGGAGTTTCGTATTCAAAAAGATAACTTAAAACTGGAGCGGAGGGGTCTACGGGGAAAAAAAATCACCCGTGGTCCCTCGTGGTACAAAAGCCGTGGTACCACGGTTAATAGGTACACTCTATTTTTTTTTTTGTTAGCTTTGATTTGATACTTACAATTAGTGATGTTTGTAGTAGGTGATGTTTGTAGTAGGTGATGTTTGTAGTGGTTGATTCTGTTTCGGTGTGCAACGTCATTGAGGCAGGCGTCAGGCATTTCTGTGAAAATAAAGTTATAATACATTCAAAATGTTTCTATGTTTATTTTATTCACATTTAGATTCCTAATTAATTTTATTATTGCCATGTCAATTACCAAAGCTGTCACTTAAACGCTATGTGACTCTGACATGTTAAACGCTAAATTGGACCCTAAATATAGGTAT
Organism: Cenopis cana; assembly: GCA_951800055.1. NCBI lineage: Eukaryota > Metazoa > Arthropoda > Insecta > Lepidoptera > Tortricidae > Cenopis > Cenopis cana. The sequence goes on along the minus strand of OX637492.1, from coordinate 6,945,925 downwards.
AGTGCGCGCCATCCACGAAGGGGGGCGCGCTCCTTCGTCTACAGCCCGCGCCGTAATACAATTGCGCACAGATTAGTATGAGATTCACTGACGAGGGGCGCGTCAACGTGGATGGCGTGCACTATACATATAGGTGGATACTGCATTGTTGGCGTCGAAAAGGTTAATAAAAAGTGATTGGAATACGTTGTAAAATGTTTTTTTACATACCTTTTATTTTTAATTCCGGACTCTCACATGTACAAAAATATGCAGCAACAGGGATAATGGCGTAATGTTCTCGGAGACCGGATAGCGCGATGTTGCTTGTGTCATTCTGCAATAAATACATGATAAAAATATAATATGCATATATCTCAAACTGTCAATATGTACAACGAATGATATATGAATCTCCAAGTCAATAAAGGGTTCACAACGCACCCATCTCTTTTAGAATCTCAAGTTTACAGTGCGTCTACTGCTAAAAGTGCATATAGTGCTTTAAAAGTACATGATTACTGGCGTAGAGTCAGCATTATAAATATGTTTTTATAATCTGATTTCTTTCTAATAGATAAGGCCGAAAAGCGTATATAATTTGTTTGTTGTATGTCTTTAACATTGTTTTAATAGTAAACTAAGTATTCATTCGCTTTAATAAAATACTTTACAAATTACATTTTATTTTCTAATTAGCAGTAGTATCGTTAACGATACAATGAGTAAATTGTATAAAAATGAGTCTCACGAACAGTTTCTCAAACCTACATATACAATAATATACTAATTTAAGTTTACGTACCTACTTGTGAGATGTGTTATATGAGGTACTGTAACATGATTTCATTGATGCTTGTAGAGGTCGATTTCGTCTGGTGTGCGATGTCAATCGACGTGGCTATAGTTGACAACACGCGGGTATTTCTGTAAAAACAAAGTAAATTATTATTAATTATTTTTAATCACAGTTATTTGTAATCACATTACATTACAATGAGAGAAATATATAATAGATTAGAAATATTTTATTATACTTATCTTTTGTATGATAAAAAGCCAGCAGTATCGCCATCAATCTATCAGACATATCATCTAAAACTAAAACATCATTAGAGATGAAAGATCGGCTGATTGTTTCAGTTCTACATATTTCCAATTCGGCATGAAAACATGTAGGTAACAGGCGGCAACCACGGGAAGGTAAATCAATCAGTCTTGCTTGAGGGATCATTGCAACTGTGAGCTACTCCTCAAAGCCATTCGCCAAATTAACTACCAGAATGTCATAACATTGTAGTAGTTAAAATAGATGCAAACCCAATGCAATTCGCAACCGGTTGCAAATGTGTATTGCTTTGGACTCGCCTCCGCCCAAAGTGGGGAGACCTCTTCTCCCCGGGGGTATGAGATGAGTGGTGGGTGAGTATATGGATGAAAACAGCAATTTAAAAAAAAAGAAGCGGTGTGTATAATGACTGAGATAAGAAAAGCATTGCGCGAGTATACGTACAATTACGTTGCTAATTTCTACGTGAGAAGAATACGCCACCTCAATTTATGGATCTATACAGTCAAAAACATATCCTTAAATCGAACCATTACAATTACCATGTAGCTAAACAGACCGCATGACAATGTGGTCTGAGATGCATTTACAGTTTGAAAACAACCAACATTGGCAGAGAACAGTCAAATGCTATAATGAATTGATATATTTTAGACAACGGTTATCATCCTAACAAATAATACAGCACTGCCGTATTATTTCCTAAGATGATAAGTGATCCGTTTAATAGAGGAGCGACATACAGGACAAGGATAGAATACACATGGGGCCGTCGGCAGAAGAACGAAATGGTGGTATTGAATGTAAGTGCAATCGACGTATTGCGGGAGAGTGATTCCAGAGGAGAGATTCGTAAGGGCGAGTGGTTACACACACTGTGCAACACACGGGTCGACCGAGGGGGGCGAGTTGACAGACTTTGCCGCTGCATCGCCCTTATGCGAGCCTAAGACATTGATTACGTATATGTAGACGGCACGATGGGCGTCGCATACTGCCAGCCGACAATGGAAAACCATAGTCGACTGGAAGTGCGCGGCGCCCACCGTGTCGTTAATACATAACATAAACAATGCCTATGTAAAATAGAGGTTCCAGTGTACAGCGAATAAACGGTGAGTGTGTCTCTGTTGGCGATCGATTTCACTGACATTACCAAAAACAATGAATGCGTAGAAGATTGAGAATTAACTGAAAAATATATACATAAACATAATAATAATAATAATATAGGTATGTTCATCATATAGGTACGGTAGGTGACATTATAAGTATACAGAATTACACTATGTAAAAATTACTGTAGTTAGATTGAAAAAGAAACAATGTAGCCAAATAACCGAATAAAATATGCCTCGGTAATTCTGTTTAACAAACCTTATTATCATAGGTAATAAAAATAAACTTTCATGCTAATCATTTCGTCATTGTCAACGATAGTAATATGTTTTTTTATAAAAAGGATAGTTTTATTATTGACAAGAGTGTGTTGAAGCGGGACATTTGCAATGACACTTCCTCGCCTGAAGGTATTTGTGACTAAGTAAGTACATATTGTCTGTGATTGCGGCCAATATTTAAGTAAAAAAAATATATTTGAGAACGTAATAATGGGCACAAACAAATGAAATAAAGTTAATATAAATTCTGTGTGTGCGTGTGTGTGTTTTTAAATACTTTCCTATCTGTAACTAAGCGATTTAACAGACGACTTTTTAAGATTATTTCCATGAGGTGCGGCGACGCACTTACCCGATAATTTGTCAAATAAATGTGCCACATGGAATCATTTCACACAGTGCAATCCACCTTACATACCAGGATTACAAGTCGCGATGCAAATATTAATAATCAGTAAATACGTATTTAGCAGTCAGCTATATATTTAGTCACCGATTAATTGAATATATGCCATGTAAGACCGGTCTATAAAGCCAACAACTTGCATAATCAGTATGTGACAAATAATAATATTTCATAAATTTAAATGATGATATTGGGGATCTACATGTATTTTCAAAAAGAGGATTGAAAGAGGATTCTAATTTTCCATTTTCAAATGAAATGATACGCTGATGGAGTTGGGTGGTAAGTGTTACTGTTAAGTTGGGTCGGTATAACAACAGTGAAAGTCGATGAGGGTTGGTTATATTTGTGTCTCGCGATGCAATAAGGAGGCAGGGGATGGTTCGTCGCATCGTTGTGGCATTGGAGCGAGAACGTTCCTAAGGGAAAATGTTCTGTTAGATTAGGTTAGAGAAGGTAAATTTAATTGTTTATATAGAATGTCACCTACATTGCCTTTTTGATAGGACTCGGCCCATGAATTGCGATTAGTGGGCGCTCATGGGAGCGAAAAAAACGACTGCACAGCGCCAGGCCCGGGCCCTGCCCGTGCCGACCATGATTTGGCCATGGGGGGGGCAGAGGTAGAGCACAGGGCGTAAAAACGTCGAGTGGTCGGTCGCCCCCATTGAATAGATGGCAAATGAAAAAAAAGTCGGCTGGCCTGGCGCATTCCCTAATAATATGAGCCCCCGGGCACTGGCCGCAGCAGGGCTCAATTTGGCAATAATGGGCCGAGTGCCCATGGTAGAGGCAGCAGCGGCATTGCTGAATGCGGTGGCTCCTTATATTTCATGTTGAAAATGTTGTCCCCTTCAAACAATCGCTGCAACATCACAATGACCGCGTTGAACGGAACCCTGCCTCTGGTTCTGACAATGAACCTCCAGGGTTGGGTACACCCTATTTCTAAATATCTTTGATGCTGTCATCATGCCTCATCGATTTCTCCTGGGATACCTCTGTCTGTTTTTGTTTCATTATGTTGTTTTCAGGGGAGGCGTTATTACCTAAGATATACCTACTTGACACTACAAAAAAAGTGTAGTATAATTTTAATATTATTATTAATATATTTTGCCACATACTGATTAAGGATCGTTTCGTGATGGCATACAAGGGTTTCTTATGATATGCAGTTGGACATTATATATTGTTAGTCATATGTTAACTAAGCAAGCGGTCTATTACAATCGAATCGACGCGTCGCGCTACAAACTAACCGATTATCGGACTAATTTGTCACGTGATTCGATCGCAAGTGGCGGCTTGCTCAATTAATATATCACTATTTAAATGTATATTGTTAATTGAATGATTCCAAACAAAAATTCCTTTGGCGAAGCAAAGGCTGTAGAAGATTTAATTAATGTACCTATCTTACATATTTTTTGTCTGGAATAAGTTCGATACAAGTGATCAAAATGTTAAAAATTGTTTAATCGATATGTTAGGTATTTTCACAATTGTTTTTATGTTATAGACAATTTTGCAAAATGTGTACGTACATACACACACACACACACACACACACACATATAGCCACGTAGTCTAATAAATGTCTCATAAAGGTTAAGAAATTGTAAATTGTTGCTATCACAAGAACCGTTTTGTTCAGTTTATAAATGGTTTATAACAATTATATGGGTATTTAAAACAAAAGTGCCTCTGACAAAACAGAGGTTGCAGAGAAGCTGATATACTCCTTCTTACATTATTTTTTGTTTACAACTTGTCTGTGGGACTGACTCGCGAGTCGCGATGCAAATCAGTGATTTGCCACGCGATGCAATCACCAAAGACGGCTTAATCAATCATTATGTTTGCTATTTTTAGGTATATGTGCAATATAATTGCGTAAGTACAGTTTGCAACGTGATTCAATTTGAGGGAACTTCGTACACATTCAATATTCCAAACAAAGGTGCCTTTGACGAAACAAAAGCTGCAGAGGAGTTAATATACTCCATCTTACATTAATTTTTGTTTGGAATACTCGAACGCGGTATTAAACATTAATTACATAATGGTGATTAAGTGAGCGGCCTGTTGCGATCGAATCGCGAGTCGCGATGCAAACGGTCCGAAAATCGGTCGTTAGCCACGCGATGCTATCCCAAGAGGCACCTCACTTGTGTCAATTATAGAAGCCTAAGTCTTGTAGGTAAATGTCTCATAAGGGTTAAGTAATTGTAAGTAAGCAAATTCATAATTTGCCACGTGATGCAGTCACAAGAAGCGTTTTGTTCAGTTTATAACAATTATATGGGTATTTAAAACAAAAGTGCCTCTGACAAAACAGAGGTTGCAGAGAAGCTGATATACTCCTTTTTACATTATTTTTTGTTTACAACTTGTCTGTGGGACTGACTCGCGAGTCGCGATGCAAATCAGTAATTTGCCACGCGATGCAATCACCAAAGACGGCTTAATCAATTATTATGTTTGCTATTTTTTAGGTATATGTGCAATATAATTGCGTAAGCGCAGTTTGCAACGCGATTCAATTTCAGGGAACTTCGTACTCATTCAATATTCCAAACAAAGGTGCTTTTGGCGAAACAAAAGCTGCAGAGGAGTTAATATACTCCATCTTACATTAATTTTTATTTGGAATACTCGAACGCGGTATTAAACATTAATCACATAATGGTGATATCTTTATTTAGATCTTTGTAGAGCTATAGTCTGCCTAGTTCACGGGAACATACCGAGCAAGGCTCGGTCTCCCAGGTATGGTGATTAAGTGAGCGGCCTGTTGCGATCGAATCGCGAGTCGCGATGCAAACGGTCCGAAAATCGGTCGTTAGCCACGCGATGCGATCCCAAGAGGCACCTCACTTGTGTGACTAATCAATATGAAATTTAAAAATTAGTTAATTGTTTACGTGTATGTAAATAATTTCAATTTTAAATAGCCGCAAATCACAAAGACAACTTGTAGTTTTTCAATTAGGTAGGTAACAAAAATGCTAAAATAATAAGTTTAGACAAAAGAGGTTTGAATGATTTCATGATGGCATTAAAATTAATCAAGTATTAAATTGTTGTGTGTCACCTTAAAACGGATACGATGGGAGGTGAAATGTAAAAAAAAAATATATATATATTAAAGTAATAATATAAGTATAAGGCCAGTTTTATTGAGATGAATAATTGTAAATATACATGTACAACAAAAACAGAATAATATAATATATAAGTAAATAAATATATATATACATAATAAATATAAGGGATTGAGGTAAGTTCGGCCAAAATTAACAATTCCGGCCGAACTTACCTCAATCCGTTAATTCTCAATCCGCTACGCATCCATTGTTGATGGCATTGTCAGTGGAAAGGATCGTCAACAGAGACACACTCACCGCATGGTCCGCTGTACACTGGAACCTCTAGATTGCAGCTCGCATAAGAACTAAGCAGCGGAAAAGTCGGCCCGCTCGCACCGCCCGGTCGACCTGTGCGTTGAACAGCATGTTAACAATCACCCTTACGAAACTCCCGTCCAAAACCACTCGCCGCAATACGTCGATTGCAGTCACATTCAGTACTGCCATTGAATCCTTCTACCGATTACCACCACGCGCATCGATCCTTGGACAGCAATCGTCCCCTATCAAACGGTTGGCCGTCTATATATCAATCCATATAGCGACCGCCCTCGTCCACTGTTAAGCGATTATCAAACCGATGTAGCATCTCAGGCCTCAGAGTCACACTTTACGGTTTAACTTCAAAATAAATGTAAAGGTAAATTTAAAGATACACTACGGCCTGTAAGGGTCCATAGAGAAAGAATGTGAATTATTCTCACACAAAAATTAACAACTAATAACTGTAACGACTCCTAGCAATGTTGTTTTCTCATCTCATTCATTAGTGTTGTAATGAATGTATGAGATAAAATAAAAAAAAAGCGCAGTTGCCATGTCAGCATGATTGCATAGTAAGAAATGATAAAAATACCTAATTACCTTTCGAATAGAGGTGAACAATCTACAATGTTTAAGAGAAAGTTCTAATTACTTACTTACTTACTTACTTACTTAGAGGAAGCTTTATAAAAGTTGCGGGTATACTACGTTATTTGCCATACATCTGTTATTAATGACCCTATCAGCTAGTGTTAAAATTTTGATGTCTTCTCTATTTTGTACGCGGCCTAGAGCAACATAAAGTTGCCCGTGACTGAAACAATCGGAACGCAAATCGACGCCTACCCGGTTGATGGTCTGGCCCTGACTCTTGTGAATAGACATCGCGTAACACACCTGTAACGGAAACTGTTTTCTCAACATCTGAATGGGACTATTTCTCTCTAATTCGACTTTAAATGATATACGCGGGATCAAAAAGTGTTCATCAAAATTATTACGTTTTCTAACTGTGATAAGGTGAGGTGTGGCCGCGACGACAATCACTTTGGTTCCGTTCACTAAGCCATCCGCAATACTGAGATTGCGGGTGACCATGCAAACGCAATCGATCTTTAACACTAAATCGTGTTCCGGGACGCCCTTGGGTTGAAATTTATTTAGGACGTCGGGTCCTAAAAAAAGTTCGTCGGCATCATCACTAACGCATCTGTCAACGGAGAAGAAGTGCATCGGTTCGGTCGGCAAGAGTGATAGTATCGAATCGTTAATCTCTTTGACGGCCGCGTTGTGAGTCGAGAGTATAGCCCTTCCGGCGCATATATCTGACTCGGGCAGGACGGCAAAGGGAAAAACAAAGTCGATCAGATCGCTCAGTTCCGTTACGTGGGAGATATCGGAGAGGTCGATTAAATTTTGAAGATTTCTACCTACTTTGAGGCGAACGGCCGGCAAAAGGTTGGAACCTACGTTCAGCAAGAAAGTGGAGAATTCGGGATCGGTTTGACGTTGGGAAGTCGTCAGTGCAAAAATCCGAAGTTTTTGCCAGACCGGCGACGACTTAACCGAACAGTTGATTATGTCCGAGTCGGTCAGTGCGTTCGTCACCACGGGGGGAATCTGACGAAAGTCGCCAGCGAATATGATAACTTTACCGCCAAATATCAAGTTGGTTTGCATCAAATCTCTAAGGGATCTATCGAGCATGTGGATAAGATATTTGTGTGCCATAGGGGCCTCGTCATAGATGATGACGTCGGAATTACGGATTAAATCTGCCCGTTGAGATCCGTTAGTCATGTTCCAATACCCAAGGTCGTCCGGAAGACTGAGTGGAAATTTAAACATACTATGTGCCGTCATACCGTTCGCATAGTTCTGTGCAGCTATTCCCGAGCTAGCCGTACACAACACGACACCGTTCAAATCGCCGCGCACGTGCGATGTAATTAAATTTAATAACAACGTTTTCCCCGTACCCGCCGGACCATCAACAAATATCGCCGTGTCGTGATTTTCGCGAAACTCTTTATTCGTCAATAGCTCGTGCACGTAATCGTACACGGCCCGTTGATCAACTGAGAGTTTGGGCAACCAAACACCTACGTATTGATTAAGTAGCTCCCTATCGTATTCGACGCGCTCGCGGCCTAGTTCCGTGGTATCGTCCTGTACCTCGGGTAATCCCTGCTCCACCAGGTTGCTACCGTGCCTGAGGAGTAACCTATTGATGACCATGAGACTTTTCTCATATGCCCTATCTATTTGACTCGTCGTAACCGTTCGGATGAAATCCTCGCTCAGTTGATCTTTAAACGTTTCCCACAGAGGCGAGACTGGGACGCCGTTGACCGCTAACATGACTAAAAAGTGGCGTAAACGCGTCGCGGTCATAAAAGTGCAAGCTTCCTCCATTGCTCTGCGATACTCGGACTCGTCATCAGCAATTCCGACTGCTCTCGCCGCATCTTGGAATGTGGTGCAACCGTCACCACCCAGCCTGATGAGGTCCTCAAAACTACGACAAGGGAACGCGGACAAGAGTATTCGCAGATAAAATTGTTCACCTCTATTTGGGGCGACCCAGAACAGACGCGTTACCGTTTCACCCCTTTGTCTACGCGTGGCGAATTTACCATTTGACAATTCGTGAATTTTCACGTTCATGTTAGGTTTTGTTGTATGAACAATGTATTGTTCGTAAAAGTCCAAATATGTGAGACGGTCAAATTCGGCGCCCTGCGGTCTCGCGAAATACGAGAGCAAATCGCTACTTGACCCTTCTATAGCTTGCGATACTTTGCCTGCCTGAAAAGCGACATTCTGTTTAGATGGCAAATGTACCGATAACATGGTGACGGACGGTTCGAGAGCTGTTAAATCGTAATTGAATATCCTCCACGCCGCGTCGCACGACCCGATATATCTTTTGGTTACATAAATCTCTATTTCGTTATTACGGATCTCTTCGGGAATTAACGCTACACGCGCAGCGTCCGTGCCTTTTGTTATATATTTAAAAAGATACTTTATAACGGACCGAGCCGATGTCACCTCCAAATTCATATGACAATCATACTTTAGGAGCATGGCGGCGTTGTAAGGTACAACCCACGTATCGTTGACTGTCACGTCTCTACCGCGATATTTAATAGTCGCTTCGTTACTACTGTCGCGGCGCAAGTGAATGAAGCCTTTGTCGTCACAGAACGTGGTGTTAGTTTCCCGCTTGGGAAAATAACGACTGCATTTCTGGGATTCGGAATCCCAGCACTGCAAGTCTGTTCGGTGGTTGATTCCGCAAGGCCCGTGAATCATGTGAGTCAGGACCGTTTTTCGGAGTCTACCGTTTGCTTCTGTCGGACTGGGGATGTCAGCTCTTACAAAACGATCAATGTCGATGTTTTGCACGGGACCGTTCTCCACTCTAAAGCAGATGTGGGCGTGAGGAAGACCTCTCTTTTGAAACTCTATTACGTGCATCATGTACATGCGTTCGCCAAACCACTTGCCAGACCGGAGATCTGTCAAGAGCTGGAGAAGTTTTAATTTGAAAACTCGCGAGCACAAGACTGGAGAAGGGTTTTGTCCCGGCGGTGTTGACTCCTTTATTTCAGGCCATTTCGGATTACACGTCATTGTGAGGAAAAAGGACGGCTGGCCCAGCCTATTCATCAAGGCAATGGCGTCCAGGTATTTACGTTTCATGTAACGCTCGGAACCCGTAAAACTACTCGGAAGGTATACGCGACCGGGAACAACGCCGCCCTCTCCCTGTATGGTTTCGTCGTTACGAATGTTATGAGGCACATCGGCATTATTATTATTAGCTAATAGTTCGTCTAGCGGGGCTATTCTTAGTCCTCCACTACTATCTCGGTTTCTACCGGTTTGCATGTTATGAATGAAACGTAACCTTTCCTCTAATATTCTACTGTACATATCTACTATCCATTCTTCGGACAAACGACCAAAATGTGAAAAACGCGACTCTGAAAGCAAAAGGCAACGAACGTATTTGTTTAGCGTTAATTTCTTATTTGTATTACTTTTCTCTGTCATAGCGGGATGCCAGCCCGGATTACCGTGGGGATACAACAAAGGATATTGAAAACTTTCATACAACGGATGCTGGATGTCGACTGTGTGTGGTTTTTTTCCTCCGACTCTCCAGATGGCAATGCAACGCGGAATAAAACGTTCTTGTTCAGTACTAATAATTGCTGCTACTTCGTTACCAACGGGACGATCTCCAAGAATGTTACCGTGACGCGCTCGCGACGTGGATTCAAACACTAAGTGGGCGTGCTCTGATGTCTCCTGACTTAAACGTTTAAAACAGTCTATGTAGGGATTGACTTCGTGCATGAAGTGTGAAATTGATCGGATCACCTCCATATCGAGGTTTCTACCTAGAGCGATCCTCTCGCGCTCGTCATCGTCTTGAATGTAAAGACCGATCGGATTGGTTGAGTCAGTGTAACTCAAATCGAAAACTCTATGATAAACGCGGCCCTGCACTTTGACAAAGGAAATGCCCGTTTCGGGATATTGGAAACCGTGAGAAGTTCCCAAGGCGCTAAAAGCAAATAAATTATTATAAGCTCTCGAATATCTAAGAAAAGATGGGTGGGAGTAAAAGTCCTCGGTAAGAGGAGGAAACGTTTGTACGTTGAAGGCATCGATACCACAACACCACTTTTTACGTGACGACTCTTCGTCGTAGAGGGGCGCATGGCAATAACGACATTTGTAAATGTCGGAACTCAATAAGGAGCATTTTTTCAAACTAAAAGTTTGAATAGGATTCAAGTCATCTCCGCTGCGTTCACCTATAAGAGTAGAAGAAGCGCGTAAGTTAACGGGGACATTACGATTTGATTTATCATAGCGCTGCACGGCAGCCCTGTGAACATCCGGGTTCTTTTGTGAGTAACGGTTTACTGCGGCTCTATGAATATTGGGATTTTCTTGATTGTACCGGGTTACTGCGGCGATTCTTGACGCCCGGGTTTGCTGATAAGTGGATTTTGCGGTTTCCCTAATCGTTTCTGCATTATTTTTCGCGTATTTTAAAGCAGCGGTAAGGTGAGCTTGTGTGACGCTACCCGTTCTACCCCTTTTCTGTTTCTTGGGTCGCCCCCGCGGTTTTCGCCCCTCAATTTCGGTTTTCACCGCTGGAGTTTCAGGCAAACGATCCAAAGTCACCGTTGGTTTTAAATACGATAGCTTTAAATCGGGTGCATATTGCGCGATCTGGTTGGCTGACAATTCCGATATAGGCAATCTCTCTAAAACGACCTCTGGTTGGCGAGATGATAATTTGGGATCAAAATCGCAAATTTGTTCGGTGTACGGAGCGAGTTCAGAAATGGGTATTCTCTCTAATACTACTACCGGTTTGCAAGACGTCAATTTCAAATCCTCAACTGCTGGAACAGGTGAGTCAACCGGTAATCTGTCTAAAACTACAACTGCAGTACGAGATGGCAACTGAGCGCGGGAAGAGATTAAGCTAATTCTATTAATCTCGTACTGGTAGTTCCCATAATTTAATATGGTGAACAACAGCTTCGCGAGTATTTTGATGCTCGGGCATCGAAACAATCGGGCTGCATACAGTGCACGTCTGCCGGGGTTGTGTGTGTTGAATTCATCAACAGCGTGACTGTTAAAATAATAAAAGGCATTATCATGCCGCCAAAAAGATACTGTATTGCTAAAACCCGTAAAAATGTAACTATCACGTACATCGGAATGGTCAGCATTAAAAACGATGTTCCCTAAAGTTGTCTCCAATTCACTTAGTTGCGCGGTATAATTTTGCGATGACGTTGGATACAAGCCATTGTTTAGCCAGCTAGTGGTTATTGATGCCAAATGGTTCCCTACACGTATGTCGGAAGGTAATTCTTCTACGAATAAAAAATTCTCGACGTTAGGATCGTTCCAAGTCGCCACGGGACGCTTTTGTACATAGAGGCTATGTCCGTTATTTAAAATGCAATCAATGTCCGCGGTAGTGAAAGGCTCCCGGTTATTAATGGCAGAATATGTAGTTGCACATGCTGACATGGCAACACATTGCGCATTAATACCTCCAAAGAGCTGTTTATCGCCTTGGTGCGTAGATCCTAACAGAATAATTGATTAGTAACTAATTAGTATTATTAAAAAAGGCAAAGTCATGGTTAATATAATGAAATGAAAATAATTCAAGTTTAAGATGTTTTAAATCATACAATAAAATTTTTAATAAATGTGAGATGTTAAATAGTAGACAAATTTAGTTTAATGAATATAGTTTATTTTATTATATTTAATTATACTAACTAACGATATTTATTATAAATTAGACATAAGGTGTTAAATAATAAAATATTTGTTTTCCAATTTTAGCTGTTGATCCAGTTCTAAACTAAACGTGTTCGCGTATTATCAAAAAAGCATTGCATTGTAAATTATTATTTACTATAAGTATGAAACTTGACTATAAAGATTCGTTTAAACGTGCAATATTACTTCAAAAACAAAAATTAATGAATTAGTTTAAAGCAATCATCTTTTGCATAATTTTAATATCGCGTAGTATTTTCGCATTAAAAGTATAAGTTCGTACACTATAAGGCCAAATTCTGTCAATCGAACGCAAACAAAAAACGACTTAAGATCTATAACTGTAAGGTAGATTTTTGCTTGCGTTCATTTGACAGCATTTGGCTTTACAATTTTGAACGTACTATATTATAAAAAATGTTCACTATTTACATGTACAATGGAATTAATTCAACTTGAGGAGTAGTTTAGTCAATAGTTAGTCATCGTAATCAATGAATTCAATACATATAAAGATTATTAATTTACCTATAAAAAAAATTTTTACGCATAAGAATAATGTGTCAATCAAAATCACATCACAGACTTAATGCTTCGTGGTATTCTCGATCAGTCAAACTTTCAAAACGAATTGATTGTATATTGTTATGATAGGCAATATAGGGTTCTTCAAATAACGTCAAGAAAGTCGGCAACGCGCGTGTAATGCCCCTGGGTTTGCAAGTGTTCATAGGCTGCAGTGACCGCTTACCATCAGGCGGACCACACGGTTGTTTACTACCGATGTGGCATAAAAAAAAGTGAGACGTCAATTTTGTTAGCTACTATAACGATATGTACTACCGTTGGTACGTATTTAATGTCAGTTTTAGTATGGGATTTTGACATTTAAATCTATCGTACTAACGGTCGAAAACGTTACGTGATTACCGCGCTGGACCACTAAAAGGTTGCCGACCCCTAATTTAAGAGATTAGTTAAAAAAAAAAGCTCAATGATGAACTAAATTATTCCAACAACACCTTAAATATTAGAATCCGTGCAGTAGTTATATTATTATAATAAATTAAAACATAAGTACAATACCTACGTGAACCGTGACCTAGCTAGACCTAGCAAAAAAACGTTAAACACAATTTAGACTATTACATTTAACTTATTTAATGACTATGACGTCTAAAATGGTCTATCGTGTCACAAAATTAACACTACATGTATTAAAGTTGTTAAGTAGGTACGCAAAATTTCATTATTAAAAAATTAGAAATCATTATATTTAACATAATAAAATTAAAAATACTTCAACAGTACGGTAAGTATATGAATGCATTTTCGAAAAAAAATAACAATTTAGATCCATAAATTAAATAAGCGATTTGCAACATAAGCTGAACTGACGCAAACATGCCTACACACGGCGCATTATCATTGCCAACAGTAGCCCGCATAAAACGCATAAGGCTTGGTCACACCGCTTGCGCGACGCAAGCGGGACGCTGCGTTGCACGCCAAAATGTATGAAACCGTCCCGCTCGCGTCGCGCAACCTGTGTGACGTCGCTAACCTGTTAGCATACGTTCCGGCGCGCAGCGGTCGCGACGCACGGACGTCGCGCAACGCAGTGTGACCAAGCCATCCACCACGTGATTGCAACAACATAGACACATACCTATAAATTCCATTCATTCCGGGACCACCGGCATACCGGAGCGCAAACTCTAATAGTATCTATTCCCGTATAAATTTAAACCGCCCGCGTGGTCGTGTCGAAGGTTACACCTAGATTTTCATTAAGTTTATGTTAAAAATAAATTACCTCCTGAAAGATAATATACCTAACCAATCTCACTGGATCGCAAACTCTTATAGTATTCCAGTGCTTAAACCACCCGCGTGGTCGTGTCGAAAATTTCGTTTGGATTTTCCTCAAACTATTCTCCAACCCCGCACTCCTATCGCTTTATTGGCCCCGCCTATAAAAACCACAGTCAAGTAGAAAAAAAAAAACAATAGTTTGTATCAATACCTATATGGGAATTAATGATAACTTGTCAATGTAGTAAAAGTAAAATGGCTTTTTGAAAGATCATTCAACCAATCTCACTGGAGCGCAAACTATAAAAGTATTCCAGTGCATAAACCGCTCGCGTGGTCGTATCGGAGGTTTCGCCTGGATTTTCACCAGGCCATTCTCCAATTACTCACTCCTATCGTATTATTATTGGATTTAACTTAAAGTCACAGTGAAGTTAAAAAAATGAGCATTAATGATAAAATGTCAGTGTACCTAATAAATATAAATAAATGAGTTTCAGAAAGATCAATATGTAGATATTTTCTGTGAAAAACCTCTAAAACCGACTAACGCTTACGTTATGTTTATAAGTGACCAATTTAGACGTCATTTATCATAACCTATGGAATAACATATAAGAACATAATCAACATACAAAGAAAACAATAAGTTAAAAATAACTTACCCACGGCGATGCATTCGAAGCTCTCCTCCTGTTCACCTGTGATAAAAATAAAAATCATTATTTTTTTTGAAAGATACATCAAATAATGGTAGTTGGTAATTACTCAATTTTTGGACGGGACTATATATACCTATGTAGCGCTCGGATTATACTTAACTACCTGCAACGCCAGACGTTACGCCGGACGCCAATTACGTGACGCCGAAGTCCTACATTTCAGAGGACATTTACTGTAAGGGGCAAGATTGAAAAATGCATACCTATTGTGCTGTGCTATTTGTCAGTTTAATCGTGCCTACCTATTCGATGTCATTAAACATCAATTACAAAATGAAGTTGAACGAAAATTGACGACGGCCATTTTGCTCACATTGTTTTAAACTAAAAAAAAAACAAAATGGCAACAAGTTTTAATAAAAAATATAAAAATAATAGCACAAAACTAACCTGGTGACAAAGAGTGGACGGAGGTTTTTGATAGCGTTGATGACCGGCGATCGCGCCGCGTCGTTGAAGAATTCTTCATCATCTGAAAATACACAACAACTTTAGTACCAAATTTAGAACACTTTTACACAAATAAATAAATGGCTAATATAAACAGTTATTAGAAATATAGATAGACGCTCTTTCACGACTCAAGGTCATGCGTATAGCTAAATTTTTTCACAAATAGGTACACGTTAGTTACTCAGGTACTACTAATAAGTAATAATAAACTCTGTGTTAACTTAAAGGACAGTTATTACATACATACAAACCAAATTCATCACATTTGTAACTACTTAATGATATTATATGATTCAAGGCCATAAAAGCGTTACATAGGTCGGATCGGAAATCACAAACTTTTCATGGAAGTAAGTACCTCTAATACACTCCAGTGTAGGCTTCACGACATGCCTATCAAAAAAAACAATGAAATTGGACGCCAAATGCCTACGCGTCGTGACGGCATACCTACCTACCACACCTAAGCGTACAAGCGCACTCGTATTGAGTTTCTTTCGGCTTTGTAGCAAAAAACTTGTGTAAAGTACAAGAACAATCTATATCCTTAACACTAACTTACAATCAAAATGACAAATTGGCCCAGAATGATCCTACATAAATTCATCCGCTCTGCGTGTCCTTGAGAATCCCGCACCGCACAGCGAGTGAAATAGAAATTGATACCTATTATTACTAAGATTATAGACATTAATTATTTTTATTTACCTTGAAGTGTTGACTGAAAAGTAAAATGTATGTAATGTACGTATTTAACACCTTTTATCACACAGTTTATAAAAAACTTGTCTATTCTATTAAGACAATAATAATAATATTTTACTCTTTACTAACGATAAATTTACATTGCTACACTTAATTTCATTAATATATTAATAAATACAACTCACCTGTAACAGAAAATGTTAACACGAAGCAAAAAACAAAGTTAGTTAAAAATCAAAGAGTTAAAATTTCGTGAGTCGTGTGTACGCTTCCAAAGCGGGCACGCAATAGAAATTAGAAACGGTTTGATTTTCAAAAAGTGAAATTTTTGAGTATTGCCAGCGCAGTTCATTATCGATTATTGATTGATTATTTACAATTCGATCTTAATGTTATTACGATTCCATAAATATTTTATCAAACTATTATGTACATTATCATCATATAGTATAAGTAATTAGCAG
Organism: Cenopis cana; assembly: GCA_951800055.1. NCBI lineage: Eukaryota > Metazoa > Arthropoda > Insecta > Lepidoptera > Tortricidae > Cenopis > Cenopis cana. The sequence continues at coordinate 6,929,160 of OX637492.1, read as the reverse complement.
TACAATTAGCAATTATTAATATCGAAAAGTTTTTTATTTTGTCAAAGCGATTAAATGAACGATTAATTGCATGAAAATTATAATACGTAACCGACAGCGGATGGCGTATAATTGTTTTAATTTTTCCATCCATCATGGAATAGTAGAAAGAAACAAAGAAATGATCCATTACCCGCTCGAGAAATGCCAAACACGGCACGGCAATAGTTATGATTTCATGTATCGGATTTGAGATTTCTATCAATTTTATCAATCAATCTTTTATTTAAATGTACCTATATGAATGAAATGCAAAGTCATTATGAAAGAGTATTTTCATTTTCTACTCTAATCTTATAAAATATTGCCATCCGACTATCCCTGAACTAAATGTCCCATATCTATTTGTTTTGAAGACCAATCTACCACATTGATTAAATCGGATGTTTAATATTGAAAACAACACCGTAATTTCAATGAATTTATTGTTAATCTTATAGTTTGAAGATAAAAAAGCTACTTATGTCATACCTGGGCATAAACCGGCAATTACCGCACGCTTCGCGCGCGGGAAATCCCACTTCCTGGCCAGGGGGTGACATAAAATTTTGTACTTAACACGGGCGGTAATAAAGAAAGTCTCAGATCGCATATTTATCGCCCTTGCCTTCGGCTCGAGCGTCAAATACCTGCTATCTGAGACATTCTTTGTTTTACCGCCCTTGTTAAGTAATATACTATTAATTTATCACAAACGTTATAAGATGAGGAAAGACAGTAAGTAATACTTAATTCATTAATTTTCAAGCCGTTTGTAGTGACAATTTGGTGTATATTGTATAAATGAATTAAAAACTTACAAATTACGAAACAAAAGAGAAATATAAAATGAATGAAATTACTTTAGCATGGGATGACGTACATTAGCTAACCACAATGGTTTTCCGACATAATTTGAGACGCTAGTGCTGTTATAGAAGCCTAATAATAATAAGTCTTGTAGGTAAATGTCGTCTTCCTAAGGCATAGAAGGATATAATAGTTGAGGACTGGTCCTGAATGCCATGAAGTTAAAGATACGTAGGTATCCTGCTGGGAACCAAAATTTTAAATTTTTTACTTCATTTAGAAGTTACTGCTTAATACAAAATATAGTAAAAAAATATAAACTTTATTTTACTAAACGGTTAAAACTCACGTATTAATTGTCACTTCGGGCGACATGTTATAACATGTCTCACGAAAGTTTAAATTCAAACATAAAACTCACGAATGGCATTGGTAGGGCCCACTAACACGGCTATTTTCATCATGCGTTACACTCATTTCTTAATAATAATAGATTTAACACAAAGATGAAGTTCACGCCATGTCACCTTTTGATTTGACAGAATAAATCCTACTAATATATTATTATAAATGCGAAAGTTAGGATATTTGTCACTCAATTACACAAAAACGACTGAATGGATTATGAAATAAATAAATCTAAAAATCTAATCTAAATCTAAATCTAATCTATGTCGAAACTTGGTGTAGGTACATACAACGACTTTATAGCCTAGATTAACCATATAGAATACTTTTAATTATCCCTGAAATCATCCCTCAATTGCAAAGTCACGCGGACGAACTTGCGGGCAAAAGCTAGTAAATAACAAATCGATTATTGTATGTCAATATCGATTTATGATTTATTTGATTTCTGGTAACACTCACTAAACATCGGATATCGGTTCGAAATTCGAACTTCGTATCGTGCCGTCCTTTTCACTCTCGAGTTATTCACTATGTAAGTGAAAAGGACGGGGCGATACGAAGTTTAAAGGAATTCAAATAAGACTCTTATTAGATTGTACATAATATACAAGTAATGAAATATATCGCGTGTATGTATTCAAGTGACAAATTAGATTAAAAGTAGCCTTTTTTGTTTTAATTAAAAAATTTAAGCACTCGTGGTGTAAATCAACGTATTCGTTATTAAAATGAGAGGGAAATATATATTCTCAATTTTATTAGAATTCATGAATTTGATCATGTAATATTGAATTTAGTTTAAATAATGAGTAATTATCTTTTAACAAATGAATATAGTTTCATAAAAACGTTATTAAAACGAAAATTCAAACAATGTGTCTTTATACTTTTTCTTAATAAAATAGTATAGAAAACATGTAGTACCAACATCAAGCGGCAAAAATTTATATTCTCTATGCTCTCTGCACAAACGCACGTCTTAAGCTGCCTACACAAAGCCCTGCCTGCAGGGCCCTGCTTGCAGTGCCACTGCCAAATCGTATTGTGTGTAGGCATGCAGGGCCGATTTAATGTTGTATATTAGACTTTTATACATACTTTACCTGTGTAATCTATGTTGAAGTTTATACTGAAAATAAATATATATGTCACTCGCCAAAAAGTCGTTTTAGGTAATGGGCCTACCGCGGCTTGAAAACAATTAACAAAAAATCGGCCCTGCATGCCTACACACAATACGATTTGGCAGTGGCACTGCAAGCAGGGCCCTGCAGGCAGGGCGTTGTGTAGCCGGCTTTATAGACACTTGACAGTAACATTTCTACTGTATCTGTGGTGAAGTTTAAAGTATTGTTTTCAAACAAAAGGTTATATATTTTATAGGATATATTAACATTTTAAATGAAATCCGCATTCATTATGATTATAAAGGACGTACAAAATTACCTACACCCTATCACCCATTTGTTGCATTGACTTGATTGTCTTTAACCAAAGGACAAATGAATGTAAGTAATATTTGATATTCTCATCTTAGAACTTATTATTTTCATTCTAACTGTAAAGTTTTACAATAATATTTTCTTTTATTCTTTTCAGATAACCGTACCTTACAGCTCCCGTTGTCGCCGATATACGAGATCCATAACAAAAGATTGTTTTGTTTGGTTTTTTTCGCCGTCAACCCTCAGATTAAGCCGTCATCAACCAAACCCGGCGAACTGAGAGCCAGGACCATTATTTGTAGTTTTCGCCAAGAGGACCTCAGAATCTAAGACCCTCTAACAACTAACGAAGAGATTTGTTTCATCCATATAGAAAATACCACAAGTGTTTCTAAGAAAACTGCATGAATCCCTTCAGCACTGATACTTGTCTTCTTAGTGTAACAAAAGTATATAACTTTACCATAATACATTTCTGCAAGAAGATAATGATGGTTATATTGCAGATTAGAATGGTTGAACTGCGAACTCACATAAACTAAGTTTCGGTGGATCACATTAATTTAAATGTTAAATATAAAATTTAAAGTTTAACTCTAGAGTGTGACGGTGATCTATTATATGATCTGTTAAAGTGTGTGACTGTGATTAACCTTTTGACTGCCAAAAACATATAAAGTGGTTGTGTATTGTCGTGTCCACCATGCTAACAACCACTTAAAAGGTCGGAGTGAAGATTTACTTTGATCATGAATAAAATCATTTATGAACTGTTTTAATTTGTTTTTATTGGTTTAGACATTACACCAATTGAACAGTGCTTGGCGTAGTGGGAACGACGACACACTACCGCTTTGAAGGTCAAAGGGTTAAAAGTATGATATAGTTTTATTCCACTGTCCACTCGTCAAGTACACTGGGTTGAGGTGGCTATTGGGAGGGCTAAATAAGACTCACCATAGTGAAGTTAAATTTATTAAAATACTCTCGTTTTATTAATAATTGTCAATAACATACATTATAAGTTTCCACTGTAACTAACAATTTATGGATCGTTTAGATCTGAAATAAAGATTTTTTATTTATTTTTATTCACTAAATTATGGATTTATGGTCAAACATCAGACAGTACATTTATCTCATGAGTGCAGCTTAGCCATAGTTGTAATTGTGAAACATACAAACACAATGACAATGTAAACTCATAACTTTCCATATAATATGATTTTCCTCTGTGATAGCTTCAATGCTAAGGCATAATTACTTAGACAATGTGTAAATGTATAACTGAACACATACGAAACAAAGTATTCATTTGGACAGGTAATTGAAGATGTGTCATAAATAATAAGAAATAGGTATAAGTACATATTATGTAATAAAGAAGTTCCTCATTATTCAAATTTTAGCATTAACAATTATAATTAGAATTAAACAATAAGAATTGCACTTAACACAACCTAATGTTGTAGTTTCTTATATACTATTTTCTAACAAACTTTAAATACAGAAAAATATATTGTGTAGTATAAAATATAGATAAGTTAATAATGTAAAATAGGGTCAGAGAATAAAGGCTTTATTATAATAGGTACCTTTTTCTTAAATTTATATACCCACTGTAATGTTTTTTGTAAGAAATATGTAAAGAAAACCTATCATAAAAAGATAAGTAATGTTACTGTTGAATCAAGTATTATATATTTAAAAATAAAATCATAATATATTATAATTTGTTTGTTTTCTGTCTCATTCACTATTTTAATTTTATTCACAAAGTAATTCCGTAACACCATCAACAAAATGTCTTTCTACAACTGACATCTAATTTTCTGATTACGAGATGGTATCGATGATTCATTGGGCCATGTCGAATATTTTTAATTATCTCACGAGCGCCGATCGTTTATGGTTGTATTTATGATACATATGAAAACAATAAAACATAGATAAATAGTGCACGCATAGACAATGTGCATGTATATCTCAATACATTACCTATAGCTCACCCGCGCTCGTAAGAATAAAGTACCATACTTAAGAAGCATAGATAGGATTCCTTGTAGCCCTTGTAGGTATCGAAACTACCGCTCACGTGAAAGCGTTTAGGCCATCGAAACGTTTTGTTTGAAAAAAAAACTGTCTTTAATCCTCAATAACTATATATGTAGAAATAAATATATATGTAGATATTGTATAAGGCAAGCGTCCCGCAATACTCTTTGGATTGGGTACATCGAACATGTCATTGTAAAATAGGGAGAACTAATAGAAAAACCTGAAAACATTACACTCCTTTTTTTGGGTGGTCGTTTTTGGGAGTCTGAGATTAGGGTGAGTGTCGGAGGGGGCTCGCCCGTCGTCGGGCCGCTGGCGGCCCTCTAATTCGCGTGGGCTCACCTTCGGGCCTTCGGCCCTCAGGTTCACTGTTCGAGTGAGCTCGGCCTTTTGCCTCGCTTAGCCCTACTGCTCACCTTCGGGCCTGCGGCCCTCAGGTTCGTGTGTCCGCATGCGCTCGACCTTCGGCCTCGCTTAGCATTGCCGCTCACCTTCGGGCCTGCGGCCCTCAGGTTCGTGTGCCCGCGTGCGCTCGGCCTTCGGCCTCGCTTAACCTTGCCGCTCACCTTCGGGCCTACGGCCTTCAGGTTCGAGTGTCCGCGTGCGCTCGGCCTTCGGCCTCGCTTACCCCTACTGCTCACCTTCGGGCCTGCGGCCCTCAGGTTCGTGTGTCCACGTTAACTCTTGCTCACCTTCGCTCGGCCTTCGGCCTCGCTTAGCATTGCCGCTCACCTTCGGGCCTGCGGCCCTCAGGTTCGTGTGCCCGCGTGCGCTCGGCCTTCGGCCTCGCTTACCCCTACTGCTCACCTTCGGGCCTGCGGCCCTCAGGTTCGTGTGTCCACGTTAACTCTTGCTCACCTTCGCTCGGCCTTCGGCCTCGCTTAGCATTGCCGCTCACCTTCGGGCCTGCGGCCCTCAGGTTCGTGTGCCCGCGTGCGCTCGGCCTTCGGCCTCGCTTACCCCTACTGCTCACCTTCGGGCCTGCGGCCCTCAGGTTCGTGTGTCCACGTTAACTCTTGCTCACCTTCGGGCCTGCGGCCCTCAGGTTCGTATGTCCGCATGCGCTCGGCCTTCGGCCTCGCTTACCCCTACTGCTCACCTTCGGGCCTGCGGCCCTCAGGTTCGTGTGCCCGCGTGCGCTCGGCCTTCGGCCTCGCTTAACCTTGCCGCTCACCTTCGGGCCTACGGCCCTCAGGTTCGAGTGTCCGCGTGCGCTCGGCCTTCGGCCTCGCTTACCCCTACTGCTCACCTTCGGGCCTGCGGCCCTCAGGTTCGTGTGTCCACGTTAACTCTTGCTCACCTTCGCTCGGCCTTCGGCCTCGCTTACCATTGCCGCTCACCTTCGGGCCTGCGGCCCTCAGGTTCGTGTGCCCGCGTGCGCTCGGCCTTCGGCCTCGCTTACCCCTACTGCTCACCTTCGGGCCTGCGGCCCTCAGGTTCGTGTGTCCACGTTAACTCTTGCTCACCTTCGCTCGGCCTTCGGCCTCGCTTAGCATTGCCGCTCACCTTCGGGCCTGCGGCCCTCAGGTTCGAGTGTCCGCGTGCGCTCGGCCTTCGGCCTCGCTTACCCCTACTGCTCACCTTCGGGCCTGCGGCCCTCAGGTTCGTGTGTCCACGTTAACTCTTGCTCACCTTCGGGCCTGCGGCCCTCAGGTTCGTGTGCCCGCGTGCGCTCGGCCTTCGGCCTCGCTTAGCCTTGCTGCTCACCTTCGGGCCTGCGGCTCTCAGGTTCGTCTGTACGCGTGCGCTCGGCCTTCGGCCTCGCTTTACCTTGCCGCTCACCTTCGGGCCTGCGGCCCTCAGGTTCGCTTGTAACAATGACGGGAATAGTAAGTGTCTGGGTGGGCTCGCCCTTCGGGCCGCAAGCGGCCCTCGGGCTCGCGCGGAGAGCGCGCTCTGATGGGACGCTTCGGGCCTTCGGCCCTACGCGGAGCTCGGCCTTCGGCCTCGCGAGGGCTTGCCGCTCACCTTCGGGCCTTCGGCCCTCAGGTTCGCTTGTGACATACACGGGGCTTATGAATACTTGGGCAACCCTTTTCTCCCGTAGCTCGGCCTTCGGCCTCGCAAAATTACTTGGGGGGGGGCGCTTGGACGCTCGGGGTGGGGCTCCGGGCCTTTGGCCCTCCGCCGAGCTCGGCCTTCGGCCTCGCGGCCTGAAGCTCGCCCTTCGGGCTCGCGAAACCTCGTATTTGTATAGGATTTTCGGTAGTTCGGTACTCCCTCAGCTCGGCCTTCGGCCTCGCCGAAAGTTTGAGGGAGGGGACGCGCCTGGCCACTGTTATGGAGGCTCCGGGCCTTCGGCCCTCCGCCGGGCTCGGCCTGCGGCCTCGCGGCCTGAAGCTCGCCCTTCGGGCTCGCAAAAAGTACTCGGAAATTGTTTTGCCTGTGACGGCCGCCATCTTGGATTTTTTCCAAATTTTTTTTCTTTCATACATTCTCGGGCCCCCGGAGTCCCCGCGTGCCGAATCTCGACGCGCTCGGACCGTTTTGAAATTTGAGCAAAAAAAAAATTTTTTTTTTCGGCCAAAATTTTAATGCAGTTTTTTTCCCCTGGCAACTCTCCATGACATTTGGTCGAGCACCTCATATCTATCTCGCGCCGTTTGGCTTTTCCATACAAATTTTTTTTTCGCGCTAAAAAAAAAAAAAAAATATTTTTCGAGTCAGGGGACCCATACCGACCCACATACCAAATTTCAGCTCTCTGCGACCGTTTTGAAATTTCGGCCAAAAAAAAAAGTCGCCGAAAAAAAAAAAAAAGGTCACCTCACCAAATCGCCGGCTGTTCTCTATGACATTTGGTCGAGCACCCCCCACTCAAGTCTCACCGTTTTGGCGGGCCGTCACTCCGAGTCGAGGTTTTCGACAAAATCCCAAATGTCAGATTTTTCTGGAGGTCACTTCGCCACCCTCTACACTCTTCCCATACATCGTCGTATCGAGTCGGACCTCCTTCCCGGAGATCAATGATGTCAATAGAAATGAGTGGTAATGCAGCTTTATATAATATTAACTAGTTTTTTGCCCGGTGCGCGGGGCGCAAGCGCCCCGCGGTAGTTGTGTCCTTTAGTTGTCCTTTATTGTCCTTGAGTTGTCCTTTACTGTCCTTTAGTTAGTTGTCCTTTATTGTCTTTGAGTTGTCCTTTTTGCCCATGGGTAAGGAAAGGTAAGTTTAGGTAAGGTTGGGGGAGTGCGCTCGGCCTTCGGCCTCGCTTAGCCTTATCACTCACCTTCGGGCCTGCGGCCCTCAGGTTCGCGTGTCCGAGTGCGCTCGGCCTTCGGCCTCGCTTAGCTTTACCACTCACCTTCGGGCCTGCGGCCCTCAGGTTCGTGTGCCCGTGTGCGCTCGGCCTTCGGCCTCGCTTAACCTTGCCGCTCACCTTCGGGCCTGCGGCCCTCAGGGTCGCGTGTCCGCGTGCGCTCGGCCTTCGGCCTCGCTTAGCCTTACCGCTCACCTTCGGGCCTGCGGCCCTCAGGTTCGTGTGTCCGCGTGCGCTCGGTCTTCGGCCTCGCTTAGCTTTACCACTCACCTTCGGGCCTGCGGCCCTCAGGTTCGTGTGCCCGTGTGCGCTCGGCCTTCGGCCTCGCTTAACCTTGCCGCTCACCTTCGGGCCTGCGGCCCTCAGGTTCGTGTGCCCGCGTGCGCTCGGCCTTCGGCCTCACTTAACCTTACCGGTCACCTTTGGGCCTGCGGCCCTCAGGTTCGCGTGTCCGCGTGCGCTCGGCCTTCGGCCTCGCTTAGCCTTACCACTCACCTTCGGGCCTGCGGCCCTCAGGTTCGTGTGCCCGCGTGCGCTCGGCCTTCGGCCTCGCTTAGCCTTACCACTCACCTTCGGGCCTGCGGCCCTCAGGTTCGTGTGACCGCGTGCGCTCGGCCGGCCTCGCTTAACTTTGCCGCTCACCTTCGGGCCTGCGGCCCTCAGGTTCGTCTATACGCGTGTGCTCGGCCTTCGGCCTCGCTTAGCCTTGCTGCTCACCTTCGGGCCTGCGGCCCTCAGGTTCGTCTATGCGCGTGCGCTCGGCCTTCGGCCTCGCTTTACTTTGCCGCTCACCTTCGGGCCTGCGGCCCTCAGGTTCGCTTGTAACAATGACGGGGATAGTAAGTGTCTGGGTGGGCTCGCCCTTCGGGCCGCAAGCGGAGAGCGCGCTCTGATGGGACGCTTCGGGCCTTCGGCCCTACGCGGAGCTCGGCCTTCGGCCTCGCGAGGCCTTGCCGCTCACCTTCGGGCCTTCGGCCCTCAGGTTCGCTTGTAACAATGACGGGAATAGTAAGTGTCTGGGTGGGCTCGCCCTTCGGGCCGCAAGCGGCCCTCGGGCTCGCGCGGAGAGCGCGCTCTGATGGGACGCTTCGGGCCTTCGGCCCTACGCGGAGCTCGGCCTTCGGCCTCGCGAGGCCTTGCCGCTCACCTTCGGGCCTTCGGCCCTCAGGTTCGCTTGTGACATACACGGGGCTTATGAATGCTTGGGCAACCCTTTCCTCCCGTAGCTCGGCCTTCGGCCTCGCAAAATTACTTGGGGGGGGGGACGCTCGGACGCTCGGGGTGAGGCTCCGGGCCTTCGGCCCTCCGCCGAGCTCGGCCTTCGGCCTCGCGGCCTGAAGCTCGCCCTTCGGGCTCGCGAAACCTCGTATTTGTATAGGATTTTCGGTCGTTCGGTACTCCCTCAGCTCGGCCTTCGGCCTCGCCGAAAGTTTGAGGGGGGGGACGCGCCTGGCCACTGTTATGGAGGCTCCGGGCCTTCGGCCCTCCGCCGGGCTCGGCCTGCGGCCTCGCGGCCTGAAGCTCGCCCTTCGGGCTCGCAAAAAGTACTCGGAAATTGTTTTGCCTGTGACGGCCGCCATCTTAGATTTTTTCCAAATTTTTTTTCTTTTATATAATCTCGGGCCCCCGGAGTCGCCGCGTGCCAAATCTCAGCGCGCTCGGACCGTTTTGAAATTTGAGCAAAAAAAAAAATTTTTTTTTTCGGCCAAAATTTTAATGCAGTTTTTTTCCCCTGGCAACTCTCCATGACATTTGGTCGAGCACCTCATACCCATCTCGCGCCGTTTGGCTTTTCCATACAAATTTTTTTTTCGCGCTAAAAAAAAAAAAAAAATATTTTTCGAGTCCGGGGACCCATACCGACCCCCATACCAAATTTCAGCTCTCTGCGACCGTTTTGAAATTTCGGCCAAAAAAAAAAGTGGCCGAAAAAAAAAAAAAAGGTCACCTCACCAAATCGCCGGCTGTTCTCTATGACATTTGGTCGAGCACCCCCCACTCAAGTCTCACCGTTTAGCCGGGCCGCCACTCCCAGTCGAGGTTTTCGACAAAATCCCAAATGTCAGATTTTTCTGGGGGTCACCTCGCCACCCTCTACACTCTTCCCATACATCATCGTATCGAGTCGGACCTCCTTCCCGGAGATCAATGATGTCAATCAGAAATGAGTGGTAATGCAGCTTTATATAATATTAACTAGTTTTTTGCCCGGTGCGCGGGGCGCAAGCGCCCCGCGGTAGTTGTGTCCTTTAGTTGTCCTTTATTGTCCTTGAGTTGTCCTTTACTGTCCTTTTGTACTCGTCCTTGATTGTCTTTGAGTTGTCCTTTTTGCCCATGGGTAAGGTTAGGTAATGTTGGGCGAGTGCGCTCGGCCTTCGGCCTCGCTTAGCCTTACCACTCACCTTCGGGCCTGCGGCCCTCAGGTTCGTGTGCCCGCGTGCGCTCGGCCTTCGGCCTCGCTTAACCTTGCCGCTCACCTTCGGGCCTGCGGCCCTCAGGGTCGCGTGTCCGCGTGCGCTCGGCCTTCGGCCTCGCTTAGCCTTACCGCTCACCTTCGGGCCTGCGGCCCTCAGGTTCGTGTGACCGCGTGCGCTCGGCCTTCGGCCTCGCTTAGCTTTACCACTCACCTTCGGGCCTGCGGCCCTCAGGTTCGTGTGCCCACGTGCGCTCGGCCTTCGGCCTCGCTTAACCTTGCCGCTCACCTTCGGGCCTGCGGCCCTCAGGGTCGTGTGTCCGCGTGCGCTCGGCCTTCGGCCTCGCTTACCTTTACCACTCACCTTCGGGCCTGCGGCCCTCAGGTTCGTGTGCCCGCGTGCGCTCGGCCTTCGGCCTCGCTTAGCCTTACAACTCATTAGCATTGCCGCTCACCTTCGGGCCTGCGGCCCTCAGGTTTGTGTGCCCGCGTGCGCTCGGCCTTCGGCCTCGCTTAGCCTTACCGCTCACCTTCGGGCCTGCGGCCCTCAGGTTCGTCTAAACGCGTGCGCTCGGCCTTCGGCCTCGCTTAGCCTTGCTACTCACCTTCGGGCCTGCGGCCCTCAGGTTCGTGTGTCCGCATGCGCTCGGCCTTCGGCCTCGCTTAGCATTGCCGCTCACCTTCGGGCCAGCGGCCCTCAGGTTCGTCTATACGCGTGCGCTCGGCCTTCGGCCTCGCTTAGCCTTGCTGCTCACCTTCGGGCCTGCGGCCCTCAGGTTCGTCTATACGCGTGCGCTCGGCCTTCGGCCTCGCTTAGCTTTACCACTCACCTTCGGGCCTGCGGCCCTCAGGTTCGTGTGTCCGCGTGCGCTCGGCCTTCGGCCTCGCTTAGCTTTGCCACTTACCTTCGGGCCTGCGGCCCTCAGGTTCGTGTGCCCGCGTGCGCTCGGCCTTTGGCCTCGCTTAGCATTGCCGCTCACCTTCGGGCCTGCGGCCCTCAGGTTCGAGTGTCCGCGTGCGCTCGGCCTTCGGCCTCGCTTACCCCTACTGCTCACCTTCGGGCCTGCGGCCCTCAGGTTCGTGTGTCCACGATAACTCTTGCTCACCTTCGGGCCTGCGGCCCTCAGGTTCGTGTGCCCGCGTGCGTTCGGCCTTCGGCCTCGCTTGGCCTTGCTGCTCACCTTCGGGCCTGCGGCCCTCAGGTTCGTCTATACGCGTGCGCTCGGCCTTAGGCCTCGCTTAGCTTTACCACTAACCTTCGGGCCTGCGGCCCTCAGGTTCGCTTGTAACAATGACGGGAATGGTAAGTGTCTGGGTGGGCTCGCCCTTCGGGCCGCAAGCGGCCCTCGGGCTCGCGCGGAGAGCGCGCTCTGATGGGACGCTTCGGGCCTTCGGCCCTACGCGGAGCTCGGCCTTCGGCCTCGCGAGGCCTTGCCGCTCACCTTCGGGCCTTCGGCCCTCAGGTTCGCTTGTGACATACACGGGGCTTATGAATGCTTGGGCAACCCTTTCCTCCCGTAGCTCGGCCTTCGGCCTCGCAAAATTACTTGGGGGGGGGCGCTTGGACGCTCGGGGTGAGGCTCCGGGCCTTTGGCCCTCCGCCGAGCTCGGCCTTCGGCCTCGCGGCCTGAAGCTCGCCCTTCGGGCTCGCAAATCCTTGTATTTGTATAGGATTTTCGGTAGTTTGGTACTCCCTCAGCTCGGCCTTCGGCCTCGCCGAAAGTTTGAGGGGGGGGACGCACCTGGCCACTGTTATGGAGGCTCCGGGCCTTCGGCCCTCCGCCGGGCTCGGCCTGCGGCCTCGCGGCCTGAAGCTCGCCCTTCGGGCTCGCAAAAAGTACTCGGAAATTGTTTTGCCTGTGACGGCCGCCATCTTGGATTTTTTCCAAATTTTTTTTCTTTTATACATTCTCGGGCCCCCGGAGTCGCCGCGTGCCAAATCTCAGCGCGCTCGGACCGTTTTAAAATTTGAGCAAAAAAAAAATTTTTTTTTTCGGCCAAAATTTTAATGCAGTTTTTTTCCCCTGGCAACTCTCCATGACATTTGGTCGAGCACCTCATACCCATCTCGCGCCGTTTGGCTTTTCCATACAAATTTTTTTTCGCGCAAAAAAAAAAAAAAAAAATATTTTTCGAGTCCGGGGACCCATACCGACCCCCATACCAAATTTCAACTCTCCACGACCGTTTTGAAATTTCGGCCAAAAAAAAAAGTCGCCGAAAAAAAAAAAAAAGGTCACCTCACCAAACTGTCGGCTGTTCTCTATGACATTTGGTCGAGCACCCCCCACCCATCTGGAACCGTTTAGCCGGGCCGTCACTCCGAGTCGAGGTTTTCGACAAAATCCCAAATGTCAGATTTTTCTGGGGGTCACCTCGCCACCCCCTACACTCTTCCCATACATCATTGTATCGAGTCGGACCTCCTTCCCGGAGATCAATGATGTCAATTAGAAATCAGTCGGAATGCAGCTTTATATAATATTAACTAGTTTTTTGCCCGGTGCGCGGGGCGCAAGCGCCCCGCGGTAGTTGTGTCCTTTAGTTGTCCTTTATTGTCCTTGAGTTGTCCTTTATTGTCCTTTAGTTAGTTGTCCTTGATTGTCTTTGAGTTGTCCTTTTTGCCCATGGGTAAGGAAAGGTAAGGTTAGGTAAGGTTGGGCGAGTGCGCTCGGCCTTTGGCCTCGCTTAGCCTTATCACTCACCTTCGGGCCTGCGGCCCTCAGGTTCGCGTGTCCGCGTGCGCTCGGCCTTCGGCCTCGCTTAGCCTTACCACTCACCTTCGGGCCTGCGGCCCTCAGGTTGGTGTGCCCGCGTGCGCTCGGCCTTCGGCCTCGCTTAGCCTTACCACTCACCTTCGGGCCTGCGGCCCTCAGGTTCGTGTGTCCGCATGCGCTCGGCCTTCGGCCTCGCTTAGCATTACCGCTCACCTTCGGGCCTGCGGCCCTCAGGTTCGTCTGAACGCGTGCGCTCGGCCTTCGGCCTCGCTTAGCCTTGCTACTCACCTTCGGGCTTGCGGCCCTCAGGTTCGCGTGTCCGCGTGCGCTCGGCCTTCGGCCTCGCTTAGCCTTACCACTCACCTTCGGGCCTGCGGCCCTCAGGTTCGTGTGCCCGCGTGCGCTCGGCCTTCGGCCTCGCTTAACCTTACCGCTCACCTTCGGGCCTGCGGCCCTCAGGTTCGTGTGCCCGCGTACGCTCGGCCTTCGGCCTCGCTTAGCATTGCCGCTCACCTTCGGGCCTGCGGCCCTCAGGTTCGTCTATACGCGTGCGCTCGGCCTTCGGCCTCGCTTAGCTTTACCACTCACCCTCGGGCCTGCGGCCCTCAGGTTCGTGTGACCGCGTGCGCTCGGCCTTCGGCCTCGCTTTACCTTGCCGCTCACCTTCGGGCCTGCGGCCCTCAGGTTCGCTTGTAACAATGACGGGAATAGTAAGTGTCTGGGTGGGCTCGCCCTTCGGGCCGCAAGCGGCCCTCGGGCTCGCGCGGAGAGCGCGCTCTGATGGGACGCTTCGGGCCTTCGGCCCTACGCGGAGCTCGACCTTCGGCCTCGCGAGGCCTTGCCGCTCACCTTCGGGCCTTCGGCCCTCAGGTTCGCTTGTGACATACACGGGGCTTATGAATGCTTGGGCAACCCTTTCCTCCCGTAGCTCGGCCTTCGGCCTCGCAAAATTACTTGGGGGGGGGGGGGGCGCTTGGATGCTCGGGGTGAGGCTCCGGGCCTTTGGCCCTCCGCCGAGCTCGGCCTTCGGCCTCGCGGCCTGAAGCTCGCCCTTCGGGCTCGCGAAACCTCGTATTTGTATAGGATTTTCGGTCGTTCGGTGCTCCCTCAGCTCGGCCTTCGGCCTCGCCGAAAGTTTGAGGGGGGGGGACGCGCCTGGCCACTGTTATGGAGGCTCCGGGCCTTCGGCCCTCCGTCGGGCTCGGCCTGCGGCCTCGCGGCCTGAAGCTCGCCCTTCGGGCTCGCAAAAAGTACTCGGAAATTGTTTTGCCTGTGACGGCCGCCATCTTGGATTTTTTCCAAATTTTTTTTCTTTTGTATAATCTTGGGCCCCCGGAGTCGCCGCGTGCCAAATCTCAGCGCGCTCGGACCGTTTTGAAATTTGAGCAAAAAAAAAATTTTTTTTTTCGGCCAAAATTTTAATGCAGTTTTTTTCCCCTGGCAACTCTCCATGACATTTGGTCGAGCACCTTATATCTATCTCGCGCCGTTTGGCTTTTCCATACAAATTTTTTTTTCGCGCTAAAAAAAAAAAAAAAATATTTTTCGAGTCCGGGGACCCATACCGACCCCCATACCAAATTTCAGCTCTCCACGACCGTTTTGAAATTTCGGCCAAAAAAAAAAGTCGCCGAAAAAAAAAAAAAGGTCACCTCACCAAATTGTCGGCTGTTCTCTATGACATTTGGTCGAGCACCCCCCACCCATCTGGAACCGTTTAGCCGGGCCGTCACTCTGAATCGAGGTTTTCGACAAAATCCCAAATGTCAGATTTTTCTGGAGGTCACCTCGCCACCCTCTACACTTTTCCCATACATCATCGTATCGAGTCGGACCTCCTTCCCGGAGATCAATGATGTCAATTAGAAATCAGTCGCAATGCAGCTTTATATAATATTAACTAGTTTTTTGCCCGGTGCGCGGGGCGCAAGCGCCCCGCGGTAGTTGTGTCCTTTAGTTGTCCTTTATTGTCCTTGAGTTGTCCTTTACTGTCCTTTTGTACTCGTCCTTGATTGTCTTTGAGTTGTCCTTTTTGCCCATGGGTAAGGAAAGGTAAGGTTAGGTAATGTTGGGCGAGTGCGCTCGGCCTTCGGCCTCGCTTAGCTTTACCACTCACCTTCGGGCCTGCGGCCCTCAGGTTCGTGTGTCCGCGTGCGCTCGGCCTTCGGCCTCGCTTAGCCTTACCACTCACCTTCGGGCCTGCGGCCCTCAGGTTCGTGTGCCCACGTGCGCTCGGCCTTCGGCCTCGCTTAACCTTGCCGCTCACCTTCGGGCCTGCGGCCCTCAGGGTCGCGTGTCCGCGTGCGCTCGGCCTTCGGCCTCGCTTAGCCTTACCGCTCACCTTCGGGCCTGCGGCCCTCAGGTTCGTGTGTCCGCGTGCGCTCGGCCTTCGGCCTCGCTTACCTTTACCACTCACCTTTGGGCCTGCGGCCCTCAGGTTCGTGTGCCCGCGTGCGCTCGGCCTTCGGCCTCGCTTAGCCTTACAACTCACCTTCGGGCCTGCGGCCCTCAGGTTCGTGTGTCCGCATGCGCTCGGCCTTCGGCCTCGCTTAGCATTGCCGCTCACCTTCGGGCCTGCGGCCCTCAGGTTCGTGTGCCCGCGTGCGCTCGGCCTTCGGCCTCGCTTAGCCTTACCGCTCACCTTCGGGCCTGCGGCCCTCAGGTTCGTCTAAACGCGTGCGCTCGGCCTTCGGCCTCGCTTAGCCTTGCTACTCACCTTCGGGCCTGCGGCCCTCAGGTTCGTGTGCCCGCGTGCGCTCGGCCTTCGGCCTCGCTTAGCCTTACAACTCACCTTCGGGCCTGCGGCCCTCAGGTTCGTGTGTCCGCATGCGCTCGGCCTTCGGCCTCGCTTAGCATTGCCGCTCACCTTCGGGCCTGCGGCCCTCAGGTTCGTGTGCCCGCGTGCGCTCGGCCTTCGGCCTCGCTTAGCCTTACCGCTCACCTTCGGGCCTGCGGCCCTCAGGTTCGTCTGAACGCGTGCGCTCGGCCTTCGGCCTCGCTTAGCCTTGCTACTCACCTTCGGGCCTGCGGCCCTCAGGTTCGTGTGTCCGCGTGCGCTCGGCCTTCGGCCTCGCTTACCTTTACCACTCACCTTCGGGCCTGCGGCCCTCAGGTTCGTGTGCCCGCGGCCCTCAGGTTCGTGTGCCCGCGTGCGCTCGGCCTTCGGCCTCGCTTAGCCTTACAACTCACCTTCGGGCCTGCGGCCCTCAGGTTCGTGTGTCCGCATGCGCTCGGCCTTCGGCCTCGCTTAGCATTGCCGCTCACCTTCGGGCCTGCGGCCCTCAGGTTCGTGTGCCCGCGTGCGCTCGGCCTTCGGCCTCGCTTAGCCTTACAACTCACCTTCGGGCCTGCGGCCCTCAGGTTCGTGTGGCCGCATGCGCTCGGCCTTCGGCCTCGCTTAGCATGGCCGCTCACCTTCGGGCCTGCGGCCCTCAGGTTCGTGTGTCCCCGTGCGCTCGGCCTTCGGCCTCGCTTAGCCTTGCCGCTCACCTTCGGGCCTGCGGCCCTCAGGTTCGAGTGTCCGCGTTAGCTCTTGCTCACCTTCGGGCCTGCGGCCCTCAGGTTCGCTTGTAACAATGACGGGAATAGTAAGTGTCTGGGTGGGCTCGCCCTTCGGGCCGCAAGCGGCCCTCGGGCTCGCGCGGAGAGCGCGCTCTGATGGGACGCTTCGGGCCTTCGGCCCTACGCGGAGCTCGGCCTTCGGCCTCGCGAGGCCTTGCCGCTCACCTTCGGGCCTTCGGCCCTCAGGTTCGCTTGTAACATACACGGGGCTTATGGATGCTTGGGCAACCCTTTCCTCCCGTAGCTCGGCCTTCGGCCTCGCAAAATTACTTGGGGGGGGGGGCGCTTGGACGCTCGGGGTGAGGCTCCGGGCCTTTGGCCCTCCGCCGAGCTCGGCCTTCGGCCTCGCGGCCTGAAGCTCGCCCTTCGGGCTCGCGAAACCTCGTATTTGTATAGGATTTTCGGTAGTTCGGTACTCCCTCAGCTCGGCCTTCGGCCTCGCCGAAAGTTTGAGGGGGGGGACGCGCCTGGCCACTGTTATGGAGGCTCCGGGCCTTCGGCCCTCCGCCGGGCTCGGCCTGCGGCCTCGCGGCCTGAAGCTCGCCCTTCGGGCTCGCAAAAAGTACTCGGAAATTGTTTTGCCTGTGACGGCCGCCATCTTGGATTTTTTCCAATTTTTTTTTCTTTTATATAATCTCGGGCCCCCGGAGTCCCCGCGTGCCAAATCTCAGCGCGCTCGGACCGTTTTGAAATTTGAGCAAAAAAAAAATTTTTTTTTTCGGCCAAAATTTTAATGCAGTTTTTTTCCCCTGGCAACTCTCCATGACATTTGGTCGAGCACCTCATACCCATCTCGCGCCGTTTGGCTTTTCCATACAAATTTTTTTTTCGCGCTAAAAAAAAAAAAAAAATATTTTTCGAGTCCGGGGACCCATACCGACCCCCATACCAAATTTCAGCTCTCTGCGACCGTTTTGAAATTTCGGCCAAAAAAAAAAGTGGCCGAAAAAAAAAAAACAGGTCACCTCACCAAATCGCCGGCTGTTCTCTATGACATTTGGTCGAGCACCCCCCACCCATCTGGCACCGTTTAGCCGGGCCGTCACTCGGAATCGAGGTTTTCGACAAAATCCCAAATGTCAGATTTTTCTGGAGGTCACGTCGCCACCCCCTATAAGACAGTACCGAAATCTCTACCAATTTCCACCTCCTTCCCGGAGAACAACCATATGAATGAGAAATGAGTGGGGCTGCAGCTTTATATAGTATTATTATACGACTTCTGGCATATGACCGCCACGGCTGGCTCGTACGTAGTCTAATCTGGAGGTCCAATTTCCGATTACTTTTTCCAACATTTGTGGCCGTATATCGGCAAGAACGCGGCGAATGTTGTCCTCCAAGTGGTCAATGGTTTCGGGCTTATCGGCGTAGACTAGCGATTTCACATATCCCCACAGGAAATAATCAAGTGGCGTTAAATCGCACGATCTTGAAGGCCAATTCACGGGTTTTAAACGTGAAACTATGCGATCACCAAACGTTTCCTTCAATAAATTAATTGTGGCACGAGCTGTGTGGCAATTTGGAAGCGTTGTTCAGGCGTCAGTTTATTCATGTTGAAATGCCAAACCAAACTAAACATAAATCACTTGACAGCTGACAAAATGGCCGCCAGTTAAAAAAGTTTTGCTAACTTAAAGTTCTATACCTCTAAAAAAAACACCCGTTATAATAGTTTTCATACAAGCTGGTCCCGCCTGGGACTGCAAACCCTAAGTTTGCGGGTAACTTAATCCGTAATCATACAATGCAATGGTCACTTGTCAATATTTGTGCCACTATCATCAAAGGGGACCCTTTGGCTGTGTTAAAAAGGCGTTATTTCAGACATCTACGAGGCGCGACCTTTTACAGAATGACGCCTTTGTAAGTCTTCGAAAAACCTAACAATTTTATGTTTTGTTTTTGCGTTTTGTAAAAGTTCCAGTAAATGAAACCGATTCAAGGCATTTTCCTTTTGTTACGAAGTGCTTCCAGTGTTTATTATATCTATTTATGGATTGACTAGTATAAATTCTGAGAGGCGAACAAGTAGAATACATTTGCTATACCGGAAAGTGTTGAATGCTGTGGTCAAAAACTCTAGAAAAGATTTATGGTTGTTCGTATTTTTTCGTTATATCCTTGAAGGTCTCTAGACAATTCCGGACAAAATACTCAAGGTCTCAATTTACTCCCAATAATTAGGTGGCAGACCTTAAGTTCTAGTAACAGGATTCTTATCGTGGTTAGGGTTCCTTAATAAACAAGGAACCCTTATAGTTTCGCCATGTCCATCCGTCCGTCCTTCCCCAGCTTAGCTCAGTAACCAGTAGTATATATAATAAATATAAAAGGAAAACTATCACAGCCAACTAGACGTTACTAGTTAACGAGTAATAGTCGAACTTAAGAAAATGTACTTTGCAACAGCAAAATCTCGTACAATTTCCATTGATATCTTAGATAATGTTGTTAATTCTATCAAAGAAATTGTAAATATAAAGGTAAGACCGCATTAGGCGTAACTACGCGACGCCACACAGCAGCGGAGCGACGCGACAAAATATTCTTTGTATGCAATTGTATGAGATAAAACGCATTACGCAGCGGAACTACACGCCGCTTAGTGCGGTTTATCTCATACAATTGCATACAAAGAATATTTTATCGCGTCGCGTAGTTACGCCTAGTGCGTAAGCACCTTTAGTTTAAAAACTTTTTTTTTTCTGATTCAGCGCGTCAGAGACCTGCCCCATCTG
This sequence comes from Cenopis cana, assembly GCA_951800055.1. NCBI lineage: Eukaryota > Metazoa > Arthropoda > Insecta > Lepidoptera > Tortricidae > Cenopis > Cenopis cana. The sequence goes on along the minus strand of OX637492.1, from coordinate 6,909,723 downwards.
CGCCCCCATCTCGACCATCTCAATTAGTATTCAGCTCCGCTCCTTATGTGTTACAAAGTTAATGAGAGTATGTGCCAACGTCGTATTTTTGAAATTCCAGACCCTTTGAAATAACACGGCCATCGCAAAAATATGTTAATGTCGCCTTTAACGCGGCTGCGAACAGAAATTGATTAAGTCCGTACACATCTGCTTGTAAATTCTAAATTGGGTAATGAATAAGGACCCTGATGTTCGCTTTTAGGTGTGTACGCCGACATTAATCTTTTGCAATGCACTCTCATAGAGGGATTCTTCTGTGTATCCTTCACTTTCCTGTCAGGCGGACAATCTCGCTTGCGGCCCGCAAGCCTCTTTATTGACAACCGCCAATATGCCTAACTCGGTCTCTCGTCAGGCAATCCCTTACTTTCCGAGCCTCGGCAATAATGTACTATACTTGTAAAATATCTGTTGTTTATCCATAACGTTTTATTCTTTGAGAGTGGAAAGGAAATTCACGAATAACGGATTGAACGATTTATATATATCTGTACCAAGACATTTTTATTGTTAGAGGACAGTCTAACATATAAGAACATCAGCAATTAGCAGTATAACCTCGTGAACGGTCAAGAGAGTGTAACCTCATTCTGTCTCTCAATTACAGATATGCAGATAAACTTAATTAGGACGATCTAGATAAAAAATTGCAGTGCATAGAAACTTTTGGCTACAGTGCTACTGCATCCATATACCTATATACAGTTGGGGAATTTAAATGTTTGTCACTTTTGGACTCTATTTCTATTTCAAATAAAAATATATATTCAACCTCCTCTACTGTACGTTCAACCAATTTGATTTCCGGGCCAATTCGTACCTTGTCACAGTGAAAATTTAAATGAAAGCCGCTAGAGATCTCATAAGGCTGGGTTTTACCACTTTTGAGTTTTTTTTAATCATCTGAGACATAGAATATAGTGTCCTAAATTCCAAAAAAAATATGTATTACAGAAGAATCTTGTCTAGTCAATGTCAAAATCGTTTCAAGGCCTGATGAATTTCACTCGATAGAAAAAAATCGCAATTACGCCTTTTCGGAATGTTTTTTTCAATTTACAGCTATATTACTTAGCTATATTTTACATTTAATTATTTTACTCAAAGACCCTAAATAGTTATAGACAAATTCGTAGGGTTTACTTTGATAACATGATTGGTTTAATGACTATGTTTAAACGTTTACGGAAACTAGTAGAGACGGGATGGTTAATTGCAAACTCACGAGTGTTAGAGCGGGATATTTGCAATGGGGATATCTCCCCTTAATGTCAATGTGACAAGGTACGACGTGGCCCAGAAATCAAATTGGTTGACTGTATACATACATGCGCATAGCCGCAGCGTGTGTATTGATGATTGTAATCGGATCATCTCTTTTGTATTTTGGCACCTATATAATCATAATACATAATCATAATCATTTATTTGCATAATCAGATACATTACATTACATGGATGTTGTTAGCAAAGTAAGAGGTGCCTACTGATACCCTGGTAGGACATTGCAAAATATCTTACAAACTAAATTCACGATAATTAATTAACGTTAAATTAAATTAGAACTCGTTGCACAAGTCAGTATAAAATAACAAAATATAAATTTAATAATAATGTCGTTAGTTGTTACATAAATAATAATGTACAATAATATTCAAATCTAAATAAAATTACGCATGTCACATATTGTATTAGAGTAAGTTAAAAAAGCTAGATGAAGTTGTCAGTCAGTGTTTCATGCAATGTCAGTCATAGATTCGTCAATTGTGTAATAGGCTTTTTGGATAAGAAAAGCTTTTAGCTTTTTACATAATATTTTGTGTTTGTTATCAGCCTTTATATATTCGGGTATTTTATTAAAAACTTTAATTGATCTATAGTATGGTCCTTGTTTGTAGATATTCACTTTTGATTCCCTGACTGCCAATTTGTGTCGACGTCTGCACTCTTTTCAAATTCGTACATGTACATGTGTTTTCTGACAAATATATCGGTTTCTAATATATAATTGCATGGTAGAGTCAAGATATTATTTTGCTGTACAAAGTGGTGCCTGCAGCTTTCTGGTAAGCGAATGTTTGCTATAATGCGCAGACACTTTTTTTGTACAACAAATAGTTGGTGAGCGTTTACACTGTGGCCCCACATGATCACTCCGTAGCGAAGCCATGCGTCTGCGTAGGCGTGGTATGTGGATCGTGCGCATTCGTCATTAGTGTTTCTTTTTATTACACTTAGTGCGTATACGAAGCGCGACAATTTATATGAGTAGGTACTAACACTATTTCAACGATGTGGATCGTATGTCAAATACAGAGGGTGCAGACAGAAGTTTCAAAGATGTATTGTTTCGCAAAATTTTCATTTCATAGAAAACATTTTTTTTATACAAAAGGGTCGCTGTTCTAACCTGACCTATTTTTGTGGTAGATCTAATTGGGTTCTATAAAATGGCATTTCAGCTGTACCTAAAAAGTTAACGGTTTCTGAAAGAAAAAGTTTCTGTGAAACAAAAATTCTGCGAAACAATAAATAAATTACAGCTTACTTGTATAGCTTTAAAAAAGCGTACTTGTTTAGCTTTAAACAATACTAGCATTTTTATGTAAATAACAGTCCTTTCAATACATAAGGTTAATAGAATGCAAAAGTAAACCCCTATTCAAATTTCGCCTGATCAGTAAACAACCAAAACGCGGGGTTATTACGCTGTCATTCAACTGCCAAATACCGATCCCAAACGTGAAAATTACCGAAAGATGAACAAATTTCCATACTCATTCGAAACGCAATCCGCGAAAAGCCGAACAAAAACAGAGTGATTGACGCATTACGTCTTGCTTTACGATCGGCTTTCATTGTTTTTCCCATATCATCAGTATGGGAGCCAAATTCGGATCGACGTTTCGCGTAAGAGCTTGTAAAAACTCCATATGTAAACGCCACTATAACTCTTCCATCCCCGAAACCACAGCTGTTACAAAACCCTCTTTAATTCCAAGGGAATACGGTCGATGAATGAAGAGATATGGGTCTTCGACTGCAAATTTAAGTTGGCGAGAACGCAAGTACAGGATACGGGCTTGAATTATTTAGATGGCAATCGCGTGTACGTATTTGGATTGTCTTTTTTTTTTCAACGGAATCGAATGGGATTCCGTTTTGTTGCGTGCCAATGTTTCGTGTAGGTTCCGCCGATACGCTGACGGGTTGAAAAAAAGATAATTTGCCAATGGATGGAATTTTGATAGAAAAGTTTGTTTTTACAGTAATACCGCTGCATTCGTCTGGCTTATCTTCTCAAGATATCAATTTGTATTTTTTTTACTTTTTGCGATCTGGTGCGGAAAGCTATTGTTTCACTCTATTGTTTTTGTTTGTGTGGTGCAACTAAATGTAGGATAGGCAAAAAGTTGACCTGCCTGTATGTTGTTTCTGACAGTGGTTAGTTTATTTTAGTCGTAACTTCCTTCAGTTCAAACTTTTTTTACAGGCATGAGATTGAGCATGCCTTTCATGACCTTTTGCTTGTGTGGCAGCTTGCCTACTCAATCCGTGATATTAAACTTACTTTTAAACATTAATGTCCCTGTGTCGAAAATTTATCTCCGTCGATAGATATCAATATCAGACGTCAGGTTTACCACCATCGTAGTATAAAAAAGGAATTTTCTAGCAGCCACTGGAACCCTAAAAATGAGAGTCAGGTCGGTTAGGGTTACGTGTTATTAAAGTGATGGGCTGATGGCTAATACGTTCCTTTACCGTTTGAATGTTTATAGCGTACGCATGCACTGAATAATCCATGCCAGAGTTATTGGAAAAATTATCGAGGCTGAGGAGTAAGCGAAGGTGAAACGAGGGTGAAGATTAAAGGGAAGAATATATTTCTTTAGCGCAAACAATATAAGAAAGTAAATGTACTGATTAGCTGATAAAGTCATAAAAGACTCTTTTGGGTATACTTAAAAAAATGTTTAAGCGGGTCTAACGCGATATTTATATATCCTGTCTAAGCGTTCGGTAAAAAAGTAAATATGGCGCTAAACCCGTTTAATCAAATCTTTTAAGTATGTTTACATTTCAAAGCGCGAGAGTTTAAAACGTCTTTTGGGTATGTTATTCATATTATTTAATCCGAAATGTTATTTAAGGAGCACAACATGCCAAAGGACGTATTTAAGAAACTATTAGGTTCGTCTAGAACACGAATTTTCCGTTCGTCTTAGCTATCTCTCTCAGTTGTACAAAATGGAACGAACGATTTTCGTAAAGTTCTTGTGTTTTTCCTAATAACATAAAACTACACCACTCTTTGACACAATCGGGCATCATAATCCTTTTCATCACAGTCCTTTTTCCCCTCCAAACTCAAATTAATCCCAATAACACACAAAATTATATCAAAACCCAGTAATTACAATTCCAAACGTCAACTCCGCTAGACTCCCCCCCTAAATCGTGCAGGTTTAAAACTAATACATCTGAAGGGGGAGGCGGGTAGTGGAGGGAAGTGTTAATTATTCACATTTTAATTTACGGAGCGAGCCGGACGCCCGGGAAAAATGTCTTGTCGGATCGACAGATGAGGATGTGTGTTTGCACGTAATTGTTAATAGACTTACGAGATACCGAGAGCTGCTTCTTGTAATGTTAGTTTGACTTCAGAACAGCTTAAAAGTAAAGATAATGGCATAGGTAGACATTTAAAGATAATATGTCTGAAAACATGAAATTGATAAGCAATAGCGATGTATTAAATTTACGAACCTTCAGATTGACAGTGTATGAAATACATTATCTGTTATTGAGTGCGGACGTTGAATGAAGTTCTGCTGTTGAATGGCTTTGTGGATAACTATGTGCTCCAACGCCCATAAGATCGTGTATAAACTAATCTAATCTGTACTAATATTATAAAGAGGAATAATTTGTGACATATGTTAGAATGATTTTATGTAGGTAAGGGACGACGTCCGGCACCCATTCAATTGCAAAAAAAAATTTTCAATTTATAAATTGGACTCTCCGAAAAGACATGAATAGCTTAATGTTTGTATACCTCGTGACGACCCGCGTATTTTATAAAACACGGCAGCCTCGGGAACAATTAGTATTTATAATCGCCAAGTAATTCTTGCATCCAATATGGGCTATCGTAAAAGGTCTTTTGATCTCCCTTTTCTTAGTTAAATCTGACAGCATTACAAGATTAGAAACCAGCTGAAAGCGGCACGTGCGAGCTAATTGGTTTGATTGGCATTAGTTTTGCTTTCAAGCTTGCGATGACCAGTTTAAAGGGTACCATTTGTGTTGGGCTAAGCAATCATACTAATGTTTTGTTCACATGCGTGCCCCAACGTAATAATGTGCTCATTCACGCCTACGACACTGAAAATGGAAAAAAGCACCTTGTTCGCTTCGATGTATCTGATGGGGCCTGTGCAGTAAGGGTAAAGCAGTAAGGGTAAATAACATACTCCAGCGTCAACACCTTTATTTTGTTCAATCATACATTATCATCCTCACCCCGGAGTTGTATGAACATGCGTTATTCTGTAGACCGCACTGTTTCTATCTCTCGATGTCCATAGTCATGCCATCAATCCATTTAAATTGATCGGCGACCCACTGATCTTTATTCGAAATTAATTGCAATCTCTAATAAAATAATATTTTTTTTATTTTCAGACTATTTTTGTCCATAGATTGTTAATACTTACAAAACAAGCTTAGTCTAAGGAAAACTTAGTCAATACAGACACAATCCCTCGCGTCTAACACATTGGACTTCCCAAAAAAAGCAATTACCCCACTAATTACCCGAACCCACTCCAATTTAAAACCCAAATCAACACCTAATAAGATCCATCGACCGCGCAATCATTTATTCCGCCGCAATCAACACCAGGGCAATCACATTCACTGGGCCAATCACGGCACATAACTAATTCAATTGGTGCGGCCTAACCGTATCGTTACAATATTGATCACCTTCACTGACGATTTAAACGGAAAAACTGGGACGCGGCGGTGTGTTAATTATTTAACTATGGATGCTGCTCAAATGGAAGTGGTTTACCCTTACCGCTTGGGATTTAGCATGGATATAGTATAAATCTTCGCTATCATCACCATCGGCCTGCATCAGGCCACTACCTGCTTGAGCCTAAACCGCCACAATATACGCCATTGCAATTTCTTACGCTTTTTGCATCCAGCTTCTTCTAATTGCCGATCCACTTAGCTGGAAGACTTTCTTCACTATGCTTGCCAAAAAACAATACAAAAATGTATAATTACGTGAGGTTAAGTTTTGTGACGAATACGTGATCTTATAAAGTAGCCTTCCGTAGAGAAGGGAATACCTACTAAAAGCCTTCCTCGCGCCCAAAATTAGGGAAAAAAGATGATGATTGTAAACCTTAGAATGGTGACTAGGTGCAGGGAAAAAGATTTAAAGAGAAAAACAAGAAGTAAATAACACGAAAATAAGCTATAGCGACCGCGGGCGACAGCGTCTTTCCGTGACAGTGGTCAATTAGCAACTAACTCGCCGGAGCACATGCAGGAACGTTACTGCAACGTATACATAAGCTCTGTATAGCTAGGTACACAGGACAGGTGTCGCGCGCGCTCACTATTCATGCGTAAGTATAACTTTATTTTATAAGAATAAGACATAGGTATAGGATAGGTACATCATCATATAAGACATGTAGGTAAAGGTAAGTAGACTTCTAGCTCTAATAATATAGTTTTAAGGTCTTTTTTCAGAACCGGGAAGCATCACCAGCGTCTGCACTTTACAACCTCCACCCCAGTGCTGCTTGGGCAGTACTCACACAGGTAGGCGTACAACGCGAGCGGCCGGCCTTACCAACACATTTGACTTGGTCTTAACATGAACTGCTCGCACTCTGCCGTCCTTGCCGGGGCACACTTCTTGCACCACTCCGCGAGCCCAGTGGTTTCTAGGGGCATTCGGGTCGGCGATAAGTACAAGGTCGCCGATTTGTAGTGCACGGCACTCATCATGCCATTTCTGACGTGGCAACATTGTTGGCAATACTTCTTTTACCCATCGGCTCCAATACATATCAGCTAATCTTTGTGATATGCGCCATTGTCGTTTCAGGAAAAAATCGGAGTCGTCAAAACATCCCATTAGAGGCAAATTTGATGATGTTCCGAGAAGAAAATGGTTAGGCGTCAATCCTTCTGGGCAGCTTGGTTCTACCGAGACGTGAGTCAAAGGCCTGCTATTTGCCATGTTCTCTGCCTCTGCCAAGAGGGTAATTAAGACCTCCTCACGCGGTGCCCTCTCTTTCAAAGTCGCTTTCAGGGTAGTTTTAATCGAGCGTATAAGCCTTTCCCAGGCGCCAGCCATGTGAGGGCTTGCTGGAGGAACAAAATTCCACGTTACGCCTCGATTAGCTGCGTATGTCGTAAGTAGTGACTCATCCAACTCTTCGGCAGCTAACTTGATTTCTGTGTTGGCCCCTCTGAGATTGGTCCCGTTATCAGAAAAAAGTTGCTTCGGCCAACCTCGTCTGGCCGCCATTCGTCGCAGGGCTAAGATTAAGGAATCCGTGCTCAGTGAATGTACTAGCTCAATATGTACCGCTCTGACCGTTAAACAAGTAAATAATACTGCATAGCGTTTTTCCCGGCGACGGCCTACTGTAATTTCTATTGGCCCAAATAAATCCAGACCGGAGTTCGCAAATACCCTTTGGTGATGGGCCATCCTGGCTTCGGGGAGCTCACCCATTCGTGGGATTTCGGGCTGGGCCTTCCTTATTCTACAAATCATGCATTTGCCGATCACGTGCTTCACTGTTGGTCTTATACGAATGATCCAGTACTTTTGTTTTAATTCGTTAACGACCATTTCTTGATAACCATGGGCAGCGTTCTCATGATAAAACTTCACAATTAATCTGGCGACATAATTTCTTCCGTCCAATATTATAGGTCTTTTCATTTCAGGGTTCACATCAGCTGCAGCATCAATTCGGCCGCCGACTCTCATCAGGCCGTCGTCACCAAGGTAAGGAGCCAGGGTAAGTAGTACAGGCAAGCTATTTTTATCTAATGTTTTCCCTTTATTGAGTAAGATTATCTCTGCGCCGAACGACTGCTGCTGCGAATATTTTAATAATAAGCATTCTGCGCGTTCTAATCTACTAGCTTCACTGACATCTAATTTTCTTATTTTATCTATGAATTTCAGGACAGCGGCGGTTGCGCGAAGGAGTCGGATCCATGAAGAAAATCTCTCGGGTTCAAGTATGTCAAAGCTAGGCTGTTCATGTTGAACCAGTAACGCCATCTCTAATTCAGCCTTGTTCACTTGCGGCACTAGAATGTCCTTGGGCCATTTATTTTCCTCGTGATATAAAAATGCAGGGCCTTTAAACCATTCACATTCAGCGTGCAGTTTGTACTGAGTTTTTTTTGTGGCTATGTCAGCAATATTCAATGCTGACGGCACGTAACGCCAATCCAGAGAACTGGTTAAGTCGTCAATCTCGCCAAGCCTGTTCGCGATGTATTCTTTATAATTACGATTATGATTTCTTATCCAGTGTAAAACTGTTGTTGAATCTGTCCAGTAGTAGGTACGATCACATTTAATGCGATGTTCATCCTTTATTGTTTTGGCTAAACGCGCAGCTAGCAAACCGCTTTCTAATTCTGCGCGCGGTATGGATAACCGTTTCATTGACAACACCTTGCTTTTGCATGCGATAAAGGTTACGCACACACTACCATCCTTGTTGATAAGCCTCCAATATGCAACCGCAGCAATAGCGCACGGTGCGGCATCAGCCAATAAATGAAGTTGCAGAACGCTAGTTGTCTCTTTCGCACTAATTGCTGACCGGTCAGGTGTAGAAAAGTACCATCTTGGTATATGCAAACTGGAAACATGCGTCAGGTCGGTGATCCAGTGTTGGAAATCAGTAAATAATTCCGCAGTTATTTTTTCGTCCCACGTAAGGTTGGTTTTCCAAATAGACTTTAATAATATTTTTCCTTTTATTGTCACTGGAGCCAATATGCCAAATATGTCGTAAACAGACATCGCAATTCGTAATGTTTCGCGTTTTGTTGGCACTTTTTTGAATTCTAGGATTTGGCTAGGTATATTTTTGAACGACACATCGACGGCCAGCGTGTCTGTCGCTGGATTCCACAATAAACCCAAAGTTCTTTGCGTCTTATTCGTACCGTCCACCAATAAACTTTCTCCATTAGTACTTAATTGTTCTTGAGGGAGGTGTGACAGAACCTCCTTGCTATTACATGTCCAACCACGTATCTCAAAACCTCCGAATTTATGCACCTCGGAGACGTCGTTAATAATATTTATCGCTTCGCTTTCGGTGTGCAGCGAGTCTATGAAATCGTCTACGTAATGACTATGCATTATCGCACGTGCGGCGTCAGGCTTCGTTTCGGTAAACAACTGCGCATTCTTATCTCTTATGAATTGCGCGGCGAAGGGGCTGCAATTCGCGCCGAAAATTAATGACGTCATCACATATTGCTTAATTGGTTTGTTTTCGTCGTCCCGCCACAAAAATCTTAAAGCGTCCTGATCTTCTTTTCTTATTTTAATTCTGAGGAACATGTCGCGTATATCGCCACTAATTCCAATACGATTCTCTCTAAATCGTAACATTATCCCGTAAAGAGAGTTCAGTAAATCAGGGCCTTGAAGTAAATAGTCATTCAGGGATTTTCCTTGCACCGTACTAGCACAGTCGAATACGAGACGCAGTTTTTGTTTTTTTGGATTATCTACCCCAAAATGGGGAACAAACCAAATTCGTTTCCCACCGTCTTCGGGTGTTACTTCTCTTGCGTAACTGTTTTCAAACAAGTGCCTAATGCGTTCTCGATATCGCGCAGTGTATTCTTCGTTGCTTCGCAATTGTTTCTCCACAGACTTGAACCGCCTTTCCGCAGTAGGGTAAGAATCAGGCAACTTCTCTTCGCCTTTCCATGGAAGTCCCACTTCCCATCTACCAGCCTTTAGTTTCGCCGTCTCGTTTAAAATACCTATTGCTCGTTGTTCGTCTTTGTTTTGTCGCTTTCTGGAAGTTACGCCAGTACTTTCTAAGGCGAAATAATTTCTTACCATTTCATGCAATAAAGTATCTGTATTGCAATAATTATCTGGACTACTAGTATCAATAAATAAAACCGACGATTCATCAAAACAACATTCGTTAATGGCCGGTAACTTGCTTGCGTCAGGCGTCAGCGGAATGCAGCGGGCGCGCGGGGCCGGGGAGTCGGCGTGCGCGCCGGGCGGGCAGCTGTCGCCAGGGGCGCGGGCGAGGCGGCCGGCGTTATCAGCACTAGGCAACACGCCTACCGCTGCAGCTAGCAACGGGAGCGAGTGCGAGCGAGATGCGTCGTAGGATGACGCGGGAAGGATGTTTTTTGCAATGCGCTGTGATAATGATTCTCGGTTCATAGGCGAAGTAATTAGGCCGTGTACACACCAGCCTAACGAACTTAATGTAGCACACGGTTCATTTCGTTTACGAGAAATTATTTTTATAGGCATAATTAAATGGTAATTGTCCTGTCCGATTAAAAGTTCCGGTTTCACATCCACGTTATTAAAACACCCCTTTAATTCACTTAAGTAATCATAGTTTTTGATATTTATTTTAGAATGTCTTTGCACAGGTAAGTTCAATTCCGCAATCTTACGAGCACGTAACTCGAAACACTCATTGTTCTCATTGGATATTTTAAAGTCTACCAGTTCCGATTTGCACAGAATTTCACCCGAGTTCCAAGCACCACGTAAACGCAAAGTTTCAGTTTTTCCTGTTAAACCCAGACGATTTACCACATCCGCTGAGATCAGAGAAATTGACGCGCCATCGTCCAACAGGGCATGCGTTGTGATCACGCCCTTAGGGCCATGAATGGTGACACGAACTACTTTTAAAAGAACTTTGTTGTTATCTCCGCTGATATTAGTCACAATACCGGTTTCAGACACGGGCTCACTTTCAGGCTGTGAGTCTTCCTCAGGTTCCACCTGGTCTGGATCTCCGTCCTCGGCGATAACATCCACAGTGTGAACTTGACTCGGCGTTTGTTTGTTTATCGGGTAATGAAGTAGCGCGTGGTGCGGCTGCCCGCAGCCGTCCTTATCGCACATCGGCGCGCGGCAAGTTTCTTTATCATGATCACCTGATAAGCATTTAAAGCATATCCCGTTATTCCTGACAAAGTTCCATCTTTCTTTTCGTAAAGACTTTTTAAATAGCCTGCAATTATTTAGGCTGTGCGGGGATGTCTTGCAAAACTTGCACTTTTCTGCTTGCTGACTAGCTACAAAAACTGCGTGCTGTTTAAATCCAGTTCTATCCGCATTGCCGCTTACTTGCTTCATATTTAGTAGGCTAATACCGGATTCAGTAAGTTTAGTTGCTTCGTCCGATAAGAACTGTGATAGTAAATCCAACTTATTCAATCCGGACTTTCTTTGTTTGTAATAATAATCAGACCACTTTGTGAGTAAAGCAGTTGGTAATTTTGATAAAATGATTGTGCAAATACTGACACCCTGCAGGTACTCGTCTCTCTTAAGTGTCTTAACAGCAGCTACAAAGTTTTTAATTTTTATCGAAAATTTCACAATGTCCCCAATATAATCCTGAGGCAACGATGGTAACTTTTTGATATCACTCATGATTTTATTCACGATTAAATCAGGGTTTCCAAACTGTAATTCGAGGGTTGCCATGATGGTGTCGGGCGATGATCCGCTCGTGAGCAGCGCCGATACCGCTTCTCGCGCCGCTCCGACGAGACATTTTCTCAAACGCCACTGATTCTCTTTTGTACTGTAGTTACATAGCTCCGTGGATTCATCAAAAGCTTGTTTAAAATTCAACCACTCCATAGCATCACCGGAAAAGGTCGGCAATTCTCGTGGTGTGCTTAAACGACTAATTAAATTATTATTCTGTTTACAGGTGGAAGCTGTTAGATCTTTGAGGGCCTGTGCCAGCATGAACATCGTTGTCTCCGAGTCGACGGCGGCCGGCGCCGGCTGGCGAGCGGTTGCCTCGCCTGCCTCGCGGACCTGTTGAAGACTGCGATCGATCCACTTCTCGATCTCGCTTCCCTTATCCTGGGTCTCACTTGACTTCGAAGATGCGTGACTGTATTTTTCTTCCAAGGCTTCTAGCTCTGCCGCTAGTTTTTTTTCAACCAAGTCCATTTGTATGCGTGCCTGCTCTTCTGCAGCTTTTATTTCTAGTTGTTTTCGTTCAGCCAATATCCGAGAAGACGTAGACTTCTTTGACAACGAGCGGTTGCTCTTGCGTGAAACAGGCGGTCTTAGGGGCTCTTTTTCAGCCGGGTTCAAAACAAATTTTGACGTACCCGCAACTGGTTCGATTGCTCCGTTAGTCGTGTCGAAATCCTTAACGTTATTCTCTGGGTTATCACAAGTAGGCTCTCCAGTGAGTTGCTCCATGTCGGTTTCGCCCCTTTTCAGCTGTTCCATATCACGCTCTTGCTTCTCACGTTCTTTTTTCACGGTACTGCGGGTGTTCACCATCTTGTGCGGCGACGAATCATGCAATCCGGCTCGCTGGACCAAACTTTGTAAACCTTAGAATGGTGACTAGGTGCAGGGAAAAAGATTTAAAGAGAAAAACAAGAAGTAAATAACACGAAAATAAGCTATAGCGACCGCGGGCGACAGCGTCTTTCCGTGACAGTGGTCAATTAGCAACTAACTCGCCGGAGCACATGCAGGAACGTTACTGCAACGTATACATAAGCTCTGTATAGCTAGGTACACAGGACAGGTGTCGCGCGCGCTCACTATTCATGCGTAAGTATAACTTTATTTTATAAGAATAAGACATAGGTATAGGATAGGTACATCATCATATAAGACATGTAGGTAAAGGTAAGTAGACTTCTAGCTCTAATAATATAGTTTTAAGGTCTTTTTTCAGAACCGGGAAGCATCACCAGCGTCTGCACTTTACAATGATATAGCAATCACTGTTTTCTGGCGCAGTTAGCCAGCTGCCGTGCGTATGATCACTGGCTTCACCGATTTTTTTGTAGACTAACTGTGGCTATTTGAGCCTAGCCCCCTTAAAGTGATAGGAGCGTACGCGGTAGGAGACTAGTCCTGGGGAAAATCTAGGGGAAGCCTCAGACACGTATATGCGGGCGGTTTTAACAATCGAATCTCGGGTGTTAGTGGAATCGAGCTGCTGGGAGTTTTATCGCTGGTTCATTAAATTTAGCCTAGCTGAGAAGAGTCCAAGAAGCAAGAAACTCAGCCAGGCTCGTGCCTGCAGCCCGTGCGTGTGCCCAAGTCGTCCTGGGTAGGACTGACTCTACCCGGTATGCGGCGGTACTGAGACGAATAGAGACTAGGTACATGCGTCTGTGACTTCTCTGATAATACTTTCGTCGAATTTTTATGTGTCCGCTGTCGTACCCCCAACAACGACTTCGTCGACCACGAGTGACTGGTAAAGCGGCAATTACACTTCGTCGTTCACCTAATGCGGTCGCCGAATTCATTTTAAACTACATAGGCCAACGAACGTCGTCTTTACACTAGTCTGTCCGCCTACTACGGCGACTTGGTAGCTGTCGATCGCCGAATGCGGCCGACTAACGTGTTCTTTACACTTTTGCGGTCGCCGCATGCAGCATGCATTCTAAGAACAAGCTTGCATTACGGTCTGCTCCATTTATCTGTATAATCACTTCCATTAACCCTACATCCTTGCTGCCAAAGTCGCGGGGTGAATTTTGTTTGTTGTTCCCAACAGGAGTCGTGCAGTCAAATTCAGAAGCCGATTCCATTTACAATTTATTGAAACCATTTTATTTTATGGGCCCCAATTTTATTTTATATCCGCAGTACGCGAATTTTGCATCTGTATTAATGTATCTTTTTCCCTAATCTTTTTTTTTTGCTTTTGTTTTAGGTCCTTAATATATTTTCCATTGTATTTAAAAATAGATTTTTTTATGTAGACGACAGGTTAAACAAGGAAACTATTCTAACATATGGCATTCATATACAATAGGGAAATATACAATTACTGTTACTCGCGTCCGCAGTTTGAAATTGTTTATACTTGCATTTATCGTTCCCAACCCGGACATAGTATGAAATTCCATTGATTATAGACATTTGGGGGAAGCAATTAGGTACACTTTAAGTATATGCTTCTCAGTTTACACCTAGGGATAAGTACGTGAAAGAAAGGGATGATCTTTTAAGGCTCTTAAGAAATCACTTGCATGCAATATTTAGCGAATTTTCATTACGTTGCAGGGTTTATTTATTTAAACTTTATTGCACAATACAAGAAGTACAAATGGCAGACTTAATGCCTTAAGGCATTCTCTACCAGTCAACCAAAGGGCTAAACAGAAAAGTTTGTACTGCAGGCTTTAAATGAAAAAAAAAATAGGTAATTAACCCAACCTAATAATGACACAATACAATTCATCATATACTATTACATTCATCTTGATCTTCTTGGGTTTTATCTTATTCATCTTACCTCGTCGGCCCGCAGCCCCGCAATCTAAAGAAACCCATGCAAGTTCTTGCCAATGTAAATCGGCCTTATGATTTCACGTCTTGCACATTAGTGGTTAAACCAAAATATGTTGCTGACTTCGACGTGTGTTGAGTAAACAAATCTAGTACTTAAGTCAGAATCAGAATCAGAATTATTTATTAGTGACAACACACAACAAAAGGAAAAAAAAACAGTAAAACAAGGTATTGCACGAAATGGTTTCATCTCAGCATGTGCTGGCGTGGTTGCCAGCGCTGGTCTTCCGACAGAACCATTAAGTGATTTCCCAGCAGCTAACACATTAAAATAAAATAAAAGGTAAACAAAAAAAAATAAAACAAACCAATGTAAGAAATAGTTAAATATACAAGTAGCTATAACTACAATTATAAGATCAAAACGCGTAAAAAAAAATTAAATGCACTGTCACTGCTTTATATTTCATGTTTCTGTATTTGATATTTGAAAAATCCACCTTTATTATTTATTTTAAGTACAGTGTTCAGATCATTGACCCCGCACTCGTATGATTGTGCATTTGAGGGGTTGTAGAGGTCATCAGACTTTAAATATGCATAGATTTAAATTATTTAACCCTTTCTGATGGCACTACTGGTCATCATTAATAGAAAAAAGAAGGGTCCAATAGTATGCGTCTATGCTTTTTAAACATTACAGCTGTGTGGAAAATGCTTATGAGATGATTTTGGGTTTCTGACTATTACAGAAAAGTTTAAAAGGTACACCGAAAAGTGAAAACTCCCAGATACTCGAAGTCCCTAGTATCAAGAACTTGCGTGCAATTTTCAGTGAATTTTCATTACCTACATTGCAGGGTTTGATCGTATTCATGTTACCTCGGTGGCTTGGTAGCCCGCAGCCCCGCATAGCGTAAAAAAAAAACAACGGGTTGCACTCCGGGATTGCCGGCAGAAATGAAAACTCAATAAAGAAAGTAAATACATAACAAAGATATTCATATCCGTATTCGTATCGGTATCCGTATCCGTATCGGTATCCGTATCCGTATCGGTATCCGTATTCATATTCATACTCATGTTCATATTCATATTCGCATAATCCACTTATACATAATATGTCCCGACTCCCGAGTATCATTGTGTCTTACGCATCTAAGACCAGGCCGAGTTGACCCCTCCTAACATCGCAATCACGATACTAGGAGGGGTCAACTAGCTGGTCTTAGAATAGAATCTGTCGCGAGTTTAACAATTTCTCCCCAGTACAAAAGTGCTCAGCGCCGCTAAAGAAGTTTTCATTTCAAAAATTTTTTTCAAATATTTCGGCCTTAGGTTTGTAAGGAAGTTTCACATGGCCAAGCTTTTCGTAGCGCTACGCAATTTCCTCTACTCCTTTCGTGTTCCTGGCAGTGAATGTATTAAAACAATGTTTTAATATCGACCGGCAAGGCCAATGATCTTGAAGCACCGGTGCCACCACGTGGCCCCCGGGGGCCAGCGTGCATACTAAACGTCACTCGCAAATAGAATAAATGTGTAATCCTATTTTTCTATTCATACTTCCCCTATTTTTTTAATGGGTGCGCTACTTAGTGAGGCGATCGAGATGTTGGCGAGTTATGTTCGAAAAAAACAAGGGCGTAGTATTGTTCCCAGTTGAGTGTTACTTAAAACTTAGTTGTTAAAAAATTAACATATTATAAGTAAATAGTACATTACTTACCAAGGGCGATAAAATAAAGAATGTCTCAGATCGCAGGTATTTTACGCCCGAGCCGAAGGCAAGGGCGATAAATATGCGATCTGAGGCTTTCTTTATTATCGCCCGTGGTAAGTACCAAATTTTATGTCACCCCCTGGCCAGGAAGTGGGTTTTCTCAAAAATAATATGTAATGTTCTCATAACATCTGTGAAGATAGTATCCGAAAGTGGCTCATCCTGGACAGTTGCCAGAAGTGTCCAGGAAGTAACACCTACTGTCCAGGAAGTAAGTATGTAAATCCCATTACATATCATAATATTTGAATTTAGAACTAGAAAATAAAGTTGGCAGTTTTTGACATTTAAAAAAAAATTAGGTACCATGGAGGTTGACGTGTCCGTATTGCACGATGTGAATTGGCGGGAAATACAGTTCAATCATGTTTTTCACAATTTCAAGACTAATTTAGAAATTAACTTGAATAGATTAAATGAAATTAAATACTAATAGTAAACATAAAATAAATACGATTCTATTTACGATTAATTAAATACGATTTTATAAATCTATTCTATTGGGGTTGTGGCATATAATATCAGTGTCTTAACACAACATCTAGCTAAAAAAGTTCACTTGTATTTTGACGGGATTGACTTCATTGATTTAATATATAAAGTAAGAAGTATAATTGATAAAAATGAGTTTATGTAGATGAATCAGATTGCAATACATACACAGATATCACTATATATATAGGTACTGAAAAAATTACTTCCACCCAAGTCTAAGGTGGTATTTGACCATTTATAAAAAGTTCATCAAGTGCAAAGCGGAACATAAAGTACAAGTTGGTCAGAATGCAGGTAAACCATTATTCATACAATTTGTTTCATTTTTGAGAAAAGCACTATTTATTTATTTATTTAATCATTTATTTCAGGCATCTGTGGCCCATAATACAAATACCTTAAAGACTAACATACATATTATATCATTATATTTCCTAAAACTAAATAGTAGTAGTATCACGTTGGGACGACGACGCGAGGCGCTTACTCTGGGTGTCGAATAACTGGCCGCGAAACCGCCGGAAAACGACACCTTTCGGCCAGAACTCCTCCTTCATGAAGGTCGACAGCTTGTCGGTTGGAACCCTCACCACAAATGAATTGAAGTTCACATTGCGGCGGGACTCCAATCGATCGACCCTCAGGACTATACAAGCTTCGACCGTAAGTGCCATCCTGGCCTCGTATTATAGCCGGACCTCGCCTGCGGCTCGGCCGGCTAACTCATACTCGTCCAGGATGGCTTACTTACTGGTCTCTGCAGTAATGTACTATTTTTCGCGCGCGGAGCGTGCGATAATGGCCACTTTATGGCCAGGTGTGACATAATAGTGCATTACTTACCAAGGGCGATAAAACAAAGAATGTCTCAGATCGCAGGTATTTTACGCCCGAGCCGAAGGCAAGGGCGATAAATATGCGATCTGAGGCTTTCTTTATTATCGCCCGTGGTAAGTACAAAATTTTATGTCACCCCCTGGCCTGGAAGTGGGTTTTTTCGCGCGCGGAGCGTGCGATAATGGCCACTTTATGGCCAGGTGTGACAAAATATATTATCATCATCCTCCTAGCGTTATCCCAGTACAGTTGCATACTGAAGGTTGCCTGGGGTCCGCTACCTAATCCCAAGATTTGGCGTAGGCACTAGGTTTTACGGAAGCGACTGCCATCTGACCTTCCAACCCCGAGGGGAAACTAGACCTTATTGGGATATAAGTAAAAAGATATTAATGCCTTTTTAATTCTGAGCAAGTGATGCAAGTGCGCGTAGCGGTATTCTGTTCCACTACAGCATTTTACATGCTATAGGTACGCTACGGCGTAGCATAAAGCTTTATGCTTTCGTCTTCAAAACATCAGTCCCAAGGATTCGTAGCGCTACGCACGTAGCCGATACTTTTCCTGCT
The DNA here is from genome assembly GCA_951800055.1 of Cenopis cana. Taxonomy (NCBI): domain Eukaryota; kingdom Metazoa; phylum Arthropoda; class Insecta; order Lepidoptera; family Tortricidae; genus Cenopis; species Cenopis cana. The sequence continues at coordinate 6,891,410 of OX637492.1, read as the reverse complement.
GTGTAGAGAAATGCCTACGAGCAGAACTTGCAGGCTAGGTTTAGGTTGGGAACTTGCAGGTTTCTGCCACTGATAGGGTTGTTAACTAGACATTCTTGAAACCTACCCTCATTATTATTATTATTTTAATTGATAGCTAAAATTTAACTAAAATTGTTTATACATGAATGCTACATGAATGAACACTAACATGAGACATATTTACACTAAATCACCACCACACACTCAAGCACTAAACACAGTCACTTTTCCAAGTGAGTGTCAACCGTTATTCTCTTATTAAGTGTAAAATTGCTTATATTGACGTTTAAGGTAGGAAGTGGTAAGGTAGTGTTTTCTGTTTGTTACTCGTTGCAGAAGTTTTAAAATATTCATTGACATTTAATTCACGCTGTAGTGAAATTATTGTGTGATTCATTCATTCATATCATATGTGCATGTTATATGCCTAAATGAAAGAATATTTGTTTTTTTTTAAATATATATTTGGTTTTTTTCTTATGTATTCCGTAACGCTTTCTTCCTACGTTCCTACTCTCATGCTTTTAGCTCGATTTTATAATTATATCCGTTAGACCTTATGTCGAAAAAAACTTACCATTACCATTAAACCATTACCATTACCATTTAAGTGACATTTAGTGTAAACTTGTAAAGGGTCCTTATTAAACCCGGCCTTAGACTGTTAAGCCATTTATGAATGTAAATCTTTTTAACTGTCATTCGATTGTCATTTTGCAACTGCCAGCCTAAAATGGGTCAAATTGGCTACGTATCGAGTTCTCATAGTAGCCCACCGATCTACATACACATGTAACGATACACATCCCGCGTATATTATATTCGGTTTGTTTAATTAAAACAACGGAAGCGATCGGGTGACCCTCGTTCGTTATATTTCATCGGGTTCGTAAATATATAAATTTTACGGATATTTTTAATAGCCCTAGTCTTTTTGCTGTTTTAATTTTGGGTGAAATGTTGGTTTTCAAATTATAAGGGAGATCTGGGGCCTGTACCACAAAACTTTACAAGCATACAATTCGACAAATTTGTCAACTTTTTCTATGGAATATTGTACAATTTTGTCAAATTGTAGACTTGTAAAGTTTTGTGGTATAGGGGCCTGGACCCGAAACACCATGTGACCTTTTATGAACCTGTATTTTTACGAGTCTTTTGAGGGTTTTATAGTCGGCCTTGCAAGGAACTTAACACCTATTTATTTTTTACTTTTTAATTTATTTTTGTAGTTTTTATTAATGTTTTTCTATTCGTGTATATTTGTATTATTTCTTGTTGTTTTGTGTGTTTGTTTCGTCACTGCGCTGTAGTTTCACTTAAAACTTCCTGAACAAACTTATTTTCTTTCGTTTTTTTTTTCTATGCTTAGTGTACCGGACTTCTTACCCACAACGATAAGTGACAAATTGTGACCATTATACTCCCGCTGGTCTGTAATCATAAGGCCTTATTTACACTGCGGGTCACGAAGGTAAAACGAGTTCAATCGCTCTATAAAACCGCGCAATGTACACTGGCGATCAAAAATTTCGGGTCACCCTAGTTTAAATAGCCTCAATAGGTTTTGTTAAATATTCTACACTCGTTTTATTTACATAATATACTATTCTTCGTATTGCCCAACTGTATTAGCAATTTCCGGATTCCTATCATATAAATATCGATGTCCAAAAATTACGTTTTTCGCGATATCTCGATCCGTTAACGTTGTGTTTTTTTCATGGGTTTTTACGAGTCCGATTTAAACCTGGAAACGTTACTTTTTTGGCTGTTACTCTTGCAGAATAAACTGTTACTCTTGTAAAACTAAATAAAGAGAATGACATGATTAAAAAAAAAAGTCAACGTCACAGTATTTTAGGAAATATGACGGTTTTTTACCAACCCGTATTCAGATGTGTTATGATGTTCGCCTTTGTACCAAAATGTCCTTATTTGTTTGTATTTTTTGTGTTTTTTTTTGTGTACAATAAAGTTATTACATACATACATACATACATGTCAGCGCAGCGAGGGTAGTTAAACTCGTACCTGTGAATAAGGACCTTAATGAATATGATGATGATAATGATTGCCTAGCACCGCGTGTCTGGGGCAGTGTGACATGTCTGATAATTGTTAACCGTCGCAGATCGCCGCGCCGCATTCATCACACGTTTATTGGCGTTAGAAAACCGCCCGATCGGACCCGCCGTCCATTGTCCTTCGCAAATAATCGTAAATTCCGAACGGACAAAATATAATAAATTGCCGATGAGATCTGCCCGAACACTTTAGCAAAAACCAATACGACGCATCAAAATCTAAACCACCACCTAATCACGGTAACCACAAGGCTCAAAATTGAACTGAAACTTTCTTCTTGGATAGCAAACGGGTAGAATCGGTCTATATTTGCCGTGAACCCTTTGTTGTCGGCTTTTTTTCGGTTGTTTCCGCGTAAAGCCTGATAGAACACGTTTTTCAAATCATTAAACAGTTTCGACCGCGGCCTGGAAAAAGGAAAGTCGGTGAAAAAACGCGGGGGCGGAAAAATGCGAAGCGTTGGCCTGCGAACGGCCGAGGTGATCGTTGTGCCCACACGATAATGCCGCGGTGGGACGGGAGATACTTGATACTTGCGATTCACTCGACAATTAAAGATATATACGTACGTTTCGTTAACACATTCAAAGTCCATAACGACACAGGCATCATGCCTCTATAGTAAGATTTCCGCTACAGAGCGGAAAAAACGCTGCTACCACCCACCCACGTAGCTATTGTGGGCCGCGAATAGGTTAACACATTCATTGCCGACGAGTGCTACGCTCGTAGCCGATAACATGGGTTTTCCTGTTTCTAGTGAAAACTATCTACAAACTGAGATCCCGTTTATCAGATCATTGGCGCTGAATGTGTTAAGAGCAGTAGTAGTTCAGATAGAGAATAGTCCTGAAATTATTATTAACAGTTTCAATTTGAACGTATAAATTTCTTATTACAGTAAAATACGATGTAAAAAAAGCATATATAAACGTAGTTTTCAGCTGAAATAAAAATGCCTAAATTTGAGTACCTAAGTAATAGTATATTTAAGCCTCAAAGATACAACTGAACCGATTTGTTTATTTCAATAGCGCTCATTCGTAACTGCCCAACGTGCAACCGAATGTAATTTAGACCTTTCAAGTCGATTTTTTTATGCTTCATTCAATTTTGAAAGCATAAATAAACAACTTATTTTCTTATTTTTGGTATATTGGCATTGGATAGCAATTTATGGTGTGGTTTCAACATTTAATATTACAATTAAAGCATATGTAATATGAATGTTGCAAAAGAAAAAGACAAGTATCAAGAACATTGTTAACAAAGCCGATACGTCGTCCGCAATCGACACCGCGTCCGCTATTCGTAAACAAGCCACGCCGCGAAATATGCCGCCTTTTACGGGACGAACAGATTTGTGGCCGTGCTGTGATGACGCACATACAGGTGAAGTGCTGGCCTTGCCTTTTTTTAAACACATTTTCGGGTGACTTTTTTTAACTGATTCGTTTTCAGCTGAGCTTCTCTAGAGAATGTTCAGTTGTAGATGCAACTGGTATAGGGGTTGTTTTTCTTACGTTTTCATACAAGTAACGCATAACTTCGAAGCTTAGTTTGATCAGTTAGCTCTGGTGAACAGCCTAAGCTTGTGAAGGACGGTCTTAAATTGTTGAAACATAATAGTGAAAGGTACTGGTAGATTGTGAGTGTAGCTCTCTATGGCAGTGAAACGTGGACAATGACACAAAGAGATCGAGAGAGACTGGAAGCATTTGAGATGTGGTGCTGGAGACGAATGGAAGGAATCAGTTGGACCGAGAGAGTAACAAATGAGGAGGTATTACATAGAGTGAAAGAGAAAAGAACGTTGTTAAACACTATCAACAATAGAAGGGGAAAAATGATTGGACATTTGATACGACACGACAACTTCTTCAAGACCATTTTGGAAGGAAAGATAAAAGGAAGGCGAGGCAGGGGAAGACCAAGGCGCAGTTACATGGACCAAATAAGAGAAATAGTTGGCGTCGTGTCGTATCAAGAAGTGAAAGGGCTGGCGTGCGACAGGGAAAAATTGAAAATACTCCACCGACAAGAGGATAACTAGGAGGATAAATTTGATGATGACTGGTAGATTATGATGTAGACATGATCTCAGCAGATTCATGAAGACTTGTAGCGCCTATCATCATTATCACTGCGTCAGCTCAGTGCGGGTTGGAGACTTCACATACACCTTAGAATTTCTTCTCAGACGTAAACGCAGGTTCAGGTTCCCTCGTGACCTGACGGTAAGTATAAAAAAATAATCCAGTCGGAATTCAAACCCAGGATGAATCCTAAAAGCAACCCTCAAACAAAAACTATAGAACTTGCCGAACAATACTGCACCAAGGTCTCGAGAGATGCAAGAAAACACTGGTTTGATAACAAAATGACGTATGTAATTCACACTATAACTACACAGTTCTAAATCCTCAAAAAACAAAACATGATTTAGAATCCTTTATACGGGAAAAAAACGTTCGCGTGTTTCAGAAATGTGCTCCATCGTAACAGCGACATCTATTGGGCAATAGAATAACTGAATACTACATATAAGCATATAACTTAAGCATACAGATTATACACTTGCAAACCCACATAATCAACTAGCAAAAAAACACTATCGCCACCGACTTCAAAAAACGGGCTGGGACGTGGACGTACATAAATTTGAATCGCGGCGCTTCGGGCGAACCGAAGTTTCGCACCATTAATTCTTACCCGCAGTCCACTGCACTTTTTCCATTTTTTAGGGTGCAGCTAGGCTGAGGGGTTTTCGTGAAGGAAAACATCGTGGGGAAACAGGTCTAATACCACCAAGGTCTAGTTTTCGGTCGGGGTTGGAAGGTCAGATGCCGTCGCTTTCGTAAAACTATAGTTAGTTCCTATGCCATATCTTGGGATTAGATGTCAAATCGGAACCCGGACTCCTTAGGGCATAACTGGGAAAACACTATGAGGATGATGTTAGGCTGAGGGGTTTATAAGCTGAAGTGTCCTTTGGTAAGTTTTTTTTATGCTAAACAAGTATATAAGGCATGATCAGGGACTTGGACGACGACGTCTTGGGAATTGTAAAATCTTTTTTTTTTTCTTGAGGTTAACTAAAAAATAAGCGTACTGACCAAAAATCATAAGTGTATTGCAAACACAAGCCAAGAAAAACTTGCACAAAGTTTGTATGGGGAGTGCTTGCGTATACAGGCGCCTTAATACGAATTTCTTATGTTTTTATAGTGATACTGATACTGTACATTTCCACAGCATTCGCGCTATCATAATACTTTGGACAGGTCCGAATACGATAGAAAACGATGAATCTAATTCGACTCCTCAACATCAGGTTGGTAGATTGGTACTCGTAACCAACAAACCAACCAATATATTCGTATACTATTTCTTCTTGCTTCTTCTTGGAATGTTGTTTGGTATTAAATTGGTTGTATGTGAACCTTAAAACAAGTTCTACATGTGTGAAAACTCTTACGGAACCCACAACACCGAGGAACTCCGCTTAACAGACTTATTCTATTTTTCGTGAACACGCGAAAAAACGAATTGCTTTTCTATATGCAAAGTAGCGACCACCGACCACGTCTCCTCTCTGTGGTTGTACTAATAGGATGGACGATTCGGATTCTTCCACAATATATTGCGGTTTTTTATGTTTTATCGGTGAGGATTTGGGTTCCATTAAACTTTTTCGAATTTTATGTTACGGAAGATATTGTTCTTCTTGTTCGGCAATTTTAAAAGGGGATCGGTGTTATTGTATCGTGGGGCAAGGAAATTAGGGATGATTTGTCGTCGATTTTTCCCCGCTTATGGGTTATCGATGGCGTCATTATCCTCGCTTCGAACTTTTCCCGGTTCGTAAATATTGCTTTTATTTACTATGGCACCTGCACGGGAAATAATTCTTAGTTTGCGTCAAGAGAACTTCGTCTAACTTATTTGGTGTCGTCTTTCTGGCTCGCCGTATCAACCATTATTCATCGCAACGTCATTCTGTGTCGGCCATTATTAAAAACTTTATTAAAAACGGAAGGTAATTAGAAGCGACAATGTAGCGACCATCGATCACGGCACAAGAAAAGCGGCGGAGGCGCTTCGAATCTGCATCAAACGATCGCGCCGGATTGCCACAATCAATTCTCATTTGCCGCAAACCAAGGAAAAAACCCAACCGAAGAAGGGCACAGATGGCAAGCCATTTTTAATCGTCGAACACCGGAAAGAAGAAGAATGCTCGCGAGTCAGCCACAGACAAATCGCCCATAATTAATGACGCAGCGTACATTTTTTTCCACTTCGATGCCAATAGTAGAAATAAAGGAGCCACATTAGAGAAGGGACGAAACAAAACAGGGTGCGGGTGTCGAACGAAAGGAGAATTTATCATCTCGGCGGCAGCGACAGTCGGCGCGACCGCCAATGTCCATTTGGATAATGCCCAACGCGATTAAAAATATAAAAATACCCCACCGCCCGGTGGGGGAAGGGGATTTGACGGAGGACCGCGCTGAGGACACAAAAGGATTATAAATGAGAAGGAATTTTAGATAATATTTGTACGTTGGATGTGGATTGTAATGTCGGTGAGATCGCCTGGATCCGGGGGCCGCCCCGCCCGCCGGGGGAGCCTTCCGCGATTCGGCCCTAATGAGTGTTTGTATCAATTTGTTAGTATTGTATTTGAATATTTTTGTGCGTTCGTTACGATTTTAATCCCCTGTGGTTGTGGCAGTCTGGATCGATGTTCTCCGTTTTATATTTGTGTGGCGGTTTTTATTTTTAATACGGACCCGTTTGATCGCGCGCCGGGTCGTTTGCGTGTTGATTAAAGGCGTCGTTGGCCTTTTTGCGGACCGATATCTCAACCGGCCGCGTTTTATACTTTTTACCTTCGCTTGCACCCCGCAAACCCACAAAAAAAACTGTAAAACACGCAAATTATATCGCCGGAGAGCACAGTAAGATTCATAATTAATTTTTTACATGCGTGATAAAAATCCCTTACAAAAACGTGTGCAGCATCCGCGATAGTACCGACCGCGGTAAATTCACCGTCGTAATTAATACATTTATATATTTTATTTTATTTTGGGTTTTTAAATACGAAGGATGAATCCGAATGAGCGGCCGAGAAAAGAATAACAGCGCGACGACACCGTCCGCCGACGTGTTTTCAATTCATTATTATCTCGAAAACAAAAATTTCATTAGCCCCGAGATTTCCTTTTTAAATTAAATTATTCATATATAAATTAAACAAAATATAATAGAGGTCCGCTCGAGTAAAAAAGCGGCTTTATCGTATCATATTTTATTAAACGAATTTATAATTCTACGCCGATTCGAGTAAATCCTGGGCGGGGGGTCTCGGGAAAATATTTATGAATGCCGAGCAGAAAAATCCACAATAATAATTCAGGTTGGATGTCCGGCCTTACTTACCCTCGCTGATCTATTTAAAAAAAGAGACCCGGAAGGACAAAAGGGCTGCTCGTAAAAAAACTGGACACGTATAGAGGCCCCAAACGCTTTGTCTAATTCTTATTTTTTACCGAATCGGAACCTTTTCGCGTTTTTATCGGTTTTTGTTCCGGAGACATCGCCCGCTCGCGATTGTTCTAATGTGGGCCGTTTGTTACATTTTTTTCTATTTTCACGTGGTCGGGATGACCCTCCGCTGTGGTATGTAAAAATTGTGTGATTTACGCTCTTAAATGTGCCGTTTTCTTTGGCCGCGTCCTTTCTGTGTACATGCGAATCACTTCTAATTTATGATCCCTTCCTGTATTTTGTTTACTCTGTCTTATGAGACTCGCTTACGGATTGCAACTTCGTTTGCAGTTGTATGCACCGTGTCCGTTTAAGTGGATGATGTGCTCACAACATATTGTTATAACAAATGCGGTTTTATGAAATCGTCTTAGTGACATGGCGATATTGGCGATTATTGTGTGTTCTGTTAATTAGCCTTGCATTTAATTGGGCACACACTTAACAATACACTCGTACACCATACAGGTACATACCTACGAGTTCTTCAAGTTAATCTAGATGCACCATCATTACAAAAGTTAGTGCTATAGTGTTATTACTATGTTTTTTTTTGTCTGTTGGTCTGTCTCTTACACCCTTCGCAATTTTCTGTTTGGCCCTATGGTTGACTGTTAGACAATGAATTGAGGCGTTACGTCCGCCATTAGTACTCATTTGTTATGTGCAATAAAGTTTAAATAAATAAAGTTACTGGTGAGAAAATGTTGTAATATCGCTTATCCCTTAACCTTTACTTACTTAGCAAAGGGATCTAGGGAATGCAACGAGAGCATAATCGCATTAAGTACTTATATACTTACACTTCAGTGTATTGTTTAACTAATGGACTCATCATATATGGGCTTGGGTCATGGTAGTTGTTCAACTTTATTTTTTTTAGGGAAGGTAACAAAATGTAAATTATTTCAAACATATTTAGATTAGCTTCAATCATAAAAACAGTATTAAATTTGCATTTCAATGACAACCAAGCACAACATGCTAAATCAACTTCTTAAATCCATCATTTGCATGTCGATTGGTTTATGTCTTGACATGTAGGGGTACGTAACGTTTATTTTGCCCGTCGCCGCGTTGGTGAACACACGTGCTCCTCGCGACGACGGGCTGAATCCACTACCGAACAAAAGCAGTTGCCTACTGTCATGGCGTGGTTACCGAAGAACGTCTTTAAACAAGTATTTATGTGCGAAATCATCATAAGTTTGATGGAATGCCATTTTTAAAGAGTGAAGTGAGTCTGCGTTAGGTTGATCTACCTCAGATTGGTTTGGAGCCGCTCAACCAATCTTACCGGAGCGCAAACTCTTCGAGTATTCCAGTGTTTAAACTGCCCGCGTAGTCGTGTCGGAGGTTTCCACTGGATTTTCCCCAGGCCACTCGCAGTCCTCGCCAACCGCGCACTCCTATCGGTTAATTAGACCCGGCCAATAAAGCCACAGTGAGGTTTAAACAAAAAAATACTATTTATAAACTACATTTAGATCGACGTAACACAACATGATAGTTACGTTACATAATCAGACAGAGAAAGGTACTCGTCTCTCACTCTGTCCTAGTGCGTTAGGAACTTAAAGTACAGTCAAGGGCACCAATATGTATACATTTTTTCTCCCTATTCCATTGCAATAAGGTCCAAAAATGTATACATATTTATGCCCTTGACTGTACCTTTGAATTTCCTTGAAGGTATGCATCCTTGCGATGTTTTCCTTGCCCGGAATTACGATACGTACGACGTATATAGGCGGCTCATAATTAACATTAGGTAATCGAGAAATCAACTACCTAAAAAAACTAGTCTATTTATTGATCCCAACTTTCATATTGTAAAGTGAAGTTAAATAGTGTTCAGTTAGAGCGGTTTAATATTTTTATAAATTGTAAACGATGACTATTGATGTTTTTTTTGTTCGTTTTCATATTGTCGAGTTTAATGTACTTACAAATAAAGCATTGTATACATACTGACCATTGGTACATAGACCTTATCTCGTTGCTATATGCTGCTAGTAGTGTAGTAGGCACAAAATTACTATTGTCACAAAAAATAAGTGCAAATATCTACTTTAAACATTTGTTTTATACAGTACAATATGTGGCAGTTATGTGAAACTTATATGTATAATAAATCATAATACAAACATGTATTGTTAACGGTTCTAATTTATGTCTACTGCCGTGGGACACGATTTTGAATAGTAATATTCAAATTGAAAGTTACCCTACAGTGTAGCGAAGGGTCCGGGCGGTCAGCTTACACGAGATTGATTGATCCTGAGCTCTGCTTGGACAGACTTGAAATCGCTCGTCTTAGGTGCACATTGATATTCAAGATGCGTTTCAGACATCATGTCGATGTTCTGCGGAAATCAGTATTGGAGCAAGTTCAGGAATGTTACAGTATACGCTCGTTTGTACCCGCTTTCTGATATGTTAAGGCGCCTGTAGAGGCAAGCACTCTCTATACAAACTTTGTGCAAGTGTATCTTTGCTTGTGTTACTTATGATTTTTGGTCAGTATGCTTATTTTTCTGTTAGCCAGAACCTCAAGTTTTTTTTTTTGTATTTTTTTTTTCATCATCATCCTCCTAGCGTTATCCCAGTACAATAGGGATGATGACACTATAAAAGAAAATCAATAAATCCAAATTTTCTACATAATGACTCAAATTCTCAATCAAATGGCAAAAAAAGTAATTCAAAAAAATAAATAATTACGTAATTATAAGTCTTCAAAGTTTTAAAAGTGGGTATTTTCTGTCGCTTTTCCGCAAAACGCACCTTTGTATTGAACGATTGTCATTTACTATGGCGCTACTCAAAGGTGACGTCACGGTCGAGTAGCACTTTCTCTCTCTAACTACGAACATTCTAACCGTTGTTGCTTCGTTATTTTTTGAGATATTTGAATAGGATTTTCACTATTTGGCATAGTTTTATGTCTTCTTTCTATTGAAGTAATAATTTTTTTTGAGTCATCATGCCTATTGCATCCTGAAGGATGCCTGGGGTCCGCTACCTAATTATATTATTTATTTTACCTAATTATATTATTATGTATTTTCTTTTCTTTTTTTTTAAATATTTGAATATTTTTTCTTGACATTCTTCGTATATCCAATATAAACAAGTAAAAAAAAATTATATGCGGGAGTGCCAAAACCGACGACTGCAACTTGCACAGAGTTTGTATGTGTAAAAGTGCGACGATGAAATGCTAGATTAGGGGATATTTTTTCTGCGCTCAACCGAAGCTTTGGGATCGGTTTAAAATCAAGAGCATGCATACGAAACCTAAATAGAAAGAAAAAATCATTCCAAGTACACATGCACATAGCAACTACAGTCTATTCATCCTTACGTGTCGTATTATGTAAATAAACTATTTTTGAAAACGTTAATCCTTATCACTCTTTTCTATAAAATTACAATACTTTGCAACATTTTAAGTGATGATTAATAGTATCATCCTAGGGTGACACCGCCAATTATGGACACTTAAAGCACAAGCACCAATAATGGACACTTCAACCCTTATTCAAAGATCATACGGTTTTAAATTGATTGTTGTATAAAAAATGAATGACTCTTATTTTCTTTTACATAAGAGTTAATATACATCATTGGGCCTTGTCCATTACTGGTGGTGTCACCCTACTGGAGAAAAGGATGATAATGATTAATGTCTTATATAAGAGTTTGTTTGCATGATAAGGATGAATAGATTATTGTACAAAAAAAGTACTATTTTTAACTAAGGTACCACTAAATCGTCCTGACACAGTCTGATATTAGTACCACTCTTGTGTGGGTTTGATTTTCGAGCAGTTCAATCAACGAGATGGACGGACCAACTACATAGTGCATATTCGAAAGTTGCCAGAGATGGACTGTGGCATATCAATTTATCTAGAAGTAGCTGATGTTTTTGGCTATTAAAGTTCTGACATTTAATCGAATTGTGCGTCAGATTGGTCACCATATAAATACAACAACCCCCCCACATACAAAATCCCAAATACATTAACCCTTAGAGATTGAATGTTATTGACTATACCCAATGTTGTTTTTTTTTCACCAACAAACATTTCTCAATGTTGCACGCTTAATTTGGTTATACATAAGGTTATAAATAATGAACCTGGGAGGAAGTTACCTTAGTCTCGCTTAGTATGATACGGTCAATAATATATATAATATTCCTCCATCCATCGCATTCTATAAAACTCCTTTTTTCAACGTTACCACAATTTCCGAAGGTCCGATTAACCCTTGCCGCAAACAAAAATGGCCGCCATAATCAAATTATTATCAAAGCCAAGGGTGAGACCGGTGCCTTCGTATTTATCACGAGGTTATGAATGGTTCTTTTTTCCCCGATTATAATGGCGTGGACACTGGCTTCCGGATCTTCGGGTGAAAATTATGATTTTTATTTAGGTGGGGTGTAAGGGACCCGGTGTTACGTTCCGTATGTATGTGTATGTGTGTGTGAATAAGCGTTTTGACATCCTTTATTAATAAGTCTATTCATAAGGTAGCCTGGCTATATACCTACATAGTCTTATCCCATTTTAATCAATATCAATATTCACATTGAAGCCAACTACATAAGAACCTAGTTTCGTCCTCATTTTCATCGACATTTACTGTCACGAGTGCCTGCAATGTTAATAATGGAAATCGAAATTCAACCCTACACTAGGCAAAGTATGTATGTAATAACTACTACTATTACTATATTGTACACAAAAAAACACATAAAAAATACAAACAAATTAGGACATTTAAAGTAAAAAGTAAAGTTTATTTGTTTAGGTACCTAAACCATGAAAGTTAAAAAAATATGTACAAAATAAATGAGACTTAACATTAACTGAACTAAAATGCATTAAATATTAATTTAGCACAACTACCCTTCGTTCATGGTACTGTCTTATTTCTATTTTACACATACCTATTATATTTAAAGGAAAAAATATTGACGACTCCTTTAGACCTCTTAAGTATACTACCCAAATAAAGAATACAAACAACATCTAAAAGGATAGGTACATTGGCCCTGGTTCGATAGTATGAATATCAAAGTCAGTTTTGTTCAACAATGAGAATGCGGTATTCTCTCGTGTAGTGCGCCATTTTTAATAACCCTAAACTGTCAGCTGTCAAATTGTTGTACTATTTTAGTGGCCAGTGCTTTTCCGTACAAAAGGAGGCCAATTCAAATCTTGCGTAAATTTTGGGTCACTCTATAGTTTAGAATAATTAATTGAATTTATCGGAAGCCTTTATACTTCTGCTTTATCCTAACTCATCTAAACGAATGCTAATTATTGACGTCATATGTTTCTGGTTTTCAGGAGTTTCTCCCTGGACGAGCGGTTCCTGTACTCCCAGGCAGAGGTGCGTCGTGTGCAGTGGCATTCCAGTTCGCTCTCTCATCTGTGGATCCTCGTCTCTGACAACACCATTAGGTAAGTCGCTGTTTTGTTCAGAATTTGTAGACATGAGCCTACCGGGGATAGCGAAAAAGCTTAGCGGGTACGCGGCGAAGTATTAAATACAACATGCTACAGCAAACACTGATTTTATTAAATATCAATTGGATATTGCTTCAAATTTCAAAGTTAGTTTCTCTTCCATCGAACATCTAGACGTACGGCTGGTTACCATCCTTACCTGGTTGAAATTCATCTTACTCGAACTGAGCGCTTTTCATCATCTTTTATAATGCGCACTGCTGAGGTGGGAATGCCGGTATCTGTATTTCCGAGTTCATATAACCTTTACCTCTTTACACGAGTGAATAGGCATTTTCTGGGTGAGCTCGCTTTACCGTCGACCACATCTTTGCCCCCTGGCTAGATTTATTATTTATTTATTTATTATTATTATTATTAAAAACATAAGAAATTATACACAAAATGACTAAACGACACCGTTAAACCACAGCTTGGTTTGTCTCGGTGCAGCATTCCACGACAGCTATAAAAACGATGCTGGGTTAGCGAGCAAACCCATTTTGTAATTTAAAAAAAAGCCTGCCTGGCATTACGATATCGTCGCCACGTATTATACGATATTATATATTGCCTTTAATACACTCGGCCCGTAGTGCCTACCTTCCTGGCCTTTGTTGTAATCAATCCATCTGTAGTGTTGCTAGCCTTGTCTCGTGCGCCTATGTCGACTACGTCATGATGACTCGGGCGGGGACTTCACTTCTTGTCTGTCCGCCACTCGATAAGGTGCTGTCCGAGCCAAGATGTAGCTACATAGTTATACCATCGCGTGAGGTACCTACAAAGATACTGCACCATCTAATATTGTAAAAAAGTAAGATTTTATAAAAAAACAATCGTGTTTATCCATAAACTCAATTTCCCAATTCCAGGCTATACAACGTCGCCTTAAAATCCGGGCCGAAGCTGGTCAAGATCTTCGTCATCGGCCCCAAGCCGGCCGGTCTCCTGGCCTCGCGTCCCCTGCTGGATAGCCTGGGAGACACGGCCGTGGACTTCACCGGCACACCCGGAGACGACAGTCTGCTTATCTTGAGGGGGAACGGGGACGTTTATATGATGGAGTGCGACTTGGAGGCTAAAACGTGAGTACCTACTAATATTATTATTATTTAGAGCCTCAGGTGTCACACTGCTGGGCAAAGGCCTCCCTCTTTTTCTTCCACGCATTCCTACCCACCCTACCCTACCCGACCTACTACGTATATAGTGCCCGCAAACCAAACAGAGTGTGAGACAGACTTCGTAACACCATGCAAGTATGCAAAATGTCGCGCTATCGGTTCGATCGTCAGTTTTGTTTGGGCACTATGCATGTTGCCTTATCCCTGAATTCATGGTTAGAAAAGGGAGGGGAATCGGGGTTGGAGTGTTCATGTGTAAATTCGCCCTATAATCCGGGCCTAAGCTGCTCAAGATCTCCCCAAGCCGGTCTGCTGGCCTCCCGTCCCTTGCCGGACAGTCTGGGAGAAATAGTACATTGTGGCAACACAGGCCACATATTTGCTGTCAAACGCCCAATAAACTTGTTGCCCATCAAGATGTAATCTTTTTAACCTACTCACCGCCACAGTACATTCTGTAAGTTGTGCCTCACACGCCATACTTCGTAGCAAAAGACTGAAAAATGAATCTTACTTGATAGCACGTAGCTTGCCTTTACATCGACTTGATCGTCTCGATATGGAGTCATTGACTTGTGAGGCATCTAATGTCCTGACTTTATATCAAGCCAATAGCGGTGAAAAGGCTAAATGTTCTATTGCAGACTGCAGCACAAGCTTACCGGCCCGCTGGCAATGTACCCGCCAGCCGATGACAATTACGGCTCAGAGTCCTGCTCGATAACGGCTCTGTCTAGCGGCAGAGATATGCCGCCCCTTGTTGTGGTCGCCACTTGTTCCGCACAGCTGTATCACTGTCTTTTGCTGCCAAATGTAAGTGTATTAATCAACTACGTATCACTGTCCTCTCCAGAGCCCGCTTTAAAGAATGTTCAATTTCAAAAATTGACTTTGATCTTTTCCTGAACCAAAATTACGTCTAAAAAATTATACTCTTAGTGCCAGTCGCACCAACGTACGAACACAGACCGGTCATCGTCAAATATGGCGCCGGCAGCTGTCATCCCATAGAAACTTGTCAAACTTTCCATACAATCAAATTTGACGAACACCGCTTACGATTACAGACGGTTTGGTGCAACCCAGCGTATATTGTTAACGAAATAAATGAAATGAAATGAAATTATAAACTCACGCGTGTTGGAGCGGGACGTTTGCAGTGTGACTGTCTTGCCTTAAACAGCCAATTTTAGTAGTCTGTCTGTCCTGTCTTTTTACAGCAGCCACCAGGGGCCTGGGCCTGTACCACAAAACTTTACAAGCATACAATTCAACAAATTTGTCAACTTTTTCTATGGAAAATTGTACAATTTTGTCGAATTGAAGACTTGTAAAGTTATGTGGTATAGGGGCCAGGTGCCAAGGCAAGCCGTAACCTTGTTACATAAAAAGACAAAATTAATTAAATTCGTGAATATAAGAGTCGCTTGTTTCCCGGCCTGTCTAATAGCATAGTTCGTACCCAACTGTATGGCCAAATTCTGTCAAACGAACGCAAGCAAAACTCGACTTAGAGCTCTGACTGTAAGGTATATTTTTGCTTGCGTTAATTTGACAGCACTTACAGTTTTGTAAGAACTATACCAACGAGTAAAGTAATTATTAATGGTTACAGGCAACAGAGAAAGAAGACAGTCACGCCCTTTACGTGGTGGAAGCAGTAGAACTGAGCATTGTTTTGAACCCGGACGACAATGTTGAACTGCAGTACTCTTACCCAGTGCATCTCTATCCAGTAAGTATTTCAAAGGATGAACAACACTACACTTTTGCACCTTGTAATAAGGCGAAAAAGCCAAATAATTGCGAAAGAGTGTCTGTCTGTTACCTCTTCACGCTTAAACCGCTGAACCGATTTAGATGAAAGGTATGGAGATAGTTCGAGTCCCGGAGAAGGACATAGGATACCTTTTATCCCGTAAATCATCACATAAAGGGTGTGGAAGTTTGTATGGAACAGCGATAACTAGGTAAACGCCTGAAATAAAAGAATAGAATTGGAATGTATTATTTATTCGTGACAATACAACACAACAGAAATAAAGAAAAACAAATAAAAACAGTAAAACGTGGAATTCCATCTCAGCGTAGTGCTGGCGCGATTGCCAGCGCTAATCTTCCGATAGAACCATCAAGTGATTTCCCAGCAGGTAACACATTAAGGCTTAGAAGGTAACACATTAAAATAAAAACGAAAAATGAAGATATATATGCCAATAGCAATTATATAAGCCGTGTTCCGAATCACGCTAAAAATGCTCGCAGCGCTTACAGTGCTTACGGCCAGTCCAAATCAAATAGCGCGCTCAAGGCCGCGTGAGTAGTGTTTTGTTTCTGACCGCTATTCGCTTAAGCGCGCTTACGATCGGACCGATTCACGCTCATAGCCCGTATTTACTGTCATGTTCATATATCAAACGTCAACTTGACGTATGGCTCAAGGCGCTCACGGCTGGGAGTGTGAGCACCGTGAGCGCCGTCCATGACATCATCAGTAACGTCACGACATCTCATGTAAACGCTATGAGCGTGATTCGGTCCGATCGTAAACGAGTTTATGTCACACCTGGCCATAAAGCGGCAATTACCGCACGCTCCGCGCGCGGGAAATCCCATTTCCGGGCCAGGGGGTGACATAAAATTTTGTACTTAACACGGGCGGTAATAAAGAAAGCCTCAGATCGCATATTTATCGCCCTTGCCTTCGGCTCGGGCGTCAAATACCTGCTATCTGAGACATTCTTTGTTTTACCGCCCTTGTTAAGTAATGTACTATTATGTTACACCTGGCCATAAAGCGGCAATTACCGCACGCTCCGCGCGCGGGAAATCCCACTTCCTGGCCAGGGGGTGACATAAAATTTTGTACTTAACACGGGCGGTACTAAAGAAAGCCTCAGATCGCATATTTATCGCCCTTGCCTTCGGCTCGGGCGTCAAATACCTACGATCTGAGACATTCTTTGTTTTACCGCCCTTGTTAAGTAATGTACTATTTTAGCGCTGTAAGCAAACATAATTTGATATTCCAGTGCACAAGCAACACATACGCATGTATGCACGCCGGCGGCGTCCATACGGTCACCCTTCCTGTCCTGAATCAACTTAAGGAATACGCGTTGGCGGACGAATGTAAGTTTACTCTACGGTTCAAAATAGATAACAGGCCTCCTCAATTCTGGAGGAGATAAAGTGAGAAAACATTTTCCTTATAGTTGCCGGCAAACATCTTGAACCTGACCTCGAGTACGCAGTAGCCGATTTACGTACAAATCACGCTACAACGCACTCAAAGTTAGGTTCAAGATGTTTGCCGGCGCCTGTATCAAAGTATTTATTCGCAGAATGAGATTTCAATTGGCCTATAACTTTAGAAGTGACTTCACTATAACTGTAATAATATACTTATTTATTTTTGTCTTTGGCGTAAACAATTGTATTCCTCGCTACGCTCAAGATTCTGAAATGTTGCAGAAGTTTTCGCTTCACTCATGTTTCAATATGCCGCCCTCGCCGTTGAGGCGCTATCTACTATTCAATTTTCATCACACTTGCTCGTAAAGTGTGTTATTGCACGCGTGCGTATAAAGCATATTTATAGCCGATTTACCTCCCGCGGGAGTTATGGAATTTTATAACTTCCGTGGGAGTTATGAGTTTGTGTGTGATCTGATTGGTTTTAAAAAATCTAGTTGGCCGCGCGCCGCAAGAATACTGCTCTGTGATTGGTTGAAAAAAATCTAGTTGGCCGCGCGCCGCAAGAATATTGCTCTGTGATTGGTTGCGCGTTGCGCTCCTCTCGCAGTGATCCTACTGGAGGGGAAGTTGTCAAGTTCGTCAATTTTTGATTGGTGTGGTAGTATGAAACATGGATTTTTCTGCCTTTTGTAGTTATTTATTTCCTCGCAAATGTGATGAAAAACATTGTGTGTATCATGGGAGGTAAGGGTTATTGCGTTAGTAATAGGGACTTTCGTTAGTAATAACCTGCTTGTGCTTACCTCCCTAAATGCACAATGTACTATTACTTTGACCTTCACTATTATGTTCCAGCGGATAGCGAAACACAACTATCAGCCGTGTTGTCCCGGTGCAGCGTGGCGCGCCACCTCGTGTGCACGGCGGGCCCCCGCGCCACTCTCCGCCCCCCGCTGGGGCTCGCCCTCACCCCGCCCCCGCTGCCAGCGCTGCTGGTGCTGTGTACTGACGCCACTGTCTTGTCTAGGTGAGTTCTGCTCACTGTCAAATGTTCTGGGGACCGAGTCTTGCCAACCAAAGCTATTATCAGAGGCCTACTGCATCATCATACTCCTAGCGTTATCCCAGTACAGTTGCATCCTGAAGGATGCCTGGGTTCCGCTACCTAATCCCAAGATTTGGCGTAGACACTAGTTTTTACGAAAGTGACTGCCATCTGACCTTCCAACCCCAAGGGGAAACTAGACCTAATTGGGATTAGGCTTTGTCAAGTGAGTGGGCAACTTGACTGTTAGAAGTTCTCAAGCCGCCCGAAGGCCTCCAACTTGGCTTAACAACTGCTGCCATAGACAGCAACCGGGATCAATGGCTTAACGTGCCTTCCAAAGCACGGGAGCGCTCACCCATCGAAGTCCTGACCGCTGCCCACGTTGCTTAACCTTAGCAAGCGCAAGCGGTACGTAGGCGCCGCTGGGCCACGAGCGCTCCCGCCTACTGCATATGCATCTCTCACGTTCTGTAAATAATATCACAAGTTGAGATCTCTTTCGAATGTAAGGGGTTGAAAAGAGACTTCCGCTTGTAATATTAGTTAAAATTAATTATGCAATACGCTCCAGATCTGTTCCACTCGCTACTGGGCTCTCACAAACGGGGTACGCCGAACTTTGACATCATTGTCCAAATAACTTGTTTGAACACGTTTAAATAGGTAACAGCTTTGATTTGCAAGCGATCGACAGAGTATGTGCTATGCGGTAGAGCGGGATAGCATGATTCGGTGTTTTCCAGCTGTCAAACATCGATTAATTTTGATAGGGGATCTTCTTCACGTAAGTACTATTAATTATTCTGTGCTACATTATAAGAGATTTAGGCTTTATTGCTCAGCCTTTGAAGATAAACTAGGCTCAATGTACCTATAGTGCGCGCCATTTACGACGACGCGCCCCTCCACAGTGAATCCCATACTAATCTGTGCGCAGTTGTACGGCTTGGGCTGTGAAGGGGCGCGCCTTCATGGATGGCGCGCCCCTTAAGAGGAGGGGTAGGGCAAGCTCTATCCATACAAACTTTGTGCAGGATTTTCTTCGTTTGTGTTTGCATTAAAGTTACGATTTTTGGTGAGTATGCCTATTTTTCTGTTAGCTATTTCGTGATGATTTTTTTTTTTCATTTATATTATTTTTAAATTATTTCATTTTTCAATTTTTTGAAATATTTGAAAATTTTCACATCACTTTCTTCGCATATCTAATATTTACATCCAAAAAATAAAATTACATTCGTTAGTGCCAAAACCTACGAATAAAACGTGCACAGAGTTTGTATGGAGAATGCCTTGCCCACCCCTGCGCCTTAAGCGGCAATTACACTTCGTCGTTCACCTAATGCGGTCGCCGAATTCATTTTAATCTACTTAGGCCAACGAACGTCGTCTTTACACAAGTCTGTCCGCCTACTACGGCGTCTTGGCAGCTGTCGATCGCCGAATGCGGCCGACTAACGTGTTCTTTACACTTCGTCGTTCGCCGCATGCCGAAGTGTAATTGCCGCTTAGTCAACAATACACTAAGTTTTTTTTATAATACGTCGGTGGCAAACAAGCATACGGTCCACCTGATGGTAAGCGGACACCGCAGCCTATAGACGCTCGCAACTCCAAAGGAGTCACGTGCGCGTTGCTGACCCTTTATAAAATTAAGACCCTTTATTAATTAAGTTTTTGTTTTATGTTTAATTAATTTGATTTTAGGACCCTGGAGCCTTATGACTTGGAAGATCAGCTTTACAAGGAACTTCAGCTTCGGAACCCAGCGCTTGAACAAGATGAAATCAACAACATACTCAAAGAGGTAAACTGAAACGAACGTCCCGGCATTACCACAAATTACCTAACTGACTTATTTGGTGGCGTTCTACAGACATTTATTTTTGAAGCGTTAGAAATGCTCATATATTTATGAACTCGAGTGTACATAGCAAACGTCCAAGACTGGGAAACAAAATATTCATGCACATCATACAAATATTTCTCCCGGAATTACCACAAATTAAGGCGCAGGGTAGGGCAAGGCCTTCCCCATATAAACTTTGTGTACGTTTTATTCGTCGGTTTTGGCACTAATAAATATAATATTTTTTTTGGTTGTAAATATTAGATATGCGAAGATCGTGATGTGAAAATTTTCAAATATTTTAAAAAAATCAAAATTAAAAAATTAAAAAAATATATTTAATAAAAAAAATTAAAGTCACGAAATAGCTATCAGAAAAATAAGCATACTGACCAAAAATCATAACTTTAATGCAAACACAAACGAAGTAAATCCTGCACAAAGTTTGTATGGAGAGAGCTTGCCTTACCCCTCCTCTTGACTCATTTCTATGGTGGCGTTTTACAGAGACAGAAGTTGTCATTCACGGCGATAATCCAAGAGGTGCTGGCCAGAGAAGTGTCGCAGCCCATCCTTAACATCAACAGCAGAGAGGAACCCAGCCCTAAGGAAAGTCTAGAGGTAATAGTACATTACTTAACAAGGGCGGTAAAACAAAGAATGTCTCAGATCGCAGGTATTTGACGCCCGAGCCGAAGGTAAGGGCGATAAATATGTGATCTGAGACTTTCTTTATTACCGCCCGTGGTAAGTACATAATTTTATGTCACCCCCTGGCCAGGAAGTGGGATTTCCCGCCAGTTCAAAAACCGTAGATAAGACCCTCATGCCTCATTATGTACCAGTTGCATAAACTACTATTATGTCACACCTGTTGTGTTTCACTGATTTGTTATTTCTGTATTAGTTCCTGACAGCGGCCACCCTGAAGCTGCGCGGGCAGTACATGTCGCGTCAGCAGCGCTGCAGCGACGCCGTCGCGCGCAAGCTGGCCGCGCTGCGCTCGCTCAGTGCGCAGCACGACTACTGGTACCGGGACCTGCAGGTGCGGATATACTTACCCCCTTATGCCCGCTCTACATGTTGGCCCAACGTCGGCCAATCTACGGGACGCAGCTATACGATAGAGGGAGCACCTGCGCAGTGACGAGAATACTCACTGGTCCCTGCAAACTTAACAAACATCTTACACAAATGGGTATATAATCCAATAACCTTGTCGCCTGTCGATTTTTTGCGTACTTGTTTATGATGGTGGCCCAATGAATAATCCAAGTTTGTGACCTCGAGCGCCAAACGCAACTATCTCAAAAATCGAAAAAAAACCACTATAACCCAAAAGTGCTAGTTGCTGATAATACCTTGATGTTTTTAAAATATACTAAATTTGCTATACTATGACATGACACTAGAATTGTCTCTGTAGACCCAATAGTTTCCGAGATAAATCCTTTCAAAGTTTGAGAATGTCGAAAAAATGATGAAATTTGAAATGCTGTATCTCGAAAACCATTAGGTGTACAGAGACAATTCTAGTATAATATTGTAGAAAATTTAGTCTAAGCAAAACGGGTTTAAGCAAAGAACTTTAAGGGCTGCCACAATAGATAGATAGGCATAGAAGGCCCACACAAAAAAAAAAAAAACAATAAATAAAATAAAAATAGAGGGAGCACGGTGTATTACCATTTTCTTCTATCGTATAGATGCGTCCCGCAGATTGGCCGACGTTGGGCCAACATGTAGAGCTGGCTTTATTCATATAACTAATGGCTGCATGACACTACCCTATCGATAGGGCCCTAACAAGGGGAGGAGAGTTAAACGACAAAACCTCTGCTAGCTAAAACGTCTTTTGTCACTGTGTCAAAGTGACAGTTTTTGTACAGAGTTTGTGTGTACCATGAAACAAGTATAAGATGGAACTGGCGATACACACATACAAAGGTGTGTGAAGGAGATGTAAGCATAGACAATAAAACACGTGGGAGCGAGAAAAAATGACATATCTTCTGTCCCTCATCGCGTATAAGGAACCGATTATTTGTCACCGGCCGTTGTCACCGAAATGTCATCGATGAACCAGTGGCCAGAGTATAAAAAAATATGTTACCCATAATGTTGGGTAAACTAAACCGGCTCGAATGTTAAAAATAACAGATTAAAAATTTAATTGTGACGTGATTAGAATACTATTGTGAATTTCATTATTATAATGACTGAATAACTAAGCCGTTTTAATCTAATCGTGATTTTGTTAGCTTTAATGTAGGTATTAAATTAGTACACATTTATATCGTAGTTGGGAGGACATCGGATGTTTTGTGTTTGCCCGCTAATATTTACTAAGAGTTTATTTTGAAGATTCTCAATAATTAAAAACCTACTTGTCAGTAAAAATGGGGAGATTATTCTTTTTGTGGTAACCCCAGAAAAAACTGTCACAATATCTCCGCCCTTGTGTATGATTCGTTAACCCTCCTTCTATATATCCTCTTTCTACGGTGTGTACTCTTCACGGACGGTAATAACGAAAGCCTCACATCGCGTATTTATCGCCCTTGCCTTGCCTTCAACTCGGGGTGAAATACTGACGATCGTTCTTTACCCTCGAAAAAGAGATATTTTCGATGTTGACTGTGTTTTCCGCCCTAGAAAGTATAGTCAACATCGAATACAGTGACAGAATATGCGAATATGATTTTAATGACAACTGTTTAAGAGCGTACAGATATTTTAAACGTTTTAGGAACGATATATTTATATACCTTTGACTGTAAGTGATGTATTTACTATTAAATATTCTTCTACTTAAGTCTTCTAAAATATTTCCACAGAGAGACATCGAGGACGTAACTCTACAATCTACCGTTCTGAAGGAGAAGGCTCTGCTCGCTGAAAAACACCAGGATGATATTAAGTACAGGTAAATAACTATTCCTATATCTTATGAAATATATTAGACATAATACACCTTACCTAGAAAATCAAAAAATACACCTACGAGTGTGTACCGTAGGCCACCCAAGGGGCTTATCATTTTTGTATAGTTCGTACAAAACTCCAAGGCCTAATTATGTCAAACGAACGCAAGCAAAAAACGACTAAGAGCCCTGGCTGTAAGGTAAAATCTTGCTTGTGTTCATTCTACAGCATTTGGCCTTTCGCTTTAACGTATAACGTGTCGACTTTATGTTATCACGTACATTTTATTGTACCTATGAAATGAATATTAAGGTTCTAAAATATAACATTTTTATTATTGGCAGATGTTCAGCAGTAATACGCAAGCTCCGCGCCTCGGCGCCCGCAACACCGGCCGAGCGCGAGCTGCTCGCTGAGCTGGAGCGCTACAAGCGGAGCGGGGAACTGATCGCCGAACAGATACAGCTGCTCAAAAAGCACGCGCGCAACAAGGATGATGAGGTGAGTTATGTAGTGCTTGCAACAAGTATATTGAAGGCGAGCTGGCCAAGGCCGTTCTTTGAAACTGACTAGGTAGTTTTTCACTGCGTCTGCGTAAAATTCCACTCCCTGTTTCATCCCTTTGAGGGCTGATTTTCGAGACAAAAAGTTCCAGTCCAATCCATTCTACATGCTAATCCAGGCTATAAATCATATTATCATAATCCGTGCAGCCGTGTCTGTTTATAATATTAGTGTTTTTTTAGTGGTTTTTTTTAAAATAGTAGTAGTAATAGTAGTAGTTTAATAGTAGTAGTAATAGTAGTTAAATAATAGTTTTTTTTGTGGGATTTTCGATTCGTATTTCTATCGTGCGAACTTTTTGTAAATCGTTTAGAATCGTTTCTTTATGTAAATGTTAGTATGTAAGAATATTATTGATCAAGAATTTGTACGCCTATAGGCTAGTTACATATATTATCCTCGAAAGTCCCAGACAGATTTTTGTGATTTTGAATTTGGAACCTTCATTAATTTTGTCAAAGTTTGAAACTCGATTTGAAATTGTACATTAGAGTGTACATTGGGCCTTACGAGGTTAAATTAATTCTTTACCACCACTGTAATCAGATTTACCTATACTCACAAATAAAACACTTTGAACTTTAATAACTACCTTGTGAAAAATTCAGCTCTCTAGGTCGAACGGTTTGGGCTGGGCGTTGATTTAAGTGAGTCAGTCAGTCAGGACTTTTACGTTTATATATATAGAATAAATCGTGTTACGAGATGTATTTGATCTGTTTTCAGTTCAACAAATGGCAGGACGAATATAAAAGGAAGGACATTGCTCTCGGCAAGTCTCACAAAGACACCATATCCTCGATCCTGCAGCAACAGTAAGTAAAATAATGCCTTATACTTACGACCAAACAAAAAACAAAAATCAACTCTTCCAGTATCAGCATGCTATCGAAAATGTTTAATTTTAGTATCTTCTTACAAAGTTACATATAACACACACAGACACGTAATAAAGACAAGTTACCCATGTATACGAGTATTATTTGTAATTTTTTTGTATCACAGTGGAATTAATTAAATTGAATTAATTACGAAATAAATGCCTTAACTATCTATGATCCGTATATTTAGTCCTCACCCTAATATGAAACATCTTTAGTCAATGTCAAAAAGCTAACAGTTTTTATTTTGACATTTGAAATTGACTAATAAAGTACCATATTGATTGATGGACACACTAAACTGGTCTATAAAATCATAGATATAGTATATACTCTGTAGTTATAGATGCGCCAACAAGCGACCGGGGCTATGTCTTTCTCATATTATGACGTCAAAATATGGGGATACCATGGTTGCAAAAAATTACCCCAAAAATTTAGTAGGATAGTGCTTAGTTACAAGTGATCAAATTCCATAGTGACTAAGTCGCCATTTTGACTCACTAACTAAATTTACACAACATCGTAGGCGATATCGTAAAATAAGTGATCCCGACCGGCCACTTTTTTTGTGATAATCTTACCTATAAATACATAGTCACCGGTTATCACCGTTGCATCAAACGGCGATTTCACTGATCCAAATCTATACATTTTGTTCTCGCCGCTCGCCGCTGGTCGCTGGCCTTCCTGCTCGCCGCTTGACTTGCTGGTCATCACGTCACCCAAGGAACCATGCTAAATGTTTAAGTCTCTAGACGATGAAAGTAGTAAGTAATGTAACCAGATAGTGCTTACTATTTCCATGCCCCTTTTTGTCTTTCACAGATAAATTATGTAGTTGTTGGAATAAAAGAATAAACTTCAATTTAGAACAGGTAATTTATTTACAATAATACTTATATTACATTTATAACTTTATTTTTCAATAAATAAACAAATATGTAATAAGCAGTTATAGATTATTTTACCTTATTTAATTTCCTGTTCCCTCAGTCCTCAAATC
Source organism: Cenopis cana (assembly GCA_951800055.1). NCBI lineage: Eukaryota > Metazoa > Arthropoda > Insecta > Lepidoptera > Tortricidae > Cenopis > Cenopis cana. The sequence goes on along the minus strand of OX637492.1, from coordinate 6,865,622 downwards.
CATTTTTTCGGGATTCATCCTCTGTTGAAAAACTGAAAAAATCAAATTACTTGAAATTCCCGAAACGTGGGGTAATCTTTAGGGGATTTTTTTATTATTTGTTGGTATCCCGAAATCGAATTATAAACCGACTGAATGGTGGGACATCAATGCTAAGCTGGCTTCTATGGTAGATTTCTACTACGCGATTTGACCGGTTTGTATGTCAAATGTTTGGAGGTTATTTTTTAATTAATTCACATATTTTTCCTATTTCATCTATTGTCTCATGATATAACTAATGATTTAGCTCAGTAATTTGGTTCCGGTGAGATTTTAGAAATAAACACGGGTCCAAAATTCAAAGAAAATGTACTTACGCATGGAATGTAACATCCGCCTTTTTTCGGTCGAAATTGCTTTTACAGCCAAACACTGAACACCCCACCATGTTTGCACTGAACAACCAAACACTACGGATCTGATGATTGATAAATTATTTTATGTCACACCTGGCCATAAAGTGGCCATTATCGCACGCTCCGCGCGCGAAAAAACCCACTTCCTGGCCAGGGGGTGACATAAAATGTTGTACTTACCACGGGCGATAATAAAGAAAGCCTCAGATCGCATATTTATCGCCCTTGCCTTCGGCTCGGGCGTAAAATACCTGCGATCTGAGACATTCTTTGTTTTATCGCCCTTGGTAAATGGTAAGTAATGTACTAATTCATTTAAACCAAATTCATCATTAATTTTCCACTTATAAATTGCACTGCAAAATATTGCCACTTTGTTTTGCAATCTTCTTGACACTAATGACAGATTACCATTACCCGACCATGAAAAAATGTCCGGTCGGTGATAAGGACAAAACATCGCACTTTTTTCTACTTCCTCTCATAGGAATCGCAATAAGGCTCTTTCTCTTACAAAGCGTGTCAGGCCCTTGTATAAAATACGGTAATTGATTGACACTTCGGGTATAATCGTATTTCCGAGTTTGCCCGATGTAAAAGCATTATTTGACGACCGCTTTGCTTTAGCTTAGTTGGTAGTGACCCTGCCTACGAAGCTGGAGGTCCTGGGTTCGAATCCCGGCCGGTGCATTTATTTGTGTGATGAGCACGAATATTTGTTCTTGGGTCTTGGATGTTTTCTATGTATTTAAGTATTTATTTATCTATATAAGTATGTATATCGTCGCTGAGTACCCATAGTACAAGCTTTGCTTAGTTTGCATCGATTTAATATACCCTAGATACACTATCACCTACAAATTCAAGAAGAAAAAGTGTCCAGCCGTCATTGCGAGTGTGTGAGTGTCGGAGATACACTACACAAACATGAGTCAATTGGGATGAATTTCTTTTTTTTCGATAGTCAGCCTTATGTATCAAGCATACGATTGTATTTTAAATAGAGTGTTTGGCGGTTATAACATTACAGATTGCACGGTACAATTGTGGAAAATTTCTAAAAAACACCGAATTATTTTAAAAGATTGTACACCGTAAGTCCAATTCCGTTAAGTTCAATTTGACAACACTGGACTTAGGGATGAAATTGGAACAGAGTCTGGATGGAGTCGAAAATGTTTTTTTTTAACAGGTAGAATACTGCACCGGTGGTATACTAGCATTCGGTTGTAGGTTTTTTTACAAACTTTTATTTAACTTCCAATTGGTGAACAGGAGCTGATGACGAAGATCATGGATGGTTATCCAAAATTCCTAGTGTCTCATGGGTGGCTGAAGCGATGAAGAGGCCGATTTAAATGGTTCCGCTGTAGGTACTGCTAAATTACCAATGACCTGATCTGGTATTTGAGGCCGGAAGGTAGGCAACGGAAATCCGCAATAAAATAGTATAGCTTAGGAGTGTTTGAGCTTCCTACCTACATTCTTCAAAAAGAAGCGTAAATTCTATGAGCTCCTAGTTATTGCCCGCGACTTCGTCCGCGTGGAACTCGTTCATCGCGATAGAATTTAAGTACTTAATTTAGTACTTTAATACTTGTCCATTTTGATTAAAAATGTGTCTCAGTCTGCGACTCCGTTCATTCGAAATTTTACTATAGGCCGATTCCACAATATTCCGTTTCGTTTCGATATACAGCTATTTAAACGCGGGGGAAAGAGACAGTAGCGTTGCTAGGCGTCTGCCTGTTATTTTCAAATTCTTTAAATAATATTTGTTATAAGCGTAATACAATTATATATTTATCAAAATATGAAACTTTAAAGAAATACTCATCGAAAATACGAAATTTCATGCGTTTTTAAAGTCGTTAAGGTGTTGTTTTTGCATTTTTTTACGGAGCACTTCGGCAAGACGACAAGACGGTGGCTGGCGCGCAACTCCGAGCGCACGAGTGCTTACAAGGCATTTAAGCACTCTTGAGCGCGGACGTTTTTGACAGGCGGATAGTGTATCTAGGGTATATTAAATCGATGTTAGTTTGGGACTAGGTTGATTTGTGTAAGATTGTCCACAAATATTTATTTATTTATATTTATTTAATTTTGATTGTGCTAAACTTGTACATGTTTTTGGCTATTAACACCTAGTGCCATCGCATCTCCATCTCACCCATTGACCAAGGAGCAGATTGAAGCAAGGGCTTGTTAACTTGGAATTTGAAATGCTTACTATTTGGACTTGTTAAAATGCCGAAACGATCAAAGAAATTCGTTCTTAACAGTCAGTCTCGTGAGCTTATCATACGTGTTCGTGATTATTTTGAACGAGAAGCTCAAAACGGCGGACCGATATTACCCATGACATCGGTGTTGGATCGAGTTGCAGATGCTCTCGATATGAGCAAAAAAACTATTATAAAAATCACGAAAGAAAAATTGGGTGAGACTGGCATGGAAGATAATGTTCTACATTCTCCCAACAAGAGAAAAAGAGCGAAGCTTACCGATGTAGATAATCTTGACGTTGACGCCATCCGTGCTTCGGAAAGTGATACATAATAAAGTAAAGAATATAAATATTATCTCTACCTAGATGTTTTTTTTTCACTTTCCTTCATATACATCTGATAAAAAATTTTTTATTACAGTTAGTAGAGAACTGCATTCGACTTAACTCACAATTGACTCGAATTTTATCGATACAATGATCGAACGTGTAACAACCCTAGAAGCATGTCTCAGGATTGACTTCATAGCCGCCGGGGACTGTAGTCTATAAAATACGGCAATTGATTGAAACTTCGGTTATAGTCGTATTTCCGAGTTTTCCCGATGTAAAGGCATTATTTCAGTATATCAGTAGATATTTGTAAACAGTTTGTTCAACTATTGTATTTTTTCTCATTTCAGGACCAGCAAGATATCCTCATTGATTGAAGAAACAAAGTTACTCAAAGACCAACTCAGCATAGTATAATAATAATTTTAAATACTGAATCTGTCAAAGCACTCTCTTTCTGTGCCATTTATTTGGACCTTTAAAGTAAGTTTCTGTAGAAAGGTTCAATTTGTGAAATCCATTTTATCGTTTTACTCCAAACATGTTTTTCTGGCGACAGACAACACACTGCTACACTGTTGCTATGACATTTATTATAAATATATTTGTTATAATGCCGAGTTGCTTCCTTTGCACACCCGGAAATCGACTGTAAAGCGTTTATGGACGATAAAAAAATTCTCACGAAATCCCGAGCAGGGGGCTTTCATTCGAGATCTGTCAAAAAACTATGATGTTTTGACAGATGTCGAGTGAAAATTCGAGCGTTCGACACTCAAAAATCGGCCCCCTGATCTGGTTTACTTTTTTTATGTGGCAGACAACTGAAGCCTCATTATCAATATGACATCTTAGCACAAAATTGATGAGTACTTTTATCTGACGAACGCGGGTGAGCCACGGTTGTGTGTTGAGCTATACACGCACATTGTCTATGTGTGCGTCAGAAGCTATGAGTACACGTTGTCTATGATTTGTTCTTATGTGTCACAACTACGGAACCTGCGCTCGTGAGATAACATAAATTTTACGTATATTTTACCCCAAGTGTATTACTCAATTTAATATTAGACTAGTTTTGTATAGTTAAAGACTCGACATTTCTCCGAATCATTGTAATTTGTAATTGTTAATTCTATTTTTAGTACTAAATGTTAATGTTGTATTATTGGTGTTTGAGATTAATAAAAACGTCTTGAATTATATTACTATTAGTTTTATATTTACCTTACTAATACAAGAATATTATTTAACTGATTATATTGCTCTTGCTACATCCTATACATATAATTCGTCATTATTTGTATTTCGCTTTTTTTAACCTCCGACGCGCAACGAGGGGTGTTATAATTGTATATATTGGTGCTCCATAACAAATGAACCAATATGAGTGCGGTTAATGAGGGCAACCGCGTATGGATTCGCCGCTAGAGGCGCTAGTGTGACGTCAGTCTTCCGAAATGTCAAATTTCATACTTTGAGGTTGGGTTGCGCGGGTTTATTTCAAATTAGATTAATATGATGACTATTTTGCAATATCTGAGATTGATAATGGCAAATATAAGTTACGGGTCAACGAATTTCAGTGCTTCGGTAAACTTATATTATATCATACTTTTTTCCGTACAAAACAGGAGTGCGCTACAGTACGGAGTGTTCGATAAAAATATTTACGGTGCGGTTTTATTGTATAATATACGATTTCAACGTGTATTTCGTTTTTACGCCCATAAAACCCAATAACAAACTTTGACAGCTGGACTGACAGCACGGTGGCGCCAACTGGTGAGCACAAAAACGGTAGCCCTCATTGTCATCTTTTAAGGCGCTACACTGAGAAATTTGGAGACTTTGAAACGCTGTCCTGCCCTGACTAGCAAACAGTAGGGGCTGATTTTCAGATATATGATTCTTGACTATATGATTGTGGTACTGACAATAGCGAAACATGATTGCTTAAAATTTTCTCGATAGAAAATAAATCCAAAGTCGAGTCTATATTTTCCTTTTTTTTCCTCAGCCTACTAAAACAACGCATTATTAAAAGACACGATTAAGTTAATATGATGGTATTTTACCTCATCTAGGTACTGACAAGAGGAAATTTAATAAACCTGCACACAGTCAGATATTTAACGAGATTTGTCTAAAAAGCCATTCTCGGAGAGGGTTGCATCCCGTTTTGTCGTGAGCGAAAAACAAAGGGTGTCTCTTTCAATCGATATATCGCCTTAATGCCATTATTTATCTTATACCGTTTCTGGACTGTATGTGTGTGTATTGTAATATAATATATCATGTGGCACAAGGATTTAAAAACAATCATACCCGTAACCTAAAGGTCAAGATTTCAGCCAAATAAAATATACAAAATGATTGTTAATATCATAACTTTATTTGAGATTCTTTTTTTGTTTTTTACGACATCATTATTTTCTTTTTTTTTTCTTCGCTCAAATATTGAACGACTAGCCAATCATAAAACTTATTAGTATTACTAACTAAACTTTCTGCTTAATATAGGAATGTCTACTGACACACTTATTATAATAGTTGCAAAATTAGGAGTTCATATAAAGTCTTTTAACTTTAGCGTCGTTACAGACCATGATTAATGTAGAATCGTATTTATCCTATGAATTTAAATGCGTTTTCGTTAAAAACTGTATAGAAAATCAGTTGACCAATAATGTTGTCTATTTTCTACACAATTTCATGTTTGTTTTAACATTACAAATCAAGATTTTTTAAAACCTTGCAAACATTTTTAATATCAATCATCCACTAAACATTGAAATTTGCGTGACTTTGAACTTTACATACATGTAAATAAGGTTTCATTTACACAATATAAAAGCTACCATTCAATAGTTTTGTTGGATCCTACCTACAGCTTATACGCTAATGTGACTTAAACCGCTACGTTAAGGTCGAAATCGCCTTACACTTGGACTAGTGGCCCCCAGAACATCTTGGATACTCGCTTCTCGTCCTCGGTGAAGAAGAAGTCCTTGCCTAGCTTGACGAACTCTTTCTGGGAAAGTTTTCCGTCCTGTTAACAAGTTAAGATTAAAATTTAGTTTGCTATAAATCCTCATCATTAGGTACTCCAATAGCTAGAGATAGAAAAGAACTACAGTAAGAACAACTTGAACGTATTTTACATTTAAAATTTAAAAATACTTATATTATCGTGACCGGGGCCGATTTTTGAGAGTCGAATGCTCGAATTTTCACTCAACATCTGTCAAAACATCATAGTTTTTTGATAGATCTCGAGTGAAAAGTCGAGCGTTTGACACTCAAAAATCGGCCCTCTGTGCTGCTCTTGCAAACTAAGCTATTGTGAGTACTTAGTAGTGACTAACTTTTCAATTATTTCACTTTCCTAATTAGAGGGGCTTGTAACGACATCTACCACGAAGACATTACATCTGCTTTTAACCCTTTTACCGCCATCGTCAAATATATCACAGTGACAGCGTACATGACATCTACTTGATTTATGATAGAGTTGAAAATAGATTGAAAATTAATTAAGTAGTCCGTAACATCAACCTTTCAGCTATTGAAGTTGCAATTGCAACTCAGCGTCATAGAGATTTTTCAGAGAATATAGTGAAAAATTCAGGTAGACCTTTTTTTATTTATATAGCTCTTCACCATCACGTTTGAGGGCCATTTTACGGAAAGTTGTACACTCGACTTTTTTTTTAATTTGGATAAAATCGGGTTTTTTCTACTCCGAATCGAAAGCACTTTCGAGTGATATAGGGGAAAATAAGTGTTCAAATTTTTTTTATTCCATTCCGTTACCATTTTCATACTAAGCTTGTAATGCTTGTATCGTGGTAACGGAATGGAAAACTGGAAATTGTATGAAGAATTTGGGACACTTTTTTTCTCCTATTTGGTTCGAAAGTGCTTTCGATTCTGAGCAGAAAAAACCCGATTTTATCCAAATTCAAAAAAAAGTCGAGTGTACAACTTTCCGTAAAATGGCCCTTCAGTCCATTGCTGGACATATGCCTCTCCCATGGCACGCCACAGCTCCATCTTCAGCTCTTCTCCAATCTTTGCCCACTGCTTTACCAATATCATCGCCCCACCTATTTACAGGGCGTCCTACACTACGTTTGCCGACACGCGGTCTCCACTCAAGAACCAGTCTGCCTATCGGCCATCGGTTCTTCGGCATATATGTGACCTGCCCACTGCCATTTCAGCTTACTAATTCGCTGAGCTATGTCGGTAACCTTGGTTCTCTGACGAACAACTTCGTTCCGGATACGACCCCTAAGAGAAACTCCGAGTATACAGCCTTGGCCAAAAGTGTTGAGCAACCCTTATTTTCCTTTGTAACTAATAAAAAAACTATTATTTTTTAATAACAAAAATGCACATTGACGTAAAATATGAAAAGGTATATACTAAAGAACAAAGGTATATACTAGAGAACTTTAGATAATATCATTTCGAAGTAGCTATTGCTAACTGAAGACTAAAAATAGACGGGTTTGCAATAAAAGGACAAATTGCATTTTTATCCGTGCAATTATCTTTAACGTCAACGAAAGTAGCTAGTTTTTGAAAGATATTTAATTTTTATGGGAAACGTGTGAGTGCTCAACACTTTTGGCCAAGGCTGTAGCTCTTTCTTATACCTAAGGAACTTTCTGGGAAGATTTTAGTTTTTCCTTACCCCATTGACATCGATGACCGCAAACGCGACGGCGGCGTGTTCGTTGTCCAGCCCCAAGCACTGGAAGAACAGCTTGAACTCCTTCACTGAGATGAATCCCGACTTGTCCTTGTCCACCGCCTGAAACACGACAATTTATTAACTTTTAAAAGGGTCCTTATCCGTTAAAAACGCGCACCTATTTAGGTATTTTTTTGTTTAATTGACTCATATCTTGACATTTTCTGAATGTTACAATCTAGAACAGGACTATTGCGACCAGATGACATACATTTTAAATGGATTTTGTATTTTTCCGCTTAAATTCTACTTCACACAATATAATCAAAAAGGGCTGTATTGATCGTTATATCCTATAATCATTTTATTTGGCGTGAGGCCGTCATCATACTGTAGTAATGAGGGTAGGTATCTTCTGTCAAGTCATGTGACACGACTTGACAGCGTGTCGAGCGAGTCGATGTCACTGCAAGTACTTTTTCTTGTACAGTTGCCTGGTACTGATAATTCGTTGCGTTCGTTGTGTTGATGATTTGTTGCTTGTTCGTTGGTTGTTGAGGAGTCTGTACTAATAGCCTTCTAAAACCAACCTTGAAGAGGTACGGCAGCCAGCGGTGCGCCTTCTTCTTGAGCGTCTTGTCATTGAGCACGTGGTGCATGTCCTCTAGGTACTGCTCCACCGTCACGAAGTTGTACGGGTCGATGGCGCCCCACTGTTCCTCCCACGTGTGCTGTAACAGACAAATCGTTAGCAAAGTACTTATTCACGAGCCTTGGTACACCTACTTTGGTTCTTATTCACGGTTCTTGGTTAACCTATGGATAACTTAACCGAGAAGACCTTTATAAATCAATCTGATCTTTCTGAAGATAAATAAGCCCTCAATAGACCATTGTTGTGAGTTTGGTCAGAATTGAAAACTATTTTTTTTGATTCAAGATAGGTTTGCGCTTGACCACAAATCACCTGATGGTAAGCGATATTGATGGAAATTGAATCTATGATACTAATTATGATGATAGCTGTCATATATTTTTAATTTACTGAGTGGCAATTCATCACTTGAACTCCTTCATTCAGATTTAGAAGAGTTGATCAATTCTACCAAATCATTAGACTTTATAAGTAATAATATAAGATTTTAATGTCAGTATTTTTTGCACAAAAACGAAAACAACATGAAATGTTATAACATACCTAAGATGACTAAAAATTAAAATACATTTAAATAACTAGGTTCCATGGGTAGGGTATATAAACCTACTGTTTGTGAAAAAAATAATTTACCTAATACTCAGTTGATTACCTTAATAATGTCTGAAAACTCTTTGGCTTGCTGCTCATCGAGATGACCGAGGCTCTTGAACCGGTTTCCGAAGAGCACGAAGTCGTTGAACGAGATCAGTCCGTCCTTGTCCACGTCCAAGATATTGTGGACCGTCCTCATTTTGCGCCGCCAGAATTCAGACTGTTGGCAAAAGAGAGAATCATTATTGTTACTTTTATATACGAAAAAGCAAATTTAAGTGCAGCGTTCGAACGTTGGAAAGCATCCAAGAGGTGGGCTGAAGAACTAGGTAGTTTAAGTTGGCGGGTGTCCGCTCGATGCGAGTAGCCCATGAACAATAGGCGTGGCATTTTCTGGGGGAGACCTATGTCCAGCAGTGGATGTATTTTGGCTGATTATGATGATGATGAAATGAAGTAAAAATGTCGACTGAATTTGACACTAACTGCAGAGCAAATATTGTGATACCAAATTATAGAATGAGAATAGGACCTATGTTCGGTAAGTTCACATTTTCGAATTTATTTTTATGTCTTTGTATCCGGGTGATGCCTATTGCAAAATTAAACATTTTCTTAATTTGTCCACACTTGAGTGATTATTTTTGACTTTAACTATTTTAACAGTTAGGGACCCAGGTATAGAGTAAACTGAAGTCAACAATAAGTTTAAGGCCGTGTATTACCACTTTTGAGTTTTTAAAAACCATCTGAGACATAGAATATAGTGTCTTAAAATCTAAAAAATAATATATGTATTACATAAGGATATTGTCTAGTCAAAATCGCAGTCAGTTACATGACTTGATGAATTTCACTCGATAGAAAAAAATCGCGAAGTTACCCCTTTTTGGAATGTTTTTTCAATACTATACGGCTATATTACTGATATTTAACATTTAATTTTTGTACTCAATTAAAGATCGTAAATAGTTATAGACAAATTCGCAGGGTTTGCTTTGATAAAATGATTGGCTTAATGACTATAGCTAAATATTTACAAAACTGCGCGCAGAGCTTGCGTAAAGAGCGGGATGGTCAATTGTAAACTCACGCGTGTTAGAGCGGGACATTTGCGTTGGGGATACCTCCCCTTAAATTGCACTCTGATTTCCTTAACTTTCACTTAACGTTCGGGTCGGAGTGGACATCAATTAACTTTTCACTTCTCATGGTCGAAAAGTGTGTCATATTAGACTTGTGAAGCGGGGCTAAAGTAGTACATTTAAGCCCTAGGGAAAATATGTATACATATTTATGATTTACAAAACATTTTAATTTGACCAATCAAAATACTTCACCTATTAAATCCACCAATCACAGAACAGTAATTTTACAGATTAAAAATTATTTGGTAAAAATATCAACCAACCAGAACACAGCTGTACTAAAATCGACCAATCAGGAAAGACGTTTTTCAGTTCTCTAAAGACTAAGCGGTATCTACGGTCAAAGAAATTACTCCTCTTAAAAGAAAAAAAAAGCGCATGTTGCATCTCTTTCTTTAATATACCGAAAGAAAGGGAGGCGAATACGCAAAGCGAACACGCATAGCGAGGCATGGTGCCTGGCCTTAGAAAAAAAAACAAGCTGTCAAATTAGACATACGCCCGCCAAGAGTTAAATTATTCATTTAAGGTGGATAATTTGTGTTTTCTCGCAATCGAAGTGAAAAGTAGAGTGTATAACTCGGGCCTAAAAGCCATATTACCACTCGAACAATTTCCCCTCACTACGTTCGGGAAAATAACCATCTCGTGGTAATATGGCTTACTTTAGACCCTTGTCAAACAATCTACTATTAACGATAAGAATCACCCATCCGCGGAAGGGGAAACAGATACGGTAGCGTACTAGCGTAGATATAACAACGAAATTAGTGATTGCCTATTTTAAATGTATGCCATACGATTAAACAATAAAGTGATAGATCATCTCTACTTATTTAAAGTCAATAGGGTATTAAACTAAGGTAAAAATAAATTCTTTTTTACTTGAATAATAAAAGATCTAACGAAAATACTCGAAAAACATCAATTATTAATTAATTTTAGCTAATTGAAAGATTTTATAAGCATAAAGATTTAAAAAGGACGCTGATTTGAACAAACCTACTCACACTGTCTTAGTGACGTCACTAAGACAGTATTTCCCTACAAACTTCATATTAACAAATCGTTTTTGACATTTAATAAAAAGTTGCTGATTTGACTATGGGTTTAATACCGTAATTGGAAAAGTTGCTAGCATAGATAAAGCCCTGTCTGACAGTCACTTTTGTTTTGGACTTCAGTCAACTTTGTGGGCACATTATCTCGATTTCCATCGTGCATAGAATATTACTGATTACAAAGGTCAATGTTCTATAACTAAGTACCTACGTATGTTGTAGTGGTTAATCTATAAGTCCGAACCGAACCACAGTTGACCCAAGCCTTTTTTAATTATAATGTTATTCTAGCTTACACAACTGTAACAATAAGGAATATAATTACGTATTTAACCAGATGGACTTGATTATTTTAGCTTATGGATTCAAGTAGGTCAGTTTTGCATAACGAAACTCATAAGGCATCAAATAAGCATCAACTTGATTGGGTCCAAACAAAAGTTTTCCCAGTGTTAAGGAGCGCTCGTGGCCCAGCGGCGCCTGCGTATCGCTTGCGGTATCTAAGGTTAAGCAACATGGGCAGCGGTCAGGACTTGGGTGGGTGACCGCTTTGAGTGGTTACTAACTGAGCGCTCCCGTGCTTTGGAACGTGCGTTAAGCCGTTGATCCCGGTTGCTGTCTATGGCAGCAGTCGTTAAGCCAAGATTGGAGGCCTTCGGGCGGCTTGAGAACTTCTAACAGTCAAGTGCCCACTCACTTGACAACGCCTAAGATGGCAGTCGCTTTCGTAAAAACTAGTGCCTACGCCAAATCTTGGGATTAGGTAGCGGACCCCAGGCATCCTTCAGGATGCATTTGTACTGGGATAACGCTAGGAGGATGATGACGTCCGTTATAGGCACCTAACTGTAACTAATAAGCTTACTACGCATGCTATCCATACAATTCTTTTTCAGTTTTGACTTATTTATATAGTCTAATTTTATTTATTTACACTTTGTTCTAAAAGTTCTACAGCCCTGAGTTTTGCAAATCATCGGTTCCAATCATCGTCAAGCGGTGCCGTTGACCCCTGCGGGGGACGATCATTTATCTGCCCAAGCCAAGGCAATAAGCGATGACCTGGTTACAAACGATTATCAATGTGACAGAGCAGAGGTGCAGTCATTCTGGCTTGGGCGCTAGACTCCATGCCTTGTCATGACTGTGTTAATGGATATTGAACCTTGTTTACACAGCATAAAGCCGTGTTTATGACCTTTTGTTGACCTTAGATGAAGGCGGTTGCGCATTAGTTTGCATTTTTTAAATAAGTTTTGGACATGAACAATGGAGAAGTTATACTTAGAGGTAACGAACCTAGTCTGTCTGCCAAACATCAAAATCTGTGACGAGTTTTTTCCTATTCTACAATGAAAAATATATTGTTTGTTGCTAAACTCGCAAAGATCTACGGAAAGTACAAAAATGACTCTGGTAACGGCTAAAAATAAGTTTTTCTAATAAATACCTACACTTATTAGCAGCATATATGCAAAACCTTGCTCTAAATTAATAAATAGGTAGGTAAATAGTACTCAAGGTGAGATAAATCTAGTTCCAAGTTGTTTCATCTGAAACCTAAACGATTGACTCATATTTAATCATTCATTGTACAACTTGTTTCTATTGATTGTCAATCCGCCTTCTTAAAACCACGTCAGTCGGCCTAACACATGACGGCGGCCGCGAGAGTATGTCGGTTAAAGAGGTAATGTGTTTTGTAGCCTTGTTTTAAACAGCATTTTCGTCTTTTTGTCGACGTTAGATCATAGATGAAGGCGTTTACATATTATTTTGAACAATGCTTTCTATAGTTAGGATCTTACCCGATCATGCCCCTTGCACTCCGTGTCAGAATCACTGGCGCTGTCGCTATCGCTGTCTCGTTTCCTCCTGTTCTCCTCCGGTCTTCCATGGTGTTTGCTGTACCGCCTGATGGCGCTCTCGACTAGCTCCTCCCGCGGCTTCTCTTGTAGGTAGCACACGCTGCCGTTGCATATTGGCTTTGTGTGGATTAACTGGAATAGAAATAACGGTTCTTTGAAAATTTGTAGGCAGTTTGTACAGTTGAGGACGGAAATATGTGTAGGTACCTACACAGACAAAGTACCTACCTACCTAATTAAAAATGTGTGAACATGAATTTATTGTTAAGGGCATAAGATTGTTCAGATATTTTTGAAATTTTGTAAAACGTACAGTTAGCTGCAAAAAGATATACACGATTAGTCTGTTCAAAAATATAACTTCGCTAGACCCTTAATAGCGAAGTTATTGCTATGATAACAGCTAAGCTAACTACTTACTGTTTTTTACTTTGGTTTTTTTACTGAAAAACTATGTCATTGTGGTGAACCACTTTTAACTGATACGCACGACATGTTAAAGATAATACTTTAATTAAATAATAACATTAATAACACAACAAAAATATTTTCGCCTCCACTAACAATGTTGGATGAGTGGAATGAATACAAGAGTAGAGAATGAGAATGAGTGACTGATGGAAAGACAGAGAACGAATGATTATTAATAGGTATGTGCGAGTAGGAAAGTGAGCAATAGAATGACTGAAATGTACTTGTATAAGAAATGGACTTACCTAATTCTGAGAAATAAGGATCTTAAAACAAGGTGGTGTAGTTTCTTTAATTTTACACAAATAAAGTAGGTACATAATTTTGAAATTAATAGTAGTTTACATTCCGCCCCTATCCCATATACTTACATGACATAGAACCGTCCCACATGCTCTTCAAACATCCAAGAAGAGTCATGCCAGCCAGTCTGTCAACAATTGTACATGCTTCTTTACTTTAACACCCGTCCTCAATTGTTTCCATCAGACTTCAGATCTTCGTTCATGCTCTTCAGGTTCCTTTCACTCACTAACGAACAGCTCAACACACCCAACTCTCCAACACAAAACTCGAGTGCTTCTTTCTCACGACGGCTTCTGTCAGGACATCAGCAACCATTCTTTGACTATTGAATGTACTTTTACTGCATTGTACCATTTTTTTCTAGCTCTCGAACGAAAAACGAACGTCTATATGTTGCATCGAGCTATGTGCTAAAACCATTGCAGGCTGACTGTCAATGTAAATCAATACTGGTGACTCCTGCTTTCCCATAATCTCTGTTTAGCCCAATGGTTGGCAGGTAGAGAATGCAATTTGGCATAAACCCCGCCATTCGTACAATTCTGTGTTTTTGTGCAATGAAGTTTAAAATAAATAAATAAATTTCACATAGAAACTGCAGTCGCACTTTCTGCAACACCGGTTTGTTGAGGCGTGCTAGTCGATGCTTGATAGGTACCATGTTCTATCAGAAACTCATAAACTCTTGTTTACATATTCGCCTTCGTTATCAGCCCTTAATACTTTCAGCTTCTGCCCAGTTTGAGTTTCTGCAAAACTCTTGAACTCCTTTATTGTCTCAAAGCTTTCAGAACATACACAAAAATTGTCCACGAATATTCATCATTCATCGATAAATGTAGTATTTTACTATTGTTCTACAAAAGACCTAAGATTCAATGGTCCGCTCACATCAGAATGCACTAACTCTAAGAGTTTAAACAATTGTCCGGGCGGCTTTCTAGCTACGCAGTCTACTTTACAATTAATAATGTCTGTAAAAGAATAGAATAGCATAAGCTTCCCTCAAAAAAACTCAGCCCTGTTTGTGTCTTAACAAAGCTAGGTTACATACGATTATACCCAATTGTGCCATCCTTCTATGCCAAAGCTCCATCTCTTTAGCACCTGTGGACGCTAGTGCAGATGCCTGTGAAAAAAAGAAAAGTTTGCAAACGCCTCTATCAACTAATCCCGAATTCCCGACACACATGGTTTCCCTTTAATTAAACACTCATCAGAATTAAAGATCTCGCAAGCCTTTCTGGAAAAGAAGAAGAAAAAGAAGACAAAAAAAATGTTTTTGTTGTTAAATCATTGCACAAGACAACTACTTTACCTGTTATGTTGACCATGCAGCTTACACTGAGTATGTTCGATGACAAAACAACTTTACTCTAATATACTCTAATATCAAGCGATTGATTCCCTACAAAACCAAAACCTTATCCAAAAACCTTACCTATATTTGTGCAACACACGTTTGTCTTTCTGCCGTATTTCAAATTCATTCAAACATTCTCTTCTATAAGTCATATGCCCTGATGCTTCTGAATCTATCCATTACACTAAACTATACTCGTCTTGATGAGTCTTCTCTAGATATACCTAATCGGATGACAACTTTACATTGGTATTCTCCATGGCCAACTTTATAGTATATACTCCTCGATGGTCCTTGCAGCATAAATGCAGCTAGTAAGTCGTGGTTAATTTCTTTTACTAAATCTGCTATTTGTTTGTTGACATGCATCTGCTTATGTATTCAGTCATCGAATTAAACATTAAGTTTCAGGCTCACCAGCCTCGATAGTAGGTATACATCTGTTGTTAATACCTTTATCTTCGAATGCTGCTTTTAAATTGTGTCGTACGCAGTAGTAGTTTTACGAATATGCAGATCTTAAGCTCTCTGGTTATGTATTCCTCTTCGCTATAGCATCGCTACGTCTGGCTCGCTCTCTATGTGTATCCACAAACCGCAGTGTACTAATCCTCGTACTCATTCCATGACAAATTTCTGGGTAATTATTATAGTTTTTCAATTTCTCTATAGCCGGGAGTCTCGACCCCGCATTCCACTTAGTAGTAGTTACGTTGTGTACGTACATTGTGTGTTTTCTCGAGAAAGCTGTTCGTGAATATCGTCGTTTTTACTTTTACCGACATTAAATTGAAAGTATTTCACTCTCCGTTCACTCACACTCCCTAATTCAACAATAGGTATCAGTTCTCTAGAATTTATCGTGCTTGAAATAACCTATGGTGAATATTACACTCTACCATAATAAGCAATAAAAATATTTTTAGACAGTCACTATTTTCTCATTACATAGAACCAGTCACACACTAACATCCATCCAAGAGTCATACCAGCTAGACTGTCAACAACTGTACAATTTTTCTTCGCTCTAACAATCAAAATATACTGGTATATAAATGGCTTATTTTAATTGAAGGGCATCAAAACCTCGCAATCCATAAAATGAAACATGACTCGACATTGAAATTGCATTCATTAATTCAATGTGTGCTTAGGCTTACTTAATTTTTGGCCGTTCTATTCTTCCCTTTCACTCCTAAAACAACAGTTCAGGTTAGAAAGAAACAAAATTCCATGGGTACGCAACTCATTTTGCATATACCTACAAACCTTATTTCTAACGTTGACATCTAAATTAAATCTTATATAATCTGTTCAAGGTGTAAAATTGTGTATACAATTTCACAGAATGCTGTTACTGGTCTACCGACTTCAACTTACTTAATCTCTAAATGTCGTATGTTGGTGTTGATTTTACAGTGACTTACGACTGTTTTGCTCAGGGTGTTACTGTTCAGTGCGTGAAAGGTTATAAGCGACGTCCGATATGCGACTCACAACTTGGGCCTACTTATGCACCTTACCTCGTTACTACTATATCTTGAACCCGTTGTTCGTAACAACTACGTGCAATCGTTGGTCAGAATTATAGTGGATGGGTGTGGGTGCATTTTTAAAACCAAACGGCATGCGCTGGAGTTACCTACGTCGCTTTGCGCAGTAAACGCGGTCGATGCACTTTACTTATCGCGCGCAGAATGGTAAACATGTTACATTCTGGATAAATACAAACAGATTTAAGTGACTAATGCTAAGATTTCATGCAAACTAGTTGATCTAGTTCGCCTGATATAACTAGTAAAGGAAGGTATGTTTGATATTCTAATTCCAGGTTCAGAATGTCACTAGGTTAAGAATATATCCTGAAATTTATGTCTTGATGTGGACTTGATGTTTTTTTTTTAATATTAATTTATTGGTTTTGCTTGCTTTTGGCAATACGACGTTATTGTAAGAGTATCCCCCAATATTTAGTATATTTACGTATGTATTATACGTCTAAGTAGTAGTTAGTATAAGTACTTTACTTTCAAATAACAAACATCATTTGGTTTGTTTGTATTCTCAAGTCGTTGCAATGCCGTTATGCGGCGTGTCTATAAATAGACCTCACCCCAAGGATAGCTGGCTCACACGGACATTATTAAATCTAGAAAGAATTAAAGCGCAAAGCAAACCAGACAAGGTTACTTCAAGGACTGGTGTTCTGTTGACATCTGTTTTAGTCATACCAGTTGTTTATACGTCTAATTTATTTAACATTTCATATTTTATTTCTCCTGCACCCATGCACCTTTGCTAGTTTCTGTTTGGCTTTGACATTGTTGACTGGTAGAAAATACTCATGGCATCAAGCAACCCTTGTACTTATGTTACTTGTTTAATAAATAAGCAATATATAAATTAATAAATACAACAGTTTATTAGTCATAACAACAATAAGTCTACCGCTGTGCTGGTTTTTTGTCTCATTTTCAAGCTACAGGTTTTAAGATAGTGGAAAGCACAATCAACGTCGATCATTCGTTCCACGAATATCGATTTCTTTCGGTACTAATGCTTTGTGCAGATACCTAGTTATTAGGAGAGATAATGATGATACAATCTTATCATTACACACCGCTAAAAAATATCTATCAACCCCTTACAGCCTGCGTTAGTTTGCGGCCGCCTGAAGAACGAAGTTTTTGAAGTGAAAACTTCTTTAGCGGCGCTGAGCACTTTTGTACTGGGGAAAAATGTATAAACTCGCGATAAATTCCAAGACCAGGTTAGTTGACCCCTCCTAGTATCGTGATTGCTATGTTACGAGGGGTCCCCAGCTGGTCTTCTTAGAAAGCCAACGTTCTAACTGTTTTAAGACAATCCTAAGATTTTCCATAAAGATCATATTTCAAATAAATTGTCATGGAAAGTAGCTCTTATTGTCCCTAAAAAAGCGTTTCCAAAGTCCAATATCGGATAGCCAGACTGACCGATTTCCGTAAAGATCATATTTCAAATAAATTCTCATGGAAAGTAGTTCTTATTGTCCCTAAATACGGTGACAGTTCCCTTCAAAATACCTAGTGGCCAAGAGTGATGGATAAAATACCAAGGGCCTGACACGCTTTGTAAGAGAAAGATAGCCTTATTGCGATTCCTATGAGAGGAAGTAGAAAATAGTGCGATGTTTTGTCCTTATCACCGATCGAAAAATTTTGTATTTGTGTCAAAGTTTTGTGTCAAGAAGATTGCAAAACAAATGGGCAATATTTGGTAGTGCATTTTATAAATGGAGAATTAATGATAAGTTTGGTTTAAATGAATAATAATTTACCAATTATCAGATCCTTAGTGTTTGGGTGTTCAGTGCAAACATGGTGGGGTGTTCAGTGTTGGGCTGTAAAAGCAAACTCGACCGAAAAAAGGCGGATGTTACATTCCATGCGTAATTTGCGTAAGTACATTTTCTTTGCATTTTGGACCCGTGTTTATTTCTAAAATCTCACCGGTACCAAGTTACTGAGCTAAATCATAAGTTATTGGCTGGGTGCGCGATGGCAGCGCCAACTAGCGGTCACAATTACGGCGGACTTAAAAATATCCAGTGGCTGGTTATCATTACGAAAAGAAGGAAAACAAACAAACAATTTTAATGAAATATCGTAATTTTCATAGATTCTATTCGATCACGTAAAGCTTATGTCTATCTCACGCCTAAAATGGCTAAATGAATAAATTTCACGTGTACCACACGGACTTTCTCATGGCTGACTTCACGAAAAATAAGTAAAGAAATAAACAAATATAATTGAATAAAGCATTGCATATACATTGTAGACGATCATTTATGACTGTAGTGTCGTAAATAATGCAGACTTTTTGTGCATTTTCAGGTAAACATGGCTAAATTAGTTATAAAAACTCCAATGAAGTGCGCACTGCAAATCCTGTCATGTGGCTTTGTGTACCATGGCGATCGATCGGCACTGAAATAAAGCAACAAATAAATTATAGTAACTTAACCGTTACTTCCTACAGCATACAAAATATAATATTAAAAATCATGCTTTATATAGGTTAGCTTCCTTACTTTTCCTCTTGACAACGATTATCCATTTCAGTTGTTGTGCTCGTTTCCAACTTACTTGTGGAAATTTATAGAATTTATGATCACTGTTATGCCATTCTTCTTGCAGTTAACTACGCAGCTGGTTTCGTAACGCATGTTTATTTATGTTTACTTAAAATGCACGGATACGTAAATTTCGCTAGTAAAAAGTGACAGTTGGTCCGCGGCAAGTTCCTTTTTTGGCCACGGTGCGCGCTGCGATCGATTCGTGGTTCCCCCACCACCTACTTCGCACCCAGCGAATATCATGAGACACTTGATGAAATAGGAAAAATATGTAAATTAATTCAAAAATAACCTCCAAACATTTCACATATAAACCGATATAATCGCGTAGTATAAATCTACCATAGAAGCCAGCTTAGAATTGATGTCCCATCATTCAGTCGGTTTATAATTCGATTTCGGGATACCAACAAATAATAAAAAAATCCCCTGAAGATTACCCCACGTTTCGGGAAATTCAGGTAATTTGATTTTTTCAGTTTTTAGGGTTCCGTAGTAAACAAGGAACCCTTATAGTTTCGCCATGTCCGTCCGTCCGTCCGTCCGACCCCCGTTTTTCTCAGTAACCGTTAGTACTAGAAAGCTGTAATTTGGCATGAGTATACATATCGATGACGCGGAGAAAACGGTAGAATAAAATCTTTAAAAAAAAATTTTTTAGGGTACCTCGCCGGGTGACAGTAACGGAAACGCACAGGGCCGGGCCGTCTTTAACCAATTCGAGGCCCTGGGCACATTAGGGTAATGGGGCCCCTATGACCTTGATAGAGCACGATTCTGTTAGAATAGACAAAGAAAGTAAACGAGTCACATTAAATGAATAGATATTAATAATATAATATTTCCTAAATAATAAAATTAATTTTCAAAATACACCAAATTTGGGTTCTTCCTTAGAGCAAACAGCTAAATTAAATTTTCTTAAATAAACGCCTAATTCTAACCAGTCATATATATTTTTTTAATTGAAAATGAGGCCGACGCTTATGCGAGCTCACCCAGAAGATTCACTCGTACCTTAAAAAGGTCCAGGTTATTTGAACTCGGAAGTACCTACATACGCCATTCGAATACCAAACCAGTAAACATTATAAAAAAAGATGATTTTGACCAGGTAATGAAAGTAGCCAGTCGTACGTCGTCTGGATATCTGATGGAAGAAGGGGGAAGGCGGTATGAGCTCATGGAGTTCCTGAGCACACTCAACGAATCTAAAGAAATAAAAATGGGAAATAGGTAGTATTGCTTACAATTTTTGAAGTGAAAACTTCTTTAGCGGCTCTGAGCACTTTTGTACTGGGGAAAATTTGTTGAACTCGCGACAGATTCTAAGATTCTAAGACCAGCTAGTTGACCGCTCCTAGTAATCGTGATTGCGATGTTAGGAGGTGTCAACTCAGCTAAACTCAGCTGGCCCCTATACCACAAAACTTTACAAGTCTACAATTTGACAAAATTGCACAATTTTCCATAGAAAAAGTTCACAAATTTGTCGAATTGTACGCTTGTAAAGTATTGTGGTACAGGTTCCTGGTCTTAGATGCGTAAGACACAATGATACTCGGGACATATTATGTAAATGGATTATGCGAATATGAACATGAGTATGAGTACAGTACAGATACGGATACCGATACGGATACCGATACCGATATGAATATCTTTGTTATTTGGGTCATTGTCAGTCGGAAAAACAAAACAAAAAAACAAAACAAAAGTTGTTTTTCCGACTGACAATTCGGTGGACAATAGTTAACGGCTTGTGTGCATGTAATTTACGTTTTTATTATATGGATTTATAGACACGGAATTACAGATTATGCGGGTTATCAGATCAATCGAAATTAAGCTTTGTAGCCCTTAACTTTTGGCATGTCCTGTCCACCGAAAAGACGCGCACCTAAATCTGACAATGACCCATTTACTATCTTTATTGAGTTTTCACTTCTGCCGGCACTCCCGGAGTGCAACCCGTTGTTTTTTTTATTACATGGATTTATAGACACGGAATTACAGATTATACGGGTTATCAGATCAATCGAAAATTAAGCTTTTTAGCCCTTAACTTTTGACATGTCCACCGAAAAGACGCGCACATAAATCTGAAAATGACCCATTTACGTATGCCCTAAAGAAACAGTGAGTCGTATATATATTTAAAAAACGGCCAAGTGCGTGTCGGGCCACGCGCAAGGTAGGGTTCCGTAGTCGTCTACCCGTTACATTATATGGACTAAAAAGTTCGCAGACTTATATTTACTATGTTTTTGACAGAATTAACAACATTATCTAAGGTATCAATGGAAATTGTACGAAAGTTTGCTTTTGCAAAGTACATTTCTGAAGTTCGACTATTACTCGTTAACTAGTAATGTCTACTTAGCTGTGATAGTTTTCCTTTTAAATTCATCGTATTTACTACTACCATGATTTTTTTCACATGCCTAATAGCCACCGTTTAGCTGGCAGGGGGGGGGGGACACTTGACCATAGCTAAAATTATCACTTCAAAGCTTAATATCACGCTAACCAATTCTTTAATCAAAAAATGCTTCTAGAAACCTAATAATATTTTTAAAAGAGCTATCCAACGATACCCCACACGAAGGGGTTTGGCAGAAAAAAAAATTGCACCACCACTTTACATGTAGGGGAGGTACCCTAAAAAAAAATTTTTTTTAAGATTTTATTCTACCGTTTTGTCGGCGTCATTGATATGTATACTCATGCCAAATTACAGCTTTCTAGTACTAACGGTTACTGAGAAAAACGGGGGTCGGACGGACGGACGGACGGACATGGCGAAACTATAAGGGTTCCTTGTTTACTACGGAACCCTAAAAAGCAAGAAATTATCCTAATATATGTTAGTAAGTTAAAAGAACAAGTCATAAATAACGCGATCAATGAAACGGGTTTGTTTTTTGCCAATATTGTTTTTTACTACCAGAGGAGACCTTGACCTGGCGTCGCCGGATAAACAACATGTGAACCATTATCGAAACGTAGTATTGTACAACATGGTTGTAAACGTAAATTTATGGTAAAAGGTAACTTATTAAAACTAATAACATATTTAAGACAAAAATATTTTAAAATAGAAAATACTAACTACCTATATCTATAATAAAAAACCCCACCCAGTTCACCTGCTTGAGGCATGGTCCCGAGCACGCTGGCGGCATTGCCTCTTTGCACCGCCAGACTTAGCCGCTGGGCAAAGAATGAGCCAGCCCTATGGTCGCCTGAGACGCCTATTAATCGTGTCGACACCTCTCTTACAAACTTTTTGGTGTCGGACGACCAAGGACCCAAAGTCTCTACCGCAAGTGCGACGAATTCATATTCATTCGTGAGGAATGCGTACTTGCGTACATGGTTGTTAAACCAATAGTTACTAATCTCTGTTTATTTCCTGTATTATCAAGACCAAGGATATTCTACTGTATACCTACTACTGATTACCCTAAATATTTTTTTAAGGGAAAAGAAGCATCATCAAAAACTAATCTTCATATTGCATATATTCTTACCTATTGTTAATAAAACGTAAATAATAATGATTTTCTTTTTTTAGTGTAAATTGGAACAGGGGTCCGATTTTTGAGTGTCGAACGCTCGAATTTTCACTCGACATCTGTCAAAACTTCATAGTTTTTTGTCAGATCTCGAGTGAAAATTCGAGCGTTCGACACTCAAAAATCGTACCCCTGCATCGTGAAAGCCTTGAAGGCCGAAAGTATAGGTAAACTACTATTATGTATATCATACGGCAAAAACACTTGTGGAATTGAATTGAATCGACAATGTAAATGTATTCTGTATAATCTTCTATAACCTTGGATAGAAAACATACCTTACCTATAGGTACACATGTTTCTATTGTTTTGCTTTATTTTTCATAACTATCACGACTTAAACCCAAAAAGTAGGTACCTATTCATCATCATTTGCCTAGGTACCTATAACTGAAACGATGATATGAACTGCAAGATCTCTTACTAGGATGTACTTAGTGTTAATAATCGCTCGTTATCTAGGGTACTTATATTCCTCGTTTTATAGGTTTGCCTACCAAATTACTGCAAATTGTTACGTCGACAACTTATGTAACATATCTAAACGAACAATTTTGTAAAAATGTATTTGGTTCGAGACACTTCTAATTATCATAAAAAAGTCCACTACACTACTACAGACTAAAATGTGAAAGGATTTATTCAAAGTTATACTGGTTTTCGTGAAACCTTGAACCAAATTTCAAATGTTCCCCGAGGTTATGTAAAGGTAAAGTTATTCACTGACAATTCGACCCGCATATTGCAAAGGTTAACAAAACTGATAAAATTCAGCACAGATGATAATGTGAGACTACTTATACATAATGTATAAAAATGCCTATAGAGGTTTACTGAATACGAAATGTGCATACCTACCTACATAATTTGTGATGTCTCCACAAAAATAAATCTGCACTTGTACCTTCTAACTTCGATTATAATTTTTTCTTGCGATCTAAAGAAATAGGTACTTAATTGAAACTTTTACCTGAGTTGTAATAATTGCCTCAACAACAACCGTATGAATATTTACGAAAACATAAGTTACTGGTTCATTATTACGATCTTTGGCTTTTGCTGCATAAAACCCAGTCGGTTGCACAAACCGGTAGAACCTGATATGATCTTAAGACAACTCGATCTTATAGACCCATATCTACCTATTTTTGTAGTTGTGCTTAATTCTTAGCACTTTACATGATAATGATGACATGACTTTTCTTCAGATGTAGATAAGGTATCATTTTTTCTGCAGTCATCTCAGTCAGTGCGCATATTTGTTGTAGGTATGGTATATTGATCATTGTGTAAACAAGACTCAAGCTCATTTCCAATATGAAAGATATTTAATGGCAAGTATGAATGAAACATGAATGGATAAAAATGTTTTGGCACATATCTTAATTCTTAGTACCTAAACTAAAGCATTTTCTCTATGACTTCACTAGTAAAACCCGGTTCGAAGGACCAAATGTACAGAACACGCTGGCGTTTACATTCCAATAAATTACTTCACAACCATAATCAGGCGACTTCCTGACTTGGCGGGGCGGGATCGATATGTGACATTTTCTTCTTTGACGTACGAAGCAGTACCGCCTTCGCATCGTCCCGCTACCACGCATCCCGCGTCAATCAGGAAGCACTCATTTAAATGTAGGGGCGTAGTAAAAAATGGTATCGCGTCGACTGACAGCTGACACTGACATTTGACACTTTTCTCATATCGTACTGCCTCCGCACCGACAAATCAGGAAGTCGCCTAACACAGGTTACAATATTTTCCTTTCAGTCAGTCAAGAATGTAAAGTAATCTACTAGTTTCGGACTTTAATAATAGAATCGAAACGA
Organism: Cenopis cana; assembly: GCA_951800055.1. Lineage (NCBI taxonomy): Eukaryota > Metazoa > Arthropoda > Insecta > Lepidoptera > Tortricidae > Cenopis > Cenopis cana. Next base: position 6,840,962 of record OX637492.1, on the reverse strand, counting down.
GGTAGGCCGCCTATTGTCTACCTCTGCTTATATCTCGCTACGCTATGTTTCTGAACTGATCTGTATTTTTATTGAGGTTTGCAATAAAGAGTATATTGTATTGTATTGTAATGTAGCCACATTCTAGACCGACTGTACCTACATACCTACACTTTATAAATTCATTTACTAGCGCTATGAAAGAAATTACTTAAATAAAAAGAAAACGGTTTTTGTTATGCATATATACATTACAGTTGTGGGCATAAATATGTATAGTCATCTACCTCCTTACTACATTTTTGGAGCTTATTTCAATGGAATACCTACTACAATGATGTCCTGAACTGTACCTAGGTACCAGTTATTCGCAAACGGCCTATCGCAGAAAATTAAATCTACGCAATTTTCATTTCCGTTTCCTGTTACCTATACCATAAACAAACTTCAAATCATTCCCTTCATTACTTATTATGTTGGCTACCAGAATCAAGGCCACTTTTTGTTAATCACTCGCCGAAGCAAAATGGCGGCTGTTTCGTGCGTTGAATACTTACCAACTGTATTATCACTTGAATTAAAGTACTTCGACTAACGCATTGTAGAGGCGATGCGTAACACATATGTATACCTACAGATATGTAGTTAACTGACATGTAAATAATTATTACTAAATTTGTATTCAATTGATTTGTATTTTGTAATGGACTCGAACTCGTATTTTGACTCGATTAGTATAGGTAGATATTGGAATTTGTATTTTGAAATGGACTTTGACGATCCCGAAAGGGAGAAACATTTATTTTATTTTTAATTTTTATCATTATCATGTATGTATAATTTTGGTTGACATTATGTTATTATTCTTTTTTTTCCCCGTTATGTTTTGACGATCATGATAACAATTCTTGTAATTTTGACACGTGTACAAATTTATAATGTAATTCTTATCGTGAAATAAATGAATCTAATCTAATTTATTGAAAAAGTATGGTGAATATACTGTATAGGTAACAAGCGGTTAAAATGTTGTAACAATGTTATCAACGAGTCGAAGAATATTATTTGAGACGGTTGTTGGTCCTGCCCTGACGAATCTTTTTGGCTGACATATTTATGAAAAATTGTACGGTCACGTGCATTAATTTAGGACCCATTTCGCAAACTTTTTCTTTGAATTTCTATACTGTTTGACAGTACTGTCAACCTTAAGGGGGTCCCAAATTAAAACTCGTGACTGTACGTGTGTTCATTTTATATTTATTATTATGTAATATGTATGTTTATTATAAGTAATTTATTTTCGGTGGTATTTACTTAAAATCCATATACCTATCGGCTTGCCTCCTATAATGTTGCATTATCTCGGCTATCCAAAGGTTGTTTGGAAGAGATCGCTCTTTAGCGGTAAGACCGCCTGTTGTTTACCTCTAATTTAAACCTAATATTGTCCTGTGGTCTTTTGAGGTGTGTAATAGAGTATTTGTATTGTATTAGACAGCGTTTAAATGTGCTCAGTGCGCATAAGAGCTGTAATTTAGGGCTAATTAAGTACCTAGTTTGGGGTTTATTGAAAATATGGGTACCTACCCAGTTAAATGGGTAGGTACAAATTCCAAATCTGTGGGTATCAGCCAAGTGTTGTGAATGTGGTAATAACTCAATGCTTTCTACGATTGCCACGGATCACACAAGAAAACTCATCAATAGCTGGTTTTTGGATGGCAGTAAATGAGAGGTTAAGTACCTAGGTAATTATTTAATGAGTACGACGCTAGTGGTTCCTATACATTTAGAATTAGGTATAGGTATGTACCTACATTACGATTGTAGCCATTTGTAGCGTCATCAAGTATAAAGGTGTTTTAAAAGTCAAATCACCAGACTCCCAATGTTAATCAGCTATCAATTTTACGTAAACATTCATAATTAGCATACAATTGGACAATTCACTAGTGGCCCTAATCGTCTCATCTCCGCTGTTATCCAAGCTAAAATAGTCCTTCTAAGTCATAGTTTAAGGTTCAGAATGACTAGCTGCGTTTGAGTTTACATGATAGGGACCGATAAGGGGTCAGGTTATCATTTAAAACTTGAGTCTCAATATTTATTTTATTTGAAGTGTGAATTGTCTGTGCCGTCTGTGGTGGTTATTTATTTACTCTAAACTCTAAATTATGTAATACTAGCTTTTGCCAGCGTCTTCGCCCGCGTAAAAGGGATTATTTTCGGGATAAAAAGTATCCTATATGTTAATCCAGGCTATAATCTCGTTGTATACCAAGTTTCATCATAATCCTTTCAGCCGTTTTTGCGTGATTGAGTCACAAACATCCAAGCACACTAACTTTCGCATTAATAATATTAGTAGGATTAGTAGGATTTCACGTAGAAAGTTACTTAATAAGCGTGTCTTCCCGATTAAATAAAGAAAATGGAGGGTCCCAAAACGTGCAAAGGAGATTTCTGTCTTTTGAAATCAACAATGTGTGTGACACCTTTATACCTACCCAACCCAATAGTTGACGGCTATTAGACGGCTAGTTTTTTTTTTATTAAAAATGGGATCGCTCTTGGCTTAGTTACCTATTGTCCACTTTTATTATTTTCCCCAGTGGCAATTGCACAAAAAACACAAGACCGAACGGCCTGGGGGCCGGGAACCGAAAACGACGTATCTCTCTCTCTCTGTTGTTCCAATTTGCAAGTGTGATAGAGATACTTATATAGATATTTCGTCTTCGGTTCCCGATAGGCCCCTTGGAGAGCAGAGTGGTCGACAGAGTCGTCACGTCCCTTAGAGAGCAGGATACGACCAAGAAGAACAAGCAATAATTTGTCTATTTAGATCTGACCGTGTCAACTGGTGTCAATTGTTGGGTCAGTTTCGAGCTTACCTTGCCTAAATACATACTGATAAAAAACATACAGTCGAATTGAGAACCTCCTCCTTTTTTGAAGTCGGTTGAAAACGGATTGACTACTAACGATATGTGACGTTAAGGAGAGGACTACGTGATATTGATTTCTACAAACTTGAATGGCATTATAAGTCACAACACAGATTCACATATGAGCATAATTCTCTTATCATGCCATGCATAATTCTAACAATACAATTATACTTATGTGCGACAATGAATAGAATTCGTTGCATAATTTATACCATAACCTAACGCAATCTACGATTACAACTTGGCTACATTTTTGCAGCTATAGCTAAGGTGAATAAACTTCATTGTACACATACAATTGCGACCATTTTCTGATTTTAAGTCTTACTACGACATACAAGACTCACGTTTTTTGTCAGAATTTACTGAAATTATACGTCTTTACTCTTTATGAAACCGAATATTAGTCGGAAATAGACAAATTTTCTTTCAAAACAAGATGCAACTGTATTATAGTTGAAAATAGCTTAAATTTATTCAGAAGAAAAGTCCTACTTAGGAGGCTATCTTGAGATAAGGTCAAACAACACTAAATTCTCAGGTCATAAACAGCAATTTGTTCATCTCTTTTTATGTTCCGTTCCGAGACCACAACTGTAATGTATGTTGATGATAATGGTATACATACAGTCAGTTTTGTTACTTGATAATGATAACGCGAAGTATATACTCGTTATTTATAGTTTACCCTAATGATTGTAACGTCACTTTGGTAACTAGATAACTAAGGAATAGGTACATTAATATAATAAAATAATACATTAAGTAATTAAAGATCTAAGGCGTCGTTATATAATCGTTTTACTGATTGTATATTGATAGGCAACCCTCACAAACACGAATACCTTAAAGAAGTTCCTGACAAGAAATCCGGTTCGAAGGACCATACCGGTTCAGCTACAAAAAATGCTCAAAATTGATGCCGCCATGAACTTAGATAGATCCTATCATAAATAAACAATAATCATTTTAAATATTGATTCTGGGTCGATCGTTACATTAGCATTTTAGTTAGATCCTAAAACTGTTTAGAATATAGAAAGCTAACGTAATTAAATTAACACGGTATGACGTGTTGAATAGTATCTGAGTCGCATTTCACCGGTTAAATTAAGATGATCAATGCTTTCTCTGTTAGTATGACCTGTTCACGATAAAGAAAAAAAAAGTCATGAACCACAAAAGTTGCGTCTTAAAACACAAATCCCTCTTTGAATTTACTCCGAACCAAAGCGTTGGCGGATAACCATGCTACATCTAATGTAGTACAATATGGTCATTGACTTCACAAAAAATAATGAAAACGGACGTACCTTAAATTGATTTTGAGCACTGGGGCTTGATATAATAGATGTGCTCCTCTCCAAGTTTAAAACTGCAGACCTTAGTCCTAGTCTCACTAAATAGATCGCCATGTTTAAAAAAACACGCCACGTATCTATGCACACATATATTTAAAAGTAAGTTTTTAAGATATTAACTTTTTAAATAACACGCACGCGCGTAGAGTTATACGGGTACTGCTTGAAATTGGAATGGCCGTTTGGTTTTATTCGTCTGGAGTGGGGGGACAAGGTTTGTTTTCAACCGGTAACTTTAACTTAATGCTCTTGGTTAATTACGATCTTAATTTATTCTCGCCCTTAACACAAGTTATTATAAAGACTTTCAAAGTTATAGAGGTGCGCAAAGTTAAGTTTGTAAAACGACACATGTGCTTGTGTTTTTATTTGTTGGAAGCTACAATGGTAGTTTTCTTTTTAAAACAACATTTGACTATAATCCTTTTGGAAATGCCACACTTCTTAATCGTTTGAGTAGATGATTTGTTTATGAGTAATATTTACTACCGATAGATTTGCCTAAATCTTAAAGCTACGTTCGTCGATTCACGTACGCCAGTTTAGTTTAATTTAATATTTAATCGTTATCTACTCGATTTGGGTTAACGACACCCTAAATAATAGGTAACGTTCGTTTTCCTTATTTACTTAGGTATGTACTAATTTACAATTTAATTAGAACTAACCGGCGTGATGCAGTGCACATAATAGCATATTAAGTTAATAACTTGATAATACTATCTTACAAGAAATGCATTATTTTTGTGATAAGTCGCCGATGGATTCTATAAGGCTAAGATTATTATTATAATTTATATTCCCTGGACCTTTTAGTCCACTTTACATTTATTTTTGTACGATTAGGTACCTACATTGTGTGTATTAAACATTCTAAAGTCATAATTATGTTTCTTTGCGTTTATTTCGACGCGTCTCTGCCCAAAACACTGACCGAGCGAGTTAAATTAAAAGGCACCTCCAAAATCTTATTTTTGCCTTGCTTTTAACTCTCATCGGGTATTTAGGCGCCACTAGGCTACGATGGCCGCTCCATCCGCTCTACCCTACGGCCGGCCCTCTACTATAGGTTAGGTATATGATATTATATGAACATAGCATTATACTTTAAGTTCGGCAGATAATTTAAACAGCGTTTAAAAAAGGTGAGTGGTGTAGTGTAGGTTGCGATGTGAGCCTTGGCGAACATCGCAAATAAAGACACCACGAGCCTTTTTGGACCAGTTATACACCGTTGCATAGGTTACAATACTTTTCTATTTTTCGTTTCATATAAATAGTAAGTATTTGTTAGACTTTCCAGGCGCCATATACCTATTCCTTTAGTCATTATGCAACTTACCTACACATTTATTCAGGAAATGACGTCAAAGTCCAGGTCAATAGAAATGAGAATTTATGTAGGTAAACAAATATGGCTGATTGACAAATCATTTAATCGCCTCCCATCACAGACTCTCGTAGTCCCAAGTAGAACATTGTGAGGAGTAAATAGATTTGCGCGTCGGTATGTATGTACCTCTACCTATGATAACGTCCCGCTCGCGTCGCGCAGCCTGTGTGGCGTCACCAGGTAATTCACGCACAGTGTGACCGTGCCTCTCTCAGTGTAGAAACGGACTCCTCGGTTAGCATTAGCATTAGCAACAAGTGCCTTAAACGTTGTAAAATGTAACTTTGATGCGTAAATATAACAGCTGTAAACGGTGGCAGCACAAGTATATAAATATTAGGTACCATCCCCTACTTGGGCAAACCTCTCTGACACCTCTCCTCCTAACCTAAATAACGCAAACAAAGTAACAAACTATTACAATTCATATTTTGCTACAAATACTGTATCGATATAAGTATTTACGGTTCATAACGTCACATTTTTATGAGTTTATAAACCGTTGCTTATATATTCATACATAATATTGCTTATATTTGTACTAGGGCTGCATAGCTATAAAGGTATCGCAACACGCACAGTTTATACATTTTTGCTCAACGAGTTTACGTAACACAGTCGAGTCAATGAACTAAGGACCTTCGCTTCGCTTCTATGCGCGCCTAGTACTCTTGTGCGCTATTATTACATAATGGCTATGTATTTTCTATATACTGGTTGATACTTATTGTTATTGCCACTGATTGCGAATTTAGATGAATCAGTCATTTACAACATTTATTCGAATTACATACAGAGTTATATGATCAACCCATAAACCAATTCTGGCCATACCTAGTTTTATCAGTTTTCTGACGGTTCAGAATACACAGGTGCTTATTTACAATACAAAGATGCAGCCAGCAACAGTAGAAAGTAACAGTACCTACCTATGTGAAGTACCTAAGTGCTGCTGTTGTTAAGATAATACTTACCAATACCACTTGTGTAGGTTCTGGATGGAATCATTTCATAGCATTTGTTATTCTGTCTAACCATTTCTGCTGTATTAGTCATATGTACCTATACCTACATAGATAATATAGATACCTAATACGGAGAGTAGATTTTAAAAGAGTAGAAGAGAGGCTTATGCGCAGCAGTAATACCTAAGTTGTATGAAGTTTTTATGGTAAGAACTACATTAAGTAGGTATTAACGATTCCTATAAGTTTCCGAATGCTCTTATCACCCCTTTTCTAGTACCCGAATTATCCTGCCAGTAGCCGCGTACCCAATCTGCGGTCCAAAGAGTACACATGGGCCGACTCACGTCCGCAAATATAACACGGCCACTCGAATGCGGCCGCTCGCCGCTAACTACCCCACATACAGTAATGACTATAACTGTCATTAACAAAAGATAATCTATGTGGTAATTGTTTTAATAATTGTTTGGGTTAGCCTATTCATGGCCATGGCTTGAAACTGAACTTATAGTCAACATTTTAATTGGTTCCATTGTGAATTATTATTAGTTGTCATATACGAAATATTATAGTCATCTACAATTTTTTTAAACTTGTAAGGGTAGCCTATTCCATAATGGAATGACTTAAATTGCACCGGTAGTTATTAACTTCTTAATTAAGTCATAGACTAAGATATAACTCCTCTGTGATTAAGAGTACCACTAAAGAGTAATGTATGGTACCTACAGTTTCCGTAAGTAAAGTATATAGCGATCGATATAGCTGAATTTGGTCATTATGGCTACATTGGCTACCATTTAGTGATAATAGTGATATACCAGTTTAGATCCCCTCTCCTTATATCTGAAACTATTAAAACCTTTGATAAATCAATAGGCATTTTACAAAAAAATGTTTACTTATTGATTTTATATTATTACGTAGTTAGGTGAAAATGATTTAACGTATACTTAAGTAATTTTCCGTATTTATTAGTCTAAAAATAATTGACCTCTTTTAACTGTAATACTTACTCGTAAATATTTACCGATCTGCGAGCTGAATTATCAATTAATCACGAACATCTAATTATAAATAATTCGCGGAAGGGAATTGATAACACATTACATTCAAGGATAATCTTACAGGGAAGTTGGGTTTGCTATATCATACAGATTTATACAAAACCATACGTATAGGTACAATGATAACCAAATACATACTCGCTGCCCAAGAGGCCTGGAAGGTGAGATAATGGGAATCCTATGGTGCACTAATCATGGCAGGTAAGTCTAACAGAGAGCGCAACGCAACAGAGGTGTACCTTTTACACATTTCATAGTAGATACCTATATTATGGCATCGCCGCGATGCCGATCGCGTGCATCAAACATCTGAAAATAATATATTTAGCGGTGATAAAACCGGTGCTCGAGTCCATAGGCGGTGGTCTGTCGTTACAGATGCCTGAAATAAATGATAAAAAAAAAGTTTCTACAATTCAGTCTAACCAAGCAATGCCAAAAGCACCTCGAGCGACGAAAGTGTAGTGCCAGTGATACAGTCACGGTTACTCGTGTGACCTAGACGTTAGTGCCTGTATCAACATACTACGTATACTTATTTTAGCAACAGAAGGTCAGAAACCTTTACATTTGATTACTTAATGTTGTTTAAAAACATTGCGTTAAGGAAGGTAGCCGAATCACGATTTTGGCGCTGTTTTCCTGTTATCGATTTATGCTTCAATCAAGATAGAAACGGTCTGTCGTGACGTGGTAAATCACGATATTGTACTGGTAACACTGTGAACTGTCATGTGTCAAGGGTAGGAAAAAGAAATCTGTAACGGTTACGTTTGACAGAGTTTAGAACAAAGGAAAATAACACGTAAATTATTTATGTGATATACAGAATGGAATGATGGTAGAAAAATGATCTAGCAAGATGTTAGAATAAGAAGTTAGTGTCCAGTAGGTATCTGAGTGTGCTTAGAATACTAGAATCAGAATATCTCAGCCAGTGTGAAGGAAGCTGTTCACGACAGGCTGAGCCATGCAAGTAAGTCAGAGAATGCGCTTAGAATCCTGAAGATACCTACTGGAGGATCAGGTGAGTGTTCACTGATCTTTATAAGGAATAGGAGATAAAGTGATAAGATGATAGATGTTGAGAAAGGCCAAGAATTATCCAAAGGTCTACAGGCGTGCGTGAGGTGGACTATGGGGATGGAGGAGGTCCAGGCGGTAAAGAAATTTACCGCAATCAAATGAGAATAGACCTAGAATAGATGTTAGATGAAGGCCTGTTCAGAATGAGAACATAGAAATCACTTTATGTCTTAACCGTTTGTATAATGGCAAAGGTGTATCAATGATGTACCTTTGCCATTAGAACATCTTGTTGTTACATCCGTGCTATATACTCAGGCAAGTGACGTCTTGCACTAGAACTAGAATAGAAGGCACATCTGGATGTAGCGACAAATTGTTCTAATGGCAAAGGTACATCATTGATACACCTTTGCCATTATACAAACGGTTAAGACATAAAGTGATTTCTATGTTCTCATTCTGAACAGGCCTTCATCTAACATCTATTCTAGGTCTATTCTCATTTGATTGCGGTAAATTTCTTTACCGCCTGGACCTCCTCCATCCCCATAGTCCACCTCACGCACGCCTGTAGACCTTTGGATAATTCTTGGCCTTTCTCAACATCTATCATCTTATCACTTTATCTCCTATTCCTTATAAAGATCAGTGAACACTCACCTGATCCTCCAGTAGGTATCTTCAGGATTCTAAGCGCATTCTCTGACTTACTTGCATGGCTCAGCCTGTCGTGAACAGCTTCCTTCACACTGGCTGAGATATTCTGATTCTAGTATTCTAAGCACACTCAGATACCTACTGGACACTAACTTCTTATTCTAACATCTTGCTAGATCATTTTTCTACCATCATTCCATTCTGTATATCACATAAATAATTTACGTGTTATTTTCCTTTGTTCTAAACTCTGTCAAACGTAACCGTTACAGATTTCTTTTTCCTACCCTTGACACATGACAGTTCACAGTGTTACCAGTACAATATCGTGATTTACCACGTCACGACACTCCCGGCGGCCGAGCAATTCTTATCGGACCGCAGCCAGCTCATGTTTTAGCTAATAGAGCAATCTTTTTTATTACCCTCATAGCTGCCGTTCTTCAAATCCTAAATTCACTGGCATTTGACATAACTTCATCCTTATCTACTACTTCTATATTCTTAACTGCCGATCTGTCATTATTCTAAACGCTATTATCCTAATTCTATACAAAGATAGACGCAGCAACGTCTACATCTTCATTCGTTTGTCTTAAATGTTCTTCGGTCGGAAGCAGTAGTTCTATTCTAGGGTATGCGGTTCATCTAAGGGAAAGCCTCCTGTACCCTGTTCCCCTGTATGTGAGTCCTTTATATTTATATCCTTGGACGCAACTTGTCTCACTTCTAGATAATTTAAGTATCTTATATAACATATGAAGTACTTTCCATCCACATTCACTTTCTTTTAATCTATCAATTCCCATCAACTCCCAACACTAAGCAGATTGTCTTCTTGGTCTTACAATTATCTCTATTCTCTGTATCACTGGGCTAAACAGCCTACTAGTTATTAGATCCAATTTCGTCCCGGTGCTCTTTGTGAGAGTGCTGATACCTTTCTCGTGGGCTACCCAGATACCCATAAACATTCTTTTAAAGTCTTCCAGTATAAGTTGACACTTCTTTAATTTCCATCTCTCGAGCAGCTTTCTCTTTCTTAGTGAACCACCCGGGTATTATTTGGAAGGCTCGATCAAAAAGCATTTATCATATTCTAAGAGGTCTGCTGATCTAAATACACATTCTTAATTCTACATCGCAAGACACACTTGTAAAACAGGATCAGTTCGTTACAGCTCCTACATGGTAGTATTTCTATATATATATGTCTCAAATCTCAAATCAGATCTAAACTTGAAATCCTTTGGATAGTATGTTCAGTGTCGCATGAACACATTGTGTCCATAAGCCGACCATCGCATTTGAACAACTTTTTCTTATACATGAATAATCCTTAGTTTCTGGGAAGACTAGTTACTATACCTATTTCTTCTAGTGTATATTTTCTGCAACTTCTTTTAATCTTCTTTAAGGACATTTTATTCTATGGTGTGGCCGAAGGTTTTATACATTTGCCTATATTGTTTCTTCTTGAGTCGACCCCTCTAATTCTATGATCCAAGGGGGTACCTTTCTCTGAAGCTGACTGTACCACAAGTGGTACTTCTGCAGGCACTTCAATAATAATATATCCTGTAAAAAGAGCTGACTGGCCATGTTCTTATAATCTTGGCCAGCCCTCCCCTCCGAGTCGTGATTCGTTGAACCACAACTCCTTCTTTCTGAAGACAAACGATGGTACTTACCTAATATTTCCTGATTTCATCTAATACATAACCCTTTCAGCGTCACACTAGATGCAGAGCCCTTTCATTTCGACTCCAAGAGTAGTCTTCATATACCTAAGACTATTCTTCCTACGCCAAAGTCAAGTAGTTCTAATCTTGGTACTTAGGTATATGTAAATCATCTTTGTGATTCATTCGAGCTTCTTATAACTTTTCTTAATAAATACCATTTCAACGTTATTTTTCTCTTTATTCCCAAATCCGTAAATACAACAGAAAGTTCACACTCTGTATCCTCTTTTTCTGTATTTCTAAAATAACTTGGAACTTTCTCACCCTTTTTAAAGTTCTAATTTGTCTTGCCATACTTCTTCTAGATAACTTTGAATAAATATTTATTATTATTCATCTTTTATATCAACGGGTGGCAACATGCGGCCAGCAGTAATTTTGTTAGCTCCTATATAGCCCTTGACTGGTAAAAGGTTGCCGACCCCTGTTTTATCTTATTGGGTACTTGAGACTGCGTTCCAACATTTTTATCTGCATGTATGAAATCACACCTTATTATACCTTGGCCGATTCTGTATCTTTAGTTCGCAACTACCTCGAAAGACTCTTCTAGGCCTTCCATTGTATTTATATTTATCGCCTTGTATCAGAAATACAAAGTTTATATTGTATTGTATCTTCTTTTTTCTTAATTCACGGTCACCGATTCTGTGCGCCTTCGGGCAAAAGCCTCCCCCTTTTTGTCCGTTCATCCCTGTTGTACGCTAATCTGTTCCAGGTCTTCTCTTTCCAGCCATTTCTTCAATTTCATCTGCCCACCTTTCAATTGCCTACCCCTGTTTCTTTTGTGGCCTCTAGGATGCCATAGTGTTAGGATTTTGCTCCATTTGTCTTCTCTTATGATCAGCTCACTTCTATTTTAGGTGTTTTGTTTTATATGTAAGCCTTCCATTAGTTGGTAGCAAAACAAGCTTACGGCCCACCTGATGGAAAGCGGCCACCGCAGTCTATAGACACCTGCAACTCCGAGGGCTTCACATGCGCGTTGCCGAGTCTACACATACTTGTTTATTATTTATTAACATCATTAATACTTCCATAAGTATGTTTCTGTTTTATTTAAAGGTGATGTACTTATCCACCACCACTTTAGGCAGGTCTTCTCGGTGACCCTCAATACAAGCTTGCAGTCACATCAAATAACTTCTGCTGAGGCGTAGAGCACCATTTCCTCAGTTTTCTTAGGACTGTTTTACCCTAGAAATCTGGTCACTTTTGTAACTCAATAGTTTTCCGCTGCAATTAATTCTGAATTTTAGTACAAATAATGCAGCTAAGTCCTCAATCATTAACAATCATTCATGCTTACATTCTTATAAGCTTTTGCTATCTTTGGTCATAGAATATTCTGTCTCTCCAGCCCTTTTGAAGAATAATCTGACGGAGTAAATAATAAAGTAGACACTTATCATTGCTGATTTTTTACTATGGCTTCTAAATTTCCTGTAACCAATTGTTCTTTCAGAATTTTATTTCATTCTTCTCACTTTATCTTCTCTTAGCACCATCCAAACGGACTTAATAAGCTGCTTCGGGTGAGGCCATACTTTTTTATGTAATTCAGGAGTATGATATTTTCTCTACAAATTCTTAAATAAACAAATCAAAATTTAGGTTCATCAGCTGGATAGTTAAATCCTTAGCTCTTTAATCTGATATCTGTCATCTTCATATTGTCATCCTCATTTAACCTTTTGAACGGCGGTCAATGACCGTTCCTCTATGGTGGTTTTCGGACAGTTGGGCATTCCTGCCCTTTCTGGAGCCCGTAGAAATACAGTAGTACTAGGACTAGGGCACATAGTAAACACATATCTTGTTCTCGAAGAGGCAAATCTGGTGTCACAGGATATGGATTTATGTTTCTTGTTATTGTCACCGAGTAATCAGACATACATTGTATGTTTTCTTTAGTAACTTTAAAAACTTTGCTGTAGCCATTCAACCGAATTTAGTCACATTTAAAAACAAATCATTTTATATTGCTTTAATATTATTTCTCAAAAACCAAAATAGTAACATTTTCATTTCCTATTCAAAATTATTTTCCATCTCCCGCTCCATCTTCAGAAATGACATTCACTTCTTATACTGTCATGACAGGTGACTTCCACCAGTTATGTAGGGCACAATGTTTATCCGTACCTCTCACACAGCACCTCTTCTACTTTTAAATCTGAATGTCAGTCGAAGAACCGAACACACATTCATATGGAACTCTTCTCCGTACACTGGCAGGCATACTTCTCCAATAATTTGCGCCGTCAGATATCTCATTGACTTCCTTTATACAACGATGGTGGCAAACAAGCGCGTGGTCCACCCGATAGCAACTAGACTCCGCAGCCTATAGACGCCTGCACCTCAAAGGGATTCACAAAGACATTCACATTGTCGACTTCTGTTTGACAGCTCAATGAGTTGTCATCTTCTATTGTCATCTATCGTTTCTGTGAGCACAGGAAGGCTATGTTATGTTTCTTCTTTCTATCCTTCATAAAAGCAGCAATGTTTCCTGCTTATCCAGATAGGTGTCTTGTACGTCCACTTCTAACCGAGTCACAGTGTCCTTTAAAATTTATTGTTATAATTCTCTTCCAACTTTACACATTCTTTTAGGTGAATGGAACATTCTCTTACAAAGTTTGTTTAATGTTGTATCTCTCTTGATCCGTCTTGTAAGTTACTCACATGCAAGACTCCAATGACATTATTTTTGTGAATCATACACTGGCGATGGATCATCTAAATCGCTTTTCATTATCTCCAAGACTGTGATAATTCTTTGTCGACAACCATGACAATTCTCTTAGGAAACTTATACAATATAATATTGTCCAACACAAGTAATAACTCTTTGCTTCTTCTGAAGTTTGTAACTTTCGCAGATGACTTTCTATAATGTTAAGAGTGTCTCGGGTCTTGTTCATCTGATACTCATCTGAAATTCAATAAATGCTTACATTTCTATTCTATCTATTGTTGCACATAATTATTCAGTTTTGAAAAATGTGTTAATTTAATCTATGACAATATCTCGCCATTACTCTACTGAAAAACTTGTAAAATTATAATTATTGACCTTATTACTTTAAATCTCATTTCCTATTTGGTGTACAATCACATCCAATTCTTTATTTGCTAGAATACTATCTCACAATTACAATTCTATGGGATTTATACCTTAGGAAAAGTAAATATCCTTTTATTCGAAATGTAGGCTTCAAAACTTACGTTTGTTTCTTGTACTATGGATATCTTTTAATTGCACACTTTTTCTTAGATTCCTTGTGTATTTCTTGGACGTATACAATCACTAATATTTGTAATTTTAAACATCCTTTCAAACATAAAATAACTTTTTCCAATATACTTGTTTTTCATAATATGACATTGACATATTATACTTAAAATTATTTGAACTGTCCGAGTTGTATCAAATTAGGCCGTTAAAAAACGACTTTACTGTCCAAGCGTGAAGATTCAAAGTCCAATGACAAGTTTTATAAAATGTCGGACATTTTAAATAATTTCTAATATCCCTTAAGTATGTTCTTTACAACAAACGACTTTCTTGTTTGTTTTGAATACTTATGTCAGTAAATAAGAACAACAATACATACTCACTGTTCATAAGTATAGTATACATTTAACAAATTTGTTGTATTCTTGTATATAATTACTTTTATTTAACAACTATACAATACCAAAACATTACAATGAAAAACTCGCTTATTTCTGTCAAAAACATTTCTTACAATGAGAACTAACCTATCATCTTGTCAACATGACATCTTGTCTGTTTTTTAATATCTACATTATATTATTTTAAAATGTGTGACATTAACAATAGCAGTTATTACGATCATGTTTCTAGTAGTATTTCACACACATACATCAATTCACGCCTGCATTCTTAAAAGGAGTAGGCAGAACACATGAAATTAAATTCCACTGCCACTCATAGCAAAGTTTTGCAGGTTCAAGGATGGAGAAAATGTGATATTGCAGCGATAGGTTGCTAGCCCATCGCCAATAAACACTCTTTAACCCAGTTCTCATACCAGTTCTATAATTATGTAGTACCTACTTACGTTAGGTTAAACATATACTTAATAGCAATAAGTACTCTTAGAAACAAGCATCTCATCATTTAAGTCCTCTCTACACATTCGGGATGTTGCTATAAACGTCAGAATCAGAAATAATAGTGACTTATATGTATGTCTGTATGTATGTAATTACTTTATTGTATACAAAACACAAGTAAAAAAATATAGACAATTTAGATAATGGTTAAATAAGAATGAATTATTCTTTTGATATATTCAATAAAACCCAAATTATTTATATTTAACAATTTCTTTTATTAATTCTTTCTTTTATATGTCCTTTTCATATAAGCCTGATCTAGGATTCTTAGAAGGCTTAGTTTCTTAGGAAACATATAATACACAAGCTCAAACTAGAATTTCTAGGCTATGAGCTGTGTCACTGTTCTATCAGTTTCTGGAAGAAAAAAAACACATACATAGCTTAAACCAGGATTCTCAGGCCAGGCTATTCAAAGCATCTAAAAGGTAAACACAATTCTCCTACACAAACTCAAACTGGAATTTCCAGGCTATGAGTAGTATCCATCTATAAGTTTCTGATAAGGAAAATACAGCATTATACAGAAGCTCAAGCCAGGATACCTGGACAATGAGCTGCATCAACTTATAAGGTTTCAAAGTCTGCACCGTTCTGAGAAAATTATGATCTACCCACCGTTGTGAATAATCTTAATTTATATGTATTTCTGAGCAAGTCATAATCTATCCCATATTCTACGGATAAATTATGACCAATCTTAGTTCTGTTTGTTCTGTGAATATCATGCAATATACAATGTTCTATGAATATCATTATTCAAATTTACAAAGCGCAAGAGATGTAAAGTATTATATTCAAATTTCTGATAAAATTATGATATATCCAGCATTCTATGGATAATCATAACCCTTCTAAGTTCTGTGAGCTCTGTGAATGACCTAGCATAACCACCTTTCTGTGATTATTATAAGTTATTCACCGTTCTGAAAGTTCTAGGGTTGCACTGCGAAGTGCTTCTAAATTCTATAGTTCTGTGAGCTCTGTGAATAACCTAGCATATCCACCTTTCTGTGATTATTATAAGTTATTCACTGTTCTAAAAGTTCTGAGGGTGCACTGCAAAGTGCTTCTAGATTCTTTGAGTTCCACGGTATCTACCATTCTATGCGTTCCCCGGTCGCCACCATTCTATGCGTATCATGGTCGCCACCTTCTATGCGTACCATGGTCGCCACCATTCTATGCGTATCATGGTCGCCACCTTCTATGCGTATCATGGTCGCCACCATTCTATGCATTCCCCGGTCGCCACCATTCTATGCGTATCATGGTCGCCACCTTCTATGCGTACCATGGTCGCCACCATTCTATGCGTATCATGGTCGCCACCTTCTATGCGTATCATGGTCGCCACCATTCTATGCGTTCCCCGGTCGCCACCATTCTATGCGTACCATGGTCGCCACCATTCTATGCGTTCCCCGGTCGCCACCATTCTATGCGTACCATGGTCGCCACCATTCTATGCGTATCATGGTCGCCACCATTCTATGCGTACCATGGTCGCCACCATTCTATGCGTTCCCCGGTCGCCACCATTCTATGCGTTCCCCGGTCGCCACCATTCTATGCGTACCATGGTCGCCACCATTCTATGCGTATCATGGTCGCCACCATTCTATGCGTACCATGGTCGCCACCATTCTATGCGTACCATGGTCGCCACCATTCTCACTATTTGGCACCTATTCTCTCTCTCTCAGGCGTTCACTACGAACCTCCCGAGCCAGAGAAAAAGTACCATTCTGATATATTTGCTTCGCTTAACCAATTATTAAAAAATAATTTAAAAACAGCATCTCCACCAATTTGTCGCTACATCCAGATGTGCCTTCTATTCTAGTTCTAGTGCAAGACGTCACTTGCCTGAGTATATAGCACGGATGTAACAACAAGATGTTCTAATGGCAAAGGTACATCATTGATACACCTTTGCCATTATACAAACGGTTAAGACATAAAGTGATTTCTATGTTCTCATTCTGAACAGGCCTTCATCTAACATCTATTCTAGGTCTATTCTCATTTGATTGCGGTAAATTTCTTTACCGCCTGGACCTCCTCCATCCCCATAGTCCACCTCACGCACGCCTGTAGACCTTTGGATAATTCTTGGCCTTTCTCAACATCTATCATCTTATCACTTTATCTCCTATTCCTTATAAAGATCAGTGAACACTCACCTGATCCTCCAGTAGGTATCTTCAGGATTCTAAGCGCATTCTCTGACTTACTTGCATGGCTCAGCCTGTCGTGAACAGCTTCCTTCACACTGGCTGAGATATTCTGATTCTAGTATTCTAAGCACACTCAGATACCTACTGGACACTAACTTCTTATTCTAACATCTTGCTAGATCATTTTTCTACCATCATTCCATTCTGTATATCACATAAATAATTTACGTGTTATTTTCCTTTGTTCTAAACTCTGTCAAACGTAACCGTTACAGATTTCTTTTTCCTACCCTTGACACATGACAGTTCACAGTGTTACCAGTACAATATCGTGATTTACCACGTCACGACACGGTCAGCCAAATTTGATTTTTGGGCCACTTCGAATCTTGTCACAGTGAAAATCTAAATGAAAGCCGCTAGATCTCATGTGACAAGGTACGAAGTGACCGACTAATCAAATTGGTTGACCGCATGTTGACCGTATATACCTATTTAATATATCTGAAGTATTTTTACGGCAAGCCATTGTTTAGGTATTTTATTTATATAATATTGTGTTGCAACGAGATAAGAACTACTAATGGCCAATTAACACCTTCAACGGCGTACTTACTGGCAAATTGCGAAGTTTAAACTTGGATAGCAACTAAGCCTATAGATAGCCGTTACCACCGAACATGTTGCGATAATACCTACCTAACTAAAAAAAAATCAATATGACCTCCTCTGTACGTATCGGTCTTGAAAAACTTTTTGCACCGATCGATGTAAGGTCATATTTTAACTTGGCGGAATTAAAATAAATCAATTGACCTAACGCTTGTGAGTAACTTACATGGTTCTGTTCTGACCTCCTTTGCCAAATTCCCAGAACGTCCAATCAAATCGACGGTCGAGGAATTGGACATTGGGGCCGGACCGGAATCACTCACGTAACATGCAGAGCGGTGACTAGGTGGTTGGTTGCTGGGAGGAAATCATTGATTATCGGGACCCTACTGGTGATTTTCGTATCTATATAAATGTAAATAGGTATGTAAGCACTTTATTGTACCAATACCTAACAGATTAAAACAATATGTATACAATACATTTCACATTAAAGAATCTTATGTGATATGTTGGTATATTATTTTAGTCTTGATAAGATATAAGTACAAAGGTGAGCTATGAGGGATCTCTTCCAGCTAACTTATGAGGGATTCAGTGGAAAGTGATCGTAGGGGATCATAACTTAGTCACAGTTACCCTAAGTAGTCTATTTGTATTTGTTACATAGTCACAAACTTTACGTCAGACACGTGTAGTGTAGTGGTAATAGTAATCGCTATAATAAAAGCAGAGCTGTAGCTGAAGCAAGATCATTAAAAGGTTACAGATTGAGGTCACACCTACAAACATACTATGCAGTGCCTTGTGAACACAGGGCCGCGATTCCATTTGTCTTAATCGACAGAAAGAAGCATCCCTAGATTATCGCTTTGTTCCATCTGTGTCATTAATGTCATTATTATTGGGGATATCCATATTGACATACCGAAGACATCACATTTCGGACGTCCAATTCTCAAGTAACCGCGTAACGCGTGAACTAAATTATAGTAGAATTCGGATACAGCGACCGTCAAGAAGTCGTACAAAACGGGCTTATATTCTTTGAAAATGTTTGGTATGAATCCTAACGTCGGTAATTTAGCAGTCGTTAAAAGCGGTCAAATGTTATAAGCGGATTCTACTGTAACTCATTTCTCATTTGACTTTGATTTGACCAGTTGAATATCCATTTAATTTTGATAGCTAATTATGTCTAAAATAAAATAAACTGCATAAATAAAAATGTTTTTATTATGAACATACGTAGACAGTATTCAAAGTTAAACAATAATATTACCTATATACATACAGATTGTAGCTTTCAACGCGACAGTTCCTGGGATAACTGTGCGTAAATACCGCGATATTGAACCTTTTTGACGCAATACCTTAAAGTAGACTTATTTATACCACGATGGTAGTAAACAAGCATACATCATAGTCTATGGACACTTGCGACTCCAGACGAGTCAAAAAGTTAACGTTAACAACTCTAAAACAGACCATCATGCGGCGATTTTTGAGTGTCGAACGCTTGACTTTTCACTCGACATCTGTCAAAACATCATAGTTTTTTGACAGATCTCGAGTGAAAAGTCGAGCGCCCGACACTCAAAAATCGGCCCAAACTAGTATAGCATGTTTTACGTGAGGTTTCGGGTCATGTTAACATGACCATAAAATCTAACGTGCTCGCTGGGCCGGCATTGATTTTATGTACAATAATTTTGAGTAGGTAAAACTCAACATACCACCCTACAAAATAATACTCATATTTATGAATATACAGTACACAAACCCTTCAAATATGTTTCCAGTATTTAACAAAATAATTTTAACATAATTTAGACAGGCTCTGATTATGTATGGGTGACATTCAAAGCCGTAACATTTTGGTAATATATTTTAAAACCATATTGAATTGATTACAGTTTCGATATGGTTTATAAAGATATATAAGTAATACATGTGGAATTGCCCGAATGCAAAATTGTGTTTAGTCGACCTGTGAAATTCGAAAAGGAGTAGGCATACGAATACGAATTCTTACCTTTAGGTCGCCACGGTCATCTATAAATGACAACAGTTAAAAATTAACCTTCAAGCATTACCAAAGACGTTTACCATATTTTTACATGGTAAACGTCTACGTCTTTTGACCGCTACTACCGTTTCCAGTAGTGGCGGTCAAAAGGTTATACTGGATCCACACAGTGGACCCAATAACTGTTACTGATGCAACCCAGCGTAATGACTCTCTGCTTTGTGATACTGACATTTATACCATTAGGCTGGTTTTCCACAAGAGCTATGCTATGCTATGTTTCCATACATTTGACACATAGCTGCAGCTCGAGCTACGTGTCAAATGTATGAAAGCATAGCATAGCATAGCCCTAGTGGAAAACCAGCCTTAGTCTGTGATTTATACCATTCTCAAGTATTCCTTTGTCGATGTTAATACAGATCATTTATGCTATATCTAAATGCGTATGTAAGAAACATCACCTTTTGCACGGCATATAATATTATGGAATAGTTTTTCTTCACTTAACCTAGAAGTTTGCTTAAAAGTCAAAAGATCACACGTGTAGTATATAGTTTACCAAATAAACATTTTTTATTTGGTAACTTTTACATCTCAATATGCGAACATGTTAAACCACAATGTTTAGTTGTTTATGACACGTTTTTGGCCCGTGCATAAACATGACCTATTGACTTCCAAAGCCGCATATCTTAGTGGAAATGGATACAAATATGTAAAGTATCTTGTTCTACGTATAGTAGCCGGTTGTTGTATTTTTCTTGTAAAATTACAAAGATCTGATAATTACCTTTAACACTTTAAACGCCATCTGTCAACCGTGTGTCACATTGCTGTTGACTGACAGCGGCAATATAGTGCTAAGATCAAAGATATAATTATCGTGATTTGTACGTAAATCGGCTACTGCGCACTCAAGGTCATGTCAAGATGTTTGCCGGCAACATTAAATACCTAGATGTTTCACTAGATGCGTCTTCATTGAAAATTCTTCAAATATGCCCAGATAATATTCATACACTATTACAAGTATACAGTAAACAGAACAAATACTTTTTACAGTCCAATATTTTTCTTTGATGCCATTTCCGAATATAAACATTTTGAAACAGTTGGGTCCTAGGCTAGAAACTCAAAAGTATAATGAGATGATAAATTATACATCTTTGTTCTGTTTAGTAGAATTTACAATGAAAGATAAAACATTATGTGAATACATTGGGCACAAAACTGCATCCGTTTAGTATTTTACCATTTCTTTCCGCCGCACTCCAAATTGAACCGTAATGGTATTCATAAAAAGCTAAATTTAAATTGCTCACTCTAAATTGTGACTTTTAGTCTTATGATTACGGTTCAATTTGGAGTGCGGTGGTACGTGCAGTTGCTGTCTGCTGTCGGCTGCAGAATTAAACCTTTAATTATATACTAAGTTGTGTACCCTTTCAGACCGGAAAAACAGCACTTTGCTAATGTAAAATGACAATATACTTCATTTTACATACCACAGTTGTTGATTTTACAATGAGTTTGATCAAGCCGCACGATCAAAATTGCCGGTTTCGAAAGGGGTAGTACAGTCAAGTGCAAAAATATGTATCGAGTGTTTCCTCTCATAAATATGGTACTAAAACCTTAACTCACCGACATAAGAGCTATGGGACATATTTTTGAGCAAGTTGTATGCACCCATATTTTTGCACTTGACTGTACCTATATATATTATCTTCTTCAACGACTCAAGGCTGAGGATCGTGACCACCAGAGGAGCAGTTCTTCACCACCGCTCTCCAAACCCCTCTATTTTAGGCTAGTTGTACTGCCCCCTGGATGTCAACGCCCGTGGCGTCGCGGATTGCATCTGGCCCTGTACTCCGAACATCGAAATTCGAACTTCGTATAGTGCCGTCCCTTTCACTCTTCTAGTCTGTACACGAGAGTGAAGGGGACGGCATGACTCGAAGTTCGAATCTCGACGTTCGTAGTAGCCCCTCTGTCCATTGTGTGGGTGCTCTACCTCTGCTCCTCATTCCTTCAACGCACACACACTACACACTATAATAACCCAATATACATTAGATTAAAGCCTTATTTACACACATACGAGACTCGTATACCAGTTTCATTACACTGCGGGTCGCAGAGGTATGAAGAGTTCAATCGCTCTATAAAACCACGCAATGTAGTTATTGCTAGCATAATAGTGCCGTGCCGTACGTGGGTATAAGAGCCTTTATATTTATGTACACTACGCCTTTTTGTACTCGATCCGCTCGACCTTCACCTCGTCGCCGAGTAGTTTGTAAACGTATGTCACCACCGTTGAGCTCTGTATGTCCATTAGCACGAATGAGGGAGTTGGGTTTCTGGAACAAATGTAATTCGATATTTAACTGTCAAAATTGCAAAGGTATAGTTCGGACACAACTCTAAGGCTAAATTCTGTCAAACGAACGCAAGCAAAACTAGACTTAGAGCTCTGACTGTAAGGTAGATTTTTGCTTGCGTTAATTTGACAGCACTTGGCCTTACAGTTTTGTACGAACGATACCTATAAGAAACGTTATTCGATATTCAACTGTTCAAATTGCTAAATAATTCTCTGGGGGACCTACGTCCATCAGTGAGCATCTTTCAGCTTATACTTTGATAAGAGGTTTTTACAGAACAAAACCAAATCTAACATAGTGCCACTAAACGAAAACATTTCTGCTTATACTGTCAATGCTTATGTTATAATAATTTTTATGTCACACCTGGCCATAAAGTGGCCATTATCGCACGCTCCGCGCGCGAAAAAACCCACTTCCTGGCCAGGGGGTGACATAAAATTTTGTACTTACCACGGGCGATAATAAAGAAAGCCTCAGATCGCATATTTATCGCCCTTGCCTTCGGCTCGGGCGTAAAATACCTGCGATCTGAGACATTCTTTGTTTTATCGCCCTTGGTAAGTAATGTACTATTATGTCACACCTGGCCATAAAGCGGCAATTACCGCACGCTCTGCGCGCGGGAAATCCCACTTCCTGGCCAGGGGGTGACATAAAATTTTGTACTTTACACGGGCGGTAATAAAGAAAGCCTCAGATCGCATATTTATCGCCCTTGCCTTCGGCTCGGGCGTCAAATACCTGCGATCTGAGACATTCTTTGTTTTACCGCCCTTGTAAAGTAATGTACTATAATTATCTACACGTAACAATTGCACTGTATTTTTCAATAAAAATGTTTTTAAAAACGATTTTTTCTCTGATTTGGTTCTTACCTGAACAGTGGACTGTATGCCCCCGTCGCAGAACCCGGGTTAATGTAGAACTTATTCTCATGCTCATAAGCCTCAAACCGATGCGTATGTCCGGAGATCAGGATGTCCACATCAAGTTGTCGCTGTACTAGAGCTAGGGACTCCTCGTCACCCCAAGGGACCACCTGATGACCATGCACCAGACCAATCCGAAACTGACCCACCGTTATCACTTTCTGTTCAGGGTAAGTGGAGTTCTGGAAAATAAATAAAATAAATAAATAAATTAGAGTGGTAATTAACTGAACCTTTTAAACCAGTTACCATAGTGAAAATCTTTGAGTGAAATGATAAGCACATTGGATGAATTTGCATGGGTGTAGAGAAATGGCATGTGCTTTTGTATCTCTGTAAAATGTTAAGATGAAAATAATTAGTTATTAGTGGCCATATCACCTTATCTAGGCCAAGGAAGGCAAATAAATATCCTCTCACACTATAGTTTCTTAACTATGGTTATAAACAAATATTATTGAGCAACTTGTTCACTCAGACAGATTTGTTCCGTGTGAAAAGAGGAAAACACTTTGAAAACAATTGCCTGGGTTGATAACTTCTTGTTGAATGAAAAATTGTTCAACTTGAATCAAAAATCATCCAAGTAGAACTCATTAATCGCTAGAATTTACTAGGTTTATTTTAGACACTTGCGTAGTTATCACTCTTCCATACAAACTTCCACCCCCTGTAGGGATCATTTTGGGGAAAACTATTCCATATACCATATTTCATTCAAAACAGTTAGTGGTTTAAGCATGAATAAGTAACAGTTAATATTTTATAACATTAGTATGGCTATTTCATTTTATGGCATATAATGGGAAGGGACAAGTGTTATTTGTCTTACCTCGTCAAAATCCCCCCTAACCACATGCACATCACTGGCCAGTGTCTTCAAGTAATCGAAGGACTCCTTGGTGCAGAGGTTACCCGTGCACAGAATATGCTGAATGCGGCCGGGCAGCAGCAGCTTTTTAAACTTGGGTGGCAGGCTTCCTGTACGGTGCGGGATGTGCAGATCACCCAGGACTAACACTAGCTGAAATGTTAATAAATGACTTAGTATAGTTCGTACAAAACTGTAAGGCCCAGTGCTGTCAAATTAACGCAACCAAAAATCTACCTTACAGTCAGAGCTCTAAGTCTAGTTTTGCTTGCGTTCGTTTGACAGAATTTAGCCTTAGAGTTGTGTCCGAACTATATATTATTTTTGGTTAGAAATGGCTTTCCATAAAATTTATGAAGATTACGCCAACCACATGTGCAAAGACGTAGTTCGGTAATGACGCCATGACAGTAGGCAACTGGCTTTGTTCGGTAATGGATTCTGCTAGTCGTCGCGCCAAGAGCATGTGTGTTCACAAACGCGGCCACTACCAAAATCATTTTAGTAATTAGATTATGTTTTATTTGACAATAAGTTCTCCCTCCAGACATTTAAAGAGCAAGATATTATTAGTCAGGTTTCCGAGCTCAAGTTTTCAAATTACATAAAAACTCTTAACATCTTATGATTGCATAAAACTAATTTTGCTTACGACTAATTTACAATAGAAGGTAGGTTAAATAGCTGATTTTTAGGAAACTACCCTGTGTTTGTAAAGTACTGGAAAAGTTATAAAGATTATTGAAGACAAATTATTGTATTCTTAGTATAGAAATCTGGAATAAAGGTGCTACATTCAATTTCCTGTAGCCGAGAATCGTTTATCCGGTAGAGGTAGACAATACCGCCCACTAAATGTTACGGAACAGGTATCCAAATAAACGTAGTTGTTATTCATGGAGTAAACGTTGTAAACAACATTTAATACGTTACAGCTGCATATAATATTAACGTAGTGTCTGTTTACCAAGAAACTTACATGTAACTGCTGTTATTGCACGAGAAATAGAAGTAAAACGAGAGACACACAGAGTTCAGTGTCAACTTACCATTTTGATGATTCTGGAATAGTCTCCTAGATGCGGCGAGAAGGAAGTTTAGCTAAATAAGCTACAAATAACAGGAATAATAAAGCTATATCTTAATAATAACACTGAAATCATCAAAAAGAAAATCTAATTGATCAGAATAATGGCTTCAATGGTTGACGTATATTTGACATATTCATTTAGTTTGGCGTTGGCGTTTCGTTCGTCGATCGTTTCAATTATGAAATGAAAATCGTAACTCAAAACATTACATTTATTTTCATTGGAAATAAAGTAGCACTGGTTCAATGCATTAGATTTAAACATATAAATTGAGGACTTATTGGAAAAGAAAAAACAATTAAAAACATGAAGTCAAAATATTCATACCAAAGAAAAATTAAAAAATTACCTAGTACTTTCAAAACAAAAAAAACTTCATTGTCTATTCGTCTAATGTTACCATAGTATAAAAAAGTCCATTAATAATGGGGTATCATTGGGTATCATTAATTAATTTGAAATAAATTTAAAATAAATTTAAATTAATTAATTAATTTGAGGTTATTAGAAATTACTATCGTGTAATGAAATTGTTAAATTACAATTCGAAGACATTCCATTTCGTGTCTAGCTAGTGAAATATAAAGAGATCAACGTGCCTTTTACTTCTTCCAAAATATTGTCTTCAATATTAAGTTATACTTTTCTATATTTGTTTTTTACATTAATCTTTTCTATTTTACTCGATTATTTATGACTTTTGAAAATGAATGGCACTTGATAAATGCTACAAAATTGTTTCAAAATAAGTGATATATGAGGAGTAATTAAAATAGTGAATGGCAATAATAGCGACTTCTTTTTCCGCTCTATTGTTTATGGCTAGTTGACCTGCCTGCGCGAGAAAGAAAAATTTAATGGTGTTGTGGGTGACACATATACGTAGAAAAAGTTTAGAGTAAGAATATTGGCACCAACTGCAGGGAAATGGAATCAATGGAATATGAGCTCGCCAGAAACCTCACTCTGTTGTTTTTCGTGGAACGCCTGCTCGATAAAGGCGAGCCGAGAACGTTGCACGATTTGTCCTGTCAGTTTGGTGCCAAGGGGTTCACTAAGGAGATGCGTCAGATCGCTGGCGGGTCGCAGTCAGGTCTAAAGAAGTTCCTGGCTCAGTACCCGGCGTTGTTCAACATAGACGGGGACTATGTCGATATCAACACGTTCCAGAAGCATCTCAGCGGGGCTGGCGTGGGCTCCAACAACGACTACATCGAGGAGGCGAAGGAGTACTTCGCGAGCAAGATGATCCAGTATGGCGAGGGTACGGAGGTGCCCATCAAGAGCTTGCTCGGGCACCGCTCGCAGGCCTCCCCGCAGGTACGTCACATCTCCGGGCAGCGCATCAAGGAGTTCAAAGACTTCCTCTTAAAGCACCCGGACACCTTCCAGATCATTGAAGATAACGTTGTTCTAGTCAGTGAGAACCACAGGCGCGGGAACACTTGCAGCAACTCCGAGCAATTCCACAACCTGCCAGTTGCAAACATTAACACAGACACAGCGCAACAGTTGCTTGACTATGTTGCTCAATGTATCGAAGCTAAGGGACCGGTCATGGTCGACCAACTGTTCCATTTAATAGTCTCCAGATTCCCACAAGAATACTGGTATCAAGTATTCAAATCGCCGGCAGACTTGAATGCCTTTTTAAAACTGTTTTCTGATAGCTTTCATGTGCAATCCAACCTTGTCACATTAATTAGCAAACCAAAAATACCTGTAATGTATCTAAATGCAAAATCGAAATCAAAGACTGAATCACCAAAGCCTTTGGCCGAGGAAAAGCCTGTATCCCCAGCTCCGCCTACTATAGTGAGCCCTACCCCTTCAGATGGCCACCAGAGCCCTGCAAACAGAATACTCAGCCCCGTTGAATCTCCCCGAGGTCCCCAAGCTAACATTGCTAACCAGACATTAAAGCAAAGGATTAATTCTATTGTTATCAAAAATTTAGCAGAAAATATGGTCCGAGACAGAGTGAATAATCACTTAAATGCCCGCAGTTCGGAGGAAACAAATGGTACTCCAAGCCTGAGGAGTAACCTGATGGGCGAAGCTTGGAGACAGAAAGTTCTTCAGTGTACTACTGTCATAGCTAGTGTGAGAGAGTGTGCTACTTTGATTGACAGTATTATGAACCCTAAACGCACCACAAAAAGCATTGTTTCCTTCGACTGCGAAGGCATAAATTTGGGACTGAAAGGTGTGTTGACTCTCTGTCAGATTGCTACCATAAACGGTGAAGTATACATTCTAGACATAATGGCATGTCCTGGCATGGTAGTAGAGGGTAAAATCAAGGATCTTTTGGAAAGCGAAAATGTAATCAAGATAATTCATGACTGTAGGAATGACTCAGTCAATTTGCACAATCAGTTTGAGATCACTTTGAAGAATGTTTTTGATACCCAGGCGGCACATGCAGTGTTGCAGTTGCAACAGCAAGGTGTGCCGGTTTACAAAGTCAAGAACCTGTCTCTTAATGCTCTATGTGAACTCTACAATGCTCCGATGAACCCAATGAAGGAGCAGTTGAAGAATGTTTATCGCAGAGACCAGCGTTATTGGGCTAGGCGTCCACTTTCAAAAGATATGATCATTTATGCTGCCTCTGATGTTTTGTCCCTTGTAAACCCTGCCATTTATGCATACATGTCCTCAA
Organism: Cenopis cana; assembly: GCA_951800055.1. Lineage (NCBI taxonomy): Eukaryota > Metazoa > Arthropoda > Insecta > Lepidoptera > Tortricidae > Cenopis > Cenopis cana. The sequence goes on along the minus strand of OX637492.1, from coordinate 6,812,884 downwards.
ATATCCGATCAGACAACCAAGAGCTTTTTGAAGAACTGAGCAATGAGCAAGTCTTCATGCACATTCAGCCTACAGAAGTGAAATTGAGAAAAAGGCAAAGAAAAATAAACACTGAAGTTGGTGAGTTGAAACAGAAACTCGCAGAGACCACCAAGAATATTGTTCTCAGTAACCGGGAAATCAGATTACTAAGATATTTAGAACTCACAGAAGAAGAAAAAGAAAAGCTAAAAGGTTGTCATAAAATATCAAAGAAACTGGAGAAACTTGAGGCCATTGGGCAGGAAAAGGATTCTGATTCTGAAGATGATGAAAGGGAGAATGAAATGGCTAGTCTTGAATCTAACCCCTCTGATTCTATTTCGTCTCCTCACTCCACTCAGCCTCCAAGCCTCACAGAGTCCATGCAAATGATGGACGAAATCTTATCAGATACAAACATGGACAAGGTCGAGAAGATTAATCGCCTGGAGGCGATCTTATCGGCCGTTGCGCCGCTGAGTGGCGAGTTAGAGGACAAATTCTCGCAAACGATGGAACAAACACTCCCTCTGCTCAAGAACAAGGATTGGTCTAATCTGAGCCAGATCCTGAACATTGGGGAGCCTGATCGGAAGAATTGTTCATGTAGATGCCATAACTCCACTTTCGACGAAGTTAAATGCAATGATCTCAACCAAACTAAGAAGGCGGAGGTCGGCTCGCAGACTCTCAGCACGGGGGACATCGTAATCACTAGAATCCATTTCAGGGAGGAGGATAAGGTCAATGAAAGAATTTTGGACGCGTCCCCGGTGAGCAAACGGGGCATCAACATGTCCTGATAACGCACTTCCATGTTTCTGAGTGCCACAGTTTTGTGTTTCGGAAATATTTCTTGTGATTATGTCAATTTTGTATGTAGTCGTTTAAGTTTGAAAGTTATTTATGGTGTTTGCGCCGCGATAGCGGTGCTGCGCGAGATAGAATAAATTAAGTATAGTTGTTGTGGGTCGTATCGGCCGAGCACGACGCCTACGCCGAATGCTCATTTGAGCGGAGACGAACGTGCAGATTCGAATAAATGCAACAGTAATTCGCATAATAGAACAGCTACTTAACGCCTTCATCTACATCTCGATGGAAAACGCTGCCTTTTTATATTTCTTTATTTATACCTATGCTGGCTATTGCCTGTTAAGCAAACCGAATAAAATAATGCTTATATGTGATAGATTTCAAGGCCTTCTTTTTTTCGAGCTATTTAAATTGTAAATAAGATCAAATTTCACGATGCTGACGCATCCAATCGCGTTTGATGGATCGCCGTTCAGATATAGAACGATATGTACATACACGTTATTTATTATTACCTCTTTACCTAATGTTTTCGTTTAGTAGCTTTGTTGTTACTGAAATCTATATCAAAAATGGCAATAATAGTTATACAATAAAGTCCTTTATTGTAATATACTTCGAAATACTGTTTAGATTCTAGATGTAAGTATTTTAACCTTTAAATTTTGTTTATAATAATGAGAGGTTTAGGGATTAGTGTTATTGAAGAAGATTTTATAACGTAGCGTGGAGTGGTGCTTGGAAACACTTAATTTTAATAATTAGTATCAGATGTAAGCGCAGATGCGTTGTAGATATTCACAATTAATTTATGTGAGGACTGAGCAGTAGATATCAACTTTGTTTAAAGTAGGTAATTCTTTGTGCCTTCGAGTCATATCCAACGATTGCCTTTATAGAATGAATGTGAACGTGAATTTTTACGTACTTTTTATACCTCATTGTAATGTAACACAAAGTTCCGACAAGACACTAACTAGTTTAACATGTGATACGAAATTTTTAAAACAAAGTATAAGATGTTGTTTTTTTAAAATCTGTAGAAAAAGTAAGTAGCAGATTTTGATCTATTGTACTCTACGGTATATGTATAATGCTTTCTATTGATACCTTATACGGGATAACATAATCAGATGTAATCAGAAGTATTAAGCATGTTAAATCATTTCGAATAGTTTATTTTTGTTGCTAAAAGTTGGATGCTAAGTGATATTTTATGCTTACTGCTTCGTAGCGCAATTTTTTCGTATTTTTACCCACTTTATGTATTAAAAATCAGTATTGTTTCCAAAATCGTAGAAACCTAGCATTATTCTTAGGTGGTATTATTTTGCATTTACTACGATTGTGCAATGATTTTGAAGGAACATAAAATAAAATATTTTTATCATTATTGTTAGGTACTTTACTTGTTGCTTGCATAATCTGTAGATCAAAATTTATTAATGATATTATTTTCCGGCCATAATGATTGCATAATAAAATCTAAATTTTATTGATAATGTTTAGGCCATAATGAAGTTACATTATTTATTCCCGAGTCACTAAATTATATCATTTTAAATGTACATCGTGCCTTTAGACTCAGCACAAGTTAGAAAAATATAGATTTACATACTTACATTTTTGTATCGATTCGTAAGGTGTTTTTTTCAGTGCCACTAAATATTTATTTAAGTTGTTAGTCAACATAAGCCTAACCGTCTCCCATTCTAACAAAGTAATTGTTAAGAATTTTGTATTTGTGATTACAGAGTTGAGTTAATTTACGACAAGTTCTGTAATTTCGATATGTGGCAAATTCAAGTTTACTAATTTGCACACTGTTCATGTTTATATTAAATAAAAAAGTTGTAACATATATGTTGTATAATTGAAAATCAACAGAACCCTACCTGCGATGAAATTCGCCCAAGGTGAGATAAATGCTTGTACTAGTTCTGCTAAAACAGAGATCCCGTTTTTGCACTAGCTTTTATCCCTCTTAGCCCTCAGGATAGGAAAACTACACTCTCAGATCAAGTGCCAATTTTACCACTAACTGCTCGTAATACTTAGTGAGTTTGGTTTTTCTGTTAGGTAGTCTTAATAACATTGACATAAGAATGAACTTCACCTGCCCAGCTAGCATGATTAGTTTTATGGTTTCCGCCGTAAATCATGACCATAAAACATATCATTACGATACATTAAAGAGCAAAAATGTTTTCTGTGTTTAGCGTCACTTCGCTCGCTGCGCTCAGGATTCGTTCAGCGCGCCATGCTCAGGCTCACCGCTCACAGACCAATTCAATAAATAGAAGCCAGGCATCATCAAGTAACACTGATTAATATAGTTTTAGAGTCGGCAGCAATGGTTGACACGCGGGCGAGGCGAGGTGTTCAAAATGATCTACACACGCTCTTATTCCCTTATAATAAAGATGTGTGAAGATCATTTTGAGCCCCTCGCCCGCGTAGCAACCATTGCTGCTGACTGTACTTTGTTTCGCAAACAGAAGTTTCATAGATGTACTGTTACGCATAATTTTCATTTAAGGCGCAGGGGTGGGTAAGGCATTCTCCATACAAATTATGTGCAAGTTTTATTCGTAGGTTTTGGCACTAACGAATATAATATTTTTTTGGTTGTGAATATTAGATAGGCATGCGAAGAAACGGACACGAGACGGACTGGAGAGAACTGCACCGACAAGAGTGAAACTCTTAAATAATGATGATGATGCGAAGAAAATGATGTGGAAATTTTCAAATATTTCAAAAAAATACATTAGGAAATAGCTATCAGAAAAATAAGCATACTGACCAAAAATCATAACTTTAATGCAAACACAAACGAAGAAAATCCTGCACAAAGTTTGTATGGAGAGAGCTTTCCCTACCCGTCCTCTTAATAGATTTCTTTTTTTTACCAATGGGTCGCAGTTCTATTCTAGCCTTACCTACTTCTCTGATAGATTGAATTGGACTCTACACAATGGCATTTTAGTGGACCCTAAAAAGATAATATTCTATGAAACATGTTTTCGCCAAGCACGGGGACACCGATTAATATACTACGATAGACTTTCGTTAGTAGGTAAAATCCCTTTCTGACTACTCTTACAATGCGTAATTTGGCCTAGAGACTTGCAACAACTATGCGTAAGCGCAGGTCTGACTTACACTGGTCATGGCAATGCAAATCTGATTACTACCACCACTAGGTATGCAGAATAAAGCATAATACCAGTACTTATAGTTTGTTGTTCATCTAGAATCATAATTATTATCGTCGCGTAAATTATGTAAGATAATTATGAGTTATCAGAACATCTAAGTACGGTAAACAAATGTATACCTACCTAGTTAAAAAGACATGTTTGCTGTCTAATAGCAATTGCATTTTGACGCGCATTGTATTACTATTATGAATGTGGGTAAACTTGCAAAAAATCAACAGCATTAGGTATGCGTTGAATGATAATGATAAGGCTTCGTTTATGTAGTTGATCGCCTACTTAGCAATGATATTGCACTGCGGTTTTCTCAAGCCTAACAAGGCCAATGATAAGAATACTAATCAGGCTAGTATTTTGCCACGCCCGCCTGCATTATGTAGGTAGAACACTGGTTGTTTTTTTATGGTAATTAATTACATATGTATACAAAATATATGTTGGTCTTATTTAAATAACGGGAGACATATTTTAGTTTACTTATACTTAGTTAAATGTTCTCCGGACGTGTTAATCTAATATATTTTCAGTTCAGTGCATTAAACAATTACTATGTTGAAATATCATTATTTTGATGACTCCACGAACCCAAAAAAAAAACAATCGTAAGAGTATTTTCCCGCGCCGAGTTGTAACTTTCTATTTAATATTTCATTCACGAAACGAAACGCGATCGCTACAAAAAGGTAAGGTTATGCATGAAATGAAAGTGAAACTAAACGCCCAACCGACAGCGCTGTCAATAGCATTCAAATCTGAACTGATTATTTTGCTCAAATTTTGAAGAAAAACTGTGCCAAAATATGGATGATTTCGATATATTTTCTGACGAAACTAATTTTACTCGACCTCATTACAAGGACGTATTGAATAAATATGTGAAGGAAATACCAGCAACGCCAAGCGGACCTAATTATCAAAGTAAGTTACGACTACAATTGCTACCTCTATTATGAAATTGTTATGTTTAATTTCCTTACTTATTACATTAGGATGTGTCGCTTAGTGCTTGAACAATGTGTGGGAATACACTGACACATTCTAAAATACCAACGTAATGTTGTTTAAACGCAAGAGGCAGAGGTGCTAGCGTGTTTCTTCAGACGTGTTTTTCTGACTCACATTGTTGGTATTGATGTTAAAAAGCTCTGGCATTTGGCGACCGTGTTAACCCGTGCCGATTGTTTTTAATTTCTCATGTACCTGGGTCTGAACTTGTTATGCTAAGTGATTGTATAAGCGAATGCAACCTTCCTTCTTTGAATTTGTAGCAAGTAAACACCCTTTACGTATTATTATACACATAAAATAATACTGAATTCAATAAATGGATAAGATCAATCCACTTAAGCACGGACAGAAGAAAAATTGACTTGACTGTACTGCCCTCTCACGGCAAAATAACGTAATCCAAAAACAAAAAAAATATGATGGTCCATATGGTAGATGCTAATACCAGGAATGGATTAAGCTTAGTTACGACAAAAACAACGTAACCCGGATTACGTGGTTCTACCATTAGAGGGCAGTGTAAGGGTATCAAAGAATTTGATCAGGGCTGGATTAGCCATGTTGGTGCCCCTAGGCAATGCAAGTCTCGGGCTCCTAGTGTATTCAGCCGTTTTTGAATATCGTTAGCTCTTTTATTTTTCTTTTTTGATTGCTGATTTAGGGCTTTAGGTAGTTACTTGCTCTACCTAATGGTTAATCTGGCCCTGAATTTAATTTGGTTTGCCTATTCAGCACCATTAAGCATCTTTTATCTTGAATCTCCGGATCGCCATTATCAATTGATGAGACCTAGGTCAATATGACCTTACGAACATGATATATATATTTTTTATAAAAAAAACGGCAATCATAATCAAATGTAGTTTGTATGATAAAGGTTTAATAATAATCTTGAATCTCATGAAATAAACAGAAGCCCATAATTGTCTGGCTTTCCTAGAGAACAATCATTGATAATAATCAATCCAGTTTTCATAGCATTACATAAGTTGGCAAAAAATAAATATTCAACTTTAAAAAAAATATATATATATATATAAACAAATGTGTATACTATATAATAATCTGTGTCAATTTGCGGAAACAATGCACTTAATGCACTTTTATGCAATTATGATTAAATGTTTGGTATTTTGAATACCGTAATTATTAAGCATGAATAATGGCTATTTCTATGTTTCATTGAAGGTGCTAATAAGCTGATGGCGAAGGAGTACCTTTTGCAAAATGATGAAGCCCGCTGTGCCTTCCACCTCAGTGAGGCTGTGTCGGCTTCTCTCCGGATCCTGGCACTCTATAGAGATGACCAGCTCCGAGTTTGTGGTGAGTATATTTGGATCATCATTCTTTGTCTAGCTCATGACTGAGGGAGGCGCCAGAAATCACTGGTAATTTTCTTCACCAATAGTTTGTCTTATCTGCAGCTCATTATTAGCGCTTCAGAAGCTTGGATAAACATTATTGAAAATGAAAATGAGAAAATATTAGCTTAAATTTTACAGTACAAGTTTTGTATCAGACCGAGCATTGCAATTTGTTTATCAGATTGAGCATTCTCCTCGCGTGTTAAAGTCAAGTATTTGATATTGCAAATCCAACTTGGTAAAATCAGCAAGGAGTAGAAACCAAAAAGGGAAAAAAAAGTTTTGTATCATATCAAGTTGTATGTATGTTTTCATTATTAGCTTATAATAGTATGAACTGGGCTCGAGAAGACATGGGCTATACTTAGTGCTAACTGTAACCTAAAGTAGGTTGGCATCTCTATTACTTACATGAAGATTTTTTCACTATTTATTTTGTGAAGAAATCTTAAATAATTGAAAAATATATAAAAATTAACCTTTTATTTAACTAATATATTAACATATTTACAGAAAATAAACTGCACAAGATTACAAGCTTTGTCAAACCAATGAAAGATATAATGGAGTCTGGTCCCATGTAAGTCAAACAGATATAATTTTTGATGAACACCAGTGGCGGCGCGTCAAAAATATTCTTAGGGAAGCCGGAAATAATTTGGCTTTCTTATTCTTCATGAGTTGTAGTAATAGAAATGGACTGGCTGAAAATTAGGTAAGCCGGTGGGAATCGAGTTGTATGGACGCTCCGCCACTGATGAACACCTACTATTAATATTGTTCCAATACTAAACAGTCACTGGCTGTCATATTTTATGTTAAGGCACTGGTCCCACCGCCGGCGAGCAGCAACTGCTCTCTCAGTACTCCTTTCTTGCTCAAGCAAGTAGAATTACTATGAGACTTGCAATATTGCCAGCAGTGAGACCAGTGCCTAAGTGCCACAAGTGTCTAATTCAAGAGCCACATTTTTTACTAAGACTGGTACAGAGAGCCCAGAAAGTCATCTACGATTTTTGACACTTATTAAACAAAATATTAGTCAAAAAATTGTAAACCAATTTTTCTGGTTACTGTACAAAGTGGTGTTGTGATATGCAATAATAGACTTTATTCCATTGCAATAAGGTTTATGATGGGTAATTTAACAGTGCTGTTGATGGTATAAACACCAGCAGGAGTAAAGTAACATTTGTCTTGTATACCTTATCCCATTGTGATATGGTAAAAAACTTATAACTTGTGTTGTTGGCTACTTCTACTGGATACTTCAAACATTTATTCATGACAAAACAGTACATACATGTAAGGGTGGTATGTACAGGTTGTCTAGAAGAGATAGCTTCTGAGCGATAACACCGCCTGTTGCCTGCCATTGTTATGTCTAATTTAATTTTTGTTTTTCTGTTAGTTTACTCTTTTTGCTTAGCATTAGCGAATATTTGTATGGTATTGTATATACATAAGGGTGAAAAACTTATAATCATCAATCAAGTGTTGGACTGAGATGTGACCTCTTTAGGATCAAGATATTAGAAAGATTTCGTAATTTTTCAGATGTAAAGATGTGAAAATATTTGATCTGCTATCAGTAGATACAAAGGAAGTGGACAAGGTTCTCAGTCCCTTTGAAATCGAAGAAGAAGTGCCATTTCATAAGAGATATTTGAAATTCAGTGCAGAGAACAATGTTGACAACTTTCAGAAGATTTTGAAGGATTTACCTAAAGGTGATTTAATGTTAGAATATTATATCATTAATGTAGTAGTAGCTTCTGGTCCCGTACAATTTAACCAGTGAAAGAAACCATTGCCAATTGGAGAAGAAGAATGAAGTATACTTAAAATCATTTCAGTTGAACGAATTGCTCCAAAGCAATTCCTTCAAAAAGCTTCTTTACCGTTCAAACAATACGGTTCAAAATCCAATAACATTTTAATACAAATCCGTTAACAAAAATAATGTTAACAATAATTAAATTACTCCTGGTCAAATTAAAATGTTTTGTAAATCATAAATATGTATACATATTTTCCCTAGGGCTTAAATGTACTACTTTAGCCCCACTTCACAAGTCTAATATGACACACTTTACGAGCATGAGAAGTGAAAAATACTTTATTGTACACAAGACAAGAAAAATAAACAACAACAACTTATAAAATACTTATAAAAGTGGTATACTGACAGAGTATCAAATTAGTTCATTTAAAGAAGTACTTTAGTATCCACGCAGGAAGGTTCAAAATCTAATGACAGTTTTATTAAATAACCGTCATTTTCAATATTTTCAACTATATCTTTTGACTGATAGTCACAACTTATTAACACGTGCGGCCCGCGAAAATTTTGTTAGTTACTATGTGGGCATTGGCTGCTAAAAGTTTGCCGACCCCTGGCCTATATCTTATTGTTGAAAAAGGCCCGGTGCGCACGAGCGCTTGAAAAGCGTCGCGTTATAACCCGACGTTGGCGGTTCCATAAGCTTAGGCTGTTTATGTATGGTTAATTATCCGTATTTCGTGTCAGTCGAAAATTCCACACAGCTAGAGTTAGGCTGTGTGTCACTGTGGGAAAGACTATTTTTTTTTTATTGTGACGAAAGTCAAGAAAAAAATAACAAGAAATAAAAGATGGACTATTACGTACAATCGAGTGGAGCCGGTTTTTAAAACCTTGCCCAGCGAGAAACTTTGCTTACTTAGGTACTGGGCATGGTTAAAAACTGGATTTTTTTAACTTCGCTGTTCCTAATGTTTAACTCTATATCTTGGTCTGAGAATAGGGATGTTGACTCAAAAAAAAATATTACTTCAATAGAAAGAAGACATAAAACTATGCCAAATAGTGAAAATCCTATTCAAATATCTCAAAAAATAACGAAGCTACAACGGTTAGAATGTTCGTAATTAGAGAGAGAAAGTGCTACTCAACAGTGACGTCACTGTTGAGTAGCGCCATAGTAAATGACGATGGTTCAATACAAAGGTGCGTTTTGCGGAAAAGCGACAGAAAATACCCACTCTTAAAACTTTGAAGACTTATAATTACGTAATTTTTTTCTTTTAATTAGTTTTTTCGCCATTTGATTGAGAATTTGAGCCTTTATGTAGAAAATTTGGATTTATTGATTTTATTTTATAGTGTCATCATCCCTATTGATTTTTTTAAATTCTGCTTTTACAAATGTTTCAGAATGGACAGTGATCCAGCTGACAGCGCCATACAACCCGAACGAGAACTTAAAACCGTTTGACGAGTACAAGACGGAGATCGACTCCATATACCTGAGCATGTTCACTAACGACTACGCGGAACAGTGCGGTTTCGGGCCGATCACTGTCAACGTACCAGCCAATGTGCCTGGTGGTAAATATTCAGGGCATATACTCCGAACATCGAAATCCGTCCGTCCCTTTCACTCTTATAGTGTATAACACGAGAGTGAATGGGACGGCACGATAGGAAGTTCGGATTTCGATGTTCGGTGTAGCTGTAGACCCTCAGTTCAGAGGCGGATTGTCTTTAAAACCGGCTACACATGTTGGGCCAAGTTGTTGGGCCACCAGGTTGTGCCAACATAACGAACTACCGGTAAAAACTACCAGTATACAGTCAAGTAGGTCTCTAAATATTGTCCTAACGTGCTGACTTAAGGCAAACTAGGGACGGCTGCCCGGTGACTGCCTTAATGCTGGTTTTCCACTAGAGCTATGCTATGCTATGTTCCATACTTCTGACACATAGCTCCAGCTCGAGCTACGTGTCAAATGTATGAAAACATAGCATAGCAACGCTCTAGTGGAAAACCAGCCTTAGTCTGTTACGACAGGCGGGGGAGACAATTCGCTATTTGACTCAATTATTTTTTATGGTGCCATTCGAACCAGTTTTTATAGACGATCAAATGTCTCTATGGAACCGACTACCAATAAACTACGATAAAGGGTAAAAATGGGGGACGAACCTAGCTCGACGCTAGCGGCCTGGCCCTTCAAAAGGCTCCTACAAATTTGTACAGGCGAATGACGTCACACGCATAGTTTCGAACCAACCGTTGTATGGTAAAATAAGTATTTGCTGTTTTAGTCAGGCTATAATTGCAACCCAGAAATCAGTCGTAAATGTCGTAATGATTTACTCCATTCCATAGGCACGTTGATTCTTGCCATGCAAAAGGCCTCTGTGCTCATCTTATCTCTCATCTTGTTGTCTCAATATTATCATCATCTTGTTGTCTCAATATTTTCAGAAGGAGTAAAACCGCTGTTCACTGAATTGTACGCGCTCCTCGATGAGAACTATAAGACGATAGACAACGCTCGACTGCTGAACAACAAGCGACTAGTTCAGAACTATTGGAGCCGGCGGGAGGACATTGACCTCAGGATGAAGGTATACACTTATCCCCTTATTCATAAACGTCCATCAAACCTCATCATCATCAGATCAGCCGAAAGACGTTCACTGCTGGACGCCACCCGCATTACTAGTGTTCAATCGATGTAAATAATAAAGTTGTGACTATATAAATAGCCTTAAGCGCCCTTATAATTTGCCTTCATAGCCTTATAATTTGTAAGTTATTATCACGTGCGACAATGAGGGCTACCGTTGCGTTTGCGCTCATCAGTTGGCGCCACAGCGCTCTCAGTCCAGCTTTCAAAGTTTGTTATTGGTTGTTATGGGCGTAAAAACTAAATTTACGTTGTAATTGTATTTCATACATTAAAACCGCAACGTCAATATTTTTGTAGAATATCCCGTACTGTAGCGCAGTCCCGTTTTGTTCGGAAAAAGTATGATATAAGTTTACGAGCGATAAAATGGTCGCAAAGCACTGAAATTCGTTGACCCGTAACTCATATTTGCCATTATCAATCTCAGATATTGCAAAATAGTCAGCATATTAATCTAATTAGAAATAAACCCGCGTAACCCGCCCACAAACTATGACATTTGACATTTCGGAGGACTGACGTCACACTAGCGCCTCTAGCGGCGAATCCATACGCGGTAGTCCTAATTTCGTTAGCTCCTATGTTACCAGGTTGCCGACCGCTGCTCTATAGTTTTTATTTTGATTTAAAAATAGAATTGCCGCATCTAGCCAGGGGGCAAAGGTAAGGCCGACAGTGAAGCGAACAGAAGATGCCTATTCACTCGTGCCTTAACGCGTTTCCTGTCCGAGTACCCCCAATGTGGGGCCATGAACCTTTTTTTCAGGAGTCCATGCTTCCATTGTAGGGTCACATCCCTATACTGAATGCATTGTCCAACTTTCAGTTAGACTTGTGACATTGTCAAATCGTTTTGTATGGGGACAGGGAACGTGTTAAAAAGGTCTTATTGAAGTTGCACTATTTCAGAGTGTGATATACGTGATGGACCGGGAATGGCTCGGCGGGTGGGGCTCGCTGCTGACCGGGAAACTGACCGACCCCGGGCTGAGGGAGCGAGTCGTCAAACTCGTTGACGACACCATCGATGATTGGGGGTCAGTATCAAACAGTTCATAGCATGTTCACTAACGACTACGCGGAACAATGCGGTTTCAGGCCGATCACTGTCAACGTACCGGCCAATTCCATCAATAAATTATTCCATCGATGAATTTAGAAGGGACCATTTCTAGGTTTACTCATATTGCTGTTAACATTTAAGTCAACATTATAATGTAGTAGGTACCGAGTAAGCAATAAGCATGTTGCATGTAAAATTCTAGGTACATGACATTTGTATACCTTCTGGTCAGGCATAGTGATACATTTTTACCAAACTGTAACATATATTTGTACTTAACCTGTGTCATACAAATAAATTGAGTTTGAATGTACGTATGTATGTGTGTATAGCAATTGCTTGTGACAACCACTTTAGGGCCAATGCACTACGCGTTGAGCTGTCGTCAAAAAGTGGTTATCTTTTTTAAATTTAATTATTGATTAGGTTAAACTGTACAAGTCATATATAATATGACCTTCCTTTCCCAACCTTATATATATATCATATATAAGGTTGGGACCTCCTAGTAAAGTATACCTGTATCAGGAGGACCCGCTCTTCCAACAACAAGATTTGATATTATTTAACCCAATGAATGTTAACTAAATTATACGTGTGTGTGCGTGTTTGTGTGTATGTGTGAGTGTGTGCGTTAATTTCAGGGTTAAGAATATTGCACTAACGTTTACGAAAAGCCAGATAATTATCTTCTTTGGTATGTTGCAGATTCATAAGACTAACACTGAAGCAACGCATCCTTCTCTACAACCTCATCGACTCCAGCCCGTCTCTCTCGTCGCAACAAATCAAGCCCTGCATCAGGAGAATCCTTACCGAGCATGGCAACCCTGAAGATGTTAGGCAACACCTGCCAGGCGATTGTCAGTCTTGTTCCAAGGACTTTAAGGTATTCTTTTTGAGCATTATTTTCTAACGCTAAAACAACGCATCCTTCTCTACAACCTAATCGACTCCAGCCCGTCTCTCTCGTCGCAACAAATCAAGCCTTGCATCAGGATCATCCTCACCGAGCATGGCAACATTTTATTTACCTGTTTTGTGAATGAAAATTCGGAACAATGTGTATATTACAATGTGAACCTATATTTTTTCTTTCCTATTTCAGATCGCAAGTGAGCTATGCCTCAAATGCCTGATGAAATGCTTCGAAGGCATCCATAAGTTTGCTCTTGTGGATGGCATTAGGGCATTCTCGCAAGCTGTGATGAAGGTTAAAGATGGCGAAGACTGGGCAGCGCTGAGGAAGGCTAAGCGGCATCCTGTCTTACTAATTGTTGATGAGGTAGGCTCGGTAATCTATAATATCTAGAAGATAAGTCTACTGTCTCCCCCGCCTGTCGTATAAGGCGATAAGTTCTCTCTAGTGGACGGCATCAGGGCATTCTCGCAGGTCTCATAATTCTATGAGAGCTCAAAATTAAAGCAAAGGCTCTCGTCTACATTCGTAGACGTTTGTTATTTTATTCCATGAAAATGTTAAAGATTCTACTTCTAGTCTAAAGAAAATAGTTGTAGGAATTAATTCAATGCTTCATGTACTGTCGCAGAAATGAAATTATCGTCACCTTTTGGACATTAATGTCCTTAAAATAAAGTCTAAAATTGGCGCACCTTTTTTTCATTGACTATATGTTTATTTTTAGATGCTAGACACATTCCCGTGGGAGAACTTGCCCGTGCTGTCGCCACACCCTGTATCGCGTATAGAAAACGTGCACTTCCTGCACAGCCTGTATAAGATACACCAGGACAACATTCGAGACGGGTATTATTCCGCCAAATCAGATGTTGGGAGATACGTCATCAATCCGGGTATGTTCTGTGACAAATCTAACATAAAGATGCTAGACTGCCGAGGCTGGACGATTGAGTGGTCTACAGCGTGTGACATTACGCTGACGAACTTGCACTACAATGGTTTATGTGTGTAAATATTTTTATGTCACACCTGGCCATAAAGCGGCAATTACCGCACGCTCCGCGCGCGGGAAATCCCACTTCCTGGCCAGGGGGTGACATAAAATTTTGTACTTAACACGGGCGGTAATAAGGAAAGCCTCAGATCGCATATTTATCGCCCTTGCCTTCGGCTCGGGCGTTAAATACCTGCGATCTGAGACATTCTTTGTTTTACCGCCCTTGTTAAGTAATGCACTATATTGTACACAAGACAAAGGGAAAAAAATACAGATAAAACATATTATACATGTGAGGCGACCTTATCCCGTAAGGGATCTCTTCCAGACCAGTTTCAGTGGTTTATGAATCCATGGTTGATTTTTTTATCTTGTGTTCCGTCCGACTGACCTGACAGAGCCCCGCAAGCGAAGTTACTGCCTATTAAAATGTACACTTTTGTCTTGCCCAAGTTCAACACAGCCCGCTTTGCGGAACTCCTATTTCTGAACGTTGGATGAATGGATTTAACCAAAGCTTGTATTTATCTGTATATTGCATAATCTTACATACATTTATTATTAACAATTGATCCTTTTTTTATAGTCTACTTATTTTGAGGACAACACAGTAGGTACAAATAAAAAAAAATGTGTGTCGTGAATTGCAGAGAACAATCTAGAACGAATGGAGAAGCGGATGAGCTCGTTCATCCAGTACTGGTGTCGGTCTTGGAGCGGGCACGTGGCCGAGCCCCCGCCGCCCGATCAGTTCATAAACCATCTCACCACCTCCGACATCTTCCTGTAAGTCATCTGAGGGCCTACTCCGAGCAAAATCCGAAATTCGTATCGTGTCGTCCCCTTCACTCTCATGTATGAGTGAAAGGGACGGCACTATATGAAGTTCCAAGTAGAGGCCCAGTCTATTTCATTAGGATATTAAGGGCCACACACTGACTAGAATCTGATAGCCTGTGATCTCTGACAGGCCCAGTATTACTACTATTAAGTGATTGATCTTACACAATGTTATACGATTTGTCTAAGATATATATATATTTTTATGTTGGCCGGTGAACTGTAAGTCTGTGAGCCAATTTAACCAATGACTGTGAACATGCGGAGAAAGCGGATCGGTAAACAAAATGTCCGAGGGATGCCACATTGACGCAATCCGTGCCGCTTCTGCGACGAGTGGAGGAGCATCTCCGCATTTGCAAGTTTCTGTTTGGCCCTATTGTGGATTGGTGGAGAATGCTTCATGGCATTAGGTTTGCGCTTTGTACTTATATTGTTTGTGCAATAAAGTTTAATCGTCATCATTATAGCTGCATAGCGGCCGAAAGACGTCCATTGCTGGATATACGCCACCCCTAAAGAGTGCGACAATGATCGGTCCTGCGCCACCCGCATCCAGCGGACTCCCGCGACCTTTACCAGGTCATCACTCCACCTTGTGGGGAGTTTGAGCAAATGATTTTTTTTTTTCAGATATTGCGGGCACGGCGACGGCTGCCAGTTTGGCAACGGTGGAGGAGGCTGTGGCGTGGAAGGGGCCCGGGGCACGCGCTGCGCCGCGCTACTGTCGGGCTGTGGCTCCGTGCGTCTGCAGCACGGCGCCGGCCGCGCGCCGCCCATGGCCGCGCACCACCACCTACGCGTCGCCGGCAGGTACAATACATTACAAAACATCATCATCAATTTAAGAGTTAGACTCTTGTGTCTTGTCGGTGTAGCTCTCTCCATCTGACTCTATTTTTCCTTTTATCTGTATCATGTAGCCATACCGTTGAGCTGATAATCTCTTATTGATTTATTTGTATGCTTCATTAATCAAATAAAGGGAAAAGTAGCTGTCACGTCAAAAATCAAGGGAATCATGGAAGCGGCGGATACCCGACTATTGTGCACTTGTATCATGTTTATTATTCAATTAATTATGTTCTCAATTACACTCATCGTCCGACGACAAAACGCGCGAAACGGTATATGTCAGGGTCGCCATGTAAGGTGAGGACTCGGAGCCGAGTGGAAACAACTGTTCAAGATAAACGATGCTTTATTACTGCCACGATACAAGAGTAACAGTTCTAGATGTATGTGTCTTATAGGCTACGTACTATTACTATCGAACCAACTGAATCGTGACCCACCGTGGAACCTTGTCACAAAAAGTGTCATAATGAATTTCCTTGTCAGGCAGTACGATATCACTATGACATTTTCTGTGACAAGGTTCCACGGTGGGTCATAATTCAGTTGGTTCGATAGTACATATGTATATATAGTATACACCACATAGTCAAGTAGAGACAGATACACCAACAAGAATGTAAATTCAAAATTTACATTTTATTGTTACAATTTCAGCCCAATGGTGATCGGTATGCTGTGGGAAGTGACAGATTTAGAAGTGGACAAGATGGTGAGCACGCTGGTATCACTGTACGTGCCATCAGACGCGCCCGTGCCGTGGCCGAGTGTGGGGAAAACTAACTGGAGCAAGGGTGAACTCGGTAAGTATCATCATCTTAGCTGGAAGATATATTATGCTTTAGGTATTTGACTTCTGTGATGCAGTGAATAGTGCTAATCACCATTTGTTCTTTGCTATTGTCTGGCTATTGGTGAGAACCTGTAATTGGCATTTTGTATAATATATCGAAAATTATTGTAAATAAATAAATACTTAAAGTTGTATTAAGAGTGCATCGCTTAAATACCAGTTGTATACCTAATCCTGGACCTAGGCACCAAAGTAGTAACAACCCTCCTAACATAACAGTTATACCTGTTAATCAAAACATTGCCTCAAGATTGATGTATTGATAGTGCGTGCTTGCGATAAACTCGGTAAATTGCGTTTGAAAAATAAGATTTTTTATATATATCACTACTTGCTGCTGTCACTTGCGATGCAGCGACTTCTGTGCAAACAAACAGTGGAGACAGTGGAAGTGGAGGGTAGATTTTGGCTTCGCGCCAGCGCGTCTTGGCGTCAAGTTGTGGGAGCCCCAAGAATATAAACTGGACAGTAATCTGGTCTTTCTTAAGACGACGTACACTTTGTTGGGTTCCCCACTTATAGTTAATGAAGTATTGTATTGTTCAGATATAAATGTGGAGAATGCTGCGCCGTTCAGGCCGTCCCCCGACCTGCTCCGCGCCGTGAGCCGCGCGCGCGGGTCCTCCAGCTTCGTCATGATCGGCAGCAGCATGGTGGCGCGCGGCCTGCCCATCCGGATACAGTAACCAGAGGTACTGAATACTGATACCACCACCACCATACCATATCAGCCGAAACACGTCCACTGCTGGACACATGCCTCCCCCAAAGTGTGCCACAAGGACCGGTCCTGCGCCACCCGCATTCAGCGGACTCCCGCGACCTTTACCAGGTCATCAGTCCACCTTGTCTACCCACGCTGATATCATCATCATATCAGCCGTAATGCCAGGAGCATGCCTCGGCCGAGTAAAACTTCCATACTAATTTTACTGTCTCGCCGTTTTACTCGGTACGTGTGACCCAGGCATAAGACGTCCACTGCTGGACATAGGCCTTCCCCAAAGTCTGCCACAAGGACCGGTCCTGCGCCACCCACATTTAGCGGACTCCCGCCTTTACCAGGTCATCAGTGCACCTTGTGGGGTCTACCCACGCTGGACCTTCCGGTCCACGGTCGCCACTCGAGGACCTTTCCTCCCCAACGGCCATCGGTTCTACGTGCAATGTGCCCCGCCCACTGCCACACATACATACATATGCTCGAAATTAGCTCCAAAGTGTAAGTGGCTTATAACCAAGTACAAGTATACTGACTCACGTCGATCTTTTTTCCGCCGATCTCCACCACGCTCTCACCTCGCGTTAGGCTTAATACGGATCGTACTCAGAACCATTTTATATTTAATAAACCTATGTTAATAGTCCAGATTTTATTTAATTGAGGACTCCCAGAGGCTCCCACAGTTACCATTTACATTTTTATTGTTGGTTTTTAGATGCGGCGATTAAGCGACATCTGAGCGGGATTCAGGATTGAATGAAGACAGGGTCCAAAGTATCAATTGTATCAAAATTGTAAATAGATTATAGGCAAATAAACTAATGTAAGTATATTTTAGTATTTTTATTAATTATGAAGGGTAGAAACTTATTTTTGTAGTTAAAATAATGCGTTCAAAGTGATGTAGTTTAATAGAGTCGTGCGTTATACGTTCACCCCTATCTCAACGTAAATGCGTAGTCAAGTCGCGAGCGAGCGAAGTTAAGTGCCAGTTGCACAAACGTACGATCACAGACCGGTCACAGAAATTTGTCAAACTTTCCATACAATCAGATTTGACGAATACCGCTTACGATTACAGACAGTTTGGTGCAACCCAGCCTAATCCCGCGTTTGTATGTGGAATACTACTGTGAGCGGGATCCCGTAGTTTACGACACTCGTCAGTCGTGCTAGCCTCCGTATACATTCAGGCGTGTGCGGGGAGCAGGCGGGGCAAGGCGGGCGGGCGGCGCCTTGCTCTCCGCGGTGCGCTCCAGAATCTGGAAAAAAGGTTCGTTGATATTGGACCTTACTGCGTAGAAATATAGATTGTAGGACGTACTCAAGCTAGTCTTCTGCTGGTCTATAGCCTGGGGAAATGGTTCGTCAGTCTTGGACCTTGCTGTGTAGAAATAAAGACGAAAATGCTAGGCTGTACATTCAGGCGTGTGCGGGCAGCGCGCGCGGCGGGCGCGGCGAGGCGGGCGGGCGGCGCCGGCGCCGGGACGACGGCGGCGTGCGCTCCTTGCTCTCCGCGGCGCGCTGCAGAGCCTGGAAAATAGGTTCGTCAATTTTTGACCTTATTGCGTAGATATAAATACGAAAATGTTAGGCTGGACTCGAGCGAGTTGCTTGCTGCATTTGACAAGTGCAGTTGTCAAATGAATGAGGAGAAAAAGTTAAAGGTCAGCGTAGATGGCCTTACGATATTTAACACGCTAAATCTATCTCGCTCTAAATATCGTAATATGTAGGTAGGTAAAGCGGGCTTTACTGGCATATGAGAAGAAGTATGGGATTTGACAGATGAGAAACCTACATTTACACTAGAATTTCAATATCAACTTAACAGTAACTACCTACTGTTAAATTTGATAATACTGAAAATGCAATAAAAATAGTTCCTGCGTAGTTTAAATGCTTATTACCATAGAACGAATTAACCATTCTACACTATTGCCATTAAATATTTTTCGTGCTTTGATTCTTAAATCAATAGTTTGATAAGACATAAATATTCATGTTTCAAAATGTTACCTCATCTATCTTAATGATTTCCACAATTTCTGTGATCTTCTTTTCCAAACTCTTGATATAGAGACGCGCGTTGGACACGTTCACATCTACAGTCTTGCCCAGTAGCTTGAGTAGCGGCAAGGAGTTGCAGTCAGACGAACTGAAAACACATGTTAAAACTAGTGGTTCTGGGAGCTCCAAGTGAGCTCTAGACCACGTGAGTGTTTTATTTCCATGAAATTACTCGACAAAAAATATACATAATTAACGCACCTGTTCACCAAATTTCACAAGAATCGTTAGTGAAATGCTACATGTGAGTAGGAGGCCATTTCGGTTATAAAAAAGCGTTTTTGTCGATGCACTCGGTCAACAGTTAGCTAGGTAATGAAAATTGTTCCCCACCGAAGTCTATTTAAAAAAGAAAATGTATTCTTCTATACAGACCAATATCTTAGTATCTTTATAGGTACCTAGTTTCCAATAAAAAGTGTTGAAAAGAATCTTTCGCTTGCATTGCTTTACAAGTTTACTTGAAGTGCTCATTATGGAGGGTTTATGATACACTACCGAGCATAAGCTCGGTTTATAAAGATCAGTTAGACTTTATGTCGGTAAAATGTCAAAAATGTACTGAGTTAACAAAATTTGATCTGTAGTTTGGTATAACGGATCTAAAACACGGCCTTACTGTGCTAAGTACTCTTATCGGAGTGCGTGGCTTGCCGTTTGGCTCTAATATTGCGCGGAGAGACTCAATGGTGCCTGCTGTATCGACAGCTTAGCTTGGTTTATCATACTAACTTTGCTAAATGCTGCACTTGCTGCAGCAAGCCGTTGAGCACGGCATCACTGCGCGCGTACTCTTCCCGGAGTGTAGCCGTGGCTTGCCGTTTGCCTTCTAATGTCGTGCGGAGAGATTCGATGCTGTCCTGCTGTTTCGACAGCTTGGCTTGGTGCTTAGCGTGCTCGTCCTCTGCGAATAATAGGTAGATAGATCTATCAAGACGAGAATACGCTATTTGACTAATTTTTTTTATAATGCCTATCGAACCAGTTTTTAGAGACCATCAAATGTCTATATGGGACCAACAACATTTAGAGCACAATAAAGGGCTAAAATTAGGGACAAACCTAGCTCGACGCTAGCGGGTCTCAAAAAGGCTCCTACAAATTGGCCCTGGCAAATGACGTCACTTGCACTGCATTCAACCAACCGTTGTATGGAAAAATTAGTATGTTGCTGTTTTAGTCGTAAAATAATGCGTTTAGGTACATAGTTGCCATACAATTTATTTTTTATTTTTACATAAGCATTCTATTGATACCTTTTATTTGAATTTTGGACGGTAAAAAAAATTACCTAATTTTCTGAATTTTTGATGATTCATATTGTTTTATGATTTTGGTAAAATTTTATAATTTACGATTTATTGTGATATTTTGATGGCTAACTATCCAAAAAGTGACACTGTGTTATACATTTTAATATGTGTCAAATACCGTATTTAGCCAACTATTAATACCACATAAAGCCAATACCTACGAGTTACATTCGCACTTTTGCATTCTCAACGGTTTGCTCACTTCGAAGATGTACTCGTACTTCACAATGCGTCGTGTGGCTCGTGTGTCAGGTTCAGTAACTAATGCAGATGAAAGAAAACATATTAGTTGTCCACTCCATGTTAATTCTACCCTCGTCTGTTGAACTTAGGTAATTTCCTACAAACTTCAAGCAGCGGAAAAAAATGTCTTACAGTTTTGGAAGAGTCGGGATCGGGAGAAGTGGTGTTCAAAGGCAGTACAAACCTATGCTGGTCCTCAGCATCTTAACATTGTCGTGCAGGTTCTTCAACTCTGTGTTCACTTCGTTGATGTAGTTGAACAGCGCGTAGTTCTCTTCTTCGCGTCTGTTGAACTCCTGGATCAGTTTGTCTACATCTTCCTCTCCAGTGAATTCCTGTTGAGTCAGAGTTATACTACAATTACCTTCGATTATTATTGTGATGTCTAGAAAGGACGGACGGAGAGGAGGACCTAAGAGCTATGGGCAAGTTCACGAACTGGAAGAGGGTCGCCAAAGATCCTGACAAGCGGAGAAAAATATTTTGAGTAGGCCAGGACCCACAAAACGATTGTAGCGCCACTGGAAGTAAGTCTAGAAAGGATGGTACCTTACCAAACTTGGCGTTGGTTTGCGGAAGCAAATATACTCCCGCGCTTTGTACACGTACTTAAAATATTTGCTAAACCGTCTCGAAACGTCGAAAGGTAAATAAGTAACGTGTTAGACCCATGTAACTAAAATCTGGAAGCAAAAAGTAGCTTACTCGCCTGTATGAGTTTCAAGGTAGTGTAGTTGAGACAGTTTCTTCAGCTGAGTATATTACCCTACGTCAGGATGTTAGCATTGACATTCTCCATATCTTCATTTGATTATTTTTCGGCTTCTCAGCATCGTTGACCCCTTTAATCCATACCTTAGCATCTACTGCCATCACTGTCACCCCGTTTAAAAGAAGGTAACACACACCCGTATAGCATCCAGGATGTTGACATAGTTGTTATATGTCCTCAACTCCTCTTCCTGTTGTTCTAGCCGCTTGGCTTCCGCCTTCGCGTCTGCCGCTGTTAACCGCACTGTCCCCTTGGTGCGAAGGAACTCTTCCAGCTTCATGCTGTGATCCAGTTGCCGTTGGAGCTCTCGGACTTCCTGAATGATGAAGAAATGCGTTTAGTGCTAGGTTTATCGTAGATTAAGCTTGCCTTTCGAGCTTGGAACAGGAGTTTTCTCTCTTGTTGTACCTATGCAACGATGGCCTATTCCACCAGCTCTAAGACCGCTTCGTTCCCACCAACAAAACCTTTAGTAGATACTAGGTATGTTCCCTACATACTACTGACAGTGTTTCTTATACTCTATCCGGTCACACGCATCAATAGCCTGTTCCAACGGCTCTATAGCACCGCCGCCTTCCCGTCAAAAACACCTTTAGTTCGTTCCCTCTTCCCCACATACCTCTGGCTGACATTCAAAGACTTACCAGGCAGTGTTTCCTGTAGTCTATAGCTGCGCGCTCCTTCATCCCCTCGAGCTTGGAGCACCATTCCTCTCTCTGGTCATACGCAGCAATTGCCTGTTCCACCAGTTCCAGCACTGTCGCCTTCCCGTCCAAGAGACGCTTGATCTGGTTCTTCCAGACCGCGTTGAATGATTGCCTGGAATTTATTAGGAATAACCTGAACACCCTTGGGAAAATTCAGAGCTCTAAAAAGTTGAGCATTGTAGAAGAAAGAACATAGTAAGAAACTGGCCCGCATACCCATACTAACATCTGTTCATTATGATTATGAAAAGACGAAGAGTGCTGTAAAAACTTTGCTGTCCTTTAGCTTTCCTGTTGACGAACTACAACTTTCAGAGAATATTTACGTCCCAACTGATTGATAGATTTGTAACTGAACAGTTTGTAGAAAGTACAAGATAACATGCAATATCTTGAGAAACAAATCAAATAGTTTACGCCGAAATTGAAAGGCTCTAATTGATTAATACATTGTCTGGAGACTCTGGAGCTACCTGTCTCTTAGCAGACGGTCAATATCCAGCCTCATTTTATAGTTCTCGCTGTTGACAGTGTTGTAGCGTTTCATGGCCGTGCTCAGTCGGTTCTCCAGCTGACTGATCATGGTCTTTTCCGATAGAGATTTCGCGTATTCCTGAAAAGAGACAGTGGAATTATAGACAAGTCCACAAACCATGTTTTAAATAAAATAAAAAGTCTGGTTAGAAAAAAAAACGAATCCTAGTGTCGATCTTTGGACGAGGCGTATATCCACATGTGGTCTTCTGGGCGATTAAATGAACGTCCATAACTACTCTCAGGAAAGCTACGATAGACACCCATACCTCTTCAGTGCCACTGCCCTTGGTCCTCAGCCCCTTGATCTCCTTCTGCACCTGCTTCAGTAGGAAATCCAGCTCGTGTATGGTGCTGCGATGCTCGCGGACTTCTCCCGAACAGCGCTCGTGTTCCTTCAGTAGGGCGACGAGTTTGTCACGTGCTTTAGCGTTCTCCATCACGTTTGAGGTGCTTTTTGTTAGCTACGGGAGAAAATTGACATTATAAATATCGGACTGGTATGTATGAATGTGGGTTGTTTATACATTAGTATGTGGGTTTTCCGGTGTATATCTCGCAAGTCGGTTTTTAATAATTAATGACAGTATAGTCAATTACAAAAGCCTCATGAGTTGCTAAATAATAAATGTCTATAAGTAGACTATTTTTTGTTTCTTGCTATGAAAGCATTTTATCAGGCGCTTGTCCGACACGCGGTCGATCTCCATCGTGCAGTTTAGGAGATGGTGGGATGACTCCGCTGAGCTCTGCTAGTGCAGTGAGTAAACCTTTAACTCGAGCATGATCTTGTCCAAGTCATTGTTGAGCGCGCGGATCATGTTGCGCTGCACGCGGAGAGTCGGCTGCGCGCTGCTCATCACCGACACGCGGTCGATCTCCATCACTCGGAACTGGAATTTAAAGCAATTAGAGATGCAGGAAAGTTCCCGGTAATGAAACTTTCCCGATTTTGTATTAGAAATGACTTGCGTTTGGATCCAGTCCAGTGATAACTAGGTAGGTAGTAGAGGTACATACACTACCCGTCGGTGTAAAATCCATAGTAATATTATAAATGCGAAAGTAACTATGTGTTTGAATTGAACCTATAGATGACATTTGGTTTAGGTAGGTTTGAGTATAGTTTGACCCCCGGAAAGAACGGTGGATACCCAGTTTTATCCCGGTAATTATGCCCTCAAAGGGGTGACAACGGAAGTTCGATAATAGATGCCTCCTTCAGGCCTCCTTCAGGCAGTCGCAGTCGGTTGCGTCGCTCAAGGGGAAGGTGAAGAAACTGTGGCTATGCGACATAAACTAATTTTTATACAATATTTACATTTTATTTTAATCAAACGTATTTGTTATTCTCAATATCGTATATATGTGTAGTTGCACTTGTCCTTAATCCAATATATGTGTGTGTATGTATGTTTTTTTTTTATATATTTTGTATTTTTTGTACCTTGTTGTACAGGTTGCTGAATTTGTCTACCTCTGTTAACTTCTTCTCTCATTTACTCAAAGGTTAACTGGAAGAGATCCCTTAAAGGGATAAGTTCGCCTTTGTACATACTATTTCCTTTTGTATTTTTCATAATTGTTTTATGTACAATAAAGAGTTTTACTACTACTACTACTACTAGATGCTGTGCAAGTGTGTTTAATGAAACATTTGCTATTAGATTACATAGGCGTTTTTAATTAATCCATTTTTAGGCGAGTAACCTTCGATTAATACAATACAATACAATACAAATATTCTTTATTGTTGATTAATCATGGAACGTCAATTTGATTTCTGGCCCACTTCGTATCTTGTCATAGTGGCATCAATATGAGATATCCAGCGGCTCTCATATTGATTTTCATTGTGACAAGGTACCTACAAACGAAGAAGTTGCCTTGCCCAGAAATCTAATTGATGGCTGACTGTACGCGGAGGTTGTCGCGGGCGGAAACTAGTACCTAGGCAGAGTTTATAGTTTTAAATTATAGGTCAGTTACAGATAGGTACCTGTCTTTGTAACTTGGACAGCTCGTCTTCTGCTATCTTCTCCATCTCCATGTCTTCTGGGATCGACATCTTCACAGGTTTATATTCTTCTACCTGGAATGCTTAGGTACGTTGATCCACCTGAAAAATTACACAAGAATTACACTCGCGTCAAGTCATCATTCGCTTACTTTTATTACGCCATTGAGTAGGAATCGGCACAATATGTTTTTTATTTGTTCCATGCAAGCAATTTTTATATACGTAAGTGAATGTATGACTTTTTTTTAACTACGCGTTGTTTTTTTGGCTCTGTATTTTATTGAACTCTTTTAGTTGACTTTTTTATTTTTTATAAAACAAATTCATTAGGTTCTTATTCTCATATCTTCTGTTTTAAATATGTAATAATATTTAAGGGGCTGACAACACCTAGAAAAAGTCCTGCTCTAACACGCGTGAGTTTCCAATTAACCATCCCGCTCTTTACGGAAGCTCTGCGCGTAGAAAAGTAAATAAACACTACAATAATATTGAAATAAAAAAATGTGTGGATTATTTGTGAAATATAGGTCGTTGGCGGTTTAGGTATGAATATGTTGACTTTATGATTTTAATTGCAGACCCATACGTAATAAAAATAAAGACGTAGAACCGTTTAATGATGAATTTAAGACCAATCTTTGCAATTATTTTCTATCGAGCCGATTTCGTCCTATTATGTATCGAGTCCGTACACGGTCTTTGAAATATGATGAATATTAACATATATTTTTATTGATGTGCTAGAACAAATAGTTTTTCTCAAAAAACTGCTTAAATAACACCAATTTCAACAACATTAGGTCTTGACAGCCTCTTAAGTAGTAATTCTAGATTACCTACACCTGACCTGAATCCCGCCGAATACTCTCTTTGCTCTCTCCGTCCTAGTTATTTTCAGCACTGCTCCAAAACATCGGTACTGTAACGTAATATTTTCGAAATCAAAAATCTTAGTTACATTTACAGAACGTCTACCCGTATTCGTAGCTCGTAAGTAAACAAGACTAGCGAAACATGAGTTGTCTGGAAGTCGGTATTTGTTGTTAGATCAATAATCTCATAGCGACTATGTACGGGTTCTATTTTCACTGTGACTTTATCAAAATCAAGGCGTAAAACCACTCTTAAAATGAACTCTCATCTCCTAGTCATTTACACTGAGCGAAAAAGATACTTATTATTAGTAAGTTTTAGTGAATCCCAATAATACAAGGAGATTATATACTAACGGTTACAAAACAGTTTAGTTGTAATAGTAGTTACAAGGAATTTTTTTTTGGTATTAGTAAATAACTACTATTATCATAAAGTATTTTGTAACCGTTAGTATATAATCTCCTTGTCCTGGGATTCACTAAAACTTACTAATAATTAGTATTTTTTTCGCTCAGTTGTACCTCCTATCCTCCATTCATGTCATTTATCTCCTATTAAATTTATTTAGTACCTAGACATTTTTTCGAAAAAATATTACTATTCTACTAAGTAGTTCAGTGTTCAGACCAATGACCAAAATGAGTCGTGCTTCTACAAGCGATTTCCGTTCCTAAGCGGAAAAATTATGCTACGCCTTACGGGGTAGCCTAGCCACACGTAGGATGGCTTGGCCTCGGGTGGATTAATCTCATAATCGTTAAGTGAAAGATAATTATTTCAGTACGTATTCGTAAACTTCAAGTGCTGTGCTTATGTCATATCAGCCGAAAGACATACACTGCTGGACATAGGCCTCCTCCAAAGTGTGCCACAATGACTAGTCTTGCGCCACCCGCATCCAGCTGACTCCCGCGACCTTTACCAGGTCATCGGTCCACTAGTCCGCACGCATTTCTCTTAAAGATAAATTTAATAAAATAAAGATCCTGACGGTTGCCTCACAGTATATCTACGAAAATATAATGTACACTCATAAAAATCTTGACATGTATAAATCAAACAGTGACATTCACAATTATAATACTCGAAACAAAAATAAATTAGCTATTCCTGGATATCGTCTCCGTAGAGTGAATATGTCATATATGGGGAACTGTGTACGGTTTTACAATAAGTTACCTGCTGATATGTTGAAATTGTCAATGAATAAATTTAAGTCCAGCGTTAAACGCCATCTTGTACAAAAAGCGTATTACACTATAAAGGAGTTTATAGATGATAAAGACGCATTTATGTAAAATTGCTGTAAACTTAGCATTAATATGACGTGTAAAAGAGCTATAGATTAAGCCTATTTACAAAATAAATAATTTGATTTGATTTGATTTGATTTGACTGTGGAGGGTCTACCCACGCTACGCCTTCCGGTCCGCGGTCGCCACTCGAGAACCTTTCGGCCCCAACGGCCATCGGTTCTACGTGCAATGTGCCCCGCCCAACGCCACTTAAGTTTAGCGATTAGAAGGTTAAGTTTATCGGTTACTTTGTTCTACTACGGATGGCCTCATTTCTGGTACGATCACGCAGAGAAAAGTTAACCCTCTCCATTGCCCTCGTGAGGGCTCTGAGCTTATGTCATATGCAACTTGTACTTGTAGTAACTGATTTGTTTCGGTTATTTACACTGAAAGGGTATAATTTGTTACCCAAGTTAGCCCTCTCCATTGCCCTCTTGAGGGCTCTGAGCTTATGTCATATGCAACTTGTACTTGTAGTAACTGATTTGTTTCGGTTATTTACACTGAAAGGGTATAATTTGTTACCCAAGTTAACCCTCTCCATTGCCCTCGTGAGGGCTCTGAGCTTATGTCATATGCAACTTGTACTTGTAGTAACTGATTTGTTTCGGTTATTTACACTGAAAGGGTATAATTTGTTACCCAAGTTAGCCCTCTCCATTGCCCTCTTGAGGGCTCTGAGCTTATGTCATATGCAACTTGTACTTGTAGTAACTGATTTGTTTCGGTTATTTACACTGAAAGGGTATAATTTGTTACCCAAGTTAGCCCTCTCCATTGCCCTCTTGAGGGCTCTGAGCTTATGTCATATGCAACTTGTACTTGTAGTAACTGATTTGTTTCGGTAATTTACACTGAAAGGGTATAATTTGTTACCCAAGTTAGCCCTCTCCATTGCCCTCGTGAGGGCTCTGAGCTTATGTCATATGCAACTTGTACTTGTAGTAACTGATTTGTTTCGGTTATTTACACTGAAAGGGTATAATTTGTTACCCAAGTTAGCCCTCTCCATTGCCCTCGTGAGGGCTCTGAGCTTATGTCATATGCAACTTGTACTTGTAGTAACTGATTTGTTTCGGTTATTTACACTGAAAGGGTATAATTTGTTACCCAAGTTAGCCCTCTCCATTGCCCTCTTGAGGGCTCTGAGCTTATGTCATATGCAACTTGTACTTGTAGTAACTGATTTGTATCGGTAATTTACACTGAAAGGGTATAATTTGTTACCCAAGTTAGCCCTCTCCATTGCCCTCGTGAGGGCTCTGAGCTTATGTCATATGCAACTTGTACTTGTAGTAACTGATTTGTTTCGGTTATTTACACTGAAAGGGTATAATTTGTTACCCAAGTTAGCCCTCTCCATTGCCCTCGTGAGGGCCCTGAGCTTATGTCATATGTAGCAGCAACTTTTACTTGTAGTAACTGATTTGTTTCGGTAATTTACACTGAAAGGGTATAATTTGTTACCCAAGTTAGCCCTCTCCATTGCCCTCGTGAGGGCTCTGAGCTTATGTCATATGCAACTTGTACTTGTAGTAACTGATTTGTTTCGGTTATTTACACTGAAAGGGTATAATTTGTTACCCAAGTTAGCCCTCTCCATTGCCCTCTTGAGGGCTCTGAGCTTATGTCATATGCAACTTGTACTTGTAGTAACTGATTTGTTTCGGTAATTTACACTGAAAGGGTATAATTTGTTACCCAAGTTAGCCCTCTCCATTGCCCTCGTGAGGGCTCTGAGCTTATGTCATATGCAACTTGTACTTGTAGTAACTGATTTGTTTCGGTTATTTACACTGAAAGGGTATAATTTGTTACCCAAGTTAGCCCTCTCCATTGCCCTCGTGAGGGCTCTGAGCTTATGTCATATGCAATTTGTACTTGTAGTAACTGATTTGTTTCGGTTATTTACACTGAAAGGGTATAATTTGTTACCCAAGTTAGCCCTCTCCATTGCCCTCTTGAGGGCTCTGAGCTTATGTCATATGCAACTTGTACTTGTAGTAACTGATTTGTTTCGGTAATTTACACTGAAAGGGTATAATTTGTTACCCAAGTTAGCCCTCTCCATTGCCCTCGTGAGGGCTCTGAGCTCATGTCATATGTAGCGGCAACTTGTACTTGCAGTAACTGATTTGTTTCGGTAATTTACACTGAAAGGGTATAATTTGTTACCCAAGTTAGCCCTCTCCATTGCCCTCGTGAGGGCCCTGAGCTTATGTCATATGTAGCAGCAACTTGTACTTGTAGTAACTGATTTGTTTCGGTAATTTACACTGAAAGGGTATAATTTGTTACCCAAGTTAGCCCTCTCCATTGCCCTCGTGAGGGCCCTGAGCTTATGTCATATGTAGCAGCAACTTTTACTTGTAGTAACTGATTTGTTTCGGTAATTTACACTGAAAGGGTATAATTTGTTACCCAAGTTAGCCCTCTCCATTGCCCTCGTGAGGGCTCTGAGCTTATGTCATATGCAACTTGTACTTGTAGTAACTGATTTGTTTCGGTTATTTACACTGAAAGGGTATAATTTGTTACCCAAGTTAGCCCTCTCCATTGCCCTCTTGAGGGCTCTGAGCTTATGTCATATGCAACTTGTACTTGTAGTAACTGATTTGTTTCGGTAATTTACACTGAAAGGGTATAATTTGTTACCCAAGTTAGCCCTCTCCATTGCCCTCGTGAGGGCTCTGAGCTTATGTCATATGCAACTTGTACTTGTAGTAACTGATTTGTTTCGGTTATTTACACTGAAAGGGTATAATTTGTTACCCAAGTTAGCCCTCTCCATTGCCCTCTTGAGGGCTCTGAGCTTATGTCATATGCAACTTGTACTTGTAGTAACTGATTTGTTTCGGTAATTTACACTGAAAGGGTATAATTTGTTACCCAAGTTAGCCCTCTCCATTGCCCTCGTGAGGGCTCTGAGCTTATGTCATATGCAACTTGTACTTGTAGTAACTGATTTGTTTCGGTAATTTACACTGAAAGGGTATAATTTGTTACCCAAGTTAGCCCTCTCCATTGCCCTCGTGAGGGCTCTGAGCTCATGTCATATGTAGCGGCAACTTGTACTTGCAGTAACTGATTTGTTTCGGTAATTTACACTGAAAGGGTATAATTTGTTACCCAAGTTAGCCCTCTCCATTGCCCTCGTGAGGGGTCTGAGCTTATGTCATATGTAGCGGCAACTTGTACTTGTAGTACGTAACTGATTTGTTTCGGTAATTTACACTGTAAGGGTATAATTTTTAGATAATGATTGCATCAAAATAATTCATTCAAAAAGCTATTTTACCGTTCAAACAATAAGGTTCATAATCCTACACCAATTTCATATAGATTCGTCTAACAGAAAGAATTTGCATTTTGCACCCTGTAATCAGTGCTGCTGAGGAATGCAAAGGAACTGCTGATGAGATTGCATTAAGGCACAGGGTAGGGCAAGGCCTTCCCCATACAAACTTTGTGCACGTTTTATTCGTCGGTTTTGGCACTAACAAATATCATATTTTTTTTGGTTGTAAATATTAGATATGCGAAGATCGTGATGTGAACATTTTCAAATATTTCAAAAAAAAAAAAAAAAGTTAATAAAAAAAAATTACATCACAAAATAGCTATGAGAAAAATGAGCATACTGACCAAAAATCATAACTTTAATGCAAACACAAACGAAGTAAATCCTGCACAAAGTTTGTATGGAGAGAGCTTGCCCTAACCCCTCCTCTTAAATCGTGTTCTCCGTTCGTAGACAGTTTTCGCTACAAAGCAGAAAAGCCATGTTATCGGCTACGAGCGTAGCGCGTAGCACTTGTCGGAAATGAATGAATCACGCCTCGGACCTTAGGGTTCGTGCGTTCGTTTATGTCTTTTGTTCGCACATAAACAAGGGTCCTCATCCATTAACAACGCTCATCTTTTGATGCTAATTTCTGTGTATATTGACACGTACTTATCATATTTTCTACGTAACTAGGTATGTCGTACATGACTATTGCGGCATTTAGTTTTTCCATTAAGAAATATAGTTTCAAACATCACTTAAAATCGAAACAATTTCGACGAGCTAAAAACAGAAATAACAATTTTTATCCCCATAAATTATACTATGAGAAATGTAGTACTCACTTCCCAATGATGCTTAGTTTTACTTGACAGTTTCTTATTGATATTACGTAAATACTCATATTTTAATTAATTATGCTTACGCAAGTCATACCAAAAATACAATTAAACCAGAAGTAGGTAAGTAGTTGAATTGAAACAAAGATTTTATTATTTTTTGCACTCATCTTTAGATTCATTAACTAAAAATGAAGAAAAGAAAAAACAAACTATTAGTAATCCAATAAAACTTAAGGAGTGTATCCATGAAAAGATCAAGGCCATTTTTTGTAGAATGGATTAAAATTGTTTTATATCAGAAAATGATATCACTTCCTATAATAACTTCTAACTTTTGCTAACTTTTATGAACACAGCACTAAAGTTTCAAAAGTGATCCTTGAGTGTTTGAACTTAAGGTTCACATTAAAATGAGGCAACCAAGAAAATACGAGCTTTAGAAAGTAAGAAACAGTGCTCAAATTAACAAAGTTATATTTACCAACGGTAGTGGCGCCACCATATATGAAAATTAAACATTTTGAAACTAACAATTGTAGTTCCAATTTTTACCGCTGGCAAAAATCATTTTGTAACATCACAGTTTACCAGCAATAAAATAATTGTTTCACCATTTTTGACCACTCTCTTTGGATGACCTTGAGTCAATATAGTGGTCTCTTTCTAGCTCGAGGGTGGTGCGTTTACCTGTTGTAGCCGTTTCACTCCGATGCACGTGCTTATTTATGGTCAATGAGTTGAATACTTACAGATGGGACAGTTCTTAAGAGTCCTTATCAGGTAAAAAAGTTTTTTTTAATTGACACATATCTTAACGTTATCTCAATGTTACTATCTAGAACAGGACTATTGCGACCTAGTGATATAAATTGTAAATATATATTTTGAAATTTTTATTAAGAAATTTAGTTTCAATTTAGAGCTAAAAACTGCTTTTTTCCGCATAAAATTTACATACAATAAAATCAAAAAAGGACTATTTTGCTATCTAAAACTTTAATAAGATCATCATATCCTATAATCACTTTATTGGTAGGTAAATTTTAAAATCAAAATATTTAAGAAACTGGTTTGCTCATCAGGTAAACCAAATCGACCACATGCCTTTTAAAACATAACATTTTGAAACGTAATAATAAGGACGGGCTCTATTTCTTTTAACTCGAATTTACGGTTTAAAGAGACTAACTTTCTGATATTAAAAAAGGCCCCCGATTTCGCATAGTTTTTTTTAAGGATTACATTACCTCACTTTCCACGGTCCATACAAAATATACGAAAAAAAGACTTCACAAAGATAGTGGGTTTTTTTTCTTTACCTATTTACTAAGGATAAATACTGCTAATCATGTTGGGTACAGAAAACCAAAATTATAATTTGTGCTAATTTCTTTGTATTCTTTTATGTGTTTTTGTGTACAATAAAGTTATTATATACATACATACATAATATATACATAAATATGTACGTACACATATTTTTGTTCCTAGTGTACCATAAACTCACTGCTGATCCACGCTCTCCGGCAGTGAACGCGTTAAATACCATCACATTTTAAAAGGCCTACAAAAACTATAACCCACCTGCCCTAAGCCTGTCTACCCCACCTAATCTTTGCCTCCCACACCGCGCCACGGCTCCGCACCGCACGCTCGCTCTGTTGTGTCCGATCCGTTGCCGCGGTAACCCTCCACCGCAGCATACCTCCGCTCGTCCAGTCCGTAACCCTACCGCGACCGTGAGTGCAGTGCCCCATGTCCCTATCATGGCCTTAAAAAAGGATTTCGACCTCCCCAGAAACATATTCAAAGTGAAACTACCGAAAACCGTGAAAATACAACAAGCGTTCGACAAGCTGTTCAAAAAGAATAGCTACACCAAAATAGTGCAAAGTTAAGTTCATAAATGGCTGGTGATAGTGTTGAAATTTGTAGCAAACCCCGTAGTCCCGGTTTTATTACAGAAGAGACTCAATTTGTAGGCAAAGGAGACATAGACAGGACATCTACACCCATTAGTAGACATAGAAGAAGCAGGAGTAGAAGTGAGAACCGTTTAACTCCAACCGCTTTAAGCCTATCGGACGAACATTTTTACCAGGATTTAGAAGACTACGTGAAAGAAATGACTACCACAAAAGATACTATGGAGCCTGATGTGTGGAGTCAGCTCCAGCAGAAGGAAAGTGACTTGCTACTGGCAGCAGAGCTGGGGAAAGCCCTTCTGGATAAAAACGAAGAATTGAAAAAAGAACAGGACCGAATCACGGAGGAATACTCCAAAAAACTCGAGGTGAGTGCACTTTTATTTGAGTGTATCAAAATATAAATCAAACTAAAATAGGCTTAGTTACTACGACAGTAAGATCTTTAAATTGTTTTGCTAACGGTTAGTGGTAACGTTGTTTCCGTATTGGCGCAAGCGGTCGTGAAATTTCTAGTTTAAAATTTATGAACAAAGAATGGTCTGGTTATTATAAAATTTCAACGTACATTTTGGATGGTCTGCTTAGCGAAAGTGAAAAAAATGTCTTTAGGGATATCTCTTATTTTAGCGATTTAAACAAGACAGGTAAAAATACTCCAATGTACCTATGAGGTTTATTATTATAAAACTCTAATCAGTAATAGGCACAGGTATACCTGGCTCCTTTTCTTAATATTTGCTAATTTAATGTCATCATTGACCTATTTCGGATGACGGGCATCACTTAGGCCACTTTTGTAAATTACAATAATACTTGCCATTTTCGCTGCCAAGAATTCTGGAGTTAGGTAGGTAGGTACCTATTAATTTTATATGGAGATTGGAAAAAATCATCATGGAAATAATAGTTTGTATAAAAACAGGAATTCGTAGATCAACAATTTATGCCGGTACAAAGAAATAGGTATTAGACGCGAAGTTGCGTATTAAAAAAGTAAGTAAGAAAGGAATTTGCATATATAATGATGTGTTCTCATTAATCCAACTCTCCCTCATTTGTCGACTTGCCGGTGTTCAGACACGAAACACGAGAATTCGATGCACCTAGTTTGCGCAAACTAGTCAAGCATCCAAACGCACAGAGTATACCTACTTAAAATATCATAAGTTCATACTGGAACTGGAAATACTACCCAGTTCTGGCAGAAATAAGTATCTATTTAAACCCGCTGGAAAGGAGCCACGACATTGCAAAGGTTATACACCCTACTAGGATTAAAAAGGAACTAGCTCATAAAATGTAAGATCTAATTACCTAATACGTTCGAACGTCCTATTCTACATTACATCTAACATTACGATGTTAATGTTCTAATTAAATCCTAAATTTTGGCGGTTGGATCCTATCTCATAAACTACTTTCGACAGCAATTACTTCTATATATACCTAACTATTTGTTATTTTTGTTTGCGTATTTTTTGCACAAAATGTCAAACTTAGGTATTTAAATATATTTACAGAGCTACTCGTAATTTACACTGAATAAAGTTTTATCTAAATAACAAATACCTATAAACTGTGAGATACTTGAAATTTTATAATTATATGCTAATATTATTTATATAATATAATACAACAAAAAATATGCAGGTTTTTAAAGTAATAAAAATAAAGGTAGACGGCAATTAAACACAACTCACAAGTAGGCACATACAGTGTCGTTGACAACAAATGAGGAATGTCACACAATGTATGGGAATGATAAAATAGTTCTTCTTGTTTCTTTCGTCTTTCAATGTTTGTTAAAATTATTTCTTTCATTTTTAAATGTTATTGAAAGTTGATGCTGTATTGTTATTGTAGTTACATTGCATTAACGACATCACTCCTTCCAAATGAATTTAAAAATTTAATGTCGATACCACTGTCTTCGTCTTCTGTAATGTGTAATTGTTGTGTGGCAAACTAATCAAATATTGTGAAAAAAACTCTGCTATTTACTAGATTTTTCATTTGCGCATAAAAATCTGTTATACACTGTTGTCTGTTGTATACTTAGGGATGTTATAGAATATTTCATGTGTATTTATAAAAGTCCTTAACTGGCCCATAGTCCTATCTTAATGGTAAATATAACTATTAATATAGTTTAGTGCTTATTGCATCTTAAACCTGAACCTAAACCACTGTAACTATATACCTTCACTGTAAAGACGTAACAAACTGAGATCATCCCACGATAACAAAGTTACCTACTTGTTTTAATAGGGATATGTAAACAACAACTCTGATCAATATATCGAATAGTCTGACTCACCGACAGTTTTTATTATAACACGCTTAATCAAGTATAATGCATATTTTGTGATAAAACTATATTCCAAATGAAAACGTTATATCGTAAAGAGGTTTATAGACAATTATGTCCTTTTTCCACTAAATCGTAAAATAGCTTATCAAGTGTTTTCCACCATGAAAATATCGCGCGAGATATCAGTTGTATGACGTATCTTATCGTATCGCCGCATTTGCGATAATACATACTTATATGGAATTTGCTTTTCGAGAAACGATTTGAGATGATGATCGGAATCATAATTTTACTTATAGTTTCATACAAGTCGTTTAAAATGTAATGCATAATGTTTTTCATAAGGTAAATACGCGATGGAAAAAACTCTTTACGTAAATAATACTATAATAGAAAATTCATAGGTTAAGGCACAAATATTAAAAGGATAGGTAGGCAACAGGCAGGCACACTTATCGCCAAAAAAATAAACTGTATCACTAAGTCAATCAGAACAACGTAAGTAAAATGAAATACATATTTGGAACGGAACTTGGTACCTATACCACAGATTATATTATTGCCTATAAGTACCAAAAATCCACTTTTCCAGTATTTTCAGTTCCGAAGAAAACCGCAAACGTCATTTTAATCACCGCTTTGTCAGGAAGTCTCCGGCAGTTGGAAAGTGATGAAATCACCACAATAGGGCATTTGGGCCACAAAAACTGCTTTCTACGGCGTTGCGTGCCTGCTGTTTATCTCTAAAGGATTATGCCGACCTCGGTAATTTTACTATTATAGTTATTGAAAAGATTTCGTCAGATTTGGGGAATGCTATGGTTTTTTAGATTTAGAAACTCTCTCTTCTTTGGTCAATTGATAAAAAAAATAATAACTAGTGAATAACTGAATACATAGGTGCTTTCGGTCATGACAAAAATAGGTACGATAGCTATAACTATTTACAGTTAAGAATAATATTCATATACATTTACGTATGTTCAAATATAGACCGGTATAATATGCGTTTTACAAAAAGTAGAATGGTAAATTAAATACGCGATTGGAATATTAGCTACAATGAAAATTAAGCGATTAAGCGAAAATGCAAATGAATACCACTTTGCATGATTATTAAGTTAATTGTATTGCGTTAATTTAAAACTTTATTTACAATAACGCAAACTATTTCCAGCTTAAAAGAGTGACTCAGAACGTAGTGAAATAATCGTTATTTTCAAACAATTGTCTGTCAAAACATCCGTGACCGCCGCAGCGAGAAACGTGTTAATTCGATATTGACGGCGTTGCGACAGACGGGCTGCTAATCGGTTTGTTATGGAATATTTGTGCAAGTACAATAGTTAGTATTTAGAATAATATGTTACAAAAGGTGAGACTAAATAAAGTCTGGTATACATCAGTAACCGTATATATATGCAAGTAGCACGAGTTCTGTCAGATTTTTTCTTTGTTAGTGAGAATTTCTTGCTTGTATATGTTTTATTACGATGGAAAATAAATCTATGTAGCTTTATTTTGATGACACATAATATCCAATCATATCAAATGTGTATAATAATTAATCAATGAATCCATAAATATCTTTGATTCGATATAATCTTGTGTAATTTTAATGATTTGCATTGCACAACTCCATTGTCTTTATCAACGATATGATCCGCATTCATTATCGGTGATACAAAATAAACATTAATTCATAAGCGAAGAAGTGGTTATCAGTACTTAATGAACATTATCACAATTACTTTCATTACCGTTACTCATCGTTTATATGGATTTACTGATTATTTTATCGTGTTTATCTATGCCTTATAACTTTCAGATTGGAAAAACAAAATAATGCCGTATGAAACAGACATATAATATGAATATGAACATACTAAAAATTAGAGACTAAGCTTCAACCTTAGAACATAAACTTAAGGATGCTCTGCTCTTATGATTTGTGGCAAAACGTGCAAATGTGTACATGTATCTGAAATTTAGACTCAAAACTACACAATTCATAACTCTTGGTTCCTCCTAAATGTTATGTCCATCAAACAAAGTCCTGGATTCACCTTATTATTATGTGTAGCGGTGTTCATCTGTCTTGGGTGACTAACTCGTACGCAGGCCTTCGCGTTGCCTTAGATACCTGTCACCGATGCCCAGGCGCATACTAAGTGCTTCTTTCTGATGTCTACACGTAGAATAGTAATCATTTCATTTCTGAAGATTGCTCAAGAGATCCGTGAATTAAATTCGTTAAATACATCATTATATTTGAATGTAGTATTAGCAAAGTAAACACATAGGTAATTCAATAGAATCAGAAGTTACACCATTGTTCTGCTGGTCTTAATAATCTAAAAAAAAACATATTTATGCCCTAATCATATTCTTTATTACAGTTGGCGCATAAATTTCCGCTATGTAAGGATCCAATAAAAAAGAAACATTGAATGAGTTGTTTTCATATTTTTTGCAAGTAAATGCCTAACCAAAGCCAGACTAACAACAATGTCCACCCTTCGAAAACCTATAAATTCAGAAGCCTACGCATTAGGAACAGATAACCCTATCTCAACATGTTGCTTGTGTTATTATTGTTATGATGACAAAACTTTATTATGCTCTGGAGCAACGACCGCACGGACTGTCGCATCTAATAAACTCCTATTTTTTGCACGGCTGGTAAAAACTAGCAAATCTGAAAAAATCTGGGCCAAGCGACATGTGTTAATTATGAATGACCATGCTACCTGGACCCGAAACGTGAACCTTTGTTCTGCAGCTGTGATTCATCTAACGGCACTCGGCAGCCGTTTCGCTCTCGATCGCTCGAGCATTGTGTTGTAAATTCAATATATATTCGTTTAGTGGTCTTTTATCAAGGCGTGTGTCTCAGTTACGTGCCCGTTGAAGTTATTCTCACTCTGAAATTGTGACCGTGTTGATATTATGTTTTTTGCTTGAGACCATCAGTCTTGATGATTCCAGTTCCGCCAATATCGATTCCAGATAAGACATGAGTAGTATTTTATCATGAATGTCATGATTGTCGACACGTTCTGATTGTGAAAAGACATCAAAAATTTAAATAATATTTACTTCTAGATTATCAAACCGTTATAATTCGGAACGCGAAGGCCTACAATGTTTTTGACCAGCCTTTAAACACAAGCAGATTCTCACATTACTAGTAATAACTACTCTGTAGATTCCTAAGACCAAAATGGGGCAAGGCAATTAGCATGATGCTAATCTATGCATTTAACTACTAAAACACCTACTAAATACCGCAACAGTTGTTGTGAAACGCCAGTATACTAATAAAACAGCGGGACACCAATGCTGCTAAATTGAAATGTCTTTAGAACCTGGGAATCACTAGATTCGTATATCTTCTTTGTAATGTGTAGAATTGTGTGTGTTGTAGAATCAAAATGATAGTTTTATTATATTGCTAAATTTAAGTGAGGCTTGCAAATAAATTGCATGAATATTTTTCGCTGTTTGCCCCAGTTATCGTTCTGATTACTTGTTGACTTAAGATCTTAACTGAATAAAAGCATATTTGAATAAAGTTGCTATGGTAAATAGATGCGTTTTTAACGAGACAATCACGTTGGTTATTACCACTATTTACGTGTAGAGGTATATATCTTCAATTGCTAACGTTTCCCGCAAGCAATGTCGTGCAATAGCCAAAGTCAAGCCAGCAAGTACCATTGAATAGAATTCATAATACGTTGTACCTACGTCTTTATTACTAAGAACAAAGGTAAGACAATACGCGATAAATCGTGCCTCCTCAAGGGATCTTGACCGGGGCCGGTCCGACCGGTTGTCGCAATTATATCCTGCCTTGCTTGCCTTTGGAAAATTATAAACATATTTTATTGAATGTGAGAGTTAAACTGAGTAGAAGACATCCATTAGGGCTATATCTTTGTAGCTTTGTATATAATCTTAGTTTTATCATGTCAATACAATAAAGTGTATAATCAAAACACAACCCGATGGATCAATAAAGAATCAGCAACGGCTTGTGACCGGTTGGATCCTTTTCATAAACTTATTTTTTAGTTGATATATACCTAATCTATTTTGTGAATTGTGCTGATACCTCTTAACTTACAACAATATTATAAGTAAAATTTCCGTTTTCCGAAGAAATATTCATGTCAAAAAGTATTTAATAGGATCTGGATCTTGGCTGGTCCAACAGGTCTCCATTGCTGTACAGCGTGGAAATGCCGCGAGCATTCTTGGGACCTTTGGATCAGGTAGGACACAGAGCGGGGAATAGGTATTATATTTCATTTTAATTTAATTTTCTGTTTTGTCTGTATGTTTCTATTTTATTTTTATACCTACTTAATAAATTTAGATGTTTAATAGGAACAAACTTAAGGCTAAGATTTATGTTGGTAAGCACTTTGGTAAGCACTAAGCAGGCGTCTTGTATGACGCACTTAACATCGATGTTCTTATTACACCTAAAGAGCTAAAAGAGCACTCTTAAAGCACTTTACAATGATATTACCTTAATACTTGAAAGTGGGCATTCGCGGAAGCACCACAGCTCGCAACCGAAACCAGTTGGAGGTCACCGCCGCGGGGCAGACCGGTAAACTGGGTTACAGTATCGGTATCCGCATCTCTAGCCCATCACTGTGAGGATATTAGTGAATGGAATGTATTCAACCAGCAATTGTTGATACCGGCGGATGTAATTTAAAAGGATCCATTTAATACATTTTCTTCGTATTGGTGCAGGTATTGTAGAATTTTGAAATGAGAGCTTTGAATGAATCACGCGTTTGACCTCTGACGAGTCTGATGTTACAAAGTGTTAAAGTTGGACACATCTTGATTTTTGATACCTAATAACAGTAATAACTAGTAAAATTTGTACTTCTCTTTCAAGTAGTGATGATATAATTAAAACAGGCTAGACGAAATTCAACCCCATTTCGACGGCACAAAAACTGATTAAATGGGCCTAACGTTTATCACTTTATCATTAATTACTTAATTAACAATGAAATCTAAATCACACTAGTTAAATCTAATAAAATAAGAGTCCGCAAAATGTAGGGCATTTGTTTTTTTTTAATTTCACCTACCGCCAAACCAGTTTTTTGTTGTATATATGACTAATACGAGTTTATCGATTTACACCAATCAATCACCACGTCATACTTACCTATTAGAAATCTAACGAACCAATTGTTCCAAATTCAAATCGTTTCGAATCTGGGGACCGATTTTTGAGTGACGAACGCTCGACTTTTCACTCGAGATCTGCCAAAATACTATGATGTTTTAGACAGATGTCGAGTGAGAAATCGAGCGTTCGACACTCAAAAATCGGGCCCCTGTACACCAAATTGTAAAATTACATAAGTCACAATATTACTAAACTGGCAAGTAAGGGTAAACTGTTTTTACGATTTGAAAAAATCGAGATTGTATCACGTGCACGTAATGTGCAATAATGTGTGAAATATAGGTGTATATATTGGTGTTATCTTTACAAATGTGCTGATTATGGCATAAAACAGCTCGCTTGTATCACCGGTTCGATCAGATCTTGTTAAATTATGGCATAGTTAACGCTTTGCACGTAACTTCTTTCGCAATAGTTAACAGGAATAAAATGTACGGGTTTGCAACTGATTATGATCATTAGCTAATGCGTCACATGATCATTACACTTAGCATAATTGACGCCGCGAGACGAGTCATAAGCTACATCAACATGAATACTTCGGTTAAATACAAAAAAATTGGTGATAATAGTCCCTTCAATACTAATAATTTTATGTGGCAATGACTGTATTATGTCTAATGTGCTGAATACCGAATAATCGAATATTCGGTGCATCTCTTGGTATATCCTAATCTTTACGGCGTAATAAAGAGACCACAATTATGATTTTGGGATATTAGGAAAAATATAAATTGCAGTTAGTGGTAAAAAATTAGTAACTGGTGTGTTACTTGGAATGGATGTTGTGTTTTTGATAGTGAGTTAGGTCGCCAAAATTCCGCGACTTAACTGCGTTGAGAGTGAACTAATAGAACTATATATATCTAGCTGTCAACACAAAGAATCCTCAAGTCTCTAAACACCAACGGACTTGTGATTCTTCTGGGGTCTATGATGGTCGCGTGATAGTGTGTTAAACGACAAGGTAAAGCATCTGTCACTTTCTGATACCACTCGATAGCAAGTGACATATGCTATATCTTGTCGTTGTCACGCTGTCACGCAACCACCATGGCCCCCTGAAGTCGCAAGTGCCCATAGACTGCTTGGCATAGGCCGTAAGCTTGTTTTCCACTATCGTTGTATAAAAATACCTGGGGCCGATTTTTGAGTGTCGAGCGCTCGACTTTTGACTCGACATCTGTCAAAACATCATATTTTTTTGACAGATCTCGAGTGAAAAGTCGGCCCCTGGAATCCTAAATTTCTGATGATTTCGACTTACCACAGTTGCGCGGGCAGTGTGAGCGCGGGCGCACCAAAATGCGATCGGGGCCACGACACGACTGCCGCGACCTTGTGCGACCCGATGATTTTGCGCGGGTCAGTGTGTCACGGTGTGTTGAGAGCAATAACATGTAGACAGCGGCATGCCAGTAGAAAGAAGAAATTATAGATCAGACGTCGCGTCTAAAAGCTGAAAGTAAAAGTAGTTTAAGGCCCATTTACGTGGCGCAAGAATTTGTGCGATTTTTAGTACAATTGCAGGTTACCTGCAATGTACTGACTGTAGTCGACTATGTCACTCGAGGCCTGGACTTGTTGCATCTTTCTAATAACGGTGTACATACATTATCCTTTACGGAAACGGTAGGAAGCGCTGCTCGGCCGCATCCAATTACTGGTTACCTAACTCTAGGTCGCCTACGATAATCGCGTTTGGCCGGCCTGTGTATTCGCCTTCATTTGCTAGCTGATTGGCATTGGTTGATGGGTGATTGGATTATGATTCTACTTATAGGAGATTGACTTATTCTCTCCTAATCTTTACCTGCTATTCGGCGGAACTAGGGTAATGGTTTGGGAGGAGACTTGACGCGCAAGAAGTATCCCAACAATTATTTTAATGATTTTTACGTTGAAGCCAGTGATTTTATCAGCGCAGCCTTAATTTTCTCACCCTCGGGCAAGGCTGTGGCGTTGACAGTGATATTTATTTCAGCTGACCTTTCTAGCGCGTAATAACCGTACCTACTCCTTCTACTACGGTGGCACCTCATCATGAGATCACAGGTCATAGCGTGGCACACAAACCACGGGTATATGATCCCCTAGAGACACTGGCTGTGTCGAATTGATGTAGCCAACTTTACGTATATGAGAATTCGCCGGATATATAAGACTGCAGGTCCTTCGATATCACCAGTGTAAACTCTGGAACTCTGGGTCATCTGGGTGGGACAGAAGACCATACTATCTATAATACTGCGCCAGGACTTAGTTCGTCTACAATTTAATACATTCCCGTTGTGTTAAGAAAGTAAGATTCATCCAATACCTATGTTAAGGGTCACACTGTCCAACCAAACAGTTCAGAACAGCATTGTGTTAGCATTTACCCATTTTTTTTAGTTTAGACTAGTCAAATGTAAGTTACTCATGCAATGATTCAGGCCAAGATTAACCGTTCCATTCCTCATAAAAGTCGCACCATGGAAAATCGATTTCCATTGATTAAATAAGCGGTGGCGGTCATACCAAGGTCGTA
Source organism: Cenopis cana (assembly GCA_951800055.1). Taxonomy (NCBI): domain Eukaryota; kingdom Metazoa; phylum Arthropoda; class Insecta; order Lepidoptera; family Tortricidae; genus Cenopis; species Cenopis cana. Next base: position 6,769,779 of record OX637492.1, on the reverse strand, counting down.
CCTACATATTTGATGGCACGTTTATGTTTACTTGCTATACATAGCTAGTACGGAACTGAAATCAATATTCAAGCCGGTACTGCGCTCCTTTATATAATGAAAAACTAAAATTATGCATAATGTCAGTATGTATTTAAACTACATAAGTTATGTAGAAAAACGTTCCGTTTAGGATGTGTCACAACATCCTTGGCATCGAGCTGACTAAACGTCGGGTAAGCCACTAAAAGGTGAATACACTTCATTGTACAGTCAGCGTCATATAGTATGTAGCAGTCAAAGTGGCCAAATAGTTCGGTACACCATACAAAATATATGGTGTACCGAACTATTTGCCCACTGTGGCTGCTACATACTATATGACGCTGACTGTACGCGATTTATTCCCGTTTAGGCGTTTACTAATTGTAATTTAATAAATAGGTTACTTACATAATTTCAATTTAGCAGTAAGAAGTTGGTAAGATAAGACGCCTGTATTAACAACTGCACTTCAGTCAGATTCCTCCTTTACAGTTAGTGGCAGCACCACTGTTTATTCATAGTTGTAGTATTTGTAGTGTTGTAAGTGGTGTTTATTTATAATATTATTCGTGTCAACAAATATGTTACATCAGATGATGTATCACATGTAAACTACACAGTGTGACGACCACAATCCACAACAAACTTTGCGACTACAGACGATTAGTAATCTCTTTCTAATTCGCTCTGTGTGAGTGAAACACAGACAAGAACGGTCGTTGTAGCATTCTTTGGCTATAACAGTGGAAGTCTTTCGGCTGATATGATGATGATGATGAGTAAACAGAAGTCGCAGACTGGAGTGATTAACTTCTGTAAAATACGTATTCAAAAACTGTCGGTAACTGATAAAAAATCATAATCGCATGATGCGTGTTAGGAATTCCAACCGAGAACCGACCGCATGCGCAATCAACGTGTCTTACACGTTTCTACAGCACACGCCTTTCCTTGTCATACATAAAACATTCTTCTTAACATTTATAAAGATAAGACTATCCTTACAGATCATATCTTCCAAATTGATATTACAACGAAGAGACAAATACCTATAGAAAATGCCATCTATAGGTATTTGTCTCTTCGTTGTAAGAATATTGTCTTATTAAATGTCGAAGATACGGACGGTTACTACCTAACTACTTCTAGTTTAAGTGATACAAAAAGTTTATTAATCGACATGCAACAATAGACAATAATGTCCCTCTCGAGTTGTCCCTGGCGCAAAGGTGCCCATCACACTAGCCGCGTTACCACGTTGAATGGCGAACCTTTGCACCAGGTACGGTACGAACCCGCGCGGGCGGGGCGTCAAAACTTTACAAGCGTACAATTCGACAAATTTGTTAACTTTTTCTATGGATTGTCGAATTGTACACTTGTAAAGTTTTGTGGTATAGAGGCCCGCTCTCCCTAATACGATGTCCCACTTCCTTAACGAACGCCATCGGTTCCGACCCCCAGCACCCAGTAGTAGTGTCAAATGCCAGAGGCACAAAATAGTTTAGGTACTTAGACACTTAGGTAATCTACTAAAAGGGACGTCATAATTATTCCCATTCAGAGTGTTTTCAGCCTCAGGATTCGGTTGAAGTCGCTCAAGCAATCTCACTTGAGCGCAAATTCTTAAAGTTTTCCAGTGTTTAAACTGCCCGCGTGGTCGTGTCGGAGGTTTACCCTGGATTTTCCCCAGGCCACCTTCCAACCGCGCGCTTCCATCGCTTTATTGGGCCTGGCCTATAAAGCCACAGTCAGGTTTAAAATAAATAAGTGTTTTCAGACCTTGTTATATATTTTTCAAAAGTAAATGAAATAGGACATTTTTTTTTATACTAGAGGCAAACAAGCTGACAGCCCACCTGATGGTAAGTGGTTACTGCCGCCTATAGACGCTTGCAACACCAGAGGCGTCACTCACGCGTTGCTGATCCATAAGAACCCTTTTCACGCCTTTTTTGAAGAGCCCCATGCTGTAGCCCATTGGGAATACCTCGGCAGGAAGCTCATTCCACAACCTGAGTGTTCTCGGTATAAAGCACCATTTCTTTGTTTTGATTATATAAACATTATTATTAGTAAATGGGGCTTAAAAATATTTAACTCTTTGACAATGTGTTCATGTAGTGTGTTACTTATCTATTTATTGAATTCCTAAAATTTTACCGTTTAGCTTTACGACGGCGATAAATACTAGGTAGGTACCTAATCGTAAATGTGGTTTTTGTGGAATTTCAACCTAGCGGTTTAAAAATAGCTAAGTGACACGTGGAACACATTTCGCTTCGGTTTTTGGACAATCAGCCCTTATAAGTAGGTTATTTGATCCGCGCCAAGTCAGCTACGTTGGTATTTCGGGCCGTAATGCAACATTGGGTGCCATTAACCTGGTTCTAGAATTATCGATCATATCAATTTGATACTTGTACCTTATTTGGGACGTTTTATGCTGCTAGTCTCATCTTATGACCACGATTGGCGATTCGCTCTGTTTCATACAACTGTAACCAAAGCTGGGTTTGGTGTAAACCGCATGAAATATTTTAAACATTGTAGATATTATGAGTTGCCGTACTGTGTGCTATTAAAAAAATGCCAGTAATTTATCCGGTGCCAATGCCAGTAGTCATTACTGACTGCATTTCCATAGCTACTTAGAAAATACTGCACGACTTATAAAAATACTGTGAGCCGCAATTTTGACGGTGTGAGGTCACGTCGCGGTGAGTGAGTAAGGATTTTAAGGAGATAATATTTAGGCTGTATGTTTAAAGATTCTGCAGAATGCGGCCATAATGTTAACGACCGTTTACTTTACCTTAATTATGTAACTACTTATTCATAAATGTCAAGAATCGTGAAGACATGCAATCGTCATGCATTCGGTTTCGGTATTTGCATATCACAACAAGCTTTCGTTTATGCAGAATATTATGAAATATGATTTTGTTGCACTGACATATAAGTATTATAAGTAATATTTTAAAGAACCCGCAGGGTAATCATGTTACTTTATTTACTAATTTTAGGCATATTTTATTGTTATTTTTCGACGCGAGCACATAGATTATTATATTTTAACGTTAGCACATAAAGTTACGTGATTAAGCTGCTTTAGACAGAGGTAGAACAACAGGCGGTCTTATCGCTAAAAAGCGATCTTTTCCTTACAACCTTTGGGTAGTGGAGAACCTTTCGGTGGTTGGGTAGTGTGGTAGGCTACTGATATTGATTTATTCAAACTTTATTGCACAAAAACACAAAATTGTACAAATGGCAGGCGTAACTAATGCCAAATGGCAAATATTCCTATTGCCGATTGCCGGGCAAAGATCACCCCTATTTTTCACTGCTCCCATGCAGTTAGCTTTCTATCTATTAGCTTTATCTGCCATTCAAATGCATCTCTTCGACGAGGTCCCTGGTGTTCTTACGGCCCAGCCACGACTCCGAGCGTCGACGGCAGCATTAGCGGTTTTCATAATGTCAAATAATGTGTAAGGAGCGGAGCCCGGGTCCGCTTTGATATCTGATGATAATAATTGACGTAGGAACTAGTTTTACGAAAGCGACTACCATTTGAGCTTCCCACTTAAAAGGAAAACTAGATCTTATTGGGATTAGGCCGATTTCCTAAGATGTTTTCCTTCACCGAAAAGCCACTGCTTAATATCATAATTTTCGTACCTATTTATACTAATCAGTGCACTGACGTTTTGTGCAACTTGTTTGTTTCTTTTCAAAATATACTAGCCTCAGCAGTCAGCACACAAATATAATCTGTGTTCATTCAAGTGTTGATTATTAATAGTTAGCTCGTTGGTTGTAATGATGATGGTTCATACTCGTAGCAAAGGAAGCCGCAGGCACGCACCTCTGTGTTTAATATTGGATCAGTATTTCCTTTAGTAGATGTTTGTTTCTTTAAATAACTCATCTAAGTTCAAATGTGTTCACTGTCTGTTTAATTACAGTTAATTGTTGCAATATCATACGTTGAACCTTGTTCATTGTTTTCTACAGTTTGTAAGGGGATACAGAAAAACCATTAGATAGTTACTGCTGGTTTGGAAAGGTACAATTGCTTTGTTACCATGTGGCAAACAAGCGTAGGACCCGCTTGATGGTAAACGGTTTTTTTTTATTTTTTTTATTTACTAATAAAAAGAATACAGTTATAAAATTACATCGGAGCAGCGGCTAAAGCCGTACAGGCACAGAAATATATCAAGATAGAAGGAAAGAGTTCGGCAATTTGTAGGGAGACCGAGCGTGTAACATTTTGCGTAGGTACTTTGACGTCACGAGCGTAATTTAGTGATGAGAAACATAAGCCGCGCGAAAACGATTCAAAAGGATCGATTAGAAGTATTAGAACCGGCACCGATTCTATGCATCGATTTAAAATATCGATAAGAACCGACAGAGGAAATGATTTTTTTTTCGACAGAAGAAATGTTTTGACAGAGGAAATGTGTAAGCTCAGAATTTAAATCGAAAAATATAAATGTAGGTAGGTACCTACCTAATAACCAATAAATTGCGTTACATTTTAGTAATTTGTACATATTAGCCGCTCCAGTTATTAACTAAGTACCTATAAACGTGTACCATTTTCAGGGTTCCATACCCTAAGGGTAAAACGGGACCATATTACTAAGACTCCGCTGTCCGTCCGTTTGTCACCAGACTGTATCTCATGAAAAGTGATAGACAGTTGAAATTTTCACAGATGATGTTTTTCTGATGCCGCTATAACAACAAATGCATATTAATTTAATATGCATAAGAATAAAATAAATATTTAAGGGGGCTCCCATACAAAAGATATAATTTTTATTGCCGTTTTTATAGATAATGGTACGGAACCCTTCGTGCGCGAGTCTGACCCGCACTTGGCCGGTTTTTTATATATTCTTTGTTACAGACCATGGAAAAATCAAAGAAGTCCAGCGAAAAAATATTAAAAGCTAAGAGGAAAGCGATTAATAATATTTGTTTTGCACTACGTACATTATATAGCTGCATAATAATATAAGAACGTAATTATTATTTCGTCTGTTTTCAAATTCAATTTTAATAATCGAGTAAGAAAATCGCAGTGCACAGCACTATTCTTTAGTTTTGACAGAAAAAATGACTATCGACCTTGAACGTGACTCGACAGTTTGAATAGCTTATTTTTACATTGCTGGTTTTGAACGCACGCCAAGTCTGGCTCGTCAAATTAAAGCCGCAATGGAAAGCTAGCGTTGGCACACAATCGCCCGCTACCGTTATGATGAAAATAATAAAATATTTGGTTTTTTAATTATTAACAGATATTTAAGGACAAATTGTACTTACCAATGAAAGGAAATACCTCGATTAACAGCTCCAACTTTCTTGGAAGTGTTTGAACAATTAATTATTGCGCAACAAACCATTTTGTTTTTAACACCTGCCGTCGCACGCATAACGCGATCGGGAGCACACTGAAGTTTGCGGCGAGCAGTTGTGTCCCCGGTACGTAATTTCGCCACGCGAGGTACGTACACTCTTTCCTTCTATCTTGATATATTTCTGTGCGTACAGGTTTAACTGCCGCTGCAATTCGCTCGTGAATTATTATCTAAGGTTACCGCAGCCTATAGACGCTTGTAACTCCAGCGGCGTCACATGCGCGTTGCCGACCGTACTTTGCGTAATTCCTATCATACCATACCATTAGAGTTACTTTTTACCCAAGGTGTAACGAAAAAGGTTTAGGGTGTCGGCAATTAGTTTCAAGGTCCGGAAAAAAAAAATCGAGTTCCAGAAAAAAACGGTCCTTCGGACTAGGTGCCAAAGCGGACCCCGGGCTCCTATACTATAGGATACAACTGGGGGAAACGATAGGGGGATGAGGGTGAAGAGAAGTGGGCGTCCTGGTGGATTGAACTATAGTCGATATTTCATTAGGTCAAAAAATATAAAAACGAATTACTTACAGTACACATATACGTACGCCCACGTATCGGGGTCCTTACATACAGTGTGTAAACAAAATACGTGCGATTATTAATCCTCATTATAATAGGCTGAATGATTATTCATTTTGATAACTTAACACCTACACTTAACTTTTTAACTTTGACATGCTTAATTACCTACATTATTTAATATTTTGACATGTAAAATTTTAAATTTTATCAATACAATGAGTATGAGTATGATAGATGTTATCGAGCAGCAATGTAATAACTTCACGCGATCAATAGAATTGACAATAAACTATCATGACATTAATAAGTTGATTAAGTAAGTATGCGTGTCTAATTAATTCCTATCCTATAAGTCTTTTTTTTTAATCTTACTTTTAAGACCGTCGTCGTCGTATTTCGTGCTGCTCACCTAAAAAACTGCTTATTTTATTAAGTCTAGGCTAAGCTCATCATTATAATCATCATATCAGCCGAAAGACGCTCACTGTTGGATTTGTGGCACTCTTTGAGGGAGGCGTATGTATACGCCTCCCTCAAAGAGTGCCACAATGACCCAGTCCTGCGCTACCCGCATCCAGCGGACTCCCGCGACCTTTACCAAGTCATCAGCTTATCTCGGAGAGTCAATCCTATCCACGCTGCGCCTTCCAGAACGTGGCCACCACTCGAGAACCTTAGGCTAGGCCGTGTTTGAAACCCAAAATACAGAAATAAGGAAAAGATGATATAGTGCGCGCCATCCACGAAGGCGCGCCCCTCCACAGCCCAAGCCTTACAACTGCGCACAGATTAGTATGAGATTCGCTGTGGAGGGGCGCGTCGTCGTGGATGGCGCGCACTATACAGTACTACTAGTTATAGTTAGTTTGATTTGATTTGTATTGCAAACATTCCTCATGGAGCAGTAGAAAACGCAAATTTACGGCTTTAGGATATTGATACCAGCCAATTGGGTAAGCGGGGTCGGTTTCACATGCGCCCGAGTGCGAAATGCGTGCACTTTTCAGTCTACTACGCTGACACACAAGTCATACACCCCGTTATTGGAGCGTGGCTGTCGAAGTGTCGATGTTTTGTGTGAATTATCATTGTTTGTAGTTATTAGTCAACGGCTCATTGTGTAAAAATAATCTGTTCATCAGTTATGCATTTACAATCGGCCTGATAGACAGACGAACAGTCTTCATGCTTTTTGGATCGGGGAATAAACTGACGCCTTCGAGTGAAATTAGAGTCTTTCAGTTGGAACTTGTCACTCCTCCTATGATGCTTAGGTATATTCGACAGGTGCTGCTTGGTGCCTTCAAATCCCGTTATCACTTCGTCTGTACTCATATCTTCGTATTGATGTCGAGTGAATTGAAAGTTGGCGCGTAGTGGTCGTGGTGGATGTAGGCGAAAATAGCCATCATAGGCGAAGTTACGGGTTCTAACTACTTAGGTAGTACGTTTACTTTGAGTTTCACAACTGATACACCTACTCTGTTAAATACTCCATTAGATATTCTACTGGAATAACGATGACCGTGTTACAAATTATGCTCCAGCGTTCTTAATTTTAAAGAACTGGAGAAAACTTGGTGTCCATAACATCCGTAACACTGTAACTGGAACAAGACTCAATTAAGGTCGTGTAGGAGGCTTCCCCTGGATTTTCCCCAGGCCACAGTCAGGTTCCAAAAAAAAACAACTAATGTTTATTTTAAGACTAATGTTGATTTTATTACATTTTAATAAGCAGAAACATAAAGAATCTCCCACAAGGCCGGAGCGCATTACGAATACTTCCTAAAGCGAGTCGTTTGTGCTGATTTCACATCGTGACGAGGCGACCTTAAGGAAAGGTTGCGCGGTTCATTATTCGGGGAACGAAGGTAATGCTCATGAGAACTCTTTCAATAGCCAATTTGGTTTAAAATGTAGTAACAGTTACCTAAGAGGCAGTAATTTAACATACACTAATCTCGGCGGCTAGGTAAATTGTACGGTCACGGTCTTTAATTGTTGAGCTATTTAGAGCTCTCTTCATACTGGACACTTCATAGTTTTACTATTAAAAAACAAGATTAGTTTGACACCTACAATTCACACATAATTAAAGTGCGAGTGTAGTCCGCACCTGAAAATCGTTGAAAAAGAAAATGTACTGTGTGTTTTGCCATAAAAATGATAAAGACCTTTTACTGGTATTAATAATACGTGCGTACTGCGCATACAAGGTATATGCATTGCAGGGGTAGGTAATCAGCAACCAACTTTCTAAAATGCACTAAAACCTACCTACCTGTTGTAAAAAACAATGCGGCTTCAAAAAGAACACTAAAACTATGACAATGAAGTGACAAACAGAAAAGTGTTAATGACAAAATCAATAGAATGAGGCTTGTGTCGCAGGATAACAAACATAATGACATGATTCATTCAATAATAGCCCTTATGTCCACGAGAGTGCTTCGACCACAGAAATATATCAAGATAGAAGGAAAGAGTTCGGCAATTTGTAGGGAGACCGAGCGTGTAACATTTTGCGTAGGTACTTTGACGTCACGAGCGTAATTTAGTGATGAGAAACATAAGCCGCGCGAAAACGATTCAAAAGGATCGATTAGAAGTATTAGAACCGGCACCGATTCTATGCATCGATTTAAAATATCGATAAGAACCGACAGAGGAAATGATTTTTTTTTCGACAGAAGAAATGTTTTGACAGAGGAAATGTGTAAGCTCAGAATTTAAATCGAAAAATATAAATGTAGGTAGGTACCTACCTAATAACCAATAAATTGCGTTACATTTTAGTAATTTGTACATATTAGCCGCTCCAGTTATTAACTAAGTACCTATAAACGTGTACCATTTTCAGGGTTCCATACCCTAAGGGTAAAACGGGACCATATTACTAAGACTCCGCTGTCCGTCCGTTTGTCACCAGACTGTATCTCATGAAAAGTGATAGACAGTTGAAATTTTCACAGATGATGTTTTTCTGATGCCGCTATAACAACAAATGCATATTAATTTAATATGCATAAGAATAAAATAAATATTTAAGGGGGCTCCCATACAAAAGATATAATTTTTATTGCCGTTTTTATAGATAATGGTACGGAACCCTTCGTGCGCGAGTCTGACCCGCACTTGGCCGGTTTTTTATATATTCTTTGTTACAGACCATGGAAAAATCAAAGAAGTCCAGCGAAAAAATATTAAAAGCTAAGAGGAAAGCGATTAATAATATTTGTTTTGCACTACGTACATTATATAGCTGCATAATAATATAAGAACGTAATTATTATTTCGTCTGTTTTCAAATTCAATTTTAATAATCGAGTAAGAAAATCGCAGTGCACAGCACTATTCTTTAGTTTTGACAGAAAAAATGACTATCGACCTTGAACGTGACTCGACAGTTTGAATAGCTTATTTTTACATTGCTGGTTTTGAACGCACGCCAAGTCTGGCTCGTCAAATTAAAGCCGCAATGGAAAGCTAGCGTTGGCACACAATCGCCCGCTACCGTTATGATGAAAATAATAAAATATTTGGTTTTTTAATTATTAACAGATATTTAAGGACAAATTGTACTTACCAATGAAAGGAAATACCTCGATTAACAGCTCCAACTTTCTTGGAAGTGTTTGAACAATTAATTATTGCGCAACAAACCATTTTGTTTTTAACACCTGCCGTCGCACGCATAACGCGATCGGGAGCACACTGAAGTTTGCGGCGAGCAGTTGTGTCCCCGGTACGTAATTTCGCCACGCGAGGTACGTACACTCTTTCCTTCTATCTTGATATATTTCTGTGGCTTCGACGTTCCTTTGTTGGTCGGCTATGCGAACAATGACGTCACAAACGGTCTGTCAACACTTCAACAGCCAGTAAAAGCTGATAGGTGTCCGTGGTAATTGCTTTTCTAATTTAACCCTGACATTATACGGAATGTTTTGTAAGTGAGACGGTTCGATTGTACTTATGACTCTTTAATAAGTGTTCATTTTGTATTCATAATATAATTAGTAAGATAATACCTTATTAATTATCCATACTTACTAATCTAGACCTTTTTAAAAGGAAATCTTATGGGTGAGTTCGCTTCATCGTCGGCTTCAAGATTGCCCCCCTGGCTAGATACTGGCCAAGAGTAAAGCCAGTCACACACTGCAGCGGCCTGCGGTGGCGGTCAGTTGTAAACTATGACAATCCTAACATTCATTCAGTTCAGACACTAGCGGCCTGGATTTTCATACTGTCAGCTGGCCGCCACCGCTACCGCACGCCGCTGCAGTGTGATGGGTTTAATCCCATTTTTAATAAAAATGAAAAAGATCAATGATCATTTTAGCACGCTGATGCCGTTTCGCGCTACTGACCGAACTCATGTCAGGGACCTTAAACAATGATCATCATTACAGCTTCCGTTATAGTGAAACAATTTATTTCTGTTCTACATGCTTTGTGGCTAATGTGCTGCGGTTTCTTTGTTTCATAAAGTTATGGTATGGAGGTTTCTATGATCTTTATGGGAGTTGTTTTGTTATGCAAAACGCTAGTTAAGTTTTTTATTTAATTTCACGTCGATTTTATACGTTCGTCTTACGCTAGCTTAGTGCCAGTTGCACCAACGTACGAACACAGACCGGTCATCGTCAAATATGGCGCCGGCAGCTGTCATCCCATAGAAACTTGTCAAACTTTCCATACAATCAGATTTGACGAACACCGCTTACAGACGGTTTGGCGCAACCCAGCCTTAGTATCAAAAACATGTTTGAAAACGGATTCGCTGTGTGGACAGTGACTGACCCGAATTTGTTTCAAGCTGTCACTACAACAAATCCTCAAATAAAAAAAGGTCAGTTACGCACTTTACTTCCTCGCGCGTCCTTAGGCATGGTGTCAGCTTGCCGTCAGGCAGACGGTAGGCATGCGTATTTGACCACCGTCGTAGTATTAAAAAAGAAGCGACGTCGCCTGGATAATTATGTATATGCTTTAAAATGTTCTATACACCCCATGATCATTCATAGACTAGGGAAATCCAAAACATACCCTAACTCTACAAAAAAGGCAAGGGTGGCATATGACGGGAACAGATGTTAACGTCATTATGCCAAAACGGTGTGTACGGCTCAAGCACATAATTCCTTCTGGATGTGGAATTGCAGTGCGTGCGCCTGCGAGTCGGAGCGGAACCGCCATCTGCTTTGATCTTTATGGGAAAGTTGCGCAATGCGCGAAGGAATTGCACAACTTAATTCCTCCCGCCCCTTTCTACCATCGGACGAGCAGGGATACGACAAAGCGATACCGTTTTACGGTGGCAGTTCCTAAAACTCGCACGAAGCGTTTTGCTTCCACTTTTATCGTGAGAACAGCCAAGCTGTGGAACTCCTTGCCGGATTCCTTGTTCCCTGTAAACTACAACCTTTCGGTCTTCAAGGCGAGAGTGAATCGGTATTTGCTAGGTAAGCGCGTTCCATCCTAGACCGCAATATCGCTTACCATCAGGTGATTTGTGGTCAAGCGCAAACCTATATTGAATAAAAAAAAAAAAATGCGCAATTGTAGTACCTCATCATCATCAAACTTAAGAGCTACGCTCTTGTCGGTGGAGAGATCGCCAGTCTTCTCGGTTCTCTGCCAGTCTTTTAGCGTCCTGATACGACGCGGCACCAATTTTCTCCTTCACTTGATTGAAGTACGTCAATCTGGGTCTACCTCTTCCCCTTCTTCCTTCAATTTTCCCTTCCAAAATGTTCACAAAAAAGGTGTCGTGCCGTATCAGGTGTCCAAACATTCGTCCTCTCCTGTTCTGTATGGTTTTAAGCATAGTCCTCTTCTCTTTCACAATACTTAAAACCTCTTCATTCGATTTTCGCTCCGTCCAACTAATCCTTTCCATTCTCCTCCAACACCACATTTCAAATGCCTCCAGTCTCTCTCTATCCCTCTGGGTCAGTGTCCAGGTCTCAGATGCATATAACGCAATGCTCCAGATGTATACCTTAATTAGTTGTTTTTTAGCTTTCTTTGATATCTTAGCTTTTAGTAGATGCTTCTTGTTATTGAAGGCTTTCTTAGCCATAGCAATTCTCTGTATAATATCGGCGGTACATCTGGAGTCATTGGTAATTGTACTTCCTAAATATTTAAATTTGCTGACTGGTTCTATTGTACAGCTTTGTAGTGAAATTGGGGTATAATTTAGTGTATGTTTAGATATTGCCAAAGTTTTTGTTTTATTACAATTTATTTTAAGTCCAAATTGAGTAAAAGTTTCGTCCATTTTAGTAATTAGATCCTGTAATTCCTTTCTGTTTTCTGCCAATGCTGCAATATCATCCGCAAATCGAATGAATTGGATTTTCCTCCCATTAAATTTGACCCCCCCTATATCCGAATCTCTTATTATCTTTATGGCCTGTTCTATAAAAATGTTAAAAATAAGTGGTGATAATGGACAACCTTGTCTAACCCCTTGCTTGATCTTTGCCTTCCCCTTTTCATCTCCTACTTCTATGATGGTTTCCTGGTTCCGGTAAAGCTCGTAGATTATCTTTCTGTCCCTGTAATCAACACCAGCTTCTCTCAAGATACACATCATCTTCTTCCAGTTTACTTTATCGAAAGCCTTTTCGAGGTCAATAAATGCTATGTGTGTGTCTATGTTTAATTGTAGTCTTCTGTCAGCTATTATTCTAAGTGTCAAAATTGCTTCTCTAGTGCCTTTGCCTTGTCTGAACCCATACTGATCTGGTCCGAGTTGGTTCTCGACTATTGGCCTCAATCTATTTTGGATAATCTTAAGTAAAATTTTAGATGCTTGTGAAATTAGGCTTAATGTGCGGTGTTCCTCACATTTCAATGTATTCGCTTTTTTCGGTAATGCTACTGTCTTACTAATTTGAAAATCTGTTGGTACCTGTCCAGATGTATATATGTTTTGTATTAAATTGAACATTTCTTTTTTTAAGGGATCACACAGAGAGCATTTAATCATTTCGATGTAAATTTGGTCATCACCTACTGCTTTGCCGTTGTGAATACTCATAAGGGCTTTAGTAAACTCTTCTTCCAGGATAGTTGGACCCTTAGCATCCTCTTCTACTAGTGTTTCACCTTCCAAGTCATCATCATGCAATCCATCGCCATAATATAGTTCTTCTATATATCTTATCCACCTTTCTAATATGTCACGCGGATTTATTAGTATGCTACCTTTTTCATCCTTAATAGTTGTACTTTTTGTGCTATGTTTCTTGTCTATGTTTCTTATTATATTATAAGCTTTATCCATCTGACCTTTTTGCATATATTCATCTATCTCCTCACAGATTTGTAGTGTATCCCTCTCTTTGCATTCCCTACATTTAGTTGTAATTCTATTAGTAAGTCTCTTATATTCTTGCATACTATTGTCATCAGTCTTATTCCTTAGCTGTCTCCTTTCCATCATTAAATCAATAATTTCTTTAGAAAGCCAATTTTTTCTAGGAGCAATTTTTTCCTTTTCTAGACATTCCACAGCTGATGATCTTAAAATATCTCTAATTGTTTCCCACCGCTCATTTACGCTAGATTCATTATTTCTTTCTATGGCACACTTATATTCATTTAACTTATTTCCTACACTATTACTATATTGCACTTTAAATTTATTACTATCATTGCCACTGAGTTTCTTGAGATCTAATTTCTTTGGTCTGCGTCTCCTTCTCTGTTTCGGCATATCGAAGTTATGTTTACTTAATAATAAATTATGGTCAGTGTTGAGATCAGCTTCCGGTAAAGCTTTGCAGGATGATACTTGGTTTCTATATACTGACTTCACTAGTATATAGTCTATTTGGTATCGACCGATGTCTCCTGGCATTTTCCACGTGTACAGTCTTCTTTTTGGGAGATCAAAGTATGTGTTGGTAACAACTAAGTTGTACTCGTTACAGAATTGTATTAATCTATCTCCTCTCTGATTTCTTTTTCCCAGTCCAAATTTTCCCACTATGTTTTTTTCTACTCCCTCACCCACGACTGCATTAAAATCCCCCATTACTATAAGATTGTCTTTGTTTTTCACTGTATCTAAAATTGTATCTATGTGATTGTACATTTCTTCTATTTCATCATCACTATGGCTTCCAGTAGGCATATAAACCTGTACAATTATCGTGTCAACCGGTTCAGATTTAATTTTTATAGCTGTTATTCTATCACTATGGTGTATCGTGTTCTCTACCAAATTTCCCCATTTTTTATTTAAAACTATTGCAGTTCCATTGGCTCCCTGTACATCTCCTGTATATATTATCCTAAAGTCTCCATCCCAATAATCTCCACTTCCCTCCCATCTTATCTCACATAATCCTAAAATATCTATTTGCAGTCTTTCCATTTCTATCTTCATTTCTTCCACTTTCCCTTCTGTCAACAGGGTCCTCACATTCCATGTCCCTATCTTGCAAGGATTTCGCAGGATGACGACCGATTCAGCCTTGCGTCTGTACCTGCCGGACTCGGACCGCCACGGGATATTACGTCGTGGAAGCCCGTTGTCAAGAACCGTTTCATTATTATTTGGCATTTCCATTTCTCCATAAATGAGGACAATTTAGTGCGGTAGTGTCCTCCCTTGCTTTCCGCACCGCAGTTCAGAAGCCGAATGTCCACCTTCTGATTTCTGGACAAAAACCCTAGAAGAATCCATTTCTTCGGCCTTCTGCCAGTACTAATATCCCCGCTGCCGGATATTAGGGGAATGCTTATTTACTGGCGGCATTGTTTCGCCATGACACAAAATCGTCTTCGGACTTTTGTGGTACTTTCTAGGTAAGCCCATCCCACTAGGCCTCCCACCACGTCCTGCTAATCTTGCCGCTACTTGGTTGGGGACTGCTTATTCATTATATTCGCAGCTAACCACCATATCTGGTGGCCGTTCACCATCCACCACCTGTGACCCCGTTGGTAGCCTATAGCTCAGCCCCAACCCTATAGCTCAGCCCCAACTATTGTAGTGCCTACCTTACTTAAATTTTCTTTTTAGAGCGATTTTTTGTTTAGAGGGTAGTTTTAGAAAGAATTGATTGTTACTTTTCTGAACACAATGAAAGTTGTGAGTAAGATATTATTTATAGGTACTTAAGAAAGGAAATATATGCGTTTGCTCTAGTCCCTAACTTAATACAACGAATGTAGGAATATGTATAACTTGACATAACCATCACTGAGTCGTATGTACCTTAATAAAATTCAGACTTAAAGATACCTATATTGTATAAGGAAGAATTAAAAATCCCTATCTAATTGGGCATTTTCACTTTAAAGTATACCCCCTACTTTTTTTTCGGATCTCTGTGATTTTGGGTATTCTGACTCAGAATCACGAGTACTATTGATTCGGATGAAGAAAAAAAATGTACTTGATTTTCCATACAAATTTTCTGTGTCAGTTTTGTGACGAGCCATATAAACTGTATGAAAAAAGCGTCACAAAACTGACTTTTTTTGGCGGAAATGGATAGTACCTACTCGTGATTCTGAGTCAGAATACCCAAAATCACCGAGATTCGAAAAAAAAGTAGGGGGTGTACTTTAAAGTGAAAATGCCCAATTATACATATAGCAGAATAGCGCTGCGCATAAATGATTTGATGATACGTATGTTGAAAAGGGCTCACAAAATACGATTTTAGCAGCACAACGGCCACATAATGTGGAAAATGACCAACACTTATACCTACACGCTCTGGTGAGCACATACATAATGGCTATAGTATCATCTACAAAAAAATATATTTCAAGAACCTTAATACAACAGAATAAGGTCTACTAGTGGTCACTCTTGTCTTTGAACGTACACGGATAGCTCACGCATCAATGTCCGGGGTTTTCAACGCCATTTTTTTTTTCATTATTCTTGGATTTTGATGAGGTATTTCGCATAATTGCGTGTGCATTCTAATTACGGTCTTAGTGAAATATGGCTGTTGACCATTTTTAATCAGACAGAGCCAGTAATAGTCCCTACTTTTATATCATTCTTCCAAAATCAGAATGACAGAAACGAGACAGAGTATGTAATTTGTTTGTGATTTCCTTGTTTTTTTGGTACTTATAGCTTGAGGATCATTATTTATTATTTAGCTTCAGTAAAATGGTTTGATCTTAGGTCATTATTTATTAATTAATAATAATAATTAAGGCGTTAAGCATACCTACATAAAATTCGACCCAACACCAACGACGACAACAACCTAATATTATTATTTATTTATTAAGCATACAACTAAATTTAATTACATCTTGTTATTTATTGTAAACCCAGGCGATTTTTATGTTTTTATATTAATTATATTACAATTTATTGTAAGTTTTGCATGCCATATTATGGCGGAACATACATTGCATGTAATTTTATTACTACTGACATGACAATTGTATCAACTTTGTGTATGTTTAAGCAAATAAAATGATTTGATTTGAGTCATCGCTATTGTTTCCGAATTACAATTACAAGGCATTGCATTTGGTGCGAACTTAAATACCAGTAATAATTGACCCCGAGGATCAAATTGCAGAATTTGCTGCAATTTACGATTGCGTACGTACGATTTAATACGTTTAAGGTAAAAATACCTTAAATGAAACATGTAAGAAATTGTTTACGCGACCATTGTTGCTGTAAGTTTACAAGTTTTACAACAGTCTAAGGATACAATTATTTGTTTGCCCTATACAAGACGAACACATGAAGTTAATTGCTTGTTTCTTAAGCGTTTAACACATTGTTTCTAATGGAATAATGAATACCTAGATCCGTTTATCGTATCCGATTGCGTAGACACGCACAGATCTTAAGAACTATTCTGCATAATTCAATGCGAAATACAAACCTACTTGCATTTATTTGAGAATATCATCCCGTGGCCCATGCTTATTTCTTTGATGGAATTTAATTTAGGTAAATAATTTTTAATTAATTCCTACTAATCAATTCAAAAATTCTCAATCTCAATTTTTTCTCAATTAAGCAAAACTACGGTAGTCCAGTGGTTCAAGCATGCGGCTGTCAAGCGGCGGTCGTGGGTTCGAATCCCAGCTCGTACCAATGAGTTTTTCGGAACTTATGTACGAAATATCATTTGATATTTACCGTTAGCTTTTCGGTGAAGGAAAACATCGTGAGGAAACCTGCATACATCCGCGAAGAAATTCAAAGTTGTATGTGAAGTCCCCAACCCGCTCTGGGCCAGCGTGGGCGGGACTACTGCCCAATCCCTCTCATCTATGAGAGGAGGCCTGTGCCCAGCAGTGGGACGTATATAGGCTGATGATGATGATGACGGTTCATTACAAAATAATTACATAGTAGTAATTTAGTGATTACAATCTCGGATACACTCGCGGACGAAGAACACGGGTCGGTAAAATAAATTAGATTTTCACACCACCTGCTCGTCAATGCCCAATTATATATCATGCAAACCTTACCGAAAGCAAATCATTATAACCCTTGGCTTAAGCCGGGTAGTAATATCGTACTGAATCTCATTATAACCCGCCGGGTAATAATGTGATTTCACTTTTCATAGTTCTTATAGTTCTGTCATTAAAGTCTAATGTCGTGAAGTCCACTAAGCGGCGAGGAGGCGGCACACCAGCTCCGTGTTTTGTTTGGAACGTCGTGTTCGAAACAAAAGACTGCGTCGTCGGCCGCCGCCTGTAGCGCGTCAAGCGCGTGGTTTTAGTACTGAATATTTGTAAAATAACATTTTGGAGTTTTCTTATACATTATTCTCATATTTTATTACATTTTTAAATAAAATCACTATGTAATATCCGTGCCTCGGACGTAGCTAGGGCTGGCCTTCCTCCCATCGCAGCAGTTGCAGCAACGTAAATAAATACATACCTACATACATATTTGTGGACAGTCTTACACAAATCAACCTAGTCCCAAACTAAGCAAAGCTTGTACTATGGGTACTAAGCGACGATATTCATACTTATATAGATAAATAAATACTTAAATACATAGAAAACATCCAAGACCCAAGAACAAATATTCGTGCTCATCTCACAAATAAATGCCCCGGCCGGGATTCGAACCCGGGACCTCCAGCTTCGTAGGCAGGGTCACTACCAACTAAGCTAAAGCGGTCGTCAAAACGGAGTAAAATATTTACGGAATTACGGAGTAAAATATATAGAAAACATCTAAGATTCAGGAACAAAATACTTGTGCTCACCACACAAATGAATGCAAGCAGTCGTGGATGTACTAGGTATTAAATACCAAAAACACGATCCGCGTGAGTTACAAGACGCTTACTTATACGGAGTAAAACAGATTCTATTAAAATAGATACTAAAATTAGCTGCGCTTGACTGATTTAATTCTGTTTTCAGTAGCCTTGGTTTTTTTATTGCCTCGCAAGAGGTGAGAAAAGTAGAGTATACTCCTCGGGGATAAAGCTGTTTTTGTCTTGGGAGCGCTTAAATCCCTCACTACACTCAGGACTCAGTCTTAATTCCCTCGCTTCGCTCAGGAATTAAGTCATTACTCCCTCGCTCCGCTCGGGAGTAAAATTTGGAGTCCTTCGTTACGTTCGGGATTCAATATCGCACCCGTGACATAAAACAGTGTTTTATCCCCTTGGTGTATAATCTACTATAAACACTGTTTTCTCATTGTTTGACTTTTTCTTTGTAGCTGATATACACTAGCTCACCGGCAGAGTAAATTTGGCCCAAAACTTTTCGTGATAAACTATAAATTCATCATTATCCTCCTAGCGTTATCCCAGTACAGTTGCATCCTGAAGGATGCCTGAAGTCCGCTACCTAATCCCAAGATTTGGCGTAGGTACTAGTTTTTACGAAAGCGACTGCCATCTGACCTTCCAACCCCAAGGGGAAACTAGACCTTATTGGGATTAGGCTTTGTCAAGTGAGTGGGCAACTTGACTGTTAGAAGTTCTCAAGCCGCCCGAAGGCCTCCAACTTGGCTTAACGACTACTGCCATAGACAGCAACCGGGATCAACGGCTTAACGTGCCTTCCAAAGCACGGGAGCGCTCAGTTAGTAACCACTCAAAGCGGTCACCCATCCAAGTCCTGGCCGCTGCCCACGTTGCTTAACCTTAAATACCGCAAGCGGTACGCAGGCGCCGCTGGGCCACGAGCGCTCCTAGTGATAAACTATAAATTGAATATATAAAAATGCATTTTTCTAATTTGGGCCAAATTTTCTGCCGGTGAGCTTATTTTAAGTGCTACCTAACTTTACGGTACGGTACAAGATATGGCAGGTTTGTTATAATGTCTCGTACAGCACCGTCATTTGATGCGGTGTATAAATTCGGCGTTTTTCATTTCCTATACTTACGGACGGAAGGGCTGCGTGTCGAAACAATGGTTTGCTCAGAAATCAGACAAGGCCGCGTGATTCAATGTACTATATCGCCCTCGTGATCTTATAATAAAGATATACCTAAAGTATGACCATGTATGTATGTAGGATCTAACCTGCAGAGCCTTGCACATAGACGCAAAGTAGCGTGCCTATATGCTTCTTCTACAAATAGGGATGTTGACTCAAAAAAAAAATTACTTCAATAAAAAGAAGACATAAAACTATGCCAAATAGTGAAAATCCTATTCAAATATCTCAAAAAATAACGAAGCTACAACGGCTAGAATGTTCGTAGTTAGAGAGAGAAAGTGCTACTCAACAGTGACGTCACTGTTGAGTAGCGCCATAGTAAATGACGATCGTTCAATACAAAGGTGCGTTTTGCGGAAAAGCGACAGAAAATACCCTCTCTTAAAACTTTGAAGACTTATAATTACGTAATTATTAATTTTTTTGAACTACTTTTTTCGCCATTTGATTGAGAATTTGAGCCCGTATGTAGAAAATTTGGATTTATTGATTTTCTTTTATAGTGTCATCATCCCTATTGTACTTTGGTGAGTGTGCTCAGGAGCTCCATGAGCTCATACCGCCTTCCCCCTTCTTCTAATCGGACATCCAGACGTACGGCGGGTTACCATCCTTACGGTTCAAATTCCTCTTACTCGAACCAAGCGCTATTCTTCATCGTGATTTTTTACGCAGGTACTACAATACAGGTTGGTATCAGTGGCGGAGCATCCATACAACTCGATTCCCACCGGCTTGCCTAATTTCCAGCCAGTCCAGTTATTTTACTACGGCTCATGAAGAATAGGAAAAGCCAAGTATTTCCGGCTTCCCTAAGAATATTTTTGACGCGCCGCCTCTGGTTGGTATACTTGGTATTTACTTCGATTGGATTGTAGGTATTTATGAACGCCTTTCTAGTGTCTTTTCGCTCACATCATATAAGCGCAATACATAGAAAGTCAAACATAAAATTTCTACTAGAACCTTGATGGTCTAGAGGGGCGTTCATTATAAGAATGGTTTTCCTCTACAGACTCCTTTATTGACTTGAAAATAAATTCATCGTCTCCATGTTTTCTTTCTGTTTGGCCCTATGGTGGACTGGTAAATAGGGCATTAAGTCCGCCATTTGTACTCATTATTTCTGTTCAATATTTAAAAAAAAATGTATTTACAAATGGATTTACAACATCAGTATTTATGTAATGAGACCTGAAGATGACCTCCAAGGACCGCAGTGAGCAGGTTTTTGCATCTGACATCATATGGCACCGTTGCCATTTCAAAAGGTGATTTCACCATGAGTCACCAGATCCGTCTTAGATTCTTTGTGAACGCAACAATGACGGCACTTCGTAAAGCTGCCCCACACTGTTGTTGATAAGGCCGTTGTAGGTACGTGAGGCCCAAGAGGCCACTAATTTGTTACTATTATATTTTTATTAAAAATGGGATCTAGCCAGGGGGCACTCTAAGCAATTTTATAGCCTTCTCGAAATGCAAATCTAGATATTGTCTCGATCGGTTGGTGGATAGTTGAGTGATGCTGTCTACGTATACCTAGGTCCATCCCACAAAAAAAAATATTTTTTTATAGCCTAATGAATGTCCCACAGCTTGGAAAAGGCCCTCTTCCCGACGTGTGTACACCCAATAAATAAATATCTATATGAACTCGGAAATACAGATGCCGCACAGGAAGTTCCAAATCAGTGCGCATTATAAAAGATGTACATATCAGACCGAATATATTTTGTATTGTTTCCTCCCTGGTTACAATTTCGTCTTAAAACGTAGCTGAGTAATGACCATGCATCATAGTTGAATTCGTTTACATTTTAATTGATTCCGCTGTGACACGAAAATTGTTCATCCAATTTATATTGATAACTTTCGTGTCACAACGGAATTAATTACATTGTAACGAATTAAAACCCTTAACGATTGTTGCTTGTTTTTATTTCAATTTAGTAAATGAATTCATCTCATCAAGTGGCACATTTTTGAAACAATTAACCTCCATCATGGCTGCACCCTTAACGCAGTTAACACAATATTCCTCGACAAATGACTAACGCACCCTCCGACCTTCGGAATACATTTTCATTAGCACCTGACCTTTTCACGACATCGACTTCCAATGAACAATATTAGACCGTTTAGGTACCTTTTACTGCTAAAATAGAAATATAGCTGAAATATTGTTTTAACTTATAATCTTATAAAGAACACAATTACTACAATTACTTAACGTTTAAGACTTCTATCTATGGCCGCCTTCACGTGCAGTCAACCAAAAAAATTGTTCTAATGTTTCGAGACTGTACAGTCACCAGAATTAATATCTGTAGGTACGCGGAGTTTTCCGGGCTTGGGAGTTCGGGAGAGAAGACCAAAATCAATCAGCACGGCTAGCATAAGAATCACAAGAAGCCGCGCGAGCTATCTCGCCGCGAGATAGACTATCCGTCTCTTTTTAAATATCACACCCAGAAACATAGGGATAGTTTATCTCGCAGCGAGATAACTCGCGTGCCATATGCTAGCCGCACAGCTTCCGCACAGAAGATAATTCAACTAACTTAATTCTAACTTCTCTATCTTAACCACTTATTTACTTAAGTAATATTTTCGCGTATTTTATTGACCTAAGCATCGCTTATAGATAATCGCATCGGCAAACCGCAGATGATCTCACGTCACGTCTTGAGATCATGCCGTGACCATCGAAGCCTGATGCGATTATTCTGGGACCTGACTCAGAGTCAGTCACGAACTGATATAAAAACTTAGTTAGGTACCTTTACTTTTAAATAAATATGAATGAATTTAAATATAGAACAGACGTTAAAATTTATAAACTTTACTTTAAATAAATATAAAACGACTTCGCACATTTAGGGTTCCTACTCCGAATCAACCGCAAAATTAAGTTGGTTCAGGAAAAATATGGAATTTTCAAAGAAAAAACATGTAAATGTAAAATATACGTAATAATAAACATTATTACCAAATTTCAAGTTTATAGTCAATGAGAAGCTTAAAAAATCTTTTGTGACAGGCACGGACGGATCCGGACGGATGCGAGAAAGAAAGAAAGAAAATACATTTATTCGTGGCACAAATACAGTACAAATAAACATAACACCACAACACAGAACATAGCCACGAAATGGCCCCAAATCAGCATAGTGCTAGCCATTGGCTAGCGCTGGTCTTCCTTTGGGACCACGTGAAGCCACGAAGGACAAAAAATACAAACGATATAAAAAATAAATAAATAACAAAACAACAAACACGAACGCGACCATAAACATCTAGAGTGATAGCAATAGGGTTCCGTTTGGACCCTTGTGTATAGAACCCTAGAAACGAAATGTAATCTTAAATAAATTAAACTAAACTACTTATGTCTAAAAATCCCGTGGCATCGTACCAAAGACGCTGGCAGCATTCCTCTGTTCATTGGTTTCCAGTGTCTCATATATGGGCTAAATAAATAAATAAATAAATTAATATAAATATAATAATGTAATTTAATGAAATCACTAACACTAGCTATAAGATAATTTATAATTAATTAATTAATTGATTACTAACAACTATTGTATTGTCATATGATATGAGTCTTTGTGATACTCGAAATAAATGAATAATAATAATAATTGATTTAAATAGGTACCTACTAACAAATATAAAAGGTAAATACCTACGATTCGATCGATATTCCAGTTCGTGAGTGAGATAGCCGTCACGTTATAAGTATTTGAAAATTGCGAATTTCACGAATTCGAGAGAACACTCTTTATAAAAAGGTCGAGAACTAGATTAGAGTCAGCAAGTTTGCGACAGAATGCCACGTTTATATATATATTAATATTATATGTATATATAGATTTTATCTTTGGTTAATTTTGTCTGTTAACTAGTTGCACTGCACCCATATGCATTATTTTTCTTAATTAACTGAAAACTTTTACATGTCAACATGAGTTTAAATTTTACTTTGTCACGCTCTGTAATCGTTTTCATGTCAACTATAGGTAGTCTGCAACATTTTCTTCTTATATAAGAACAGCAGGAAACACTATTTAATTGATATACTTAAAACACAGCAAGAAATAAGTAATAATTAAAGTCCACAGGAAGCAAATACAGTAATTGGGCCAATTTTTTTGGTGTTGTATTTTTTTTTTATTTCTCAGAATTGCATGAAAATTGGTAGGTTGGAAGAGCTCCTGATTCTGTGCAAGTAAAAAAAATATGACAACATGGCCTCGTAAATTTTTATCCCATACATTTTTTCCACTGAGTTACGAAAATCCCATACGTTATGTCACTCAATGGAAAAAAAATGTGGGACAGTGTAGGAAATCGTGCACATATTGTTCAGAATCAGGAGCTCTTCCAACCTACCAATTTTTATGCAATTCAAAGAAATAAAAAAAAACTACAACGCCAAAAAAATTGGCCCAATTAGTGAATCGTGGCTATGCGCATATCTTTGATATAAATAGAACATTTAGAGATATTAGGTACATAATTAGAGTACTGACATTGCTTGCGCGTGCAGGGAAAACGTTATTGCATTTCTTATGAACCTACCTGTCTGGGTATTTTTATTTTGTTATAGTTTTTTCTTTTTAATTTATCTAGTTCTCTGAATAAATATTGCGATTTTTTTAAGACTTATGAACAGTTAGCAGTAGAAGTAGCTTAATCAAAATAACACGCTCAGAAAGACCTACAAAGAACCTTATCTCTTGACATTAGAGTCCGTGTGCAGATCCTTTGAGCACTAGGCGCGCGTACTACTTCTGCTTTTGCTGCTGACTGTACTCAGATTAGTAACTAGTTGTTACTTCTAAGCTGGGTCCTAGAACTACACTCTTTTAAATCACTGTTGACCAGTTTTTTGTAAATGGCAATCAAACCTAACCTTAAATTTGTTCTCATCACGTCACAGATTGATTGTGCGATTTACGCGAGAGCATTGCCGAGGTCAATAGCATGAGCATGGCGGCCATTTTAATAAAAAAGACACATTTCAATACAAGTTAAGAGTGACTTACGTCTTTTTGGCCTTGGGGATCGAGTGGCCTAGGCGTTTCATGACTTGACGTTTTCTGGTGGTATTTTTAAATTTGGTCAATTTCTTGCCTATTAGCCAAAGCCAGGAATTATCTGTGGCTGAGTTTAAATGCATCTAGCGGTGTGAGGTCCATTGTTACCCTTTTACTGATGAGAGAGAGATTAAAGACACTGATTCTAAAGAGATTTTCGTACTATTCGCTAACTGTAACTTATTGGATTTGTTTTGAGATAAAGGCTATATTTCATTCTACATCATAAATAAAAGCCAAGCCAGCTATGTTCCTTGGCAGATAACCAAATCATCAAACAAACTTAATCAAACAGACTAAGAAACATGGTTACAAGTTAGATGATACCTAATTTTCCCTTATCCGATTGTTTGCTACAGTAAATGTAGAAGTTATTTCAACTGTCTATCTTGGTGTACTAAGTTATGTACTCGTTTGAGCTTTTTTCACATAGACAAGATGAGCAAGAGTCAGCAGTGAGGGAACGATCAAGAAGAAAGGTACTACAATTAGTTACAATTTTAGACATGTAAAGTTACAAGTTACATTTTATTAACTTGTAAAATTTAAATTGTAGTTCAGTGAAACGACCGCCTGTGAACTAGATTAAGCTAGGATACTCTAAGTATAGAAGTATACGGATGGGGTACAATTTCCACAGTTAAGTCAATCGTATAAAATATCGACTATTAACTTAAAATAATAGTAGATGAAATGAGTTAATTCCCGAGCGAAGCGAGGCAATTAAAACTGAGTCCTGAGTGTAGTGAGGTATTTAAGCGCCCAAGACAAAAACAGTTTTATCCACGAGGAGTATACCTACTCTACTTTTCACACCTCTAGCGAGACAATAAGAAAACCAAGGCTACTAGAGACAGAATCAAATTATTTATAGTAATTCAAAGCCCAATCACGTTCGACACTCATTTTATTAGAATTTTATCTAATATATATTTAGATCAAATTAAATAAAATAAAATCAATAAAATCATTAAAATTAAAATAATTACATAAATTACCTACTTATTTAAATACAGTTTTAAAATATTTCAACAAAATTACCTAAGACTCTCGCATCTTACCTGGCTCAAAGGTCCCCATGATACCGGCAGCATTACCCCGCTGAACGGCGATGGAGACCTGCTGGACCAGATACGACCCAGAGCGAGGATCGCAGCCCCTTTCTCGTAGGCGTCGGCCTAGCTCTTTGAAGAGCTGGCGTGCCTCCGAGCCCCAGGGTCCCGCAGTTTCAATTTCAATCAATTTTATCTTCTAGTTTTTGCCCGTGACTTTGTCCGCATAGAACTCGTTCATCGCGAAAGAATTTAATTTCAATTTCTTACCTAGTATAATCGCTCTTCCATACAAACCTACTAAAGGGATGATTTCCGAGATAAAAAAGTATCCTGCGTTTCCCCGGGACTCACTACTTCCATTTTCATCTGAGTCGGTCCAGCGGTTTTAGCGTGAAAAGATAACAGACAGACACATTTTCGCACTTATAACATTAACAGTACCAATGGTTTTTTATACAATCTGAAATTTTACTCTGTACCTATACTGCAGCGTCTTGTTACATTCGCGTGTTTTGTTTTTATTTTCAAAATTTGTTCCATTCAGCTTATGGTGACCAGTGTTCGGACGTTCGGAGCGGCATCCCCGTCCTCGGGGCGGCGCAGTGTTTTGTATGGAATGCCGCTGTGCCGCCTCCTCGCTGCCGTGCGGACTTCATGAAATTAGACTTTAATGACATAACAATAAGAACTACGAAAAGTGAAATCATATTATTACCCGGCGGGTTATAATGAAATTCAATACAATATTACTACCCGGCTAAAGCCAAGGGCTACAATGATTTGCTTTCGGTAAGGTGTGCATGATATATAATTTGGCTGTGTCGAGCATGTGGTGTGAAAAAATAATTATAACTGCACTTCAGCAACGAAGCTCAGAGATAATTACTTCCATTGGATTTATTAATAAAATTAAGTACGCACTTGAGCGTAGCTTTTTACAAGGATTTTATAACTCGATTAAGCCCGATTTAGAGACTTGATCTGAGTTTAAAAGTTCAAGTTATTTGAACTAATATTGAGATAAAAACTATATTTGAAATAAGAAATATTCATTCGAGACAAAAACAACTAACAAATAATAAAGCAAAAATAAACAAAAACAGGAAAGTTGTGTTGTCACGAAACGGTTCCATCTCAGCATAATGCGGGTTGTAATTTGTCCGGTTGAAGTGGCGGAATATGTTATACGTTAATACGTTTCCAAACAACAACCAAAGTGACGATAAAATCGGTAGAGTAATTTTATCTCACGAGCGCGGGTGAGCCATGGTTGGGAGTTGAGCTATACATGCACATTGTCCATGTGTGCGTCAGTGTAAGAACTATGATTTGACGTTGTCTATGTGTTCGTATGTGCCACAACTACAACAATGGCTAACCCGGGCTCGTGAGGTAAAAGTAATATACGTTCTTATGCCCTTTGTCATTAAAGTCGTTTCCGCTTATTTGGTCACCAAGTGCCTTCAGACCCTTCAGTGTTGAATGTATCCAGCCAGTCACTTTAAATTTTGAGTTCTCTAGAAGAGAGAGAGAATTCTAGTCTATTGGTAACTCCGGTTGACGTCACACAGAGCGATAGCTTTGTGACGCGTGACGCCAGACAACCAGAATTACCAAAATTCTGGTTGCCTGGCGTCACGCGTGACTGGCTAGTTTATTCAGGACTTGTAGTCAATGACCGTGTTTCGTTTCTTTCAGTGAGGTAAATCTGCTAGTCACCTAGATTTGACTCATTTCGTGTCGAGCCAATTAGTGTTCGTTCGTACCTCATTTGATTTTGAAGATTATAATTAACGGAAATAGGTTAAATACAGACTCAGCTTTTTACTTAATTGAAAAATTTGATAATAATTACATTCTAATGTACAGAACTCAAACTAAGATATTACTCGCAGTAAATTAGTGCGATGTACCTAGATAGTTGTAAAATTATTGTAGCGAAATTTAACGATTTGCTGACATAGTATTTAGTAAGAATATTTCAGTCAATGCTATGTCTCTACATTAGGGTTGCCATACGTTTTGAAGCGTGGTGTCCCAGCGTCCCGGCCACTTAGCAAATTGTCCCGGTAAGAAAACCATGGTTAATTAGTAGGGACCAGCACTAGAGAAATAGACAAGCTTGTATGTACGGACGATTATAAGCATACCGTTTTACTGAAACGGTAAGTACCTGCGCGGTGCGCACCGCAGGAAGACAAATATTAGAGGCTAGCAGACGGGGAACGGGCGGCGGAGCCTCGAATGGGGCTAGCGCTGAAATATGACCATTCAAGTGTTCGTTTTTAGGGTTCCGTACCCAAAGGGTAAAACGGGACCCTATTACTAAGACTCCGCTGTCCGCAGCCGTCTGTCCGTCTGTCACCAGGCTGTATCTCATGAATCGTGATAGTAAGACAGTTGAAATTTTCACAGATGATGTATTTCTGTTGCCGCTATAACAACAAATACTAAAAAACCGAATAGAATGAATATATAAGGGGGCTCCCATACAACCGACATGATTTTTATGAAATAATGGTACGGAACCCTTCGTGCGCGGGTCCGACTCGCACTTGGCTGGTTTTTGATGTCTATTTAGGTACCTATTCTGTCATTGTCCCGATCGACGTGCCCATATTTATGGCAACCTTACTCTACATGGATTTGAATCTTGTTTCTCTGGAAACTTAAACCATTTATAAATTTTCACGTAAACGCGGCATTGGAATGCACTGACGCACGTGTTACCCAAGGCTAGTGAACGGGCCAATATTATGGAGCATTACCGCCGTTCCACTTGACGACTCCAGCGCTGACCGTGAGAAGCAAAAGGCTTTGTCAGCGGTGCCATTCTGTGATGTACGATATGATGTCCGGACAGTCCGGATGCAGCATAATATATCTGATTTTATTGTCAGGATTTTGACAATTGCACCCAAAATTAGACGAGAATAGCTGTCCGTTGATTTTCAAGATATACCTAGTGTTAGACGCGAGGCTGTCGCGGTTAGACCTCATGAATTAGGACCACGTATTTGTCCGAAACATGTCAGCGATATTCGACGTTAAAGACGTGAGTCACCCGTTTATTATTATCGTATTTCAATAATTTCTAATAGGTAACTGAAGACGTCCATCCCTAGATAGTGTTTTGGTGTATTGTTATGATGTTAAATTTAAATACTTTCACTCCATATGTAGGTACAATGCGTGCACTAGATCTAACAAGTAAGGCGTTAATTATGTTTGTCTGTCACCATTTCAGCCGTAGAGCATCATAGGATAGTTTTATCTCGGAATTCATTCCTTAAGGCGGTGATAGGGTTGGTACCTAGTTTTATAATACAAACTACCATCCACCAACTATTCAAACTCAAAACTTTCTTTATCCAAATAGGCTTAACAAGTTAAGTCTCAGTTACAACATCATTTAAATATTATTTATTCAGAGAAATTTATTGATGCAATTAGCTAGTTATTATCTTTAAAAATTGCTGTAGATAGGAATGTCAAAAAGTATAAAAAGTTCATAATAAGGTCGTCAAAACGTAAAATAAAAATATATACAAAATAATATATAACTCAATAGCAATTATGTATCTAAGGCAACATTGACTTGTACTCGAAAGATGACATAGAAAAAGCGAGTAGGTACATAACTTCCACATTTGTGAATGTAGTATTATACTATACTATATGTAAACGTGCAACTGTTCCTCACATAATTATTAAAGAAATGGTAACTTTCTTATTAAAAATGGCATACTATCATATTCTCTGGACGGTAATAGATAATTGCGTACCTATAAGTAAAAAAAAAAATCTTTCACACAATGGTATGTGCAAATACTTTATCGTTCACTTTCACCCGTACGAAAGCGACAAAACAATGCCAAATGCCAATCCAATTATCTAATCTCCATACGTTGAATGTCACAAAGCTGTATCATTTGAACACACGTTTTTCGACGGTTAATTGTGGGAAACCAACACTGGCAACATTTGTTTCCTCATGCAAAGAAAAACATTCGGTCACAATCGCTTGACGCAATCAATGCTGTGCAAAATTACGTACATATTCGTATATGCAATAGTGATAAAAAGTGAATCTTTGATGTATGGTATGTACTGTACTGGTATGGTGCATTGCTATAATTGGAAGCCATTCAAAAACTGACGTGTGTTTTGGCTGTAATACGTAATACGTACGGTGAATGAAACTACGTCGGGATTTGTGTACCTCTAACATGCGGATAAGTTCGGATACTTACCAGAATTTGGCCCGATTTCATTTTTATATATTTTTTATCTTCAGACTGTATTTTATGACCCACCTATTAATAACTGCCAATATAATAAAATTATACGAATAATTGCGGTTTAATACGTGAGTTTAACTAGGACCTAGGGTCGGCAACGCGCATGTGACTCCTTTGGAGTTGCGAGCGTCTAAGGTTGCGGTCTCCGCTTACCATCAGGTGGACCGTATGCTTGTTTGCCACCGACGTTGTATAAAAAAAAAACCTTACATTCGCTGCGGACGGCATGTTTTCGAACTCTTCGGGACTCTTTGACATTTCGCGGTATTATGATTATGTTTTATATTATAATTATAAGATTTATAACTGACGATCTTAAAACTATAAGTTCTTAAAACTTTACCCATTGTAAATGTATGTACAATTGTATATTGTGAGATACATAAATCATATCATATTCTGCTATTAACCTCCAAATAACAGTGAACAATTATATTGATGAGAGTCACGAATAAATCTTCAAAGATAGTATGGGATGGCGCATGGTTACTGACGATTTCTCAACATAATTTGAGACGTTAGTGCCGTTAATGAAGCCTGAGTCTTCTGGTAGATGTCGCTGAAGGCGTTTGTATATGAAGGAAACGTTGAAGAATTTGCGGGCTGGGTGTGGGTCGCACCCATAGCTCAGTTGGCTAGAGCGACTGGCCGCGAATGCCAGGAGGTCGCAGGTTCGAATCCTGCACGGTGACTAATTTTTAATTTTTTCCTTTATTTCTAAAATTGTAGTTTGCGTTATTAATCTTCAAAGAGTTGGGTTTAATATCTTGCAACCAAGTTGCTGAAGTCTTCCACTCCTAATGAAATCTATTGAAGTGAGAATGTGGGTAATGCTGGGTAATGTAATACCCAGACATTATGTCCAATCCAATAGATAACTTCAATCGATACATACTTGTGAAATCGATACCAATTTTCACTTTCTGTCCCAGGTATTTTATATGGCACGTATTGGTGATTGGTATTTGGTATTTAGTGTGAGAGTGATTTATTGACGTGTATAGTTTCACTGTCTTAGTGGTTATTACTTAGGTACGATGCTTAGGTATTTTAATTTCAGTAGGACAGAATTGAATAGGTACAGTTAACAATAAAAGATGCCTTATATGCCCCCGTTTACGATAATTTGAGAAGAAGTTACCATATAGATACAATATAGCCAAGCACCGTAATGACGTCACGCGGCGAGGTGCACAAATTGTGATCCAAATCTACTACTATACATAAGAGATATTGACATGTTGTTTAATTTCTAGAATTTACTAACTTGTGTGTTATTTTTCAGGTAGGTAACTATGCCACAAACCCGTATGACCCGTCAACCCGTCAGTAAGTACCGTAGCCCTCATTCTCACTACAACATTGTAATTAGCTGCCATAATCATTTCCAGTTTAAGGTAACACGACACGACCGTGCAAAGGAATATAGCTCTTACTATATTTGCGTTAAGACCTCGTCTCAAAACCTATGCTTGAGTGGATAGAGTGGTCAGTTTACGGACAATGAACTGTATTGATTTCTTACGATGATTCGACCTTTTCGCTTTTCTTGAGAAAATTGGTGGCAATCGATGCGTAGGGCAAGGTATCGTATAATTGCTTTGAAAGTTTAGTTAGTAAAAGTAAATTTGCCCTTTGCTTTTTATTATACATAAGCACAAAGGAAGTCGAAAGATGAACTACCGAAAACGTTGTCACAGTATATATTGTCACTGTGACAAGATTTTATTTCCCGTTTAATTTAATAGGGAAATTTGACTTTGATCGAGACGCTTTAAATCGTTTAAAGTACATACCGTATAATTAATTTATATAAACCCATACTTCTCTTTATAACGCCTTTGTTATACAGTGTTGTAGCATTATAGTTTTAAAATCCCACATACAGGATCTAACGATTTTATGATGTACCAATTCACCCCTTAAACGGCTCACCGTAATTTTTACCACATCCTGTTTAGACAGTCAGAGCGGCGTGATTTAAATTCTATAGACTCAAATACTCTTATATTACGTCTGTCATGTTCAATATATCAATTTCACGTCTATATATCCAAAGGCTCAATTCCTTTGTGTACAGATAAAAACCTTGAAATCTGGGATTTAGTCAGCTGACCTTCGTTCAACTGCGAGATCCGGTGTCGATATACTATTGGCGTATTATATTTCAGTTTGATGAAGGAATTTGACACTTATGTAGAAGGTTTTAAGGCGTTTTAGCTTTACATTTAAAGTTTACTGGGCGTGAAATGTAGTTTAAAATTGGTTTACTTGAAACGGATTACTCATTTTACTCCGACTTTATGTATCTCTGGCACACTAGGAGCCCTGCGTAATAAATATGACAGGCATTAGTTGTCCGCACCGCACTGCGAAGTTGCGAACCGAGATGTTTTATACTACATTGGAGGCAAACAAGCTGGCAGCCCACCTGATGGTAAGTGGTTACTGCCGCCTATAGACGCTTGCAACACTAGAGGCGTCATTCACCCGTTGCCGACCCATAAGAACCCATTTCACGCCTTTTTTGAAGAGCCCCATGCTGTAGCCGCTGCTTTTTCAGTAGTCCGCACCATCGACATTATCCGCGGACTACTGAGTATTTACTGTCCTATCTATTCGCAGTTCGGGCTATTCGGTACTGACTAGGTGGGAGTAGCCCACAATGACGGCTCATGTCAAACCATGATCGTGCTGAAGTTGTTCGTATTGTCAGGGGCTGAATAATTAGAAATGTCAATTGTACTTATAAAGTTGTTCTACATGTACAGTCAGCTGCAGAGAAAAAGTCACAACCTACAACACCTCTCTGTCATTTCATCATCTTCATCATCCTCAGCCTGTAGTCGTCCACTGCTGGACATAGGCCTTCCCCAATTCGCGCCACCACACAATTTCATGTAACCATTAAATTTTTAACCGTCCATTTTATTTCACGACCACACGTACGTGACGTTAGTCACAAAAGGATTAACACGGTTAGCATACTTAAGAGCTTCCATACATGTCCATTATCCAGATGATCGAGCACATGCGGTGATAAAAACCTAATTGCGCAGCTGCTTGGCACGCGTCAAGCTGCAAACCTGACATTTTGTCTATCCAACACAAAAACGTCTTAACTTCTACCGCAGTCTCACTCGGTGCCAGTCCGTTTTCAAAACTGCTGTCTTTTGTAAGGAAAGTCGCTTGGGTCGTTTTATAATGAAGTTATTTGATGCAGATGCAGACTCCCTCAGCTGTTAAGTTTTTAATTACACTTGAGCCGCATGTGAACAAAGACGGTTTGTTCAGTAAAAATGCTAATCTTATCGCATGTCCTTCCGGAGGTAAATATCCCTTTTTTACCGTTCTTTTGGCAGAATGTGATGCAGGAATAGCACAAAGCACAATAGACTCAATATGTTCGTGGTAGGCGAGAGTAAACGACAATTTATTGCCCGTGGCTATTGCTAATCCAGTTTTATACCAGAATATAGATATGTACTGACATTAACCCGACATATCCGACATACTTAACCCGACAATTTATAGGACTTTTGTCAACCTGCCCCTGTCAAGTTTCTAGTATAATTAAGGAGTACCTACGAAATAACGTCAATTTGCTTTATAGCACTTACTTAAGGTTTAACATCACGTTTAGCACTCGAGTACAATAATGTATGTACTCGATATCATTTCTGCACGTAAGTATTCAGTCAATGTTAAGGCCGTGTATTACCACTTTTGAGTTTTTAAAAACCATCTGAGACATAGAATATAGAGTCTTAAAATCTAAAAAAAATATATGTGTTACATGAGGATCTTGTCTAGTCAAAATCGCAGTCAGTTACATGATCTGATGAATTTCACTCAATAGAAAAAAATCGCGAAGTTACCCCTTTTTGGAATGTATTTTCAATACTACGGCTATATTACTGATATTTAACATTTAATTTTTGTACTCAATTAAAGATCGTAAATAGTTATAGACATTTTCGCAGGGTTTGCTTTGATAAAATGACTGGCTTGATGACTTTAGCTAAATATTTACAAAACTGCGCGCAGAGCTTGCGTAGAGAGCGGGATGGTTAATTGTAAACTCACGCATGTTAGAGCGGGACAGTTGCGTTGGGGATACCTCCCCTTAAACTAGAAGTCACTTAAATAAATTAAGTCTGACACTGTGATATATGTATGCGTTGCGCTTGACATAGATTTGTAGCTAATTGTATGCTAATACATATGGTTATCTATTTAGAATATCAATGATTTCGTTGGCATATTTGTGTACAGCTTATTTGGGAAGCTTGTGTTTTGAGCGTAGGTATTGTTAAAATAAGATAAGGTGCTTATTGCATATGGTCAATATGGTCATCGCAATAACTCAAGCATTTGTACAGGCAAACCTACGCATGGCATAACATATGACCCACCTCATGTAAGCTTACTGGCGAAAAATAATATATAATAATACTTGTAGTAATTCGAGCCACTGTATAATTAACTCGGTTACTAAATCGACAAAAGAGGCAATGCACTCAAACAGAATTACAAGATCTATCCACTTTATCCACTTATCAATGTCCTTGTGAAGTATTACTCGCTATATCTCTCGTTATCGCCAGATAAGTCAAATAGCAAATAAATTCCCCACGTCTAATTCATAGTCTTAAAATATATAAGCAATTTCGAACCTTATTTCTCCGATACACGTTCCAGATTATATAAAATAGACGTGACTGCACCCTTGGTTTTATCATAAGGCACCCTTAAGACAAGCGAAAATACGTCTTCAAACATGTGTAGTTTGTTAAACAATATATCACCTACCCTAATCTCAAATACAGTCGTCTGCAGTTTTGTTCAACAGATAGAAACAGCTTTTCTGAATGTAGATAAGTATTAGTAAGGGTAAAATAATTCTTAAATAGAAGCGACGAAGCTAAAATTACTCTAATGCTTCTGAAATAAGAGTTACATAAATAACCAACTTGAAAACATGCAGTAGAATTTTGCCTTACGAGAAAGAGTCACAAATCTTTATCGCGTGGAATGTGGTATATAGGCCTTTTCGACGTAAACTCACCAGTACATTGACCCAAAGTTCATTAAGATAAAAGCTCTCGACGCTCTTCCGGAGTACATCCGTCTGCCGAAATTTCGGCAGCTGTTTTACTGACAAATAGCGGAAGCTTAAAAAGCTCACACAGCTGTGAGAGTCGTGCCAACGGAGATTACACTTTAGTGACGACTTTTAATCGTAGTACTAAGAAATAAGGTTTAATCGCCCTTTTAAGTTGTCTTTGTTGATACGGTAGGATCGAAACTCTAAAAATAACGACGACCATATGCTTTACACACAAGGTAGCTTTTCGCTTGAGTTTGTTTGATAGCAATCACTTACAGTTTAGTTGCGTGGATGTGTAGACAAAAAATTAAGTTAAGACTTTAATTAAATCCCTCTTGAAATTTGATGATGACATTTACAACTTCCGGTTTGTGGAACTAAAATTGGGGTAACTGTACCACCTGGTATCCTTTTTCATGCAGATAAAAATATGTAGATAAAAAATATAGACCGTAAGTAAACACAAGTCCGCATAGAAGTTTGTGTGATGTTTATATTTATGTTAAACATGAGTCATGACTCATAATAACTATACTTTAAACTCATACAATAATGAATGAACCTTCCGTATTCGAGGGGCCACTCACAGATCATTATGTTATTTTGCATATCGATTTGGACGCTCGTTATTTACACTAGATTATAATGGAAATGACGGAAATCTACTTCAATACTCGTATTTAGCAAAACAGACTTAAGCGACATTATTTTTATATACTATGTGTCCTTTTAAAACCGACTAAGTATATAGTTAATAGCTATTCGACACCCACATATTGGCGAGCTTTTAAATTTCAAATACAAATTCAATGTCCGATTTAGTTCGGTATTCTGTCCCTTTCGCACCCGTTGTGTAGATAAGGAAGGATGCTGCGCACGAGTGTCGATTTTGAACCGCTGGGCAGGTCCGGTTTGCAAACTGGGCCGTTAACTTGGGGACACAGTGTACGATGCAAGAACAGTGGGACAAAAAAATAGCTACATTTCGGTGATATATTGATGAATGCTGTATCGTGTATTCTTCGTTTCTGGATTTCCTGCTAGATATCACGTAGATAATTGGGTTGAAATCCGAAATGCAGAAACAAAATTTAAATCTTTCAGTGGTTTATTGAAACTGACGTTTTTCGCACTCCTTACTAGCTTTTCTGTAAACAAACTTAGTTTCTTTCTCTAGCAGTCAGAATATTATTTAAATTCTATTTCACACAAAAAAAAATCTACACTGGAATTTCACACTAAAATTAATAAGTAATGAATTGAAAATTGCTGTTTGTAAAATTACAAACCACTTCTCGTGTGAGAAATCATTACACATTAGTATGAAGTAATCTCTATAATTAACTTTTATGTGGGCAGGTACACAGATTTTCGGGGAAAGCCACAGTACGTTGCCTAAATTCGAAAACCTCTGAACTCCAAAAATGGGCTTTAGCTGCAGATTTGAAAGTCGCAAATAAACTCTTAACTCCAAAAAGAAGAAGGCAACTGTAGCCTTCTTTCCAAGCAGAATTGCACCATTCGTACTGTTGTCAATCTGTGTGTTACTGGCTGACCCATACAGCCTCAGTCCAGTGTGAGTCATAATGACATCAGACTCATATCGGCGCAGGAGTGGCCAGAGGCTGGTTTTACCGCCCGCAGGTTCTTTAAACATTCGCTGTTAAGGTCGCGGGGTTGAATGAATCCTTGTTTATTATGGAAATACAACGTTGGTTTTAAATTCCCAAATGGAAGTAATGCTGTTGATGAAAAATAATATACAAAGTTATTTTTCCCGTTCGTTAGAACTAAAATATTTATTGTCGTTTCAGGGTTTTTATAAATTGTATGGTATTCATTCAATACAATACAATTACAATTACTGTTACGGCCAAGTTACCGATAGATTATAAGACTCCTTTTCTTATCAATTCATGCATTTATTGCGTTTAAATATACAATAATAAAATTATAACATCATTTTCTTCTTTGACAATCAAATTATTGAAAGAACATTTTTCTTGTGACAGTTTCTAAAACTGTATAAAAATCGAACGCCGAAGACTCGGCGGCCAGCGACTACGTCATCGCGCCGCGATACGAAGAGGCGTTAACATTCTCCCCCCCTCGAGGAGGTAGAGCCTCGAGGATGAAGAACGCTCCTTGAGGTTTAGGTAGGGCACACAGCCTGTGAACAGCTCGCCGTATTGTGCCTCGCGCCGTCGAGATGTCCGCCACTCTAGCCACGTCGTCATCTCCTGGATAAAGTTTGAGTATGCGCCCTAAGCGCCACTTCATCGGTGGAACATTATTTTCCTTTATGACGACAACGTCGTTGATCTGCAGGCCATCTGTATTGACCTTCCATTTGTTCCTTTGTTGTAATTCAGAAAGGAATTCTTTATGCCAGCGATTCCAAAATTGCTGTCGCATTTGTTCAATGTGCTGATATCTGCTCAGTCGATTCGTATTCACGTCCAGAAGATTGGGAGAAGGCAACGAAGTTAACGACTGGCCGACCAAGAAATGTCCTGGTGTCAATGCTTCCATATCATTAGGGTCAGCAGACAAACTGGTCAGAGGTCGAGAATTCAATATCGCCTCGATCTGGGTAAACAACGTCGATAGCTCTTCGTAGGTCATATGGGTGTTTCCCAATACTCTTGTCAGGTGGAATTTCGCTGACTTGACCCCGGCCTCCCAAATCCCTCCGAAATGTGGAGAGTAAGCCGGCGAGAACACGAACTTTATACCCTCATTAGCCCCCCAAGAAGCTACAGGATCATTACTGGATCTTAAAAGGGTGGCGAGTTCTTTGCTCGCACCTACAAAATTAGTGCCGTTATCGCAGTGTATCACTTGTGGATACCCACGACGAGAAATAAACCTTCTTAGACATTGAATGAAGGCCTCCGTCGAAAGACTACTGACTAATTCCAAATGTAAAGCCCTTGTCGAGAAACAAACGAAAAGAGCTAAGTAAGCCTTCGTAATCTTGCAGCCGCGTCCCTTTCTATCTGTTATTAAAAAAGGCCCCGCGAAGTCGACCCCACAAACCTTGAAGGGTGGACTTGGAGTGACCCTGGTTTCAGGTAAGTTTCCCATGATAGGACTTATAGTTTTTGCCTTCATTATCCAGCATGTCTTGCATTTATTAACTGTACTCCTAGCTAAAACTCTACCACTTACTGGCCAGAATTGATTGCGTAAATTATTAAGTATTAACTGCGGAGGACCGTGTAAAGTTTTAAAATGTTCACGTCGAAAAAGCAGTTTTGTAAACGCGTGCTTAGCATCCAGTAATGCTGGGTGTTTTTGAGTGTAGTTAACAGAAGAATCCTGGATACGGCCACCTACACGCAGCAGTCCATCCTCATCTAAAAACGGAGTCAGTTTAAGTATTCTCGACTTTAAAGGAAGGGGTTTACCCTTTTGCAATACAGTCAGATCATCACCGAATGACTCTAACTGAGATTGCTTAATCAAATAAATTAGGGATAATTTCAATTCATCTGTAGTTAAATAGCCACTACGCTTAGAATGAGGATTCATTAAATTAAAGACGAATCTTTTTACATATGCAAAAACTCTTTGCAGGGTCGTCAACTTCGAATAGCGTTCAAAGTCCACAACACCGCAACTCGAATCCTCATTATAAATAACATGAGCCAATGCTCTCATTTCCGATGTACATTCGGTATTGTTGACAGACTGATTCAGTTGTGGCCAGCTTGACATATCTTGGTACAAGAAGGAGGGACCCTGCCACCATATTTCTGCATTACATAAATGTTGAGGGTCAACTCCTCTAGAAGCTAAATCTGCAGGATTCATCTCCCCTGGCACATGCCTCCATAAACCGCTTGGAGACAGCTCTTGCATCTCTCCTATACGATTTGCTACAAATGTTTTCAAACTCCTAGGTTCTGCTTCAAGCCACCTTAGAACAACAGCTGAATCAGTCCAGTGAAAAATGTGCGCGATATTACAACGAAGCGCTTTCTGAACCTTTACGGTCAGGCGAACAGACAATAAGGCACCTAAGAGTTCCAATCGTGGAATTGTGGTCGGCTTTAGAGGCGCAACCTTCGCCTTTGCTCACAGTAGACGCGTTAGTATATTGCCCTGATTATCTTTCGAAGTTAAGTTGATACACGCAGCATATGCATCCTGAGATGCATCTGAGAATGAATGCAACGTAATAGTTGCCGGATTGTCACATAAAACATACCTAGGTATCTGTATAGTAGTCAAGTGTTCTAGCTTGTCTACGAATTCAGTCCATTTATTAGACAGCTCAGCAGGGATAGGATCATCCCAATCCAATTTTGAAAGCCACAACCGTTGTAGAATGACTTTAGGTGTAATTGTCACCGCACTTAATAAACCAAGAGGATCGAATATTTTTGCTGAGTTGGACAAGATAGAACGCTTTGTTACTGGTGGTTTAGATTCAATCTCCACTGAGAATTGCAAACAATCGGGTGCTGGTTGCCATTTTAGGCCTAAGACACTCGACTGACCAGTCACATCCAAATCGTTTGGTATCATGGCACTTAAGCTATTTTTGACGACCGCAGGAGCATTCGTGTGAAACTTACGAAGAGGTAAGCATGCTCCGTTTAATATACCTGTGACTGATTCGCAGATGTTGCCTAACTCATCTTCTGTATGCGCACCAGTCAAAAGATCGTCCATATAAAAATCATGCTCTATAATTTCAGCAATAGATTGGTTCTCACACTCCTTAGCTAACTGCAGCAAACATCGCGTGCTTAGAAAGGGTGCAGAAGCAGTGCCATATGTAATAGTGTTTAACTGCAATATGCGTATGTTCAGAAACTCTTGGTCCTTCCAAAGAATCTGCTGATATTTTCGTTGGCTGGGTTCTACTAGAATCTGCCTATACATTTTCTCTATATCCGCTGTAACTATGTATCTATGCTGCCTAAATCTAAGCAAAATAGACAACAAGTCGTCCTGCACTACAGGTCCGACATATTGGATGTCATTTAGAGACTTCCCTGACGTAGTTTTCGCTGATGCATCGAATACCACCCGTAATTTTGTAGTTTCGCTTTGTTCCCTGAGTACAGCGCAATGAGGAAGGAACTGACTACCTGCTTCAGCTTCCCTGACTTCTGTCAGATGCCCAAGGTCCTCATATTCTTTAATAAATTCAGAATAGCCTTTTTTAAGTTTAGGATTCTTAGACATTCTCCTTTCAATGCCAAGAAGTCTCCTTTCCGCCATTTTATACGAATCACCTAAGGCATCTGGCGATTCTCGAAAAGGAATCCTCACTACATATCTTCCATCACTGTTACG
This sequence comes from Cenopis cana, assembly GCA_951800055.1. Taxonomy (NCBI): domain Eukaryota; kingdom Metazoa; phylum Arthropoda; class Insecta; order Lepidoptera; family Tortricidae; genus Cenopis; species Cenopis cana. The sequence continues at coordinate 6,729,464 of OX637492.1, read as the reverse complement.
GTAAGTGGTTTCATTAAAGAGCTTCTCACAATAATTATCCTCCGGTGAGAGCACAGCCTTAGGGTTAGGCAACTCTTCAAGCTCCCAGAACTTTGACAGTTGCTCTTTAATTTCTTGCGAAAAGTTGCAGCGGATATTTTGGGAACTCGAAGAGTCCCTGGGCCTCCCCCCCGTAGGACCAGCCACTATCCATCCTAGCTCTGTTTCAGTTAAAACAGGTTTGCATTTCCCCAGCTTAATCTGGTTAGACCCAACTAAGTCCCAGAATATGTCAGCACCTAATAATATATCGACTTCTGCAGGGGAATAAAACTTTGGATCCGCTAGGGGTAAATTATTGGGTATATTTAATTTTGTTTGTAACTTCAACGAAGGAAGCTTATCAGTGACAGTTGGCACTATATAGCACCTCACTGAACCTTTAAAAGGTGTGTGTAATGAGTTCAACTCAAGGTCACAGTACGCATTTATTTTTAACAAGGCGTTGTTTATGCCCGAAACTGAGCGATTTACCCTAGTTGTATTGCAGTCGATCCTTTGTTTAGCCTTTTCCGTTAAAAATGAGGACTGACTGCCACTATCCAGCAAGGCGCGTAAAACAAACCTATTTCCGTTGTTTGAGACTTCAACAAGCGCGGTAGAAAGTAAAACTTGTTGACTGTCGGCTGCTGTCATCGTGACACTAGTATTTGACAAGATCGCTGATTCGGATTCAACAGTCAAGCCTGAAGAAGAAGGAGCTGCTGATGTCTGTTGACGTTGGACGTTGTTGCTAGGTGCAGCAGCTGCTTCCTCATCATTCTGGTGCTGATCAGGCATTTGTTTGTGCAGTAAAGTACTGTGTCTTTTATTACAGGTCCTACACCCATTGGCGCGGCACTGATATGTAAGGTGGCCAGGGCGCAAACAATTTTTACATAATCGCCACTGGCTGACTTGTCGGTAGCGCTCATCCACGGATAGAGTATTAAATTTGGGACAATCAATTAGCCTATGATTTTGTTTGCAAGACACGCATGGATATGACGTAGCATTAGCCGAGGGCGAGGATGACGATGGCAGGTCTGAAGCAATGAAGGATTTTGTTTTGGAAATGGTTTGACGTTTATTTTGAGTATCCATATCAGTATGACGTTTGTCATTTCTCGAACCGAAAACGGTTTCCAAAACATCGGCCTTATTACGCAAAAATTTATAAAAATCCTGCAATGTTGGAGACCTTATATCACTCCTAAACTCCTCCCACTTCCTAGCGGTGGCGCTGTCCAGCTTCGATGAGGCTATATATATAATTAATGTGTCCCACTTGTCCGTGGGTTCTCCGAGAGAATTAAGCGCCTGCAAGTTTTTAGATAAGTTGTCAATTAATTGACGTATACCCTTATCGCTTTCCCTCGACAAGGGCTCTATACCGAACAGGCTTTTGAGATGTTGATTAATCAACAGACGCGTGTTGTCGTACCTTTCGCACAAAAGCGACCAGGCGATACGATAAGATTCAGCCGAGACGGGTACAGATTTTATGACTAGGCTAGCATCACCTTCGAGGTATGATTTTAAGTAGTGAAACTTACATATATCATCAACATCATCATTATTATGGATTAAAGACAGATAAAGGTCCCTAAACTCCAACCATTTATCTGTCTTTCCATCAAAGGGAAGAAGACGCAGCTGCGGCAGCTTGATATTCTTCAAACCTCCGCGCGTGGTGTAGAATTCGTCCCCTTGATGGGGATCATCCTTAAAGGTGGCAATGAAGTCTTGCGCCTGAGCCATTAAACTGAAAAAATCATTTTCTGTATCCTCTCTCTGATTCTGTTCGTCTAAAGAATTATCTTGCAATTCAATGTTCGATTGAATTTCCTCGAAACCATTGTAAGATTCCTGAATTTTTGCCAATCTCAGCGCACATTCGTTTACATTTACTTGAGTTGGCTTTTTTTGCTCTAATAATGGCACTAAGAACTTTTTAAAGAGGGTTAAACGGGTACGGATCGTCCCTCTCTGGCGTCTGAGTTCGGCTAAATTCATTTTGTAGGTGCGAGACATTGAAATATATGTTACACTAGAACAGACATTTCAAACACAAGACGTTGTCAGACTTGATTAAAGAATGAGCGCGCAACAGATGCGACATACAGTTTATCCTACCTACCTTATAGTGATTCACGACGTATGTACAATGGGAAAATTAATAGTTATTTGTAATGGTGCATAATGAAAAGCATTTAAACAGCAGTGTGGATTTTACAATAAAAGCATATTTTTTTACGCCAAATTATGTGCATATCATACTTTTATACCACTATTAATCATCAACTTTCTTCAAAATCATTATAGAGGTTTTATGGCATTGGTGTAGATATAATAATATAAAATATTTTAAACTGCAGCACAATATTTCATTTCATAATCTCTATTAACATTTCACGTCTCAATTGCCCCGTCTGCGTAATCGTTCTTTCGTTACTCTATGATTTCATGGCGGCCACATGACGCGTCGGTATGACTTAAAATTAATACAACAAATATTTTTATAGGCGAATTTAAGGAATATCCAGTAATATTACTACTGAGTAGTCACTCCTTGACTTTTATTTGATTTTCCTGAATGGTTTGCGCTGTGCTCCAGTACACAGGTAGGCATATTTACCCGCACGCTTTTTTAACGTCATCCGTCCAACTATCACAGCCGTCTGGCACAGACTGAGTGCACTTGTGTCACTTGACCCTAACTCATGCGACAAGAAATCAAGTTGAGATGTCTGCTCTATTAGTATTACCTCAGTGGTGCGAGATTATTTAAACCGATATATATGACACTTGCATTTATAGCGTTAAAGTGAAAGTACTTACAGTAATAATCCCGCGTAGTAAATCCCAATTACGTACTTACGTAGACATCAATACTTATTAATGGGTACCAGCGACGGTAAATCCTTTTTCTCGCCGGCTTAAACTCACAACATATTCGTCTCGTAAATGGGATATTTTCTTCTTGCGTGTGCAATCACGATGAGGTCACCAAAGCTTGTTACGGCCAAGTTACCGATAGATTATAAGACTCCTTTTCTTATCAATTCATGCATTTATTGCGTTTAAATATACAATAATAAAATTATAACATCATTTTCTTCTTTGACAATCAAATTATTGAAAGAACATTTTTCTTGTGACAGTTTCTAAAACTGTATAAAAATCGAACGCCGAAGACTCGGCGGCCAGCGACTACGTCATCGCGCCGCGATACGAAGAGGCGTTAACAATTACTATGTACCTAATTTTATTGTATGTTTTATTTGTATGTATGCTGTGACTGTGACGGGGTTGTTCCATTTCTTCGCAAATTGAATGATTGAAAAGATTATTATTTTATTAAATATGCCGAACTACTTAAGTATAACTTACTAATATGTACTTATTTCGATAATTTACCACTTACATAGAACTACTTACTATTATTTTAGTTACACGGCATGAAGAAGGTGTACGCGGATATAAAACTGCATTGTTTGATTAATAGCGGTAATAATATTGTCACTAATTACATACCTAAATCATAACAACTTTATCTGGTTTTGTTAAACAGCAATTCAATTCAAACCATACATTCTCATACGTCAAAAAGGCTGTTGTCGCGACTAAGTAGTACGTTTACATCATCATCACTTAGTCATCCTCATAAAGTAATGTTTTAACGTGATAATGATAGGTTACAGCAGCTATTTACTTCTGCAAGTGATTTATCTGTGGTCTAAGATGTAAGCGATAAGCGACACATCTTCAGTATTTAAATTTTAATATAAATCACATTTTGCTTTATCAGCACGGTCAACCCCCCGGTATTTCTAATTGAAGGGTGACTTTAATCCGGTTTTATGCCGTGTTTTAGTTTTTATTTGGTTAACCTGGGATCAGTGTGATATACCTACCTTTGCAAATTTCTTAAAATTCCCCCCGTTTTTTCCTAAAAACCCCTTTACTGCACTTGTTTATGAATAAGGCTTTCAAGTAAAGCCTGAAACCGTCTATTAGTCTTAACATTTGTTTATCTATAATAGTGGCCCGCATATTAGAGCTACATAAGTTACAATTTCACAAGCCTGAACCGGCTCCATAATGGTAAAATGGCCAGCTTTGACTTATTTGTGACTTAAAATCAGCTTCGTGTTAAGCTTAAAAGCTGATACCTCGGACAACACGTCATTAGTCAACTAATGACGTGTTGTCCGATTCTGTCCCCATTATTTTGCTTATAATTACTACTACATTTTACATCAAAGTAAATATGGACCAAGTTCTCAACTATAGACAACATATATATGAACGTGTGCCTTACTCTTAGTTCTCGAGAAAGAACCCACGATCAAGTATTAATAAATCACTTAAACCTGTTTATCGCTCATGCTTTGGACCACACGAAATTCTTCTCCATTAATCTGCTATAATTACTACTACTTCACTCATACGTTTTCCATCAAAGTAAATGGACCAAGTCCTCATCTGTATAGAACAATTATAAACTCCATTAGCCATTGCAAAATGTACTTTAGCTTCACACAATAGCCCTGATTCTGCAACGTATTGCGTCATTTTTTTCGAAGAGAGATATAAAGTAGCCCATCTACATGACAAGGCCATGTACGTTGTTACGATAGTTGATATGTAAGGTACCTATTTTTTATAAAACCGGGAATTAAAAGAGTTGAGTTGATAGTATAGTATATTTAGAAAGGCGACAAGTTACAATGTGTAGTGTACCAGGGGGCCGATTTTTGAGTGTCGAACGCTCGAATTTTCACTCGAGATCTGTCAAAATACTATGATGTTTTGACAGATGTCGAGTGAGAATTCGAGCGTTCGACACTCAAAAATCGGGCCCCAGATACTACACAAGTATATGAAGTACTTTTTAATAACCCTTTAATAAAAACTATATCAATCGACCTTTCGTTGCCTTTCAATCGACATGTGCAAAAATGCCGACGCAATTATCCCTTTAATTATCAATAAATGCCAACAAATGGAGCTAGCTTGGCATTTAGCACTTGACTCAGCAAATGGCATTTAGGGCTGTGTGACTTTTCCTTTTACGAAGACAAAGGACAGTTAAAGCAGCGTAAGGCTGGTTTTCCACTAGAGCTATGCTGCGAGGATGCGCTACGAGCTATGCGACCGTTTCCACTAAGGCTGCGTTTCCACCAGAGATGTGCGAGGATGTGTTTTCATATATTTGACACCTCGCAACGCGCCGATCGAGGTGTCAAATGTATGAAAACGCATCTTCGCACATCTCTGGTGGAAACGCAGCCTAAAGCTACGCTATGTAGCTGTGCGAGGTAGATGCGCTATGAAGATGCGCAGCCGCGAGGTAGACGCACCGCATCCGTCGCGCATCCGTAGCGCGCATCCGTAGCACGCATCCACAGCACGCATCCATAGCACGCATCCGCAGCTCGCATCTTTCCGTATAAAAAACATAGCTGAACCCTTTTCCACCAGAGCTATGCTATGTGAATAAAGGAATGTGATTGATGGATTTCAAAAGCATCCATAGCATAGCTCTAGTGGAAAACCAGCCTAACACTGTCCGGCTGAATTCAAACGGTCGACAGATCAGTTGAAATTGAAACATCTGAGGAGATCTATTTTTAACCGACTTCAAAAAAAGGAGGAGGTTCTTAGTTCGTCTGTATGTTTTTTGTCTGTCATTTTCGATCGTAATCATAATTCGGTGAATATGCCGCGTGTTTTGTTAGCTACAATATGTATACACTTTTTCACCTTACTCCATTGAAATAAGGTCCAAAAATGTATACATATTTATGCCCTTGACTGTACATATATGGCCCTTGGCCGCTAAAAGGTTTCCGACCCCTGCGTAAGCTGGGTAAACTGTACCGAGTTGAAGTGTGTACGAAACTGAAGGCCGATTTACACTTTTCGACTCTATTATGTGTACGTTAAAGTCCAAAAGTGCTAGAGCACTTTCTTTGCATGTCTAACCAAACAAAACAGAATCTGTATAATAAGTTTAAAATATCTGGGCGACCGAGCTTTGTTCGGCGTTTTCCCGTGTATGAGACCTATCTAGATCGATTGCTCGCCCCCGAAAACGTACATACCAAATTTCATCAAAATCGTTAGAGTCGTTTTCGAGATCCCCGAAATAAATAAATAAATATATAAGAATTGCTCGTTTAAAGATATAAGATTTTAAAATCGTGCCGTCTCGCTCACGCATTCCAATTTGTACCGCCCGTGAAACTTGACGCAACAAGACCTTTATTTTTTTGCCGCACAAGAAACAAAATCAAACAATCGAATCACATTTAAACAATGACAACAAATGTGGGCCAAAGGCGAAAGTGAATCAATTCCAAAATTAAATTTTGATTATTCAAGTCTATTGGCCTGTGGTTTGGTAAATTGTAGGTGTGGTTTTGTTATTTTATGTCACACCTGGCCATAAAGCGGCAATTACCGCACGCTCCGCGCGTGGGAAATCCCACTTCCTGGCCAGAGGGGTGACATAAAATTTTGTACTTAACACGGGCGGTAATAAAGAAAGCCTCAGATCGCATATTTATCGCCCTTGCCTTCGGCTCAGGTGATCTCGGCTCAAATACCTGCGATCTGAGACATTCTTTGTTTTACCGCCCTTGTTAAGTAATGTACTATTATATTTTAATACAATAATATCTGGGCGGCCGAGCTTTGCTCGGCGTTTTCCCGGGTATGAGACCTAGCTAGATCGATTGCTCGTCCCTGAAAACACCCACATACCAAATTTCATCAAAATCGTTAGAGCCGTTTCCGAGATCCCCGAAATAAATAAATATATAAATAAATAAATATACAAGAATTGCTCGTTTCAAGATATAAGATTACGTATTTTAGCATATAACACACATTAGATAGATTATTAACCTATGTAAACTTATATAGGTAATACAATATCGTTAATTTTTTTTTATTGAAAGTGTTATGCACTGGCACGTTTACCTTAAATTAAGCACATAGGTAATTAGAAATCTGGGACAAACTAAAAATAACATCACACCCCTTTATGGTAAGATATCTAAGTACTTTATGGTAAGATATCTAAGTAGGAGTTTTTCTTGGCACTAGAAAACTACATTAAAAACTAGTTCGGAAGGGAGCTCGCTTCCCCTGTTTAAGCTGTATTAGGTTAGGGCATACAACTGTGCCTAGACCGAACCGGTTAGGTTAGATTTGATGGCCTGGTTTTGATATTAACGGTGAATCGTGAGCTTTATGGCTATGATACGTAATTTGTACAGTAAGGGTATAAAAAATACGTACACTTTGTACGTAGACATCAGCCTATATATATTCGTCCGACTGCTGGGTGCTGGCTACAGGAATTCTCCCATATATATTTTGATTATAGTGCGCGCCATCCACGACGTCGCGCCCCTCCACAGTGCATCTCATACTAATCTATGCGCAATTGTACGGAACGGGCGGTGGAGGGGCGAGTCATTGTGGATTGCGCGCACTATAGCTTTGGTGATAATTTTCCATTCGAAAAAAATATTAATTGTTATATTATTTACGAATGATACATCTAATTCTGTTCGAGGGATGTTATTTCTTTTCGCATACACGCTGCTTTCACTAGACAGCTTTTAGCGCCATATTTAAGGCCGTGTATTACCACTTTTGAGTTTTTAAAAACCATCTGAGACATAGAATATAGTGTCTTAAAATCTAAAAAAAATATATGTGTTACATGAGGATCTTGTCTAGTCAAAATCGCAGTCAGTTACATGATTTGATGAATTTCACTCGATAGAAAATAATCGCGAAGTTACCCCTTTTTGGAATGTATTTTCAATACTACGGCTATATTACTGATATTGAACATTTAATTTTTGTACTCAATTAAAGATCGTAAATAGTTATAGACAAATTCGCAGGGTTTGCTTTGATAAAATGATTGGCTTAATAACTATAGCTAAATATTCACAAAACTGCGCGCAGAGCTTGCGTAGAGAGCGGGATGGTTAATTGTAAACTCACGCATGTTAGAGCGGGACAGTTGCGTTGGGGATACCTCCCCTTAAAGTTGAAAATCTGCGGTCATCTTGGAAACTGGAAATAGATCGATTTGAGCAGTATGTCCGCTGACGTCGGTCGCGCGCGAAATCTGACGCGGACGTATTCAGCGTCGCTGTGCGGTGTCCCATAGAACATTGTACCTATTTATCGCGTCTGCCGGACCGGACCGGTGTCGGAAACCGACGTCAACGTAGGCACACGTAGGTAACAGGAAATCCAGCCTTAGCTACTTCTCCTGGTTACTGAACAGTCTGAACTTCTACTCATACATAGACATGGGGAAAAGCGTTACTTTTCGATCAACGTTACTGCTATTCCCGTTCCAAAAAAATCACAGTGAAAAATCACCGTGACTTTGTCACTTCGGTTATTTCGTGTCACGACATTTGCGTTTCGATCGTTCCCGGCAGTTACTGACATTTCTGTAACAACTGATGTTACTCTGTGACTAGTGTGACTGCTACTTCTACGTTCCGTTCCGGACGTTACAAGACTGTCGCGAATTATTTGAACCTTCATACGATGTAATAAGGTCTAGAATGATATCGGCTGGTATGGAGACTGTTCCAGTGATATCGTAGCGCTAAGTAACAACGTTATTTTGTAACGTTGTTACTTCGTGATAAGTCGCACTGTTACTTTTTAACGGCGGATCACCGTGATTTTTTCATCGTGAAGTTATTTATCACCCACCTCTACTCATACACTATGTACGAGTGCTTGTCATAGAAAAAGTGTCACTTCTTCTTCTCGTGTCGATGGTTTCTTTTTCTGGTTTGGTGGTTTCTGGTCTGGTTTGGTCTGGTTTCTGGTCTGGCTGCTGTCTATGGCAGCAGTCGTTAAGCCAAGTTGGAGGCCTTCGGGCGGCTTGAAAACTTCTAACAGTGCCACTTACCTTGACAAAGGGGGGGTCGAAGTTGCACCACGTCCGTAGGGAAAGTACCAACCGCTACCCTACACGTGACCTCTGGGTGGTTCTAAAAGTGCAACAAAAACTGGCAACCGTACTGTCTTCTCGAAGATCTCACGGTTCGAAATAAATGCCATACGATAAATAAATAAATCTGGTTAAATCGTACGGTACCAGTAGCTGGCTACAGCTAGAGCTGGTTTCACCTGCGAATGCATGCTATCAAAAGTGTCGCTTTTCCTCTCATTGTTATATTTTGCGGATCGCTTTCCATTGTTGTCCGTCTACCGTATATAATAAAGGATGCAGGTTTTCCGTCTTCACATATGACTGGTCTATTATTAGTTACTTTGTCACTGGGTTTTCCAAAGGAAATCTAACTATTGATAATGAGGACGTCGATACTCGTGTTTTGTAAATAAGACACTGTGAACATACATTATGAAAGCACGGGTGACTTTTAATATAAGAGTAGCATAAAAGGTATAGGGAAGGTCAGATGCCAGTTGCTATTTATTTATTCACATATCATTTTCCCTCATTTTCTTCCTCATGCAAACATACCCTGTAAACGCAGCCATTTCCTACGTACGAAACCCGAGCGGTTCCGTAAGACAATATACCGAAACATTGCACAACGACGGCAAAGTGTGCATTTCTTGGTCAGTTATTTAATACGGATTATAGACTATGGCTAGCCCGGAATCTGGTGAATTAAGTTGTGAGACATGTAGTTATACCGGTATTTAGGTTGTTTATCTACTCGCAAGATAACAGCACAAACGTGGAAAATTACACGTTTCATTTGTATCGGACAAATTGAATAAGATAATACCCAAAACAATAACATTTAGTTATAGGTATACAACAGGCGATCTTATTGCCAAATAGCGATCTCGCTCTAAACTTTGGCGTGGCGGACATTTATTCAGCTGTAGACAGCAGCTGATAAAACGGAACTTGTAGAAAGATTTTTAAATTAGAATATAGAAGACACATACGAGTAGGTATCTATTTAAACGTTTCTCTACCCACCCGTAGCTTAAATAGTGTAGTTGCCGTAGTTAATGATAGCCCTTGACGGAAGGCACCTAATTTTCTTTTTGTATTTTATCCGCTCCTCAGGAGGACCAATGTGATCTATAGGTCACTGGTTCAAATCCGGTTCGAAGGACCAATGTGAGGAGCGGGTTCGCGGTGAATGTTACAAAGTCCGGAGACAAGTAAAAAAAATGTTTATTGTCTAGAAATTGCACAAATGTTATAAAAGATTGTTAGTAAAATGTTGAATGTTAATGTTCGAATGCACCCGGTCGCGATAGCTCCGAAATTAAAGTACACTAAACTGGATTAATTGTAATTTATTGACTATGCTTTTCGCTGATGAAGCGCACGAGGCGCGTTCACGTGTAAGGTGCATTGCACCGAACATCTATGTTGGGCTTATGTTATGTATTTTGTTCTGATTTGAGGTGTTTATAGAGGTTATCGCGCAAAACTATCATCAGAAATGAGGCCATCCGCAGCAAAACCAAAGTAACCGATTCGAATCGACTCATGACGTGGTGAAGGTCCACCCTTCGGGTCAGGTCTATATCACCAGCATTTTCAAATATGATGATGATGATTTCATTGCATATATTTCACGCATCTGTAAGTGTTTCGTTTAGTTTACTAGGTCTTTCATCTAAAGGTTTCTCTAGCCATTGTTCTCAGCTGAGAAGGCGTTAGGTTCAACCAGCTCATTGTAGTTAAATGTAGGTTATCTAAATCTGTTCATCCTAATCTAAATCAGATCAAACTAAAGCTTAAAGAAAGTCGGTCAGTAAATTCACATGCCTCAGATAAACTTCAATTTATCATGCATGTATATTGTTCGGATGTTCGGTCAGATTTCACTGTGAAATCTATATGAAAGCCGCTAGAGATCTCATATTAATCACACTGTGACAAGGTAGGAATGGGCCCAGAAATCAAATTGGTTGACTGTTAATTTTCGGCATCCTGCTTGCGATTCTACCAGAGTTGTAAGCGTTCATAGGCTACGGTGCCTGTTTAGCAGAGTAAGCTTGTTTGCCGTCTTTTTACAAAAACATTAATATGTAGATTGTAGGTTGCTAGTACATCGCAATACACTTCAGCCCTATTCCCATAGACAGCTATTACGTCATCCACGGGTGGTGAAATTCTAATGATGTTAATAATGATTGCGGAACTTCTCTTGTGGTGTCAAGGAAATTCCACAATCATCATCATCATACTAGCTAAAACGTCCACTGCTGGACACAAGCCTCCCCGAAAGAGTCCGGTCCGTAACGGTCCGTAGATAACCGGTCCTGCGCCACCCGCACCCAGCGGACTCCCGCGACATTTACCAGGTCATCAGTCCACCTTGCCGATTCCACAACAATTTCATCATGTTACAAAATGAAATGACCGCACTTCTTTTGTTTATAATATAAACTGACCAGCAATCTCGATATTATTGACGATAAAATTGCCGTAATTGGACTAAATTGGTTAAAGAATTACTGGATTGGCCTTCCATCGATTAGGTATAAGGAAACGAATCGACGGTAATACACAAATTACAGAACAGGATTACATCAAGGTTAAGTAATGGTTTGTTATGGTGGTTCTAGTACTACTAAACTAATGCTCTCCTCCAAACATGGGTGAGGACCAAATTATTGAACCGTTGTGACACGAAAATTACATTTATTAGGTACATTGTATGAGAAAGATTCGTTCACAACGGAAGCAATTAAAACGTAGACGAATTAATGCCTCAACTACGGTCCAAAAATTTGGTCCTTACCCATACCCACATAAAGAGAAAAATATAAACGAAAATACTCATAAAATCGAATATACGTACTTACGTTGATTATTAATACTGGTACTTGCACCTACTTAAACATAACATCAATTGTAATCTGTATTAGGTACCATCTGGGGTCAAAAGTAAGAGTTGCCTTTCATAATACCCCGTTGAACCTTCACTATCTCCTTAATCTTGTGACTCAAGAGTAAGCAAATAATGCACAAGACAAGTTCAGCGAGTTATAAAGTTGTAATATTCGCACTAGTGCAGGAAGTAAAATCGCAACAGGATGGAAAGTGCAGGGTTTCACAAAAATTAAACGCGTTGCTATTAGAGAGATTATCGTGTGTATGGTAGTGTTATAATTGTCCTTAGGTGCGTGGGTAAATATTTGTGTCCTTCTTAAGAGGAGCGGTAGGTTAACTTTGTGCAGGATTTTCTTCGTTTGTGTTTGCATTAAAGTTATGATTTTTGGCCAGTATGCTTATTTTTCTGTTAGCTATTTCGTGATGTAATTTTTTTTTCATTGATAATATTAAAAAAAAAAAAAACATTTTTTTGAAATATTTGAAAATTTCCACATCACTTTCTTCGCATATCTAATATTTACATCCAGAAAAATATTACATTCGTTAGTGCCAAAACCTACGAATAAAATTTGCACAGAGTTTGTATGGAGAATGCCTTGCCCACCCCTGCGCCTTAAGCCGAAGTAACCACATTCTTAATCATAAATTACACATTCGATTTTTTTAACCTTACTGTGCACTGTGGCTGTATAGGCCGGGACCAATAAAGCGATAGGAGTGCGTGACTGGAGAGTGGCCTGGGGAAAATCCAGGGGAAACCTCCGACACGACCACGCGGGCGGTTTAAACACTAGAATACTCTAAGAGTTTGCGCTCATGCCGTGAGATTGGTTGAGCGATTTCAACCGAATCTGAGGTGTCAGTGGAATCTAGCTACTGGCAGTTTTGTCGCTGGTTCACTAAACCTAGCCTAGCTGAGAAGAGTCCAGCATGAAACTCAGCTAGGCCCCCGACCTGCGTCGGACCGACTGATTTTTAACTGCACCGGACTCAATAAGGAGTCTAATGCCACCTATAAATATGCCCTTCCGAACGCTTGTTCACATCATAGCCTGTGGACATTTTTTAACATGCACCATTCTTGAATAACGTTTTACAATAAATATATCATTTTATAACAATACGTGATGATATTAATCAAAATGACCCAATAAATATGTAGTTCGTTAGAAACCTATTAAACTCACGTGAACCGTAAAACGTGATTGAAACGCAGTTCAACTTGTTAGTGCCTTATCAGTTTTGCTACAGCATTTGTGTTAGCAAACTAGTGTTAAACAAGTCAAATATATCGCCTATTGTTGACCAAGAAGCCTGTACCAACTACGGCAAACCGTGCAATATAATAATAAAATAATCCGAAGATAATTCTCAGACCCCTTCAAGATTCCTTCAAGACTGATCATTTGAGGCCCGGAAATATAAGTTACTTTGTATCCCGGAAAATCTGCCTCAACCACCGATCCAATCTACAATTTTCAAATAATCTTCCGCATAACATAACTAAACTAAGAGTCGATGACAATACTTAGTTGATATAGGTATAGGTACAAAACTACAAACAGCAACACGCTAATATGACCACTAGTAGATCGTATGCCGTTACAATAAGGTTTATAAATGGTCAGTAAACTGTGTTTTTTCATGGTAGGTATACCTACTTAGCTTGTTGATTTTAGCGTGTTCTAGTCATCGATTTATCGTATATGTATATCGATCTGTCATTGTCACCTGTCAACTATTAGCGGTTGTGAAATAGTCGCTAGAAGTGTTGCACCTGTGTGCGAAATATGGGACTACTTAAGTTCATTTAATAAAGTAAAGTTGATAAGTTATAAAACGAATAAATATACAAATAACGAGGAAAAGTGTGCTGTGCAGATTCTACCCTTAAGCCTAATTTGCGCAGTACAATAATCGCATTAAATTTTAACTACATTGCAGAGTTTTAGAAATCAGTTGAAATTACACGTTGGTAACCGGCAATGTACTTAAGCTTGCATGCGCTTCTTGCAGAAATTTACGAAGAAGACCCATGTCATGTTTAATGTTTGCAAATAAATTCACAGGCCTGTGTCGTCACATGCAATGGCTTACTTAAATAAGGAATCCTTGGTTATTTTTATTGTTCTTATTTAAGTCGTTTTGTGTCATAATAAGACAACCAGTGTCACAACCCTCTCAGCGAAGCACGTCTCAGTCGTGCTGGGATTTGATCTCGGCAGATCGTCACGCGCGCTGAGGCACGACTTTACGGGACTTCGCTAAACACTTGCAGTTAGCTTTATAATCAGTGTTGCCAGGTCTCCTGTTTTTACAGGAGATCTACTGTTTTCGGGGTGTGTCTACTGTTCTACTGTTTTTCCCGAAAAATCTACTGTATTTTATAAAAGTCTACTGTTTTTTCTAAAGAATCTACTGGATTTTAGAATTTCACTTGTCCAAATTCAATTATCAAGAAAAAAGCAATAACCTACATATAACTTGTCAAATTTCTTGAAACGAGTGTAGGGGTAGTGGGAGGAAAGCGCGCAACGTCGAACGGAATGGCGGAACGGCTCTACTGTTCATACAAAAGTAAACTTTTTTGAACAGCGGCGTTTGGAAAACCTGGACGTGAAGCGGCATATGCGCAAGGCTCGGCCAAAGCCCTGCTAGACGTATACCTACAACTTCGCGGGACAGCTCCCACGCGCAGTGGCGCATCCTGTAACCGCACATTCAAAACTAAATTTGGCTTTGCGAGCCACATTATACTATAATATAATCCTAATAACTGACGGAGTCGCTGTCACCGGACATGGCGAGGAGGACTAAAGCTATACATGAGCAAGCAGACAGCAGCCATGGTCTCCACGACAATGGTCATTGTTTGATGGGCCATCATGACCCTTGGTGTGGATCCGACCGGCATTACTTGGTTATGGTTAGTTGAAGTTGAAGTCAAGTGACAGATGAAATGAGATTTTTTTTTGTAATTATGAAACTTCTCGGAGTGTGGCAGTTAGTACTTATTTTTATATTATCACTTAAAACACTATGAAACACGCATTTACGTAAATTTTATGGAATAAATTTTGTCTACTGTTTTTTGTTCAAATCTCCTGTTTTTTAGGGCATGTATCTACTGTTTTTTTCAGATTGGACCTGGCAACACTGTTTATAATGATTTCTTGCTATAAATATCACCAGTACCTCTAGTTTTCTCATAAACATAAAACACAAACGAATGCGTTTGCGTTTAGTCTCAGTTTTCATGGCAACAAGGGTTTACCACCAGAGGCGCTGTTCTCATTGACATACAAATTGAGCCTAAACTCAAACGTTGTGTTGTGGTTTTATGTCACGAAAAAAAATACTAGAGGTAGACACAGAACGTTATAAAGTTTCTTAACCATTAACGCGTCGTCATGAGTCATGACCGTAATATTAAGTAATGGTTTGTGCTGTGTAACCCGCCCTTAACTTTTCAGTGCTATGAATTAGGAACTAAAGTTTTAAATCTCATGATCTCTTGAGTAGCAATTCACATACGCATACGACGGGTTAAATATCCGAGTAAGGTAAACGTCCCAATTTTTCACATATATAGAAAATAATACCAATACAATTTGCACACCTCAATAAGAAAACTTAATACTGAGTATGTACATTTTAAACTAGAAGCCCTATTGTCATTAATTAGGATTGAAAGTGTCTATTATTGGGTCTGTGTTAAGCACTGGGACTGGAGCGAGTACTGAATACATGTTGGTTGATTTTATTACAAATGTATAGTTATTACATATATAAATATCATAAAGACTTTATGAACTGTCTGAGTAAATTATATTGCTGCCCATTATTGCACCATTTTTAGAGTAATTTCAATATTAATCAAATGTTGACTAACGACAGCTGACAACATTGACAAACAAATTATAAGGTTGGCAACTCTGTGAGTAGTTAATTGGATGTCACTGGCTAGCTACTGGCGTGCGTTTTCGTAACTCATCTCGTTATACAATGCAATTACAGGAGGATTGCATAGCGGCCTATGTTTCGAGAGTGGGCGAACTGCTTTTGTTTTGTTTTGTACCTCCGATATTCAATATACTCTTTAAATATATTTATTTAATAGATTTATTTTTAAATTATTCATTTCATATTCATAAACGTCCATCAAAACTATTTTAGCTGAACTGCCGCTAAACGTTTTTCTTTGTGTGTTTGTCAGAAAGGGACAAAATACATTTTAGTTAACAGTGGCTTTATATAAATATTTAGTTTCCATCAACAGACTGAAACAAAGTGTTCCGAACTAACTGTGTACTTCAAAGTACAGTCGACTACAACGACATGTACATACACTTTATCGCTTTTGTTGCATTATAGTAAGGTCCAAAGTGTAGGTAAACATTTCTTTGTCGACTGTACCTCGTAGAGAACACGGTTAATATAACTGACCAAAGTGACCACTAACAGCACAGACTTGCGCGATTTGTTTGCGTTTTTTCTGTTCATTGCACGGTCCGAGAAGCACAACGCACTGCGGTTAGTTGGGATCACACGCAATGTACCTATTAGGAAAACCGCAGCCGCTGCCGCCGCCACTCGAAGTCGTGGCCGTAACAGACAATCCATCAGAATATGCGTCACATTACACAAATGGAAGTTAGATCTTAACATTTGTAGCCCGCCGCAGACCACAGCCGCGCTGTCACATACCAAACGACGTAGTTTCTTTATGTTTTGAATCGAATTTAGACCGAAATTGATCCGATTTAAGACGATTTTCCGATGACAAGAAAACGAGATATGTTTTAAAATTTGAACACTTGATCAAACGTTCAGTTATAATATAAATCTAACCCGATCTCCCTTCCAGTAGACTGTAGTCTGGTTTCGTAACATCATTTCTGTGGGCTCAATGGCTTCTCAATGGTAATGAATCTTAACTTCTGGCTAGGTGTCATGCCCGGGAAAACGGCGAGCAAAGCTCAGCCGCCGATATTATAAATAAAATGTAGCGGTTAGTTGCTAGTGACCCTACGGTAAAACACTGCCAGGAGGATCACGAGGAAAACTTATTTATACAACGACGGTGGCAAACAAGCGTGCGGTCCACCTGATAGTAAGCGGACACCGCAGCCTGTAGACGCTCGCTCCAAAGGAGTCACGTTCGCGTTGCCGACCCTTCATAAAATTTGAGCTTTCACTGTGTTGACAGCAGAAGGGACAAAGTAGGCCCCTCGCTCTCAACACAATGCGTAAAACTCCGCTTCAACCGTTGACTTGTGCCTCACAATTGCCTCGGATAACACCTCAGTGTCTTTGTTACTCAAAGGGCGATGTTTTGCTATTAGAGCTATGTAGTTAGAATGCATTGACCGTTCTTTATTCGGGTACTGGCACTACCGTTTACGAAACCGGTTACTAAATAAGTATAATAGCTGCTTTTGAGTTCTACATACTTGCAATGCCACATTAGTGTTTTAGGTACTTACAAATGATTCGTTATGATGTTGGATTGAGTTATTTTCTTATTTCAGTTATTTCTATCTATTAAATATGTACATATATCGTCTGGTACCCATAACCATAACACAAGCCTTATTGAAGTTACTATGGGATCGTACTAATACAAACGCGACTACGCGATGATCGCGCGATCGCGCGACTTTTACTTAGAATATTCACTAGTAAAAGTCGCGAGTTCGCGCGATAATTGCGTAGTCGCGTTTGTTTTAGGACGATGCCTTTAGGACACCTATTCGAGTTCAATATATTCGCGAATATCACTCGCGCGATTGCGCGATCATCGCTTATGCCTTGGTCACACGTGCCGAGTAAAACGGCGAGACAGTAAAATTTGTATGGAAGTTTTACTCGGCCGAGTAAAACCAGCGTTGTATTAATTAGGACGATCCCTATGGGGCTAGGTCGATTTGTGTAAGATTGTTTCCGTCATATCTATTTATTTAATTTAAACTTGTATCTATAAGTATACTGTTCCGATAATGGGGAACTTGCATTATATCATTGATACTCGTACTGTAGTCTATATTAAAGATTTAAGGCTTACGTAAAGATACCAAAACCAAACACAAAAACGTAAATAAATCACAAATGAATTAGTAAATTCGTACGTAAGATGCATTTTGCTGCCTAAGGCGACTTCCTGATTTGTCGGTGCGGAGGCAGTACGATATGAGAAAAGTGTCAAATGTCAGTGTCAGCTGTCAGTCGACGCGATACCATTTTTTACTACGCCCCTACATTTAAATGAGTGCTTCCTGACTGGCGCGGGATGCGCGGTAGCGGGACGATGCGAAGGCGGTACTGCTGCGCTTCTGCGCATGATATTACTACTGCGCAAACGTAATACTGACAGTATTATGTCAAGTGAGAATCTTTGCGACGTCAGTAAGTTTACGTCAAAGAAGAAAATGTCACATATCGATCCCGCCCCGCCAAGTCAGGAAGTCGCCTAAGGCGACTTCCTGATTTGTCGGTGCGGAGGCGGTACGATATGAGAAAACTGTCAAATGTCAGTGTCAACTGTCAGTCAACTCAGTACTACTTTTTACTGCGCCCCTACATTTAAATGAGTGCTTCCTGATTGGCGCAGGATGCGCGGTAGCGGGACGATGCGAAGGCGGTACTGCTCCGCTTCTGCGCATGATATTACTTCTGCGCATGATATAATTACGTAATACTGACAGTATTATGTCAAGTGAGAATCTTTGCGACGTCAGTAAGTTTACCTCAAAGAAGAAAATGTCACATATCGATCCCGCCCCGCCAAGTCAGGAAGTCGCCAAAGTATCATTATTATTTTACCACACACAGTGTTGCAACACGTATAGATTTTAAAATTTACCACATTTTTTTCTAGTCTCAACTTTCATTCGCCAGACTACATTTATATGGGGGCTGTACCTGCAATAGCACATTATTCCGAGTATTTCTCATCACTATTAATGTCACTCGGACAAGTCTATAATCTAATCATGTGTCATAATGTCACCGACGTCCACAGTCGTGGGAACATGACATAATGACACAATGGTACATATCACGACATGATTAGAGTTAGTATTGTTTAGTACACGACATTGGATGCAATTGTAGAACTTGTTTTCGACATTTTCTTTGAAGGATCTATATGTTACAATAATTTATACTAAATATTACCCAGGGGGCATTTGTCACGTAAGCGCAGTTTCGTAAGTAGATTTGTCATTTAATATGTCATTAACAACCTTTACATTTCGTCAGGATTTTTTTATTAATGTGTTAATTCCTAATTATTTACGAAATGCTATTTGAGGGTCAATTAAGAACATAATGATCATTACATGAAGTACATTATTTAGTATACCAAAATGTGGTTACCTCTTACCTCATTGTTATAAAATTGTTTGTACCTATGTTTTGGAACAGTACGCCCGTCAAAAACGCACATTTTAATCGACTTCAAAAAATGAAGGTTCTCATTTTGATGCGTACTTACGATATGTTTGTCCGCGATTATCTCGCGTTTGGCTGAACCGAGTTTGATGCGGTTTTCAGTAAAGCAAATCATTTGTTACATTCTGGAGAAGGTATTATATTGCACTTTTTAGGACCCTATTACTAAGACTCCGCTGTCCGTCTGTCCGTCTGAACCGTCAAGAACCGTGATAGTTGAAATTTTCTCAGATGTATTTCTGTTGCCGCTATAGCAACTACTATTTGTTGTACCTATGTACTGAAAAACAGAATAGAATAAATATTTATTTAAGGGGAGCTCCCATACAACAGACATGATTTTTTTGCCGTTTTTATAGATAATGGTACGGAACTCTTCGTGCGCGAGTCCGACTCGCACTTGGCCGGTTTTTTTCTCAAAACGCACACTTTCCCGAAATGTACCTAGACTTGCCAACTCGTCACCGCAAAGTTCACACGAGGTTAGAGGTATTAAATGAAGATTCTAAGCCAGCATGATTTCGAGAACATTGTATATATACTTATGCCTAACACTCATCTGCTAAGTTCCAATTTCATTAAAAACCAATTCACATTACTATTAAAACTTTTAAGTATTTTAGTAACCAGTTTATTGACTTTACGTAACGTTCACCTAAAAATTGTGTAAAAATGATCATAAAAATCGTTTAAAAATAGTTTAAGCAATGTGTGACCGCTTTGAATAGCTAACTGAGTGCTCCCGTGCTTTGTAAGGCACGTTAAGCCGTTGTTATTTCAGTATGTAAAGTACGTAACTCACAACTAAGTTGACTACTTAGTAGGTAAATTATTAAATTAAACAAAACAATATCTGGGCGGCCGAGCTTAGCTCGGCGTTTTTCCGGGCATGAGACCTAGGCAGATTGATTGCTCGTCCCCGAAAACCCCCACATACTAAATTTCATCAAAATCGTTAGAGCCGTTTCCGAGATCCCCGAAATAAAATAAATAAATATACAAGAATTGCTCGTTTAAAGATATAAGATAAAGTTCAAGTCTACGAGGGAATGCTGCCAGCGTCTTCGGTACAATGCCGCAGGGGCCATTTTTAGATTTAGTTTAGTTATAATTTTTTATTTTGTAGTTAATAGATGTATGTAAGTAGTAGTAGGTTTTTGTTATTGTATTTTTGTTTCTTTAGTAAATAAATAGTCTACGAGTACGTAGGTACCTTTAGAAAGCTATGCAAAAATGTTTTGACAACAATTAATTAGTCTCACACAAAATGTCAACAGCGTCATAATATCACAATACCCAGTAATGTTTGTCAGTTGTCACCGCCGGAAACTCTTGCTTTTGTTCCGGGTGACACATTGCCATCTCAGTTGATCTGTATGGCAACAGACAAGTCTTTTTTCTCTAGCAAAAATCAACCTTGAGTATGGTGTTTAAAATTCCTTTTCCTCTGCAAATTACCTTCTGATAGAGTCATGCATTAGGCAAATTTGAACTATTACGGAGTAATAACACTAATAAGGTATCGTTTAAATTTCGACTGATATGCGTTGGTCGAATGTGAACCGTAAGACGGTGTTATAGAGTTGAAGTTGATATAGGATTCAGTGGTGTCGGTAAGAAATAGTGTCATTAAATAGTTTTTAAAGCGTCGTTAAGGCTGAGTGACGCTTGGGGTCATTAAAATTTATATTCAGATTTAAGTTGTTATAAATGCTTGCAATAAAACTTCACATTTAGTTTAGTGTATCTACTATACCTATTCACAAAATGGAATTCTCAGAGTGGAAAATTAAACGTTATGGGTTAGATAGATTAGGCATACAAAATAAAATAAATAAATATTTGTGGACAACCATACTTAAAGCTTGGACCTAGTTCCAAACTAAGCAAAGTGGACTTGGACTATATTCTGAAAAATACTTGGATCTTAGAACCTAATATGCGTTTGTAAACATAGCTTTTTGTATTAGACACCGATTAAATCTATTTTCTCTATTTGAGTGTAACTTAGGTACAGTAATTTTCTACTTTAAATGTTCATCCCCTTTTTCTTGGTCCTAAGGAGATCTAGATTCGCTTTAGCACTTAAGCACAACATTTGTCGCACCGCACTCACTAGTTCTAACACAAGGAAAACTAGATCTTAAGAGTATACCAATTTCCTCACGTTATTTTCCTTCACCAAAAAGCTGCTGTTTAATTATCAATGTGATATTACGTCGCTCAACATGCTCAATAGTTTCTTGAGCTCACGCTTCGCAATACCGTGATCAAAATGTAACTTCATGATGATATCATCACGAATCTTAGATTAGACGAAATAATGGGTCTTTACAAATAAGTAACATAATACCTAGTCGACGAAAACCAACGACAATAAACGGGTGCAATTAAAATTGTACACCTTTACACAAACATAAATCTACCTAACCACAAATATCAAGTCTAATTTTAACCTTAATACAGCAACATAAAAATCATTTCAGATTTAATTGTGAGATGTATAAATAATAGCTTGATGTTACATAATTCCAAGTGAGAATCGATTTTCCAAAAAGGGTTCCTAGATTCAAAAACCATAGGTAAATGTGCCTATCCCCCAAATTACCCCCAGAGGAAACTCACAGCATATTTATGATTGTTTACCTTTTAACTTACAACCATTCGTTAGAATCAATCTATCTTTAATTTTGCTAATTAGGTACCATTTATGTCTAACCTCAGATTGTAAATAGTAAAATAACTATTCTATTAAAAGAGAAATGTAAGAGATTTTCTAAAACGACCTAAATATCGCGTAATAACTGCATATGTTATAAGATGTAGGTAAACATTCGTAGTAAGAAGTTAAGAACCCTAATTTGTTATTTAAAAGAATGACGCAAGAAGTCATAACTTTTTGGAATTGCACTCGTCTAATAATTAATAACCTACAGGCATATTTCAAGTGGTAATTATATTTAATTAGCGAAAAACGCACGAACGAAGCTACGTAGCATTGAATTTCTAATGTACAGTATGTTTACGTGAAAGTGGGCGGTCCTTTATACTATATGTACATATATCCGCGTAAGTATGTACCTAATGGGATTTGCCTATCAGAATACTTTCAGTGCTTAGCGCAACCTAAAGTGTACACAAAAATAATACATATAGTAATAAAGAGAACGATTTACCAACAACATTGAGTTCATCTCTACTCCCCTACGCTCCATCAGCCACTATTTGTATTCATATGTACAGTACATATTATTTTGTACATTGTACGGTAAAATTTTTCCTGTCAAACGTTCTTGTCAAACGTATGCGCTCGCTAACAAAATTATAATTTTCAATAAAAGTGAAAAATTTAACGGCCACCACCCACCTGTTCCACCAAACACCATTAAATTTTTCAGTGAGTTTAGTATTAACATCATTGGAAATTCTTAAGGAATGAAGAATAACAGCTAGATGTATACGAAGTATTTATTTATCTATATAAGCAAATGACATGTAAATACAACTAGACGCTAGCTAGACGCTAGATGTTAGACTTTTAAAAATCTAAGTTAACTAGAAGTTAGAGCACAATGAGACATTAATTACGGAGATCTCTTGGCGATTACTATAAACTATTATTACGTCTATTTTATAATTCCTAATTTAACGGCTTACCTCCATCAAAAGCAGTCTCATAAGTCATCGTACAGATTAGAAAGAAATTTTCCCGATCATTAATTATTTCTTTGTTCAAAAACTCCCAGTGTAACCATCTCATAATGATTCGTGGAAAGTGAGAAAATCATGGGAAATGTAACATTACAGCTAACAATATGTCATTAGGGTTTTGTCGGCTTTATGTAAAAGAGCTCGTTAAACATAATTATTAGCTAATACCTATTATGCTGCTTAGCGTAACTCATTAACTTACTATGGAAAATTCTTTCGGTATTGCAATGAGGGAAATGTTTATGGGAACGGTAGAGTAATTTTAATGATACTTTATGTGCAGTGTCAGTGTGTGAAATACCTATATGGTAACATCTATAGAATAGTATAGTGTTTCATTCATATTGAGATAGGTATCGATGAAATACTATCGTAGCGGAGTAGTGTACTAGTACTCCTTTCGCTAGAACTAATGGGTAATTTATGGAATAAATCGCTTTCTCTGTTAAGCCTTAATGTCCTTGCGTTCTCTGTGGCCGATTAGGTATAGGATCAAATCTTTATTGCTCCTTTAAAACATTTAATTGTAAAGAGTCATCATTGAGAATATATTTTCTAGATAAACCGGTGTTCGACTTGTGTTTGTTCAGATTGCAGTCGCTTTCATTAAATTAGGACCCCTGGCTAGTTTAGTTTAGACTATTTAAACTGGGACAAACGTTGATAATGAGATGATGGGACTAAAATGTTTAACCTATTTTATTAGTGGTAGGTTGACTGTTTAGGTCAACATATTTATTTGTATGTGGATGTGATTTTGTATTACAAGCCTCTCTACTTGACCAGTCAAGGGTGAATATCGAATATGGGCGAAACAAAGAAACAAAAATAAAATACTACTATAACAAATACATCATACAAAGGCATAAATCTATAAACTGAAAGTAACCGATGAGAAACTAACATCTAAAAACAAAACGGCATACATCATTACATATGTAACAGCCAAAAAAAACAATCAGACAGAACAGCTGGTTTCTTTGTGCCTATTGACAATTTAGTACCCAATCAGCATTCTCACCGATAGACTCGCGCGCATGTCGAAATAAAACAATGCGCGGTTTTTGCGGAAATCGTTGCTCAAGCGATTCGTGCGACCTTTGGGGGGTGGGCCGAGGCAGGAGAGGAAGCGGGTGGTGAATAATATCTATGTATCTAAATACTTTATTGTATACAAGACAAAGAAAAAAAAAGCAGACATACAGATTATACATGTACAAAGGCGAATTTTCCCAGTAAGGGATCTCTTCCAGTTAAACTTTGGAGTATAGGAACTAGGAACCATACGATAGACAAACCAACACGTAGATAGAGACAGAAAAGCGATAGGATAGAGTAAACTTAGAATCATAGGGCCTACCGAAAACCGAAAAAGAATTATGTCCCTCTCTGTCGCTAGAACTAGCAAGGGCGACAGAGAGCGAGATACCTACATAAGTCTTTGTCGGTTCGCGTTAGGTCCTCTCTGTCGCAAGCTTGCTATTTCAAGTTGTTAATATGGCAACAATTTTATGTGTTTTTACTGAATTTGGCTCTTTGGTTAAAGAGTTTGCCAACTTCCGACCTAAATTAGCTGTCAGGTTAGTAATATATGCATGCATTACGTGTTACGTACCTGTCTAAGCATCAGTCAGGCTCTATTTTGTCGGATTTGATCAGACTTGTACTGGTAAAAAAACTAAATTGTGCGAAAGAACTCACGAAAATCAGCTTAATTAAGGTAGGTACAGCTTCCATTTTCTTGAATTAAACTGTTGCTGACTGTAGGTACGCCCATTAGTCGCCAGACATTGTAGGTATTTTATTTGGAAAAGATATGAATTAGACTTGACACAAAATACCTGGTCGATGACACTCAAACCTAACCTCTGTTTAAGACTGTGACTCTGTTTTATCGCTATTTCTTATTCCTTAAACTCCGTTAACTTTATTATATTGGCAAGATTAAATCTTTATTTCAGCCTTAATTTTAAGATGCAATTAAACTAATATGAAGTGCACTAGAACGTGACATTGTTGCCCAAACGAAAGCACCATCATTACAGCAACAATCATATTAACATTCTTTTACCCACGGCTAATAACTTTGACATACCTACTTAATCAATTAAATTATTAGTCGAAGTTTCCGGGGACCGTAGGGGGACTTCCTTACCCAGGGAGTTGGCATAGCCATCGAGCGGGGGAACGCAGTCAGCCTTATGGGTTACGGGTAGCCTCCCCCAGGGTTCCGATCTGGGGGATCTAATTTAGCTGCTGTATGTATTCAATTTAATTCAAATTTATTTCAGAACCAGGATTCCATATAATAATTACATACAAGACTAAAAATGTGTTGTATTGTATTCATTCTCCTTATTGTTATGTCAATAAAAAAAAATATTATCATTAATTAAAATAGTTTTTATTGATGATTGTCTCGTGAGCGCGGATGATGCTTTCATTGCTTATGGGACTGAGTATGAAAATTTGGTTCAAATTCAGACTTTTAGTTTAAGATTAAAGCATTTATCAGTTTTGTGGTTCCATGCGAACTCTTTATATCCAGTAACAGTAAGGGAGATTTAGTGCGGTTTAAGATAAGTTATCATTTATACAGATGCGCTTGTTGCCTTTAGGTACAGTCAACATCCAACATATCTATACGCAATTACAGTGACAAAATGTGCGAACATGGCTTGACAAGGCCGTAAGGGCGAACCAATATTGCTGTCGCTTTGAGAACGTACATATATTAATGCCATTGACTGTAGGTACTTTTAATAATTCTGCGACTTTATTAGTTTTCTTGATTTATACATTTATAATACAATAGGCCTACTTTGAAAAACATTGATAAGCGCTTTTGTTAAATTCTCTTTCAACAATTAATATTCGGTCAAGGGAAATGAAAGGAAACCTGTATGCCAGGATTTATCTGTCCGGTGTGCCTTCCTGTCGCGTTGATTCCATGCAAATTAAGTTGCGTACTTATTCCTACTCCGTAAATGCATGTTGCGTTGTTGCGATAGTAAGGCTGTAAAGACCTTCCAACTCAAGGGGAAACTAGACCTTATTGGGATTAGTCTTATCAAGAGAGTCGCAAAACAGCCTGAATTCATCTAACCTGGCCTAACGATAATAATGAATGAATGAATAGGATCAACGGCTTAACGTGCCTTCCAAAGCACGGGAGCGGTCAGTTGATAACCACTCAAAGCGGTCACCCATCCAAGAGTTGACTTGGGCCGATGCTGCTTATAACCACGCATACCTCAAGTGGTACACGGGCGCCGCTGGACCTCGAACGCAGTGAATATGACATAAAAACAGTACATTACAGAGTAAAATATATAATAATCTTCTTAGAATCTAACTAACTAGGTTGGCAATTTTCGTGACTCTAGGCATTAGCGAACAATAAACCTATTATGTCATATTGTCACAACTGCCATTTTGAATATCATCCTCAGCTTCTTCACTGGGACATTTTTGCAACATGTTTCATCAGCTTGTTTTGTAATTTCATTGTTTTTCGTGGGTATTATGTGTATAAACATAGCATCAATAGTCATGTTTACCAGCACTTAGTCTTCCTTATGTACCACTTCGTACCTTGTCACAGTGACATTGATATGAGATCTCTAGCGGCTTTGCTATCGATTTTCACTTTGACAAGGTACGAAGTGGCCCAGTAATCAAATTGGTTGACCGTATATACATTTCAAGTTTTTCTACTGCTCCTAATGTATCTACTAGCTTTCTTTGTAAGTAACCTTTTTTATCGTTTTGGAACATTTTTTATTCAGCAAATAAATGTTGCCTTCAACATTCTGTCTAATTCGCTCTCTAATGATAGCTCAGAAATTCAATATGTTTAAATATGAGCTTAATAGCTTATAGCTTATAGGTATATGTGTGTGTGTCAGAATGGTACCTGTCACATCAATGGTTGAGCTGTCACTTGTCCTCGAGTGCAGCCATCAAGAGGTCCTTAAATCGTCCATAGACATTAGGCTACGTAATTACGGTGTGTACACGCAGTATAAGCATTTTATGCAGTATCTTACATATTCTCTTCTACTTTTGCATTACAAACAACGGCATGGTTACGTCAATTTATGATACAGAAGAATTTGAAAAATATGCAATTAATTTAATCGATCAAAAATACGGTGACTAAGGCTGCGTTTCCACCAGAGATGTGCGCGGATGTGTTTTCATATATTTGACACCTCGCTCGGCGCGTTGCGAGGTGTCAAATGTATGAAAACACATCCCCGCACATCTCTGGTGGAAACGCAGCCTTAGTACAGTACAATGTACACACGTACGTTTTATTACACAGCGGGTCACAGGAGCTTATAACAAGTTATATCGCGCTATAAAACTCCGCAATGTAGGTAGTTAAACTCGTATGCGAGTCTCGTACGTGTTTTTGGGGTCACAACGAATACCTACTCGTGTTAAGAGGCTGACAAGACCTAAAAAAAGTCCCGCTCTAACACGCGTGAGTTTCCAATTAATCATCCCGCTCTTTACGGCAGCTCGCGTCGAATAATAAATAAATACTATAATAATATTCAAATAAAAAAAAGTGTGGATTATTTGTGAAATATGACTCGTTAGCGGTTTAGGTATGAATATGTTGACTTCATGTTTTTGATTGCAGACCCATACGTAATAAAAATAAAGACTTAAGACCAATCTTTGCAATTATTTAGAGTTCACGGTCTTTGAAATATGATGAATATTTACATATATTTTTTTTGATGTGCTAGAACAAATAGCTTTTCTTAAAAAACTGCTTAAAAAAACATCAATTTCAACAAAATTAGGTCTTGTCAGCCTCTTAAGAAATGGTCGGCAAAACACTTGCGATTGCGATTCCTCTTAAGTTGCAAGTGTCCATAGTTCCGGTGTTTGCTTACCATCAGGTAGGCCGTATGCTTGTTTACCACCGCCGTTGTATTAAAAATAATAAAAATAGTATTGTCCTAATTTATGTATGTATTTGCATCATCACTATCACCAGACATGCCTATCTAAATCAATGTACTGGTTACTACTTATGTTGATGTTGTGTACAGACGAGCGTACATGATCGATTAGGATGCGCACAATGCCATGCGCAAGAGACTGTCACGATTGCGCCTAATGCGCGCAGGTACGTACTCGGGCGGTGCAGTGTTAAAATTGTGGTAGGTAAGTTTGGCCTAGAAGTTTCTTAATCCATTCGCTGAGTATACATTGTATAACAATAGTACTACGTTTTTATAGTAATGTGATAATACTATAATTATATACTCACCGGCAGAAAATTTGGCCCAAACTAGACAAATATTTTTTTATATATTAAACATTATTTAATTTATTCAATCATAGTTTGCAATCAAATTTTCTGCCGGTGAGTGTATGATAATAAATATACAATAGACAAAATATACTCAGCTTGGATTTATTCTGCCTGCATCCTAAAAAAACCCTCTATCTTGAATAGATTAATGTACGTCGCGCATTGCACGAGCCAGGGGGGCTACCGCAAGCCACAAACGAAATTTTCGCTCTCTGTCGCACTTACGTACAGACTTACAAGTGCGACAGAGAGGGAAAACTTCGTTTGTGGTTCGCGGTTGCCCCCCAGGATTCGAACCTACGAACTCCAGACTGAAAGTCGCGTGCCTTCATTACCGCTTGGCTACATTAGCTTCTCGAGTTCTTCTCTGTACATCTGGTGGCCCTGAGGCCAGATTCGTTAGGCCAAATGTCAAATCAAACTTTCGTAACTAGGTGTTTTTTTTTTACATTACTTACCGACAAGGTCTAACGGATCTATGTATAGAACCGAGCCTTAGTATTAGTAGTAGTAGTAATACTAGTAATAGTAGTAAACACTGTATTGCACAAATCAAGTACATACAAGAAAAAACAAACTTAATAGTAGACATTTGTATAAAGGCGAACTAGTATTTTACGTAAACCGTATTTTTTTCTGCTTTGCCTTAAGATTGATTGGTAAAGGTTAAGGTACATCAGAATTTTGTCCTATAAGGTTTTCTTCTATGAAATAAAGATATGTATAAACCGTCTGCTTAGTCCGTCCCTGCGCGCGCAGTCTGCATGATAATGCGCAGCACACATGGCCACCGAACTATCCCGAGCACTTTCACTCGTTCAGTCTAGCCTGGCCTGACCTGATGCGTGTCTATTTCTTTTACAGTCAAACTAATTTTAAAATTAACGCCCCTCTCCTAGTAGGCGTTGCTTCAAAGTGTGAGTTGCCCCTATAAGCGTGAAGTCAAATGCCTATCCTACCTGTGTTTTACGGATCACGTATCATAATATGTGAACTAAAAGTACATGACAGAACAATACACGATAGTGGCAAATAACTGTCTCAACTTATTATTTATAATAAAATGCAATCCTAGAACAATGGGTTAACAGAACAATTAGAAAATAGAAATATGACATTAGAAATTCACCTACTGCCATATCACTGTACGGTTGAGAGGCGTCCCACTTACTATTCATCTTGTACATTATCAACTTATGTGAATATCTGAACCAGAAACCGAGGTCTACAAAACTGGGGCGTTTTCACAACAGTCTGATGGTACGTCACTTTTACTCATAACAATAAGCTTTTTTGTTTAAATGTCAAGCCTTCCGGTAGATGGGAACCGCTCTGAGAATTTGGACTCATAATATTATTGTTTCTGACTGAGGTTATTATTGTAAGTATCAGTTTCTTTACGGATGTTGGACATGAAAGTATCTTTGCTATGTTGCAATGCAAACTTGAGGAGGATGACAGTATCGTATAACCAACTAACAAAATACTCTGTTTGTATAGACTTTATGTTACAAAATAAAAATATAGAGTAAATATCGTCAACAAAACAATCTCTGATAATAATATGATAATAGACATAACTGTTTAGCCTCCCAAGCAATTCTGGCAAAAATAATCCTAGTTATATCCAAGTTCGACCCAGAATACGACGAGATGTTCACAAAAGATTACACATAAAGCGCGGTCAATAGAAAATCGGTTTCAAAATACATCTTACCACAAGTCAACCTGAGCATATTTCGCTTTAAGATATATTAATTCCTATAACAGTGCTGTCCAAACCTTATTCCAAGTTTACTCATAGTCATATGCATCGTTAACAAACAATGACGCATATTCTTTTGTTTTAAATTGAAACCCATGTTTACGAAGCCTGCTTGAAAAATGCAAGAACTTTTAACGAAAATGCTCTTAATGATGTACATTGTGAAGGCGTAATCCGCATTTGTAAACAAGTATATTTTAAAAGTAACGAATACTTTTTATTACCTACCTATAACTGTATATTTGTATCTAAGTTTGGTAATGGTAATAACTGTAATAACATTCATGTTGTTACGAGACGATTTTATGCAGTACAACTAACCTATCCCATTCCATAAAAAACGTTTTTATCAGCTACCGCTATCACTTACCCAAAACGGACTACTTCACCGCTATAAACAGGCCTACAGCTATTTACCTTTAGAGCCAAATGCTGCTGAGCCAAATGGGCTGTCAGTCGGTTTGCTATGAGGGCCTTCTTTACGTTATTTATTTAGTACTACACTACAGCTCTATCACTAAATCTGCTGTTGCACTAAATATTGGTATGACCATCTCATACCTACAAGGGGGTCTTAGAAAGCACCATCAATTATATCTGTACAGTTTGTCCCGCGAGGTGATTGCCTGCAGTAATTTATAACTTCAGACTAGTGTAACGAACGATCTAATGTACTCCGCAAACATAATTGCACTGAGACTTGGGAAAATTACTCGCATTTCTCCATTTCTTTTGCGTTTGATTAATATCGTTACAGTAGCGTTAACTAGTTTCCAAGAAATTTATCCGATCACTTTGTATAATAGATTAGTGAGCTTTTGTCCGCGACTTTATCGTCATACTGCATACATTCCATTCCCGATTTCATTCTCTTAGTGAATGATTTCCGGGCAAAACTTCCTTTTTAAAAATCCATACTACATATACTATTACTCAAACTAAAAGGGATGATTTACTAAATTGATAATGATAATTTATCGGCAGTTCAGACGGCGGAGTCACACGCAAATGGTACTGCTACTTTGTCCCATCTGCTGTCAACACAGTGAATCCTCAAATTTTATAAAGGATCGGTAACGCGCACGAGCCTCCTTTGGAGTTGCGAGCTTCTATAGACTGCGGAGGGGCTGCGGTGTCCGCTTAACATCATGTGGACCGTACGCTTGTTTGCCACCGTCGTTGTATAAAAATAAACTTGCAGATATGTACTTACTTACCTCTACTTTACTTAATACTTACTGGTACTTTAGAATGCTCTCAAAATTAATCCTTAATCTAAGCTGCACCAAACCTTGGTTTAATTACTCTTCCTCATAAAACAAATGCTCATCAGATCAAATCGGCAATTGCCAGGACAAAAAACCCGCTTCCACCGGCAGCGGAAGTTTTTTTTTCTTTGTGCATTTCCCGTCTATTGTCTATAGTGGAAAGAAAGGTACTGTTTGTAGTATTCAGGAATTTCATTAAATTATGCCTATGAATGTGGCATTGGTGACAATGTCACAATGTATCATTGATATATGTCTATGTGCATTTGTTTTCTAATGCCGGTTGTGTTTTGTTTTTATTTGCACAGCATCGCAAAACGATCATATGACATAATTGACAATGAAAAATCTAGCTTAGCGTGATAGGTAGTTGTCTATATACATAGGATTTTAAATGTAATATTTGAAACAAAGTATAATCATGGAGTTTATATTTCCATGCAAATTTTGTTTACAGTTATGTAACTTAACAAGATGTACCTATACTTATATTAGGTTATTAGGTTTTCGTAACCTAGTTGTCGTTATCCACAAGGTCATAGCCTTTTTTTTACAATTCTCTGTACTCGTTTGTCATAGGCACTCGGAAGTTGTATTTGGTAATATTGAGTGTTTTTTCTTAATCTTTACTAAACATACTTTTGACAGATATATGTCGACAATGTGTCTATTTGTCTCATCTCAAAAGACGGTTGTATACTTTACGTCCACGGCACGATAAACTATATGGGTTCCTTCATAATTAGTCTAAAGTATATAGTCTATGGTCGATTTGTGAATGAAACCATAGAGTTTTGCCGTGCCGTGGCCGTTGAAGATAAAGTATAAAAGCGTCCAAAGTGCGAAACAATATTGTATTAACGCTTCATTTTCGTGTTGCCCAGGAATTGGAGCAAGAGAAGCATCTGCTGCGTCGGCGGCTGGATACGACCCAGGGCGAGTATGAGGCTCGTATCCTGGAACTACAGAACGACATTCGCGAGCTCACCACCAAGATCGGCTCCCGGGATACATCCGTCAAACAGGTACCCCTCGCTAAGCTCTAACCTCATATCACTTTACCTTGAGTCAGGCCTACACATGTTCACACTGAATGATTCAAATGAAGTACTTCACCTCGTGTCACACTTTCATTCACTAGTTTAGTTCTTATTCATATTCTTCAATACTTCGGTCAGATCATTTCATGAATCATATCGTCTACCCACTCATTCGCTCCGAGATTGACATAGACGCAAGAAGTTTAGATACATCCTGGAGGTTGCGTGCCGAATATTCGTTTGAAGCTAGAAAATATGGCCTTGAATGACGTCACTGTTATATTGCATCTCTTTCATTCTGAAGATGGATCTAATGAAAGAGATGCAATACAACAGTGACGTCATTTAAGGCCATATTTTCTAGCTTCAAAACGAATGTTCGGCACGCAACCCCCAGGATGTATCTAAACTTCTTGCATAGACGCCATGATTGAATGAATGACTGATATTATTTTATTACCCAATCTATATCGTAGATGGATCTGTTGAACTACTGAACTAAACCAAACTAGTGAACTGAATGAGTGATATAATTCACAATGTAGGAAATAAGTATATCAATAATTTCTTTTTAGTGAAACATTTTGCGCATGACTAACGGATGGCACTTAGGAACGAAAGAATACGATGCAGCGACGTTTGCAAGTGCGATTTTGCATAGCTGCTAGCTTTCAAATATCGGATTTGTTAGACAGAGCACCTTCTGTTGGGATTTGGGATATTTAGGTTATTTTTAGGGTAGTTTTAGTTTTATTTTAATTTGTTATTTTATAGACAATCCTAAGATTTTCCATAAATATCATATTTCTAATAAACTTGTATAAACTAGAATAATTGGAAAAAAAATATGTCACAATGTGTCAAATTAAATACCAATACAGGCAACACTGCCGGTATCAGTAGTGCCTCGGGTAGTATTTAGGGGCTAACAATTGCCCGGGAATTCCCGGGATTTTGTATGGTACCGGTACTGCAAGTCCTATAGTAGTGTTGCTAGTATTGACGGCTATTGCCAGCAATTACTACCTTTTATAGTGTTGTCACCGCGTTCTGAAACGAGAGCGAATGTAGGAAGTTTTCCCATGAATTAAAAAAGTGGCTTTACTGTTAGCTCAAACATGCTTTGAATATAGAAAGAAATCTCATTTCTGATTCAGAAAAACATGACGCGCAGAATAACAGAGCACAGTAGGTGCCTACAGAAAAAAAAACGCAAAACGTTTGCGCTTTAATTTTTTGTTTCGTGCTGGCTGTTTTTTTACTTATTTCCTCCTGAAAACCTTATCTGATGCGGACCGTTACCAAACACCGAATCTTCGCAAAGTACGTGCTTTTTCTACCATTATTTGCGGTTATATTGACACAATAGTCCGGTCAAAGGTTTATGTTGAAATTGATTCGGCTTTAATAGCGTTGAATAAATTATAAGTTCAAACCGCTAATTTGCACAAAAAGGTAGATGAGGATGTCATTCACTGTATATTTACAAATTCATTCAGCCGTTTTCGGTCATGAAGAGCCCAAACAGGATTCTTAACTGTGAATAGGATTAGTTCCTGTCGTTCCTGACGTTTAGACGGAAAGGAAAAGGTGATTTGTATTTGGTCGTTCGTCAGATATCAGTCATCTGGCATTTTGGTAACAACACCTTACATACTTATATTCATATAGTCGCAGCGCAGGTTCGAATCCTGCTCGGTGCCTTTCCTTTATTTCTAAATTTGTGAAAGATTTTGTCCAGCCGATCAGACGTTGTCAAATTAAGGGTTGGATGCTACAACCATAAATGATCTTTCATAAGTACTAAGTATTTTGATAGTGTCAATCTGTCAATAGAAAGGACTATTTTAACTAAACAAAGACTCAGACTACAATAAAGTCCTAATTATGTCTTTTGTCCAAAACAATACTAAAACAATGCTCTATCCTTGGCCCTAGCATCGACAAAAACCGAGTGTGATTACCATCGGGCCTCGGACCATATCGCGAACCGAGCCAAGGCCAGTTGTGGGCTTTGTTGGGCTGGTTCGGCGAAAACTTCAATTATTAACAAGGCGAGGTTATGTATTTTTGGGTGCTCTTATAACATACGTTATTTCAATGACGCGGAGGTATTCCTTTGACTCCATATTAGAATTACAAGTATAGGTTGCGTTTCGCAACTAAGCTATTGTATATACATGTCGTCGAAGATCTTATGAGTTGTTTGGTAAAGTAGTTAAGCTTTGGTTGAAAAGTACTAGTGATTCATTGAGATAAGATATGGAATCGAAATAATACGCACTCTCTCTCTTTCTCTTCCTCTGTTTCGGTTAATCACATCCACGTGTGTATGAGTGTGACCAGCAACAAAGCGAAGAGAAGTAGAAGCACCCATAATTCGTTAATGAAAATTAGTAAGAATAAAAACAAATATTACTCCAATACTAAATCTGATTTAACACTCAAGTAGTATGTTACCAAGAGTTAGACATTATAGAAAGGATTAGGTACCTTAAAAGTATATATTCGTTAAGGAAACCCCTGGAACGTCCACTTTTCCACCTAATTAACATTTCGTCATTTTCGTCCACTTTAATCCCATTTGTAGCAGTTGAGGGGATTTAACGAAGCCACAGTTCATTTGCACGTTTCAGGGGATACAGCGGTCTCGTATTTAGAATGTAAAAAAGCATGGTTCTAACAGGCAACACAACGAATCCTCAAGTCGATAAAGGGTCGACAACGTGTTTGTGATGCCAGCGTCCATAGAACGGTGTCTGTTTACCATCAGACAGGACGTACTCATACTCATTTTATTGATAAAATATAAAATTTTACATGTCAAAATATTAAATAATGTAGGTAATTAATCATGTCAAAGTTTACATAGAAGCATTATTATAAAAATAAAGATTAATTATCATATTTATTTATTTATTTTATTTATTTTTATTATTATAAATAAGCTTGTATACCTACGCCTCCGTTGCTCTATAGAAAATAGTAGGTATAATAGTCTAGTAGTAATACTTACTTGCTTTGACATTTTAAATAATTTCGACTATAGCGTGAATATATATAATTTAAAAAACAAACAATAAATTAACAACTTAAACTGGACAAAGGCAATAAAAATTAATGATAAAAAAAATTGACATACGATAGAATTTCACATGGCCTGTGATTTTGACTCTACCTGTAGCAAATGTGAACAGTTGCAGGACTTTTTCAGTATGTAGTATCCTGAGACTTGTTTTTTTTTTTTTCAAAATTGGATCATACACTGATTTCGGTTCGCGTCTGTCCTGTGGACTTTGCAAAAGTTTAGGACTATTAAGCCTAACTGTTGGTAGGACTCTTAATATGCATTAAACGGCGTTTCCTCTTAAAATTACGTTTTTATATACCACGTCGGTGGCAAACAAGCATGCGGCCCGCCTGATGGTAAGCGGTCACCGCAGCCTATGGACGCTTGCAACCCCAAGGGAGTCACACGCGCGTTGCCAATATACACCGAAGCGCTTAACCACTGAACACAGAAAAGAGGATTTTATATTTGATCTGTGTTTGAATTACATATTTATAATTTTTCATTGAATTCGATATTTTTCATTGAAGCTCAGCACTGTGGAGCGAATTGTGACACACTCATAGCACAAAACATTATGTCGTGTGGCATGACTTAATAATTAATTTATCGCCTATTTTCATATAAACATATACATTTACTTTGCCAGAGTCAGGTAACACATTGTTTCAGTCAAGGGCACTTCATAATTCGAATGGCGTAATTTCCACGTATTCGTCCTCAAAATACACCGCGGTCAATGTTAGTATTACACACCCATAAATTAGCTTTTTAGTGGGTTTGTGTTTGGGAATAATTAAGTGCAAACTTAATACTTATTTTACGATACTGTTAATTTATCTAACAATTGATATTCAATTCGGTATTGTTGACTTTTCCTAAACATAATAGTATATAAATTATTTTAACACAATATAATGTCAATAATTACAGCCTGTTGGTTTAATGGATCCGTTAAAAATTCTTGTATTGAATAGTAAGCTTTATCTATTAGAAATTCTTTCAGGGCTTTAATATCTAAATCATTTTCTGCTTTTCCGACAATATTCTGCGGTAATTTGTTGAAGATTGTATGGGCCATCCCAAGTATACTTTTTTGAAACAAAGCTGTATTTGTACGAGTGCCCAAAGAAGAGATTGTAATGCTTTTGCAGCGAACATTCCCTAATCAATCACCTCTCTTTGAGTAGGTACCTACTCGTACGCAACTCATCCCGTTGGTGCAATTGATTTGACTACTTTGTCATTTAGTTTGCTTCTAATAACTGATAATT
Source organism: Cenopis cana (assembly GCA_951800055.1). NCBI lineage: Eukaryota > Metazoa > Arthropoda > Insecta > Lepidoptera > Tortricidae > Cenopis > Cenopis cana. The sequence continues at coordinate 6,692,638 of OX637492.1, read as the reverse complement.
TAATTACAATATCACTATAAAAAGGTACCTCTATTTTAGACACGGACTTCACGGATAGTTGAGTGGCATGAACATTATTAAGGCAAATTCGATGTCGCAACAACCGTGTTGTCCCTGATGATTGACAATCAGCAGAGGATGTCGGGGCATTTATTTCCGTCTGCACATCCTTAACCATTAAAAACCGACAACGGCGAATTTATTTTAAACTTTAAAGTAATGGCTGTAATAATCATAAGCCAAGAGCGAAGGAGATTTGCTATTTTAGGAAAATACTACTTGCATTTTTTCTGCAGGTTTAGTTTTACGCCGTGTAGGGCGTGTAGTCTAATTGCTTAATACTTCCTTGGACCACTGAATCTTAAAAATGTATCGCTTGAAATTCAAAATTGCGATAGAGGCGAGGCCTAGAGGTCTTCTCTCTTCTTCTTTTATTTAAGAGTTTACTACTCTTATCGGTGGAACAATCGCCAGCCGTTTCTGTTTTCTGCTATCTCCTTCACACAGAGAGAGGGAGAGATTACAAGCTTTTGAGATGTGGTGTTGGCGTAGAATGGAAGGCTTGAAGTGAACAGAAAAAATAACAAATGAACAAGTGTTGAAAGGAATAAAAGAAAAGAGACAAATACTGACAGTCATAGAGAATAGGAGAGGAATAATGATGGGTGCTAAGACACATAATATTTTCCTTAAGACCATAATACATAGAAGGGAAGATTGAAGGAAAGAGAGGAAGAGGAAGGCCAAGAAGAAACTACGTTGAGCAAATAAAAGAGAAGGTTAAGGTCATGCCATATCAGAGAGTAAAGGAGATAGCCTCGAGGTAGCTAAGTCGATATTGATATTTCTTCTTTAATTTATATTTTTAACAAAAAACTAGCAATAGTACATTACTTACCAAGGGCGATAAAACAAAGAATGTCTCAGATCGCAGGTATTTTACGCCCGAGCCGAAGGCAAGGGCGATAAATATGCGATCTGAGGCTTTCTTTATTATCGCCCGTGGTTAGTACAAAATTTTATGTCACCCCCTGGCCAGGAAGTGGGTTTTTTCGCGCGCGGAGCGTGCGATAATGGCCACTTTATGGCCAGATGTGACATAAAAACATTATCAATCTGTAATACCATGTAACCGTATATGACACTATTTATTTATTTAATCTTTATTGCACAAAAGAAAACCTTATCGTACAAAAGGCGGATTTAATGCCGTATGGCATTCTCTACCAGTGAACCTTAATACGAAAAATTGTTGACACCTATGTGTGACACCTGAACAAAATTAAAACCATATTGTTGAGACGATACGACAATGTTTTTGTTTACCTTATTATGCAATTCGTCTATATCTTGTGCCGACAATGTCGCAAGCCGTCACGGCGCGCGACGTCCTCCAGCCCGTCTTGTTAAAAAACTCTTTCGCAAAACAAATTCATAGCAAAATCAACATTATCAACAATGACGGACAAGCTAGATTACTCTGGCGAGCACTGCGAAATTAGTTACACTCATTAATACGATTAACCACGCTTGATGTTTAGATCAAAGAGATTTTAAGGTTTGGATCTCGGATGGATTTGCACAAACCAAGTTTTGAAACCAAGGGCTGTTATTAGCAATCTTTTAACAGCCTCGGTTGTATTATGGCTACTATCTCAATTGGCTTATTAGTAGCATTTTGCGGAATCTTAATGGGAAAATCCGGTAGTTATCTATTCTCCGACTAAAATTTTATGAGATCGTGCTATTTGCAAGGTCCTATAACGCTTCCCAGGGGTATACCTCGGATTAACGTAGTCAACACCAATATTACAATGTCGAAAGCTTAGAGAGGCTATGTAAAACTTAGCGATAAAAAGTAATTTTATGGGAAGATTGGCAATTCTCTATAATGGCAGGTGCCGGTGGCTTAAACGGCCTTTGTAGTACTAAGTGTTCCGTGCGCCACTGATTATTTGCATTTATGAATGCCGCTTATAGATCTTGTTATGTAGGTAAGATTTTTATAGGCGATATTAAGGCGCAATTTAATGATGATGACGCGTTGCCAAATTTCTATTTTGTGCTAGCCTTTAGTAAGAACCCTGTTGTGGCTATACAGTGTGTTTGAACAGACATGGCATATTTATTTAAAATGTATAACACAAACAAAACAAATACGAATTGTAACAGCCCATAACGACATACATGCAAGACAAGTTTTTTACCATAACAGACAATGAATAATGCTGAAATATAAAATGAATTGTTAACTGCATATTTCTTCCTAACTGCCTGTCATCATTTTTTTTACAAAAGGCTTGTATTTCTTAGCGTAAAGATTTGGTAACTTCCTAGTTTATTTAGAATTCAATTTCAAAATCTAATATCGTATTTTTTTTCAACAGCGCGATGAAGAGAAAGCCAGCTTAATAGCGGAGCTGACAGCCCAGAACTCACGGCTGACAGCGCAGCTGAAGGAGTCCTCAGCGACGGAGGCACAGCTGATGGCTCAGTTGGAGGGCCTGAAGGACCAGTGCTCCATGAGAAAGACTAGTCTACAGGTAAGGAAATAGAAGCATTTAATAAACAAGTACATCAAAACAGCAAATGTTAGTGAGCCGCCGGCACAGAACTCACTGCTGACAACGCAGCTCAAGCAGTCCTCGTCGACGAAGGCATAGCTGATGACACAGTTGGAGGGCCGAAGGACTTGAATTGATGAGAATCTCCCTTGAATTGATTGATTGATTGGATTGATGTAGTCTGCAAGTAAGCAGAAAAAAGGTTTTCGGGCGGCTTGAGGACATAACCTAACCTAACCTGACATAAACTACTCCCAATAAGGACTAGTTTTCCCCTAGGGTTGAATTTCAGATGGCAGTTATTTTCGTAATAACTAATGCCTACGCCAAATATTGAGATTAGGTAGCGGTTCCCGAACATTCTTCAGGACCAAAATGTCAATAACCGACGGCAAGGAGTTTGCATCACAGACTGCCCGTCTCATAACTCTCTTATCTCATGTTGCTGTTTTTCAACGAGCTCGTCTAGTTCTGTTTTAATAAGAGGTATAGCTTCAAGGTTCCTCTCCACGATTTACTTTAAGTACCTGGCCGATCGAATTTCGCTCGGAGTGCATTTTCCTAGAAATAAGACCAAGTTATATCGATTCTTCACCCCCGAAACCACATAGCACTTTTAATCAAAATCGTAGAGCCGTTTCCGAGATCCCCGAAAAAAAATGAACATTAAGAATTTTTCGTTTAATTTGTATGGTAGTGGTAGCCGTACAGGCCCAATTCAAAGAAAACCCGCAAATTTTTATAAAAAGAAATTGCTGAAATGTTATGATGTGGTATATTTTTAGAATTGCCTCAAAAAGCCCTTTCATATGATACTACACACGATAGGTTTCCGAAGAATTTTTTTTTTTCCATACAAAAAATAGAATGTTGCGGCACTCCCCTCCTAAGGGATTTTTTTTTAGGAACTGCGGGTCAAAAATTTTGTTTTGACCTCTAGTATGCGTGTGCCAAACGGCTAAACTGTACATCGATTTGCGGTTTTTTTAATCGTACGGCTTACACTATGGTCGTCAAATGTACTTATGTTGTTAATTTTTCCTGTTCTCTGTTTTTGTTTTTTTCTGTTCTTTTTTAATATCACTTTTTCTCCATCTTTATTTATAGCTAAAAGTGGCACTGGAATTAAATTTCATGTGCTCTGCCTACTCCTTTTGGGAATACAGGCATGAGTTTATGTATGTATGAATGTGTATTTTTTCTATTTCCTCAACAGGACCACGTACACAGCCTGTCGTCCCTCAAAGCAGAGCTGGCTCTGGTGAGCGACAAGAAGGCGGACCTCGAGCGGCGGCTGACGGGCTCCCTGCAGGACAAGGAGAACCTCATGCAGCAGCTCGACGAGGCCAACGACAGGATTGTGGCACTCGAAAGGCAACTTAAAGAACAGGTACGTCGTCACAGAAGTCCCACTGTTAACAAATCCCCAGTTGACAATTCAAAATTACAATAGGTAAATAACAAACCTTGACCATACCAAGCGAATGACGCGACGACGCGGCAGCCCCTGAATAGGCCACCTAAGGATGTACTTGCAGCGGCGCGACGAATTGACGGAGTGAGACCCCCCTGACGTCGTAAACTTTGTTATAGTTTTATTGATATTTCAATTGGTTATCGATAGATGTCATTACTGTCGGTAAACCCTGAAACGCGCTAACAAATCGACGATTCGAAATAGGATTGCGATTTTTATGTCAGACATATGGCATTCGTTCGTCTCTTACTAGCAAATACATAAGTGCGAGTGATACGAATTTGTGCCGACATAAACACAATCATGCTACCCATGTACCGGGATAACAACAACAAACAGCTCAACAAATAAACAAAAATAAAGTTTAATTGAGAACACGTCTTGTTTTTTTTGGCAGTAGATTGTCCGTGCCCTCGGAAAGAATATAGAGTAGGTACACGCATTGCAAATTCAAGAGATTTGTATAGCGTATGATCTGATTACGTTTATCTCGAGATCGAGTCTCGGACAGCCACGCTACGACTGTCAGTGCGAGATCTGATAAGATACCTTCGATTTACTGAGTATATTACGAAAGCAATAAGTATGACTAATTATTTGGTACATGACTGTTTAGAAAATAAAAATGAAAATTGTGGACAATCACTCATAAATGGACCAAAGCTTGTACGATGGGTACTAGGTGACGATAAATAAACTTATAGATAAGTACATCCTCAAAATGCTTAGAAAGCATGTACATGACTCATAATCAAATAATCGTGAACATCACACAAATAAATGCCCTGCGCGAGATTCGAATTAGGTGACATTTGGATCATTCATACCATGGGATCTCAAGGAACTGACTTTTCGATCAAACAATACAAAATGGATGTTCAATTCACATGCTTTCTTACTTTGGACTTAAAAACTTTCCTGTAATGATTTTATTCAGGTGTCGAATAGTATAATTTTAATTCAAGGACCTTCATAATTATGTTAGGAACTCCTAATTATAATTATATTCGTTAGTAAAGCAAGTCGGTTCCTCTTCCTACTTGGCCAAAAAGTCATTATCTTCACTGACATGCTCAGAATTTTGGAAAGCACTTTCATTTTTTTTCTTGCTAATTAATCTTGTTTTCTACCTACGTTTTGAAAATACAGGTTCATTTTGATCCTCTCTTTTCTAAGGTTTTATGCTATTGAATGCGAGAACCATAGTAATTAAAACCTCATCTGTAACATTACATTACAGTACATTAAGCAGTGACATCATAACGCACTAATTGACTGTTTGTTCTACAATCGACTTACTTTCTTATATCTCACTGGTACGTGCAATCGGAAAAAAACTTTACCTTCTGCGTAATAAGGTTCTTTCTAAGTTGAAGAATCAGCTCTGAAATCATAGTTAATGGCTGTTATGCAGTTTTTATCTGATCGGGCGTCAGAAACGGTAGCGCATTGCCTTGACCGAAATTTGGTTTATCGTTCTTCGAATTGCAACTCAAGAGCACAGCAGTCGTTTGCACCTTGATTGATTTCCCCAAGCAAGAATATTTGTCCTATATGTATATTGACCATTGTCTCTCCTATTCGTAAATAATACAGTTGTCATGTAACACCTACGTTATTAAAATAAGATTACATAGGTAATTCTAATAATTGAAGATCTTTAACCATGACCACGATTTCATCCCAACCAGAACATTCGTATGTTTTGGTTTCACTACCGTACGCTGCTTAAGCAGATAATATCCGCTGTCTCTCCGTAGAAATAGAAATCAACGCCTTTAGTTAGATATGTAAATCAACAGATACGTATCTGACGTTATTTACACCTTAGATAATCTCCACGTCAAGACGTCACCATTCGCTAATTCACGTTTCTGTTCCCAGGAACACCTATACCACAACACCCTGAAAGAACTAGAGCGTCTCCAACGCTCCCACGACACTCTAGCCGAGAGAATCGGGACCCCCGATGCTACTGACGTGGCGGACCCGGCCAGGTCTCTCCATGCGGAGATGGAGACTGAGCCAGAGGATGAAGATGACGGCTGGCTGAGGAAGGAGGCTGTGCAGGTGTACAAGCAACTGAGGGCGCTGTCGCTGCAGCTGAATACAGGACATGACGATGATTCAGGTAAGATATTTTATTACTATTGTGACAAGCAGGTCTCACAGATGACCCAAAACTCGAAGGATCACACGTTGCCGACTCTTTGAAATAAAGTATTCTCAGATGGAGAACAGTAGGACATGCTGTGTGTGGCGAAGTAACAGTGATGAAGATGGAGTATTCTATTCAACGACATTAATCATGCCTTAAGACATTTCAGGAACTTTCATTCAAATCTATATAGATGAGTCAGAAAACTGGGACCAGGTACTTGTCTAGGAAAGTAGAACAATATAAATTGGATAATTTATAGCATATATATGTTTTTGCGCAATCAACGCGCCATATGGAAAGAAAGCTATGGCTGGCGAATGTTAAAATTCAGCTCCAATAGCGGTACCATCAACGTCACGCCATGCATCGATCCAAGCAAGCGTTGACACGCCATTGCGTCGTACACGACTGTTCTGATTTTGTAATTGTATGATTGCGTAGTTGAATGTATCAATATATGTAGTTCCTCCCTATCAGTAGGTGTAGGGAATTATAACTTAGGCACAAATATTACGCAAAGTCGCTGGTTGGATATACTTTGTGAGATATAACAGTAACATGATATGTTTATATGTATTGAACATTATTAGTTGGTTAATAATCATCAAAGAGACAACAATGTCATGCCAAACTTATATCATGTTTATATCAATATATCTTCTAAAGTTTTCCAAACTTGTCATAATTGTGCAAGTTATAGGTTAGGAGAAAGCCCCTGATGGTTTGAAATATGGCAACAATATTTTACCAATATAATATTTCTAAAATTACTTTAAATAAAATTCTCGAAACTGCTTACAAAACGTCAATGCAGCATTAGGCAATCGGCGGACAATAAAAATCGCATTTGAGGAACCTTGATTACTTGTTAGTTCGAATTACATTACGTGATATCATATTTGACTTAAAACAATACTTAGTTCTATAGAAATTAAACGATAACTTGACACAATATTTTTAGGGTTCCGTACCCAAAGGGTAAAACGGGACCCTATTACTGACTCCGCTGTCCGTCTGTCCGTCTGTCACCAGGCTGTATCTCAAGAACCGTGATAGCTAGACAGTTGAAATTTTCACAGATGATGTATTTCTGTTGCCGCTATAACAACAAATACTAAAAACTAGAATAGGATAAATATTTAAGGGGGCTCCCATACAACAGACATGATTTTTTTGCCGTTTTTATAGATTTAATGGGACGGAACCCTTGCCCTTTGCCCTTGACTCGCCCTTGGCCGGGTTTTTTTAGTTTACAGTGTAACTAATAGAAGAATTTAAGTTTACAATTTATTTACTTTGTTCTAAGACAACGGTCGCTTTTATACTTTACCGTGAACGTGCACGTCCACGATATTCTCTATGGTTTCATTCATAAAACTGGTCTAAAGTCTATGTCTAAAGTCCATGGTCTATATACGTCGTAATATTCGCATGCTTTGCTCCCTTTTTTCCATTCTCAAGGACCCTAATTCTCCGGAATACCTGAAAAGTTTCTTTCAGTACCAAGATGTCAATCGTCTCCGTCAGTTTCGCTCTTCAGGCAACCTTTCCCTCTCAACCAGTCGCTTTTATACTATACGAACAATACAAGGCACTAACTATACAGAACGCTGCTGTCGGTTGTAACTTAACACAACCTGCACTGTGAGAAACTTCGCTTGTTTGTTCATAGGTGGCGCTGTTACCAATATCCATCTTCTATATACAGCGCGGTAATCACGTAACGTTTTCGACCGTTAGTACGATAGATTTAAATGTCAAATCCCATACTAAAACTGACATTAAATACGTACCAACGGTAGTACATATCGTTACGTGATTACCCCGCTGGTCACGTGTCCATCTTATGATATTAGGAGGGGTCCTTAGCTGATCTTACGCTCTGACGGTCACGTGACCCTGACGGAGTTTAGCAATTTCTCCCCATCACAAAAAGTGCTCAGCGCCGCTAAAGAAGTTTTCACTTCAAAAAGTGTGCCTTTTCATTTTCATTTATTTCTGTCGTTGTTTTTCCCAATGCACTATGACGTAGCACTGTAGTGTGAACAGCTGGTACATTGTTAGCTTTTTTACGTACCTACGTGAGCCATTGTTTCGTATTGGCTATGTGCGAAGTACGTGGTGACGTAAGTAAAACGACCGCAGCGCACGCCGTGTCAGAAATGTGAACTATACCGGGCTTGTCAGTTGTCAGGCAAAAGTAGACATGCGCAAAATGTGTCACTAAAAAGAAAAGAGTGATAAAATGAATAAAAAAATGAATAAAATGAACTTTATTCTGTAAGTAGGCCGCAATGGCACTTTTACAAGTCAAACCCTACTAGCGTTTCACAGAGGCCACTGCCGAGAAGAAACGCCGAAAGAAACTCGACAGTCAGCCATTTTCTCACAAAAATATGCTTATTACAATGATAAATGATAATACTTAACCTACTTAAGATCAAGAAGATATACTTCAATCCTTCACTGTGAAGTATATCACTCATTTAGTTCACTAGTTCAGTTTAGTTCACTAGTTCAGTAGCTCAACCGATTCAACTGATCATATTGATCAGTCATTCGTCGCGTCGCGTTTCTCTCATTCTAAGGCTAATTCGGGGATAATGATATCAAATTTTATAGGTATATATTTTGAATAATTTAAGTAAAAATATTCTTTTTACGAAAAATTTGTCATTATACTCGATTTCGACTAATTCGGGGATAAGGATTTCAAATTTTACATTTATTTTGAATTTTAAGAAAATATTTTTTTAGTAAAAACCGTCATGAGATAGGTGATTGAAACGATGACACATGAACTGAAGTACTGAACTAAGTGAACTATTGAAGTATATAGATCCGAACTGAACTAGTGAATGAATGAAGGACACCAAGTGAAGTACTTCAATTGAATCATTCATTCGTGAACTACACATGTCTAGGCAAAAGTGATCTGTCATTTCCTACAATTCAATACAATTTGTATTAAATTTTAAAATGGGTCACAGAAGCTGTTGTTTGGTGAATTGTAAAAATACAGGCAGGAATAGTGATTGTTCATTCTACAATTTTCCTACAGCGCCTTGGAAATTAGATCAGAGATATAAATGGATCGCTGCAGTGAAGAGAATAAAGTCAGTAACATAACCTTAAAGTACGATTGAACTATTCGAAGAGTTTCTAATATTACGTGTCTTATTTGTGCTTTATGATTTCAGTGTTGATGGCTTACCATGGACGCAAAGATATTACGGTTGGAATTTAATATTGTGATGTATGGTCTCAAAACCTGTTTTTATTATTAAATCCATATCTGCATACTAGTATATTCATATGATAAATTGTACACTAAGAGGTCTTTTAGCTTTTTATTAAATTTATTTCGTTTAAATAAGCAAAATACGTCGTCAAAATTTGACATTAGCCCGTAAAGTTTCAAACGCTAGGTGGCGCTTCTGTCGTGCACATAGCCAATACGACGACATTAAAAACCGCTAGAATGGTATCAATTGTCTTTAGTACATGTTGCGTTTTAAACTTGTATCTACGGCTGTTGTTGGCGTTTACTTATTTGTTCAGTTCTTGCTGTCACCGCTTGGTAATCTATGTATTGTTAAATTGTATTGTATTGTACAATCAATACACGTAGGTAAGTATAGGTAGGTAGGTTAAGCCTGAGAGTCTAGATAAAAGGCGCGATTAACGAAAAATACACGATCTATAAGACTAAAAACAAAATTAATATTGTTGTCCTGTATCGAAAAGGCATTATTTAGATTCCTTATTTTTTTTTCACCAAAAATAAAACAGCTGGTAAACGCCCTGATTGCCATAAACTATCTCAGAAAACGAGCTAACTATTAAAAAAATATAAATATTTACTCCTAAAGTTTTAATAATGTGTTATTTTTAGGGTTCGGTACCCAAAGGGTAAAACGGGACCCTATTACTAAGACTCCGCTGTCCGTCTGTCACCAGGCTGCATCTCAAGAAACGTGATAGGTAGTTAGACAGTTGTAATTTTCACAGATGATGTATTTCTGTTGCCGCTATAACAACAAATACTAAAAAACAGAATAGAATCTGATTTAACGGGGCTCCCATACAACAAACATGTTTTTTTTGGCCGTGTTTATATATAATGGTACGGAACCCTTCGTGCGCGAGTCTGACTCGCACTTGGCCGGTTTTTTACATAGGCTCACTTATCCCCATACAACAAACATGTTTTTTTTGCCGTGTTTATATATATAATGGTACGGAACCCTTCGTGCGCGAGTCCGACTCGCACTTGGCCGGTTTTTTACATAGGCTCACTTATCTAGTCCATTAAATTGATGAGGTAATTATAAGTACTTATAATTACCAAACACACATTGAGACATGAGTGTCAAAATCTACGTGTTACTTTTTGTACTCTTGATCAATACAGTAATTCAGGTGTAGCATGATAACAAAACATTTAACACTCGTATTGTAGGTCCCGATCGATTACTAAAACCGGGTTACCGAGCAAATACCATCAACTCGACTTCCTTGGTTTGTTGAATAACTATGTTTCGTAGTTTTCTATGACGGTTACATGTTAGAGACGAACACTCAATAGGCATGAGTTGTATTGGTAATTGGTATTGCTACTTTTTTTACTGCTGCGACGGTGGAAAACAAGTCAAAAAAATTGCACCGATTCCTCGAACAACTTGGCGAATCCGAGCAAATCATATTTCGTTAACCTTACAATTGCGACTTCAAATGCACACCCCTCACATTCAGCACAGTGCTTCCTCGACAGTAGCCTGCGAGACAGTCGTTTTAAATAGTGGATACCTTTACGCTTTACAGTAATTGATTTACCGAATACATTTTTCTCTGAATAATATAAATAAATAAATAAAATAGCCTTTATTTCTAGCAGTTTCTGATATACATATACAAGTTAAAACTAATTTCACAATACCTAACCTATTTGCTATTGTGCCCATTTACGGGCAAAGGCCTCCTCCAACTTTTTCCACTTTTCCCTATCCTGCGCCTTTCGTGTCCATGTGGCACCTGCCCCTCTAGCACAACATGCATTCCGTCTCTACTCGCGCGCGAGGTAAGCTACCTGTTACTTTTTGACAGCATTAATCAGACAGTGACAGGTAGCCTATCTCGCGGGCGAGTAGAGACGAGATGCATGTTATGCTAGCCCCACAGCTACATCCACGAGGTCTGGAAAATATACCTGGCAGAAAACACCAGACAATTTCTACATATCAAATATTAGTGATTAAAATCATAAAAGTATATGAGGAAGTTCGTTAACCGAGCCTATGGTTCCGTGGCTCATGGTGACGTGTTTGTAGGGCAGTGGTTATGACGTGATAAAAGTAGATTTGCCGCGACCTATGTTCTATAGCAGAACAAGATAGAATGCCGCGCGGCACGACAGTCAGGTAATGTTTGCGCATTATAAAACGTTTTAGATTTAGGATATCGCGTTTCTTCCTGATTGGTTACATTTCTTGGACCGACATTTTGCTTTTTTTGTATTTGTGGCAAGTTGGCAACTCGTGACAAGACGTACACGTGATTTAAAATAATTCTAAGGGATTTATAAAAGAATATTTCCGAAGATTAAGGATAGAACGTGGAGAAAAGCCGTTGATCCCAATTCTTGCTCTTTGTTGAGATGAGGCATAGCCGTAAGAAGAAATGTCCAATGTTGAAATAAATATGATCTGTGCAACATATTTATCTTTTCCGATTTCTCTTGCATAGGATAGGGGACATGGTTACCTGCGTCAATCAGTTCCTCTCATAGGTAATCGTCTTCGTGAGTTTCGTGACTAGCGGGCTTTTATAGGTGGGTATTCGGAGTTTTGGGTGGATCGAAATGAATACAGAATACCGTCATGCGATGGAGATATTAGAGATATCTCGGGCTGGTACAGCTGGTGGTAGCATTGTTGGTAAACATGTTAATGCGTGTTTTTGGAAGTTTGTTCATGGGCATAGGAATACTAGGAAGGATTCTTTTGCAAATAGCGGCAATATGTCACAACAAAAGCATACACTGAGCACCTGCTCTAAATGTATTTTCTTCGAAGTACTTTTACAAGTTATTTATTATTAGTGGCATACCATCCACCATCGTGATACATTGGAATATAAACGAAACGCCACCTGTGTGTTGCTGATATGTTTACATATAATCGGTTAAAGTAGGTTAAGTGTGTCCTAACCTTGTAAGGAGTTTGTTGTTAGCTGTTGTCCTACATTTCTATATCGTTGTTTTTGCAACTTATTTGGGGAGAAAGGTTAATGCGTGAGCGTTGTAAAAGTTTACGAACCACTCTTGTATGGATATCCCTAATTTATGAACAAGATAATATTTTTCCTGAATAACATTTTATTTTATTGATCATTAATTTTATTTTCATTTAATATCGTGTAAACTAACTCTTCTTGAAGACATTAATCATAATCACGTTTTTCTCTAGGATAGGATTACAATATTTTTTGAGCTTCTTTAAGTATATGTTCAACAACATTTTAAGTAATGAACATCATCAGCCTATATACGTTCCACTGCTGGGCACAGGCCTCCTCTCATAGATGAGAGGGATTGGGCAGTAGTCCCCACGCTGGCCCAGAGCGGGTTGGGGACTTCACATACAACTTTGAATTTCTTCGCGGATGTATGCAGGTTTCCTCACGATGTTTTCCTTCACCGAAAAGCTAACGGTAAATATTGATTTAAGTAATGATTATTGTGTAATCATAGAGAAAAGTGTGATAACGATTAATGTCTTCAAGAAGTGTTAGTTTACATGATAGGACAAGTAAAAGATAATTCAAAGTAGACCGTTCCGTGTCCGGGCCGACCCGTTTTCTATGACAGGAAATCGACGGCCGTCGCACGTCCTGTCATAGCCAGAGAATCCAGAGATAGCCAGATGGCTCTCTGTATGTCAGCCGAAACATCAGGAAAAAGCCAAGGTTTTCATAAGTAGGTACCTAGATTCCTCTTTACAATGATTCAAATCTGAATGATGAGAAAGGCCAACGAGCTTGAAAAAAGTTCGCTATTCGCTATACGATTACGTATACTCAAAGCCCATACTTATAGTAATTTATAATTTTATTCAAGGGAATATATTTAATTTAATTTTGCTGGCAACTTTGTAGCAACATGAGCAAGTTTTGGGTAACGCTGCCAGTGGCAACATTCTAACACCAGTCGTTAGTAGCAGCCAGCAGTAGACATAAATAAGAAATCTTTTAATTAATTTACTGAACTGCGGTACGGTCATTCCCACACGAGTAGTAGAAAATATACTCATTTATAACTTGCAATGTACATCCGGATGTGCGAATGTGTTCTTATTTCGGAGTGGGCCTAGCTCGTAAACTAATATTAACCGCACAATGCTGCATTACCGTGTTGCATAACGCCGTCCAGTGTTGCAACTGCACATTTGTAATGCAAGGGATAAGCGTGCGGATTGAACGCGCAAGTGGTGTCATTGGTCTAAAGTACCTAGTCGTCGGTTATTGTTTGTGATACGAATATAATTTATCTTTTTTGTAGTATATCTATATATCATTATAATCCAAAAAGACAATTTATAAAATGAAATGAAATGTTCATAGTTTATTTAAGGCTTCATTAAAATATTCAAGGCGCTTTGCCCTTTGATAGCCCGAATGGCAGTATCTTAAATTGATATAATCCTCGGCCTGGTACGGTGAACGCGGACTGGTATACTGGCGTCCTCTAATGGCACGTTCCAATAGCCATTTTTCAATCTCGATTTTGAGAAAATAAAAGTGTGATTTTGGGCTTTTCTAGTATGTCTAGAAAGTGTAGTAGTATGTTTAGAATACAGAAAAGGACACATTCCTATAAAAATAAAGTATCTAGTTAACTGGATTTACGCGGATGTGTTTAATTTTCATTTCTATAGCGGATGTCCTTTGTGCTGCGCTCTTTCAGCCTAATGTGGATAGGCGCTGCCGACATCAATGAAAAACGTCGTTGAACTCAAATATTAACACTATCGTTGCTAGATTTTAATCTTCAATGTAAATAAACCGATGTAGCGACTTACCTATAGCGACAGCCCTTAGCTGGTGGTAATCCTTGAATGAAAGACACGTGTCTCTTATGGCTTAAACCACCTCCTCAGCCCCGATTAGGCGCGATGGATGACGCCTGCCACACATCGTGAAAATGGACTCGAGAAAGTTCTTTAGTAATATAATGTAATGTTACACAAATACGAGTCGGTATCCATAAATTTAATTGTCAATACAGACGATATGATCCCTTAACTGCGTACCTGTACCTACAAATTTCTAGTTTATGAGTTCCATGATACATTTCATGATCACACTGTGCAAAAATACGCCATCGTATTCATACTGACGTTATGCCTCTGATGCAATCTGATAACACAGTATGGGCCGTCAAAATGTTTCATTGGTAAAATCTGACCGTGCACTGTTTACTTTTACAAAACGAACAATGGATGCATTATTATTATGACACACTTCGCTGATTGATCTTGACGTTATAAAGAAACCTCACAAGCACCTCATCTCGGGACGGGATGGATGAAACCGAATCTCGACCGCAAGGGCGTCGCCTGCGCATTGCACAACGCGGTTTCTCCCCCGGATCGAATATTGGATGTAACGCGCATTCTTACACTTACAGTTATTATATAAGATAAAGAAGTGAATATTATGCATCGTCTATCTTCTGGGTGAGCTCGCTTCGCCGTCTCTGGTTCTGGCTCTGGTTAGATGCTGGCCAAGTGCATTCCGCTTAAATTAAAAAAAAAGATTTTGATAATCGTCCATTTGTTGGCACCTTCAAACAATTGGTGTCAACTTTCTACTACTTTTAGGCATTAACGTGTTAAACATTGGCACGTTTACCTTATATATGTACGTAAGCTACTAAGGCATAGGTATCGTTGCAGTATCACAATATTACTCCTAGTATTGCTGTAGTAAAAAGTTCGTACGAAGACACACTTTACAAGTTTACATACATAAACTCTTCCACGAACTCATCCATAGCACGACACAATAATTATTAGGTTCGTTTATTTTTCTCCGCTACGCAAAGGTTGTCTGAAAGAGCTCTTTAGCGATAATACCACCTGTGTCTACCCATGGTGACATTTTATTTAACAAAAATACAACAAAAATTTAAAAGGTCAATGAGAACTTATATTATTACTCAAGATTACTCAAGATCGTGACGAGTGGAGATTAAGAGGGGAGGCCTTTGCCCAGCAGCGGGACACTATATAGGCTTTAAAAAAAAAAGTGAACTTAAAAAAGAATAACTTAACTAATTAAAAAAGGTCTCCCAGGCTGGATCCCTGGGGAACGGTTTCCACAAGACCCATGGATATATGCTATGTTCTGTAATCTTTATTGAGGTGTGCAATATGTAAATTTGTCTTCTATCCACGAAATGCGGTACTTTTATAGCAAAGACCATGCGATTACTGCAACTCATGCTACCACGCGTTCCCATGGTTCACAGAAGTTCATATCCCATTGAGTAGGTATTGGGTAACCGTGTGTGGCAGGCCAAATAATAGGCAGTCGCGTATGGTCAGCTTTACGACCCATTGTTTGCGATAACGGTTGGGCTATGATTCGTTTGCCAGATATTTGGTTGATGATGTTAATACTGGACGTTGAATTAGACAAGTATTTTGAAGATTTCCATTGTAAGCTACGATCAATAAATTTTGTAAAGAGAGAGAGTATTGAAGGTTATTGTGAATTAAGCCGACAGACATTCATGAGGATTGCAATACTTACAATGAAAAAAAAATATTTGCTGAGGCGACCGTTTTGCCAATTAAAGCAGATACATGAATGATAATCTAGGGAAGTCGCTTTTGGTGAATTAAGACCAATATTATCCCGTCCAATCTGTCTATAACTGATAGCAGCAATCCCGTAAAACACCATAACCTCATTGGCACAAGTCGGTCAAGCTTGAGCGCTAATTGTTCATTGTTTCGACACGGCATCGGCATTCCCATGTTTAGAGCTAATCACTATGGCGAAACCTGTGCTGTGACGTAGGCAATTATGAGGAGAGATCAACTGGAAATAATAGGTAGCTAGGTCAAATCTGTTGGTGTTTATGAAATCTTAATTACTTACTTACTAAGAAGCAAGTAATTTTAGAGCTAGCAGAAGGTTTAATTTCGAATGTTGATGACTCGAAAATGGAATCTCGATTACTTAAACCGAAAAATTTTAGCCACTATCTAAAGATACAATCCAAGGCCTATGAACACATATGAGTACTCTTAATACACTTTACTGTTAATTATAGTATGCTCTATATAACAGTATTGATATTTTCGAAGAGCCCTCTGAACAATTGTTAAGAGGATGCGCTGACGGACTCAACAGAGGGTGACGGACCAGCATTTGCATTTTATTCAGCATTTTTTATCTTATGTTATCTTGCCAACACAGCAAATAAAATCATTAAAATTCATCACGTTCATGACTCCTCTGTAGTAGCTAGCGGCCATAGGAGGCTTACCACCAGGCAGTCGAATCCTTGTTTGTTTTGGACATGAATTTCTAGATAGTACCCGGCTCTACCATTCTAAATAGGTAACCTCTTTTTTTATTCATCGACGGTGGCAAACAAGCGTACCTGATGGTAAGCGGACACCGCAGCCTATAGACGCTTGCAACTCCAAAGGAGTCAAACAAATTTAGGTCCCTCGCTCTCAACACAGTGCATCCTCAGGAGCTCTGGCAACCTTGCTCACCTCCAGGAACACAACACTACATACTTGTACATAAATGTTATTTATGGCTGTGGTTATCTGCAAGGCGGAGGTACTATCCCGGTTGGGCTGCTCCATACTCAGGCAAGATGACATTTTGCTGTGCCCTAATGTCCTCTGTTTATGCTTAACTTATGTTTTGTTCCCCAGGTCTCCACTCCGACCTCTCCATCTCGTCCCTCGACGGCGACGAAGCGGAGACCCTCCGCCGTGGCGCGCTCCTCGCCGCCTGCGCCGACGCCGTCGCCGCGTACGCCACGCTAGAAGGTTCTAGAGTGCGCGACTCCATCGCCGCGCATGCGCGCAGAGCGCTGGAGAGAGAGAGGCAGATAGATGAGAAGAACGAGGTTATCGCGGATCTGTCTTCTAAGGTGAGTAAATTAATGCAATGGGATTTGACATTTAGATCTATCTTACGAACGGTCGAAAACGTTCCGTAATCGCACCGCGGGTTTATAACATAGGGGTCGTTAACGCGGTAATTATTATTACGCAACATTCTCAAATCGCATTACGTATCGCGCGAATATTGACACAAAATTCAAAGAGTTTTTAAATTAGCGATAGTATTCACATCCCAGTATTGTGATAATAATTGTGATAGTAATCGGATCCAACGAAGTGAGTGGTTAAGGTTGCGTTTATCATAAACACGCGCGGCACGCTGTCTGTAAAAATGAAAATTACGGTATCTATTAGTGAACGCATCCTGAGATAGGTAATCTAAACTTTTATTAGGTAAAGAAATCTCTTTCTGGTGTTTTATATTCTTGCCCGCAATTTCGTTCACATTGAACTCGTTCGTTAAATCGCGTTTTTATACAAATTCTAAATCACGTTTTCGTTACGTATAGGGAAAAGTAGGTATTCCTGTTTTTCTCCTGGAGGCTATCTCCAGAAACTAGTACAATAACCCTGCCTTGCAGTCGGGTAAAAAGACATTCAACCATTGCTGTTGGGTTGGGGTTACCTACAATACCTACAAGCTACTTCATTGCACACCTCAAAAAAAAACTCAATACAGAACATAAAGCTTAAAGTAGAATTAAACAACAGGCAGTCTTATCGCTAAAAGGCGATCTCTTCCAGACAACCTTTAGTTAGCGGAGATAATGCAACATATAGGTACATAATGGGTAAGGCCGCGAATTTTGACCAATGTGACATAAAAAGTTTCCTTTGCTGATTAAAAAAAACTGGTAACACTTGGATAGTTAAGAATTTTTGTATTAAATTACGCATAAAAAGTTCTAAGGGGCATATTTGAGGAAATTCATTTAAATCTTTCTCAAATAATAATAAAAATATATTTTTACAGTTTACGTAACGAAATTAGTAAAAAAATTTCGACCCCGTGTACTTAAAGCCCTCTTATTTTCATGATATTTAACTTCTCATGATCATGCTTTTGTTTAAACAAAATTATATTATATAGCGATAGTCCTATCGTCTGCGGGATTATGCTATTCATATAATTTTCTTATTTTATCTTACTTTCTTTTATTGACCAAAAATTCCGAGTTTTCGTTACGAATACTTTCGTAACGCTTTTACACGCTAATTTTTAATCACATCATAGTGGAAATGCGTTCTTGTACACTGGCAACTCATGCTTTACTAGGGCAACACCGGTGAGAAAAGCAAATGGCGTCAGTTTGTAGAGAAATAGTGACCAAAGGTGACGCTGCCCAAGTTTAATAAATTTTCGTGTGATGTGCTTGTGTAATTTTAAAGCGAAGTAGTGGTTATTTTTACCTGCTGTTTTTTTATGCGATAGTGTTATGTTTTTTATGCAATTAACATGTATTATGGTATTCAAAATGACGTTAATTCACCATGATTTTAATTTTTTTTTCCAAAATACGTTACGTTTTCGTTACATTCTTACAGAATGCAACGTATTTTTTATGTAACGCAACGAAAAAATGTGGTAAAGGGAAGTGCACACAGAAAAATTATAGCTCAAAATATATTTTTTAGATTTCCAATGAAAAGACTCGGCAAGTTAGTAATGTGACACAGATTTTTTCAGGTGAGTGTCAGATATATTTTCGGAAGCGGAACATTGGCTTGTAAAGCCCTGTCACTCACGAGTCCGTCTGTCTGTAGTCTGTCACACATGTTTTACAGCCAAACGGTTGCAGCGTTAGTCTTCAAATTTTCACAGTATAAGCATTTTGTTGACCCAAAGTCTTACAAATTGTCAAAAAATATTTTTAAGGGCTCCCATAAATTTACAGGGGGAGGCGCATAAATATTTTTTTGATCTATCCCATCGAGTGCGGCATCGGTGTTTTGAGCTCGTTGAGTTAATAAATACTGTGATTCCTCGATAAAACGTCATTTTTATTTATAATATGATTTTTTCTTACCATCGTTATCTAATTAGAATATTCACGAGTATGAGCTAAGCTTTATAACAACTTATGTTTCGTTTTATGGTAACGTCACGAATTATTTTTTATGTTAATTTTATGTCACATTGGTCAAAATTCGCTGCCTTACCCTAATATGTTTGAGTAGGTGTCAAACAAATCGAAATATGGATTGAAGTAAAATTTAAATATGAATTGTACATGAGGATCCTACCTACAAATTCTGTTACCGTTTTGTTCCCGTAGACTGGAAATAAATTTAATCGATTATGTCACGTCGTATGATCGGGAGTCACGTTGCAAATAAAATAACTGATATCATGATCGTATCAACCGTGTGAAAATTTAACAAGAGTTAGACGTTTCTTATCGATAGTCGATGGCGAATCGATTGCGCCGGTTGACGCAAACGGTATTTCAATCGACTCGCCGTGCGGAAACCGACGCTAACTTGACGATATTTGATTTTTGATGCTTTTCGTATTTTATTTATAATCGATCGTGCAGTAAATTCTGCTTATGACTAAGGCGGCTCCCTAATTTTTTTCGGTGTGGAGACGGTAGAGATTTGAGAAGACTATCTGGGTGGCAGAGTCAATTGTCAGTCGAGTCAGTATCGCTTTTTACTGCGCTCCTGCATTAAGCTTAAGCCACACAGAGAGCGGGCGGTAGAGGTGAGACGTATTTACGGGAACAGGTTTTTGGAATAGGTTTTGGCATGGACGCGTAAGTACGCGATCCCGCTCGCGCGTCTTTTAGCGTATCGAGTACTAGGCGTACGACGACTCTGAAGACTCGAAACGTCTAAGGGGACTTCCTGACTTGGCGGGGCGGGATCGATATGTGACATTTTCTTCTTTGACGTAAACTTACTGACGTCGCAAAGATTCCCACTTGATATAATACTGTCAGTATTACGTTTGCGCAGTAGTAATATCATGCGCAGAAGCGAAGCAGTACTGCCTTCGCATCGTCCCGCTACCGCGCATCCCGCCCCAGTCAGGAAGCACTCATTTAAATGTAGGGGCGTAGTAAAAAATGGTATCGCGTCGACTGACAGCTGACACTGACATTTGACACTTTTCTCATATCGTACTGCCTCCGCACTGACAAATCAGGAAGTCGCCTAAGAGTCTTATGTTCCGCGCTATTCGTATTCGTCTGCGCGTTCGGATTCTTTCGGGGCACCTCGGGTCGGGGTCGGTTAACCGCGTATTTGGACCTAGTCTTTGGATCTAGTCTTTTTGTGGACGCGTACTCGCAAGACTCAGTACGCGTTCTGCCTAGTACGTCTCACCTCTAGCGGGCGGGCGGTGGCGGCGCGGGCGCGGGCGGCGGCGGCGCGGGCGCGGGCGGCAGCGGCGCGGGCGCGGGCGGCGGCGGCGCGGGAGCTGCTTTTGACGGTGGCGGCTGCCGCCAAAGGCGGCTCCCGCGCCGCCGCCGCCCGCGCCCGCGCCGCCGCCGCCCGCGCCCGCGCCGCCGCCGCCCGCGCCCGCGCCGCTGCCGCCCGCCCGCTCTCTGTGTGGCTTAAGCTTTAATGAGTGCTTCCTGACAGGCGTGGTGCGAAGGCAGTAGATACTGATCCTCTTCTGTGCATGATATTACTGCTGCGCAAATGTAATACTGACCGTATCCCTTCAAGTGGGGAAATCTCTGCGACGTCAAAGAACGAAATACTTACTATAATGCCGATCCCGCGCCGCCAAGTCAGGAAGTCGCGTTATTTGGGATTTTTTATCGAACTGAGAAGGTATCAATTCAATTACAAATCATAAAATGTTTGTAAACATTCAATTCAACAGCAGTACTCACGAATGGAAGACAAAGACATTGATATTTTTGTTACAAATATTACATACCTAACTCACAACAGTTATCTAATAACAATGCCGTGCGTATGCCGTGTGTAATGTCGAGTCTGCTAATTCGTATACATTTCTGCTAAGATCAAACGTTAAATATGGCGCCGGTTATTCTCAACCCATTGAAGCTTTCGATCTTTTCATTATTAGTAATCAGTTTTTAATTAACTTCTTTCTTACGATTACGGACTATTTGGTTCCCATTCTAAAGTCAAAAAATTGTGTTTTTGGAGATGTCCGTAATTGAACACCAGCCCAGCTAGCATGATAAGTTTTATGCTGACGCTTTAGGTACCTACTTTACGTGATGTTTGGGGCGGTTTGGACCATAAACCTATGGTGCTAGCTAGGCTATTCTATAATGCGCAATATCTTACTTTAGACAGTAATTTACAAAATACATGTACATCTTTCTATCAATGTAAACTTTAATTCCAACCAATTAAGCTCTTTTCTCAATGAAAGGCGAAAATGGTCTTCAAATTTGGTTTGCAAGGTGAACCAGCAAATTCGCAAAACGTGAGCCACAGCTTAAAAAGATTACGCAGCCAATCTTTGTTAATCTGGTCGTTCATTTATCCGTATTAGGGAAGCATTGCGACACATTCAGTAGCATGTAAACCGAACCGATTTGTCAAGAATGGGGAAGACTGCCAAGTTTGGCTGCAAGTGGACAGGTTTAACACCACTTGTTAATAATGTCTGTAACCCAGAATTCAATTGTTAGCAGTTGTACTTGACTTGATATCTTAATTAATACAGACTAACAAAAACTTGTTATGATTTCATAATTCTTTGAAAAATATTATATATAAAATATAGAACTACTGTGAATACTCGTATACTTAAAATGATTTCATTTGAACGAATTGCTCCAAAGCAATTTCTTCAAAAAGCTTCTTTACAGTTCAAACAATAAGATTCAAAATCCAATAACATTTTAATAGAAATACGTTCAACAAAAAGAATTTCAACCATACCATGAGCTAAGATTAGGCATAATAGTGACAAAACTCCCTGTAGCTCGATTCCACTCACACCTCAGATTCGGTTGAAGCCGCTCAACAAATCTCACTGGAGCGCAAACTCTTGGAGTATTCCAGTGTTTAAGCCGCCCGCGTGGCCGTGTCGGAGGTGTCCCCTGGATTTTCCTCAGACTAGTCTCCAACCGCGTACTCCTATCGTTTTATAGGGCCTGGCCTATAAAGCCACAAAAAAACTGAAGAAAATAAAGGGCCGTTATGTTTTCAAACTAAGAGGTTATGCAATACCTTGTAATTATCTACCTACATGTCCTACATATGTATATAGGTTAGCCGATATACGTATGATTTCATGGCCATAAAACAAATTGCTGATGTTATCGCCGAAATGTTAATACTTTAGTATTTTCTGCCGAAATGTGAGTAAGATATATATAAGAATGTTCATAAAGTTTCATCATTTCATGTACTCGTACCTATTTGGTGACCGAGTGACTATTTGGGGCAGTGCAAGGAATCTTTTGCGTAAGATATTGGTCGATTTGACTTTAATTAACTTGACTTGAATTATAATTATTGTTTTTACTGCAAAGGATAGTTACAGTTTCTCAACATATTCTATTTTATGTGTATGCGCAACTAAAGATACCACATACTATACTAAAACTAAATTGTTTTAGTATGTGCAAAGTTTTTAAGGAACGTGAACATAATTATAATAATATAAGTAATGTACCACGCTCCTCTTTCTAATTTGAACAGTGTGAGTGAGACGGGACTCACAACTAGGGCTGCCATCCGTCCGGGTTTCCCCGGATTTGTCCTAGTTTGGAGGCCGTCCGGGCGGGGTGTCAAGAAGTGTCCGGGGAAAACCCGGACACTTTTCATGTAAGGAAGCACCTGATTGAATTTAAAGGTCTTGTTTTTTAAAAATATTATTTTCGGACTCGTCCGGGGGAAAAATGCGATTTACGCCAAATGTCCGGGTTTTTTTGAATCGTTGTCCGGGTTTGGCGAAATTCGAGATGGCAGCCCTACTCACAACGCGCGCGACAAAGTACGCAAGTAGGTAGAGGTAGGTATTATCTATATAACCCAGAGACTAAACTGGATATAAATTAATAACATCAACTGTTTTGGTGAAACGGGTCTAGAACCTCAGTGAGTCAGCTCGCCCACGCCGCCTCCGTGTTGTGGTCATCATGATCACAAACGATTGACCGCCATATTTGACCATAGACTATATAGAGCGAGTCAAGAACAAAGGCGGGTGAGAGTTGCGTTCAGGTTATACATAATTTTAAGTAAACAAGTTTGGGACTGACTTTAAAACTTTTATGCTTAGCTGGTATATCAGCTATAGCCGTGGGTGACTCGTGGTAGTTAGGGATCATGGATGACTGACAGTCCTAATCAGCAATTTTGAAGAAAATTGAAAACTAAAGGTACAAACACACTAGACCGTTCCGTGTCCGGGCCGGCCCGTTTTCTAGTACAAGAAATCGACGGCCGTCGCGCGTCCTGTATTAGAAAACGGGCCGGCCCGGACACGAAACGGTCTAGTGTGTTTGTACCTTAAAAAGTGACGTCATGGTGTTTGATGGTCAAACAGCGTTAATTTTTTCATCTTCATTTATATAAAAATCTTAAGCCTGATGTATTCCTACTGTATCTATATCAGACTTGCGATGCCATTGCGTGTAAAAAATTGTGCCCGGAGCTCTAGTCAAGACAATGAAACTGTTTTATGAATATAGTATTATGTATTGCGGTGTTATAATTTCGTTTATGTCACACCCGGCCATAAAGAGCCAATTACCGCACGCCCGGCGCGCGGGAAATCCCACTTCCTAGCCAGGGGGTGACATAAAATTTTGTACTTAACATGGGCGGTAATAAAGAAAGCCTCAGATCGCATATTTATCGCCCTTGCCTTCGGCTCGGGCGTCAAATACCTGCGATCTGAGACATTCTTTGTTTCACCGCCCTTGTTAAGTAATGTAGATACTGTTATTCTAAAGCATTCCTTAAATTGTCCGAGCAACATGAGTGTTGTCTAAATGATGATGTCGTCAGTTTTCTCCAGTTAGCAGAAACCATTAACAGCCGTAAAGGAAGTTAACGTCGCCATTAAACCTCGTTGGATACAGCAGACGGTTGGGAACTGTAGAAAGACTTAACTGACCCTACCTAAATTAAATATAATTTAATACGTTATCGATAACATTGGCCATCAATAAATTTTGTGATCGTCTAGTCAAACAATACGAATAGGACCCTTTACGATGTGTTAAAATCATAATGAAAATAAACCGTTAAAATAATAACTCTTAAATTGTGTTATAACAAAAACACAATTAACGCAATTAATAAAAAGCCGTTAATAAAACAAGTCTGAAATAATTGTCGATACATAAAATCAATATTTCAAAATAATGACCGAAGATAAATTTTATCGCCCGCATTTTTTATCAAGTGATAAAAATCATAGTAATCCACAATGATTAATTTAATCCGCAATAAAACAATAATGAAGAATTAAATCAGAATAATCTGCATTCGTCAAAGCAATAATAATCTAACTACATAAGTGAACATGCGACTCACCCGATTCAGCAACAGCTCGAACAAAGATAATTGATTCAATTAATTAATTACAATATGTGAATTATTATTAATAAATAAATAAAATACAAACATGTTTCACTTAAAACTAACTAAAATTATACTATGATAATATATGCTCCAACACGATGCATAAAAACGACGACCTGTAAAAACCAGACTACAAGGGGACCTTAGGAATTCAGACCTTTAGGTCTAAAAAGGGGACCTAAAGCTTTGTTATATCTTTGACATTAAGGGGCTCCCTACACCCTACACCCCCTACCATCCAGCAAATCCGTCATGAACAACCTATCTATCCCTTAACTACACAGTTCAAACCATCCCTCCTATTTATTCATTCCTCATCAATCTCTCGTACATTTTTTTTTTAATAGAAATTACTTTACGCAGTATGCCAAATAACTAGTTTTATTTATTTTATTTAAAGTTACGCTAAGCTTTACGCGCTGCTGAATTTACGCTTCCCTAATCCGTCATGCAGCCGCGGTATTTGTGACAAAGTTAGTGATTGTTGTCGATTATGTACAAGGTAATCTGAATATCATTTATATGCTACAACACACTCTGTACTGCAAACTCCTTAAAATGCGACGCAGAGCTCTCTGCCTTCACACACGGCTCCGATACCAGGGGTTAGCTTATGTCGAGAGATTACGCCCCAGAGAATGCAGAGATTATGTTACAGTCATATGAACGACTCAGGCCTTGCTTGAGTACCTAACGTGTAGTGTAACGGCTCCTAACTTCTAAAGAACTGACCCGTCAGATTCTTTAGGTAAGAGCCTGATTCAGCTCCAGTAATCCCAGGATCTAATATCAGCCAAGATACCTTCTGCCGAGTGTACCTAAATGTGTGTATGCAAATTGACTAATCATGTGGTGTGTCAGCTAGTGTGTGTTAGTGTGTGTGTGGTGTGTACGAGAGAGTGTGCTCATTATAGCCAGGCTATGCCATGGAATACAATGGTTGTGTGTAATAGTTTTTTGTTGTAAGTTCACTATCTTGTCACAAATAATAGGATCAAAAGCAATCAAATGTTTGACACTGCAACGCCCTCAAAATGTTGGAAAGAGTTAATAAAAATATTAGATGTGTGTAGCAATAACTCTCTCCTAAAAAATCAAGTACTTCGCAATGTCAACACTTAATTCATGCAATTTTAATTTAAAATAATGTTCATGAAAATATAAACTACTATTTTAAATTGCACTTTCATTCCATGACGTAATAAAGATATATTATGTATATAGAATTTAATGTTGACCCTAGTGGTCCCTAATAAATCTTCTCTGTAACGCTCCGTCAGCTCAATTGATATGCAGAAACGATCTAACATAGCCAATAATGCTGCCATGAAAAACAACAACGATTTTTTTTTAAACTGCTTGCAGAACTCTAGAACCAGTGAAATGCCCGTCGAGATGACCTAAAAATATGAAGGAACAACCTTAATACCTATCATTTGTAATACATATAATTTTATTGTACTACCTGTTACACTGACTCTATTAACAATTATAATTTACACTTAATAAATTAAAAATAATAATAATTAAACACTTAGAGTCATTACACATATCGTTCATTGTCAATTTTCACTATAACTACGTATTTCCCTACAATAAAACTACTTAATTGTTCACTACAAAAGTCAGAATGTCTTTGTATAAATAACACAGAAAAACTGAATTAATGGACCACTAATTTATAATTAAAACCGCGAACGCGCACACATAATTTTAAATAAATATCAATTATTTAATTAATCTTAAAGGAGATTCTATCGGACTGATTTTTGACCTGTCGCTAGGCCTTCCGTAACTCGACTCCCTGAATTTTTTAAAACAATATCTAACATGAATTTACATGCATATTCAAATGTAGTAATTACCTTATATTTCATATTAAGATACGTCATTCTGGCTTCCAAATTATTAATAATTTTAACTAATGAGCGTAAGTGTTATATTATCAACGGTTAACATAGGCTCTTTTTGTGTTTAAAACCCTATTTTTGTCAAGTGGGCACGCCGAGCTTAGCAATGTGAGAAACGTATATCAAGTCCTTCAGCCTAACCACTTCAGTCCAAACATAAACTATGAAATTTATTGCCACAGTGTTTACGTTATTATATTTTAAAGAAAGCTTGTCGTGGGAACATTTTTTTAGGCATGTGTATTGAATAATATGAATAAGTATATAAAACAATAATCGGGTACTGTAACCATTGTGGTTACAGAGCGCCCTCAGATAGACGATACAATTTTATAATCTTCGATTCTAAAATTGTGAGGCTATCTAAATAGAAGAATCAACTAAATTTTTGTTAGCATATGCACTAAGCAATTACCTGCGCCCTCACTTTTCTAAGACTGATAATAACATTGATAAATTTCATTAATAATCTTGATTTTCCCGTTAAGCAATGAAATATGAAGTGACTGAAGTTACGCCCTCGCATCGATATTATACTACGCAATGATGCGATTTATTTATCATTTTATTCAAAACGAAAACATAATCCTAATTAATATTAACAGTTGTTGTTAATCTTAGAAATACTACTAATCTCATTCATAATTTTTTTCATATCAAACTCCAGTATGAACACATATGAAGTATACGGTAACTCAGATTCGTAATCAAGTAATTAAGTCAATAAAATTGATTTAATTTTTAATGACTTGAATCCTGGTCCACGGCACCACTGTAGAAAGACTTAACTGACCCTACCTAAATTAAATATAATTTAATACGTTATCGATAACATTGGCCATCAATAAATTTTGTGATCGTCTAGTCAAACAATACGAATAGGACCCTTTACGATGTGTTAAAATCATAATGAAAATAAACCGTTAAAATAATAACTCTTAAATTGTGTTATAACAAAAACACAATTAACGCAATTAATAAAAAGCCGTTAATAAAACAAGTCTGAAATAATTGTCGATACATAAAATCAATATTTCAAAATAATGACCGAAGATAAATTTTATCGCCCGCATTTTTTATCAAGTGATAAAAATCATAGTAATCCACAATGATTAATTTAATCCGCAATAAAACAATAATGAAGAATTAAATCAGAATAATCTGCATTCGTCAAAGCAATAATAATCTAACTACATAAGTGAACATGCGACTCACCCGATTCAGCAACAGCTCGAACAAAGATAATTGATTCAATTAATTAATTACAATATGTGAATTATTATTAATAAATAAATAAAATACAAACATGTTTCACTTAAAACTAACTAAAATTATACTATGATAATATATGCTCCAACACGATGCATAAAAACGACGACCTGTAAAAACCAGACTACAAGGGGACCTTAGGAATTCAGACCTTTAGGTCTAAAAAGGGGACCTAAAGCTTTGTTATATCTTTGACATTAAGGGGCTCCCTACACCCTACACCCCCTACCATCCAGCAAATCCGTCATGAACAACCTATCTATCCCTTAACTACACAGTTCAAACCATCCCTCCTATTTATTCATTCCTCATCAATCTCTCGTACATTTTTTTTTTAATAGAAATTACTTTACGCAGTATGCCAAATAACTAGTTTTATTTATTTTATTTAAAGTTACGCTAAGCTTTACGCGCTGCTGAATTTACGCTTCCCTAATCCGTCATGCAGCCGCGGTATTTGTGACAAAGTTAGTGATTGTTGTCGATTATGTACAAGGTAATCTGAATATCATTTATATGCTACAACACACTCTGTACTGCAAACTCCTTAAAATGCGACGCAGAGCTCTCTGCCTTCACACACGGCTCCGATACCAGGGGTTAGCTTATGTCGAGAGATTACGCCCCAGAGAATGCAGAGATTATGTTACAGTCATATGAACGACTCAGGCCTTGCTTGAGTACCTAACGTGTAGTGTAACGGCTCCTAACTTCTAAAGAACTGACCCGTCAGATTCTTTAGGTAAGAGCCTGATTCAGCTCCAGTAATCCCAGGATCTAATATCAGCCAAGATACCTTCTGCCGAGTGTACCTAAATGTGTGTATGCAAATTGACTAATCATGTGGTGTGTCAGCTAGTGTGTGTTAGTGTGTGTGTGGTGTGTACGAGAGAGTGTGCTCATTATAGCCAGGCTATGCCATGGAATACAATGGTTGTGTGTAATAGTTTTTTGTTGTAAGTTCACTATCTTGTCACAAATAATAGGATCAAAAGCAATCAAATGTTTGACACTGCAACGCCCTCAAAATGTTGGAAAGAGTTAATAAAAATATTAGATGTGTGTAGCAATAACTCTCTCCTAAAAAATCAAGTACTTCGCAATGTCAACACTTAATTCATGCAATTTTAATTTAAAATAATGTTCATGAAAATATAAACTACTATTTTAAATTGCACTTTCATTCCATGACGTAATAAAGATATATTATGTATATAGAATTTAATGTTGACCCTAGTGGTCCCTAATAAATCTTCTCTGTAACGCTCCGTCAGCTCAATTGATATGCAGAAACGATCTAACATAGCCAATAATGCTGCCATGAAAAACAACAACGATTTTTTTTAAACTGCTTGCAGAACTCTAGAACCAGTGAAATGCCCGTCGAGATGACCTAAAAATATGAAGGAACAACCTTAATACCTATCATTTGTAATACATATAATTTTATTGTACTACCTGTTACACTGACTCTATTAACAATTATAATTTACACTTAATAAATTAAAAATAATAATAATTAAACACTTAGAGTCATTACACATATCGTTCATTGTCAATTTTCACTATAACTACGTATTTCCCTACAATAAAACTACTTAATTGTTCACTACAAAAGTCAGAATGTCTTTGTATAAATAACACAGAAAAACTGAATTAATGGACCACTAATTTATAATTAAAACCGCGAACGCGCACACATAATTTTAAATAAATATCAATTATTTAATTAATCTTAAAGGAGATTCTATCGGACTGATTTTTGACCTGTCGCTAGGCCTTCCGTAACTCGACTCCCTGAATTTTTTAAAACAATATCTAACATGAATTTACATGCATATTCAAATGTAGTAATTACCTTATATTTCATATTAAGATACGTCATTCTGGCTTCCAAATTATTAATAATTTTAACTAATGAGCGTAAGTGTTATATTATCAACGGTTAACATAGGCTCTTTTTGTGTTTAAAACCCTATTTTTGTCAAGTGGGCACGCCGAGCTTAGCAATGTGAGAAACGTATATCAAGTCCTTCAGCCTAACCACTTCAGTCCAAACATAAACTATGAAATTTATTGCCACAGTGTTTACGTTATTATATTTTAAAGAAAGCTTGTCGTGGGAACATTTTTTTAGGCATGTGTATTGAATAATATGAATAAGTATATAAAACAATAATCGGGTACTGTAACCATTGTGGTTACAGAACCAATTTTAACGCTTCCTTTATCGCCTTGCGTTATTTCTAAATCCAAATGAAGCGGTTACTGTGACGTCATAGTGTAGAATGACGTGTTTCATGCAAGATCCGTAACTAATTAATGGCTGGCATTGCCAAAGTTAGAATCGCCACGTCGTGCATTTAGCTGTACTGTTCAACGCAGCTCAGAAAAACTAAGTAATACGATAGATAGGTCTACGACCACAAATAGGCATCTGCTGCATTGATAGGTACTGCATCGCGCTTTTATATCGCACTATAAGGTCGCCATATTGTACTGTAACCACTAATATCTAAATAAGTAAGTTGTTTATTACTGTAGCCTAACCGGGTCATAAACAGATTTAGGTTCGCGTCTTTCCTGTGGACATATCAAAAGTTACTCGTATAAACAGCGGGGTCGTCGATTCTATAAATCCATGTAATAAAATCATAACTTACATGCTCATAAGCCGGTAACTATTGACCACAGAAGGGATGACTTTTGTTTTTTCAAGTGTTTTATGACCCAACCATGCCAGCGTCACCATAATAATCCACCAATTGCCTCAAAAAGTATTCCAACTTTCCCACAACATAATTGTGGTCTATGGTAAAGTCCGAGAAAACCTTGTTACGTAAATAAGATCTTTAGTTCTCTTCGCCCTATTATTGGACTAACTATAAATACAATAGAACTGAACTGTACAGCCAAGGGCGAAGCCGTAAACATAAAAAAATATCCTCGCCTCTTTGGAGGTTACCCAATTTACAATTACCCGTTCAAAACCGTGCCATATTCTTTATTACGAGCGACCTTCGACATCTTGTATCATCTTTGGACTTTTCATGTAATAGTTGCAATTTTAATCTTCGTCGTACGGGATAAGGTTTTTTATTATTATTCGAATCAGACTTAGATACGAACCGGAGAGGGCAGGCGATTAGCCTTGGTTGACACAAAGTTTAACTTCCACATTACAAGGTTGTAACTTTCACGCAAATGCTGGCCCATTATAAGATGATTAGAAAAAGTAAAAAACGGCGGTAACGTTCGAATCATAGAGAGTAGGAGTATTTGTTTATAATTTGTGAGTTGAGTGTTTGTTTGTTTGTAATTCCGATTATCTACTTAACTCTAACATAACTATATTGGTATCTAAGAGCATAAACCAGGTTTTCTTCCGTAATCGTGAAGTAATTATCAGTTTATTTACGCATGGAAAGACCTTCTGCTTTCATACCTTTTTTTATACGACAGGTTGGCGAACAATTATATTATACGTCTGCCTCTGTCTGTCTGATGGTAAGCAAACGCCGTAGTCTATGGACGCTTACGACCTCCGGAGAATCCAAACGCATTGCCGACTTTTTATTGACTTGAAGATGTTGTATTGAAGACAGCTAGAGACATACAGGAATATATAATTATAGGGAATATGTAACGAGATGGGCAAGGGATCATTTAATCATCATTTATATAGTACGTTAAGATAGATAGATAGATAGATAATAGATAATAAGTCTTTTACCTATATTAGCTTTACCTATATTGGGTCGGCAACGCGTGAGTGACGCCTCTGGTGTTGCAAGCGTCTATAGGCGGCAGTAACCACTTACCATCAGGCGGGCTGTCAGCTTGTTTGCCTCCGACGGAGTATAAAAAAAACCTATGAATGCAAAAAGTTCTTAAAAGTAAGTCAATTAGCCAAAAGAATTTAAACACTATTATGACACTGCAGTTTTACTTAGATTTTGAACTTTCAATCGGGTCTGAACAAAATAACATCGATTAGGTTTTTGTATATTTATGCGCAAGAGAGGCCCTACCCTACAGCTATCGATTAATCGAATTATCGATTATACGGATGGATCGCATTTTCGCTCTGGTTAGTAACCTCACGGGTCGCTTGGTATTCAGAATGAAAGCGGATGGGTGACCTCTGGATTATGTCATTGAGAACGGCTTTTGTTTCTATCTTATATTACAACTTTCTTTGTTTGCTTCTTGAGCGATAAAGTTATTGTTTTTTACTACGAGTACGACAGTGCCGTGTATGCAGCCGAGGGGTAAGGAATGCAACTGTTAGTCTGCTTAGTGCTAAAACCCTGGCTCGTAAGAAAGAGTTAAAAAAAACAGATATCACACATCGAAATATAAGGAGAGGTATAGTAGAAATTATTGAAAATGTCCGACATTTTATAAAACTTGTCATTGTACCTACTTTGAATCTTCACGCTTGGTCAGTAAAGTCGCTTTTTGAACGGCCTAATTTGATACTACTCGGACATTTCAAATAATTTTAAGTAGGTATAAGCAACAGAAACCGGGAAAAGCAGGGAACCGGGCTTTGTGGCGTGCCTTGGGGAGGCCTATGTTCAGCAGTGGACTGCAGTGGGCTGATGATGATGATGATGATGATGATAAGCAACAGGCGGTCTGATCGCTAAAGAGCGATCTCTTCCAAACAACATTTGATTCGTTCATTTCTGTCAACGCGTCATCTCATCATTCACAATACTCATACATTCATAACGTTAATATCCCGTATCACACAATCCATGCATTTTTCAATGTACCAACCCTAAAGCAGTCTTAAATCTTGAAATAACGAAATGCAACAGAATTTAGTCTACTAAGTAAAACCTACAATCTACAATGTACTGTTTCCATGGCGAGTACTGAACAGACGGCCTACCTAACCGAAAACGAAGTCTCTCTGTCAGTCGAATATATACGAGTATGGAAGTGCGACAGGGTTAGATATTTCGTTTCGGTTCGCGGTAAGCCTTTAGATACAGTCCAGGTCGTTAATCTGGGCGGTGTAGTGACCGCATGACGTCACGCAGTTCATGCAACGCCTGCACGGCAGTCGATCCATACTATTATGCTATATTAAGGTACGTGTAGGTACAAATTATAGTAACGTTTGAAATAACTGCTATGAAACAGCTCATTTATAAATACATGGTAATTGGTTATTTACATGCAAACACGTTGATGGTAGGTATTAATTAAGAGTTAGGGTCCCTGTCCTCTACCGACATAAAAACAAAACAAAACAATCTTTTGTTTACATGACGGGGATACCCGTCACCGGTAGACAACTGCTTGTAAATACTGTTTTTAATATTTATCTAATCTCACCTATGTATGTACAGTGGGCCAACGAAAATGTTGAGCACTTTAGTACTTTGTCAAATTAAAGAGGTTTCAAATTTTATGACGTTTCAGTCTAAATATTTCTTAGATTTCGATGTGACAAGGTTCTAAGTATGCTCAACATTTTCATGGGCTGACTGTACTATGAGTAAAGTCCGCGAGACCCACTTTGCGTTTAGTTTAGTCTCAAAGACAGGAAAGGAAAGGCAGGAAGAAAGGAAAGGCTCAAAAATATCAGATTAACATTATGGCCTTTGCCTGGGACTATTCAAGTATAGACTTTAGTCCGAGATCCGGGCCTAAAAGTACAGTTTTAGGATATCAGTCAAACGAATTTGCTTGGTGGGCGAAGTGACGGGCGAAAGCTACTCTCTCTCTACTTAACTACTCGCTTTTTCAAACTCTCTAAGTTACAGAACTCATATTATAATTGAGATTCTAGGCAGCCTAAAACTAGGTTCACTTTTTATTTTAATCGAGCATAAAGTTCTCACATTAGCCGTCTAACAATATTTTAAACGGGCATAGAGCACGCGACGCTCTACTTTCTTTTTCTTTTCGAGATTGTGGGCAACGATCAGTCTAGATTGCTACGTGTGAAAGGTCATTAGGTTTGGTTGAGATTGGAGAATTTCAGACGGTTGACCTAGCCTAGACCACAGACGAACTCGACAGTTAAAATTAAAACCTTGTATTAATTACCCCAAGATTTTCATTGAATACCTACTCAAACTTATTGGCACAAAGGTTAACTGGAAGTGCCTTTTATTAAATACTTTGAAAATTTCTTTAGGAGTAGATACAGTCGTGGGCATATTTTTTTTTACTTTTTTGGACTTTATTTCAATGCAAAAACGGGCTTGAGTACCTATTTTTTTTTTAAAGAAAACTACAGCTTCGTGTTGTCTATGGATGTTTTCGAAATCACGCTACTGATACAGGCAGCACTCAGCAGCTATACTGGCGTGGAGCTCAAAATACTACAAACGTAAATGTCGATCATTTCAACCTTTCCGTATTCGGAGCTATTAACTGAACATACCGTACAATCTGCTGGATTTTAACAGGCACCTACTAGCCTATTACAATACGTACAATAATAAATATTTCGATACGTACGACAACCAAAAATAAACAAAATTAAAAATATAAAGACTGTTAACTGAAATTTTATATTCTAAAATTAAGCAACCTAAGTACCAGTAATTAATACAACGTTACATAGCAAAATAAAATATAACCATTCGCTACCTGCAACATTGAAATTAAAACAATAATAAAGGCGGATCTCGCACGAGATAAGTAGGTACCATAAACTACTTAATTGACAATACGATTTTTTTTTAATTCTCACGATCTCTACTTCCGCAGATTAGTGTGGAAAGGAAAGTATCGTGAACAATGTTTGTCTTACGTATCAAATGAGGTCGCATAATATTATGATCATTGTTTAAATGGGTGCTTCGCAATTCGCAACGTTCAACAAACAAGTATTAAACTGAAAACCATATGTGTTTTATATTGCATTTAAGCCGCTACAACGAGAAATATCGCTTTCTTTGAAACGCTGTTCTGCCCAGACGAGGAAACAATAGGGATTGATTTTCAGATATATGATTCTTGACTATAAAGTTTATATGTAGTTAGTTTATAGTTTGTGTGTATAGCCGAAACATGATTGCTTAAAATTTTATCGATAGAAAAAAAATACAAAGTTGTACTTAAATTATAATCAATTAATTGTCAGTCATCAACTTAAATGAAATAAGGTGAAAATAATATTCAACGTGAAAATATACGCTACGAACGGGTTTTGAACACCTGGCCTTCGCATGCGTATCGGTCTTGCCAACTACACCCAACCCATCTAGGGTAACACTTGTACTTGTAGCAACGAATTTTCGGGCAACAAAAAGTGTAAAGCCTACAGAATCCTTAAGTACATACAAACACTAACCTTAGTGTTTACGTATATACACTCACGAGCAAAAATAATGCACACACTTTGTGTTGAACTTCCATAGTGTACCCGTTATTTTTGCTCTTGAGTGTATTTTTAAGCAGTACGGAACACTTGTCTCAAGACAATTAACCTAACCTAACCTAACCTACCTCTAAGTATGCGGCCCGCCTTACAATAGTAATTGGGTCACTGTATGCGGAATGCTAGTGCTTCTTGCCAACGACGATTGGTTTCCATTCATTGCGTGAGACGTCTCAAACTGAATGTAAAAGTTTTTGTAGCCATTTGTTGGATGCTTGTTAGTTGATCGAGTGCTTGACTCGTTTCATGGCATCGACAAAATGACGACTTGATCTCAAATTCACTTACGGTGTGAAACCGAGGCTGAACCCAAGCCAGTAAGCCCAGGCAAGCAAACGCTAGCAAGCGTAAGGTTGGCGTAAGATCGCTAGGGCTCTCGAGAATGCGCTGCGTTGAGACCTGTATATATCCCTCTACCTCTCAACACAACGGACCCTTAAGTTAATAAAGGGGAGTGCACCCGTGATTCTTCGCAGCCGTCCATAGGCTACGGGGTCTGCTTACCATCAGGCAGCCCGTAAGCTTGTTTGCCATCGTCGTTGTATAAGGAATTTCCTTCATCCTTAGAGAAGGATTTTTGTGATGACAATGTTCTAAAATTATACCTTTTAACAACCATTTTGGAACGGGAGGCTGGATGCGGGTGACGCAGGACCGGTCATTGTGGCACTCTTTCGGGGAAGCCTATGTCCAGCAGTGGACGTCTTTCGATGATAATGATGAAAAACTTTGAGATTGTTTAAATTTATATTTGTAAGCCATCCCAATCGAACAAAATCTTACAGTAGACAACCCGCTAACTGCCAATATTCTTTTATTCCAGTTATCCGTTGCCGAATTGGAACTGCGCCAGGCGGCTGAAGAGAGAGACAAACTCCTCAACGACGTCAACTACAGCAGCCTGCAAAACGACGAGGCCGTCGCGCAGGCGCGGCGGGAGCGGGACGAGGCGATAGAGAGGAAGAAGACAGCTGAGGTAAGCAAACATGAGGGTAGCCAAGAGAGAGAGGCTCCTCAACGACACCAACTTTTATTTAGCTAAAATAGGTTTGATGGACGTTTATGAAAAATTATTACCCAAAAGGTGGATAAGGTACAAATATATACCCATGTTTTTATCAGGGAGTGAAATAAGTTTGACTTATATGTGATGCTGATGATAATAATTTCAGGTGTCCCTGGCCAAGACGCGAGTGGAGCTGATGCAGGCGAACAGCCAGCTGTACGAGGCAGTGCGGCAGAAGGTGGACTTGGGACAACAGCTGGAGCAGTGGCAGGTTAGTAAATATCTGGCGTAAACATACATACTCGTATCGTATACCTACACAAGATGACAATAACGGGGTAGGAACTATAAATACCCACTAGATAAAGATGCTGAGATACACGCTTCTTATTTTTTAAGAGTACGACAATAAGCACGTCATGGTATTGCATGTAGATTTGTAGATGTAGATCCAAAATGTACCTTGACCCCGTTATGAGGATATTCTTTTTTTAAGGGTTAGATGGTAGCCTCTAGCCTATAGACGCTTGTGACTCTAGAAGTCTAGATGACTCACAAGCTTTACCAACCCTTTAATTGAGGGTTCATTGTGTCGCCACGTCGCCAGCGACCAGCGGCGAGCGGCGAGAACAATGGAATCGCGCCCCTGCCGTCCTGAACAAGTACATTCAAGTCTAATATATTTTGTTCTCGCTGCTCGCCGCTAATCGCTGGCGTCGGCCTCACTCTCAACCCCGCGCAGGAGCACAGCAGGAGCTTTGGTTCTGGCTAGTTGATAATGTCGTAGGTATGTTGTTGTAGGTTTTAATACATTTTGTATTCTTCAGATGGACATGCAAGAGCTGATTGACGAGCAGATGAAGCACAAGCTCACATCAGAGAAGCGTCGCAAACTCCCCGAGCCTCCCGCACCCACCCGTGCCTCACGACTCCTCGGATTTTTTCAACGGTGATCTGTTGCACGCTCTTGGTGCCGTTTATAGCCATAGACAAAACTACCATATCAACTATCACATTGTTAATTATAATAAAACAATACGACCCGTTTAGTTTAATTCCCGCGTTCATCCTAACTGTTCTCGGCGAAAGAAAGTCGCTGACAGCTGTCATTGTCGCCGCCATCTTGTTTAAGGATGCGTTCGCGATTCTGAAATTGATAGGGTGGGTTCTCGTTTTGTTTTCTAAACCGTGTGATGGGTACACCGTGGCAGTGATAATTAGTGTCTTAATTAGGTTTTTAATTGTAACTGTACACATTATTTTTAAATTACTGAGTGTAGTAGATTTGCGCTTTAATGCAATCATTTTATTTATAAACGACATGCTGTATTATTTGTTACTGAATTGAAATGTGAGTTTTGGAATGGTTAAGGCGGATATGGTACAACAGATTAAATGAATACGGACTAAACCAAGAGAACTTACATCTTAAGTCCGTACCTACATCTACAATAATAGTACATATTACATAACATACGTATGTAGATTCAATTAACATAATATTAATATTAAATCCTAATAGTTAGCCCTATAACATGTTATCTAATCATCAATCATCAATTTAGCTTTTTAGTAACAGTGTCAATAGCATGTGACGTTAGATTTGACTTTCCAAGATTGTCCTAAGATGACAATCACAAGCAAGAAAATCATGTCACTTTTACATAAATAATTACCATAACAACATTTCGTTGACCTTAATTTGCATGCCATTCCTAAACTAACATTTCCATTAAATTTTATGTGTATATAATTGAAATTAAAATATGTAGTTTTAATAAAAGGTATTTATAAATATTTTACAGGCGATCTCTTTTAAGGACAGTATAATATTAAATGGTGAAAGTAGCACTCTTAGCGGACGCTTAATGAACTAGTTAAGTCTCTCTATTTTAAACTACCGACATTTATAATAGATTACATTCTTTATTTAATGATAAATAATTACATTATAAATTTGCATGTCAAAATTGTAAGAATTGTTATCATGATAAAATAAAAATTTGATACAGATTTTTTTTATACAAACTTTCAAGCGAAAACCGCTGATGATAGATAATTGAATATGTTCCATTAAAGATGATCGTCTCAAAAATATCTATAGTATTTTATCGTTTTGAGATTGTACGTAATACCTATATCTACCTACGTATAGTTGTAAAATTTCACTCTAAGTGAAACCTGGTGCACCCATAGCGTAGCGAAATATATAGAGTTTAATAATTAGAAAAGGGAGGGGCGGAGTCTAATGTAAATTCATTTTTGTAAAAATTATTGATATGATGACTCTAATAAGTTTAATTGATACCTACTTTTGAATACCTACCTAACTTCCGATTTGGAATTGCACATCTCATTGGTTTATATTCTGTTTTTTTCTCAAAATGGCCGCCCTGACCCAACCGAACGATTATCGAATAGCCATATTATCATTTACAGATACAATACAATACGAATTACATGATCTGCTGCAATTTTAGTACCTATAACATACATTAATCACTAGTTTATAATAAATGAATATTGTATTAATAATAAATTTAGATAATTTTCACGAGTAAAATAGTGTACACATAAGTGTTACATTATTAATTGTTTTGCAATACACATGAATGTACCTAATTACTTGTATTTAGTACTGTGCCTTATTAAATACCTGGCCTTTGAAAAGTGCCTTTAATTGATTAGCGGACATTTTACCCGTACAAAAACGTTAATTTCTTGTAAAGTTATAAATTGAGTGTAACAATTATTTTATTTACAATGACTAGATGATTCAAATCAGGTTAAACATAATTAACCACGAGTTAGTACCGTTAGTAGTTTCTGTAAGCTAACTCTTATAGCGGATCCATACTACAAGACTTACTTTGTGCAACGCGCTGCGGCAGAATAAAGTTTAATACGACTTACGTCTGGGTGAGCTCGCTTCATCGTCGGCCTCATCTTTGCCCTATGGCTAGATGCTGGCCAAGAGCAATCCCATTATTAATTTAAAAAAAAACATATTGAATGTCGAATAACACTATTTTAGCCTGCACAGCGCGCTATCGCAATAAATTAAACATTTAATTCGTATGCGCAATAATGCCTTAATTCCAGCTTAATTCGCATATTTACACAATTACATGGAGAATTTAAAATGCAGTTTCATTAACGTTTCGGTCCTCTGTGAACAAAGATGGCGCCATTGTTGGACTTCCGCCTAGCGCCATCTATCGAAGGCATTGGAGCTCAAGTAGAAACAAAAATGTCTCAATAGAATAGGCGATTATTTTGATCTCCAATCTTGCCATTATTGGTAATTGGACACTAGAAATAATGTTTTGAGACATTTAAGGAAAGTTTTAATTATCATGGAAGTTTTAAAAGTAATGATTCGGAAAAAAACATTTTATAAACTCCAAAAAACAAGAGTAAAGTTGTTTAGTTAAATAGGAAGTTTTTTTTACATAATAATGGAGTAAGATATTCATGAATTTTAACCGTATATATTTTTTATTCATAAAAACATGAAACGGCACAGTAAATTTAGAAAACATTTAGACTTAGTACATTTGAATATTTTAGTAGTAGTAGTAGTAGTAAAACTCTTTATTGTACATTTTAATAATTAGATGAAAAAGACATTTCGATGTATAATTTTTATTAATTTATTGTTAAGACTGAATAAAAATGTAAAATATAAACAATGAAATGCGCTTTTCCTAACATTTTATTTCATACGGAGTCTGTTGTTCAATTTCAAATCGTATCGTTCAAAATGGCGAATCGGTGGTTACTTCTTCGACACTGAAATATCAATGGTGTAATTCCCAACAATCCCAAGTATAAGGCACTTTGTCGATAAATAAGGGGTTCATTCAAGTCTATAAAAATAGTTCTTTTACTGAATTCCGAAAACTGCCTTTTATCTGCGAACGAACGACACCGACACATAACAGCGGCATCTTATGCATATTCATGATCATCTTATCTTTGTCGTATCCATATTTTCAGATTATGTTAACATATGTGCTTGTACGGTCAAGTAATTTGAATATTGTTCACTTTTGGACTTTATTGCTATTGAATTAGAGTCCAAAAGTTATAAACAATAATTTTTTTAGACTGTACATTTGACAACTCGATTCGCCACTTTGTACCTATTAAGTGTTATTTTTAACTTCGCAGTAAGTATCATACATCTTAACTTTAAGGGTATCACCAGCGACTGAAGTCATGTAGGTACTTATATAATGAAATTACCATATTTTAGATTTTTAAAACTTACTGCATTTAGTAATATCATAAGTCATCAATTTGGTTAAATCATTATAATAGGTACCTGCTAAATTAATTACTCTCAATGTATAATTTCCTGAGTTGGCCTGCATGAAAGAAGTTCATAATTAGTAAATATTATTTTGGAAAAAGAAAGATTTCAGTTGGAAATATAACGGATTTACGATTTTTTAGGTATAAAAATATTAAGTCTAAATATAAGATACTCGGGTATGATTTATAGTGCATTCGGGTAAATCCGAATGTCGGGTGATTCTGAAAATGGCATTATGGACATATTACCATGTTTGGTCTATAAATTAGCAATTTTCAGAATTACCCCACATTCGGATTTAGCCGAATGCACTATATGTAACATTTGAATAGGACAATAGACTCCCTCTCCCTCAAGAGATTTTAATAATTATGTACATGTTTGCAAAACTACCGTGATTAATAACAATAGTTTTTAATGTTTTTATATTTAATTTCTTAAGCACAAACTTATTTTCTATGGCGAGTAAAACTTCATAGTCATTCCATTTTGTAAAATCTTCAAATAGTATAGTTGTGAGTCATATAATAAACTTGGTACCGACTAGACGGCATAGCTTGGACTGAAACATGGGGTTTTTAACTTACTTGATTGCCGGAGAAGCCATATCTGTATTACACCTACCTACTTAAAGTGGTGAAATAAACCTACACACAGTATGTGCCTTGAGGTACACTTGTCCACATTACACTTTAATATCGTCCAGCTTTGAATATGACTCAAACGATATTCCTTATTTCAAAAATAGTGTTAGTATTTTATAGATCATGTGTATCAGTGCAAAAGTACTTAATGTCACTTCATCGCAAGTTAAGGTCTAAATCATGTACTTACATAATCTACCTTCATATGTTTGTGGAATTTAAATAAAGCATGGAATTTTACGTATTATTGTGTTTTTATGATCCTTTCTAGAGATCCTTTGACTCAAACGATATACTTTCAAAAATCGTTTTAGTATTTTATAGATCATTTGTATCAGTGCAAAAGTACTTAATGCCACTTCATCGTAACTTAAGGTCTAATAAATCATGTATTTACATAATCTACCTTCATTTGTTTGTGGAATTTAAATAAAGCATGAAATTTTACGTATTATTGTGTTTTTATGATCCTTTTTTTCTATTTTCTTTTCTACTCCCGTCTGCCCAGGGGGCCAATTTATGAATGTCGAACGCTCGACTTTTCACTCGAGATCTGTCAAAAAAGATGACGTTTTGACAGATGTCATGTGAAAAGTCGAGCGTTCGAAACTCAAAAATCGGCCCCAGGCCCTAAACATTGTATGGGAAACTCACGTCACTTTTGGGCAAGACAGATTGGTTTTACTTTTATTTGTGGTTGACGAAATATAATTTTCACCGATTTTCCATACAATTATTTTTCTTGCAATTTGTGCAAATTATATTTCGTCAACTATACTCTCTACCTGTTGTATATTTCATAATAAGATTACATTATACATTTTATTTAAAATAACTAAACAAAATATAACATTGATACTAAACTATAACAAAAATAACCTAACAAGTAAAACTTAAATAATATTAAAAATAGCTAAATCTAAAATAAAAACCTACTAATAATACCCACTAAAAATTAAACAACCTAAGCCTGTTGTATATTATATGCACGTACGTAGAAGTCGTAGAACAATCTCTTTATTCCTGCAAACTTGCTGAAAACTTTAAAAGTCACAATGAAAAGCAAATAGCGTTCAAAACTGACTTACACAAACTAAATTCTTCTGTCAATATTGTTTTTACGGTCTTTCAGAGGAATATTTATTAATTGATATCGTATTATTTTGAGAATAGTATTTTAGCAAAATGCCACAACAAGTGGAACAGAAGGCTATAGACCCTGAAGCAGAACTCAGCAATGTGCAGCGCATGGTAAGTACACTCATTTCCCATATCAGAAATAATACGAGGATATTTCGATACCTCAGGCCTCATACACGGTACAACTCTGAATAGAAAAAAGCTTTGGGGCATTGGCACCCATACATAACAATGATTGATACACAACATGTATGATGTGGTGCCAATGCCTAAGCGACTATTCTCTTATTTAGGTACAAATGTTTCCTCTGCCTGTCGTAGAGGGTCCACGGGGCCGAAGACAGTCGTAGTTGGGGCTGCGATCGTCCATAAAAACATGGCGGGACATATATAAGTAGGTGGACTCTAGGGCGCCACTGGAGCGTTCCATGGGAGATCCCAGAGCCGTCCGAAATGGGTTGAGGAGGACAATCGGGGGGTCTTTAGTCGGTGCAAGTCCGACATAAACTGCGCACTACCCCCGCAGTGCGGAGGTATCCAAACAGCATTTTCCAGGGAATGAGACTTAGCCAGATCGATTGTTTACCTCCAATAGTATAGTCATAGTCATTTATTTATAATATCCTTCATATTACATGTCAATTTCAATAATTTAAATAATAACAATATACATATCTCAGTATAATAAATAACCACTTACAGTTGGTAATAAACAACGAATTCAGTGTAAGTAAACATTTTGTGTTAAATACCTACTATTTACTTAACTTAAGATTTAAAAATTCGACAAAAATATAAAATGCGTGCTCGACAAGCCAAGCCTTCAGATTAGTTTTAAAACAATGCAAGGAGGAGGCTGAGGTGACATCTGCTGGTAATTTATTATGGAATTTATAGATAGTCGGACCCGACCCGTCACGTGTCGTGTCGTCACTTTCCGGACTTCGCTAGACGTCGTTTTACCGGCAGAAGTCTCTTTGGGTCTCGCAGTGAGCGGGCCGAATCTGCTGGTTTTTTATAATTAAAGAAGAATTCCTCGTTTAATTATATTAGATACAGTGACCACCCCATCAGCTCGTCATTCAATATAAAAATAAATAAATATTTGTGGACAATCTTACACAAATCGACCTAGTCCCAAACTAAGCAAAGCTTGTGCTATATTCATACTTATGTAGATAAATAGATCCTTAAATAATACAAAACATCCTAGACTCCGGAACA
The DNA here is from genome assembly GCA_951800055.1 of Cenopis cana. NCBI lineage: Eukaryota > Metazoa > Arthropoda > Insecta > Lepidoptera > Tortricidae > Cenopis > Cenopis cana. The sequence continues at coordinate 6,648,834 of OX637492.1, read as the reverse complement.
AATATTCGTGCTCATCAGAAAAATAAATGCTCCGACTGGGATTCGAACCCGGGACCTCCAGCTTCGTAATAGGCAGGGTCACTAGTCACTACCGTACCGACTAGGCTAAAGTGGTCGTCAATATGTTTGTCAACAGTTTAAGAAGCTGGCGCCGATGTGCAGCGTGGAGAAGCGCGCGGGCGGCGAGCCGCAGCTCGCCCCGCAGGAGAAGCAGCTCGACATCCTGGCGCACGAGATGAAGGAGACGCTGCTGTGCATCAATGTGGGTAACCGTACATACTAACATGCTGGAGTAGCGCCGGCCGCAGCTCGCCCCGCAGGAGAAGCGGACATCCTGGCGCACGAGATGAAGGAGACGCTGCTGTGCATCAATGTGGGTAACCGTACATACTAGCATGCTGGAGTAGCGCCGGCCGCAGCTCGCCCCGCAGGAGAAGCGGACATCCTGGCGCACGAGATGAAGGAGACGCTGCTGTGCATCAATGTGGGTAACCGTACATACTAACATGCTGGAGTAGCGCCGGCCGCAGCTCGCCCCGCAGGAGAAGCGGACATCCTGGCGCACGAGATGAAGGAGACGCTGCTGTGCATCAATGTGGGTAACCGTACATACTAGCATGCTGGAGTAGCGCCGGCCGCAGCTCGCCCCGCAGGAGAAGCGGACATCCTGGCGCACGAGATGAAGGAGACGCTGCTGTGCATCAATGTGGGTAACCGTACATACTAGCATGCTGGAGTAGCGCCGGCCGCAGCTCGCCCCGCAGGAGAAGCGGACATCCTGGCGCACGAGATGAAGGAGACGCTGCTGTGCATCAATGTGGGTAACCGTACATACTAGCATGCTGGAGTAGCGCCGGCCGCAGCTCGCCCCGCAGGAGAAGCGGACATCCTGGCGCACGAGATGAAGGAGACGCTGCTGTGCATCAATGTGGGTAACCGTACATACTAGCATGCTGGAGTAGCGCCGGCCGCAGCTCGCCCCGCAGGAGAAGCGGACATCCTGGCGCACGAGATGAAGGAGACGCTGCTGTGCATCAATGTGGGTAACCGTACATACTAGCATGCTGGAGTAGCGCCGGCCGCAGCTCGCCCCGCAGGAGAAGCGGACATCCTGGCGCACGAGATGAAGGAGACGCTGCTGTGCATCAATGTGGGTAACCGTACATACTAGCATGCTGGAGTAGCGCCGGCCGCAGCTCGCCCCGCAGGAGAAGCGGACATCCTGGCGCACGAGATGAAGGAGACGCTGCTGTGCATCAATGTGGGTAACCGTACATACTAGCATGCTGGAGTAGCGCCGGCCGCAGCTCGCCCCGCAGGAGAAGCGGACATCCTGGCGCACGAGATGAAGGAGACGCTGCTGTGCATCAATGTGGGTAACCGTACATACACGACTAGCATGTTGGAGTAGCGTCAGCCGCAGCTCGCCCCGCAGGAGAAGCGGAAATCCTGGCGCACGAGATAAAGGAGACGCTGCTGTGCATCAATGTGGGTAACCGTAAAACTGTAGAAAAACAAGCCGCGAGGCGAGGTCTCTAGCATCTTCACAGTTCTAAATGGCGCAAATGCGCATCGTGAAGTTGCCCCAGCCTTTCAATATACCGCCCTCGCCATAATTTTTATATATATTTTTTCTCCCTTGAGATCTACTACCATCAAGAAAAAGAGGTTTACAAACTTACAAAGTGTGTTCCTAGTAAAGGATTCAGCTGGATGTGGATGGCTTAAAACCGGTCATTGTGGCACTCTGGGGAGGCCCCCTGGGGGTATATGATGGTCGCGCGATAGCGTGATAACTATACGACAAGATATAGCATTTGTCACTTTCTATCGAGTGGTATCAGAACGTGTCGTTTATCGCGCGACTATAATGCCCCAGCAGCAGTGGACGTCTTTCAGCTGATATGATGTTGAAAGTGTGTTTGATTGCAGCTAGCCAAGAAGGGCCAGCACGGTCTCCGCGACAAGATGACCAAGAAGTATACCCGCAACTCCATCGTGGAATACGAGCACCTTGAGTTGGAGGTAATAAATTAAGAAAACCCTAGCTTAGCCGATATTCCTTGCTAAGTTTTCCCAAATGTTTTTGAGTATGGTTTTTAAGGGAATACTTAAACAGTTTTTTTTAGGTGCGGGATGAGCGCGTGCAGCAACAGGAGCTCGACTGCCTCAACTACCTCGCCGCCAAGCAACTGCAGGAGTTGTTGAAGATAGTGCCCACGGAGGCTGATGTGAGTCTGGGGAAGTACTAAATTTGAATGGTGAATTGATAATAAACGTGTAAATTTGTTGTGAATCTGCAGTAGTTTCATTGTTCGAACTTATTTTCTTGAACTTGATAGTGTATATCTTGGTGGGGATTGAGATACCACGAGAATCCCCAGTACGGGTAATCCAAGTTCGACTGGAACCTTTCAATCCTTGAACCAGAAAGCAGGTCTTGATAGCTTTTACCAGGTTATAAAAGAAGACAAAGCATTGCATGTGTCCGAAAAGGAGGCATTTACTATCGTTTATTTTTAATACACGACAAACGCGATCATCATTAGGTATGCATAGGTACCAGTAGCGGAGCGTCCATACAACTCGATTCCGACCGGCTTGCCTAATTTTCAGCCAGTGCAGTTCTTTTAATACGGCTCATGAAGAATAAGAAAGGCAAATTATTTTCGGTTCCCTAAGATTATTTTTGACGCGCCGCCACTGATAGGTACCTACCCAATCCCGTATTTGAGTTACTAGGTAAGAAAAAGAGGAGATTCCTTCTAATTCGCATCCAAATCCTCAATGATATGCAGGAACTAGCCATGATTGAGGACGCGGCCAACCGTCTCCGACGCATGGAGAATAGGCTCGATCTGACCACCAAGCGATTCTGTGTCGTCAACTCTGACAACAAGGCAGTGCGGGAGGAGATACACCGTTTGATGGTTGAGAGGTAACTATAGTTGCGTTAGTTTGTTGATACTGGCCAAGCTCCGACACATGGAGAACCAACTAGACATAGCTACCAAGCGGACCAACCGATTCTGCGTCGCCAATTCTGATAACGAAGCAGTGCGGTAGGAGATACGCTGTTTGATGATTGAGATGTAACTCATCTCATCATTGGTCACAGCATCTAGTCAGATAATTGTTACAGCGATAGTCTAGTGAGAAGATGTCTAGGCGCCGTCGGAGATTGGAGGTGCGGTGCATCTTTTCCTGTTGCTGTAAAGTCCAATCGCAGCACGGCACTTCCTGCCACAAAGATCACAGGTGAAGCGCGAATGGTGTGGAGTTGGTGGTTCCTGTTCGAAGAGGACAACTATAGTTGCAGTATTTGGTTGATACTGGCCAAGCTCCGATGAACCGAATAGACGGGGCTACCAAACGGTTCCATGTTGTGACCTGTGACAACAATGCAGTGCGGGAGGAAATACAAAACAGAGTAGAGTTCAAAACATGTCGCCCGAAGTGACAATTAATACGTGAGTTTTAAGCGTTTAGTAAAATAAAGTTATAACATGTCTCACGAGAGTTTAAATTCAAATACAAAACCCCATGATTATCACGGTATCCCGTTCCGTTTTGTATTTTCTCATCATAGCATGATTTCAGATTCACTTGTCAAACCATACGGTGTTATGGTCGCAACTGTCGCAAGGTATAAAAACTTCCGATAATCTAGAAAGACCAACAGTAACCACCGCGCACATGCAAATCAGCTGTCTGCCTAATAATTGAGACCGTTGGACCGATGCTGTGAAAGAAATTGCAGACTTCTAAGTATCCGGATGGGCGAGAACCGAGCGGGCTGGAGAGCAATAGTGCCCAAAGTGACGGCCTCACAATGTAGTCACGACCACGAGCCTCAGTTATGAGGAAGCGATCAAGAAGAAGAATAGTTGAGAAGAAGTTAGTGGTGTGTATCTGAGCACCAATTTACACAGTCATACATAACTAACAATTACAAAAACATCGTTGTTTTTTTACAGGAACAGTTTCAATATCCAATGGAACCGCACCATCGGCAAGCTGGTGAAGGGCAAGGAGTACCTGATGGACATATTCGAGATCGCGGCCGTCGCCTTCGGGGACCGGGACGAGTGTATCAGGAAACTGGAGGCTTTGAAGTGGAAGGGGCTGTTCCAACTGAACAGGGATATTGCGGTTGGAAACTAAATTTTGAATTCTTTTGGGCCTTTGTGTTAACGATTACGAGAGATATAAGTAGGTAGATCAAGGTAACATACCGCGGTAACATAACGCGCCAGTAACTTAAACTTATACTTTAACTTAAACTTTAGCTTATTTGTAAAGTAAAATACCAAGTGTACCAACTATAACAAAGTTGCTTTGCCTTGCCTTTATTACACAAAAGATCCCATTGGGTCGAAATGCATCGGCAAGGCCCCTCGTCATTTTGCTCTGCCCATTGAGTCTAATGGACTGTGTGAACAGGGGGCCGATTTTTGAGTGCGAACGCTCGACTTTTCACTCGAGATCTGTCAAAACACTATGAGGTTTTGACAGATCTCGAGTGAAAAGTCCACCGTTCGAAACTCAAAAAAACGGGCCCCTGATCTGTAATCACTTCAGTCAGTTTCAGTCCAAAGAATATCAACACCATCATGCATTCTCCAAAACTAACAGAAACAGTAGAGTTCATATAATTTCGTTCCCAGGTTCAAATATATCTGAGCGACCTTATGCGCTTAATAATCAAGCCGTGTATAGTTCGTACGGCCTTTGCCCAACAGTGGGATTCTTTGTAGTACAAAAAAAAAGTAACAATTATTATAAAACAAATAAGTAAATCTTCGTATCTAAACAAAAAAAAACATACCAACAATTAAACTTGTATTGTATTACTAGGCTAATAAATAAATAATAATAAATAGTTCGTACACAACTTTAAAGCCAAATTCTGTCAAACGAACGCAAGCAAAAAACGACTAAGAGCTCTATATAACTAATATAACTGTAAGGTAGATTCTTGCTTGCGTTCATTTGACAGCATTTGGCCTTACAGTTTTGTACAAACTATACAAATTTTAGATCACTTGTCCGTGCGCATATTTTGAACGCGACTGTACCAGTTAATCGTTATTCTCCGTCCAGGAAATGCAATCTTACGAGGGAGAGATCAACCACCTAGCCAAGCTGGAAGAGTTCTTGCGAGTGAAGGGCTCCAGAAGGATCTGCGAGGCCGACGAGATCGAGGAAATCAAAAGACAAGAGGAGATCCAGCGGTGTGAGAGCGAGATCGCTCGCCACGACGCTCTGCTTGATGAGATCTTTGTAATTTGCCGTACTTTTACCTTTTCACTTGATTGATATACATAAAGTCACGACATTAGGTGCCCCAAACGCCAATCGCTTCATATCTAGTCGAACAAGTCGATGTAAAGGCAAGCTACGTGCTATTAAATTAAGGTTAATTAAGGTCTTTTGCTACGAAGACTTTGGCGTGTGAGGCACTGGCAGAATGTACTGTGTCGGTGAATAGGTTAACCCTATAAAACTACTCATTGACAGGCGAGGCTCAGCCTGATTCGATGAAGACAGAGCGGAGTTCCGGAGTTAAATTCCCATATGAAGATAGGGGAACTGGCAACTATACCAGTGATTTGACATTATTGTACATCAGGAGAAATTCTATACCTTAAACTAAATAGATATGAGGATTTCACCAAGATCAATCCGTCATACGTGCGTCAAACTGTAACGGGTCCCAAAACGGCCGCTTTGAATAAAACTAGGCAGTCATCAACGGCACATTTCTCGGCCACATACATTTACTGTTCTTGAAAATTTTACTAAACAAGATCTGGGCGACCGAGCTTTGCTCGGCGTTTTCCCGGGCATGAGACCTAGCTAAATCAATTGCTCGTCTCCGAAAACCCCCACATACCAAATTTCATCAAAATCCGCCGTTTCTGGGATCCCCGAAATAAATAGGTGTGCGCCGGAAGCGGGGTGCAAGGGGTGTATTTGCACACCCCTGTCAGGAAAGAAAATACATAGCGAAAATTAAATTATCCATAAGTGTGTGTGTACAATCCCACTCCCGGCTAACTTATTGTTGCTAAATACCGTTCAACGACTGAGTAAAATAGTTGATGGTCTGGAGACCGTATGAATAGTACATTACTTAACAAGGGCGGTAAAACAAAGAATGTCTCAGACACGGAATAATAAAAACCAGTGGAAATGGCAAGGGGGCGTGCCGCGCTGTCATAAATATGAGGAGATACGCAGCATTGCTTCAGTTCGCAGCTTTCGCTTGTGCGTGACAGTTGTGTCGCTACCATTACAAAAAAATCTAAATTGCATGAAAAATGCCATATTGCGCAGTGTTGGAGTACAAAACCGATAGCCGGAGCAAAAACGTTGCCAATGGTGGTGTTTCATACCATCGAAAAGTCTTATTTTATTTTATTTTCAATAATTTCTAATATTTTGTTTTAGGGCATTTTAAGCATATAGACACCAAACAAAAATAAACCTTATCATTAAGCAATAGAGTTGATTTTGCACCATACGTCAAAGTATGCAGCAATCTAGAACGTTCGCTACTCAAGTAGTGCGCGAATGATGTCGATAAGTTATCGATATTTGGTGCAAGTTATCTATTATAAAGATTGAAATATAATTCAATGTTTTTTAGGGTTTAACGCATTCACTGCCACCCTCTTTTCCTGGACATTCGGCAGGTGCCGCACTTTGCTGTGTGCCCCAAACGCACATGTGAGTTCAACCGACTATTTTAAGTCTAAGGGACTAAGGCACAGGGTACAAGTGTCAAATATTATGAACGCGTCTGTGCGTCGAAGGCACTGCGTGAAAGTCACGGTGACGCATATATGCGGCGGTGGCAGTGAATGCGTTAAAAGTAAAATAATGTAATTCATTGTAACTAATGTACGGGGATTAAATAATGTATCTGTATTTCAGAGTTATTGAAATTTTTGCACTGATATTATTGATTTTCATCAAAATCGTTAGAGCCGTTTCCGTGATCCCCGAAATATATATTAGAATTGCTCGTTTAAATATATAAGATACAATATAAGTCAGAAATATATTGACAGAAGTAATTTTTTTTAATACGAATATACGACATTAATGTTTTTTTTTTCGTTATTTTAGACTAAATTAGAATACATTTTGGACTTAATTAAATGCCATGGCCTATTCTTATTTTTAGGGTTCCGTACCCAAAGGGTAACACGAGACCCTATTAGATACTAAGACTCCGTTGTCCGACTGTCACCAGGCTGTATTTCATGAACCGTGATAGTTAAACAGTTGAAATTTTCACAGTTGAGTATTTTTGTTGCCACTGTAACAAAAACTAAATAACAGAAAAAAAATATTTAAGGGGGGTTTCCATAAAACAGACACGTTTTTTTGCAGTTTTTAGGGTTCCGGACCCGAAGGGTCAAAAAGGGAACCCTATTGGTGACGCCCAGGTGTCCGCCCGTCCGTCCGTCCGTCGTCTGTCACAAAATTTTGTTCCTAAGAATTTTTTAACTTCCCGTTGACCTATGCACTTGAAATTTGGTGATAATGTTTATTATTACGTATATTTTACCAACAAATACTAATATATTGATAAATCACTTTTTTTGTGGTTGGTTCGGAACCCTTAATGTGCGAAGTCCGACTCGCACTTGGCCGGTTTTTACAGATAATGGTACAGAATCCGGCGTGCGCGGGTCCAACTCGCACTTGGCCGGTTTTTTTTATTTTTTTTATGTGTGCGTGTGTGGTAAAATAAAGGCTTAATAATCTATATATTACACTTGCTACATTATTATTTATTGAATGCTACCAGATATCTTATACTAGATAATGACCAAAGTTATTAAGTCCTTCTTAAATAAAAATGTTTTCGTACATTAATATTACAATATCGATAACGTGGAAGTGAAGTATAGCACATCACTCAAAGTGCTCTATCGGCGAGTAGCCGAACTAGGGTATGTACTCTTATAGTTTTTCTCTTAGCAGTTCAGCTATTGAACGCTAGATGGCAGAACTTTGAAGGCGCAAAAGAATTTCAATCATTTCGCATGCGCTTAAAGTTTAAATTAAGTGAAAGCTCCGTTGTTCATAGCACCTTTTTAAATAAAATACTACGACCAATCACTTTCAAGATTTCAATGTGTTTAGCATTATGATAATGTGAGTTTTAGCGACACCGGTCTCGATACTAATCGCGACTTATGCCATTTCCACTGGTTTTTATTATTCCGTGGTCTCAGATCGCAGGTATATGACGCCCGAGCCGAAGGCAAGGGCCATAAATATGCGACCTGAGGCTTTCTTTATTACCGCCCGTGTTAAGTACCTACAAAATTTTATGTCACCCCCTGGCCAGAAAGTGGGATTTCCCGCGCGCGGAGCGTGCGGTAATTGCCGCTTTATGGCCAGGTGTGACATAAAATATAATAAAGACTTCTTGTAGCAATACGCCGGGACAAGCCGTGTCCTCAGCATCGTGAACAATTTCCAAGGGACAGAAACCCAGAATTTCCAGTGCTTTGTGCTGCTGTGCGAGTTGATGCAAGAGTCAATCTTCCTGCGCGGCGAGCTGAATAAAGCGAGGCAACTCATATGTGAGGTTCCAGGATTTTAGACCTTATTAATTATTAAACCAGAGTATGATTCATTAAATGTTTATAATAGGATCACACCGGAGTTTTACCTGCTTTCATTATAGGACAGCGGTTTAGTGGTAAACAGAGGAGGTCAAATAACTATTACAGTATGTAACTTGTAAATAGTGCCTGGTAATAGTTAAAAAAGTTGGACATAGGTAATTATTTGCAAATCTGAGTTTGCCTCTGGCGAATTTTTTTTGGTGTTTTCAACTATGTATGTTGTCTGTGTATGTGCAGTGTTATTGTAGGTTGTCTGGAAATTGAAGGTTGTCTGGAAAAGCGCTCTTTAGCGATAAGACCGTCTGTTGTTCTACCTCTGTCTCCCTGTTTCTTTGTTTTTCTTTTGTATGTGCTGCTTTATTGTGTGAGGTGTGCAATAAAGAGCATTTGTATTGCATTGTATGTTTTTCTAAATAAAGTCACACAACCACAACGCTGGTTTCTTCCAAAACATAATCACTATTTGTGCATTTTTTGTCCTGTCCTTTTGTGTTTGTGGATTAAGATAGGAATGACTCGCCTGCCATTTCTTCTTCCAGTGGACCAGCGCGACATAAACGAGGCCCGCGAGGAGATGCAGACCAAGCGGCTGGCGAGCATGCGCCTGACGCTGGAAGAGCAGCAGGCCAGGGTGCAGGCGAAGCGGGACTTGGATATCGCCGCCGACAATACTATCATCAAGGTGCTGAAAGGCATCGACGACCTGGTCAAGTTAGTCCACTGATTACTGTTTCTTGAGATCCTCCAGTAGCCAATAGGTCCACGGAGTTGCAAGCTGGTGGAGCCGCATGAGCAGCGGGCTAGGCCAAAGTGCAGGAGAAGGGGATCTGGCCAGTGGGACAGGTCAATTTAACAAATACACGTATAGAAAAGACTAAACGCCTGGCGCTGGACGGGCAGCGGGCCAGGGTGCAGGCAAAGCGGGACCTAGACACCTCCGCCGATAATACTGTCACCAAGGTGCTGCGCGGCATCGACGACCTCGTGAAGTTCAAGATAAGAGACCCCTGCTCTGTTGCGTCCCAGTAACTTCCGAGTAGGTCCGCGAAGAAATATCGGAAGGAACGGCATTTAGACCCTTGAGACCCTGCCCTATAGCTTCGCGGACTAGGGTGCAGGAGAAGCGGGACAACACCATCACCAAGGTGCTGCGTGGCATCCACGACCTGGTCAAGTTAGTGCTCTGATCTCTATTCCTTGTAATAAAAACCCTAATGAGGCCCCCAGAAGCCAATAGCTCCGCGAAGTTGCATGCACATTTGATCAGGTCAGTTGAACAGATATAGAACAATCAGAAGATTATCAGAAGGTACTTATGCTTAAGAATAAGAGCCCTATGCATCCTTGAAATCAGAGTCCTAGGATTATTTTTGACCATGGAAGATTATCAGAAGGTATGTTTTTGAGAATAAGAGCCCTCTACATCACATCCTTGATATCAGAGTCCTATGATGATTTTTGACTATGGAAGCCTAAAAAGAAGATTTTAGAAGAGTTACTAATGATGGATATATTCACCGTCAGCTCAAACATGCACGAGACGATGTATTGTCGCCATCAGATCAATCGGAGCAACCAAGGTGCTCACAAACATCTAAACACGACTCTATTGTCAAGGCATTAAGTATATTGCGCGTCCAAATTTTTTGAAGTCTAACTAAAGTGTACAGATGAATTGTATTGGCGTGTATAATGCGTGTCATCCACGAAGGCACGCCCCTCCACAGCCTAATTCGTACAATTGCCCATAGATTAGTATGAGATTCGCCGTGGTACCTATTTAAGCCTGTGAAACGTGTTAACAGACTAGCTAAATGCGACACTACACCGCTGCTGTCGCTTCTCGGCAACCACCGGGAGACGACCAAGTGGAACGTCACCAAATTCCTGAGGATCCTCGAGGCTGAGGTCAAAAGCCTCATCGAAGTTTGCTACGGCGCTGTCAAGGTTTGTGAAACAATGAAAATATGATATATACTTACTTAATAATTTGCCTTTCTTATTCTTCATGAGCCGTAGTAAAAGAACTGGACTGGCTGAAAATTAATCAAGCCGGTGGGAATCGAGTTGTATGGACGCTCCGCCACTAGTATACACCTACATGTGAGGGCCTCTTATGACAAACGCTTTTTTTCTGCGCAGCGCGTGTGTACCACGTGTGTACCTACTTGTGAATCTCAACATCCTCAACCAGAATCAAAACCGCAATCTGGGAAATGGGGTTCTCCGCAAAGACGAAACTATGAACGCATAATGAACGATCTTCCCTTATTCCGTTCGTGTTCGTGCGACAAACTAGTAGAGCTGAGCGTTTTTTTCAATAAGCGTTTCGTAAAACGCTTTCGCTTACAGTAACGGAATAACAGTTTCTTATGAGAACAAAAAACAGTTTTTATAAAAACGACCACCAAAGCTGCAATGCAACGCAACAATGAAACTACACTACATGAAAATAGAAACGAAACTCAAAACTGACATAACTCAAACTATAACCTATAACTTTCATTGATGTAGCGATCGAAACGAAACAAAACTTAGCTTTGTTCGGGTGGGCGCGCTTTGTGCCAAAAACGTTTTTTATTGATGATTGACAAAAATGCGCTCTATTCGCAAGACGTTAAGGCTTAATTTTGAAAATTCATTCATAAATATTTCTTTCGTTCGTTTCGTTTTGTCGGGCGCCGCATTGAAAAAAAACTAGTTACTTTTGAAACTGTTTCGTGAAACTGTTTCCAGATAATGAAAAGCTGTTACGTTTCGTTACACTTAAAAGTCGCAACGACCCAGCTCTACAAACTAGGCATTCCTGTTGTTTATCTGTACTTTATGCCCACATTACACTACCCTAGGGGGGCCCTAACTAGGGGAGGGGAGTTAAAGCATGCCACTTGTTAGTGAGTGCTTGCACTTATATGTGAGATAGTTAGGGTAGTGTGATGTGGGCATTAAGCCTTATGTTCTGTAGGTAATTGAATTAGAATTCTTTTTGAGGTGTGCAATAAAGTGTTTTACCTGTTGTATTGTATCTTTCCAGCCACCAGCCCCAACGCCCAAGGGCCGCAAGGCGGAGCAGACAGCCACCGTCAAGCTTGTTGCTGACCCGTACGTGGAGACTCTTCGGCCAAACCGGGTTCAGAAACTGGTGCCGTATCAGCCTTGCGCTTAGTGAGTACACATTGCTACTACAAAAATGTCAGCTGTTGGAGGATATGGAAATGCCCAAGTAGATCACCATAACAACATACCAACCTTGGAGTTGGAACCTAGGTACCAACTTCTAGCTTACCAAGCGATAAGGATAGAGCGGACTGTATTAATGAAAAGTTTGCGGCGCACTTTCCCGTGAGATTATACCGAATTACTTTTATATGAAGTTAATATGACAGTTTTACACAAGATTGCTTATCGGCTTACCTGGAAATCTGCTTGGCGATGCTTGGCAGCGAAGCTGCAGTTCCTTAGGCTACCCCAGTGCTGGACCCAGTTAAGCATTACCCACAGTCCTACAACTTATGTCGCACAAACAGGTGAATCAGCCAACTCGCAATCTTGATAGTTGTTCTTAGGCGAAATTAGTTATCTCCTGGCCCGCGGAGTCACCCGCGACGAAAATAGGGCTACTTTCGAAGTTCGTGTAACGGACGAGCGATCACGGCAAGTTACGTCGAGCACGCCCTAAGAATAAAAAGAATTTGTGTGGGTTGCATCAAGCTTCTGTAATATTCGGTAAATCTGGTTGTTGGTGACAACTATTAAACAGGCCATACCTACAACCAGCCCGCCCTAGAATTTATTATTTATGGTTAGTCTTACTTGTACCTTTAACGTTTTCACCGCCATTGACTTGATATAAAGCCAGCACGTTAGGTGCCCCACAAGCCAATTCATATGGAGTCGTAAAGTCTATGTGAATGCAAGCTACGTGTCAAGTAACGTATGGTTCTGTTTCAGTCTTTTGCATTTTTAGTCTTTTGCTTCGAAGACGTGGCGTGTGATGCACAACAGAATCTACTGTGGCAGTGAATAGGTTAAACCATTGAATAATTGATCCTTCGTCCTACAGTTGCGTGGAGGACTACATAATGAACTTGATCTTCGAGACGCTGGCGGTGCCTGCCGACCGCGCCTACGTGGAGACCATCTTCCACCTGGAGGCTATCAACACCAAGTTCGGAATATACACGCTTACCAATCCCGCGTAAGTTCCTCGTTATTTGAGCAGTCCAATCAAAAGCAATATGTGTGCACTGCATACGACTTAGTCAGAAATAAAGAGTACACTAAAGAATAGCAAGCAAAGATGGTGCCGGGGGTAAGAGGCCGGTAGATGCCGGTCATACCACTTTTCTGAAAATGAATGGCATTGAAAAAAGATGATACCTCAATAATTTATTCCAGTAAATACTCCCTGAAAACTACCTGATTTTTGAGCCTCGCCTTTGCAGGTGACTGAATGTAGGTTCCACTAATTCTTATCCTGTTTTTTTTACAGAAAACGTCATCCATACCGACAGAGCAAGAACGAATAGGTAGTATGACAAAGCAAGTAAATAATCTCCAAAAAACTTTTAGATATGTAAAGTTATTGTAACTGTTTTGAATTATAGTATTAAAACGTGAGTATACCTATACTTTAATAAATCATTTATTACAAACATGGCTTTTAATAAGTTTGACACTATTGAGTCACATTAAAAATACCTACCTACTTGATTATAAAACCCTAATTGATAAAAAGTTAAGGAAAACAAGACCAGATAAATAATAGCATGAGAGAAAAGGAGGGAGATACTAAAGATAATCTAAAATTGATCATACAAGGATGAAGTATATCTCGTATCGTTGGCTTTACTGTACATGCTTGACTTTTACTAAGTTTTAAACCACAACTAACACGTATTTTATTTATTTATTTACAAAATACATTTATCAGCATAACAGCATACGCCAAAGCGCTGGTAAACTTAAAACTATTTAAGTACATAAATATAGAACCTAATTATATACAAAGCAAAAAAGAGACTAATAGGTAACATTTAAAACAGACGTTCACAGAATTTCTTAAATAAAGGTATGTACAGTTAATTACAGTCAACATTAACACGTGTATACAGTCTCCTAATTTGTAAACTACTTCTCTTCGGCCATACTAACAATTCGCACTATGACTGGAGCAACGCGCTTATACCTCATTCGATCGTTCTCATGGGTTTTCACATGCCTCTGCAAATCCCACTTCTGAACACACGCGTAGTCACACAGCTCACATTTCCACCTCTTATCTCCTGTATGCCTCTGTATATGTCTGTCGAGATGACTCTTCGTGGCTGCCCCATAGTCACACCACATACATTTAAACGCCTTCACTCCTTTATGAAGAAACTTTAAATGTTTGCTCAAACTGCCGGGCTCCGAGAACTTTTTTCCACAAACTTTGCATTCGTATGGGCGTTCTTTTGTGTGTATGCGTATGTGTGCTACAAGTCTGCTTTTAGTCGCACATTTATAGCCGCATATAGCGCATATGACTAAGTTGTCCGTGTGTTTTTTCATGTGATACATTAGATTCTTTCTGGACACTGTTGTGTAGTCGCACTCACTGCAACCATACATTTCATTCATTTCGCCTGTAGTTTGTTTTTGGCAGGCTTTCACGAGTGGTTTGTGCTCACACTTAGTTTCACATTTGCCACATGATATTGTTTGTAGTCGTCTATTGTCTATGCTACACTTTTTCAAGTAAGCATCGACATCGCTTTTGTTTTTAAGTTTTGCTGTTTGTTTGCCAATTTCACCATCTTTTGAAGCTCCTGCGCTCTCAATCATCAATTCTCTGTTTTTACTTTCTAAAATAGCATTATATTCAGTTTGTGACATCTCTACTTCTATTTGGACTAATCCATCATCCAGAGGATCTGGTACGTCAGGATCTGCGATGTAGGTATCCTCAATTTCGGTCTTCACAGCCGATAAATTGCCCGGATCAATTTGGATATATGGTGTCTCGTTCACTTTTACAGTTTCTATAGAAACCTTGTGATTCGGTGATTCATGGGAAGGAGCACTCTTTGCTTGTTCTGGAACATCTGTAACTTTAAAAGTAATACTATCAGCCACTGTACACAGCCCCATCCGTACAATTGTGCATAGATTAGTATGATATTCGTAGTGGAGGGGCGGGTCGTTGCGGATGGCGCGCAAAGGCATGCGACATTAAATCTGGAGGTAGCGGGTTCGAATCCCGGCTCAAACCACTGGGTTATTCAAAAAACAGGAACTTATTGTACGAGATATCAAATTTGATAATTAACCGCTGCTTTTCGGCGAAGGAAAACGTCTTGAGGAAACCGCTCAACATTATCCCAGCATAGTCTAGTTTTCCCTTTAGCATGACAGGTCACCGCACCTGGCAGTAACTTTCGGAAAATGTTTGACTACACTGACGCCAAATCTTAGTGTAAGGCCTGAGTGGACGCTCAGAGCGGAGCGTTCGCGGCCTTACACTTAGGATTAGGTGTCAAAGCGGATCTCGGAGCGCCAGCAACGCGTGCATTTGTTTTACATGGATGCCCTACGCTACGAACCACCGCGCCGCACGCTAAAACGCAGCATAATATTTGTACAAAACAACATACATCATGTTACATAAGATTGAAATACAAATGCGAAGGGTGGATTCTCGGCACCACCGCCGCCGCCACCGACCGCAGTTTGATACGTGGGGCCGTCGCGATAACACCTCATGATTAAGGACCACGTATTGGTCCGAAACATGTCGAGCGATATTCGACGTTAAAAACGTGAGTGACCCATTAATTATATTTCAATATTTCTGAGTGTCACTGGAGTTTTCTATTAAAAATGCGAACTTTACCCTATAAGGAACTCTTCCAGCTAACCTTTGATTGATTGAGTGGAAAGTGGAAGAATGAGATAGACAATGTCGATGATTGATATTATTATAGTCTTATAATATTCGCTTGGAGTGTAGGCGCATCCCGGGGGGCTGTCTTTCCACTGTCATCCTCCTCCTAGCGTTATTCCAGTACAGTTGCATCCTTAAGGATGCTCGCAATGGCTAATCACAAGATTTGGCGCAGGCACTAGTTTTTACGGAAGCGACTGCCTTCTGTATGACCCTCCAATCCGACCGAAGGGGAAACTAGGCTTGTCAAGTGAGTGGACAACTTGAAGTTAAAAGCCTCTAATTTGGCTTAGAGACAGCTATCATAGACAGCAGCTATCTTATTTCTTATCCACAGTATCCACTTTAGAGTTCCCATCACTATGAATGCGGAACATCCTTAGTTTTACGAGTGTTATTTTTGACAGCTAGATTGATATGGCGAAAGAGCCGGTGTTATTTTACTGATTATAGGTATTATGTAGTTAAATCTGTATTTGAAGATTGCTGTGAAAGTTGCAATAAATAAGTACAGTGAAAACAAGTTTGTTTAATTCGGAAACAGGACATCCACGTCATTAGGAAACCACGACCACCCACTCTCAGACTCACAACGAGAGAACGACTGAGGAGTACTTGCCTGACAAATCTTGAGTCTGCGTGTCAAGCGGCTCGATCTTAACCATGATATTCTCCCTCTGCACCTCCTCATTGACCCTCATGGGTACCAGTTGTGTGAAGTCGGGGAGGAGATCGGCTAGTTTATGTTGCTGACGATCTACAGACTTGATCGATTCTTCCGTTAGCTGTAACATATGAAGTTTATTTTGTTTAATAATCATATGGACTTCATATTTATGGACAAGTGAATATGGGCACAATTGGCATTGGTGTTGTCGTAGGTAAGGAGTGCGAGCGAGACAGCGATATACATGTCAATTATCTCTCTGAAAAATTTAAAATTTTATAATCCGAACCTGTATTGTTTTGTCCCCTAGATTCTTAAGTAATAAATATTAAACAAGGAGAGGAGGGTTGGGGGGTGGTCTGTCTTATTTTTTCTTACATAGGGGGGAGGGGGTCAGAAACTGGCAAAAATCGTCTTACCTACACATAATGAATGGCTAGGTATCTATACTCATACATGTATAGTGCGCGTAGGGTTTGCAATCCGGATATCCGGATATCCGAAATATCCGGATATCCGCCGTTTTTTGGATCCGGATCCTACGGCTCTCAGGACCCGGATATTTCGGATCTAACGGATCTTTAAAAATTTGATTAAAAATATGATAATGAACTAAAAGAAAGCTTTAATTATCTATTTTTAAATGGTGAATCTAAATAGAAACTATATTATTTAACAAAAATACAAAATAAATAAGTTTCTGGCTTAAACTTCATTTTTGGTACGAGTTTCGATATAACGAGCCCAAACACGACGTGTGTATCTTGTGTATAGTTTAGGAGTTGCTATGGCCTCCAGCATCAGATCAGCTTAGTCGCCCAGCCAAGACAGATTCGACGATTGATCTCCTACACCTGCCCAAACGATATAGCCTTTCGAATCGCTAAACTTAAGTGGCAGTGGGCGGGGCACATTGCACGTAGAACCGATGGCCGTTGGGGCCGAAAGGTTCTCGAGTGGCGACCACGGACCGGAAGGCGCAGCGTGGGTAGACCCCCCACAAGGTGGACTGATGACCTGGTAAAGGTCGCGGGAGTCCGCTGGATGCGGGTGGCGCAAGACCGGTCATTATGGCACTCTTTGGGGGAGGCCTATGTCCAGCAGTGGACGTCTTTCGGCTGATATGATGATGATGATGATGACCTGCCCAACTGGACCGTTTGTCCCAGATACACATATTCATCATAAACGAGTTAACGAGCGTAGTCTCACTAATTTCTTAACTGGAGTTAGTACTACATGGACGTTAAACATGATCTTCGGCGTTTTGTCCATGTTCGGCATGTTCATCTTAAGACCTCAGAGGACCTACACAACTCAGATCATCGAGTCCATCGAGCTTAGTACTTAAGTTCTCCATGGTCTCAGCCATAACCACTATATCGTCGGCAAACCGAAGGTGAGTGATATACTCGCCATTTATGTTGATGCCGAGCCCCCTTCAGTCCAGAACCTTGAACACATCTTCCAGTGCAGCAGAGAATTCATAGTTTCGGAGGGATGATTATCTCCTCACCTAACTCCCCGATGCAATGGTATTGGTTTAGAGTTTTGTTCCTGGAGACAGACTGACATAGTGGCGTTCTCGTATCTCGTACACTTTAGCACTTCGATATACCGGTAGGTAGCCTAATTGGTACCGCTGGAGAGCGAGTAACATAGCACAGCCCGTCACGATCGAATCAAAGGCTCTTTCGTAGTCCACATTATACGCTAAGCAGAGGGGCAGATTATACTCCTCAGTCTAATGTATAATCAATCTGACGAAGCGTATGTATGTGGTCTACGATACTGAAGCATTTCCTGAAACCGCCTTGTTCGGAAGGATGGAAATCGTCAAACCTGCCTGTGAGACTCGAGAACAACTTGTAGACATGGTTCAGAAGTGAGATGGGCCTATAATTCTTCAGCATGGTGTTATCTCTCTTTTTGAAGAACAACATCACCACACTCCTGTTCTATGCATTTGGCTTTCTGCCTAGTATGGCGGAATCGAAAAGCTTGAAGCGACCTAAGGATTAGCTTTTCGCCCGCCTTCAGGAGTCAGTGTTCCTGCGTGCGTGACTGATTGATTGATGATTGTTATTTCGATTGATATGATTATTTCATAAATATGTCAATTATTAAAATTTTAACTACTAGTTTCACTTTTTAAGCAAGTATACAGCAGCTACTTACTTAAAAAAGCAGTTGTTAATCGATAAGGTGTTAATATTGAAATGGATCCGTTTTATCCGAAATATCCGGATATCCGGATCCTACGAATTTTAAGATCCGAATTATCCGGATCCTTAAAATCAACGGATCTTGCAAACCCTAAGTGCGCGCCATCCACAACGACGCGCCACTCCACAGCGAATCTCATACTAATCTGTGCGCACTGCGCAGTTGTAGTAGGGCTTGGGCTGTGGAGGGGCGCGCCTTCGTCGATGGCGCGCACTATAGGTACTCGTAGCTACGGATAGTGTATGGGCAATTGGGCAGTATGGGATATTGCGTATTTACCAGATTCTGCTGCATTAGCCTCGTCAAAAGTGCCTCGGCGGCTGCGGATTTCTCTTGCAGTTTGCAACACTTGTCCACAATCTCCAAGCAAGGTGCACATAGTGCGTGTGGCTTGCTGACTTCGGTCATCTGTAATGTAAGTATGCGTATGTGAGAACATAATTTTCAGTCAGCTAGCAATGTGCTCGTTAATATCTGAACTCCCGGAGTGCAACCCGTTTTTTTATTCACGGTTCCCTTTAGCTGCATGGGGGCCACTCTTGAAAACTAACGGATGGACGCACAAGCAACAACAATAGGGTTCCGTTTGGACCCTTCGGGTACGGAACCCTAAAAATGGGATTGCTCTTGGCCAGCATCTAGCCAGGGGACAAAGATGAGGCCGATGTTGAAGCGAGCTCACCCAGAAGATGTCTATTCACTCGTGACAATAAGTAGTATGCGGAGGCTAAACTTTCGCTTGTTAAACGAAGCCTAGTATAGGACCGAACTAATCTTCGTAGGTATACGGTTAGGAGGCATAAAAAAATACATCAAGTAAGGTCGTTATAAGTAAAAAACGTATGTAAAGCCCCTCTTAGGTAGGGCTGCCATCTCGAATTTCGCCAAACCCGGACAAAGATTCAAAAACCCCGGACATTTGGCGTAAATTGCATTTTTTCCCCGGACGAGTCCGAAAATAATATTTTTAAAAATCAAGACCTTTAAATTCAATGAGGTGCTTCCTTACATGAAAAGTGTCCGGGTTTTCCCCGGACACTTCTTGACACCCCGCCCGGACGGCCCGGACGGCCCCCGGACGGCCTCCAACCAAACTAGGACAAATCCGGGAAAACCCGGACGGATGGCAGCCTAGACGTGTGCGCCGCGCCGGCGCGCCGCCGCCGCCGGCCTTTTTGCCACGCCGCCGCCGCCGACAAAATGATCGGCGTGAAATCGGCGTAACCTTGACTGAATGCCAAAGAGTCTTTTTATTAGATAAAAGAGTATAACTAACATTTTTATTTAACTTTTTTATTGCTTTGTTATTGTTTTAATGTATGTACAGTGGTACACTTCTTATATTAAATTTGTTGTGTGACAATAAATATTTTTCTTAGTTTATATATATACTATCAGAGCAGTCTGAACTACATTGAGCGCCTGAGTATGGAAATCCGGCTGAGAAAATCGTATAAGTAGGCATCTATAGCCAAATAATAATAGCAAAAACAAACTCTTATAGCTTCGTCATATCCGTCTGTCTGTACGTATGTCCTGTAATGTCACAATCCTTTTACTCAGAAACGATTAAGAATTTTTCAAAGACATTTTTTACTTTGGGAATAATCGATTCATAAATCTAATATAATGTCCCCCTCCCCCTCCTCTAGTAGTTGTCTCATTTGGAAACTGACGCGATATGGCGTGCCTAAAGGAGGCCCGGTAAGCTTGGTGTGTTTCGTGCTGGGACAACAGAACTAGTGGGTATGGCATAAGACGATGGTAACCATCCTGATGGAGTCACGTTGGAGCCGTGGAAACTAGGGAGGGCTCTGGTGTGAAACACCACATGTGCGCAATCCCACTTCCACGCAACTCGCTCCCAGGCTAGTGCTGGAGCTGACGAAGCTCTCAAGCACCGCAAACACTCATCTTTATTGTGTAAGTAACTCTGCAAGTTTGCAATGCTTGCAGTGGACTCTGGACCCTGGCCGGCTGACATGAAGACATTCATGAGAGCTTTGTTGTGGCGACTGGTCGGTACCTCGGGGACCTGACACTTTCCTTCCACAGAGAATTTCTCTGGCAATACAGAGGGGTAACGCGGCTAGCGTTATGGGGACCATACCCCAGGCGGAGCTTTTAGACTGGATATTTTTGTTAGCTATATCTGTCTCTCTTGAGTAGGTCCCTCATTCCTGAGGATCGTGATCACTTCTGGATTTCGCCGCCCTGAGGACTTGTCTCAAATGTCTCCATCGGTCTCGAACGATGTGGCTTCCTTAACCTGATCTGTCCATGTAGTTGATGAGCGTCCCCTAGCCCTCTTGCCTTCCATTCCATCAACCACGACCAGTTTCTCCAGACTATCAGCACCACTGCGCATTACTTGTCCAAAGTATGAAAGCAGCCACTGCCGACAAACAGTGGATAACCGTGTCTTGATACCGAGCTGGGTCATTGGTCCGTTTGCTGTCCAGGGTATCCTGAGCATTCGCCTCCAGTACCGCATATCGAATTCTTTGTCGCTCCCTAACCAGTATTGTCCATGTTTCTACCACATTTTTGTTATATAGGGATGTGGTTTACTTGTATGAATACAGATTTATTGCATTGATCTCGATTTAAAAAAAAAATACGAATTATTTCGCTTTTTTATTTACGTGACCTTCACGCCGATTTCACGCCGAAAGTACGCCGCCGCCGCCGATTTTTTGGCAAACGCCGCCGCCGATCATTTTTAAATCGGCGCACACGTCTATGGCAGCCCTACTCTTAGGGGCTTATCCAGAAATCACGCGAGGTTCCAAAGGGGGAGGGAGGGGGTTACTAAAACCTCACTACTGATCACGTTGGGGGAGGGGGGATTGACACTACATATCTACATAATTATCCATTATTGACAGTGATTCTTTCCACACAAAACATCTATCCACAAAGAGTAGAATTAAAGCTAAACTATTAGAGTAGAGATACTGAATAAAGGATGTAAGTAAGTGAACTAGATACATACCGAAATAGATGTGATTATCTCCATTACATTTTGATACCGCGTGTTTAGTATATCGTACACAGGGACATTGCACGCCAAACAAGCCCTACATACGAGCAAGTTGGACATTTTGCTGATTTACAAACAAAACTTTTAATTTTGCTGTACGCTCGCACCGAAGTAAACCTACCAACTGCCGTTCTCGGATAGGAAAACGACCCCCGCATTAAGCGCCCGCATGCTTCCCTTGCCCGCATCTTTATCTGCATCTCTGTCTCTCACATTAGTGTTATCGGATCCATTTTCTGCTGTCCCGCTTTAGCATGCAGGCGTTATCGACTGTGACAGCTATTCCCCCTCGGTTATCGTCGGTTCTCATCGGAAATACGAATGTGTTTGTGTACGGTGGGTGACTTGGGTGTACATAGAGGTGCTACAACGCGAAAATGTAAGAAACAACAGTATGTAAATGGCAAATTATATTGTACATTTTATTTTTGATTCATTCGATTCGAGGTATTTGGAAACACTAAAATAGGACAATAAAAAATAAAACTAAATATTATCTACCAATTTTATGTTTGGGTCTGACAGCTTTATAATGCTTTAACTCCATGCATATAGCATGTTATTCAAGACCAAGAATATATTCGGGCTCTGAGGAAGCTTCTGTTTCTGACATGCTCAAGTCATTGTCGCATTTAATAGAAGAATAAGCATCAGATTGTACCTCAATAACTTGTCTATTATTTACGGCCTTCGGGCTCTCAGGTATAATCGTTATTGTTTCGACATCATTTTCATCTACTGCTTTCATAATCTTTGATATCGTAGATCTGGAGATCCCAGTTGCCCTTGCGACGCGTTCTTGAACTTCATTAAAATATCCACCTTTACATTTTTCAAATGTATCCCTTTCCTTTGCTATATAACTATACACATTGCATATTATTTCACGTGTCTGCATTTTATGAGTTGATTTATTTATTTTCTTTGCTCGCTTTTGAGCAAATTTCATTTCATAGCTAAGAGAATTAAGTTTATCCCTCTCATTGAGCAATTTTATTACACTAGGTTTAGAAATACCAGTGGCATCAACAACCCGCTGTTGCACTTTATTGAAGTATCCACAATAATTTAGTTTATGTCTTAAGGCTTCTGTTACAAAATAACGATACACGTTGCATATAATTTGACGTGATTCTGGATTTATGGGTATGCCTCTTCCCAATGTCGATGTCGGCTTCATTCTGAAAATAGTTATAGATGTAAGTTTTTCTTTATCGCAAAAACTACTGCACTGATTTCTATACTTTCCAGCATTGTAGCTTAAACATCAGAATTATAGTGGGTTGCACCAAACCGTCTGTGATTGTAAGCGGTGTTCGTTAAAATCTGAACGTATGGAAAGTTTAACAGGTTTCTATGGAATGACAGCTGTGGTTGCCATAGATATTTAACGTTGATCGGTCTGTAATCGTAAGTTGGTGCACCCTACCCATTATTTCAAAATTCACTGGTGGCCATTTTGTATGGGGAACACAATTATCTTTAAGAAATAAACTCGAAGTTGCCCTAGTACACTAAGCGTTAAAACGGAAGAAAACTGTTTTCAGCATTTATCAAAGTGGGGGGGAGGGGAGGAAAAAAAAGTCTGCCAACGTGTTTCCCTAAAATTTTTGAAGCACAAATATGAAAGCTACATGCATGCCAAATTTCGTGTTTTTTTCCAGATGTGACCGTATTCGTCATATCATATTGTCGAGCTAACAAGCCGTACTACATTGAAGTATAAGAAAATGAATTTCAGCATTTTTGGAAATTCACTCTCCGAAGGGGTGAAAAGGGGGTGGAAACATTATATGGGCATGAACCTGAGTTTTTTAAAGTGAGTGACTTCATACTTGGTTGGCAGGCCCAGTTAAAATAGAAGAAGAAATTTCAGCGTTTTAAAAATTACGTAAAAAGGGGTAGGATATTTGTATCCCTTTACAACCGAGAAATCGCAATTGAGCAAAATTTAAATTGACTTTAATGACGCTTGTTAAAAAATTACAATTAAATGTAATTCGAGCTCACAACCTTTTCAATCCGGGTGTAAAGGGGTATGGAAAACGTGTAGGTAATATTCGAACTGAGAAGCTTACATATATACTATAAACGAAATTTCTCGTTTATCTTATCTTGTATATTTATTTATATATTTGGGGGATCTCGGAAACGGCTTTAAAGATTTTGATGAAATTTGGTATGTGGGAGTTTTCGGGGACGAGCAATCGATCTAGCTAGGTCTCATGCCCGGGAAAACGCCGAGCAAAGCTTGGCCGCCCAGATATTAGTAAGTAATATAGGCATGTAAGTAGACCAAACATATAAAAACTGGGTTTCTCGTGCGAAGCCTGGCCGGGTCGCTAGTTATCTATAATTTAATGTACGCAAAGATTAAGTTCAGTTACTTGGTCTAATATAAATAGGCATCTAATACAAATATTGGTATAGGTCTAGGAGTATTAAGTAACCGAATACTTATACAATATGTGAATTGAATAGCCTTATGGGCACCATCCCCAAGGGCAGTGACCTTGGGGAATGTATATATTAGTTAATTTTATATTTTCTATTGTAAATAATGTTATATGTGAATACAGTTTTATTATAAATAACATAAACTTAAAAATTAAATTTGTAAAAATGATAAATTTAAGGGAAAAAAATACCTAGGTAAAGACTACTCTGTATAAATGACCAATCGTATCGGTGTGAGTTATCCAGTTATTATAAGTCATAATTATAACCACAGATCACCGTCTTAACCCTACGATGTTTAAATTCCAGCTATTGACACTATCCTGTATCCTATATCCTAATCTCGACAAATATATATAACTATTATTTTTCAATCCACATTTGCTTATTTGTATTCTTAGAGGATAAATATACTAAAGAGTCGAAATACGTGTGCCACCATGAGGGACGGCAATAAAGCAAGATGGCTGCCGTGGGGTGACCATATCGCTAAAATTACCCCATTGCTTCTGTTTATTTTGTATAATGTGATTCATTATAGTCACTTTTAATATATATTAATTTAAAAATATAATAATAAAATATCAGAATGATTATGAAGGGCGGAAAAATATGTATTTTTGCTTTATTAAGGAAAGCAAAACAAACAGCACCAATCATACATTACATACTATTACAGTTAAGTAGATCATAAACCAGCAAAGTTTTCACTAATAAATCTACACTTAAAAGGAAAATGTGCACGAAGTAAAAAATAAGTAATACCTAATTCACCCCCTACCTAAACATGATGGAACAGAACGAGAAACATTTCTGTAGAATAGAATTTAAACGAACGTCCATTTAGTAAGAATACCTACTACCTAGTGAATTTTTTTTCACAATATTTGCTGCTATATAATATTAAATAATGAGTATATAGATAATGAATAGAGGAGGCCTATGCCAAGAGGCACTCTGAACTACGGGACTTCCTATAGACCTAGTAGTCCAGAATAAAACGGCTTACGGCTTATTATTATTATATAGATGATACAATTCACCCAAGTCTAGAAGTATAAGTATTTTATTTACATCATCACAAATTAACATTTTCATGTAATCCTAAATTACCCGATAATCAGGTTATTTTTAAATCATATTAGCTGGTATCCCTAAATTGATGAATGGCGGCAAGATGGCGGCTCTGTCTGGCCCAACTAGTGTCAAAACTGAAGTTGGGCCAGACAAAAAAAAGTAGCACGGTGACAAAGACAGCAGATACTCCATATCTCTCTGTCGCACTTACCGAGATTTGTATATGGCCGTCTCGCTTGATCACGAACACGTGGTTTGCGTGTCTCGTCTGGTAAGTCTGTGTTTGTATTGTATTGTATTATAAAACACTGACTTTGCAGTTGCACTGACTGACATGACAATTCATGACAGTATTGACAGTGACAATTGGACATGAGATGAGACCACAGATTAAGATATCTGTGGATGAGACAGTAGCTTGACTGTGTTATCAGATCTAAAAAACAAGAAAAGGGATTATGGATTATTCGAACGCGCTTTCAAATTCAATTTTTTCTGTCACCTTTGTTTTGACCTCAACGTTAGCTATAATTCACAGTTTTTTATTGCAAACGATATATATAGCAAACGATGCATTTTTAGGATATTATAATAATTAATAACAGACAACACAAAGAAATTTGTAAAATTTTCACAATGGCAACACAACAAACACTAGGGTTTCCATCATTTAATTTCACCCATATTTCGGGTTACATATCAGCAAGCAAACATGAATATTGTTTTTAGGCATAATATAAGTGAATATTATTCAGGCAAGATATAAGTGAACATTGTCTTTAGATTTTTTATATTCTTTGAATGAGGGCTACTGCGTATGGATTCCCCGCTAGAGGCGCTCGTGTGATGTTAGTCCTCCGAAATGTCAAAACTCATAGTTTGTGAGCGAGTTTATTTCGAATTAAAATAATATGATGACTATTTTGACTGAAACATATAAATTGTTGATTATTGTTTGCCAAAACAATCTTCAGAATGCAATAAATATTTTTATAAAAACCGCATTAAAATCGGTTCAGCCAAATGCGAGATAATCACGGAAAAGTATACAAACAGACGGATCAAACTAGAATTTTTTTTTGAGATTATTACCTGTTACCTAATTATAGTTTTGAGTCTGACATGCGACTCCACAGTCAAACTTATAAATAGTTTTGTGGAGCGATATATTATATAAGACTTTTTTGTACTTATGATTAATAAATAAATAATAATAATAAATCGGTTAAAAACACCGGTCATATTTCAATTATGTACTAAGCTTTATGACTCCAAATAGTCACAATATCGTTCCGGTATCCGGTAGTAGGTACATCACGTTACTATTCGGATGTGACGAATTCTACTAGCTCAACAATTGAAAATCAAGATTTCAACTGGTCTTGAACCTATTCAATGTGTTTTTTGTTTAGTTTCGGATACTATGAGTCTGTTAAATGTCTAATTGTGTTTAAAAAATTCATTATACGTTTATAGCAGGGGTCGGCAAATAGTTTTAAGTGGGTTCCGGATATGACAGAAAAAAAAATTTCGAGGTCCAGAAAAAAAATCTTTTAATGAAAGCAATATGCATGCAGCATATTTAACATTATTTGGGGGTCCGCGGCTCGACCTTCCGCGGTCCGGATACGGTCCGCGGTTCGACCTTCAGCGGTCCGGATACGGACCGTGGTCCGCCTATTGCCGACCCCTGGTTTATAGCAATGATTTTTTTGTTTAAGTAACATACTTTTTTTATGGTTTAATGATTAACTAATGTATCCAACAATACGTTTTAGGGCTTGTTCCCACTATCCAATATAATATCGGTGTAGGATCCAACACCCATAAAAATGCATAAAAATCAGCTTAGTGTTCACACTATCCGATCTGAAATCGGACACATTGCCATACATTTTTTATCGGTGTCGGATCCGACATTGGATAGTGGGCACACAGACTTATTTTAGGTAGTTACCATTTATATTGCTGGGAACACTGATGATGTGTTTCTTTTGTTTGCGTGTGTGAGTGATGTCTCCGCCATTGGAACTCATTTAAGCCGAGAACTGAAATAGGTTGTACCTTTCATAAATCGGCAAAAATCTTTACAATCTTCCTTTCTTTACTTGTAATATTTAGTCATATTCCGTTCACAAACATTCTATCCAATGGCAGACAGAGACACAGATGAGTTAAACATCGACAATGTCATAAAAAAATTACTAAAAGGTAATGTTGATATACCAGGAAATAAATGAAACCGCCAGTGTTTTTCGTAAATATACAATGATAAATAAACAAATATTGTGCAATTGTTAAAGGATTGTGTGTGCAAGTGCAGTGTATTGTGTGCTATTTGGTTAAAATGGTCCAGTGTTTATATTTGGCTATTGTTTTCAGTCCGGGGCGAGAAGCCTGGGATGAATGTACAGTTAACGGAAATCGAGATCAAAGGGCTATGCTTAAAATCGCGGGAAATATTCTTGTCACAGCCCATATTACTTGAATTGGAAGCTCCTCTAAAAATATGCGGTATGTAAAGCGTTTTTCAACCTTGTGTAGTTAACGTTGACTTTCATTATATGTACTTTCCCAATAGCTGTTTTAAATATATCAAGCTTTGATATTCTTCAGTTTCACCTAGAAAACAACGTCACTATTTACTTTATATAATATATATATAATTTGGAGGAAACTAGAGGGTACTTCCCTTTTAATATTCATGTCTAAAAGTCGGTTATAGGATGCGTATTATTTGAAAATTTCCCGGTGAAAGCGTATATAAAGCAATCCAAATGTCACATTACTTGTTGTATATTGTGTAATTGTTTGGTACACAATAATAAAAAGACTGATAGACTGTTAGATTTGTCTAGTGAGTTGGTTGAAAACTAGAATGGTTGTGGTATATGTTTTCATGAAATTTTTCTAATATTGAAGTATTTCATAGATTTTGGAATGATATGTCTGCTCGTTTGGCCCTCTAAATAACCAAAAACAAAAATTGTGGTAATGTTTACCTCCAATAACATTTGAGATGCATATTTATTGTAAGTATGTCTTACTCATTTATTTTATTATCCTCTTGATAACTTCCTGATACATAATTATTTTTTATTTACAAAATTTCAAACATGTAAGTATTCTGTATGGTGTATGCATTTGTGACAACTTCGGATTGTTGTCCATAGATATAAATAATATGACTGCCAGCATTTGCTTAGTGAACCCGTCCTCTCCCAGTGAAAAAAACAAAGCAATCTTTTGTTATCCGGCCGGGGATCCCAGTCACCGGTAGAGAATGGCTTATAATGCAGATCATGGCCTTGATCTTGATAGCATTCCCAAAATGCTAGGCAGTTTTGCTGAATAGTTTAAGAAGATGTTTGACTAAATTTTAACAGCTGGGAAACTACTGACATTTGCTACAAAAAAGCTGTCTATAATCTAATGTTTATATTGTAAGATACATAATAAAGCAAATATTTGCCAACTTCTTATCAGATTTTATTAAAAATTAAAACTTAATATTGAATGTCAAATAGTATTTACAAAATAAATAGTTTTAAGTTCACCTCAATCCCTCAATATCTCATCACTTAATCTGTGTCCCAACTTGTGAAAATGCCCTTTTGACATAAACTCCCCAACACTAGTGGTAAACCCAACTAATATAATACATTCGGAAGTATGCATGTTTCGAATTTTTGGATGTTGGTTACTTAATTATGATGAAACTTTGTATACAATGAGTTTATAGCCTTAATTTACATATAGGAAACTTTTTATGCTGAAATTAATCTCATGAAGGGATTAAACAAGGAGTGGAAATGCACCCATGCCTTGTCATTTGAGCCATGTTCAGATATTTGTAAGTTACTCTGTTTACTCTCACCTACCTCCTAGTTCCAGTTGTTCATTACCTGTTTCTAAATAAGAAACTCTCAACAGGTGACATCCACGGTCAGTACTACGACTTGCTCCGGCTGTTTGAGTATGGAGGCTTCCCGCCAGAGTCTAACTACCTGTTTCTGGGAGACTATGTGGACCGCGGAAAACAGTCGCTGGAGACTATCTGCCTCTTGCTAGCGTACAAGATCAAATATCCAGAGAACTTCTTCTTATTACGAGGGAACCATGAATGTGCTAGCATTAATAGGATTTATGGGTAAGTGCTTTATTTTAATGTGATTTTGCTGATATTTCCCTTCGCGGACATGGGTTCCACTTTAGCAATGTTCACATATTTCCAAGCCGCAGCGAAGGCTGCCTCTAGGTTTCTCACTGTGTGAAATTTACTTTGAATTTTCTAAATCTTAATTTTGGTCCACATTATTACATTCCATTTTAAAGAATTTCCATTGCCTCAAAAATATGTAAATAATCCATTTTGTGTTATTATGTATTCTACATAATCACATAGTTTTGCTCAATCAGTTTACAATTTTTGTCTAATATAACATTTGTGTGAAAATTAGAGGTTATACTTAAGATGTTTACATTTTAACTAAGTTATAATAAGTAATACTTAAAATAGTACTCGCTTAAACACTGAATTTAAATTAATAGTCCAAGTTAAACAAGTGCTTAATTATTCCAATTTAAGATATTCTATAATGCCAGTGGTGATAATGATATTGATGTAACACAGTGGTAGGTCCTAAAATTTATTTTTAAACAGCATCAAACCGTAATGAAGCCTTATAGTGAATAAAATACTCATCAATGTCCATATTTTACAAGAAAATGTTCATATTTTATTAAAAAATGTTTATTAAGCTCAAATGTCCACAAATGTTTATTTATTTAAATGTCAGTCACACCTAATTGACTCCCTGGTATTGGTGATATCTGGCATAAAAAGTTACTGTAGCAATCTTTTTAATGATGAGAGACTGAGAGAAAATCATGCTGGCTGCATTTGTCTTGTCTACATAGGTTACCAATTAGTTGTAAAGTAAATAATGTGTGAAAAAGTGAAAGCAAAATTCTTTTTAATGGTTGCCAAGCACATTATTTGGCTGTGCTGTGGGCATAATTACAAGAAAATATTGATGAGACAGTATTTCTGCACTGTAGGAATTCATTATTTTGTGGAGGGAGTGTATGAATCATTATAAAGTGGATAAGTTTTCTTAATCCCTAAATTAAATCTGACCTTGTATTAGAATATCTGAAGAAGTTTCCAATTCGTAGTATAGAGTAGGCCCATTTTTGAAGAAGTAGAATACAAGAAGCAAATCGTGTAACAGTTGGGGTGACAACGTAATCAGAGGGTTTAGACCCTGCAGAATACGGATCTGCCTGTCTCCATCCCCAAATTTGAGCCGGAAGAATGTTATATCGGAAAAGGTGCAGCCCATACAATTTTTTTCGTTGTACATTTGGTAAATCGTTGTTCCGGTACCCTAACTATGGTCCAATTGTTATGGATTTTTGATATGCCGTAAATAACAATATTTGTCATCGTATCCCGAAATTTTTGACACTCCAGCTCCACGTCTTTCTCCGCCATCTTGGAAAATCTGTCACTTTTTTCAGTTTTTTGCTTGTACTGTCGTTATAGTTCATTTTAGTGCTAAACATGGTTTGGCAATATTGTAAAACACAAAATTTGCTGAAACTTTTGGGTACAAAGATTTTTTCCATGACCCCTAGGGACGAAGATATGACAGGAGATATCATTATAAATTACCACTTTTTTCTAGTTTTCCTCTCATGTTTACGTTTAAAGTGCATTTTAGCGTTAACTATAGTTCAGCAATATTGTAGATTACAAAATTGGCTACAACTTTTGTATTGAAATATTTTTTCCACGATCATCAGGAAAGAAGATACGATGTCACCTATGGGGTACTACCGTCGATATTTACTACTTTTCCAGTTTTCTTCACATATTTTCGTTTTAGTGAATTTCTCGGTCAGCAATATTATAGAAGACAAAATTATATGCAAATTCAAAGTACCTACGATCTTCTAGGTATCGTGGAAACAGACGATTTTGTCTTCTGAGGGATTGAAGTGGTATAGATCGGAAAGTGACAGATGCTTTATCTTGTCGTCTATCCCGCTATCACTCGACCATCATAGATCCCCTACAGATTGCGATTAAATGCACTCAAACCTAAATATGAGAAGAAAACTGCAAAAGTAGCAAATTTAAACGGTGCTACTCCATAGATGACTTCATATCTTCTTTCCTAATGGTCGTGGAAAAAATATTTCAATACAAAAGTTGTAGCAAATTTCGTGATCTACAATATTGCTGAACTATAGTTAGTGCTAAAATGCACTTAAAATGTAAACATGAACGGAAAACTAGAAAAGAGTGGCAATTTTTAATGATATATCCTGTCATATCTTCGTCCCTAGGGGTCATGGAAAAAATCTTTGTACCCAAAAGTTTTAGCAAATTTTGTATTCTACAATATTGTAGAACTATGTTTAGCACTGGAATGAACTTTGACGACAGTAAAAGAAAAGAACTGAAAAAAATGACACTATTTCCAAGATGGCGGCCAAAGTTATGGAGCTGGAGGGCCGAAATTTTTAGGTTACCATGGCTCATATTGTCCTTCACAACAATCACAACATACCAAAAAACCATATCAATCGGACCTCTTTTAGAGTACCAGAGCAACAATTTACTAAATGTACTACGAATTTTTTTGTATGGGCTGCACCTTTTCCGGTATACCGTACTTCCGGCTCAAATTTCGAGATGGCGACAGGCAGATCCGTATTCTGCAGGGTCCAAACCCTCTGATAACGTTGTCACCCCAACTGTTACATGACTTGCCGCTTGCATTGTTTAGAGACGCCTTTTCCAATTCTGTTCCTACTCTAGTATGACTGCACACGAAAATATATGACTTTATACATTGGACACTCTTCTTGAGTCTAATCTAATCTTGGCCTAACTTATGTTGATCCAACACAAATATTTTCCACTATACAATGACAATGTCAATGTCTTGAACGATAGATGTTTGTCCCCCACTGACGCATACTGCGGCCCATATGTACTACTCTACTAGCCACCAAGCCACCAGCTCGACTCCGCCCGCGTATAACAAATAACGCAAGTGAAGCCGCGGGATAAATACATACATATCCAATCTAAATATGGTGAAAGATGTTTTTATTTGTTCATATCCACCACAGTTATTTTCATACCAAATAGTATTAGTACCTTTGAAACTCGTAACTTCGCCAATAGCGCATATTTTTGCCTAGTTTCATTTTCATCCAAGGGTTCTGCTTGGTGCCTTCAAATCCCGTTATTACTTCATCTGTACTGCCTATCTTGGTTTTATGTGATGTTGAATTGAAAGTTAATGCGTGGAAGGCATTAGGTATACGGGAAGCATTTCCATAGGTGCTATGCTATTTAGCGTCAACGGGAGGTCAACCTTAACCGTCAAATATGCGTAAAAACTGTCATGGGAATGAACACCAAACCGCAGCTATCCTTTGACACGCGTCGCTGCCTCTGAAACGGCACCCATCGTATACTCATGCGAGCACCTTGAACTACTAACGTCATATTTTAACAATTTGTCAGTTATTTTATTTTAATAATTTCAAACATTTAGCAGTATCATTCTTAGTGACTCGGTATTCATAACCAATTGTGAGATTCTGTGATCGTTTTCTTTTAGTGCATATTGTATTGTATGTATGTCTCCTTCAATTTATCTGTACCACATTTAGGAACAGAGAACCGGGAAGACAGGCGATCTCTCCACCGACTAGAGCCGTAGCTCTTAAGTTCCATGATGATGATGACATTTAGGAAAATTACCGTTACTTACTTTATCATGATTATCTTTATGATACTATGATTTTCTAATTCAGTAGGTGCCTAAAGTACACAAAATTACTTTAGTAAGCCAGGAAGTGTTTACATAGATATCGTATTTTAAATGTATTATCTTTTATGAAGAATGTAGAGATTTTTTTATACGATAGCATTGATAAACATGCCCTTTAGCCTATATTAATGTCGGAAGTTCCCGCGTATTTATACAAAGTAAGAATTTAAGGAATTAATTAATGTATATACGAATGTATCTCAATATCTAACTCGATTCTAAATGCTAACAAAAAACTACGCTCAACAACTGAAAACTCAAAAACTTAGTTAAGTATTTAATAATCAATTTATTTAAATATTTACGAATTATTAATATAAACATAGATAATAGTCATTTTATGGTTTGAATGAAACAGAATTACTATGTCACTACAGTTCGAAACAGATAAGTCAACCCTGTTAAATGTCGTTCCTGTAAAAATAAAAATCCATAAATCATCAGATGACAAAATTAGTTTACTATCTGCCAGGAAACATAGCATAACGAAATATCGTCTTGTGCGATTCGTTTCATATATCATTACGCCATTAGTCCTTTCTAAACAATCAGACTACCTATAAAGGCTCGCAGATGAGGAAGCGTATTTAAGAAGTGCGTGAGTCATTGTACTGAATCACGAGCGAGGTTAGGGTTTCAAGTTCGCTGTATCTAGGCTACGTCATCTCGTTATAATACGCGTTTTAACATCAGATGGTTAGCATGCAATGTAATTGACAATGTACGATTAATACAAATAAAGAATCATATCATATCATATCATGTCTAATTATTTATTAATTGTGCCAATCCAAAAGCAGGCTTATGATGTGCTAAATTTCACGTTATAAATGATTGAATAAATAATTATAGAGTTAACGGGTAGACGTATTATAAAATATAATACGCTATTTTACTCATAGTCAAATCAGCAACTTTTTATTAAATGTCAAAAACGATTTGTTAGTATGAAGTTTGTAAAGAAATACTGTCTTAGTGACTGTCTAAGACAGTGTGAATTAGTATGTTCAAATCAGCGTCCTTTTTAAATCTTTATGTTTATAAAATCTTTCAATTAGCTAAAATAAATTAATAATTGATGTTTTCCGAGTATTTTCGTTAGATCTTTTATTAGTCAAGTAAAAACTAATTAATTTTTACCTAAGTTTAATACCCTATTAAATATTTGGTCTGCAATTGAATTGATTCCGTTTTTTTTTAATTTTTTTGTCACAATTTCGTGTCACAACGGAATCAATTAAGTTGTAGACCAAATACCTATTTAATTATATTTTATAATACGTCTACCTAGGACTAAAAGTGTTGTTTAAT
This sequence comes from Cenopis cana, assembly GCA_951800055.1. Lineage (NCBI taxonomy): Eukaryota > Metazoa > Arthropoda > Insecta > Lepidoptera > Tortricidae > Cenopis > Cenopis cana. The sequence continues at coordinate 6,614,621 of OX637492.1, read as the reverse complement.
TAGCAATATTACTTGTGTTCTCTTTCGACTCATTGCCACATTGAATTAACTGATTGATGTCTTTGTTGAAACCTTTGAAGGCAAAACATCCTTTACAATTGGCTGCTCCAGTAAACTTCGTGGTTGAACTCAATAAGGATAGTAATAGCTGTTATTGTTAGAGTATTCCCTATTGTTTGGCGAATGTTATAAATTTATATCACATTGCACGGGAAGGCGTAAATTATGAACGGTGTTCTAGAAGACCATTATAATAATTATGCATATTTTAATTTGTTTAAACAAATCGGGGAAATATCCCCAAAAATCGCTTTAAATCGGCGATAGAATCTTTCTTTTGCATATCAATTTTGAACTAGTTAAAATGATAAAAGTAATCTTGGCATTCACATTTGATTGAATTTCACCTTGCCTATGGGAAAAAGCTAGATACACGTATTTTAGTTGCATTGACAATGCTAGAAAACCGATATATGTTCAGTTCACAATATATTCTAGGGCTTTATTCATTTTACAAAGTAAGCTGCCGACTGCCGTACAGTCATATAATAAGTATGTAGCAGCCAAACTAGCCAAAGTGTCCAAATACTTCGGCACACCATACAAAATATATGGTGTACCGAACTATTTGGCCACTTTGTGGCAACACACTACATGACGCTGACCGTACTGTGCATACGCTTCGTATATATATCGCCATTCTTGTTTTATGCCCCATTACCATTAGTACTTTAGTAGACATAAAAATTAGACACCACTGAAATAGATTAGTAATTAAAACGTAGGAATTACTTAGTTTAGAATTAGAATTAGAAACAATTTAGTTAATTAAATTACGGCCTTGAGTTTCCATTTGATTAAGTTTTGTGAACACCTAAAAACAAAACGAACCACTGTCTGTGTCTATTAATATGATTCCACGGCCTTTAACACGCACTAAAAAATAATTTAATGTCAACATATTTTTTTCTCTAGCAATGTTAAATGTACGGAACGTTTAACATTGCTAATATTCGATATTCGCTTCTATTCTCAGACCAAGTTAATAAGTTTCACTTTAGAAAACATACAAAACTAACCATTTCAAGATATTAACCCACTTATTCGTAAAACTTAACGAGCCTCTGCTAACTAAAATATCTTATGTCACTATCTCACAAGCACATGTGTCAAGACGACGGTTTAGGACAAACTAATTTTAGCGGTTATTTAACTAATATTTGTTTGATGGACGTAGGATGGACGTATATGAATAAGCGGCTCTAGGGGCTAAGGGTGCAAGTCTAGACGCATCCATTAGTAGGCATTAAATCTGACATAAAGTTCAAGAGATTTTTACATAGCTTAACTTATATCTATACGTCTCTATACTATACTGAACGAAGAATGTTTCTGACTTCTGAAGAGGTATTATGTACTTTATATTTGAAATCTTAATCTCAAATTTTTGAAGAGAACAAAATTATGTAATTTATTTCTTTCTTTATTCTTTAGCGGATGCCCGTCGTATGTACAATGCACATTTGAAAGTAGCTGGTGGCTGTGTGAACGTTTATAAAGTAATTAGTTTAAATTGTCGGTAATATAAGAGACGCTTTGAGGGAAGTTATATTTCATAACGGACCATGCACGTATGCATAGGTACATTTTAACTTAAAATCCGAATAAATTAAGCACTAATTGGTTAAATTATTATTTTTGCCAACGTGAACCCCGAGGTTTAATCCCTTGGAGATTTGCGCGGTGAATACTGAATTGTACCTGTGCGATGTCCTTCTCCTAAAAACACAAACTATTTCCATGCTAATTTTCGTGTAAGTTCAGTTTCGTTCAGTGACTTAGAAGTTAAAAAGTAATAAATAGACAGAAAAAACAGTTCCTTATCCATACATATATAATATTATAATAAATGATTAGTGTAATACGTTATATTATAAGGTACAGATATGAATATCCAATCAATGGATAATGCATAACTAAAACTAATCAAATAGCCAGTATACCTGACAGTTATCCGCCATTTAGAATAATAAAATGTCGACGACCCACAATAATGGAGAGTACGGTAACCGCGCGCAATAAGAGTAATGGCGGCCAAGCAAATTGTTTGATGTTCGGTAATCCAAGCGAGTATGTATGTCGAATGTCGATATTATCAACAAGCTAAGCCGAGAAATGGATATCGAGTCGATGACTTTGAATTAAATAGGTTTATTGAGGATTAAGCACAAAGAGATACCATTTAGCTTGCAATGCTATAGCATCCTATTTTCAATTTCACCGGTAGAAGCCCGCATCTAGCTTAGTGCTATCCTGTTTTCCCCCTTAAAAAATAGTTCATCTTATTATTTCTAAATAAAGCCACGAAATGGAGCGATATCGGGTCGATGACTTTGAATTAAACGGGTTTATCAGGAGTATCAGGACGACGCACAATGAAATTATGGGATTAATGGGGAACAATATAGTACCCGTTAGCGGGACGCGGGCTTCATCGACCATTGGATATGGATTATGGAGTATTTAAGGATTAACTTCAACTACCCGTTGAGAGTCTGATGTCCTTGTTATGTAAAGACCAAGGATAGCACAAGCACCAAGATAATACGAGCTCCTCGCATGCGGGATGCGGGCTGTAACCATCATGTGATTTAGGGCTTAAATTAGCCATCAGCCAAATTTATAGGTCGACAGTGCCAACTTTTCATGTGGCGCTGTGCTGTCGACAGCCTGACAACGAGTCCTTACGCATCTCTGAATGGCATTGAACTGCGTTAGCCGCGATTGATTCCAGTCTCTTTCACTATAAATGAATTAGAAAGAGACAGATAGTAATTATCTTAAGAACCCGGAAGCTTTAAGCAAGATGCACGCCTTTATCGCTTCACGTACATATAATATGTTATCGTTATCATTACCCATTATCATTTATCACGCATGTTAACTTAGCTAACAGTAATGTTTTATTATTTCCTACGTCTCGACTGTACACGTTAGTATTTACTGTTGTCTTTCGTATTGTTTACAAACATTTAGTACGATACGTGAAGGTTGTTTATTATAAGTACCTATGACTATGTCAATGAAATCGGCACTATTGTTTAATAGTTAGGTTACATACTTATCTTCGCTTAGTAATGGCTTTAATTTTAAATAAATTAACGGAAAAATTGAGAAATTAGGCTCCGAGCAGGATTCGAAGTTTCTCAATTCAATTCATATCACACATTAAGTCCACTCAATTAAACTTTTCTTTTCCTTTGTTTAAAAATTTATAGATGCGTTACTGCTTAATACAAAATTATCTTAGCTTAGTAGGTATATCTACATTTCAGTTGCGATATTGAAGCATAAAAATCAGCGGAGTTTAAGGTCAGATCGCGTCTAAAGCTTAAGCCACACAGAGAGCGGGCGAGCGGTTGCGGCGCGGGCGCGGGCGGCGGCGGCGCGGGCGCGGGCGGCGGCGGCGCGGGCGCGGGCGGCGGCGGCGCGGGCGCGGGCGGCAGCGGCGCGGGCGCGGGCGGCAGCGGCCTTTGTCGGTGGCGGCTGCCGACAAAGGCCGCTGCCGCCCGCGCCCGCGCCGCTGCCGCCCGCGCCCGCGCCGCCGCCGCCCGCGCCCGCGCCGCCGCCGCCCGCGCCCGCGCCGCCGCCGCCCGCGCCCGCGCCGCAACCGCTCGCCCGCTCTCTGTGTGGCTTAAGCTTAAAGATGCTGCTCAAATCGATTAATTTTCGATTTAATAATTACCTATGACCAATCGATCAATTGCAGAAGTGGCAAATCAATCGTGTGTCAAATACTGTTGATGCTATAATTTCAAACTGCAACAATTCGGTACTTTTTTCCTACCTGTCCTAAATACACAAATAATTCAGAGTATTAAGGCGCCTGTATACGCAAGCACTCCCCATACAAACTTTGTGCAAGTTTTTCTACGCTTGTGTTTGCATTACACTTATGATTTTTGGTCAGTACGCTTATTTTTTAGTTGGCTAGAACATCAAGAAAAAAAATAGTTTTTTTTTATTTTTTCAATTATTATTTTTTGTTTTTTTTTTTGCTTGACATTTTTCGTATATCTAATATTAACAAGCAAAAAAAATACGGTACCGCCTCCGCACCGCGCCGCCACCGCTGTCAGTGCGTTTGCAGCTTTAAGAATGCCAGTAAGGAATTCAAACATTGCCACGGTCGGCCTATATCTGAAGACCTTGATAAGTGAGTAATCAGTCGGTACGGCAACCGGAATGGATTCCGTTCAACACTGTTGACTTTGATGTAACAAACAGGTCAAGTGCAAAATAATATTTTTCACACACATACACAGGGCTCGGAAACCGGTTAATTTTTCAAACCGTTATCAGTGTTATCATGTACTTGCGGCAATACCTTTTTATTTGTGTTTACGGAAGAGCTTTATATAAAGGTTTTGTTCGGATTAACCTGTTAAAAATAATAATAATCTTAAGTTGATGGATCCCGCCCTTAGTCTGAAAGATCTTTTATATCATCCTCTAGCGACCCTCCATTGTATTACGAGGAGGCCTCAATAAACCACTCATACATAGTATCACCTTAAACTCGCCCACCCCACCACACCTATATTGCGTCATCAATATTCAAGGACGTTAAGGACTTGACATTGATGTAGCCGTGTCTGCTTCAATGTTAAGGAACACGAGTCCTTCAACTTTTCCACTGTTTGTACACTAACGTCTATAAATAAATAATGTCTATGAGTAGTATAGTATGGCTGGCAATAAGGCTCAAAGCAGCCAAAGGAAAATCGACTGAACGCGAAGGAATTCCAACATTTCCAACCATTTATACATTACATAGTTACATTTAATATTTTAACGCATTTCCCATAGCGGCAGCCGCTGCGGATACACGAATCTAATACCTGACTGGATAAACGTAACTACTGTATAGGTATAATAGACCGAAGGTTTAAATTCCTTTGTATCTAGTTAACGGTCGGTGAGGGAAACCTGCAAAGAAAGACAATATGTGAATTACCTAAGGGATCGTCCTCATTGGCGCGCGACTACGCGATGATCGAGCGATTAGAATATTTACTAGTAAAAGTCGCGAATTCGAATTAGGACGATCCCTTTAGGACACCTATTCGAGTTCAATAAATTCGCGAATTTCACTTGCGCGATCGCGCGATCATCGCGTTGTATTAGGACGATCCCTAACACGCACTCTGTATGGACTACCCATTCATGAGAGGCTTGTGTCCAGCAGGACGAATACACACTCGTATTTAAACTAGATACAGACGATGACTTGTCTAATACAAGCAGGCTCGGCTCGGTCGGTGAAAATCGTACTTAAAGAGTCGATCGCACACCGTACTGTCGTCAGGCGTGTTTTCGCACGTCCGCCGTGTTTACGTGATCCATCAGCCGCTGTCACAGCCGCGATGTGCACTCTCTTTATATTGCGGATATTTTTACATGATCGTATTTATGATCGCGTCGAGCCGCATTACTGAAACACTCGTTTCGCTCGACTCGTACTTGCGCTGTGGAGAAAACATAAGTAATGAGGAGCTCCCACTTCCTGTCTAGTCTCGTCGTTTTATTGGTCCTTCTTTTAATTTCTGTCATCAGTACAGTGTGCGTGAGCGCACTGATCGCTAACGCTCTAACGAGAGAACCGAGCGTTCGTATGGATCACGACACCGTCACCTAGTCTATAAAACGCTATCAGCGGGGAAATTACGAATTCATCCCATTACAGCAATTACGCGTGCAGCTCTAAATTTCATTATCTGCTCTACTCATTAATTCAAAACTCTACGTTAATCATGCATATTCAGTAATGATGACAATATTGACAATGCCTTGTAATGGCAACCGTACTGTCTTCTCGAAGATCTTACGGTTCGAAATAATTGCCATACTTACGATAAATAATAATAAGAAATAAGTGTTTATAAACATTCCATTTCAGTACAAGACTAAAATGTAATCTGTTACACGATTGTTTTCTCAACGGGTTATATCACATTATAACCACGAAGAGTTGCTTTATCACGATGTTTTCATCTTTATTATTACACATACGTACTTGCAAAGTTTCAAATTACAACCAATTGAATTTTTACATACATTATCCAATCATAGTTACTGGTGATGTTAAGGCTAATAAATAACCTTGTCAAAAACCAAAGAACCAAAGAACCTAATCAAAGAAAGAAGAAGTTCTTGTATCAAAGAACCTAATTGAAGCAATCAAACCTACTCCAATATAGCTAGACACAACGGCGTAATGAAAGAAGCCCTATGTAACTATCATGGAAATTTAAACCGCCTACTAGCCTGGGCTCAACTTTTATGTCATCGCAATCGTTTCGTTTTATGTTTTCAGATACAATGTTTACTACTGTCAGTTATGTTATGTTGAATTACTTTAATTATTGTTTTTCCCACCTGTTACCTCCAATCTATATCTAGTTTTAGCATCTATTCTATAGGATGCTTATCTATTCCCAGTGGTAACTACTGAGTAATTATCATCGGTTTTGCCACTGTAGTGTGTAAAGGCAGATGCTCTAATTTCGCTTTATTGATAACTGCTGGAATTTTTTGCTAGTACAGTCAAGGGCACCAATATAAGTATACATTTTTTCACCTTAGACCATTGAAATAAGGTCCAAAAATGTATACATATTTTTGCCCTTGACTGTACCACTGGGAAGAGGTAGGAAACAGAAGAAGAATACACGTATTAGTTGAATTAATTTCTTATTGTATAATTTCCTTGTCCACAGATTCTACGACGAGTGCAAACGGAGGTATAACATCAAGCTATGGAAAACATTCACAGACTGCTTCAACTGTTTACCCGTCGCGGCGATAGGTATGTACCTATAGATACAATGCATTAATATGTTAACATAAGTAATTTGTTAACGATATAATGGTCAGACGATATCAGAAGATTGACATAGGACCGTGAAGTGGCGTAATAAAGAACACCTACACGGCAGTGGGTAGGATAGATAATGTTATCATTTTCAGACCGAGTATCATGCATCAGTTATTTCCTATTAGATCTCCTCCCGACTGAGGACTCGACAATCGCGCTAATGAATTTTAATTCTCATTTACACCCTTTACAGGGATTTATTCTCGGAATAAAAACAATCTCATCTCCTTAGAGTGGTCAATGTAGGTTGATATAGTGGCAAAAAGTAACACTTAATTTAGGAAAGGATTAGCGACGTCTAATTACATATAGGGCGTGACCCGTATCCCATTGGGGTAGGCAGAGACCAAAGAACGCCAGGTACTACGGTCCTTACATACATCTTTTGCTTCAACCACATCCATACATCTCCTCATACAAGCTCGTCGGTTGCGGGAACATCTGACCCGGCCTTTTTTCAAAATATCAGAAATTTGATCAAGATACCCTCGCCTTGGTCGCCCCCTTCCGACCCTTCCTAATTATTAACACGCTTTTATTAGGTCGACCTGTATGTAACTATGTAATGGAATCTAACGTAACTAATTTAACCATCTTCTAAGGATCGTAGCGTCATGAAAATTGGCAGCTGTGTGTAGTTCTGATGACAATACAATAATATGGTACTGTCGAACTGATCTGATGATGGAGCCGGAAGATATGAACTAGAACTTCATGATGGAACATTGTATCATAGCTGTGTTTGGATTTGTTAGAAAAGTCTTGTAATGAACTTTGACCACGATTAGGTTTCAAGGTCTGATAGGTCGACCTGTATGTAACTAACTATGTAATGGAATCTAACGTAACTAATTTAACCATCTTCTAAGGATCGTAGCGTCATGAAAATTGGCAGCTGTATGTAGTTCTGATGACAATACAATAATATGGTACTGTCGAACTGATCTGATGATGGAGCCGGAAGATATGAACTGGAACTTCATGATGGAACATCGTATCATAGCTGTGTTTGGATTTGTTAGAAAAGTCTTGTAATGAACTTTGACCACGATTAGGTTTCAAGGTCTGATAGGTCGACCTGTATGTAACTAACTATGTAATGGAATCTAAGGTTACTAATTTAACCATCTTCCAAGGATCGCAGCGTCATGAAAATTGGCAGCTGTGTGTAGTTCTGATGACAATACAATAATATGGTACTGTCGAACTGATCTGATGATGGAGCTGGAAGATATGAACTGGAACTTCATGATGGAACATTGTATCATAGCTGTGTTTGGATTTGTTAGAAAAGTCTTGTAATGAACTTTGACCACGATTAGGTTTCAAGGTCTGATAGGTCGACCTGTATGTAACTAACTATGTAATGGAATCTAACGTAACTAATTTAACCATCTTCTAAGGATCGTAGCGTCATGAAAATTGGCAGCTGTATGTAGTTCTGATGACAATACAATAATATGGTACTGTCGAACTGATCTGATGATGGAGCCGGAAGATATGAACTGGAACTTCATGATGGAACATCGTATCATAGCTGTGTTTGGATTTGTTAGAAAAGTCTTGTAATGAACTTTGACCACGATTAGGTTTCAAGGTCTGATAGGTCGACCTGTATGTAACTAACTATGTAATGGAATCTAAGGTTACTAATTTAACCATCTTCCAAGGATCGCAGCGTCATGAAAATTGGCAGCTGTGTGTAGTTCTGATGACAATACAATAATATGGTACTGTCGAACTGATCTGATGATGGAGCTGGAAGATATGAACTGGAACTTCATGATGGAACATTGTATCATAGCTGTGTTTGGATTTGTTAGAAAAGTCTTGTAATGAACTTTGACCACGATTAGGTTTCAAGGTCTGATAGGTCGACCTGTATGTAACTAACTATGTAATGGAATCTAACGTAACTAATTTAACCATCTTCTAAGGATCGTAGCGTCATGAAAATTGGCAGCTGTATGTAGTTCTGATGACAATACAATAATATGGTACTGTCGAACTGATCTGATGATGGAGCCGGAAGATATGAACTGGAACTTCATGATGGAACATCGTATCATAGCTGTGTTTGGATTTGTTAGAAAAGTCTTGTAATGAACTTTGACCACGATTAGGTTTCAAGGTCTGATAGGTCGACCTGTATGTAACTAACTATGTAATGGAATCTAAGGTTACTAATTTAACCATCTTCCAAGGATCGCAGTGTCATGAAAATTGGCAGCTGTATGTAGTTCTGATGACAATACAATAATATGGTACTGTCGAACTGATCTGATGATGGAGCCGGAAGATATGAACTGGAACTTCATGATGGAACATCGTATCATAGCTGTGTTTGGATTTGTTAGAAAAGTCTTGTAATGAATTTTGACCACGATTAGATTTCAAGGTCTGATGATGAAGCCGAAAGATAGGCCTGGCATTCCATGATGGTATATCGTATCATATATATCATATCAACCTATTTTGACTCAAAAGTAAGTAAAACCTCACCTTAAAACTAGTTTGACAAATTATGTTACTATGGCAATGTAATATAAATAAACATATCAAAGATTTTTTTTTATCTCAAAATTGTAATAAATACAATGAAATATAGAGGAAATGAGCTGAATTAAATAACGGTAAGTGGGAGACGCATTTTATTGCTTCCCGTAGCCCGAGAAATGTAGGAAATTACAATTTTCATACTTGACAACAGTATTTCTCGTTACAGCGTTTTATAAACGGAATCCCAACCAACGCATATTTAATTGCGCACTACTCATGGGAATAATATGGCAAAAACTACAAAAAAAGAAACAGCAACACAAAGAAAATGGATAATAAGTACAAATAATCAGTACAAAAAAAGGAAAAGTGCGAACAAAAAACCTTAAAACGGTAAGTGGGAGACGCATTTAATTGCGTCCCGTAGCCCGAGAAATGTAGAAAATTACAATTTTCATACTTGACAACAATTTTTCTCGTTACAGCTTTTTTACAAACGGAATCCCAACGCATATTTAATTGCGCACTGCTCATGGGAAGAATATGGCAAAAACTACAAAAAAAGAAACAGAAACACAAAGAAAACGGAGACTACAAAAAAAAAAGGAAAAGCGCGAACAAAAAACCTTAAAACTCAGTAAAAACGAAAAATCTCTACAAAAATACCAATCAAAAACGTATATGAAACAATATAGAGCTAGAGAGACTCCAGAGTATGTAATTACTAGTAGCACAATATCTACTACTTATACCCACTCACATATAAGTAACCACCCGCCACCTAAATTATACCTTTGTTAAAGCAGGAAAGTCATTCACAAGCCGATTAAATGCTGCGCTGTAAACGGACCAGAATAACTCAAAACCTATTCTTATTCACACTTGTCACAAAACCAGAGGTCAAATTACAGTAGTAGCGAGGTCACAGTCGCTGTAACCTGGTATATGAAGAGGGCAGCTAGCTTCCCTCGGTCGGTGCACGTGCAGTGAGCCACTTGTCAAGACGGGGCCCTTAATTGATTGGGACATATTGGACCACCCGACATATGACTTCTCTAACATGAGCCTGACTGAGTTTGCAATGCTCTTTGATACTTACTACCAGAAGAACCAAAGCGAAGAAAGTATTGATCAAGACAATGAGGACACATCAACTCGAACACGTCGGCAATTGATTACGTTAACAGACAACAGCAAAATGATCATAAGAACTGTGCCTGCTGCTGTTCGAGTACCATACTTCATAGCGTCCACTGATCCGGAGAACTTTTATTACAGTTTGCTGGTTCAGTATATGCCTTATCGCTCAGAAGCAGAACTGTTACAAGGGTTTGATAGTGCAAGAGAGGCTTTCTTAGCTCGGGAAGAGCAGTTGAAGGCAATTAGCGGTCACATGGAGCAGCACAGAGAGCGCGACCGGCAGCTGGAAATTGCATTCAATCAAGTGCACGCATTTCAGATCCTCGAAGAGCCTCCAGTATTGGTCAATATAGAACAAAATGAAGACTGTCCCGAACAGCCTATGACCAATGATCAATTCGACTCAACACGACAGGCTATGAATATGGACCAAAGACTGTTTAATACTATCACGTCAAACATTCAGTCGCAACAACAGGGCGATCAACAGAGGCTTAAACTTTTCGTAACTGGTGGCGCTGGAACAGGAAAGACGTTCTTGTTTAACTTGTTGAAAAATCAAGTGAACAGATGTTAGGGGAAGCAGGTTACAAAGATTGGCGCTCTGACTGGAGTTGCAGCACGACTAGTAGGTGGCTCTACACTGCATAGCCTGCTCAAATTACCAGTTCAAAGAGATGGCGTCTTAGTGAACATGCCTCAACTCTCAGGCAACTACTTGAGAATTATGCGTCAACAGTGGCAAAATGTAGAGTTCGTGTTCGTGGACGAGATATCTATGGTTCCGTACGAGATGTTGTGCATGATAAACGCTCGTTTACGCCAGCTAAAGAATTCCGATGAACCCTTTGGCGGCATAAACGTTATGCTCTTTGGCGACCTCATGCAGCTTCCGCCAGTGCGTGGGAAACAGGTGTTTCAACAGCCGGACCACATGAGACCAGCAACTCATTTATGGCGGCTTTTCACATTAGTCGAACTCAGACAAAACATGCGTCAGCGAGGAGACACGACATTCACCGACATCTTGAACGCCTTGAGGGTCGGAGAGCTGAACAGCGAGCATCTCGCAGTATTGCTGACTAAGGTCTCATCAAATGCTATCGGCGAGTTTGCGCTTGAAAAAGCACTGCGTATTTATCCAACAAATGACCAAGTAGAGAAGCACAACAATGAAGTTCTTAAATTTTACGAACGAAAAGATACTCGAATGTACGACATAAAGGCTCAAGACCAACTTATTGACGCGACCCGAAACCTTGGAAATATTTCATTGGAGTCCATTATTCCCAGCGATACAAATAAAACGGGTGGACTACCGAGTAAATTAAGAATTTTCATAAGGGCTAAAATCATGTTATTTCGTTATCAAAGACTAAAAAGTATAAAATAAATTAATAGTTTAAAAAAAACTAGAAAAACACGCTTTTATAAATGCACGTAAAAACCAAAAAATAAATTATGGATCGTTCAAGTTGTCTCTAATTCTGGGCTAAGTGTATAATATGTGCTTTTAATTAGGTATAATATTTGATTGTAAAAGCGTGGGGCGCTGGAACAGGAAAGACTTTCTTGTAAACAAATACCAATACTAACTTCCTGGTGGACGCTGCATGAGGTCGCACAAGAGCATAACGTTTATGCCGCCAAAGGGTTACCAAAAGGAACCAAAGATATATCGTCCACTGTTGACGCATTACCCTTATGTACTTAATTGACGGAAAGAAGAGGCGTTCAAAATGTCGGTGAATGTCGTGTCTCCTCGCTGCTGGCGCATGTTTTGTCTGAGTTCGACAAATTGGTACTTTGAAGAGACTGTTTAATGTAGAGCCACCTACTAGTCGCGCTGCAACTCCAGTTAGAGCGCCGATCTCTGTAACCAGCTTCCCGTAACATCGCTTAACTTTATTTCTCAGCAAGTTATACAATAAGTCTTTCCTGTTCCAGCGCCCCACGCTTTTACAATCAAATATTATACCTAATTAAAAGCACATATTATACACTTAGCCCAGAATTAGAGACAACTTGAACGATCCATAATTTATTTTTTGGTTTTTACGTGCATTTATAAAAGCGTGTTTTTCTAGTTTTTTTTAAACTATTAATTTATTATAATAAGGTCGCATCGACCTTATGCCAGCTTAAACATCAATTGTGAGGTCTCCATCGCCGTATCATAATTGTATACTTAATCATTTTGTGACTAAAACTATGTCACGTTTTCAAACAGCTTTACTAATTGAAATACAGACGACCACGTGGTGTATAAACAAATAAACATCACAAGCAGAAAGAAAAAGCGTCCAAATATAGCACGAAATTTACGTTAAAAAATAACGAGTCTGTGGTCTACCAAGAGATTACCAAGTTTATGCAAATTAAGGTGATAGAGCGGGTCTAGGTGGCGATCTCAGTTTCATTGTATGACGGCATAGTTCTTACAAAACTCTACTGTCAAACGAACGCAAGCAAAACTCGACTTACGTGCTCTGACAGTTAAGTAAATTTTTGCTTGCTTTAATTTGACAGCCCTTGGCCTTACAGTTGTGTACGAACTATACCTACAGTATATCTTAGAATTAATTTCGACATAAATCTCCACGCGGAGGGTAGACGCGGGCAATAGTATATGTTACTGCCCTTAGTATGATAAAATTAAATGCGGCTAAATAAAGTTAAACTAATGTCATAATTTTAGCAGACTATGTATTTCATATCTTCGTTTGTTTGTTTGTGTTTAATAAACAATAGTTCACGTAAAACACCGTACCGTATAAAGTAATTGGCGAGTCCACGTTATAACTGTTACAAGACCAACCATGGCACCGAAGTAGTGACTCATATGTGTTGGAGTTTTTTTTTTGTTTGGGCGAATGTTTATTGCACAATGTTTATTGCGTTTTCCTCAAGATAAACATTATATTTACTTTTGTTATTTTAAGATGACACACAAAAAAATATTACGTTTTCTCTTGCTGCAATGTATTTTATTAGTTCAAAGGAATTTTCCTTTGTGCAGGGCCATTTTCTGTGTGTGCTTAAAAAAATCCGTTCAACTATCAAGTTTTTCACCCTTTTTCTTGGGGCTAAGTTTATTGACTTGCACGTTTCACATTTCATAGGTTTATAAGAACAAATCGATGCAAGCTTGTTAAACAGTGGATTATCCTGCTGTGACTCAAAAGTTTCTAGACCTGTTAATACCCAATGAGTCATACGGCAAAAAATTGCGCGAGGGAACATGCCTTCCCTGTATGGTTTTAGATATGCCTCCGTACACGATCACGAAAAAAGTAATTCGAACAGTATTTTTTTTCTTGTTCTACTCTTTTACTTTCTTAACGTATAGTTATCTTATCTATTACTGTTTTAACCAAATCGTTGGAACAATAATAATTGACAGGTTGTTGACACCGTATGCTATCCAAGAATTACTCTGCGTTATTGGTAGAAAGGTAGAATATACAAAAATATCTTAATATCCCTGTTGGGTTCCCCCAATGCCTTGATAATAGGTGTATTACGTTATTTATAACACCCCCTTTCTTCATTATGGCCAGTGTGTAGTGCAAATGCAACTAAGCCGACAATTAAGAATTTAACAAAATCTTGGTCAGTATTTTTCGAGCTTACGTATTACGTGAACAAATAATGTCAATAGTCTTTCTGATCGTATTCTAATACGGACAGGCTTATACTAACATCAAACTAGTTATTCTCGCGCGTTTAATGTCCAGATGTAGATAGCAATATTTTCACATCCGCAAGACCTAGATAGAACTAAACATGGCACGGGGAAAGTCTAGGGCGCTTAGACTAGTTGCTGTGCTCGAAACATTTTTAACGCAAGAGTCTCTCCACAAAACTTGTGTGTGGACATTACTTCTGCTGGCCTAGAATTGTATAGGTGGGTCATTGTCAGATTTAGGTGCGCGTCTTTTCGGTGGACATGCCAAAAGTTAAGGGCTACAAAGCTTAATTTTCGATTGACCTGATAACCCGCACTGTAATTCCGTGTCTATAAATCCATGTAATAAAAACGTAAATTACATGCACACAAGCCGTTAACTATTGACCACCGAATGGACAACTTTTGTTTTTCCGACTGACAATGACCCAGGTAAGGTATGAAAGCCTTCATTCGAATCTTTTAAGTTAAAATTAAAATTCATTACAATTTCTTTAAACATAGAAGAGAGAGAGAGAGATTTAAAAGTATTTGTATTGTATTGTATGATTCGCTTGGTCGAATTTCTGTAAACGCATTAAAGAATCTTTGCTCCAATCTCCAATATAGTAGACTAAGTAGACGTGTAAAGGCTTGGTCACACCGCTTGCGCGACGCAAGCGCGACGCTGCGCTGTGCGCCAAAATGTATGAAACCGTCCCGCTCGCGTCGCGCAACCTGTGTGACGTCGCTAACCTGTTAGCATACGTTCCGGCGCGCAGCGGTCGCGTCGCGCGGACGTCGCGCAACGCAGTGTGACCAAGCCTTAAGAGTTCTTGTTCTGATTTCTGATTTAGGACTATTTTAGCATTAATAGCTACTGTTCATTGAAATAATAGCTCGTACAATTCATCCTCGATTTAATATGTATATTTATCTGAACAATACAGTAGCGTTCACAAGTTGTTTGCTCCCCGCTCATTGGCCCGGTGTAAATCTGTTGAGGACTGATTGGCAAACATTTTTGCCTCGCCGTACCTCGTTAGGACATTGCTCAGTGGTTCGTTTGATTAGCCACTCGCCCATCGGAACTGGGTCGGAGTACTAGATTATTAAGTTGACCATAGCCGGACTTGGTACACTGCAGTATTATGTGTAGCTGTAAACGGAAAGTTTATGAAAACCCTGAGGCGGTATTACATGTAGACCGCTGTAAACCCCGAGGCAGCATTACATGTAGACCGCTGTACACCCTGAGGCAGCATTACATGTAGACCGCTGTACACCCTGAGACAGTATTACATGTGCTACGTTTCAAAACTAGTGATTATACTTATGTAGCTTTGTAGTTTCGCTTGATCGATTTGTATAATCCTAAAGATATAACTGCTTGGTCCTTATAAAACTCGCACAATGTAAAAAAATTATATATAGAAGGCAGTGTTGCCAGGTCTCCTGTTTTTACAGGAGATCTACTGTTTTTGGGGTGTGTCTACTGTTCTACTGTTTTTCCCAAAAAATCTACTGTATTTTGGAAATTTCTACTGGATTTCCCAAAAATTCTACTGGATTTTGTAATTTCACTTATTCAACTTCAATTATCAAGAAGAAAACAATAACATACTCGTACATATAACTTGTCAACTTTCTTAAAGCGAGTGTAGGGGTAGTGGGAGGAAATGCGCAGCGTCAAACAGAATGGCGCTCTACTGTTCATACAAAAGTGAACTTTTTTTGAACAGCAGCGTTTGTAAAACCTGGATGCGAAGCTGCATATCCGCAAAACTCGGCCAAAGATCTCCTACACGTATACCTACAAGTTCGCGGGACAGGTGCACCATGTAACCGCATATTCTGAACTAAATTTGGCTTTGCTAGCCACTAATAACTGACGGAGTCGCTATCGCCGGACACGGCGAGGAGGACTATATATCTATAGTGAGCAAGCAAATGGCAGCCATGGTCACCAAATAAATAGTCATTATTTGATGTGAAGTTGAAGTGACAGATGAGATGAGATTTTCTTTTATGAAATGGCTCTGTGGAGTGTAGCAGTTAATACTTACTGTTATATTATCACTGAAATCACTATGAAATATGCATTTAGGTAAATTTTTTGGAATAAATTTTGTCTACTGTTTTTTTTTCGAATCTCCTGTTTTTTAGGGCATGTAGCTACTGTTTTTTTCAAATTGGACCTGGCAACACTGATAGAAGGAAAGGCAAGAAATTAAGTCGAATTTGTCACTAAAAAGGCAAGGCAATCTGGTAAAAGAATAGAATTATAGAGAAAAGGTCGAAATTACCTTAGAGATTCTTGTTGGAATAAATTAACTTATTTGATGAAACCTTCCAAGAAAAAAATCATTTCATTTCAAATTTAATATCACATCTTGGATGTCCTAATACGGTTTTCATCAATATTTTGCCTCGTGTTTAGAAGTTTGAGGAGATTTTTTATATAAGATCTTATAAAGTGTACTTGATGATACTTTTGCCCCAAGTTCACGTTAACCGCAATGCGAAGGTCAGCCGTGATGTTACTATATTTAAATAACGTGTACAGATTGTTTATATGATTTTCTATATATCTTGTGATACTTCTCTACCGATAGATATTGCCTCGTTTTTACTCCAGATGGAATTTGTATTGTAAGCAGATAAGATGCTGTTACTACTTACGTATTGCTATTTAGTGAACTTTCACGTTAGCTCGTTAGGTAAATCGGTTCCAGGAAAAATCGATCAAAATACAGGCGTTATGTCGTCTTTTCGTTTAGGTTGCCATGGTAACTAATCTCATTTCTGATAGCATTTGTACATTACAACATACAATGATTCAACAAATAAATAAACATGTGAAATTCTATTGGATCCTGAATGGACATTAATTTCAGCACTAAATTATTTGGTCTGATGATTTTCTTCAGCTTTATCACGCCAGTTAATTTAATTTCTCTTGTGAAATAATTAAGACGTTTGTCACACGTCACTCTAGCGCGAAAGAGCCGAAATGAAATCTCACTTGTATAAATCTTATACAATTAAATTCCCGAAAGACTGAAATGATTCTAAGCTGCATTTAAGACTGTACGAACAAAAAGTTGGTATTTTAGAAAATATACGGTTTTTTCTAACGTCATATCTTTGTTCAAGTGACTACATTGTTAAAGTAAACTTCTGTTTTGTATAGATAAACTCTTATTCTAGACCATAGCGTTGCTAAACTTTTATTTCTATGTACGATTATTTAAAACAGTCAGGTTTTCGTCGGAGTGTTTTGCAAAAATACGCGTCAGAGCTATCTTTCAGGTACAATATTTCCATTTTAAATTGTCAAAAACGATTGGATGTTTATCTTTTACAATAGGATGTATAGTCTTTTAGTACATAGCGATCGCACTAGTTCTGAAATATTAATTTTTACTATCTAAAAAAAATACTACAAAATGTCTAAATCGGTTTGTTTAAACATTTTTTTCCTCACATGTTTTATAATATTTTGGAAAAAAAATTATTATTATAAAACTACAGGTTTTGCTTGATATTTTTTATTTTTTTTAACGCTTATGGATAACCCACTTAATTTAGACGAATTTTTAAAAACCACTATAATTCACAATATAACAGCGCGCGACGACGTTGTTCGATTCATTACGCGCCGGGCCTTCCCAAGGAACGCACGTGTCGCTCTCCTCGGTGCGTTAAGGTCGGTGACCAAGCTCACACCGACACTGCTATTCTGTAGATGTAGCGCGTCCGCTACAGATTAATAATTTGATACTTGGTAAGTAAGTTAACATGCTAAATTTATTTATTTTATTTCTTCTCTAAAGTGATATGATTTTTTACAGAAATGGGCAATAAACGTAAATTGCTTGGGACGAAAAAATCCAACAGTACTACGGCCACACAAGTTAAAAGGTAAAGGTATGATTCCGCTGCCGACTGCATACAGCAACTGCACGTTCCGCCGCACTCCAAATTGAACCGTAATGGTATGCGTAAAAAGCTCAATTTGAAATGAGCGGAGAAGTGTCGGAACAGCACACGCCGCTCACTCTAAATTGGGAATTTTAGTCTTATGATTACAGTTCAATTTGGAGTGCGGCGGACGGTGCAGTTGTTGTATGCGGTCGGCAGCGGAATCATACCTTAAGGCACCATGTTACCTATTACCTATTGCTGCTAGTGATATTTCTATGTCTGGATATGTGCTTCTATGTTCTTGACGTTCTGTGAACATTTCGGATCTTTCCTTTAATTGTAAAATTCAAACTCTAATATTTTTTTATTCTTAACGAGCGCCCGATAATTTATGATTGCGTTGTTTGAACTAGTTATCGAATTATATGTATGTGCAATTTCAAATTTTTAAGCCAAGTAGTTTCTGTGGAAAGTAATTTAAAGTAAAACTAGTCCCCGAAACACGTGGACTCCACGTAATTATCATTCCAAATTTGACTTTTTTCCTGACAAACTTATTCCAATTTTGTTGATTAATTCGTGTTCATGCACCTCTAAAAATAGTTTGTATAGTCTCCCAACATATGTTTACTGGTTGTTATCTTTAGTGTGAATTTACTCTCATTATTCATATTCATTTATATTTTTTTATTCTTAACGAGCGCCCGATAATTTATGACTGCATTGTTTGGACTAGTTATCGAATATTATGTATGTGCAATTTCAGATGTTTAGGCCAAGTAGTTTCTGTGGAAAGTAATTTAAAGTAAAACTAGTCTCCGAAACACGTGGACTCCACGTAATTATGATTCTAAATTTGACTTTTTTCCTGACAAACTTATTCCAATTTTGTTGATTATTTCATGTTCATGCACCTCTAAAAATAGTTTGTATAGTCTCCCAACATATGTTTACTGGTTATCTTTTGTGTAAATTTTCTCTCATATTCATATTCATATGCATTTATATTTTTTTATTCTTAACGAGCGCCCGATAATTTATGATTGCGTTGTTTGAACTATAGTTATCGAATTATATGTGTGTGCAATTTCAGATTTTTAGGCCAAGTAGTTTCTGTGGAAAGTAATTTAAAGTAAAACTAGTCCCCGAAATACGTGGACTCCACGTAATTATCATTCTAAATTTGACTTTTTTCCTGACAAACTTATTCCAATTTTGTTGATTATTTCATGTTCATGGCACCTCTAAAAATCGTTTGTATAGTCTCCCAACATATGTTTACTGGTTGTTATCTTTTGTGTAAATTTACTCTCATATTCATATTCATTTATAATTTCTTATTCTTAACGAGCGCCCGATAATTTATGACTGCGTTGTTTGGACTAGTTACCGAATTATATGTATGTGCAATTTCAGATTTTTAGGCCAAGTAGTTTCTGTGGAAAGTAATTTAAAGTACCAGGCCGAACGTCACAATGTACATGACAGTTATCACGCTCCCAAACGTAAAATTTATAAAAAAATAACGTTGTTTTTTGCGTAATTTCTGTATGAAACACAGGTTTTTTATTAATTTCGCGAAAATAAATAGATTAACACATATTTAAGTATTAATAATATGTAATGAGATAATAAATGTCGATCGTTTTTTGTATGAAAATCGAACCACCTTAATAAGTGCGTAGGTACGTAATGTTAATAAAATAAAAACATTTAAAACTCACCACATTTTTTTCCTACCTCACTCTAACTCTATAACAATGATCAAGACTTGTCAGTTCAACCGGCAGCACTCGAACCGCACGCACACAGTAATCGTTTTAGTGTGTAGCTAAACATGGCCGCTCGCAGGGGAGATCGCGGCTAGGATGAGTTGGAGCGAAATGTTCGTACCCTCTTAAGTTGTTAACTGAGCCGGTACATCACGTCGTGAACCGCTTTACACAAATTAAAGTGAATTCTAGCCCCTGTTCGACCTCGTCGCCCTCTGGGGATCTCTGCAAAGTAATTGTGTTTTACATGCTGGATACGCGACATTGTAGGAGATAAATGAGAAGACAAAAGAATATATTTTTTATTGTTTAGTTTTACAATCGTACCTTTTAACACACTGATAGTTTAGTAAGCACAATAAGAAAAACTGGTTGTTAAACTACGTGCCAGCAGTCTCGGCAATTGACAATATTTCATAATTTCCAAGTCTTAATTCGAAAACCATTTCGGTAAAAACGTGTGAAGTACACAAAAAACATTTTTTTAGATTTTTTTCTCCGTTAATTTTGGAAAAAATCGCAAATTACTGTAAACCGAAAGTTGACGTCATCTTCCTCGCTGTATTCAGGGAGACCTTAGTACAGAGTACAGACAATCGCTGCTTTGGAGTGGCTCAGCATTCTTGTTGGGAAGATGACGTCATATTTTACTTACGCCCTTTTGGAATGACCTACTTTTCAACGTGTTTTTTTTTGTATGAAATAATGAGTTAAATTGAAAAAGAAAAAATACGGGTGGCTTAAATTTTTACCTATTTTCTAACTAGTTCATAAAATAAATAAGTTAAAAATATGAAATGTTGTCAATAGCGAGTTTCCTCCCAATCCCTATATGTCACAGTTCGTTAACAAAGTCCCTAGGACAAAGTTCGAAAATTAATTAGATAGTTAACGTACAAATTGAAGGTATGAGTATGAGTTACGACATCGGATAACAATGACTCTCTAATAGCTGGATGGAACTCGCGCAAGTGATGGATGATTATTCCCATAACTACTTACTGCCATACAATGTGCACGTACCATACAATGTGTTTATATGAGCTTGTGAGTTAGCCGTAATAAATACAAGTCTCTTAAACCGGGCTTAACCTCTATGATTTAATCAGCACCACGCTTAAAATATTCGTGTTTGTATAGTGAAAGTGAATGAATTCGCATATACTTACGTAACCTGTCCCAAGTTAAGTCACGATCTTCCGTTTGCACATCTCGCTGCAAATCCGCTCTGTGCACCCTATTTGCATCCGTATACGAGCTATTTTCTTGTTCCTTAATGGAGGTCGTAATAAGAGTGATATTTGCGTACTCTTCTCCATAGCGTGTTTCTGAACATGCGACGTTGAATTTGTAAAGTTTAATTAACTTTTCACCTCGGAGGCTAACATATGCTAACGCCATAGTAATTCATTTAATACCTGTTTTGTTTGTTATGACGCGCAGTAAATTCCCATGAGCTTGTAGGAATTTCATTAGTGCATAATAATTATTTCGGGAGTTTCGGGACCACCGATTGATCTGTTTTTTTATTTCACTATACGAGTAATTAGACATTTTAATGCTGTATATATTATCAAATCCATAATAATATCGTATATAAAAGAAGGAATATATTCATCCCATCTAGCATTTGTTACCTTCGTATCATGTAATTTATTATGATATGATAAATGTGTTTCTGATATACAAAATGCTGAAGAAATATTACCTTTCGCAAGATCCAATTTCATACGAGCCAAGATGGAGACAAGCTTCATTAGCACCGAATATATCTAAGTGCTCTTTTCAGATATCTGATCTGATTAATTAGCAAGGGTTTGAGCGTCAGATATTGTCGAATATTTTAGCGCTTTATATTGTATACTTTCAATTGGCCCTTAGCATGAGTTTCGGGCCTCAGAGAAAGATAGCGAAACCAACAAGATCAGACTCAAACATTATGCGTCGTCTAAGCAATTGATCCGTAGATCTTTGTCCAAAGGTTATCTACATTGCTGATGCTGTATTAATAAAACGTTTTACATTGTTAGATCTATAAGAATATTGTCATCGTAGAAGCTGTTGTAGAAATCGGGTCGATAATCGGACACGTTGCTCGGATTACCAACCCCTATGAATATGCATATGTTTTCTCCTCATTTGCAACAGACGCTTGGTGCATAACGTATGCACGTGCGATACCGCATTGGCTATTATAATACGTTTTCAGTGGTAAGCGGAGCGGTTTAGCTCTTGTTTCCAGTTCCACTTTAGTGTTCAAACAATTCTTTGAGATTAGCAGCAATTGTTGATTGTTTAATGTGTCTCTGGATCCAGTAGCATCCGTGACACTTGATATCAACTCTTAAGCTAAGCATATCAAATGTAGTATTTATGATGACTTTGAAATACAGTATGTAGTGCTCATGGTATATTATACATCCGTCTTTCTTGCATACACAACTACACACAAACCTACTTCGACTCGTCGTTATGTAGTGGGAAGTATGATGTGATGAAAATAGTACCTTCAGTATTTATCGCTTATTAAATAGCATCACACTCATACCTCCTAATCGAGGAACCCGTCTACTGCTGCAGTGTCAGTACATTCCCACCCTTAAGTGAAACCATAGCAACGGTCGTACGAATGCAAAAGCACTGCAGTACTTGGCAGTTACCTGAGCCACCTTTTAGCAGTGTTACTTGCGGTCGGCGACCTCGTTTCCACCGCTGTCATCATCTGAAATAACAAGACTAAATTAATCCGTTTCATGTCAAGAACACGAATAATTATCAATTAGTGTCTTGTTACTTGTTAACAGCTGAATAAACAAAAACATGAGGCAGCTAAACAAGATGCAGTTTCTATGTCTGATTGGGAACACTTCAGCAAATAAATATATAACATGAAACTCGTTGAGTCCTCCATGCGGAGATATAATTAATAATATCAAACATCTCTTATATTGGTGTCGAAGCGTAAATAACTTTGTAAGAATGTTGGTTAAAGTTAAGACTAACTACAACAAATTATATCACGAACTGTAACTAAGGACCCCTAAAAAGATTACGCTAGTGTACAGAATACCAGAATTGGTTTATATTTAGCTACCAAAACTCAATATTCTTGTATCAGCGAAATGCCTTATTTTCGTATTCTCTCTCGTTTTTACATAATTTACGACCTGAATAGTGCTCCTTTACGTGGGGTTTCTCTTGTGAAATCTCGTTATGTGAAATTTTTTTAGACGATGAAATGTATATGATATAAATATGCAAGTTCGTATTTTATTATACGATTAAAACTCATCATCATATCAGCCGAAAGGCGGCCACTGTTCCCCCAAAGAGCCCCATTATGACCGGGTCCTGCAATTGTCTTTTCCGATTAAAAATAGAACGTATATAAACTCAGGCACGTGTATTAGGTACTATAAGTATAAGTACAATTTTGAACTCATGCACATATGAGCGAGAACATACGAGTGGCGGAAATTATGCTCGTTATATGATAATAGTTTCTATTCTTTGAATAAGACCTACTTGGATAACGTTTCTCAGTTCTATCACTAAATATAACGCCTCTCAGTCACACAGTATTGAAACTAGTAGAGTAGTTTGAACAATAATTTATTCTTGTCTCAAAATCGTACGTGAGCCGCACTCTCTAGAAAAGAAGTGTTCATGTAACAAATAATCCCAAGGCGTTCTTAAGTCATCGTCCGATATGTTGGACCGATTTCGATAAACCGATAATATGTATGGTCTGTTACTAGATATACGTACGTATTTGCGTCATAGATTAACTCAAATCTTCAATCTCAATCTTAATTTTCATTTTACTGAAATGAAAAAAAACAACCCAATCCTAATCAAAATTAGCTAGAAGATTCAACATAACATATCCATTTTATCATATGTCACCCTCTTAGTACTGACTGATCCGCATAAAACACGATACGACCTAATCAACGTACAAAGAAAAGTAAATAAAAGGGACTCGTTCCTTTGAATATGTAGTTACTAGTTACAACTTAGGAAATAACACCCGTCACGTGTGTTTGATGCAATATGTTCATTTGCCCAAACCTTCAGTTTCAGTCACGTGTTTATAACAATATTTACAGCTTGCTTTTAGGTATACGATTTTTCCTTTGAAGTATGTTCTATTTAATTAAGCTGTATTACGGTTATTTTAGTTAATCCTTTAACGAAAAATGTTCTCTCTTAGAATCCGTAGGTATTCTACAACGCCAGTAGCAAGAAATACTCAATCATTCGGCACTTTGCTTATTCTCGATAGGTGTATTAATTATGGCCAATATTGCGTTCCCGGATCGACCGCCTGTCAGCTACTCGAGTCGGCTCCTAAACTGTCAATAGCCTCTTCGCAAAATCTCGAAACTTGAAGGTGTAGGGTATTGTAAATTAGCCCGCGGGCTGATGTCCCGTCTCAATTATTTGTCTTCATTTCGGGCTTATGGAAATTTATGTGATAGGTAGTAATTTATTCTAACTTCTTAAATGGCGGCGCAATCAAAAACAGCACTGTTTGCCAATAAATTGGAAAATATTGTCTGCCACATTCTTTTTAGGGTTTGAGGTTTCTTTCACTCTATAAACAGTTGTTTGAGTTTGGGGCAGACTATTGCTATAAAAAGACGGTAGCTCAAGTTTTGAAACTAATTTTCGTCCATCAATTCAATATTCGATTATAATAGCGCACCTACATTCGAGTGACACGCGTGTAACGACAATAAACAATTTCTAATGAAGTGCAAGTAAGTTGCGCTTTCATATTATATGTGGTGTGGATGTAAAAGCTTTAAGTTGACATAGGGGTGTTTACGGTCGTGGTTGAAGGTCAACTGTCACAGAAAGTGTCATCGTCTATAGCTACATTGTTTTTCACTTCAACAACTTAACATGAAAGACTACACATTACATTTGTATGTTTTCCGATATGCCATTACCAATTTTTTTTGTTTATATTACTACTAGCTTTTGCCCGTAACAACATGCCCTATCAGCGGTGTAAGTGTGAAGAGGTAACAAATAGACAGAGACACTTTCGCATTTATAATTTATCTTTGTATATGAATTGATACACTCGTTGATTGATCGTTCATGTACTAGTCTGAATCCCCGGGTAGCGGAGAATTGTGTTTGGGTTTAAACTAAGTAATTCGTGATCTCTTTACCATTAGAAGTTACTTTGAGAGAATGACAACTGCTCGACCGGTTTTGCTATAGTTTTCTCAGCGAATTTCTCGAGACAGGTGCGGCTCGACATAGTCAATCGATTCTCTTCTTTATTTGTTTGTAGCCACACAGATCACTTTCCGTAGCTTGTAGTCTCGTCAATGTCACGGCGACAAAGCTGAATTAGGTCAATTGCACATATACAGTATCATCTTTATTACGTCGTATTTTGTTACCCTTTATTGTATAACTAGTCAGCTAATGTTCACCGCACCTGCTCGTAAATGGGCCTGGCATTACGTCCACGACCGTGATCGGTTAACCTATTGTTGCCAGTTTATGCTGACGCATTCAGGGTAAAGGGTTACATAATAGCGAAAAGGCAATACGAAATATAGCTTACGAAATGTCGCGAAGCATGAAAAGGGAAATATAACCACGATTTGGACATAAAGAAGCCCTTACAAATGGCGTTCGGCGTCGAGAAGCGTGCAGCATTGAAACGGCGTCTAAGTTGTCGTTTTAAGTCCACTGAATTAATGAGAGCGTCCAAGGAAAGTTATGAGGATTCCTCGCCTATGGCTGTCTAATGTCTATCTCTAAAACGGTTCAAGGCCCATGAAGGTTAGCGGCAGTTTCTATTTCGAGACGACACGTGCGCTGCCGAGTCGACTCGCGCCGGCTGTACAACATGCCGACTGGTAGAGACGTTTCAATCTTACCAGTCATGGTAGTACTTACTCAACCCCAGAGAAAAACAGTCAGGGAAATTGTTTTTGACGTCTTGTGTATGAACAAAGCGATTTTGTGCTACTAAATTCCACTAGACATCTTCGGATATCCTTTCTTTGCTATTTGTATGACAAGCAATGTAATTGGATTCGTTTATTTCCTGATACAGAACAGAAGTAAATAAATTAAAAAATCATCTCGTTTACGGAATTGATCACGTTTACGTGCGACGAATGTATTAAAACACCGGAATACACAATCGGAGAATTTTAAACGACTGAACAGGAAAGCGATCATTGTCTGATCTTGATACAGTGTTTGTTCGAACGAAGTCTTTGTTTAGTTGTGTCACTTCTAGACTTATGTCATGGTTGTGGTTAAAAAGCCTTGTGTAAAAATGAGGATTGCTGCCTTTCTACCCGACTGCAAGGCAGGGTTATGTGTTTAATGTATGAATTACTCAAAACCAGAACTCAACCCATTTACTCGTTCCTGGATCCTCTTATAAATCATTTTCTTAACGAAGGAACAAACATCGACTGAAAAGATTCATGACGAAGAGTGTGCCATGAATCTTTTCAGTCGATTTTTGTACGTTATTTAAAAAAATCTCGGGTAATCTTATCAGAGGGCTCATTATGACGGACGGGAAAAAGTGATGATAAATTACATGTCTCCCTGTTTAACGTGATACAGACATGTATCGAGCATGGCGCGCCACAAGTGACACTTTTCATATCTTTCTTTACCAACGGCAATAGAGGATGATTGCTAAAATTGTTAAATACACACGGACGTATCGATAATTATGACTGTCACGGGAATCGATAGTGACATGTAGGTATCAAATTAATAATGCAGAGACAGTTCCTTGCTATGGGCTAGCGAATCTGGCCCCTTTCCAAACATGTTACTTAATAATAGTTTACTATGCAGGTGTCGTGCGTGTTTTCACTGACGCGCGTCATTCGGTTCATCGTGCCAGTCAATGTCTAGTGTCCACAATCATTTGGTGATACGGCTGCCTTCTTATTGAAAACAACGATAATGGCGATCGAGGGTCAACCCGTCACATGAATCACTTTACATCCGCGGACTTTCGACGGTTTGATATCGCTTTAACCTTTTCACTATCAAGAGGCGCGATATGATCAGGAACATAAAAAGGCTCTTGTACTTTACATCGCCGTCATGCGATAATAATACCGCACGCCTAAAATCTGGCACCGTTATATGAAAAAGTGTGAAGTGTATAGGTTGGTATGTCACTTCTCGTCTTAAAATATTATTTAAATTTCCTTCGCAGCCTCATTCTAGCGGAAATATAGACTGAATCTTCCGATTCGCAGCCCCGTAATGAATACATCTCTGGAGCAACACGGTTCTACTGCATCAGACTTAATTTCGCGCTGTTTCGTCCGGCAGTGGCAGGAAACGCCTGGCACTTGGCCACCATTACCGGAATCGTTACGTTGAACTGATCACTTCCTAAATTCTAAATTTTGTATACATCCTCTTCATTGTTGGGACTTAGACAATGAGAAAACTACATAAATCGATACTCTTTCCCCCTACATGTAGATTTTAGAACTAGTGAATGGACTGTTCGTAAATACAGTACTACTCCAGTGCGAGAATAGGGCGATAGGGAATCTAATTGGTTGTCTGCCTAAGTCCCATGTAATGTAACCTTCAGCTTGAAATGTGACCTTAAGTAAGGATGAACGGAGGATTATGCCGAATATCTAACGAGCTTATCCTCGCTTCTGAGGAAAACGCGTATAGTAATTTTATACCCTTCGCTAAATTACAGGAGATGAAATTTACGGGTTCCATCTATTTCTTCAAACATTACTCAAAATCATCTGGAAATTTTCTACAAAATTAGCTTCTCGTTTCAAAGATTATCTGCTGCATCTACTTCGAGCTTTTATACTACACGAGCTGTATAGATACAACAATCTGCAACTTTTGTTGCAGTGTCATTATGTTTATCCGATGAACTGTGACTGTTGGTCGCCAACTATTGCGCCGATCAGTAAATTACGCCAGACTACGTTAGCACATAATACTCCGATTTAATGTACCAACAATACATACAAATATTTTGTACATACCGATCATTCGTAATGTTTGTATAATTTGTATTGTAGAATACGTTTCTATTTTAAGGTATTTTAATATTCCTTCAATTCCTCCACCTGTTCCAGGCCACCTGCTTCATTGTAGTATCATATCAATTATAGGCAGTAACAGCAACAAATACAATTTATACGATACAATATCAAATACATAATCTAATTGAGTTTGAGTTTAATTTTCGTAACGCCTTAGGTTTTATGCTTTGATTCGAATGTCTTAATAGAAAACTTCTTTTATGTAATAGCGCTGAACCAAAACAAGTCAATAAGTTAACTCTAGAAGTTGGACACAGAGAACATAAAACGTGTCATAAACATGGATTGAGGCCAGGCATTATCCAGGAATGGTCGTATGTGACGGCAACCACCCCTTGAGGGAATGCGTTGGGGGATGATTTGCCCGGCTCTTGCATTACCTTTTAAATACTTAAAACGTTCCTCTTCCAATGTAAACAAAACTATAAATAGATGCCGTCCTGTGTAAAAGTGAAATCTCTAAGCGAAACGAGATATCTTAGTGCCAGACAATTATTTATAGCTCCCTCTAATGAACGTTGATACTACAAGTCTGGCTGAAATGGAATAAGCTGCTCATTATGAGAACCGCTGCTAAGGCGTTCAGTGTGGAGTCTAGATAATGGAATTAGAATCTAAAAGTGTATGTAGTTATGAACTCATAAACTATGAACAGAGTTGGCCCGGAGTACGGACTTGTTTATCAAGGTTAATATACGATATTTAGAAGCACTCTGCTGAATGAAAAATATTCTTTACGAATACTTGATTAGAGCTGGAGGTTTCTATGATTCAAGAATATTCGTGATATGATAATCAGTGGGAAGTGGGAGGCAGCAAGTGTCCTATAAATACTTTACATTATTTACCTATAGCGAAAGCGCTAAATGAAACGTTAGGTACAGTGCACTTAATATTTACTGTACTAGTCATTAGACTTGTTACTAACCGTTTTATTGACAGTGAAATAAGCAATAATAGCGGAGTTACTGTAGGTACTAAACGCGAGTGTTACTCATTCATAATTGTTCCTCGACCCTATTTTACTTAAAAAACTGCTAAAGATCTCTGTCCCTATCTGTCACTTTGACGTTTATGTTTGTGAGAAAGGGACAAAACACAACTAAATTAGCACAGGTTTGTTAAGTTTTATGAATAAAGGGGTTAGTCACGCAACAAATGTCTCTTTCTATTGCCGTGTAAAACGTGGAGATGCCCAGTGTCGTACTATATGGAGCCCTTTCGAAGTAATGAAGTGCCAACAAACAACACTCATAAAGGCAAACATTGTCTCTATGGCACGTGTGATCACTAACTAAGCTATTCTACTCCCAACTTTAAACAAGGTATTTAACCTTACAAGGTTGCAAAGGTCACCTCACCTATCAAAATAATCCAGCTGCGAATTTTCTCCCGTCGATAAAAGAATACTGATCTTAGAATGGAATCAGATGGAAAGCTTATTATATTACGAATCTGCCACGTAGATGGGATACTTTGCAGCGAAGAAAGTGCTTCTTTGTGTCACAATAACTTCGTCTTTCTCTTTTACCTTTTTACGCTTCGTGGATACGAAAATAGTGGATTGTTAGCCGAGGAAATTCAGAGCGCTCTGATTTTTTTCGCCTACTGCTGCCTACAACGCTCCCCGTTTCATTCAATTGATTACGCTCCATTTAAGTACGTATTTACTTAGGTCTCGCAATAAAGAAGAGTACAACTTTGAAACTTTACTGCCTTTTTTACTTGCGGTGTGCACTGAAGATAAGTCAAGCGAATCTTTTTGATTTAACATTTCAAGATTCATCTTCCATCCATACGATGCTATGTCATTTCAATTAACCAATTGACCAGTTTAAAGTCTGCGAACGTTTAATTACTTCCACGTTGTTTGATGATGATGATCCATTCGTGTATGAATGCTTTTATCTTAAATGATCATAAGCAATCTTGTTGGACGTATTTAGACAATTGATGTTATTTTTAGACCTTTTTTATCGTCCGCTTACATCGTTGCAAATTTATCTCAATGTGACCTGAGTTTTGCAAACTAATGTTATACTTATAATCAAAGACGAACCCGCTATTTCAATTTATAATATTACATTATGGTTTCACAAAAATTGCAAGTACTTACGTGTACTTTTCCAAAGATAAGCGGCGTCATATTGATGCCAATCATGAAATGGTTCCCAAAACACTGTTTCACAATGTTTCCTAAATAATGAACGCTTCGCAATCTGAAATGTTCTTCTTGTCATGAATTGCTTATTCCTTAGGCTTGAATTGAAGGAGTCCCACACAAAAAGTGGGTCACGTCTCACGTGTTGTTAACTGTGAGCATGTCTGACGCAAGTTTCCGCCAGGGGTGGCTGTGGGGTGCACACGGTACCTACTCTGGATACCTTCATTAACGTTATGCAACTTGGACGTTCGTTAGTAGTTCTTTACTCGCAAATGAACGTAAACGGCTTAACATATTAATTGAATTCCTCGTTGGAAGATTATTTTTTTTACTACTGTGAGCACTTTTAAAATACACTTTATCCCGGTATATAAAACCCGGTAAAGCCACAGTGGATTTTAAACTCAACAAATACTTAAAAACAACAAATTTTCCCTTTGTACCTACCTGTTTTCCAGGATAAGTAGAAGACACGAAAACATTGGAAGGCAGCTGAAATTAAATTAACGTGCTTCATCGCGGCAAAATGAAAAAAACTATATTTAGCATTTCACTGTACTAATAAAAGTACACGTAACGCGGTGACGTCAAAGGATGTTTATTCAAGTTATTTTGGCGGACTTAATGCATGACCGGCGGTTCGTAATTGCCACACCTAGCAGTAATTACAGATGAGTATCAATAGATTTCCACAAACAAAAACAAACCTTTTAAATTCAACAACTACTTTTACTTCCAAAACTATATTTAGCTACACCATCCAATTTCCTGTTATGAACGTTAACGGAACCTAGTCGAAACCGCTTAGAAAAGGCATCCACTTCCCTGTCTGTCGCTTCGCCCCGATCGTATTTTCAGCCTGTTGTTCAAGAGTCATTTATAAAAGCCTTATGTCAAGGCCGCTGCAGAAACTAGAATTTTTGCTTATATTTTTTTCCTCTTCTCGCCTCTTTATCTATTGATCGCAGAGTACCTTGGCTAATAGTTTTTATCTGCCTTAATCAGACATTTCTCAATCGTTCGCATGAACACGATAACACTATTTATATTTCGCTATCAGTTGTGGGTGGCAGATAAAACTAAATGTCACTTGTGCTAGCTGGCTATTGTATTCCTCCCCTTGAATTTCCTTCTTCCAAGGTCAGAAAAAAAGGTCGCTGCGGCTTTTAAATACGGTATAATTTACAACTGTTTACTCAACTTCGCCGACCTGAATAGCTTTAACACGGGAAGTAATTCCATTTGTTTAAAGTTTAGCACTTTCCCGCTTCGTTTCCTCTACCTTGTGTGTAAATATACCTATAAAAAGTAATGGTAATGTTTTTAATAATTATATCTGAATCTTAATTTATTTAGTTTTCTGTATTAAACTGGGGTATTTCAATACTTTCCTTGTTAGTCTATATTGAAGTTCATTTGCTTCTTGTGTATTTGTTGAGCTTTCTCAATAGGTAGCGTGTTTCGCTGCCGTTTTTCATAACAACCCCTTTACGATTATTATCTACAGCAAAGTTTATTTTCATATGAACACATCACCGACTTTACTATATATTACATCATCATAGTAATGCCTATGATATTGTCGGACCGTCAGATTTGATTTAACTTTATCTCTGAGTAAACAAGTTTTAGTATGTTTAGTCCATGTAGGTTAGCCTATAACATTAACTTGCTCGCCGAAGGCCAGGGTCTAATGCCAGGGTTGGAATATATGACGCTATGTTAGTCACATAACCGCAATTTATCGCAGGCGGGATCTCTTGTGAACGTTACGTCGAGAAAATCCTTTGCTAAATAAAACACTTACATATTTCTGAATAGTTTACATATATCACCGACATGTTTAGTTACTTTTTTTGAATAACGTTTGTGTCAATCAAGCGTACCTACGGCCTGCCTGGTAGTAAGCGGTTACCGTAGTCTATGGATGCCTTCAATTCTAGAGGATTCGCATGCGGGTTGTTGGCATAGTGAGTGATAATGATACAATCTCGAAAAAACAGGGCCTTTATGAAAAGTTGATTTTTCTTAAAACTAAATAGAATTGAAAAACCACTACGTAAGGCAATTGTCCCAGTGCTCATCACTGACATAGTGACAGTGGCATACGTGAATAGTTGGCATCTATTGGCATTAAGAGAATTGTGTTTCAATTTTTTTCCATACAAAAACGTGCTTCGGGCGCCAACGTTTTCCACCCCCTAAACCAGAACCGATTTGCATGATTTTTGGAAATAATGTAAGTATCATTAAACACTAGGTTATAGGTTTTGATTTTTTGGAAATATTGCATACAATTGAAAACATGAACCCTTAAAGTTTCGATTTTTTGACACGAAAACTTCGTCCTGGGTTTTTGTTATTATTTCATAAACTAGAAAGAATTACGAAAAAATCAAAACGTACAACTTATTAAGGATGTGAGGAATCGATCAAGGCCAAACTTGTCTCATTTGATAAAGGTTTAAGGGGTGGAAAACGTTGGCGCCCGAAGAACTAATTCTGCTTGAAATTACTACTGTCTCTACCTACTCTATCGCACGCAAGAGTATTTAGGAATGCCTGTTTTCGCTCGCACGATAGTCACAATAGTCTTAAGATGTCTCATTGGGAAGTTTACCTTACGCTTATTCTCGATTCGATTCCGATTGAAAATATACCAAATCTGCCCATAAACAAAACACAACCTAGATCCACTCTCCGCGTTCATTATTATATAAGAGGTGACAAGTGGTGGCTCGGAGACACCCTCGACGAGCCTACACAAACTAAGACCGCCCGCGCCCGTTATCACGTAAGGCAAGAATGAATACATATATACCACGTATTGTATACGTCACTGTATTCCCCAGGGAACGGATGGCTCGCCGTCAGGTACAAACAGTACCCTTGCCATGAGTTTGCAATGTTTGTATTGTACTCGCTAGCGACTGCTAGCTAATGATTTTCGGGATAAAGTATCTTAGAATGTTAATCCTAGCACTCTGTAGACAAAGTTTCATCATAAACGTTCAGTCGTTTTTGCCTGATAGAGTAACAAACATCTTAACTTTCGCTTTTATAATATTAGTAGCATTGCTCTCTAAATGTTAGTGCCGAATCAATGGCCGTAAAAATTTAAAAATACTGCACTTTACAGTTCTATAACTATTTCTCTAGCTCTACTAAGATGTTTATCTGTACCTACCTATTGATTTATGTTAAGTGTTAGTATAAAAGATGCCGCTTATCTTCGTATCACGTATCGTAACATACTACTTATCGTAAATTCTTTACAGACATTTCGCTAGCAGTTTTTTGACCTAATGTGACTGTGCCGAACAAATACATTTAGTAACAGCGTAGTGAGTGTTTACAAATATGTTTTCATCGCCACTAGATTTTCATATTTTCAATTTTTTCCATTCCGACATTGAAGATCTTCGTAATCCCGCGTTTCGTTAAATCTTTCACGCGGTCCATTGCGTACCTAACCGACCATATGTGGATGACGTCATGCGATATGAAAGTTATTAATGTCTAAGTGCGGATATGTGATCTGTATACACGGTAGCAGATTCAATCTAAAATCTAACACTACCCGACCAATGTTAAATGTCTAAGTTATTTTAATAGAGTTATGCTAATTATGAAAATACCTGCAACATGAATACGCTAGTTAGAACGCTCACTTGGTATAGTTTCTGATTCAATTAACATTCGAATACCTGAGATTTGTCGCTTGTCACATAAAATACTTCTCATACCGCTCGTTTTTTAATGTTTTGGTTTTAGTATCTAGGATGATCTGTCTTGGAAATTATATTTGACTCCGTTTATTTATGCAGTTCGCCCTTCGTCTACCAATTTATCGCTTCATGAGCAATCTCGCCAGCTTACAGCAAGCGAGTTTATTTTTGTTTCTCGATCTTTGATGTGATGTCGGCGGAGATTGATTGAACCGAGGATGGATTTATAAAAAAAAACTGCTTTTGAGTTTTGTTTGTTTTGTTTGTCTGCCGTTAAATATAAGTGGACATTTTTAGGTTGACAATTAGACATCATTTCTGATTAAATCCAAGGGCTTTATTTCTGGCGCCTTTTTTATACAACAACGTTTTGTATTAACTAAGAAGTAGTAGGTAGTATAGATAGACCGTCAATTATGGAGACTAACGCATTTATAATATATCGCAAAAAACGATTCACATGGCATTAATCTGTTGTAAATGACTATCAATTATGGCATTACGACTGATCGGAGAACAGTTCTCACCATTTACGGTGACCATTAGGGCGCACGTGCGGCGCTCACGTTGCTCCGGCACATGCACTGTTACTACACGTTAGATATGAGCGCCGACGGCCAATTGGCCGGCGGCGGCGCGCCGATCAAAATTGATCGGCGGCGGCGGCGTCGGCGGCGTGACCTTGTAAAAACCTTAGGTTCAAAACAAAAATACGATTTTTTTCTTTATTTGATGCCGTACACGCCTGTCAACGTCGTTGTTACTGTCAGGATGACATACACGCCTATTGATATCGATGTTCTACGTTTTATCCCGTCCTAGTCGATTACGCATGGTGGTTTAGACAGGTAGGTAGGTATGCTCTGCTGTATATGTAACATCTAAGTGCCAATGAAAACAGCAAGTCTATTGCTGCCTGCAGGAAACTCCCGTCAAGGTGGTCCAGTCACATGACAAAGCTCTAAACTATGATCTTTGTATGTAAACATGACAATTCTGCTCAAACTCTTGGATGCCTCCGAAACGTGGTGTTTCTAACGCAAACACACTCGCATATTAAATATATACTTCTAGGATTTATCACAAATACTAGGAGCGGCATTATGTTATGCCCATCTTTTGGTGAACCTCGAATACTTCGAACCGGTGTCAGAAACAAGCAAGTTCTTGAATTTAAACTTTCCTGAGACATGTTATAATTTTACTTTACTAAACGACAATTAATACGTGAGTTTTAACCGTTTAGTAAAATAAAAGCAAGTTCTTCACTAAGCCAAGCTAATTTCAACGGCATTAAAGATTATTTAATTACACAGTAGTCGCGTGGACTCTGCTAACTACAGGCCCATTTCGGTCACATCCATTCACTGCAAGATTATGGAGACTGTCCTGACTGAACAGCAGGCTCTTGGGCGTACCGTACCTAGAATCAAATTAGGAGGTCCTCAGTGGCCGGCAATACGGCTTTCGTCACAATCGGTCCACTGGGGATCTTCTAGCGTACACCACACACACCTGGAATAAGGTCATAGAGATAAAATACGAAGAAGCCCCAGCGGTTTCTCTCGATTTCACAATGGCCTCACTTCAGTTGTGTTATTGCTTTGACAGGGACTGGCACAACGGTCTGTAATCAAACTTTCTTCGTATGGTCTGCCCGCTGGTTGTTGTGCTTGGATTGGATATCGGATTTCCTAAGGTATAGAATCTATTGGAGTGGTTATTGATGGCTGCTCGTCTGATCCGATGGCTATAAATGCCGTTGTCCCCCATGGGTCAGTGCTCTCTGCGACTCTTTCTGCTATGCGTCCGGTATCTTTGGGTATGCAGACTACAGTACTATTGTAGAGAGCTACATATCCACTGCACGAACCAGTATGACCAGAATTCGGCCTAATGGGAAGTTATGGTTATGCGTGTAAATCTTTCTCTCTTCGATTAGAGCGATGCCAGTCCAATCAGTGGTTAGGTTCAATGCAACAAAAATTCAGAGGTGTCTAATTTCCGGCAAAAAGAGGCAAAAGAGACCCCTACTTTCCGAGATGTAATTGTGCCGATTACCGGCTTTTCGGCGTAACATTGTTTTCGACTCTCAACTTTGGCAAATATATAAGTAAAGTAAAGTAACTAAGTAAACTAAAACATCGGCACTAAGTTGCCAGTCTGCCGAATCTTGTTTAGAATCGCTCATTAAGGATCCCTTTTGTGCATTTTTGGTACCTACTGAACACTAAAATAAATAACCCTATATAACCGTAAAATATCAAATTCCAAACTAGTTTGCCGATCGATGATACTCGTATAAGTGCGTAAAAGATAAGCTACACAGTATCTGAAACGCGCGCGAGACAGAGATCGGCGCGCCGATCGCTGTGTGTCGGCGGCGGCGGCGTGGGGTTTTTGGCCGGCGGCGGCGGCGCGGCGGCGCGGCGCTCATATCTACTACACGTTAGTCTTGACGACGAGATGCAATTAACCACTTATTTGGCAATAATAATAAGTCTCTGTGAACGATAACAGAAAAAGAAGTTGCAAATGGTGATCAAGATTCAATGGATACTATGAAATAATATGAAGCTGCTTGGCAAAGGGTACAATCTGGTTGTACAACTTATTTATGTAGCCAGTGAGTTCTAGCCTATCTACTTGGTACGGAAACAAGTTACCGGGCAAGCACTTCCGACTAGCATTTCTGGAACTTGCATCAAGAGGACTGATTTAAGTCTATTCAGAATATGGACTTTTACGCGTGAAGAGAATACGAAAGTCCTCGAGAAAGATTAGTTGTTCGTTTGTAAATATAATGTCATTTTTCTAGATCTAGATTTAGGTAAGTCGTAAAAAGTCGTAGATTCAAATAAATACCGCCCGTTGTCGTTGAGTTGAGGCCATAAGGCCAATAATGATTAACTCATTTTGCTATAGGCCACCGTTTAACAGTTATTTTAACTCTAAAAAAAATACCTTCACACCCCTTTCTACCCGTTATCTCCACCCCCATCCCCCAGGACTTTTAGTATGTTGTTAAGGACATCATTACCTACAACTACGCCAAAATTTGCTTATACACGAATTATTTCAGCTAAGTTATCCTTCGTTGCTTGACCTAAAAAATAAATATAAAATTAACTTTATTCTGTAAGTAGGCCGCAATGGCACTTTTACAAGTCAAACCCTACTAGCGTTTCTCAGAGGCCACTGCCGAGAAGAAACGCCGAAAGAAACTCGACAGTCAGCCATTTATTTTACTAAACGGTTAAAACTCACGTATTAACATGTCGCCCGAAGTGACAATTAATACGTGAGTTTTAACCGTTTAGTAAAATAAAAGATTCAAGTCAGCCATTTTCTCCCAAAAATATGCTTATTACAATGATAATACTTAACCTACTTAAGATAAAGAAATCTGAGTAGGTCTATATAAAACTCACTTGACAAAGCCTAATCCCAATAAGGTCTAGTTTCCCCTTGGGGTTGGAAGGTCAGATGGCAGTCGCTTTCGTAAAAACTAGTGCCTACGCCAAATCTTAGGATTAGGTAGCGGACCCCAGGCATCCTTCAGGATGCAACTGTACTGGGATAACGCTAGGAGGATGATGATGATAATTTTTGGTGATTTGTCACTTTGATCTTTATGTGCATCACCTAAATTATTGATGAACTGTTTTCTCAGTGCGTGTTTCTGTTTTTGAATTATGTATGAATGGTAGGTATTGTTACCTACGTACTTCCGCTGATAGCTCTTATCATAACGCGTCAAAATACACAATATTTATTCGGTAGCGAGCAATGTTTACTATTTTCTTAAGATAATTAATTCTATTTACTCGTCGGCCGACGGAGTGAAAGTACCATCCCCAGACGTTTTGCGCCGCTACAGAATTCATTAGAAGTCAGTTGACTCAATACTGAAGCTGAACCCGTATAGACTTGCCCTTACTTACAAATAAACTTCGGTCTAAATTTTGTTGCTATGACGTTGTTTCTCTCAGGAGACTCAACTATGTATATTCATTTAGTTAGGACCGTCGATACTTTGTAGGTAGGTACTTGTTTCTCAAAGTACCTCAAATTAAGTGACAATGACAATTTTGCTTCATTGTTCTTTGTCAGACAAATTTATAAAACAATGAAGACTGAAAGGATCTTAGCCGATATCGATAAAGAAGATGTACCTACAAGCAAATTCAAACTTCTACGGTCTAAGAGAATAGTAGCGGTAATCTAATGTTTTATAATAATTTATACACTAAATTTCATATAAATAACAGGTACCCATGAAGTTAACTTGCTTCGCTTAGAATCATCAGTATCATCACGGACAATTGGCTCGCGTCCAGATCTGGCGTCGCCATTAGCAGCATCTGTTATTACTGGTCCTGTTATTAATCTGAGTCTTAATTTTTTGCCTGTTTTCGTCAAACGCCGTTGGAGAAAAAATAATACGTCCATATATCGCTAGTACATACCTACTTCATCAGATGTCACTTGTTTGGTGTTAGTTTTCGCTACGTTTGAATATTATTGTAAAAGATCTGCAAAACATATTACGTACCTTCGATTGTTTTCACTTGCTATCATAATTTTATACTTTCGACATTCCAACTCCAACTTAGAAAATAGTTCTTGTTTTTCACGCGATCCGCAATTCTGCAAAAATATTATTCTTCTACTTGTAAAGTTATCTCAACTTCCACTACTTCAATATTGGATTGTTGACTCTGCAGAATTCCTTGCTGAGTCCACAACTAAGTTGTGACTTTAATTAATTCTAGGATGCTGGCAGTTTTGAAAATACGTTTTTACGTTCTGCCCGTAGGTTGATAAAGTGGCCCCAGAAGCATCGTGCTTCTTATTTTACGACGCCGATACCGATAAAATGAAACAGTATCATGAAATTATAAGTAGACGGGGACATGAATCCTTCCAATTCCTTTATTATAGCTAGGTCGCAAATGTTTAAGGACGTAATGAAATATATGTTTACTGCTTTCTGAAATATATGTACCCTACGCGTACAGCGATTTCATCAGAGCATTTTTGTTTAAAATCTAATACTTTTTATATAAATACCCCGCATGTTATTCCGTTAATGTTCGCAAAAAGATCAACACGAGTTACAACTTCGGACTTTCGAACCACGACTCCAACTTGGAAGCAAAAGCAACAAACAATTTCTGAAACACAGAGAACAATCCTGCCTGGTCAATTTCCCGCAGTAAACAACATCCAGGCTCCCGATAATCAAGTTACAGCTGATTGCCAGGGTTATACCGACTCGCTAATACGATGTAATCAAGGTTCAATCCTTAATACGCTTAGGTACAATATTTTGAACAGCTAAATGGACTTTTAATTATTGTTGTGCGTGATCTTGGCTTAGAAAGTGATCTTCTTTCATACCATACATAATTATGTCAATTAAATACGATTTAGTGAGGGTGCGTATGTTCTAATAGCAGAAATAATATTTAATTCGTGATCGGTGTATTTGTTTTCGCATTTCACATTCAGGTTTCTTTATTCCGCTCATGATAACTAACGTTACATGCAAAAACTACTCGTTTTGATTGCACTTGCACTCAACTATGTTTCCAGAAATTTCTTGCAATTTCTCCAACTTCATCATAAATATGTAATGCTATCGTAAGTCGTAACGTAATACTTGACATGGGCGCCTTCCAGATTACCTGGGGTTATCAAATCGCGCGCGCGTGATTCATCGCTGCGCAGTGGAATTTTACCGTGCTAATTGTTTTAGACGCCGACGAACCAAACGTTCAATTCAAGAGCGAAAAATATCGTACCGTATCTAGTGCTAATTTCGATGGAAGTTCAATATCCGATGCGAAAGAATATACTTATGTTATAGTCACAGGGTTTTTGCGCTGATAATTGATTTACACGCTGCTACCATTAAACTATGTTAATTATGCAATTAAAAACCAGCATACAAAACAATTTGCTATCATTACTAATACGCAAATTAACAACGTTTACGAAGTGGAAGATAAAAGCCATATTGAATACGTTAAAATAATGCCTGCCTCGGCATTTCATTTCAATATTATGCTAATGAGAAAATTTGTACTCTTAAGTTGCGACATTGTGAAATTCAATTAAGATCGTAAAGTCTCCAAACAAGATTGGATATGAACTTAATATAGCTAACGTTACTGTTATATGAAAAATGTCCGTGTTTAACCTCGTCCGTTGACACCTCGTTTCTTAAAAAGCTTGCGGGTCGTATCTCTTCGATGTGATCTGTACGCATTATGACAACTGACGACATGTACTAATGAAAATATTGCTCTAATAAGATCATAAGTATCCTTGTACTTAGAATTCCAAATCAGAATTACTGTCGGAGTCTTGCTATAACGTTGTAGATTTTTATTAACATATGGATCGAGTAGTACTTAGCGCGCTACAATTACTCAATCCTGCACATATTTTTAATGAATAGAAACACAATATCTTCGCTCTTTAGGAAGATATGCTGGGTACGGGATATTCGCTACGTAATTGCATCCCTGGATTCGTTTTAGTGCTGAGAGACATCTCGGTAGTCGGCGGGCTCATCGTGGTCCGCTGCTCATATTTACGAACACCTTATCGGATGCCCCGGGGAAGTAGATGCCGAATAAAGATACACTGTGAAGCTATCCAACTTACAGGATCACATAGTACCTGGTACTATAACAGCTCGTAAGTGGATTGCGTCGGAAAATAAAAAGTGCTGATCCTTTTATAAAGAGGGAAAATGTTAGATAAAAAATAGATTATTTAAATCTTGTTTCAACCTGTGCTGCGTTATATTTTTATCCCTAACCTTAATTTAGTATACGTTTGACGGTGTATTATTAATGTTCATCCACCACCCGCTCGGCCGGAACGAGCCTACGCGGCTTAATCCTCTGGATGCTTCCAGGGCAACGTAGGGGGTTTATTTAGGCCAAACTTTATTATTACGTGCTCGTGAATACTAATGTGGTTTACCAAGGGCCAAAAGAGGCTTTCATGTAAATAACACTTATAAGCAATAGGAGTAAAATAATTGAGGAAATAGGAGCTAATGCACGATTACTGGTAGACCGAATAGTCAGACTTTACACCTTGTACCTTGTGCTAGGATTTTTATTCTGGATATACAGGCAAGGGTTTTTTGTTGTACAATTCTTATAAAGTCATTCATCATCTGAAATACCGTCTGATCATTACGTCATTCATTAATGTGATTAACCACTTTAGGTACTAATGACAATGCAAGTAGATTCTCTGAAGTAATCGAAATCTTATCGCGTGATAAAATTTTAAATAAATGACAAGCCAGCGAGCCTTCTGATAGTTATCAAAATCTTCAGTTGTCTGTTGTCTTTAATTTCGTCACTACTAAATAGTTTTCTCCTTCTATTCCAGTTGACGAGAAGATCTTCTGTTGCCACGGCGGTCTGTCTCCGGACCTCCAAGCCATGGAGCAGATCCGGCGGATCATGCGGCCGACGGACGTGCCGGACCAGGGGCTGCTCTGCGACCTGCTGTGGTCCGACCCGGACAAGGACACCACCGGATGGGGCGAGAACGACCGCGGCGTCAGCTTCACCTTTGGCACAGAGGTAAACCATATTTATTTATCGTATGGCATTTATTTCGAACCGTGAGATCTTCGAGAAGACAGTACGGTTGCCAGTTTTTTGTTGCACCACCAAAAAACTAAACCATTAGATTTACATATAAGATCTTCTGTTAGATTACTCATCAGCGCGGGTGAGCCATGATTATGTGTTGACCATACATGCGCATTGTCTATGTGTGCGTCAGCGTCGGAGCTATGAGTTCACGTTGTCTATGTATTCGTGTGAGATGAAAGTACTATACCACGGCGGTTTACCCCCTGACCTTCAAGCCACTTTCGGCACATGACAGGCTTCTGATTAAAGTCAGCGTATAAATACGCTCGCATTTACGACGCGATAAATTTACATCTACGTTTTTATTTATTAAATATACAGTTGACTGGCAGCTGCCAGCTGCATGTTATGTTATGATTTATTTGTATGCAACTTAGCTTAAACAAATGAAACCAGCCAATTGATTCACAACATGAGTG
Source organism: Cenopis cana (assembly GCA_951800055.1). Taxonomy (NCBI): domain Eukaryota; kingdom Metazoa; phylum Arthropoda; class Insecta; order Lepidoptera; family Tortricidae; genus Cenopis; species Cenopis cana. The sequence goes on along the minus strand of OX637492.1, from coordinate 6,572,584 downwards.
AACATTTTAAGATTAGCTTTTACCGTTTGGCTGTAAAGCTGTGTGACAGACGACGGACGGACGGACGCGTGAGTAACAGCAATAAGATTTTGGATCCTTCGGGCACTGAACCCTAAAAAGGTACTTGTTTACGTTTCCTTTACTGTACCCTGAACTTGATGTCTCAACTAACACACAACTGATCACAACGAACAGATCGATACCCCATACTTACCGCAGTCAGAAACAGGCTCGCGCAACTCAGAACAAACAATTGATATCATAGGATAGTATGGAATATTCGAGGCGGATAATGGCGGCAATATTGGATTTTCATGGCAATTGCTGTCAATTCGCGTTCATTTTCTAGTATGAGAGTCCCGTCTCTTACAACGTCAGTTATTATATTCTCTTTGGTCAGAAAAAGTAGGATAACTTTAGCAGTGTTCCGAATCACGCTAAAAATGCTCGCAGCGCTTGCAGTGCTTACGGCCGGTCCAAATCAAATAGCGCGCTCAAGGCCGCGTGAGTAGTGTTTTGATTCGGACCGCTATTCGCTTCAGCGCGCTTACGATCGGACCGATTCACGCTCATAGCCCGTGATTACTGTCATGTTCATATATCAAACGTCAACTTGACGTGCTTACGCCTGGGAGTGTGAGCACCGTGAGCGCCGTCCATGACATCATCAGTGACGTCACGACATCTCATGTAAACGCTATGAGCGTGATTCGGTCCGATCGTAAATGCGTTTTTAGCGCTGTAAGCGTGATTCGGAACATGCCTCTAGCCTGTTCGGTTTTCAGGTGGTGGGCAAGTTCCTGTCGAAGCACGAGTTCGACCTGATCTGCCGCGCGCATCAGGTCGTGGAGGACGGCTACGAGTTCTTCGCGAAGCGGCAGCTCGTCACGCTCTTCTCCGCGCCCAACTACTGCGGCGAGTTCGACAACGCCGGTACGTGACTAGACTATGCGTATTTCCTCACATCATAATCCGACTCCACTATCTCAAAGCTAGATCATCGTTAGTCGTACATGTCTCATGTCGCTCGATTCGTCGTACGAATATAGACACGGCGATATTCTCCGGAGCTGTCTGTAGTGTCTGTATGGTACAGTCAAGTGCAAAAATATGGGTGCATGCAACTTGCGCAAAAATATGTGCTCTTATGTCGGTGAATTAAGGTTTTAGTACCATATTTATGAGAAGATACACTCGATACATATTTTTGCACTTGACTGTACATGTAACAAAACTGCATTCAAACGATTTTGAAAATTCGCTTGTCTCTCCCGGGAATCAAACCAGAACCAGCTAAAATATCAAAAAACACTTGCTTTTTTATTCCACTAGTCGAAACAGTCAATGTTAAAGATAAAATTTCACCAGCAGACATTAGGTCTTACACTAGTCTATCGTACAAGATATCCATAAAATCGAATACTTAGTTAAGAACACAAAAACATTAAATATTTTTGAAAATCATTGAATACCACTTTGTTTCTTATTCAAAATAAAATAATGTTTCCTTTAAGTAAAATGTGCTATCTTATGGATTCAAGGTAGATTCCCTCCAGGGCCCAAAGATTTTTTGCCATCCTGTGTACTATTATTTATATTATTAACTTGTTTCCGAACAAGACTAACATTATAATGGTCACATTCCAGGTGCTCTGATGTCGGTGGACGAGACCCTCATGTGCTCGTTCCAGATCCTGAAGCCGGCGGACAAGCGCAAGCTCTACTCCGGCCTCAACATGGGCCGCCCCAACACGCCGCCGCGCGCGCAGCCCAAGAACAAGAAGAAGTGAGTACACACATACTAGTACATTGTGCATTTAGGGAGGTAAGCAGGTTATTACTAACGAAAGGCTTTTATTGACTTGAGTTTGTAATAACCCTTACCTCCCGTGATACACACAATGTTTTTCATCACATTTGCGAGGAAATAAATAACTGCAAAAGGCAGAAAAATCCATGTTTCATACAACCACACCAATCAAAAATTGCAGGAGGAGCGCAACGCGCAGCCAATCACAGAGCAATTTTCTTGCGACGCGCGGCCAACTAGATTTTTTTAAACCAATCAGATCACACACAAACTCATAACTCCCACGGGAGTTATAAAATTCCATAACTCCCGCGGGAGGTAAATCGGCTATAACTGCTTTATACGCACGTGCGTGCGTGCTTTACGAGCAAGTGTGATGAAAATACATTTATTTATTCCTTAGGCTAACACTTACAGTCTAGCTGAACGTGTTAACAGGAGACATTTATTACATATATTAGAACTATACATATGAACAGAATTGCGATTCCAGGTTCCATCCATGGGTAGGAGATTTATTGTAGCTTTAATTAAGGAGCTTGGAGTGGCAATAGACTCCTGGTACTGGCTGCTGAGCGCGAGGAAACTGGATTCAGTACTAAAGACTATATCCAGTTTGCTATCGCTGTTGAGAATATCATTCAGAAGAGCGTTAATACACATTAACACGTCCACTGTCCCAATAAAAACGATTTGACAACGTCACAAGTCCAACTGACAGTTGGACTATACATTCAATATGGGAATGTGATGTGATCCCACAGTGGAAGCATAGACTCTTGAACTTGAACTTTCATTGCCCCACATTGGGGGCACCCGGACAGGGAACGTGCTAAACCAACAGACAACCCAGATAATATGGAACCCGCGAGAACGTGAAACCGGAAGCCCTTTTTAGGCTGCGTTCGATCCGAATCCGAGAAATAGCACCATTTGTATGGGAGGTTGCACACTAGATCCGATACCTTCGGATCTAGTGTGCAATCACACAGTCTATTCATCCTTACGTGTCCTATAATGTAAATAAATATTATCACACTTTTCTCTGGGATTACACAATAATCGTCACTTAAAATGTTGTTGTTAACTTAAAGAAGCTCAAACTATTGTAATCTTATAGAAAAGTGTGATAATGACTTACGACGTCAAAAATAGTTTGATAGGACACGTAAGGATGAATAGACTGTAAAATGGTACTGCACACGTACTACTTCGGACTGAAATATCTCGGATTCCGAATCGGATCGGTTGCAGTGTAATAAAAAAAAAAGCAATAAAATACCAGATGGGCAAAATTTGCTGGCTTGCCAAGTCATGAAATAGACTTGATATTGTTAATGCCAATAGAAAAAATAGATTTTCTTCCTCTTCAATTAAATATTGCTTTAATTCCACTCTTAGGCTTTTAGACCGCCGCAGCTGGGAGACAGCTTTTGTCAACTGTGACGGTCAAAAGATTAAAACCTGATGATAATAATCCACATTTATAAATTCAACACTCCAAAATCCAAATTGTTGACAACTTTAGTCAATTGTTGAGTTCACACATTACATCATAGTAACATTTATCCACCTGTCTTAAATGAGTATTATTCCAAAATTCTGTTTATTTCAATACCTACTGCCAACAGACAACGTTAACAAGCAAGTTTAAAAACATGTTTACACCACACCTTGTCAAAAAGCGCGTTTTTCTGCACGCTGCGCGATCAGAAAAACCCACTTTTTGGCCAAGTGGTGACGTAAAATTGTGTACAACACACGGGTCGTAAAACAGAAAGCCCTCTCTCGCATATTTGAGACCCTCGCCTGCGGCTCGGGCCCCAAACATCTGCGATATCGGCCTTTCTTTGTTTTACAACCCTTGTATCGTAAATAACTATTTTTGAGTGTTTCTTTTAATATTATTGAAAATAATTGATTGTTAACATTGTCTGGTTGTTTTATGATCATTATAAAATCTGTTTCTTTTAATTTTGACTTCTGTTTTGATCACTTGGACTAAATGATCGTTGGATTTCGTATTTAAGGTCAATAAGTATTTACGTATTATTTTGTAAAAAATTAAATGTTTATTATTATCACTGTTATATATCTCGATAACGATAAGTGTCCCCGATCAACAAGCAACATAAATTGACCAGATTATACGGTAAAAAGAAATCGGGTTTGTTGAAAGAAATTACACCATCTAACAATCCAACAGTTGTTTGGTCCATACTGTTACCACTTTGACCACATACTCATGTTCTTCTCCCCGCAGCTAACCGCCGCGCATGGACCCCGCACGCTCCCTCCGTGTACTCTATTGGCATTCTAGGACGTGCCAAATGGCCGATAAGGGTCTAAACTCTATCTGGACATTAACAAATAAAATACATTTTTCATGTCTTAATATTTAACGTCATTTTAACGTCATAATACAGAGTGCAAAACAAAATGATCCCTCGAACGAAACACGAGTGTATATTTTGTTTGTTAATATCCAGAGCCTCTTAGAGAGCATTCTTCTTAGATATAACGACCTCGGATGACAATCCGATAGTTTTTAAGCGTTAGGCCTAGCCTTCGGGCCTACTTTTCTAGCATTGACTGTCTCTCAGCATAGTTCCGCCAGTGGTCCTGCGGGCTTCCATTTGTTTTGTATTATCGAACAGCCCGCGCCTGCAGCAGTCAATAGAGTGCACTTTAATTCTATTTTTACTTATGGACTTTCCATTTTCTTTTTTAATGTTATTAAAAATGAATTTATTTGCAATCAAGTCTTATTTACGGTACTCTGTTGCGCTAAAATGTCCTGTGTACGGTCCTAAAAGTTCAATATTGCTCGCATTGATCAACAATTGCTGGAAAATTGTGTTCAGCGTTAGACATGAGCATCGAACTTGCGTGAAATCGTCAATGTTGCCATCCTTTTCGTATTTATTTAATTCTTTTGTTTGTGGCGATTTGAAACGACCTTTCCCTAAAGGCTTAACTCTATTGAGATTTTTTTACAGTACCTACAGTGATTTATACAGATTGGTATAGGAGACGTGGTCAGAAAGAACGATATGGGAAAATGGGTGACGTACTAGCTATTGTATCGAGAGTTCTAGCATTATGTTTGTGAAACAAAACTGCAAACATTTTGATACCATTTGCGGTTGGAAAATATATAGCACCGCCAGCGCTGTCTTGAATTACTAAGTAATCCATTTTATCAAAGTCCCGAAAAAGTGACTTCTGACCACACGTATCCCACGCCATCCTGTATACAAATCCTGTAAGCATTAGCTTAGCTGCCAGTGTCACGCGTAGTGATAAATTTATTTAAAAACAGTCTACTTTAGTACCGGCTCGGCCCTGCGATGTTTTAAAAATGTGGAAGAATGTCTCGTGAATGCTACAAAATAATGTAATTGTCTGTGCGTATGCGTGACTGCAATGTATGCTTGTGTATTAATTATCCAACTGGTTAATGTAAGTTTGTGCGGATTCAACATTCACACTGTATATTTCGTTTTTGAACTGATTATGCAATTCAAGTATTCAATCAGTCTGTTTGTTGTAACAATAAAACGACATTGAAGCGTTTTAAGTCTAGAATATTACTACGAAACGGGAAATATACCGATATCAGTAACTGTACTCGAGTAAGATACATACCGCGTTTATAAGCGGTCTTTGTAAAAAATAAGTTTATTTTGACAGTGGTTATGATGAAGAAGTTTCCCTTCGAAGATACTAGCACTCAGCAGGTCTTTAGTGTCAAATTTACCGATATACAATAGCTTCGGACAGTGGCGATCATGACGTCAAAAACTTTACCAGTGTCAATGTTGAAACCCCACCTCGGTCTGATCTCTTATACTAATCGGATTTATGTATTAACGGCCACGATAAAACGGAGATTAATTACTAGTAGGTAACTGACGGCACGTTTACACAGTACCTTTAGTTGTATGCAGCAAGTCATTCTAATATGTAGACTGAAGAGATGACCGGATCAGTGTAAACGCGGCATTATCCGATAGTAACCGAGATCAGTTAAAATTAAAATCGATGACAGAAATGTAATGATAATATTGGAAATAATTGATAAAGTATAATAAGTAGTAAGCATAAATAATGTAAACGACGCATAGTTTGTTGATGGCAGAACAAAAGTAATAATATTATACCGTCCCCCGTATAGTGGTTGGACTTAGCAACTGATGTAGTGCTTGTAGCGGATTCACTCTTATACAACCTCCACACGCTTCGTACTCTCGGAGCAGACTTTAGTTTAATACATACAAATGATTTTTCAATATAAACATTCATATTCTGACACGACCGTATACGCTGTGCACGATGCGTCCGTTGTTTATGTCGGTCTATAACTTTATAAACGTTGTTTGAATTTTCAATAACTTTACGAATGAAGGGAATTGAATTGAATCAATTCAATGATCTTAAATAAGCCTAACATCGTTGAAAATAATACCTATTTTATTGTCAAAAGATGAAAGATAAGAAAATGTTTATATATGAAAAATGCGTGTACGTATTAGCCGTTTCGCTTGGACGTGTTTAAAACACGTGATTTTTTCCAAATTTGTATATCTTTTTGAAGATAACTAGGCGGCTTCCTTTAGTATTGTTAACATGGCATAGCATTTCCTATATTCATGGCTAGCTTACGAAAATAACGTACGTATAACATTAATTATGTTTAAACGATGAATTTGTATTCATAATTGATTTAAATAACCATAACAGAAATCACAAATGATCGGCGTAGATTACCTACCTACGAAGTACTTATTATGTTATTAATCTTGAGTCAGTAAGAAAGTTTCTATGTTGTCATATTTGGTAGGCGTAGGCTACTTGTATGGTTATTTTGAGCGTAGCCTTGAATCCACCGATCAGAGACCATGTTAAGGGTTGTATAAGACGCGCTATGAGCAACTGAATGTCTTTCTTTTATGCACTGCTGAATTCAGCACCTGCGATTCATGTATGAACAAGAATTGTATATTAATTTCGTAAATAAAACTCTTTCCGAATGTTGATAGTTTTATTTAGATCCTTGTGCTGTGCTTTGTTCTAAAGTGTTACTAGTCGCCGTGTTGTATTTTGTCTAGTAGAGTGTAGTAGGAGAAAGAGGTCTTGATTATCTGAAAATAGGACAAGAATTTTCTATGATTATAATTTGTAACCCTCCTAGCGCCCACCATACGAGGAAATTTGGCAATGAAATTTGTATCTCCTGTCACAGAAAATAGAGTAAAGTTCGTTTTGTTCTGGAACTGCATGAAACAAAACAAATGCAACTCTGTTTACGAAATATATAAATTCCATTGAAGTGAATTTGTCCTAGTATTATCACTTTGAACCTCAGGAGGTTAATTATATATAACCAAGAAATATTGCAAAAACGATCACAATCGATCGAGAACAAGAGAGCGATCAAAATCAATAATGCAAAATGCTACCCTATGTCAATAAATTAAGACGAACTCACTTCGAAAATATGCTTTGGCCGCTTTGTATAATAAGCGCTATGTCCAACTTTCGGGCGCTCCGAAACCTAACTGCCTTGTATATGAACAGGTGGCGTAAGATGCCCAGAATCAGACATGCAATGTGTGTTAGGTCGCTGGCGTAGACTCTTCGGCCTAACAATCTGGCCCCTATTTCACCAACTCGACAATTGTCACTGACAATGACAATTCCAAGTACACTTCTGAGTAGTCACGTAAAGATGGTGGTTGGATAGCATCCATAATTACCGGCCCGGCAATGTAAACCGATTGTCATTGTCAGGTGACAATTGTCAAGTTGGTGAAATAGGGGCCTGATCGCGCATGATCCCGCTTGTGGGCCAACAAGATGCCCAGCACCAACCACCATACATGTCATGTCCGGTACGTCAATACCCGCCGCATACCGGGTAGTCAGTCCGACCCAGGTCGGGCCTAGCCGAGTTTCTTGCTGGACTCTTCTCAGCTAGACTAGGTTTCGTGAACCAGCGAAAAAACTCTCAGTAGCTCGATTCCACTGACACGTCAGATTCGGTTGAAACCGCTCAACCAATCTCACTGGAGCGCAAACTCTTCGAGTATTCCAGTGTTTAAACCGCCCGCGTGGTCGTGTCGGAGGTCTCGCCTGGATTTTCCCCAGGCCACTCCTATCGCTTTATAAAATCATTATGACACTTTCTTTGACAAGGTTCCACGGTGGGTCACGATTCAGTTGGTTCGATAGTACGTACAGTAAGGAACGTGTGCAAGTCTATGGGCAGGAAGCGTCCGGCGCGCATGATGACGGCCCGCTTGTTGGCCAGCAAGATGCCCAGCACCAGCCGTCGCGCCCGGACACCCATCGTGTGCCATGCGCTTTGGTAGGCCGCTGTTGATACGCGACTTGCCTGGAAATATAACTATTCACATATAATTGAGATCTCTTAAAACTATATTGGATTTTGAATCTTCTAGCATGCAAGATTAAGGCTGGGTTGCACCAAACCAAGGGCCTGACACGCTTTGTAAGAGAAAGATAGCCTTATTGCGATTCCTATGAGAGGAAGTAGAAAAAAGTGCGATGTTTTGTCCTTATCACCGACCGGACATTTTTTCATGGTCGGGTAAAAGTAATCTGTCATTAGTGTCAAGAAGATTGCAAAACAAAGTGGCAATATTTTGCAGTGCAATTTATAAGTGGAAAATTAATGATGAATTTGGTTTAAATGAATAATAATTTACCAATCATCAGATCCGTAGTGTTTGGTTGTTCAATGCAAACATGGTGGGGTGTTCAGTGTTTGGCTGTAAAAGCAATTTCGACCGAAAAAAGGCGGATGTTACATTCCATGCGTAAGTACATTTTCTTTGAATTTTGGACCCGTGTTTATTTCTAAAATCTCACCGGAACCAAATTACTGAGCTAAATCATTAGTTATATCATGAGACAATAGATGAAATAGGAAAAATATGTGAATTAATTAAAAAATAACCTCCAAACATTTGACATACAAACCGGTCAAATCGCGTAGTAGAAATCTACCATAGAAGCCAGCTTAGCATTGATGTCCCACCATTCAGTCGGTTTATAATTCGATTTCGGGATACCAACAAATAATAAAAAAATCCCCTAAAGATTACCCCACGTTTCGGGAATTTCAAGTAATTTGATTTTTTCAGTTTTTCAACAGAGGATGAATCCCGAAAAAATGGATTTGAGGACTGAGGGAACAGGTAATTAAATTGGGTAAAATAATCTATAACTGCTTATTACATATTTGTTTACTTATTGAAAAAAAAGTTATAAATGTAAGATATTATTGTAAATAAATTACCTGTTCTAAATTGAAGTTTATTCTTTTATTCCAACAACTACATAATTTATCTGTGAAAGACAAAAAGGGGCATGGAAATAGTAAGCACTATCTGGTTACATTACTTACTACTTTCATCGTCTAGAGACTTAAACATTTAGCATGGTTCTTTGGGTGACGTGATGACCAGCAAGTCAAGCGGCGAGCAGGAAGGCCAGCGACCAGCGGCGAGCGGCGAGAACAAAATGTATAGATATGGATCAGTGAAATCGCCGTTTGATGCAACGGTGGTAACCGGTGACTATGTATTTATAGGTAAGATTATCACAAAAAAAGTGGCCGGTCGGGATCACTTATTTTACGATATCGCCTACGATGTTGTGTAAATTTAGTTAGTGAGTCAAAATGGCGACTTAGTCTCTATGGAATTTGATCACTTGTAACTGTACTATCCGACTAAATTTTTGGGGTAATTTTTTGCAACCATGGTATCCCCATATTTTGACGTCATAATATGAGAAAGACATAGCCCCGGTCGCTTGTTGGCGCATCTATAACTACAGAGTATATACTATATCTATGCACCAAACCGTCTGTAATCGTAAGCGGTGTTCGTCAAATCTGATTGTATGGAAAGTTTGACAAGTTTCTATGGGATGACAGCTGCCGGTGCCATATCATATTTGACAATGACCGGTCTGTGTTCGTACGTTGGTGCAATTGGCACTTAAGTGCCAGTTAATATGGGAAGCGCAGCTGTCATCCCATAGAAACTTGTCAAACTTTCCATACAATCAGATTTGACGAACACCGCTTACGATTACAGACTGTTTGGTGCAACCCAGCCTAAGTCGCTTTTCGTACAAATTACATGGACACAACTGGACCAACTTAGATAAAGTTAAGTAACTACATAACATAGGCATATGTAATGTGCCTGGCTGGTCAACGTATGGTTAGGCACAAGGTAGGGTTTCCAAGTAGTCGCCACTTTTCGACTGCTATGTTATGTGAACTTGAAGATTCTGTACCAACTTACCTGCAAAATTATTTGATTGCCAAAATAGCAATACACGAACATATCCAAAGCAACAGCGGCCAGGTATTCCACGGTGATCAATTCAAACTTCTGTAACAGGACAATCAGGACATGTTTTAGCATTGGATCAACTAACGTCTAAGCAGTCCTTATACGTAGCTACCTGTCTCTTTCACGCTCACCACACTAGCGGCGTAAAGAAGAGTGCAGAGATAGAGCGTGACCTGCACGACCCGTAGTGCCAGAAGAGGTGAGGCAAATGCCTCGAACTTGTCCTTGTACGTAGCCACCACCTGACAGACTTGCGCGCAGTCTCGCAGCGCGTCCACTGTTGCTGCTTCGAACTCCGAGTCGTAGATATCTGACACCAACAGAATAAACTAAAAGAACTTTCTAGGACTCGTGTGGTAGGTACTTAAGCGTGAGCTATGAACAAAACGCGCGCACAAAAACCGCACTAAATTCAAAACAACATGTACATAGGTAGTGCATTCTTTGCAAGCGTCTTCTGTGACATTTCCTTACCAAATTGGGTCCGCCGATCTACGAAGCGAGCGTTCTGCAGAAAAAGAAAAATCGACGTAGGTAACTAATCCAATTTAACTTTCAAATCATTAAAATACGAACTATTTAACCAACCTTCAATATTATAGCGACTTGGCGAGTCTGTTCGTCTATCTGGGACTAATATTGTATCCAGTTGATATCTACATGGGTGCCAAGTTTTACGTAGAAAATCCGGAAACTTGAGATGTAATTCAAGGTCAAGATTTTGACTTGGCTAGTTTTTACCAACAAACCAAAGTTTAGAAAAAATACTATAGACAAATATAATATAGCATGTAACGTAAAAACCAGCCAAGTCAAAATCTTGACCTTGAATTACATCTCAAGTTTCCGGATTACTACGCAAAACTTGGCACCCATATAGATATCAATTCTTTTGTTGGCGAAGTCAATAACGACGCATATTCTTGGCTTGGCTCTCATTTCATATTTATGTTTTGATAGGATATCACACTTACCTGACCCATTCGAGGCCAAGCAATGCTCTGTGCAACGTGTGCTGTTGCGTTATCTCGCTATATAAGTATCATATAGTCATTTGTATGACAACTCTGTATCTGTATTACCTACAACACCAATATACTTTTCCCCTTACAACCATCGCTTACAACTTGCTTGTGACGTCATAAGCTAGTGTCAATTGGTGCCTTTTCGAGAGCCGAGGTCGAGCTAGGTTTGTCCCTAATTTTTGCCCTATGTTGTACTCTAATTGTAATTGGTCCCATATAGCCATTTTGATGGTCTCTAAAAACTGGTTCTCATGACATCACAAAAATATAATCAAATAGCGTAATATTGTTAATCTTTTCACCGCCATTGACTTGATACAAAGTTTTAGGTACCCTACACGCCAGTCACGCCACTGACTTCATATCCAGTCGATCAAGTCGATGTAAAGGCACTATCATCAAGTAAGGTTCATTTTCAGTCTTTCGCTACGAAGACTGGCGCGTGAATCACAACTTACAGAATCTACTGTGGCTGTGAATAGGTTAAAAAACACTCACAACTGTCGTATCATAATGATACACCGAATCCTTCATCACCGCCTTGCTGTAGATATAATTGTGTCGCTCGTCGTCCTCTATACCGGCATGTTGCCGCATCAGGGCTTTATGTCGCACCCCGCTCTGGAGCAGCGCGGTGTACCGTGCGTTGCGGACGCTGCAGCATAGCAAGTCGAGCTGCCCGCAGAGGAGGGTCGAGTTGACTGCGAAGAATACTCCTGGAAAGTTGCAAGTTGTATAACTGTGCACGTAAGTACATACTAATAAGCTAAAACCCCAGTGTAGGCATTACCAGAATCGTTTTCATACAAACAGAACCAGTCACATAGTTACCTGTTGTGCCCCTCCGTCATTGAGTAGACCGCGTTTGATGCTGGCCAGGATCACAGGACTGTATTTCTAATAGTTTTCTTAGCACTACGTGTCACAGTTAGGTATCTTTAGTTATACACCAACACAGTTTAATCCACAATTACATCATGATTTACCAATATTTCCGACCGTTAAGCAGCAGCGAGGTAATTCCATATTTGAATTACTGATAGGTAGTTCTCATTTTTTGACACCATTGCTTAGCGCTGCGTACTGTCGCGTGCCTTGCACTCGCGGCTAGGTTGCGCCAATTCGATTCGATTGAAGAACGATTCAGGTTTTATTCCTAAACAGTAACAAGAACAAGATGGCTAATTATTTGATACAGCACTCGGCTTAAGTCGGGAATCGAACCCGCGCCTTTGGTTTGCCGGAGAAGCGCCCTTACCTCTAGTAGCCTAGAGTCCTCTTTGTATTTTCTTCAAAGGCACACAGCCTTTCGCCACTGCAACGGGTAAGCCATGCGCTCGACAAATACAAGAATTAGTGTAAGAACAAGATCTAAAGGCAATCATGGAAATGTGGTTTTATGAAACAAAATTCACTTGCTGCTTTATTTGCCATCACTTGTGTCCGTCCAGCAGCAACAGATGGAAAGGCATGTTTCTCGCGTAACCACTTCTATAGATACCTAAGTTAGACAAAAGGCACTGTTGTTGAACTTCATATCGAGCTCCAGCGTCACGTATCGTATGTATCTACCTACTGTACGCCTACTTCTGCAACAACAAACCTAGGAAGGTAGTTGTCCGACAACAAGCCCGACAAAGGCCTATGCGAGGTACTGAGCAGTCTCTTTAGCAGTGGCGGATTAGCCACATAGCAAGGGTAGCTAATGCTACGGGCCCCCGGCAAGAACAAAATTAATAAACTTGATAAGATAACCTAACGCAATCCAATGGCCCCTTGATAGAATTGGCTACAGGCACCACGCCAGCTTAATCCGGCACTGCTCTTAAGCGTCAAGTACCTACGCTGCGTCCGTGTCAGTACACCCTACGCCGTTCCGCAGTAGGTAACTAACCGAGTTGTCCGACAGCGAGCCCAACGAAGGCCTGTGCGAGGCACTGGTGAAGGAACGCCAGCGTCACGTACGGGGCCCGCTCGGCGTCCATGTACGCCCAGCTATGCAGCGGCTGGTGTGTCCACACTACACCACAAGAAACAAGAAACAAACAACACATTTACTGATTAGGAATAAGTATAGGTAAGTTACAACCTTGTTGCAACATGAGTTACAATTACCTTGAGGCTTTTTGAACTAGAAAGACAATTAAGATGGGAAACGTGTACTACCTAAGAAAGCTATTAAAGCTTAGGTAAGTACACGCATCCCGGGTGGTTCCGCGCAGGCCCCTGGCCTGACGTTCTACTGAGTGCACTGAGAACATCTAACATTGGTTCCGCGCCTACAACTCTGTTCAGAATGTTCAGATGCTTAAGGTGCCATTAGTTTTCGACCTGTTACAGCAGATGGCTGAAGGGATCGCGCAAGGAAACAAATTGTCCAGCCTAATGTAATTTATTATTGTAGTAGCACTTACAGTATTTGCACTTCACGTAGAGATCTTCAAACAGGTATTCATTAAAATACAAACAATTATCTAATATTTCAGAATGATTAAGCTCGGGAGATGCGTCCGCCATTTAGCTAATCCGAGACCAAAGAGAACAGAGCATTTTGTACAGATAACCAAGTAAAGCATAGATAATGCATGAATGATGTAAGGTGGAATGCAGACTATATCTTTAACACTTCCCCTCAAGCTTATCCCTTAAAACACACATAGATCTATAGTTAAGGTGACCTAGACGCCTGTGCCACAGCTCAGCTGGTTGCACAGGGACAGCGGCATTAGCACTCATTGTACCTTGTCTATTACACAAGAACATGGAAGAATGCACTTCTGGCGCAGTACCCTGACTACACCCTTTCCATTCATAAAGCCCATTTCTACTGAATGCAGAGGCAATAGGATCGCCATGAATTTTACAACATTTATAAATTTTACATTGCTCTTTGTCAAATACTACTGTAAAACCCTTCTCACAAAGTTTACTAACAGATAAAAGATTAGCTGATAAATTGGGAACAAATAATACCTTATCAAGTTTGTTCATAGCTTCAATTTCAACTTCACCGATGCCCTCCGCAGTCATCGAGTCGTCATTGGCCAGTGTAACCTTGCTGCCCGTACCCGGAAGCTCCTTGTAGTTTCTAAGCAGCTCCTTGTTGTTACAAAGGTGATTCGAGCATCCCGAGTCTAAATACCACGAAGATTTGTGCACCAAGAATGCTGTTGTTGTCTCATCTGTGGCCAGTAGCGAGCGATTCTTTGTCTTGTCTCTTCTGTACTTGAAGCATTTATTTTTAATGTGGCCAGTTTTTCCACAATAATGGCACACAACCGGTTTCACCACCTTCCTTGACTTGGAGTATAGCGCTGCATCCTCGGTAGAAGTAAATTTCGCCTTCCTGGATTCTTCCTGTAGCAGCCGAGACCGAACCATTTCTAAACTAAGATCTTCATTAGCTATGTTGGCAGTCTCCAGGTTGCTGACTAAGGCGTCATACTCCTCCGGTAAACCACTCAGCACCAACTCTACGACTTCTTTGTCCTCGATTTTCTTCCCTATGTCGGCCAATTGATGAACTAGTGACATAATTTGCTCTAAATAGCGAGACATAGAGTTAAATTCGTTAAATTGTATCCGGTGTAGTTGCCGCAATAGTAAGACACGCCTGTATAAACCTTTATCCTCATATATAGTTTTTAGGTTATCCCACGCGGTCTTGGCACTGTCGGAGTTTCTGATATGTTGCAGACACGACGATGACACGCTTAACGCAATGCGAGCTAGAGCGCGGTTAATATGACTCTGATCATTATCCGTTCCCTCGACGGCCTCCCAGAGCGAATCAAGCGTGAGCAGCATTTTCATTTGAAATTTCCAAGTAGGATAATTCTCAGCCCCACGCAGTTTTTCTATTGTACTGTTCAGTTGTTGCGCTTGGCGTACTTGATCGTCAGCCATTGTAAATCGTGTACCTCGTAGCAGATGCGACGACCGCGCCACGTGCTCGGTTTATTGTCACGGCGATGGCGCAGCGCACGAACAATCACGCACGGTGACACAGGTAGCGTGTAGTGGCGAGACGAACAGTACATCCAGTGCCTCAGTCCTCAGTCTTGAAAATTATTAAAGGCTGGACAATTATCTGGTGCCATAACCTGTTACAGCAGATGGCTGAAGGGATCGCGCAAGGAAACAAATTGTCCAGCCTAATGTAATTTATTATTGTAGTAGCACTTACAGTATTTGCACTTCACGTAGAGATCTTCAAACAGGTATTCATTAAAATACAAACAATTATCTAATATTTCAGAATGATTAAGCTCGGGAGATGCGTCCGCCATTTAGCTAATCCGAGACCAAAGAGAACAGAGCATTTTGTACAGATAACCAAGTAAAGCATAGATAATGCATGAATGATGTAAGGTGGAATGCAGACTATATCTTTAACACGACCTATGTAGTTAGACAGCATATATAGGGTCGCTAGGCCAGTTACGCGGCCTGCGGCAGTTTACGGCCCCCTGACTGACTAGGTTCCTTCAACTAAAGATAATAACAATTATAAACTAATTTAAGAAAAAGTGTAAACCGTAAGCTAAACTTGATTAGAAATGCTATAAGAATCTATATAATTTTGTAACTAAAATATTGATCTTCAACAAGATAAAACGTTACAATTCCCGCATTGAATCCGTAGTGCGTGCGAAGCGTGGAATTATAGTGAATCTGTACAAAAAATAAAGAGACAGCTGACATTGAAAGCTAATTAATGTTACTTAATTTTGGTTTCATTCATAAATTTCTTGTTTGATCAGTTAAATAATAAAGTTTTTGATATGATTTCGTTAGATTTTGGCATTTTTAAAACTTTCTTATCAAAAAATTGTGGTGGCCGGTATCTGGTATACACAATTACCGAAAAGGTCAGTTTGCGGCCCCACTATAAAGACCATTGATTTTGAGATGTTACATAGTGAAATGTGGAATAATAGTAGTTTATGCAACTGGTACATAATGAGGAGCATTAAAATACGAGTGTGTTTTATGAAACGAGCCGAAGGCGAGTTTCATAATAAGGTCACACGAGTGTTTTAATGCCTAATTGTGTACAGTTGCATACACTACTTTATCGACATCCATATATTAAATCCTCTTTCATGTGTTTCGTGTGGGCACGTCTCGCCAAAAAGGTCATTTTTGTCAAACTTTTTTTTTTATGCCAATCGATCCCATTCCAATACAGGATCAAAAGTTAAATTTTCGGCTAGAAAATTCATAAATTGAGGAAAACTTCTCATTTATAGATTTTGGAAAAAAAAACATACAGGGTGCAAGAAAAAGGTCATTCCTGACAAATTTTTTTTTTTGATGCCTATCGATCCCATTCCTGTCTAGGATCAAAAGCTTGTATGCTACCAAAAAAAATCGAAGATAAATTTTCTCATACAAATTGTATTAAAAATGAAAACTTATTTTTCACATGCTATTTTTTTATGCCAATCGATTCCATCCTATCCATTATCAATAGGTTCCTAGGGGTCAACTTCCGGTAATGTACTAAAATGCCACAAGATAAATGTATGGAAAAATAATTAATATTTTGTCCCATACATTTACTACGGAGAAATAGTGAAATTTTATTCTCATCATAATCTCCGTTTTTAGAAATTGAAATATTTATTTGCTAGAATACGTTACATATAAGGTCTTAAAATAATTAAAGTATCAGTAAGTTTCTTGATATTTTGAATGCTTGCTGTTACCGTATTTTTTTCTTATAGTATTATGTTCCTTAAACGAAAACAGGACAGAACAGGAAGATAGAAAAATGTGAATAAAATTTCACTTTTTCTCCAAAGTAAATGTATGGGAAAATATATTTATTATCTTTCCATACATTTATTTTGTGGCATTTTAGTACATTACCGGAAGTTGACCCCTAGGAACCTATTGATAATGGATAGGATGGAATCGATTGGCATAAAAAAATAGCATGTGAAAAATAAGTTTTCATTTTTAATACAATTTGTATGAGAAAATTTATCTTCGATTTTTTTTGGTAGCATACAAGCTTTTGATCCTAGACAGGAATGGGATGGATAGGCATCAAAAAAAAGTTTGTCAGAAATGACCTTTTTCTCGCACCCTGTATGTTTTTTTTCCAAAATCCATAATTGAGAATCTTCTTTAATTCGAAATTAAGGGAAGGTCTTCTAAGACCATTTTCGCGTAGCAGCACGGGACCTGGTAGCTGCCCTCACTGACCCAAAAAGACAATCCACCCATACCTAGGTTTTGCCGAATAATTGTATACCTACCTACCTTCCTCCAGCGTTTCCGGAACCGGAACAAATATTTAAAAATATTTGCACCACATAATTATGCGCCTTTGATATAAAAAACGTATTAAAAATTATATTATAATCATTCTAGTACCATATTTAAGGGGGCCGCAAACTAGCTCACAGGGGGCCGTAAACTGGCGTAGGCGGCCGCTATCTGCCGCATTCGCTATTTTGACACATTTTCTACTTTTTTCCCAAGTTTACGGATGAAAGTACTAACTTTTATTGTTAAGTACGCATCTTGACAATACTCAAGACTTATTTATATGACTGCCATCCAATATGCATATAGGATTCATATTTTTTTACTTGTCTAAAGTGCGCAACTCGGCTAAGGGGCCGCCAACTGGCCTAGGGACCCTAGTTTGCAGTATCCAGTAAATAGGTAAATAAATAGGTACATACTTACAGTGAAAAATCATAGGCAGAACCACGTACATGTTTACGCTGAACAACGTGCAAGCCGTATACACATACGCGAATTTCTTCGCAGATGTGTAACTGCCCTCCATCGTCATGTTGGTCAAGCCCCTCGCCGAGTGGAACTTGAAATTCCCATTCATAAACTCCACCAAGTCATACAGCTCTTTTTTGTACAAGGCAAAGTAAATGACGACTGCCACAGAAACTATCAATGGCAAACCATCTGCTAACTTATCTAAGCTACCCATGATGTCGACCCATTCCGTGTACAAGTTTACGATTAATGTCATCGGAAAATTAAGGAGCACAAACAAAACTAGAGCCATGTAAATATTGTTTAGTATTATCTTAAACTCGTTGTCTGAATTGGGGAACCACTCCCAGCAACCAACGACCTTTAAGGGAAGTTGTAGGAAGTGGGTGTAGTCGGATATGCAGATGTCGTTAGGTTCGGCCATTTTGAATCCGTTCATAAAATGAACGTCGTTGGTAAGGATCGGCGCTTAAATACCTGCAGAAGTTTAATCAAATATGCATAGTCCGCCTAGTTACCTACCTAAGGAAACTTTCTCACTAACTTTACATTCGACGAATGCTTGAAGAGGCTAGTGCTGAGATTTTAAGGTTAAGATTTGGGAATTGGGTATTTTCGTCCTCGTCAACCCGTACATCGTCATAGTTTTTTTGTATTATTATATATTTGATTTGTATTATTATATAAACCTATTTTATTAAATATTTAGCATTTCGTTATTGCATTGGTATACTGGATATTTTTTATCATCACTTCATCGTTAACGAATAACAACTGTTAATTAGGTAGGCTGAGTTTTTTAATCATCCATTATTATTTCAAATGTCAGATAATATTTTGGTAAAACGGTGTACAGTCAAGGGCACCAATATATATACACTTTTTCACCTTATTCCATTGAAATAAGGTCCAAAAATGTATACATATTTATGCCCTTGACTGTACGAGAAAACTGAGTGATTCATATCAAACCCAATTTACAGATACGTGTATCAAGAACTTAAGTCGATTAATTAACTCGTTGTTAACTTACTACTAAGTTTCCTAATTAGCAAAGGTTTCGTTCTGAATAATGAAACCTCTTTAACAAACTTGGGTTTAAAACTGTTAAGTTGTAGAGGCCGTTTTGCTAATCATTTTGTGAATTATTATTGGAATTTAAAAGCAGTTAATGGAACTTTACCGGTATAATTATTTTAAACTGTAATTAACCCTTTCAACGCCATGCCATTTATGTTAATTACGCATCGAATTAAGCGTACCTAGTACCTAACTTACGTCAAATTTTATTTAAAGTTAAGAAACCTTTCTTACTTTAGTCAACTAAAAGACGAAATATATAGGTACCACCCGGCTGACCTAACACTAAGGGGTTATTAGCGCGAAAGCGTTAACGGTCTTAGTATAGTGCTTTGGTCTTGCCCTATTATAATTTTCTTTTTTCTTCTCATTTTTAAGATTACCAAGGAGGTATAGTTTCACTTTGTCTGTCACATTGCTAAATATAATTAATATAATATAATAATAAGCCAAGAACCTATGCTCTCATTTTTTTGGAGCTAATTTTACTATTACTAACGAGCTTGGTAGGTATAACGTGCTACAACCAAGTGTTGTTGACTTTCTCGTAGGTACACTACAGAATAAAATAAATTAGGTATGACATATATATGTTGAGAAATATTTTATTTATGTAGGAAGAAATAACAAACAAAAGTTATCTGGTATATAACGTCTAATTTGGCCATGATTATATTCGTAGGTATTATCGTAAGTATAACAAACAAATAGAAGAATACAATACAAAACTTAATTCTAGCTTGTAGACTGTTGTGCAGACTCTGCGTCCCCCCTAAAAATAATACAAAAAATAGTTACGGGTCAAAGAATTTCAGTGCTTTGAAACAATTTTATCTTACGTAAACTTTTTTACCGAACAAAACGGGTCGGACCGGAGCTAAATTAACTAAGGTAGAACAATTACTACGTATTAAATACGATATAAATTTCACGCCCATAATAACCAATAACAAACTGACAGTTGGACCCTACTCGACTAGTGGCCCGAACAAGCCCCTATACCACAAAACATTACAAGTCTACAATTCAACAAAATTGTACAATCTTCCATAGAAAAAGTTGTCAAATTTGTCAAGTTGTACGCTTGTAAAGTTTTAATAGTACAGGCACGATGCACTGGTGTGCACGCAAACGGTAGCACTTATTGAAGACGGAACTCACTTCTCTTTGGAGCGCTTGGCTGCGATCCTGTGGATCCTCTTCAGTTCTTGCAGCGCGCGCATGATCACCACCAACTGTTGCTCGAAGTCGCTGGGCTTCACCTGTCACACACCACACGCGAGTTATTCGTGCTGAGCTCGTATCGAGGCATATGTTGATGTGGGGTGAAGTATAGTAAAAGGTTCATACAAATAAATAAGTACTTAATGTAAGTAGGTAGGGTAGTGGTCTTCACAGACAGTAGGTGAAATTCGCCATGATATCCAATTTTCATCATCATTATCAGTTATAATGTCAAAAAAAACGGTCTTTTGAGACCGGTTATAAATTATAATCTAGAAAGAATGTAAAAACATTTATTCGTGTCACAACTACAGTACAAATAAACATAACACTACAATTAGCCACGAAATGGCCCCAAATCAGCACAGCAGTGAAGCCACGAAGGACAAAAAACACAAAAAATACAAACAATATAAAAAATCTAGAAGCTGTAAGTAGACGACGGTTTTCACGTGGAGTCAGTCAGGTAGGATAAGGTTCAAGTTGTAACTTAACCAACACAATAACACAACAGATTATACTTGCAGGGTACGATGGTACAATTGGTACATACCTCAATAGGCAGTTTTCACGTGGATAAGACAGTCAGTCAGGTAGGATAAGGTTCAAATTGGTCCAGCCAGTTTAAACACCTCAATAGTAGTAGGAGTAGTGGTTATGGTACAGACCTCGATAGCCAGTCCCTTGTTCTTGCAGATCTTGACGTAGAGGCTGTAGATGGCTGCCTTCACATGGCACAGCTCGACGTGGCGCCGCGCCGCCGTCTCCTTCAGCCGGTGCAGCGCTAGTTCCCACTTGATCACGCGGTTGCGGACTTGGTCGTACTCCCACTGCAACCAAGTTTTATTAAGCCTAAAGCACGATCCAGACGGTATCAGGTCCTTAGAAAGGAGCGACGTTGGTCCGCAAAGACCGGTTTTCAAAGGAAATCTTGCTGGAAATAACTGTCTAATACAGCTACACGGTCCGTGCGGAACATCCTACCGCGAACCCAAAGAGAAAAAAATATCTGCCTCTCTGTTGCACTTGCATATTCGAGCGACAGAAAGCGTCGAATAGATACTTAGTTTTCGGTTCACGGTAGGCCTTCAGACATTTATGAGCACTCCGAAGAGATCCTCCAGCATCTCCAGGTCATTCCGATCCTACTAACGTGCTCCTCGCAGCAGCTACATCTTACTTATTTATTAACAGCTAGTGTTGTCTCACCCGCAAGTTGGCGAGCTTGTTGTTGAGCACCATGATGAAGAGTTTCTTCTCCTCGGTGAGCGCGGTGATCTCCTTGCGAGCGTCCTCCAGCATCTCACGGTGATCACGGTCATTCTTTTTTCGATCTACTAGCGTGCTCTTTGCAGCAGCTACATCTTACTTATTTATTAACAGCTAGTGTTGTCTCACCCGCAAGTTGGCGAGTTGAGCCCCATGATGAAGAGCTTCTTCTCCTCGGTGAGCGCGGTGAGCTCCTTGCGAGCGTCCTCCAGCATCTCACGGTGATCACGGTCATTCTTCTTTCGATCTACTAGCGTGCTCTTCGCAGCAGCTACATCTTACTTATTTATTAACAGCTAGTGTTGTCTCACCCGCAAGTTGGCGAGCTTGTTGTTGAGCCCCATGATGAAGAGTTTCTTCTCCTCGGTGAGCGCGGTGATCTCCTTGCGAGCGTCCTCCAGCATCTCACGGTGATCACGGTCATTCTTTTTTCGATCTACTAGCGTGCTCTTTGCAGCAGCTACATCTTACTTATTAGGGTTCCGTACCAAAAAGGTAAAAAAGGAACCCTATTGGTTTCACTTTGTCTGTCTGTCTGTCTGTCTGTCTGTCTGTCTGTCTGTCTGTCTGTCTGTCTGTCTGTCACATCGCTAAATATCTCAGGAACTACTTATCCTATCGATTTGAAATTTGGAATAGTTATAAACAAGGGTAACCCAGATACATAGAAGATGGTTTTTTAAATTATTTTATTTTATTTTCTGTGAATAATGACAGATAAAAGGGGGTTCAAAATTGTAAAGTCTGGCAACTATGTCAAGTGGGGTATCATATGAAAGGGCTTGACTTGTACATTCCAAAACAATTTTTAGTTTTTTTTTTCGTTGGGGAAATTTCGATTTACGAGGGAAAATGTAAAAAAAAATACCATTCCCCCCCCTTATCTCCGAAGTTTACGAAGAAAAAAATTTGAAATTATTACACAACATTAATATGCATGTATATTTTACAGGAAAATTATAGCCATAACTCTATCTAGTTTTTCTTTTTTTTAATCATCAAAAAACTCTTCTATACTAAGTTTGTAATTTAATCACCTTTGTATATATTTTTGTTTTATATTTAAATTTACAAAATTACGTTGAAAATACCTTCTTTCAAATAAAAAAACAATTATTGAAATCGGTTGATGTGATAAAGAATTATCCTTGAAAAACCAACATACGTACTAAGTTATTCAGTCGCGCAAATTAGTAACACAATGCGCCGATAGATGGTGCTGTCATGTTTTTTTTAGATTGTTCCTGAATTAATGGGGTCGGGACGGGTACACAACTACATATACAAGAACTGTGTACGGAACCCTCGGTGCGCGAGTCGGACTCGCACTTGACCGGTTTTTTTATTAACAGCTAGTGTTGTCTCACCCGCAAGTTGGCGAGTTGAGCCCCATGATGAAGAGCTTCTTCTCCTCGGTGAGCGCGGTGATCTCCTTGCGAGCGTCCTCCAGCATCTCACGGTGATCACGGTTATTCTTCTTTCGATCTACTAACGTGCTCTTTGCAGCAAGCTACATCTTACTTATTTATTAACAGCTAGTGTTGTCTCACCCGCAAGTTGGCGAGCTTGTTGTTGAGCACCATGATGAAGAGCTTCTTCTCCTCGGTGAGCGCGGCGATCTCCTTGCGAGCGTCCTCCAACATCTCACGGTGATCACGGTTATTCTTCTTTCGATCTACTAACGTGCTCTTTGCAGCAGCTACATCTTACTTATTTATTAACAGCTAGTGTTGTCTCATCCGCAAGTTGGCAAGCTTGTTGTTGAGCACCATGATGAAGAGCTTCTTCTCCTCGGTGAGCGCGGCGATCTCCTTGCGAGCGTCCTCCAGCATCTCACGGTGATCACGGTTATTCTTCTTTCGATCTACTAACGTGCTCTTTGCAGCAGCTACATCTTACTTATTTATTAACAGCTAGTGTTGTCTCACCCGCAAGTTGGCGAGCTTGTTGTTGAGCACCATGATGAAGAGCTTCTTCTCCTCGGTGAGCGCGGCGATCTCCTTGCGAGCGTCCTCCAGCATCTCACGGTGATCACGGTTATTCTTCTTTCGATCTACTAACGTGCTCTTTGCAGCAGCTACATCTTACTTATTTATTAACAGCTAGTGTTGTCTCACCCGCAAGTTGGCGAGTTTGTTGTTGAGCCCCATGATGAAGAGTTTTTTCTCCTCGGTGAGCGC
This sequence comes from Cenopis cana, assembly GCA_951800055.1. Classification (NCBI taxonomy): domain Eukaryota; kingdom Metazoa; phylum Arthropoda; class Insecta; order Lepidoptera; family Tortricidae; genus Cenopis; species Cenopis cana. Next base: position 6,548,853 of record OX637492.1, on the reverse strand, counting down.
GGCGATCTCCTTGCGAGCGTCCTCGAGCATCTCCAGGTCGTGTTCCTGGCGATCTGCTAGCGTGCTCTTCGCAGCAGCTACACCACAAAATTCAGAAACACCACGTTACAGCGTAGTACTAGAGTGGTAGGTAGGTACCTACTATACATCCTCTTGGTTGGGCACTATGAGTCGGAGGGGGGGCACTATCACTCTATAGTTAGAAAAAAGAATCGAGAGCCTGCCTCTACATTTTTCTATTGTTAACGCGCTGACTCTTTCGGCGGACAGTATATTAATCGTCAAAATCTAGTGCCATTCTAAGAAATTAGTGGCACCGTAGGTACATACTTATACAATTATATGTCCATCGAAATAACAAGATCTTACCTAAAGCTTCATAACGGTTGAGAACGTCCAGGGGCTGCTTAAATTCAGGGTAGTTGTTCACCACAGCCATCAAGTAATCCTGAAATAGACAAACTAATCAAAAATTCTCTTCGTCCCTTTCACTCTTATAGTGTATGACACGAGAGTGAAAGGGACGGCAATATACGAATTTCGGGTTCGGAGTACAGGCCCAGGTACGGGTTAAAAAATAAAAACCGGCCAAGTGCGAGTCGGATTTATAAATAATGATGTTAATTAATATCAAGTAGAATTTTGGTCAAGTGCGAGTCGAATTTTAGTTTTCCCGTACATTTTGAGACCCAGCGCCTAATGAAGGCAACGAGCAAAGTACTTTTAAAAAACTTTGCTCGTTGTCTTCATCAGAGACGCTGGGTCTCAAAATATTTTTGTATGGGAGCCACCTTAAATATTTACTGTATCCTGATTTTTAGTATTTGTTGTTATAGCGGCAACCGAAATACATCATCTGTGAAAATTTCAGCTGTCTAACTATTACGGTTCATGAGATACAGCCCGGTGACAGACGGACGGACGGACATCGAAGTCTTAGTAATAGGGTCCCGTTTTACCCTTTGGGTACGGAACCCTAAAAAAGTAGCTCACCTCGTAGATCACCTCTTTGACCTGCTTCTCCATCATGAGCCGCACCTCCTCCATCTCCTCCACGCGCGCGCGCATCGCCTCCGTCTCGCGCGTCATGCATTCGAGCCCTTCCTCGCCGGCGGCCATCTTGCGCTCGGCGCCGTTGACACGCATTCTCCTACTGTCATGTCTCAGTAGCAAGAGCAGATGTTAGTAGCGGGACGCGCGTCGACGGTGCGTTAAAAAACGCGATATGCATAGGCCCTAGCCTCTAGGAACGAGCCTGACCTATTTTCCCCAGGCCACTCGCCAATCGCGCACTCCTATCGCTTTACTGGACCTGGCCTATAAAGTCACAGTCAGAGCCTGTATTCTGAACTTCGTATAGTGCCGTCCCTTTCACTGTCATAGTGTATAATACGAGAGTGAAAGGGATCGCACTATACGAAGTTCGGAGTACAGGCCCAGGTTGAGGTTAAAAAAAAAAACACAAAAAGAAGCTAACCTCGTAGATGGTGTAGTCTTTGACCTGCTTCTCCATCATGAGCCGCACCTCCTCCATCTCCTCCACGCGCGCGCGCATCGCCTCCGTCTCGCGCGTCTTGCGCTCGAGCGCTTCCTCGTCGGCGGCCATCTTGCGCTCGGCGCGATCGCGCTTCTCTTGGTTTTCGCGGATGAACTGGCAGTTTGGAAAGGTTTTTGTAATTTATGTGGGAAATTCAGAATCTTGGGAATTTTCAGTTTTTCATCAATTTTGTCGTGCTTTGGTCTAATAGTACTGTTTATTTTGAAATCTGGGTAACTATCCTATAAGTAGATACGTAAATTTGAATAGTACCGGTCTGTTCAAATAAAAATCTGATACTTGTTGCGTCGGTAAATCCATACAACTCTATATAATATAGAGCACAGCTAAGTTGTACCCCTTGACTAGCCCTATGAAACCAATTAAATATTCTTTTAACAACAGTTCTTGGGCGTGTAGCATGCTCTTTTAACCTCGCCAACATTGGCGAACCCACGACAAATGGCAAGGCAATCTGTACCTTATTGAAACTGATGAAGGACTCTTTTAGCAGCAGTTCCTTGGCGCGCAGCTCCCCCCACTTGACGTCCATCGCCGCTCGGTTCCTGGCTTCCTCCTCCCGCTTCTCAGCTAACTTCTCCTCAGCCTCCATCAGGTCGCGACGTGCCTGCTCCATCAGGACTTGTGGCGTGGGACGCGCCACGTCCCATACTGGATATTTTCTAGAAACCACTGGTAGTGTTCAATGTTCATCACTATTGAATAAAAGGCACGAGTTCCGGCTGGGTTTCATGGTCAATTTACAGGAAGACTACCTAGTACTTTATCTAACCACCTACCTGTGTGCTACTGCTATCGTAGCCCGAAATCAACCGTGAAGGTGAATGTCCGGATTTTAGGGATTAGATTAGGTAAGTACTTACTTCACCGTCATGGAACTCTGCATAAGCGAGTTATAGTATTCCTCAGCGCACTCCACCGGGGGGCCATGAGGTATGGCGATGGGCGCCAAATCCTTCATCACCGCTTTCTTCATTGTGGTAATTAAATTCGTCAATTATATTGTATATGCGTGAGTAACAAATAGCTGGCACAAGAAAGGCCTTTAGGCGACAGATGGTAATCAACGGTAATCAAATACAAGGTTGCTAGGCAACGGCAGAGATTGAGTCACCGATACACTAAGGCCGGGCAGCACCACGATTTTTAGTCGCGTAAGTTTATTTCTGCGACAAATTTATCGCGCGACTAAAAATCGCGCCTGGCCTAAAACGATAGAATTTTGGATGTGTTTTTTTACACGACAATTGTAATGATATGTTATGCCTAAATTGAGCGTCCACACCACCCACGTCCACACTTAGGGCATACGTGCTCGATACGATACGCCTGATCTTGATACGCTAACACGATACAACTGATACAAGTGTAGACACAGCTCAACATATGAGCACAACATCAGCAAAACAAAAACGTCTCATAAACGTCATTTACTTGTCACTATCAAACGTCAATGTTATTTTGTGGAACTGGGACTGTTCTAGGTTATAATTTTAATTACACTATTAGTAATATTCTTTTCTTAAAAATCTTAAAAGGGTTGACAGAGTCTGCTGTTTCAGAAAAATACATTGTATCTAAAGTTACTTCAAGATTATAATCATTTCTACCAAACGGAGAATGGAACTAAATATTTCTTTCCTTTCGGGTCTCGGCTGCGGTCTTTGTATAGGCCTATCCTTGTTTGCCCTCAGGAAGTATCTTGGAATATTCTCCAATGTCGCAAATGCAGTGGAGACAATTAAAAAGGTAAATTTTACACATGAAAATGGTATTCATTGCATTGCATTGTCATTAATCCCGTGGAGTATGGGTCGGGTCCTGGTGTGGGATGCGACGTGTGTAGACACACTAGCCTTGTCGCATCTCCACCGAACCTCCTTTAGGGCAGCAGCCGCAGCGGAGGCGGCCTAGCATATGAAGGTGGGAAAATATTCTGGTCTCGGCACCGAATATAATTTCATCCCTTTCGGTGTCGAGGTCCGTAGGGCTGAGCTTTAAGCCTCTTCAAAGAGATCTCGAAGAGGCTTAAAGACTCCACCGGTGACCGAAGAGCTGGCAGCTATCTCGCACAAAGAATTAGTTTAGCTATTCAGTGAGGGAATGCTGCCAGCGTCTTCGGCACAATGCCGCAGGGGCCATTTTTAGATTTAGTTTAGTTATAAAGTTTTATTTTATAGTTACTTGTATTAGTATGTAGGTATTTGTTATTGTATTTTTGTTTCTTTAATGAATAAAATCTCCAATTAACTTGCATCTTATATTATTATTGCACAATTATTGCAGTGTGTAATGCTGAAGTATGAGTTTGCCAAGTATCTGCAATGCATTTTATTGATTAAATATTCATTTAGGTTGAATGACACTTTTTAAATCTTTTTATCATAGTTTTTGCACCCATTTGCTTTGCTACAGTACCCTAAAACATTGCACTTGTCTTTTCAGTTATCATGAATATCATGATTCATAAAAATGTTTAAATGTAAATGTTTTGTTAGACAATATTCAGTAAAAGCAGTGCTATAAAGAATATGGCTCTTGAAAAGGTACAAACACCTTTTGAAGCCAATGTGAGCATTTTTTTTGTATTTACTACATTTGTTTTGAGACACTAAAATAATTTAAATTATGCATACCATACAATAATGTAATTGTTTTTATTACACAAAATATGTCTGTATTCCTGTATCCTTGTTTATTCTGTCATAGTTACTGTATTTAAGAGAGGTGTGTGATAATAGTGTTCCTATAATATGAACACTATTCATATTGTCTTGCACTGAATTGTACGTATTTTTTCTTGCAGTTCAAATCAAAGTCAGAATACAAACTGGTCCTAGTGGTCCGAACAGATCTACAGATGTCCAAAGGAAAGATAGCCGCACAATGCGGCCATGCATCAGTAGGGGCTTTTGAGAAGGCTCAACGGAAGGACCCAGAAGGATTGCAGCAGTGGCAGATGTCTGGCCAAGCTAAAATAGCCTTAAAAACAGATTCTGTTGATGAGATAAAAAGTCTAGCTGAGAAGGCAAAAAAGATGGGTGTGGTAACTTCTATGATAAGAGATGCCGGCCGGACTCAAATAGCCGCTAATTCTATAACTGTTTTAGGAGTAGGCCCAGCCCCTAAAGAAGTTGTGGACGAAATCACTGGGCATTTGAAATTATTGTGAGAGTACTTACGTGAAGCTGATGTTGATAGACTCATCATTTAAGAAGAAAGAAAAAGATTTGGTTGAACAACATGAATGTTGAGCATTATTTTAAGTAGGTACATACTGATTAATAAATCGTGTGTGTTAACTTGGAAATATTGTTTACTTTTTTGTTCAATACTCCATGCTCCATGAGTAATAACTTTAAAAGTACATAATAATGTCATTAAAGTACATTACTTAGGGCGGTATAACAAAGAATGCCTCAGATCGCTGGTATTTGACACCCGAGCCGAAGGCAAGGGCTATAAATATGCGATCTGAGGCTTTCTTTATTACCGCCCGTGTTAAGTACAAAATTTTATGTCACCCCTGGCCAGGAAGTAGGATTTCCCGCGCGCGGAGCGTGCGGTAATTGCCGCTTTATGGCCAGGTGTGACATAAAAGATTATAAGCCATAAGAAAAAAAAGAATTTTCTGTGCATGTTGCGTCTTCGTGACTTCCATTATCTTTGATGGCCATAAAATACAGGCGTATTGGTAGTGTGACCTTGAAGGGGGTTAGACTAGAGTTGATTTGCTATAAATATTAACCCAATCAACCAGTGGTCTAAAGTCAGTGGTTACGGGTTTATTTTAACTAGTGTTGCCAGAAAGTGCTTTTTAGCACGGTTTTACGTGCTTTTTACATGCGCTCCCCAAAAACGTGCTGCTTTTTTTAAAGTGCTACGAATCTACGATGCTTTCATAATCGTAATCTTTACTTGCACGATTTTTGGTCAAGTTACATCACAAATAGGTACTTACTACTTAGGTAGGCAGGCTTTATGACTGTACTAAATACTAAAAATGTAGGTAACGTTGGTTTGGTACTCACTAAAACAGTAATACTTTTTAATTTTGTCAAACAATCTCTCTCCTACGCTTTGATAATCCTCAAGATAAAAGTTATGTTAACTGTGGTTGTTGCGTTCGTATCGTACAATCCAGACACGATGTATACAGGTGGTACAGGTATCGTGAAAAAGATGTTACATTGAGTGTAACTTCCCATTATTAATCTAATTAATTCAACCCAACCCAAGATGTAATTTATGAAAGTGAATCGTAGAGCGACTTCACTGGTATATTTCGTTCCGAGTATGAATGAAAAACAATAAATATCATAAAATTTTAATAACCATTCACGGTTTAAATTTTCACTTTCAAGGCGGCAATAAGGCATTTGGTTCATAAAATTTCGATGGTACAGTATTTATAACATATGTTTTCAATGGTCAAGGTAAGTAGCCAATAACAGAATTGAGAAATGTAAAAATACTTAAGAATATTATTTCACTAAATTAGCACCACAATATAAGAATCATGATGTCACTTAAAGCTAAACAACAGTATTTATGAAGCACCATAGGAAACCAATGTTTAATAGTTGTGTTCTTTCAAAATGTCTTCTGCATTGGTTGCTTCATGAGTAAATACTACTAGCATACTAGGTCATACAATTATTGTACTTAATTAAGTATCCTTAAATTATAATCTCTAATCGGCGGTTTTGCTCTAGGTCACTGTTTTGGCACCTTCTCCATGATGACTTAGGTTATATACTTACCAAGGGCGGTAAAATAAGAAACAACATTCTCAGATCGCAAATATGCGATCTGGGGCTTTCTTTATTACCGCCCGTGGTAAGTACAAAATTTTACGTTACCCCCTGGCCAGGAAGTGGGATTTTCCGCGCGCGGAGCGTGCGATTATTGCCACTTTAAGGTACAATTCGGAACCCGACCGTCGACGACACCTGCACGCTCCGCCGCACTCCAAATTGAACCGTAATCATAAGGCTAAAAGTCACAATTAGGAGTGAGCGGCGTAAGTGTCGCCGTGCAGTCGCGACACTTCTACGCTCACTTCAAATTGAGCGTTTTACAAATACCATTACGGTTCAATTTGGATTGCAGTTGTCGTCTGCGGTCGGGTTTCGAATTGTACCTTCTTGGCCAGGTGTGACATAAATTATGTTTCACCAATTTCACCATCCTATTTTGTCGGGTACGTTCGTATTTATACTGGTGTCTCAATTAGCTTCGATAAGTTTCAGTAAACTAACCAGAGACAAAATTATAAATAAGAAAAGAAAAATACGATGGTAAAATATTATACACTAGGCCTGTAAAATCGCATCTTATTCATCGGAGTACGTTCGCGCAAGGCCTGATAAATACAAGAAAACATTTGTCTTTTTCCACCGAATGGTGTAAAAAGAGATGGCAGCTTAATCCTGTTTTTATCTCGCTATATAATTGGCTTAATAAGGTCGATATTACTGAGTAGGGTATTATGGAATCCACTGCCGGCAACGCATATATGCATTCACGTTAATACAATTTTGTTCTTAGGCAGCGTGGCCTCTAGTATAATTTTTTTTAAACAATCGCAAACGATCTAATCGCAAATGGCTGACTGTCGAGTTTCTTTCGGCGTTTCTTCTCGGCAGTGGCCTCTGTGAAACGCTAGTAGGGTTTGACTTGTAAAAGTGCCATTGCGGCCTACTTACAGAATAAAGTTCATTTTATTCTTTTTTTTTATCGGGTTTGTATTTAGTCTCAATTTGAATGGCAATTAATATGGCAACGCGAACAGCGCCTCTAGTGGCCTTTGGTGGTTTGGTATTTTTGTCGTACAAATTGAGACCAAACGCAAACGTGTTCGTTTATATACTAGAGGTATTGGCAGCAAAGGTGTTCAATATAACTAGAAATCTTGTAGTACAGTTGAGGTCAAAGATATGTTTACATCTTTTGCATCTTAACCATTGTAATAAACCGCAACATTTATACATACTTTTGCCGACGACTGTGTTATGTTTTAACGAGAACTGAGGCGACTGGATTTACGCACATAGCCCATAGTATGTGTGTAAATCCATTCGCCAAAAAGTTCCTATGAACTTATAGCAGTTACGAAAGATATAGTGCGTGTCATCTACGAAGATCTTCTAATGTCGCTAGTTTCACACACTGTAATTTTAAAGCTTTAATACTTAAACTTGTAACCATGTGTGTAACTGTTTTTTGTCCCTAATAAATTGAAAAAGACGCACCCCTCCACAGCGAAACTCATACTAATATATGCGCAACTGTATTGTATGGAATGGGCGGTGGAGGGGCGCGCCTTCGTGGATGAGACACTATAACGTGTGCGTGATCACGACTCTCATTTTGCCTCTATACCCGTATTGAAAAATAAAAAATAGAGTAATATTTACCTCTACTTGAGCTTGAGTGTTTGAGCGAGAGGCCAATAGTTGGAAGTGATTTTTATTCACTTTTGATAAATATGTCATTGAGTTTAAATGTTTCAAAAAACCATTACTTACAAAATTCATTAATCATTATGGTAATTTTAAAAAGGTAAGATTTTTTCTGGCAACAATTATATAATCAAAATAGTTCCTAAAATCGTTTAGAACTTAAAATAGGAAGCACAATTTAATAAGTAAAATCTAATAAAATATCGAATAAGAACTAAAAATAATACTTAGCACTGGAAATTGCTATCAAAAGAAGTTCGCAAATTACATTATAATTACCATCATAACCAAAAATAAAAAAAATGCTATCAAAGTAAACTAAAATTAAAATATCTTAGGTGTTCTAACAACGTTAGAAAACAACGAAAACTGTTACAACTCGTAAGAAAAGTAAAAGAGAATATTGTACCTGAGCTGTTTATAAATTTGAGAGTTTAGGCATTTGTACACAAGACCTATTTCCAAGATTTGCAGTTCAATCGATTATTCATAAATCGGAACTTCCATTTGTAGTCATAGTTATTTAATGTACTTGTAATCATAATCAACCATGCCTACTGTTATTTGGGACCAAGAATGTACTGTCAACTGCCGAGAAACCTGATCTACATACATAGAAGTTTGTATCGAGCTGACTGTATATGCACCTATACATTGCAGATGGCAGGTGGTGACTAGGACACGAAATATTTGTCTCGCTATAGTGGCTATTCATTAATGAAATGAAAAACAATAGTAAATATAATATGAGAACACCAGCGTGTAATACTTTGTCGTTTTTTTTAAATATTTATATTGCATGACATTAAACTGTCAATTTGAGGAGACTTGAAATATACCCTTCGCAACAAATAGCTGATTCGGTATAAGATTACAAACTCACACGGTTCTTTACAAAAATACATAATTTTATATGTACATGGTAATATCCCGTTATTAATAGTAATTCATATTTTTACCTTCATGCATTTTTTCGCGTATTGTATGTTTATAATTGAAGAAATGTTTCATCTTAATGGCAATACCGTGTTAGTTTTTGATTTAAGGCACAAGGTATAGTTTATTACTAATACAATATAAGCTTATTACATTATTTACAAGTATTGCTTTGGTTGCTTTCTAACATCCACAAATCACAAACATAGTATACTACAGCAGAATCAACGACATTTTAACATTAATTCTACAATAGTAAACTACTATATAAATTACATCAGATATGAACAGACGCATGAATTTAATAGTAAAAATTAAAATTGTTCGGCCAAAGATTTATCATCTTCCTACGCGAATACTTGTGATGTAACTTATACTTATACATTTCTCCAATAGTTTTAAGAATTCTGTTGCCACAATAAATATTATTCATTAAGCTATGAGTTTGAGTCAGAGATTGCTGCTTGGGGCAGCTGGATTTTGACATGGACTATAATACTCTATTAATAAGTATCTACTCTTTGGTAGCAGTCAAGAGCCGTGTTCCGAATCACGCTTAAAACGTATAAACGCGTTTACGATCGGACCGAATCACGCTCATAGCGTTTACATGAGATGTCGTGACGTCATTGATGACGTCATGGACGGCGCCATATTGGCGTTTACAGTGCTCACACTCCCAGGCGTCAGCACCTTAAACCAAACGTCAAGTTGACGTTTGATATATGAACATGACAGTAAACACAACATGCCCGGTCCGAATCAAAACACCACACACGCGGCCTTGAGCGCGCTTACTGATTCGGACCGGCCGTCAGCACTGTAAACGCTGTGGTCGTTGTTGGCGTGATTCGGAACACGGCTAAGATTCAAAGCATTTAAGCGGGTATTACACTGTCCTGAATCAGGCGTCCTAACTAGTGGAGGGGAGTTGAAGCAACTAGCTCTAACGTATAGGTCGGAACCCTTCTAAGTGTCCTGAATTCAGGACAGTGTAATACCCGCTTAATTCTGCAAAAAGGGCACTTTCACATGTCAGAATCTGACACTAGGTACTCAGGATTCAACTTCTTCAGTGAACCATTGATATAGTAGCCACAAAAGTTAGAGATCTTGGAGAAATGCTTTTGTGATAGTACAGTAAAGTTAGTCAGACTGTGAACCTCTCAGTTCCTGTATCTTGTCCCGGAGCGCCCGGATGGAGGTCTGATATTTGTCCACTTCATGCTCTGGTGTTTTGGCCGCTACTGCCTCCATCATGTTCAGCATCACTTCGAGGCCCGTCACCATGGTACGCCGTCCCACTATAGGCAGCTGTGGAAGATAAGATAATTGAGTTTAGTTTAGTTTAATGAATCATAGGTGTAACGTTTAACTGAGACCGCGTCTGTGACGGGACAGGGTTAAGAGGGGAGACGTCAAAGGGTAGCGGAAGGGTAGCGGGCGGCGGGTGTCGTATCATGGCGGGGCAGTTAAGCGGTCGTCTTATAATAATTAAATGGGACAGTTCACATTTCGGTACCGCCGCGTAATTTACCGAATAAAGAGGCAGTGAAAGTCTATACGCTCAAAACTGTAAGGCCAAATGCGGTCAAATGAACGCAGGCAAGAATCTACCTTACATTTAGAACTATTAGTCGTTTTTTGCTTGCGTTCGTTTGGCAGAATTTGGATTTAGAATTTTGTAAATACGTGAACCTGGTTCGCAAAGGAACTTACGGCAACAGGCGACGCCACACGGGCCACATGTGAAATGACTGAGCGGCGTATCGCTTGTCGCGCACGCATCTTGACAAAATGCCTTATTCACAAACATTCATCAAACCTATTTTAGTCAAAATGCCGTTTAGCAGAAGTTTGTTAGTTATTATGAATAAGAAGGAAAGAAAGCCTTTAAGGTTTCAGATAATCGTGTATCGTTTGGTCTCTTAAGTGAATGGCGGGCGCCTACTGTCTGTAGGTACTCACCGGGGGCAGCACTAGCACATCATCGTCCGGCTCGAGCTTGACCTTCTTCCCCTGCGGCTGCGGTGGCTGCGGCTGCGACAGGCGCCGCTTGTGCGGGCGCGGCTCCACCTCCTCGTCTTTGTGTTTGTCGCGGCGCGGGCAGGCGCACACGCGAGCGCCTACCGTCTGCCGCCCGTACACTTGACCCCTGAACATACATTTTCGCTGAATTATTTGATACAGAGAACAAACATAAAGAAAGAAAGGAGAGAATTTCGGTGGTTTCAAATATGGATAAAAAAAATAAGATTTAACAATACATTACAATCTTTTAGTAAAATATACGTAATAATAAACTATATCACCAAATTTGAAGTTCATAAGTCAATGGGAAGTAAAAAAATTCTTCGAAACAAAATTCTTCTCATTCCTTTGTTTTCCTATATTTAAAAAAAAATACAATATTTATCTACAATGAGCTCTAAACAACTTTGAATTTCTTCGCAGATGTATGCAGGTTTCCTCACGATGTTTTCCTTCACCGAAAAGCTAACGGTAAATATCAAATGATATTCCGTACATAAGTTCCGAAAAACTCATTGGGTGAAGTCCCCAACCCGCTCTGGGCCAGCGTGGGAACTACTGCCCAATCCCTCTCATCTACGAGAGGAGGCCTGTGCCCAGCAGTGGGACGTATATAGGCTGACGATGATGATGATGATGAGCTCTAAACAATAATACCCCACACGATGGAGTAGCTCAAAAAATGTTTTTCGCATCATCTTTGAGCTTTAGCCACACAATAGGGATGTTGACACCAAATAAGAAAATCAATGAATCCGAATTTTCTCGAAAAAGGATCAAATTATCTATCAAATAGTGAAAAAAGTAATCCAAAAGAATAAATAATTACATAATTATAAGTCTTCAAAGTTTTAGGAGGGGGCATTTTCTGTCCCTGTTCCGCAAAACGCCCCGTTGTATTGAACGATCGTCATTTACTATGGCGCTCGAGGTCAGTGACGTCACTGACCTGTAGCGTTTTCTCTCTCGAACTAAAGACATTCTAACGGTTGTAGTTTCGTTATTTTTTGAGATATTTGAATGGAAATTTCACTATTTGGCATAGTTTTATGTATTCTTTCGTATGGAGTAATAATAATTTTTGAGTCAACATCCCTATTTGTCAATGTTTCTTGGGAGGGACCGTTTGGCCGTAAAACCCGTGTGACAGATGACGGACGAACGAACGCGTGAGAGACAGCAATAGGGTTCCGTATTGAACCTTCGGGTACGGAACCCTAAAAAGGAAAAATATACAAGTAGAATTTTGGATCCTATAAGTTCAAGACTCACGTGTGATCCTCCAATGTGAAGATAATATCAATGGCCCTCCTATTGATACCGCTGGAGCAGGAATTCTTGCAGACGAACTGGTACGCGTGGGAGTAGGGCTCCTGCGGCCGGCCCTCGAAGCGGAGAAGTACGGAGTACCACGAGTCGGGCACCGAGGGGAGCCCGCAGTAGAACACGCCCTGCGTGCCCGGCGCGGCGGATGAGTGGAGCACGTTCTTCACTATCACTGGATCTATGGCTAGAGATACAAAGATATATTAGGATATGCTACAGATGTGCAAGTTGCGGAAAGTTTCCAAAAAGTTGGAAAAGTTCTCTGAAATTTGTTGAGAATTTCATAGAAATATAAGGAATTTCCATTTTACATTTCGGAAAGTTTCAAGCCCCATACAAAACTGTGAGAAATTTCAGAAACTTATACATGTGGAAAAATTCGCAATTTTGGAAAGTTTCCGACGGCACATTAGTAGGATATGCCGTTCTGCTACTAGTGTACAGTCGGCCAAAGTGATCTACAACTTTTAGACTACTTCATTGGCTAAATAAAAGGCGATAAAAGTACTATAGATATCTACACGTTGGCCCAATATACAGCCGGCATACAGCCCGCAGTACACATTGGGCCAACGTATCGGGCCAGCAGTTGGGCCAAGACGTCAACGTGTGAACGAAGCGCGCCAAGATCCTTTGATTTGTGTACGAAAACCGACACCGTTCGGCTGGCCGGCCAGTGCTGGCGCCAACTACCAACATACAGCCTCTCTACACGTTGACCCAATATGCTGGCCCAATACCTTGGGCCAATGTGTGCAGCGGGCTTAAAGTGTTCAAGCATAAGTAGCATACCAGCATTGGCACTCTCATGTGTATGCTGCAGACACCTCTCGACTCTCTTCTCGGACTGCGCGTCGTCGGAGAAGACGGCGGTGGCGCGCACGAACATGGGGCCGGCGGCGCGGTCGAAGTCCCACCGGAACTGAACCGGGAAATTCGTCTTTATGTTCACGTAGATACGGTTCAGCTGGTGCGAGTACTGGAAAAGGTATGGACACGTTATTACACACAAATTAGATTTGTAACACTGAACGTTTGTGTATGAATTACTTATCCATATGTTTGGTCAGTCATTTGAGGCACATTGAAAGTAATTTAATGCGATCAAAAGACAGTTTCAACGTTTAAATAAATTTATATGTGACCGTCCAGCTCACTGGGGCCTTTATGGTCGGTATTGAGTTACGCACGGATCTATAATCTACAATACATAGGCTACCAAAAACAATGATCACCATGTCCCTAAGTGCCATACTTTTTTTTTAATAAATCGTCAAAGTTACTCAACCCAAAAATGCACTTTTGAGAAATAACTAAGAGAAGTTTAAAACTCATTTAAAGTATGTTCCCGTGGGAAGTTACATAGATGATGGTAGATCCTGAATCTTGAGGTTCTCTTCTATAGGAAACAATCAAAGATTTTTCAATTCCACTACCCCGTTGAGAAAAAATGGCCTTTGATCAGTGCAAGGCGCCGATCATAAAAAAGTAAGGAAATTTGTAATAGGTGAATTATTATTTCGTATTTTGTGATCTTTGTCATAGTGTATGCTAGAAAATAGTTTACTTAACACATCGAATGGAAAATAAAAACAAAATCCTAACGTGATATATATTTTTTTATAAATATAGAAAATGATATTTTTTCTATCTCGTCATGAATAAATGTAACAATTTCCGTGTAGTATACCATACTTACCTGTAATAAGTCTAGACAAGCATTACACAGGTTTTATTTTTTTTCTATGTCAATTAGTTTCAATTTTATGACCGATTAAAGTTACATGAAAATCAAGGTTTACTTCCATACAATTGAGAAAAGGGCCCTTATGGACGAATGTAACCAAAAATGTAAGTAAATAATAATATTTACATAGTCTAAGTAGCAAGCTTGTATTAAAACGTAATTCTGAATAAATCTTTTCATTACAAGTTTTTTGAATTTTGCGTAATTTTTAAATTATACGAAAAAGCAATTTCGCATAGTAAAAATTATTTTTTAACTCTATTTTAAAAAAACCGACCAAGTACGTGTCGGACCATGCACAATAAAGGGTTCCGTACCGACACCTACTAGTCCATATTTAAACCCACTATCCGATACGTCGAATCGAAAAAGGTCGTATCTTCATAGTAAACTCACGGCACTTACGCCCTTTTGTTTGGGCAAAACAGTTTTTCAGCAATTACTCAAAAACCAGTAGCCGTATTTTTATCAAACCAAAAATCGTCTTAAGTATTTATTAATGTACAGTCACCAGCATCAATATCTGCTATAATAAAGGCGCCATAAATATTTGACCCGTCTTTACGGCCCTACAAATGGAGCTGTGTCGGATATTTATGCCACCATTGTTTTGGCAGATATTAATGCTGGTGACTGTACACCACCTCATTTGTTCAGAATTTTCATACATTTGGAAATTAGAGGGTGGGGGGGGGGAGCGGCCCTACCTTTTTTTTAATTTCACGTTACTATTATGTAGCAATTCATAGAATTTAACTTTCCTACCATATATTTTCATAATTAGAGAGCTTATAGTCGGCTGTGACATACGGACGGACGCACGGACGGACGGACGCACGTACGGACGGACGGACGGGCAGACATGATGAAACTATAAGGGTTCCGTTTTCACCATTTTGGCTACGGAACTCTAAAAATACAATTAATAGGAAATGTAATAAGAAACAAAAATTTTTGCAATGGTCATGCACGATTAGAACTTACTTGACTTGAGACTAGAAATAGGTATTTGTAATGTGTACCACTAGAATCCAGTAAACAGAAAAGGCAAATAAATAATACAGAAAATGGTTAGAAGTAATTAGAATAAGTTATTAACCTATTTTATATCATTATTATCTGACCTCTGCCATAAGGGCCCTTTTTTACTAAACTTTACAACTAATTTAAAGGTAGAAATACTTACCTTATACGTGTGAAACCAAGCTAGAAATACACATCTAGTCTTATACTTTATCAATAGACAAAAAACAAAAAATATGTGATTTTACCGTATTTTACTAAAACGCTGATATCTACGAAACTAGAAAGTGCCATAAGGGCCCTTTTGTTATGGACTGACTCATATGTTTATGGTTCAGAAGTGGCAGGATAATTTACAATACAATAGTGTACACAGTGTGTGTGTTTGGGCTACAATTGTGTAATTGTGCCATGACACAAATTTGTGTTCTGTGACTTGTGTCCTATAAAGAAGCATTCGGCCTGTCTGATTTAAAAGCCTATGGACGCTTTCGACTCTAAGGTCTGTGGTTGCCGATACCTTCATGATTAAGGTTTAATTCCGCAAGGCAATCCAAATTGAACTGTAATCATAAAACTGAAAGTCCCAATTTAGACTAAGCGGCGTGAGCTGTTGCGACACTTCTCCGCTCATTTCAAATTGAGCTTTTCATGAATACCATTACGGTTCAATTTAGAGTGCGGCGGAACATGCAGTTGCTGTCTGCTGTCGGCTGCGGAATTAAACCTTTAGGATTTGTGTCACTAGGTCTCAACACAGCCCATCCTTGCACCATCGCGAACTGGCGGCCGTCAGGTCAGGTGAGTATCGACAAAATATGTTGCTGGCAAAAATTAGGTAAGATTTACACCTAACCTTTTTAACACTTGATGTTGGACGTATTATAAACATGGGTAATTTCCAACAGAAACAAGTATATTTGTATCAATCAAAAGCGAACCGCCGCAACGGCACGGACCGGAAGGCGCAGCGTGGGTAGACCCCCCACAAGGTGGACTGATGACATGGTAAAGGTCGCGGGAGTCCGCTGGATGCGGGTGGCGCAGGACCGGTCACTGTGGCACTCTCTGGCGGAGGCCTGTGTCCAGCAGTGGACGTCTTTCGGCTGATGATGATGATAAAAAGCGAACTCACCAAATACTTCTTCCTATTGGTGTCAGCAGCGTTGATTTCCACGGCGAAGTTGAGTCCGCCGGGGAACGGCGTGCGAGCCGGCGGCCCGCGCGGGGACACCTTCCAACAACAAACACATTATATAAATATACCTATACTCTGTCTAAAGCTGTAGCTAAAGTGGCAGTGGGCCGGGCCGGTCACATCTGTCGCAGAACCGACAACCGTTGGGGTAGGCGTGTTCTGGAGTGGAGACCACGGCTTGGCAAACGTAGTGTGGGACGCTCTCCAGCCAGGTGGAGCGATGACATACGCAAAGTGGCTGGCAGCGGTTGGAAACAAAAAACTCAAGACCTATGGAGAGGCCTATGTCCAGCAGTGGACGAAAGTGGGCTGATGATTATGATGATACGCTGTCTATATTCCTGAAGATAGCTTCCACTGAAAACTCATTGGCAAAGGCCAATGAGTTTCCAGTCACCATACTCGCTAGGGACGGCGTAAACGATGAAAGGTTGCAATTTGTATGAACAAAAACACAGCGCCTCTAGCCATCGAATACGAATAAATAAAAAATTTAAATGAAATAAATGAACTTCATTCTGCAAGTAGGCCGCAATTGCACTAAAAATTGTGTTGCCGTGGCCATAGAAGATCCGATGAGTCACAAATTTGCCAGACACTCTCGAAAAATACTGTACCGAATGTAGTTTATTCGCTAGTGACTTTAGTAACATGGTAATAGTAATGTAATATACGAGTTTAGGTTAGCAACTAATGGTACTGTTCGGTTTGAGAATATTTCCAGTTGTATTGCTTATATAGATCCCGCTCCCGTGTGCAATGACCCTGACCTACACCAGGAGGTTACCATAGCGTCATTCCACGCCAAATGGTATGGACGAAATGGTATAGAACAATTTCAACAATAGAATTACATGCTATATGAAACACAACAGCTTGCGATATCCACCACTTAGAACTTATATTATATATTCCCCATGCCAACTTCCACCTTGCTTCCACCCCCACTTCTAAAGTCCCTAAACCCCCAACCATATTAACTTACAATTACTTAATCTACAGATACTACTATTACGACTTATAATTACTGTTTATTATTACTTTAAATGAGGGAAAGGGAATATGCATTCACTAAATTGTGCAGATTTCCGAACCTGAGACTTTACATCACTTGCCGCTGGTAGCCGAGCTATCGAAGACCTATTTGATGCGATGAATTGTTCAATCTCTTCGCGGTTGTTACGCCATAGAGATACTTGCAGTGACATCTGCCGCAAAGACTCGGAATTTTAAACTCTCATTTGTACTAGCTAATATTATTTAATTTCAACTTGTGTCTCCGCATTCTCCGCAACCATGCTGTGGGCACGGTTAAACACTCGCTCACTAAGTTGTTTGTATGCTCTTCCTTTTTGTTATTGGTCAGAGCCGTCAGAGGTAATATTATGAGACGAGAGCTGGCTATGAGATCTCCCAAATTACACATTAGATGGCTTGATAGATTGGCAATAAAAGCTTCCCTTTTTACATGATTATTAGTATTAATAGAATAAATATTTACCGGGATTGTTTCCTCTACAGTGGGCACATTGTGAATGGCATAGTTGATGTCAAGCGTCTCCTCGGAGGCCTCTGGTGGGGAGAGCACCAACAGGCTGCCCTGGCTGTTGAAGCTACCCAGGCGCGCCAGCTCTTCCAGGTTGACGCTGTCCATGCTGGAATGACGAGGAATACAACATTTAAAAAATATATAACTAACTTCGTTTAACTAAAATGTCTTTATGTCACACCTGGCCATAAAGCGGCAATTACCGCACGCTCCGCGCGCGGGCAATCCCACTTCCTGGCCAGGGGGTGACATAAAATGTTGTACTTAACACGGGCGGTAATAAAGAAAGCCTCAGATCGCATATTTATCGCCCTTGCCTTCGGCTCGGGCGTCAAATACCTGCGATCTGAGACATTCTTTGTTTTACCGCCCTTGTTAAGTAATGTACTATTATCTAATTAATCCTCTTTACTGTGTTCAAAAATCGTTGGTAAGGAGCAGCTTTACAATATACCGCGCGGAGCGCCCGCCCGCTCGGCGCGAGCGCGCCATAACCGCATCACAGGTGTTGCGGTGCTGAGATCACGCACAACTTTACAGCACAGCAGCATGCCGAGAGATTGAGACACATTAAAGAGGATTTAATATATGGATGTAGATAAAGTAGTGTGCAACTGTACATAATTAGGCATTTAAAATACGAGTGTGGCTGCGTAGGAGGAGAGTTTCATAATAAGATCACACGAGTGTCTCATTATTGTACCAGTTGCATAATAGTAGTTTATGCAACTGGTACATAATGAGGGGCATTAAAACACGAGTGTTTTAATGCCTAATTATGTACAGTTGTATACACTACTTTATCTACATCCATATATTAAATCCTCTTTCATGTGTTTCGTGTGGGCACGTCTCGCCGGCGTGCGCCATGTTTGTTTGCCTCGACAGGCCGGCCCGCGCGCCGCCGCCAGCCCGCCGTGATCTCGTAAGAGTATTATATTTGGTGTTCTTATAGGGGTCGCGCGCAACCGCGACAAGCTTCCTGCACAGTATATTATAAAGTGAGGTCTTATCTACGGTTTTTGAACTTATTAAAGAGGATTTACTATATAGGTGTATTATTTTGTTCCTTACACACAGGTGGGCTAACACAACTTCCTGCCAAGTCGTATCTCGCGTGACTCTGCATTTTCTCTCTTCCTATTTCGTTCGAACTGGGCGAAATAGAAAGAGGAGGGTAGTAGATTCTACTCTTTTGACGACGCGTCGCAGTGGTAGTTATGCTAGCCCCGCATATACATATCGGAGATCAGAGGCGGCTTTAGGTACCTATAGCGCAGCGCAGTGGTGCTAAGGGGCGCCGAGCGCCACTCACCGCGTACTCTAGTAGTAGTAGCGTAGTAGTAGTCTAGTGGTGCCTTCTAAGGCGCTAGGGCAAATATTTGCACAGGGCCGCTACATGGGCTAGAGACGCCTCTGATCGGAGTGACAGATAAAGCCATAAATTTTAATGCCATTATACCTAAAATAGATTTGTAGATTCTTTTTGAATACGGGCATTAGCCGCATTATTTACTCAATGTGAGTGAAATATAGATACAATACAATTATAATTCATTATTGAACACCTTACTTAAAAGAAGTAAAGTAGCTGAAGACAACAGGTGGTGCGGAGTGGAGACAGTATGTTGAACAATCAACTTCATTCCTCTGCTTCACTTCTCTCTGCTTAATGGAATTCTTTCTGCTTTATGGCTCTGAATTAAAGGCTTAATTTGATTGATAACTCTTGGCCTTTGGTGCTGCTTTCGTCCCCTAATGTCCCACAGCAAATGCACCTAGTGAGTTTTTTATACACTATAATCATGTAAGTCAAACTAGACTTCCTTGCTTGTGTGTTGTTGCTGTATTATCAATACTAATATTTTTGTTGCCTCTTCACCGCTGAACCAATTTAGATGAATTCTGGTATGGAGATAGTTGGAGTCTCAGGGAAGGAAATAGGCTACTTTTCATCCCAGAAATTATCCCTTAAAGGGAAGAAGTTTAAGGGAAGGGTACAAGTTTAGATGGAACCTGATATAAAAAAATTGCAACAAAATTATATCGTGATGAACAAGTTCTATGCAGACAAAAGCTAGTTTGATTATATATTGTCATCCATTAGGGTTAGCTGGAAGAGATTCCTTTACGACATAGGTATGTGGATATCAAAATAGTGAAATTAAATGAACTCTTGAAAGTAACTAATAGGTCATTGTTTGACATGCAACTGCAGTTTGAATCGACTATTATAAGTTGTATTTTTAGCCTGTTATTATAAACACTGTGTTAAGATTGAGGCTTAGATGGCTTATGGTAGCAGATATATATTGAGATGAGGCCCATGTCAGTAGGAGGTTTATACACTGACTAGCTGCCCCCATATTACAGAGCATGTGGGCAAAACTGCAGAAATTGGCTAAAATGGGTCCATGGAATGTACAGACAAAAAAATGCACAGCCCAGGATACTCATACCATGTACATGAAATCCCGGGTTGTACAATATTTGCTTCTGCATTAGCTAATAAATACATAACCTCCTAGCGCCCACCATACAAGGAAATTTGGTAATGAAATTTGAATCATCTGTCACAGAAAATAGAGTAGAGTTCGTTTTGTTTTGGAACTGCATGAAACAAAACAAATGCAACTCTGTTTCAAGTTCGAAGGATATAAATTCTATTGAAGTGAATTTGTCCTAGTATTATCACTTTGAACCTCAGGAGGCTAAACCGGTCTAATCTGTACAAGGTCTTTTCCCTCTGCACTGCATGGTGAAATAGCATTCGCTTTCACAAAACTTCTGCATTGGCTATTAAACACCTAAACCGGTCTGGTACAAGGGCTTTACCCTGGACTGCATGGTCAGATAGCAGTTACTTTTGTGAAGTGAAACTAGTTTGTATGCCAAATCTTGGGATAAGTTGTCAAAGCTGACTCCGGGCTCCTTAGGGCACAACAGGGGTAAACGCTAGGAGGATGAAAAGGATGTTTTTACGCTACATTTACACGCTTGTGGTGGCTTGGCAAGCGTCCACGCGCCAAACGTGTAAATACGTCGCAAGCGCTTGCCCAAGCTTCCTTTGATTTGTGTTCAAAAACCGACACTAGTCCAGATCGGACCAAGCTCACGCAAGCCAAGCAAACCAACCCCGTTCATACGCTTGTGTTTGTGGACACTTGCCAAGCCACCAAGAAAGATATGAAATTTATTTTCAACCTTGTATTGAAGGATTGCATTTAATACATTAAATTATCATTCAAGAGGCCAATTATAGAGGAGGGGCAACAATACTACAGAACTATTTTTTGTTCTTGACTAATAATTGAAGGAAAAAGAGGTTGTGGTAGAAGAACATCTTGGGTAAAGAATTGGTTGGAGGCTGACAGCAAGGAATAACTAGTTCGGAGAACTACGAATAGGTCGACATTTAGTTAAATGGTCGCAACCTCAAGGATGGAGATGGAACTTTAAGAAGTAGTTCTTGAATTAATCTGTTACCGTTAAGTAAGTTAACCTAGAAAATTAGCGTACCTGAGTATGTTGTCATTAACGTTGACCAAATATTCGTCAAATTCGGCCATAGTGTTCACGTTATTCGGCTCTTGCTTCAGCATAGTGCGATCTCTCTAACACTGCAACAAATTTTGATATAAATGATTATCGAAATAAATTAGTAAAGCTTGTTACCGTTCATTTACGATAATGCAGTAATTTAATAAACCATACGTGGTAATATAAGCCATCAACGACCAACGACATAAAGAGATGTAATTGGATATAAAATAGCAGAATCTGTGCAACAAATAAAATATTACAAATTTATGACGAAATCATAAAATTCGAGTAATCATAATTAACTAAATAAACGTTATGAAGGTTTCAAATATAAGTATATAAATAAGTTCAATTAACTTAATCGCGAAATTTCAGTTGAGAACAACAAATTTATCAAAAACAAACAATAAACTTTATACGAAGTTCGAAACCAGCTTGTCAAAGCAACGTGTTGGGGGTTGTGTTCGTAAAGTTCACTTACCAAGCTTGTGCGAATTTAATTCTTATTTAAATAACATAAACAACAACACAAAATGCACAATAATACTCTAACATAACTCCAAATACTATGGATCCAAACTCATTCAAAAACAAAAACGTACAACGGGCAAATGCACCGCGGAACGGCACGGCACGGCAGGGCGCTACGCTATGATGCGAAGCGAGCGGCTTTTCAGTGTTGCCAGAGCACTTCCGACAAAAAGTACGGTCGGGTGTCCAAAAAAGCACGTTTTTGGAATAAAAAGCACGTTTTTAGGGTTCCGTATCCGAAAGGTCCAAATTTCCAAAATGACTCCTATTGCTGTCTCTCACGCGTCCGTCCGTCTGTCCGTCAATCACAAAATTTTGTTCATAGGATTATTTTTTCATCCCATTGACCCATTAACTTGAAATTTGGTGATACATTATTACGGATATTTCACCAAGAAATACTTATATTTTTATATAACAGATTTTTTTATTGGAAATTTCCTTTTTTTCATGTTATAACCAACATACTTTTGCGGTTGGTTCGAAAACCAAAATGTGCGAAGTCCGATACGCACTTGGCCGATTTTCTTAATAAGTACGTCACGTACAGAGTATTGAGCCTTTACATCGTGTACACGTTGCAAGACACGAACGATAGAGCTTGCAGTTGCAGGACAAGTCCTGTCCTGCAACCACAGGTACCTAACTAAAACATAACTTTTAACTTTAGGATATTAAAGCGTAGGGTAGGAGGGAAAGATTGTTGAACACAATGATTGTTAGATTTTTTTTTACAGTTTTAGAGAGTACCAAACCGTCATTACCTCCCCATTTTTAGTAGTAAAATCATAAAGCACCATAGCACTTAAAAAAGCACGGTTTTATTTTAGCACGTTTTTGGGGAGCGCACGTAAAAAGCACGTTCGTATCCAAAAAAGCACGTAAAACCGTGCTAAAAAGCACGTTCTGGCAACACTGCGGCTTTTAGCAAAAAAAAAAAGAGGCGAGTGGCCAGACTGGGCAGAGGAGCCGGGAGGGTGAGGAAACACCAAACAAAGAACTAATATACTATATCTATGCAAAGAACGAATGGTTTTTGACAGTTTTTGAGGAATGTTGTTTGATTGAGCCACAGGATTGAGCCTTTTTTGCGAACGGCGCACGCCGTGTGAATGTATGTGGTTTGGAAGCGGTTTAATCATTTTGTGTGGAATATTTATATATTTTTTTACAAAAGGTGAAACAAAGTGTATAATAATATATATATGTTAGGAGGTGAGAGCAAAGAGGATAACCACTACTTATCGGTGTAGGATCCAACACGGATAAAAATGCATAGAACCGCTTGGTTACCCTAGGCTTGCCCTAGGCGCGCACGAGGCAATTTTGTCTCCGCAACCAACAGAACCAACTGTATGTCTGTCTCTGTCGCACTTACTGTTTTACCTGAGCGTTTACACTATCCGATCCGATATCGGTCACATTCTCGTACATTATTGTCGGTGTCGGATCCGATGCCGACAAATATTGGATAAAGAGAACCAAGAGAGAACCACAGAAAGCCGTCCGCTACCGAAGTCTGGGATCCCCGGCCGGATAACAAAAGATTGTTTTCTTATGTTTTTTTTCCTGGGAGAGGACGGGTTTAAATAAATTAAATTGTCATATAATGTAAATCGTCGCCTATACTTTGCGTTCCAAAAACTGACAGATATCAGAAAGAATATTTCGTAATTTAGACATTATTCCACAAAAAAATACATAAAAACAAATGTAACCGGTCATATAAGGGTGACTTACATTCATAATAAACAATGTACTTTAACGATTATGAAATAATCACGTCGGATGTGCGCCCGTTGACGTTAGTTTTTGGAACGCGATTAGCTCATCGAGTATAGTACCTACCCATAGTAGTCATAGTACAAGCTTTGCTTACTTGCTTAGTTGGGTACTAGGTTGATTTGTGTAAGATTGACCAAAAATATTTATTTGTTTATTTATTATATTGAATAATAGGATAATTGACATCCTTGTATCGCAAATTTAGGAAGAAACTAATTGTTTAGAATTTGTAGTTTTCGTTAGCAGCGTTACTGCTTTATACAAAATTAATCCTTGTATTGTGTAACCACCGACACCGTGTGGTATCGGATAATGTGAACACGAGTTCAAACTGCCGGGAACGAACGAATCGCAAATGTCGTGACACGAAATAACCGAAGTGACAAAGTCACGGTGATTATTCACTGTGATTTTTTTGGAACGGGAATAGCAGTAACGGTGATCGAAAAGTAACGATTTTCCCCATGTCTAATTACAGCGACATCTGCCTTGAGCTTTTAGTGTGCCTCCTTTAAATTATTCAGAGCAATTTATTCCCTTCGGCCGCGTACGTAACCGGCCTTTCGTAACTGGTAACGAAGGAAGAAAAAATGATCTTTGTACGATACTGGTTTCGAACAAAGAATTATTTTTCCTTGTACATAATCATAGTTTCGAGAGAAGAAATTATCTATTTGAAGTTACTAATAAAGAATATCTATTACTCATACGTAATTAAATGACTCTGTTTATCAAAGTATATCATCATTATTTAGCGTAGGTAACATACTCATGTAAAACCACTTCAAACTCCTTACCTACTGGCCAGTTGATAAAGTATTTCATTTGTCAATGTCCATTGGCAGTCACAGGCTTAATGGCTTTTGATGTTGTTACTGTCTAAACTAGCCTTGGTTTGCAATTTTTTAAATGAAAATATGAGTGAGAGTGAACTGCAGTTTGTGAGAACACGGAGAGGAGGGGTGGCTTTACTATTAAACGGTTGGTCATACCACAGAAAAAAAAATTATTCGAATGGAAATACGTACTGGCTCTGCACTAACAACAGCAGTTGCGGTTGCTCAGGCAGTATAACTTTATCTTCTAGAAATACTATTGTTAAAAATAAAGAACATACAAACACACAAATTTTGACACAACCATCATCATCATTGACAGAACAAACAACATGCAAACAAGACTTTGGAAGAAATAGGGTCCTGAAAGAACTTGACGAGCTAAAGGATAAAACCAGTACTAATTTCGATTCCATACAAAAGCAGTATGATGATATGGTGTGGAAGCTAGAAAACGAGGGATTACATTTGATTGACAAGATTCCGGAATTTCAAAGTGTCAAAACGGGCCTATACAATGAACGAAATAGAGTTCTAGGCGTAAAAAAACTTCGGTTTATGTCCAGTGAGGAAGTCAATATACCCGAGAAATTTAAAAATTTCCTGTTAGCCGACTACAATAATGAAAATGACGGCAAAAGGATTATTTTGTTTTGCAATAAAAACGTGAGGAAATTAATTCCTACTTTTAAGCACATATTATCTGATGGTACGTTCAAAGCAAGCCCCAACACATTTAAACAGTTATACACGATTCATGGTTGCAAAGAAATAGGCTCGGGTGTTCATCCATTAATTTATTGTTTGCTACCAGACAAAACTACTAAAACATATGAAATAGTATTTCAACTGATTAAGTCAATTTTTGACACATGGCAACCAGAAAAAATTACAGTAGACTACGAAATAGCTGTGATGAGGGCAATCAAGAAAGTTTATCCCAGGATTTCAGTCAAAGGATGTTATTACCATTACAATCGATGCCTTTATCGCAAAGCAAAACAGTTAAAAATAACCTCGAAAGTGAAGAGGAGGCACGTGGCCCGATGTGCTGGTTTAGCTCGTTTACCGAAAGATTTTACGCATCGCGGTCATATGTATATAATGAGTATGAGTCCATCAGGTGCCGATGTTGCAAAGTTTAACAAATACTTTGATAAGCAATGGATGAAAGAAATGCCTTTTTCGAAAGTATGTAACTGTAGTGAAGAAATGATTAGGACCACTAATAATGTAGAAGGGTGGCATAGCAGATTAAACCGATATCTGGGCCGGAGTAAGCCCACTGTTCCTGCTTTACTAGATGTTTTGTCTAAAGAGACCAAATTAATGAATATTTTCAAAAAACAAACCAAAAAGTCAGCGAGTTATGTTGAAATAGACGAAGAAATAAATCATGCCATAGACCTATTGAAACAGAAAATAATTTCCGTGGGCCATTGTTTAGAAATTATTTCTCCATATTATTACGTTTTTTGAAGTTTTAACGTACCCATTATGGCATGTAAAATGTATTAATTGATTTTAGTTTTGTTGATTTCATGTTACCTACTTATGTTTAACGGTTGACTTATGCCTTAAAATTAAAACGAGACACACATTTGTTGTTTCTTTTATTTATTCAATAGACACATATAAAAGAATATGTTTTATCATTTCACTGAATAGTTTCATGATGTTTACAATGTCCTGCACATGTTCCCGTTCAAAATCCGTTAGGTTGTCTTCCGCTTCAGCAACTTCTGACCAATCTTGGAGAGGGCGTAGATGATAGCTGCACGCTTGAGTGCCAGGCGATATGTACAAATTATGAATATAAAGCATTCTAGCTTTAAAAAGATTTGGTATATCTTGGGTTTCCATCGGACATCCACCGAAGATGCAGAGATTATTTTCTGGTGTCCTTTTTATCATGCCGGTCGTTTCTAGTGATTCTTGGAAATTAATTTTATTTATTTCAATCGATTTTTATTACTATATGCAACTTGAATTGACAGATAATGTCAATCTGGACATTGGGACAGAGTCAAGCCAGAGTAGGCCAACAACTTTAGGATGGTATAGATTGAGGTTGTATTATCATTGTACAAAAAGTAAACTATGCAAATAAGTGCTTACGCAAAAACACGTATCCGCCCGCTGGTCAGTTTTTGGTCACCCAATGAGACATTGCGTTCACTGGTTCACATAATAATATACCTATAATTAAACGACAAACGGAGTTACCGAGCAGTATCGTAAAAAGAAAATTATTCTTACCGTGTAACTGGTTACGAACCATTTGACATTGATGGTGACTGAATCCGTACGAAGAAAAATAACTCTTTGTTCAAAGCTAGTATCGTACAAAGATCATTTTTTCTTCCTTCGTTACCAGTTACGAAAGGTCGGTTACGTACGCGGCCGAAGGGAATTTATTGATGCAATTATAACTTTTTTTAAAGTTGAATTGCTGTAATCTATGTCAAACAGAATATAACAAATTCACAAAAAGATCGTCAATAAGTAAAATAAAAACATATAAAAAATAGAATAATCTACAGACAGTTTCTTGAATAAAATCTGAATGTCAAGAGGAAAATCTAAAATCAAATGTCATAATTATTAAAATATTAGTATTTCAACCACAATTATACCCACGGTGTTTTATCATTCGTGTAGTCTTTTGTGCTATAATATGCTTTCGATATGAGTTTACGCTTTACATAATTCTTGAATTTATTAATAGAAAAATCAGTGGAGCCGAGTGGTGGGCACTGGTGGGCACTGCAAGCTTATATGTATTGTTTTTTTTTTGTTCTTGACTTGACATATGTATTATCCTTGTTATCATTACTCAAAGAGTACATCTGAATGTCTGTCAAATTAGACCAGCTTGACAGGACTGGCTTCCCACGAGGCGGCTTGACCCTCTGTTGATGATGCAAAACTTAGAGGATAAATATACTAAAGAGTCGAAATACGTGTGCCACCATGAGGGACGGCAATAAAGCAAGATGGCTGCCGTGGGGTGACCATATCAAAAAAAATACCCCATTGCTTCTGTTTATTTTGTATAATGCGATTCATTATAGTCACTTTCAATATATATTAATTTAAAAAATATAATAATAAAATGTCAGAATGATTATGAAGGGCGGAAAAATATTTATTTTTGCTTTATTAAGGAAAGCAAAACAAACAGCACCAATCATACATACAGCTATTACAGTTAAGTAGATCATAAACCAGCAAAGTTTTCACTAATATATACATCTACACTTAAAAGGAAAATGTGCACGAAGTAAAAAATAAGTAATACCTAATACACCCCCTTATAAACATGATGGAACAGAACGAGAAACATTTCTGTAGAATAGAATTTAAACGAACGTCCATTTAGTAAGAATACCTGCTACCTAGTGAATTCTTTTTTCACAATATTTGCTGCTATATAATATTAAATAATGAGTATATAGATAGATAATGAATAGAGGAGGCCTATGCCAAGAGGCACTCTGAACTACGGGACATCCTATAGCTTGTAGTCCAGAATAAAATGGCTTATTATTATTATATAGATAATACAATTCACCCAAGTCTAGAAGTATAAGTATTTTATTTATATCGTCACAAATTAACATTTTCATGTAATCCTAAATCACCCGATAATCAGGTTATTTTTAAATCATATTAGCTGGTATCCCTAAATTGATGAATGGCGGCAAGATGGCGGCTCTGTCTGGCCCAACTAGTGTCAAAACTGAAGTTGGGCCAGACAAAAAAAAGTAGCACGGTGACAAATACAGCAGATACTCCATATCTCTCTGTCGCACTTACCGAGATTTGTATATGGCCGTCTCGCTTGATCACGAACACGTGGTTTGCGTGTCTCGTCTGGTAAGTCTGTGATGCAAAAAGATCGGAGAAGGGATATTTGAGTCATTCTTAAAAACGCCGAACTAGGACATATCAACTGTTACAAGAAGGCAAGATGGCGCCGTGAGGAGGGGCAGGGGCAGGGTCCATTTTCCCTCGTCTTATGGCCGACTGGCGACTATGGGCGTGACTCACAGGGCGTGACTCGTATAGGTATATGACAGTAAATCGCCGGTGGTTCTTGTTTGTTGAGTGTTGGTTGAGTGTTCGTTCATTGTTCATGTTTGTTTTGATTGCGATATCGTAAAATATTGTCTGAATTGTCTCTATACTATACTTGAACAGATCTCAAGAACTAGGATATCAACAAATCTTATGCATTGCAATATTTGCAATGGCTTCTGAGTCTATGTAAGTTGAATTTTAAAGCCAACCATTTCCAACATCCATTGTGAGTGAGTGAGTAAAGTCAAATTACAATGCAGTAAGTTTTTTTAAGTGTTAAATGTTTTGTTTCTATTTGTATTAATCTCTTGAGAGATTTTCGACCATGTTATGTTGAGTTGCTACTTTGACACGGGTAGCATTAAAGCGGGTATTAATTACACTGTCCTGAATTTAGGACACTTAGAAGGGTTCCGACCTATACGTTAGAGCGAGATGCTTCAACTCCCCTCCACTAGTTCAATACAATTCTTTAAAAAATGGCTTCCATCAAATTTATGATGATTTCGCCAATGTCACGTGTTCAATGACGTTGTTCGGTAACGACGCCATGACAGTAGATAAGGTTTTGTACGGTAAATGGATTCTGCTCGTCGTCGCCCCGGGCACGTGTGCGTGCTCAACAACGCGGCGACGATCAAAATCCCTCCACTAGTTAGGACGCCTGATTCAGGACAGTGTAATACCCGCTTTAACGAACTACCAAATTAGTTTCCGAATGATGCTCTAAAAAATTACATTGATTCCCAAAAATACTAGATTCGCACCAAATTTTCAACTCCTTTTAAATATAAAGTGCAACTCAACTCAAAGAAGTAACATGTCGATAACCTATTAAATTAAATTGTTACCAAATAAATTAGACGCTAGGTCGCTACCCAAAAATACTTAATGATCACCTAATTTCAAACACCAAATTTCATATAATTTACATCCAAATATTACAGGGCTCGTAATCCTATTAAAATTATTTACACCCAAATAATTCTTTCGATACCCAGAACCAGAAACCCTGTTTTGTGTTTTTTATGTCGCTCATATTTGTATATAAGGAGCTCAGAATTCCAAATAAATGTTCATTACAACTTTGAATTTGGTTTTAATAAGAACTCCCAGCCACAGAAGATCCTGCCCCAACAGTGGTGACCCCGAGTACGGACACCTGCCGACGGTTCACCGACCGAGCTCGACATGGGAGACGAGGAAAAACAGTCTACAGAACCAGTCCCTGCTCCAGGGGCAAGCCAAAATGTTATACCAACGATTATTCCAGTGGTAGGTACATCAAGTGCTACAAGAATTATCAGGCGTATCAGTTGGTCTTCGCATTCCTCCTATCTGGCGTGACAAACTGCGAGCCTGGTTTACACACTTCGAAGCCATTATGACGTCGCAGAAGAAGGGAGATCAAGCTATGTACGCGCTAGTTCTGGGACAACTGGAGCGTGAAGGAAGACATCGACGAGATCTACGACATTTTACTCCGGCCGCCAGCAAGTAATAAATATCAAGCCATCAAGCAGAGGTTACTAGACGTCTATGAAGAATCGGAGCAGCGGAATGTACAGCGCGTTTTAGCCGGGATAGAACTAGGCGATTATAAGCCGTCACAATTACTCAGGAGAATGAAAATGTTATGCGGCGATCATCTATCCGAAGAAACACTCCGCAGCAAGTGGTTAATGCAGCTCCCTAGCAACGTCAGCTCCGTATTAGCACTCAGCGAGACGGCAAGCTTGCAAGAGATAGCGTTAATGGCAGATAAAATGATGGATCAACAAACACGACACACGACACGAAGTATCCGTCATCCAGCAAAAATCGCACACAACTATACCTGTACCTGCACAACAGCAAGAAGTGTACTCCATTGGTCAGCCATATACATCCCCATCTACATCGTCGGCAGCTTCAAAACATCGCATATTGGAGGACAAAATAGACAATTACGCAACTAGTAGCAGCGCAAGCACACAACCAGCGCGGCCGCTCGCCGCAGCGCAACTGGCGCGGGCGCGGGCGCCGCGATCCTAGCAGCGGGCAAAGGGCTAGAACCCGTTCCCAGTCGCAAAGGCGCGGCTTTCGCTCACACCGTAGCGTAACACCAACCAATTCGTCACTCTGCTATTTTCACCAGAAATTCGGTCAAGACGCATACAAATGTACTCAACCCTGTACATTTACGCAGCAGGCTTCAACATCGTCTGTGGGAAACTAAAACCAGCGTTGGAGGAGACGGGATCCAGCGCCCTAGGGAAGTCACACCGTCTATTCATCACTGACAAGAAATCCAAGCTTTCATTCTGTGGCCTACTCCACATACACATACAACACTAACAATAAAAAGTTCGCAAATTAAATGTTACGACCTTATGCGCGTGGACCTCTAACGCGGCGCCCGCGCTTATCGAACACGCAACGTTGCGCGCGAGCTGACAACGTAGCGTTCGCGCCGGCTGCCGCCGCCGCGTCCCTCCAGTGTTCCCTACGGCATCAACGCGCGCGCACGTTACTCCGAGCAATTAAGTTGACTAACTCGGTGACGCGGTGATGTGAGAGTGTGATAATTGATCCTTGGGTGACTATACGTACTGTGCGTGTTTAATATTAACCAAAGTGTGCTTGAACGAAAGCTACCGCAAATAACAATAACTGTAATCTTATCTATCAATAAACAATTGTTAAATTTACGTGTTGTGTATTATTATTAGTGCCACGTAGGGATACACTAAACTGGTGACCCCGATAGCAAGAAGATGAACGGCAATAACAATGGCGAAGGTGAAAACCAAAGCGATGAAAACCACGCAAACCCCACGGGACTCGAAGGCCTCGGGCCCGCCCCCGCGCCGGTCGCACCCGGCGTAATTCCAGGAACTGTGAACGCTCCGCTGCATAGCAACGTCGTACAGCCTATCCCGCTCCCGCACGTGCCGCAAAGTAATATGCCCGCCTCGCTCCCGCACAGCGCGACGCCCGCCACGTTACCGCTCAACGAATTTACGGCCCAGCCGAATAAGGTCGCAGCTGAGTTTTTTCCCCAACACCCGAGTTTATTCCGAGTGGGAATTAAGGTGCCGCCTTTTTGGACGGACAAACCAGCTGTATGGTTTGCCCAATTAGAAGGACAGTTCCAACTGGCGGGAATAACTTCCGACACTACCAAATTTTACCACGCCATGGCACACTTGGACCATCAGATCGCCGCAGAAGTGGAAGACGTAATAACAAATCCGCCACACGAAAACAAGTACTTAACTTTAAAATCTGAACTGATACGCAGACTATCTGTATCTCAAGAACAAAAGGAGAAACAATTGCTAATGCATGAAAAACTAGGCAGTAGAAAACCATCACAATTTCTACGTCACCTACTCCACCTCGCGGGGCCTAAATTACCTGACAGCTTCATACGCACAGTCTGGTCCAGTCGATTACCAATCCATCTGCAAACGATCGTGGCTTCTCATCCTGATATTCCACTAATTAAGCTCTCCGAATTAGCTGACCATGTGCACGAAATTGCATCACCCAGTTACCGAATCGCAGAAGTTTCACCGCCTGCCACTTCCACGCAAGCTACGTCTTCTTTGTCGCTTAACCCGTTCAACCCGCCGCAGACTTAGTCGTCCGTCGCTTCAGCGACGCCTTCTACGTCGTCAGCGCTCACACCGTACACCGCGCCGCAGCTGCACTCGCCCTTAGAGACGGTGTCCTTGCAGATCGCCGAACTCACTCGCCAAATGGCAGCACTCACAAGCCACGTGTTCGCAGAACGCTCGCGATCTCAATCCAGATCCTTCAATCGGAATAACCGTAGTCGCTCCAAGTCAGGTGCACGATGCACGATCCCAGGTACGTAACGGCTTATGTTGGTACCATCGCAGATTTGGTGCAGATGCGACAAGGTGCACACACCCCTGCGAGTACAAGGCGGAAAACTAGTGAGGCAGCCTGAAGTGGCCGAAAACGACTGCCTCACGCGAACCGGCCGCCTATTTGTAACGGACAAGCACACCAAGGTACAATTTCTTATTGACACGGGAAGCGATCTTTGCGTTTACCCACGATAAGAAGTTAAAGGTCGTCGATCCAAAACCGACTTCCAGCTATACGCCGCAAACGGTTCAACCATCGAAACATACGGCTACGCACACCTGGACTTGGATCTGGGACTTCGGCGGTGCTATCGATGGCGGTTCATTATTGCCGATGTCACCAAGGCAATAATTGGCGTCGATTTCTTGTCCCACTACAATCTCGTGGTAGACTGCCGTAATTAACGTCCATAGACAGCTTAACGTCACTGCAATCACCAGCACAGCCTGTCCTACCCACAGACATGATATCGTCAATCAAGACTCTCATGGGAGAATCAAGATACCACGATATCTTGCGCGACTTCCCTGACCTCACTCGACCAGCTGGTACTCACCGTGTGATTAACCATAGCACTGTGCATCACATACGGACAACACCAGGCCCTCCAGTCGTTAGCTCACCACGTCGCCTGGCACCTGATAAGCTGAAGATCGCAAAGGCGGAATTCCAGTCGATGCTCGAGAGCGGGACAGCTCGACCTTCTGAAAGCCCATGGTCTTCACCTTTGCACCTCGCACCAAAGAAGGACAATGGATGGCGTCCGTGCGGCGACTACAGAATGCTCAACTCCCGTACTATACCTGACCGCTACCCTATCCGGCACATCCATGACTTCACACAAAGCATTGCTGGCTGCAAAATATTCTCTACCATAGACTTAGTAAAGGCCTACAACCAGATCCCGGTTAACGAACAAGACATTCCAAAGACTGCTATTACTACGCCCTTTGGTATGTACGAGTTCCCTTATATGACTTTTGGTTTAAGAAACGCTGGCCAGACTTTTCAGAGGTTCGTCGACGAGATGACACGAGGACTGGACTTTTGCTACACATATCTTGACGACTTTCCTGTATACTCTGCGTGTCAAAAGGAGCACGAAGACCATCTCCGTCAACTGTTTGCCAGACTCCAGCAATATGGTATGGTTATAAATACATCCAAGTGTGTCTTCGGGGAGCCACAAGTCACCTTCCTCGGCTACAGCATCTCGGCAGATGGCATCAAACCACTGGATGCCAAAGTCAAAGCCATTAGAGATTACCCAATACCTAAGACGGTCAAGGAGCTAAGAAGGTTCTTGGGCATGCTTAATTTCTACCGTCGGCTCATTCCTCAGGCAGCTCATCTCCAAGCACCTCTCAACGATTTTTTGACAGGTTCTGTGAAAGGCTCGCATCCAGTGGTCATATCTGGCAACTCACTCAAGGCATTTGAAGATTGTAAGCGAAGCGTGTGTGATGCTGCCCTTCTAGCACACCCAGACTGCAATTGCCAGCTGTCCCTGGTCACAGATGCATCCGACACATCGATTGGCGCAGCTATACATCAACTTAAGAACGGAGAATGGCATTCTTTTCACGGAAGCTAAACACGGCGCAACACAAATACTCCCCATACGACCGAGAGCTCTTAGCTATCTACGAGTCCATACGTCACTTCAGACATATGTTAGAGGCAAGAGACTTCGCTGTGTTTACAGATCATAAACCTATTACCTTCGCATTCACCACAAGACGCGACCAATGCTCACCTCGACAGTATCGATATCTGGACTACATTGCCCAATTTACCACAGATATTCGTCACATATCAGGCAAAGACAATTCTGTTGCCGACGCACTTTCACGCATAGCCTCTATCGCGGTAGACATAGACTACGAGGCTCTTGCAGCGGATCAGAATTCAGATTCTGAACTGCAAGACCTGCTGAAAAATGGTTCTTCTCTGCGACTGAACAAAGTCAGCACGGAAGGAGCAAGCATATACTGCGACCTGTCACTTGAAAAGCCGAGACCCTATGTCACCCCATCGTTCCGTAAGAAAGTTTTCGACAGCCTCCACAATTTAAGTCATCCAGGAGCAGCAGCATCAGCCAAACTTATAGCTGATAGATACGTTTGGCCTGGCGTTCGTCGCGATTGCAAGACCTGGGCGCGGAACTGCCCAGACTGCCAGCGCAGTAAAATTCATCGCCACACATCTGCACCTCTTATCTCTATAACTACTCCATTTGACCGCTTTTCTCACGTACACATGGGCCTCATTGGTCCTCTTCCACTCTCTTCCGGATACAGATATTGCCTTACCGTCATCGACCGGTTTACAAGATGGCCTGAGGTATATCCACTACCAGACATGACGGCAGAGACTTGCGCTAAAGCATTTGTCTTCGGCTGGGTAGCGCGCTTCGGCTGCCCAAAGAAAATAACGACTGATCGCGGAAGACAGTTTGAGTCACAGTTGTTCCAGAGCATCACAGTTCTTCTCGGCTCAAACTACTGTCCCACTACAGCGTACAACGAGCGCGACGAGCAAGTACAGCTGAGTGCAACGGCATGATCGAGCGTCTCCACCGACAGTTGAAGACCGCTATCATCTGCCATGACAATCCCCAATGGTCGGAGATACTACCACTTGTACTCCTGGGAATACGGAGTGCCTGGAAGGACGACCTTAAAACCTCAGCAGCTGAACTGGTCTACGGCGAGCCTCTTAGGCTACCAGGCGAATTTTTCAACCCTTCCACTAATACCGATATCGACGTGACGGACTTCGCATCTCGCCTCCGTAAACATATGGCAAATCTCAGTCCAGTTCCAGCGTCATGGCACACAGCAAGGACCTTCTATATACCAAAAGATCTGCTGTCTTCAGAGTACGTATATCTTCGCCAGGGACCGGCACGCAGATCCCTCGAACCCCCTTATTCTGGTCCGTATAAAGTCCTGGAAAAAGGTCAGAAAACGTTTAAACTGGACGTGCAAGGCAAGGAGTCAACAGTTACTATTGACCGACTTAAACCAGCTTACTTGCTTCGCGCCTCCACCGGCCAGTCGCAACCACCAGAGCAAGTCAGTGAAAAACGAACCAGAAGCGGCAGAGTAGTCCGATTTCCAGCTCACTATCGCCCGTGATACGGTCTCGGCGGGGGAGTGTTGTGGCCTACTCCACATACACATACAACACTAACAATAAAAAGTTCGCAAATTAAATGTTACGACCTTATGCGCGTGGACCTCTAACGCGGCGCCCGCGCTTATCGAACACGCAACGTTGCGCGCGAGCTGACAACGTAGCGTTCGCGCCGGCTGCCGCCGCCGCGTCCCTCCAGTGTTCCCTACGGCATCAACGCGCGCGCACGTTACTCCGAGCAATTAAGTTGACTAACTCGGTGACGCGGTGATGTGAGAGTGTGATAATTAATCCTTGGGTGACTATACGTACTGTGCGTGTTTAATATTAACCAAAGTGTGCTTGAACGAAAGCTACCGCAAATAACAATAACTGTAATCTTATCTATCAATAAACAATTGTTAAATTTACGTGTTGTGTATTATTATTAGTGCCACGTAGGGATACACTAAAATTCCTTATCGATACGGGAGCAAATATTTCCGTTATACCTAAAAGAAGAGGCGTACAGATGCAACCGACAACGTTCAAATTGTACGCAGCGAACAACACAGTCATACCAACATATGGGGAAAAAACAATGGAGCTGGATTTAAATCTACGACGGCCGTTTCGTTGGAAATTTATCATCGCCGCAGTATCCAAACCCATCATTGGCGCAGATTTTTTGAACCATCATAAGATACTTGTGGATGTCGCCGGACGAACCCTGATCGACAAACAAACAAGCTTATCCGTCCGAACTCCAGTTTGCAAGTACCAAGAGCCAACCATACGAACTATTGATGTCCAACAAAAATATCACGACATACTAGCTGATTATCCCGACGTCACTCGTCTATCATCGATGAAAGAGACACCAAAGCACTCCGTCGAACATTACATCGAGACGACCGGTCCGCCGTTACATTGTAAGGCGCGGCCGAACCCTCCGCACCGCTACGCAGCTGTGAAAAAAGAATTCGAAGTCATGATGGAGCAGGGCTTATGCCGGCCAAGCAAAAGCCCTTGGGCCAGCCCACTTCACGTCGTCCCAAAGAATAATGGCGATTTAAGAGTCTGCGGGGACTACCGTCGACTAAATGCCGTTACGATACCAGATCGCTACCCCGTACCACGACTTAAGGACTTCACTTACCAATTAAATGAAAAGAAGATTTTCTCCACGCTCGACCTCAATAGAGCATACCAGCAGCTACCTGTATTTGGCGAACACATCGAGAAGATCGCCATTGTAACCCCCTTCGGCTTGTTCGAGTTCCCACGCATGTGCCCGGGCTTGAGGAACGCAGGGCAAACATTTCAACGCTTCATTCATCAAGTACTACAGGGGCTTGACTTTTGCTACCCGTTCATCGACGACGTCATTATTAGTTCCCGAGATGAGGCCGAACATACCGCACATCTACGCACGGTCCTGGGAAGATTAAACGACTACGGGATAACAATTAATCCATCAAAATGCACATTCGGCGTGACAGAAGTCAAGTTTTTGGGCTACACGGTGTCACAAGAGGGTATCAAGCCTCCCGAAGATAAGGTCGCAGCTATAGCAAACTTTCCAAAGCCATCTACAATTGAAGAGCTACGAAGGTTTCTCGGAATCGTGATTTTCTACAGAGATGCCATTCCAAATGCTGCAGCCATTCAGATGCCATTAAACGCCTATCTACACAATAGCAAGAAAAAAGATAAAACTCGAATATCTTAAATAAATAAATATACAAGAATTGCTCGTTTAACACCTCGCAGGCCCTGAAGTACATGACGAACTGTGATGGTTTACGATCTCCCAATTCTTCGTGTATCAACAGCCTCTTCAGTTCTTTTTCTCGGGATGCTGACAACCTGGAGATAAGCTCTGCCTTTAGCTTCTCGTACTTGTTGGTCGCAGGTGGATTGACAATAATGTCTTTCACTTCCGCAGCGTACTGATGATCCAGGTGTGACAGTACATAATAAAACTTCGTCGCGTCGGCTGTGATGTTCGACAGTTGGAATTGACCCTCAACCTGTGGCCAAAACGGTGGCATCCTAACTCCGACACGAAATGTGTCGGCACCATTGGACAACTGCGCAGCGGAAAGTTCCACAGCGGGCCGCACTACTGTTGATTGCGACGGTGTTTTTGCAGCTTGGTTGCCTGTTTCCTCCTTCTCGTCACCCATTTGCACTTTTCAGTAAGGTTGCGTTTCAGGTTCAACCAGAGGAGTCACCAGTGTAGTGGTAGTTAAGCACTATCTATGTGTTAGATCACTACTACTTACGTGCAGGGCTGAGAAGGGTTGCAGGTACGAAAACACAAACACCAGCTTTATCCTTAAGCGTGTAATAGTTCCCAAAAGCACATACAAGCGTTTAGGTAGACACACAGTGAAAGAAAGCATAAGAAAAGCGTAGCGAAAGCGAATGAGTCACAGCGCAAAGCGGCGTGCGTCCGGCGTCGAGTTGAGAATCGGACTGGCGGGGACCGCGTCGCGGCAAGCAGCCGCGGGCGCATGTCGGCTGACGATACGTCACGAAGTACCGTTTGGAGCGCGCAGCCACTGATGTCGACACGGCCGGCCGGGCCGGCGATGGTAAGTAGGTATGTGTCGATTAGACGTCGTGTGCGCCGCGCCGGCGCGCCGCCGCCGCCGGCCTTTTTGCCACGCCGCCGCCGCCGACAAAATGATCGGCGTGAAATCGGCGTAACCTTGACTGAATGCCAAATAGTCTTTTTACTACACAAAAGGGTATATTGAGTGTAATTAACATTTATGTTTAGTGTTTTTATTGCTTTGTTATTGTTTTAATGTATGTACACTTCTTATATTAAATTTGTTGTGTGACAGTACATATTTTTCTTCGTTTATTTATATATACTATCAGGGCAGTCTGAACGCCTGAACCACATTGAGCGCTTGAGTATGGATCCGGCTGAAAAAATCGTATTGGTAGGCATCTATAGCCAAATAAAAATAGCAAAAACAAAACTCTTATAGCTTCGTCATATCCATCTGTCCGTACGTATGCCCTTTAATGTCACAATCCTTTTACTCAGAAACGATTAAGAATTTTTAGAAAACATTTTTTTTGCTTTGGGTTTAATATATTCATAAATCTAATATAATGTCCTCTCCCCCTCCTCACTTAAAACTTCGTATCAATTTTTTTTTAAATATTAAAAATTCAAGTGAGTATTTTTTTTAAATTCATCTACCACACTTTTAGGCTCACCTATTTTTGACGAACCAATAAACCCTGTCATTGATTGTAAATTTAACTTGTTCAATAATAAATCTGATTTACCATACTTGTATTAAACCCCCACATGGCCCTCGGTATTATTCGGTTCTGTTTGTTCACCCCAAAAGTCATGTATTTACTACGTAGTTGTCTCATTCGGAAATTTCCTGACAGCGATATGGCGAGCCTGAAGGAGGCCCGGAAAGCTTGGTGTGTTTCGTGCTGGGACAACAGAACTAGTGGGTATGGCATAAGACGATGGTAGGTAAGCATCCTGATGGAGTCACGTTGGAACCGTGAAAACTAGGGAGCCTGGCCGGCTAACATGAAGACATTCATGAGAGCTTTGTTGTGGCGGCTGGTCGATACCTCGGGGGACCTGACACTTTCCTCTCACATAGAATCTCTCTGGCAAGACAGAGGGGTTACGCGGCTAGCGTTATGGGTTATGGGGACCATGCCCCAGCATTTGTTAGCTATATCTGTCTCTCTTGAGTCGGTCCCTCATTCCTGAGGATCGTGATCACTTCTGGATTTTGCCGCCCTGAGGACTTGTCTCCAATGTCTCCATGGTGAAATTTGCTTGAGGATGTGGCTTCCTTAACCTTATCTGTCCATGTAGTTGATGAGCGTCCCCTAACTCTCTTGCCTTCCATTCCACCAACCACGACCAGTTTCTTCAGACTATCAGCACCACTGCGCATTACGTGTCCAAAGTATGAAAGCAGCCACTGCCGACAAACAGTGGATAACCGTGTATTCGTTACGTCTATACCTAAGTAATTTTACTAACATACCAATACGCTGTATTCTCGTGACTGTTTCTGTTTTATCTCCTAATAAATAAAATAAAAATACCTAAATAAAATAAAATTGGTCCGTTTGGCTGTCCAGGGTATCCTGAGCATTCGCCTCCAGTACCGCATATCGAATGCGTCTATTCTTTGTCGCTCCCTAACCAGTATTGTCCATATTTCTACCGCATTTTTGTTATATAGGGATGTGGTTTACTTGTATGAATACAGATTTATTGCATTGATCTCAATTTTCAAAAAAGAATACGATTTATTTCGCATTTTTATTTACGTGACCTTCACGCCGATTTCACGCCGAAAGTACGCCGCCGCCGCCGATTTTTTGGCAAACGCCGCCGCCGATCATTTTTAAATCGGCGCACACGTCTCTGTCGATTTAGTAGTTAGCTTTTTATAATATATATTTATTTGTTTACTTGTAATAAGTATTTCTTTATGCTTATGTATGTGTGTATATATGTGTTTATGTATGTACTTATTATGAGCGTAGTATAAAACTTATGTATTATTATGTTTATTTAGTATATGAGTAGTTAGTTATATGATACTGTTATATATATAATTAAGTATGTTATATTTATGTATATATTGAGTTAATTATGTTATATTTATGTATATAAGTAAATGTTATGTATTTATTGGTATATACATATAAGGGTGGCACCGCCACAAGATTGCAGATATGGTCTCGGAACGTCAGCTCGCGATCAAACTTTACTCCTAGGTCTTTGACAGAAATTACTCGGCCTATAGATTGATTATCCAGTGTGTAGTTAAAATGTATGGGCCTTATACGCCGGGTGTAGGTCATTATTTGGCATTTGCTATTGTTAAAGTTAAGTTTGTTCGCGATGCTCCACCGATGTACACGATCTAGATCTTTTTGGAGTGTTACGCAATCCGATTCTCGTTCTATGCCCATGACCAGCTTGAGGTCATCGGCATATAGTAGGCATTTGGCATGCTGAAGATCCTTCACGAGATCGTTGACCATGATTAAGAAAAGCAGTGGTCCTAGACATGATCCCTGGCTTACCTACTCCTGATCGGGTGTGATACGGGGAGGAGACATAAGACCCATACTTGACGAACTGCGTCCTGTCTCGGAGATAGTTTGCAAAAAAGCTAAGATTAGAATTGAGCCCTATGTCCCTAAGTTTAAGTAATAGTACGTCATTATCGACCGTGTCGAACGCTTTGCGAAAATCGAGGTATATTAACATCAGCTTGAACACCCCTGTCGAGGCATTTACTAATATAATCACATGAATGAGTAGATTAGTATTTGCCGATCTCCCTGACCGAGTTAAGGACGGCAATCGGGCGGTATCCATCGACTTTAACCTTATCGCTGGTTTTTGGTATGGGCGTGACGCGAGAAAGTTTCCACACGGATGGGTAAATGCCTTTTTTCAGTGAGAGGTTAAAAATGTGACATAGAGGTTTGGCGAAGATGCTACTACAGGCGCGTAGAATATAAGGAGGCACCCCGTCCGGTCCTACAGCACTGTGGGGCTTGAGTGATTTAAGAGCATTAATAACTTCGTTTTTTGTGATAAAATGGATATGAAGTATTTTTGAATTTCGAACCTTAAAGTGGTTGTGTAAGGTTTACCTTGTATTCGAAACGTACGATCACTTACGCCGTTTTAAAGAGAAGTCAGTGCACACTCGGACAGCAAGAAATCACTCGTATTCACTTCGGGCACTTTCGGACAGAAGAGATAGTTGCTATTTTTCGACTCTGTCGCACTACGATTGCAACGCGAACGTGCGCCTGCGTAAATAAGCTGTGATCGTTATTGACAAATAATTCTATTGACAGCGAGAAATAATCACAAAACATGAATCTAATGAAATCACCAACAAGTGGCACCGCGCGCGGCAGCGGGTCGCAACCAGACCTGTCTAAATTGTCTCAACTAGAAGAACACATTACGCACCGTAAGCGTAAACAGCCAGATACGAACTGTGACTGTAAGAGGGAAATAATAAATCTGGGAAATTTGATGCGAGATATGTTCGAAAAATTTGCAAATTCACAAAAAGAATACTTTTCTTCAGTACGCGAAGATATGGGCCAAATAAAAACTAAAATTGAAAATATCCAAACAACAACCGAACATCTCGCCTCGGAGCAGGCAAAAATGTTAACCGAAATATCTCAGCTAAAAGATAAGAATGATCTGACAGAGGAAAAAATTAAAGTACTTGAAACAAAAGTTGATGAGCTTAACAGGACCTCAGGTGATTGCACTAGTATACCTCAACCAGCTGCAGAAGCACTGATCAGTGAGATGGCGGATCGATCAGAGAGACAAAAAAATATTATTGTGGTTGGTGTCATGGAACCGGAAGCTGATACTTTCGAAGAGAGGCAGATGAAGGACCGAAACGCAGTCGAAAACATCTTAAGATCTATACTAAATAACGACGTTACACCGGGACCGTGGAAAATTTTACGCATTGGTAAATACAAACCAGGTGTGAATCGTTCCCTTAAAGTGTGCTTCGACTCGGCTATGACGACAAGAGAAATATTACGGAAGCGAGCAAACTGTCAGCATGCCCAAATTAAGTTTTTTGCTGACCAAACTCCGACTCAACAAGCATTCATGAAGAATTTGCGGGTGCAACTCGCTAATAGGAAAGAAAACGGGGAAACTGATCTTACTATTAAATATGTTAGGGGATGCCCGAAGATAGTGCCGTTACCAAAAAACGACAATAACCAGAAGAAAAATCAGACGAATCAATCAACACCAACGCCACCAACGCAATAACATTGGATACGAATAACCTTATAACGCACCAGATCTTAGTATATCCGAGAAAGCAAAAATATAAATATTTACAAACGAAAATTAAAACAATACGTAATTGAAAATATCTAAATTCGGCCCTGGATAGTGGTCAGTTGGAGACAAAGAGATAATCGTACCATGTTATCTTATACTAATTGCGTTGCCATATTAGACCTTATTTATAACACGTTGAAGTATAATATATAAAAAATATATTTTCTTACTTTGTTGTGCATTTGTTGCTGGAGATTTTTTGCTATCCGCATGAAACGAGAATAGTATTGTAAACTTTAAACTACCTACCTATTTTAAGTATTAATCTTACTTACCTTAACTTGTTTATGTTTAAGTATTTAGTGCCACGCGGCGCTCATTATATCTTTTTTGTATTAAATTAAGTATATTCTCAATAAGTGAAATGTAAAATTTCTTTTGAGAAATAAAGTTCTTTAACCCGATATGCACATTAATGTTATCGTTCGGTGCACACGGGGGGACATCTATGGAATTACAATTGTCAATGTTAAGGTCCGGATTGTTTGGAAGGAACACACTACTAAAGAATTCGGCAAAAGCATTTGTTGCCCCAATTCCACTGTGTGAACTGTCTTGATATGTGACGGATTGTTCAAGACCACCTTTAGATTTTAAACTAGATATATGTTGCCAAAAGCCGCGTGGATTTACTTTAACGTTATTCTCGATCATCCTAACATATTATAGTTATTATATGCATCGGTTATCGTTGTACTGTTGACTGACGTTTTTATTTCCATTACGTTTACTCAGTCGTGTAGTAGTGTTTTACGTCGCATGTCACTAATGATATCGCCTGTAAACCATACGGGGTAAATTTTGCTGCGTCCTTTAGACCGAGACTTCTTCGGTATGCAGAGATCGAAGTGTGAGTATAATGTTTGGTAGAAGTAATCAGTAGCCCTATTGACACATTCAAACTCTCCAAGCACTTTCTCCCAGTGTTCATTGTTCAATATATCATATAAACGTGAAAAGTCACCCTTTTTTAAATTCCAGTCATGATCTGCACTGATATTGCTAGGATCTAGCGTCTGTGATTTGGACTGATTTGATCTGAGTGTAATCTCTATATCTCAGATAGACATCCGGTGGCACAATGTCCGTATCGAGCCGGCACACACTCACCTCGCTCACCCGCTCCTGCACCAGGACAACGTCCAAGATACCTCCCTTATCATTCGTCACTTCATTCATTTCTTTCAAACAGCAATAACTTAAAAAGTAATTATAATAGTTAACAATATTTTGTGACGCACTGTTTAAATTCAAATCACCGAATATAAGTATAGAATATATCACTTGACTGCTGATAGATTCGACTTTACAAAACCAGTCCATAATATAATGTTCATCGGTCGCGCTCGGTTTGATAAACTACACATACATACATATTTAGTCCGTTAATAGTGTAGTGATCGAAGCCCATTATGTTACTGCTGTAATACAGATGACTCTGTAAATCAGATGACTCGTATTCTTAACTATACATATTCTTGGCCTAACTAAAATTTTATTGCCTTTACAAGAGTTTCTTGTTTTTAATACATTACAG
This sequence comes from Cenopis cana, assembly GCA_951800055.1. Taxonomy (NCBI): domain Eukaryota; kingdom Metazoa; phylum Arthropoda; class Insecta; order Lepidoptera; family Tortricidae; genus Cenopis; species Cenopis cana. The sequence goes on along the minus strand of OX637492.1, from coordinate 6,504,788 downwards.
TGTGTTATAATTATTATATATTCTAGTAATACACGCAAGTTGACTGTGTGGCAACTACAACATAACTAGTTCCCTACTCTCAATGAATATTGATATTTACCAGAATTTCTTGTAGAGTTTACATAACTTTTATTAATTTCTACACTAAATATTGTTGATTTAGACACTCCATGTGTTATAAGTACTGAATAATCTAGTAATACGCACAATTTGACTGTGTGGCAATTACAATATAACTATTTCATCATACTTAATGAATATATTACCTTTACAAGAATTATCGTTTATTAAGTTCTGCAAAAAATATTATTTATTTATACAATCCACTTTACACAAAAAGAATTAATTTGAATGTATTAACTACAATATAGCTTGTAATGTGTTTGTGTATAATATTTGGATGTAATTCTAATAACAAATGATGCACGAGATTAGGTGGTAGTTTAGTATTTTTGGTGGTACTTGACAATTTTTTGATGCGATTATAAAATTTCAGGGAACGCAATAAGTAAAATAGCTGCAAGTGCTGGAATAATAGATATGAGTGTTTAGGTGACCTGAAACCTGAAATTGATGGTCGATACATTTTTTGAGTGTTCAGCCTTATTTTAGGGTTCGAAAATTTGGTGATATCAAAAGTTATTTATGTCACACCTGGCCATAAAGCGGCAATTACCGCGAGACATTCTTTGTTTTACCGCCCTTGTTAAGTAATGTACTATTAGGTGATCATTTTATTTGTTCCCCTTTGACACTTGATAGTGCCACAGATTGTGATGTAGGGTAGTTAGTAGGTGTAGTAGGGTAGTTATTCCCGCGATTTATGGTAAGTATATGAGTACAGTCCTCCGGGAGCGGGATACAAATTACTTATTTTCATTTATCGAATTTGCGCGCTCTTTGCTCAAATTAAACAAAATGTTCGCTGCAGTTCTTATAAATCTGCCGAGGCCAGAAAACGGGACAATCGGCGTCCCGCGCGCGTCCTTTGCGGGACGCATCCTCTAGGTACTGGAAACGGGACGTCCCGCCTGAGGCGGGACGGTTGGAAACCCAACTCGGAACCCTAAAGCTCGAAACGCACTGTCAGCGGTGGCGGCACGGTGCGTAGGCGGTACCGGTTGTAATATTCGAACTTAAGAAAGGGTCCGCACAGAACCCTTTTTTCCCGGCCGGTTTTCTGTGCGGACCCTTTCATATTAGTTCGAATATTACAGCCGGTACCGCCTCCGCACCGCGACGCTCCGCCCCGCTACCGCTGTCAGTGCGTTTCGAGCTTAAATGTGCGAAGCTATCATGCTGGTTGGTTAGGCTGATATATTATTTTACTTTTCAGATCTTTGAAACAACTGCGACGCGGTCCGACCACAACCTTAAACTTTACAGTTGTGAAGCATTCGCAAGATCCAGAGGAGGAGGAGTTATCATACAGCTCAACTATTGATGTAGGGGACATGATTCAGATTCTTGTGAAATTTATATACAACAATTCAAATCTTCAGCCTTTTCTAAGAATGAAAAAAAAATTAGGCATAAAGAATTCAGCAGTGCCAATTACAATAACTTGTGGGTCATATAAACAACAATATTTTTGCTGTGCTGATTGGATTAAAGTCGAATTAAACCCAATACCTCATATTTTGTCAAGAAATATAAAATGCCTTGGTGCTCACGTAATATACGTGTATATTATCGATATTATTATTTCTGTGCAAAATATAATGCCCACAGCTTTATTGCCAAACAAAGAACTTTATGAAGACACCGAGTCTACGGATTTCCATTTAGTCACAGCAGATGGGACCGTGGCAGTTCATAAGGCGATACTGTTCATTCATAGCAACATGTTCAGAATGATGTTAACGCGGGACTGGAAGGAATCGACCGAAAGCCGCATAACTATGGATGGGATAACATTGCAGACCCTCTATCACCTGAAGGACTATATGTACTTGGGTACACTGCCAGATGAAGGCTTAGAAACACTTCTGCAGCTTGCTGCACATTACTTCATGGATAAACTGCGAGCTGATTGCTCCGCAAAGATACTGGAATCTGTCACTCCTATGAACATTGATAGGATTGTAGCATTAGCTTGCGAGTTCAACGTACCCGAATTGGTGAGAGGTCTGGTGCTTGTACCGGATGACGTTGTAAATGGTATTTCCAATTTAAACAACTTGATTGAACTTGAAGAGGCTTGATTTAGATATTACAATAGATAGAGAAACTGTTAGCAAAAACTAAAAAGTAATTTAAACGTCTAAATGGCGGAAAATAATAATACAGCACAAGCATGTCTTCTAAGGCCTCGGTCGTTCTGACACCGACGCCGGCGACGTCCAGTGAGCGTCAGGTTGACAGGACCATGGTAGAATTTTATAGCGAGAGTAACCCCAATATTTAGTACCTATTTTGTAATATTTTGTACCTGTTATCAAATAATTTGTACCTCGCTAAAAACCGAGATATATTGAAAATAAAGTGGCCAGCCATTCTGACGTCAGGTTGACAGGACCAAGTCTAGTTCGCCTACTTGTAGGAGTTTTGCCAAATCAATTGTTTCGCAAATATTTAGTACCTAATTTGTACCTCTATTAATCACTTTCCTTTTGTTATTTCGACTTACCAAAAAAAAGTTACACCAAAAACAAGTTTTGTAATGGCGTAGTATTGTATGGAGTTGGTGTGAACCGCGCCTTAAATTTAGATCAAACCTTAAGGATTGGAGCGAGAGTAACCCCAATATTTAGTACCTAATTTGTACTATTTTGTACCTGTTATCAAATAATTTGTACCTCGTTAAAAATCGAGATATATTGAAAATAAAGTGGCCAGCCATTCTGACGTCAGGTTGACAGGACCAAGTCTAGTTCGCATAGTTGTAGGAGTTTTACCGAATCCATCTTTTCGCAAATATTTAGTAACTAATTTGTACCTCTGTTAATCACTTTCCTTTTGTTATTTCGACTTACCAAAAAAAAGTTACACCAAAAACAAGTTTTGTAAGGGCGTAGTATTGTAGGGAGTTGGTGTGAACCGCGCCTTAAATTTAGATCAAACCTTAAGGATTGGAGCGAGAGTAACTCCAATATTTAGTACCTATTTTGTACTATTTTGTACCTGTTATCAAATAATTTGTACCTCGCTAAAAATCGAGATATATTGAAAATAAAGTGGCCAGCCATTCTGACGGTCAGGTTGACAGGACCAAGTCTAGTTTGCCTACTTGTAGGAGTTTTACCGAATCCATCTTTTCGCAAATATTTAGTACCTAATTTGTACCTCTGTTAATGACTTTCCTTTTTTTATTTCGACTTACCAAAAAAAAGTTACAAAAAGAATAAGTTTTGTATGGGCGTCATAGATAACCTCCACTAGATACCTCCTATGCACGATTTAGTTCGAATCAAAAGTCACCGATGTTAGCGGTAGGTGCGGGCTGCGGGGAGGTTGGCAATTGGCAACAGCGCTGCTATTGCCCGTTTCAAAATGCGCGCGATTGTGGCGCGACTTTGCCGCAAAATGACGCGTGGCACAGTGGAAGGAAATGACTAAAAAATGGACATTCGCATTTTTTTCAAAAACCCTATTTTAAAAAATGCTTTTCGATTGAAAATGATGTAAGGAATATAAAGTGTTATACAAAATTTTTCAAAATAAGGCTTATTTAAAGCAGAAAAAAATAATCTGTTTTTTTTGTATGAAACTGATAAATAGGTATGTTATTATAAGAAAACCGTTACCGATCCCGCTTTCTAACCTTTAGAATCTTATTCTCGAACTTAAACACAGTAGAAAATAGTAAACAGCTTATCTCGGTAGGTGCCCGTTTTTTTTATAGTCCAGTCAAAAGTCAGTAAAAAACAACATTTTTCTTAGTGTTTTATTTTTTATTTTCAATAGTTTAACGGTATATTTATGATAATTTAGTGTAAACTGTAAATACGACATATTATTGACATTTTGGTAAAGATATAAACCAATTTGTACAAGAAAATAGCTAAAAATTACATTGTTAAAAAAATTAAAATGTTGTTTTTTACTGGAGGACATTAACAGAGGTACAAATTAGGTACTAAATATTTGCGAAAAGATGGATTCGGTAAAACTCCTACAACTAGGCGAACTAGACTTGGTCCTGTCAACCTGACCGTCAGAATGGCTGGCCACTTTATTTTCAATATATCTCGATTTTTAGCGAGGTACAAATTATTTGATAACAGGTACAAAATAGTACAAAATAGGTACTAAATATTGGAGTTACTCTCGCTCTAATCCTTAAGGTTTGATCTAAATTTAAGGCGCGGTTCACACCAACTCCCTACAATACTACGCCATTACAAAACTTGTTTTTGGTGTAACTTTTTTTTGGTAAGTCGAAATAACAAAAGGAAAGTGATTAATAGAGGTACAAATTAGGTACTAAATATTTGCGAAACAATTGATTTGGTAAAACTCCTACAAGTAGGCGAACTAGACTTGGTCCTGTCAACCTGACGTCAGAATGGCTGGCCGCTTTATTTCAATATATCTCGGTTTTTAGCGAGGTACAAATGATTTGATAACAGATACAAAATAGTACAAAATAGGTACTAAATATTGGGGTTACTCTCGCTATAAAATTCTACCATGGTCCTGTCAACCTGACGCTCACGACGTCCAGCGTCTGGCGGCAGACGCAGGACGCCGCGGACAGCGGCTGTGTGCTCGTTCTGGAACGTAACCGCGGCGGCCAAAACGTCGGCAGATTCCGAGGTTTTGTGTACGCGAAGAGACATGTGTACGCGAAATGGAAAAAAAACACTAGCATATTTATTGCTTCAGGAAGAAGAGGATGAGGATTTATTAATAATGTAGTATCCAAAAAATTTTTTAGTAATAACTTTCCCACAGTTTATGTTTAAAAATGCTGTTTTTGCAGTTTTTGTCTTGTACATCGTACAAAATACTCTTGTACTTTACTAACTCAATCAAAAAATCGTCATTATCTTTGGTAAAATCCATACTGACCGCTAGCGTCCACCCGCCGCAATGCTTCAAAATGACTAAAGAAGCCGCGTGCAGCGTCCGGCAGTCGCGGGTAGGGTTGCCATATGGAAAATTGAAATTTCCTGATAAAAATCCGGACATCTCCCTATAAGTCCTGACATTTCTTGTAACAAGGGGCGAGAATTCGGTTGCCTGGAGAAAAAAAAATGGTTTCTACTATCACTGTGCAAAGCGGCTTGCTTTCATCAAAAAGTGCAGGATTTTTTTCAAACCCATGTCTAACTATGACCTCCACATTTCAATATCATAGTTCACAAACTTATGTATACTTTTCTTGCCGTCTTATCAATGAATTTGTTCCTTTTTTTATTGACTTTTTTTGTCAAAAATTTCAAAATGTTCCAAGCGCGCTAAGATTTGGTGTGCGGGGACTGGCGAATTGATTGAGATCACTTTGGCTGTAAGCTGTAATTCATCCCTCTTTCATTCCTAAAAATCCTGACACTTGCCAAGTCCGGCCGCAATCCGGACAAAGGGTCAAAAATCCGGACATGTCAGGACAAATCCTGACGTATGGCAACCCTAGTCGCGGGCGGCGGAGGGAAGTCGCACGCGGCGGGCGAGAACGACCGCTCCCATACATTGTCGAACATACCATTCAGACGCCGCGTGCGACGCGCCGTTGCCTGTCGCGGCCGACGGGTCAGAACCAGAACGACCAAGGCCTAAATGAGAATATCTCAATTAATAATAAGATTGTTAATAATTAATTAAGTAATATATAAATGTACGGTCAAATACCTACTTGATTTAGCCTTGACCTCGCTTCTGTCGATTTTAAAGCTCTTAGTGTTGTATATTAGACCTCTATACATACTTTACCTGTGTAACCTATGTTGAAGTTTATACTGAAAATAAATATATATGTCACTCGCCAAAAAGTCGTTTTACTTAGTTTATCAGTATGACAGGTACACCATACGGTATTCTAAATGTATACAGAAAGTAGGGCCTTTGTTTACAAAGAGCGCCATTTAAATGTTATTTGCATTCATTACATCTTACTATAGCAAAGCAGGTACAGTCAGCTGCAAAACGGACTTGCAACCACTGAGGTACATTGTGTGTAGGCATGCAGGGCCGATTTAACAGATAAAAAAAATCGGCCCTGCATGCCTACACACAATACGATTTGGCAGTGGCACGGCAAGCAGGGCCCTGCAGGCAGGGCTTTGTGTAGGCAGCTTTAGTCTCAATTTGTAGGGCCACGCGAACAGCGCCCCTAGTGGCCTTTGGTGATAACTATTTGTTGCCAGTGCCGGATTAAGACTACTTGATGCCCTAGGCAATCCACGCCTGTGGGCCCCCCATCCGCAAAAACGCGAGCACAGCAAGCGCGAAATTTTTCAAATATTATGATGCAGGTGCAGAAAATACTTCATACGCATCAAGTCATAATATAGGTATGTTGACGAAAACGCGAGCGTAGCGAGCGCGAAATTGTTCGAACATTATGATGCAGGTGCGGAAAATACTTCATACGCATCAAGGCATAACATATCTAGACGAAAACGCGAGCGTAGCGAGCGCGAAATTTTTCGAACACTATGATATGATGCAGGCGCGCATAAAAAACCATACATATTAATGTAAAAATAGCAGCTGTTGGTTCTCCGAATAAATAAAAACCCAGTAGGTAGAAATCGACACTAAAACAATATAACTACGATGTTAATCTACTTATTTTCAGGGTTTCGTTCATACCCGAAGGGTCCAATTGGAGTCCTTTCACCTGTCACAGGTTTTCAAATTTTCATAGTTTAAAGCATGCGGTTTACCCAAAGCCATACAAATTATCGAAAAATATTTTAAGGGTGTGAAAAAATAAATTATGATTTGTCCGGTCGTTGTTTAGAGCTCGTTGAATAGATAAATACTGTATTTTTACCTCCCAACCTACCTACCCCCCTGGTTGCTCCTGAGAGGTGTGTAATTTTCTGAGAGATAGGAGGGAGTTAGAGAGATATACCGTGTTGTATCGCTCTGAATGAGAAGAGCAGCTGCCAAAGTACCTAAGTATTTTTACGAAATTTTGCTCCGCTTTTTTTTGCCTCCCATCGGCCTATGAACTTCGAATTTGGTAATATTTAATGTTTACTATTACGTATATTTTACTAACAAATGGTAGTGCTATAACCGGAACGAGCGAGCAAGCGGGGAGCGGGCACTTATCACCCCGAACGTCAACACCGTGCGGATTTTCAAAATGACCTGTTTTTCGTGGTGATTCTGGTGCCCCCCTAGACGTGGTGCCCTAGGCAAATGCTTAATTTGTTTAAGGGTTAATCCGGCACTGTTTGTTGCCATACAAATTGCGACTAAACGCAAACGTTCGTTTGTGTTTTTGTTTCGATTATAGAGGTACACTATTATACTATTCTGTGGAGGTACCGTTTTGTCAGTTTGGCGAGTTTCAACTCTTGAAAATAAATTTAAATTGAAAAATCTTGCCATGCTCCGACCCTGTCGCTTACTACTCAAAATAAGGAGTGTAATGTTTTTGACACACTTAACAGCTGTTGTCGACAGAAGATTTATGCGTTTTCTTATTGTATACAATTTATAAAAACATAGTAGGAATATTAAACGTAACAAAAAAGTTTTTTTATCTCCTACCCAGTGTTGCCAGAGCACTTCCGTCAAAAAGCACGGTCGGGTGTCCAAAAAAGCACGTTTTTGGAATAAAAAGCACGCTTTTAGGATTCCGAACCCGAAGGGTCGAAAATGACTCCTATTGCTGTCACTCACGCGTCTGTCCGTCCGTCAGTCGTCTCGTCTGTCACAAAATTTTGTTCGTAAGATTATTTTTTCTTTCTATTGACCCATAAGCTTGAGATTTGGTGATACTGTTCATTATTACCGGTATTTTGCCAAGAAACACTTATATTTTGATAAAACAGGTTTTTTTTATTGGAAATTTCCTTATTTTTTATGTTAAAACCAACATACTTTTGCAGTTGGTTCGGACACCTAAATGTGCGAAGTCCGATACGCACTTGGCACCGGCCGGTTCGTCACATACAAATCATATCCTTTACTACGTCGTGTACACATTTATTTATCGTATGGCATTTAATTCAATTCAATTCTTTAAAAAATGGCCTCCATCAAATTTATGATTTCGCCAATGTCACGTGTTCAATGATGTTGTTCGGTAACGACGCCATGACAGTAGATAAGGTTTTGTACGGTAAATGGATTCTGCCCGTCTTCGCCCCGGGCACGTGTGCTCACCAACGCGGCGACGATCAAAATCCGTATGGCATTTATTTCGAACCGTGAGATCTTCGAGAAGACAGTATAGTACGGTTGCCAGGTTGTACACATTGCACGACACGAACGATAGAGCTTGCAGTTGCAGGACAAGTTCTTTCCTGCAACTGCAACCACAGGTAAAACATAACTTTTAACTTTGAGGATATCAAAGCGTAGGGTAGGAGAGAAAGATAGTTTAACACAATGATTGTTAGAAAAAAAATTACAAGTTTAGAAAGTACCAAACCAAAATTACCTCCCCATTTTAGTAGTAAAATCATAAAGCACCATAGCACTTAAAAAAGCACGGTTTTAGCACGTTTTTAGGGAGCGCACGTAAAAAGCACGTTCGTATCCAAAAAAGCACGTAAAACCGTGCTAAAAAGCACGTTCTGGCAACACTGCTCCTACCTTTTTGTGGAACACCGCGTGTTTCATCGATTAACCTAGTAAACGACGAGTCGACGGCTTCCTGAAACCTAGATAGGTCTTCATCCTCGGAAGAATCGGACATGAGTTAATCTGAAAGTTAATTCCAATACAGTAAAATTATTGAGAATTGAAGATATTAAAAAGTTGGCTCTCTCTACTCAACCCATGCACTGTTTACTGTTTACTTGTTAAATTAAATGTCAAATTTGACATTTGACTTGGCAGCTGTTACGCTACGTTATCCGACATCGGATCCGACGCCGATAAAAAAATGTAGGGAAATGAGACCGATATCGTATCGGGGGATGTGAACACCAAGCTATTTTCCTACATCTTTCGATATTTTAAGGATATTTCCGTCGATATTTTAATCCATATTATTAATAGGCTTATCACACTACCCTATCGGTAGGGCCCTAACTGGGGAGGGGAGTTAAAGCATCTCACTCATTAGAGCGAGATAGTTTAACTCCCCTCCCCGAGTTAGGACCCTACCGATAGGGTAGTGTGATAAGGCTTTACGGGAATCACTGACGGTGACGCAACCCTCATTTAGCTCAATGTAATATCAAATGAATTCACATATTTGATAACGATAAAATTATATTATTAGTATTTATTAAAACACATCAACGACGTCATCCGTAGGGCTCTTGTCAGTGCCAAGGTGCCAGCAGTCCTCGAGCCCAACGGCCTTACAAGGGACGACGGCAAGAGGCCTGACGGAATGACGTTGGTGCCTTGGAGTATGGGGCGGCCTCTCGTCTGGGACGCTACTTGTGTAGATACCCTGGCACCGTCCCATATTCCAGGCACCAAATCTGACGCTGGCGCAGCTGCCTCCTCGGCAGAAAACCTCAAGCGTCGCAAATATGCTACTCTCGGCAGTAGCTACTTGTTTGCGGCGTTTGGGGTTGAGACCCTGGGGCCATGGGGTCCAAGTGCTCGGTGCCTCTATAAGGACATCTCGACGCGCCTTATAGAAGCGTCTGGTGACCAGAGGGCTCGCCACTATTTCGCACAACGGATTAGCACTTCTATCCAATCCAGCGTGGCAATGCGGCCAGCCTTCTGGGAACCCTACCGTGCACCGAGGACCTGGGGCAATTTTTTTATTTAGTATAAGTTTTTATTTAGTTTAAGTTTTCGTTTATATTATTTTCTTCCCTTTTTTATGTTGTTATTAAAATTCAGCTTTTCATTTCTATTCTTATTGTGTTTCTGTATTTGTGTTGTAAATTAAAACACATTGTGCCTTTGCAAATATTTTAATGATAGAGATAATAATCATAAAAACATATTATTACTCCTTCGGACAAACTTCGAACTTCCTGCAAAAATAACGACGTGACCTGCCTGGCTTAGCTAGCATGAATCACCCTGCATGATCGCGTTTATGTCAGACTTATACATACATTCGTCCCTTATAAGTTTATAACCAAGTAACATCTGGATGACCTAACTTTGCTCGGCGTTTTCCCGGACATGAGACCTGTCCCGATTGCTCACCCCCGAAAACCCCTACATAGGTAGCAAATGTCATCAAAAACGGAAGAGCCGTTTCCGAGATCCCCGAAATAAATTAATAAATATACACACAAGAATTGCTCGTTTAAAGATTAACCAAGTATCTGAGAGATAGGAGGGAGTTAGAGAGATATACCGTGTTGTATCGCTCTGAATGAGAAGAGCAGCTGCCAAAGTACCTAAGTATTTTTACGAAATTTTGCTCCGCTTTTTTTTGCCTCCCATCGGCCTATGAACTTCGAATTTGGTAATATTTAATGTTTACTATTACGTATATTTTACTAACAAATGGTAGTGCTATAACCGGAACGAGCGAGCAAGCGGGGAGCGGGCACTTATCACCCCGAACGTCAACACCGTGCGGATTTTCAAAATGACCTGTTTTTCGTGGTGATTCTGGTGCCCCCCTAGACGTGGTGCCCTAGGCAAATGCTTAATTTGTTTAAGGGTTAATCCGGCACTGTTTGGTGCCATACAAATTGCGACTAAACGCAAACGTTCGTTTGTGTTTTTGTTTCGATTATAGAGGTACACTATTATACTATTCTGTGGAGGTACCGTTTTGTCAGTTTGGCGAGTTTCAACTCTTAAAAATAAATTTAAATTGAAAAATCTTGCCATGCTCCGACCCTGTCGCTTACTACTCAAAATAAGGAGTGTAATGTTTTTGACACACTTAACAGCTGTTGTCGACAGAAGATTTATGCGTTTTCTTATTGTATACAATTTATAAAAACATAGTAGGAATATTAAACGTAACAAAAAAGTTTTTTTATCTCCTACCTTTTTGTGGAACACCGCGTGTTTCATCGATTAACCTAGTAAACGACGAGTCGACGGCTTCCTGAAACCTAGATAGGTCTTCATCCTCGGAAGAATCGGACATGAGTTAATCTGAAAGTTAATTCCAATACAGTAAAATTATTGAGAATTGAAGATATTAAAAAGTTGGCTCTCTCTACTCAACCCATGCACTGTTTACTGTTTACTTGTTAAATTAAATGTCAAATTTGACATTTGACTTGGCAGCTGTTACGCTACGTTATCCGACATCGGATCCGACGCCGATAAAAAAATGTAGGGAAATGAGACCGATATCGTATCGGGGGATGTGAACACCAAGCTATTTTCCTACATCTTTCGATATTTTAAGGATATTTCCGTCGATATTTTAATCCATATTATTAATAGGCTTATCACACTACCCTATCGGTAGGGCCCTAACTGGGGAGGGGAGTTAAAGCATCTCACTCATTAAAGCGAGATAGTTTAACTCCCCTCCCCGAGTTAGGACCCTACCGATAGGGTAGTGTGATAAGGCTTTACGGGAATCACTGACGGTGACGCAACCCTCATTTAGCTCAATGTAATATCAAATGAATTCACATATTTGATAACGATAAAATTATATTATTAGTATTTATTAAAACACATCAACGACGTCATTCGTAGGGCTCTTGTCAGTGCCAAGGTGCCGGCAGTCCTCGAGCCCAACGGCCTTACAAGGGACGACGGCAAGAGGCCTGACGGAATGACGTTGGTGCCTTGGAGTATGGGGCGGCCTCTCGTCTGGGACGCTACTTGTGTAGATACCCTGGCACCGTCCCATATTCCAGGCACCAAATCTGACGCTGGCGCAGCTGCCTCCTCGGCAGAAAACCTCAAGCGTCGCAAATATGCTACTCTCGGCAGTAGCTACTTGTTTGCGGCGTTTGGGGTTGAGACCCTGGGGCCATGGGGTCCAAGTGCTCGGTGCCTCTATAAGGACATCTCGACGCGCCTTATAGAAGCGTCTGGTGACCAGAGGGCTCGCCACTATTTCGCACAACGGATTAGCACTTCTATCCAATCCAGCGTGGCAATGCGGCCAGCCTTCTGGGAACCCTACCGTGCACCGAGGACCTGGGGCAATTTTTTTATTTAGTATAAGTTTTTATTTAGTTTAAGTTTTCGTTTATATTATTTTCTTCCCTTTTTTATGTTGTTATTAAAATTCAGATTTTCATTTCTATTCTTATTGTGTTTCTGTATTTGTGTTGTAAATTAAAACACATTGTGCCTTTGCAAATATTTTAATGATAGAGATAATAATCATAAAAACATATTATTACTCCTTCGGACAAACTTCGAACTTCCTGCAAAAATAACGACGTGACCTGCCTGGCTTAGCTAGCATGAATCACCCTGCATGATCGCGTTTATGTCAGACTTATACATACATTCGTCCCTTATAAGTTTATAACCAAGTAACATCTGGATGACCTAACTTTGCTCGGCGTTTTCCCGGACATGAGACCTGTCCCGATTGCTCACCCCCGAAAACCCCTACATAGGTAGCAAATGTCATCAAAAACGGAAGAGCCGTTTCCGAGATCCCCGAAATAAATTAATAAATATACACACAAGAATTGCTCGTTTAAAGATTAACCAAGTATGTACGTGAGAGAACGATGCCATGTCATGTTTTACGTCTCCCAAATCTCCCAATACGTCAAGTAAAACATGACCATAAAACCTATCAGGCTAGCTTGGGGAACCGACATCGACAGTAGTAAGCGACAGGGTCGGAGCATGGCAAGATTTTTCAATTTCAATTTATTTTCAAGAGTTGAAACTCGCCAAACTGACAAAACGGTACCTCCACAGAATAGTATAATAGTGTACCTCTATAATCGAAAGGCATGCAGGGCCGATTTAACAGATAAAAAAATCGGCCCTGCATGCCTACACATAATACGATTTGGCAGTGGCACGGCAAGCAGGGCCCTGCAGGCAGGGCTTTGTGTAGGCAGCTTTAGTCTCAATTTGTAGGGCCACGCGAACAGCGCCCCTAGTGGCCTTTGGTGATAACTATTTGTTGCCATACAAATTGCGACTAAACGCAAACGTTCGTTTGTGTTTTTGTTTCGATTATAGAGGTACACTATTATACTATTCTGTGGAGGTACCGTTTTGTCAGTTTGGCGAGTTTCAACTCTTGAAAATAAATTGAAATTGAAAAATCTTGCCATGCTCCGACCCTGTCGCTTACTACTGTCGATGTCGGTTCCCCAAGCTAGCATGATAGGTTTTATGGTCATGTTTTACTTGACGTATTGGGAGATTTGGGAGACGTAAAACATGACATGGCATCGTTCTCTCACGTACATACTTGGTTAATCTTTAAACGAGCAATTCTTGTGTGTATATTTATTAATTTATTTCGGGGATCTCGGAAACGGCTCTTCCGTTTTTGATGACATTTGCTACCTATGTAGGGGTTTTCGGGGGTGAGCAATCGGGACAGGTCTCATGTCCGGGAAAACGCCGAGCAAAGTTAGGTCATCCAGATGTTACTTGGTTATAAACTTATAAGGGACGAATGTATGTATAAGTCTGACATAAACGCGATCATGCAGGGTGATTCATGCTAGCTAAGCCAGGCAGGTCACGTCGTTATTTTTGCAGGAAGTTCGAAGTTTGTCCGAAGGAGTAATAATATGTTTTTATGATTATTATCTCTATCATTAAAATATTTGCAAAGGCACAATGTGTTTTAATTTACAACACAAATACAGAAACACAATAAGAATAGAAATGAAAAGCTGAATTTTAATAACAACATAAAAAAGGGAAGAAAATAATATAAACGAAAACTTAATGTGAAGAGACTATATATCGTCCCTTCAATGTCTATGGTATACGTTGCTACGGCGACGTACTGACTGTTACTTTTTATTGTTTGTCACTATTGTCATTCAATGCAATTCCTTAAATGTATTGTCGTGATTATTCAAACTACAATAATATTACATGACACGTGAAATATTGTTTTATTACATCACAAAAACTTAAAATGGTAGCAGAGCGAATATAATCCATATATTTTTTGAAGTGAATTGTTAAACTCGCGCAACATACGACGATGCCGAAAACGACATATCACATCGAACCTTTGGATAAGGATAATTACGACACCTGGGCGATTCAAGCCGAAGCCGTGCTCATCAAAAACAAATTATGGAAGTATGTCGACGAGCCATTACCTCCAACCCCAAGCACTGCTCAACTTGATGGCGACAAAGAGGCAAAATCCGAACTCATCCTGCTGATTGCTCCATCGCAACTGAAGGACATTAAAAAATGTAAGTCTGCCAAAGCCCTATGGGATAAGCTAAAGGAAATACATGCAAGTAAAGGCCCCGCGAGAAAGGCTACTCTCCTTAAGCGGTTGATACTTACTAAACTAGAAGACAACAACGTTCGTGAACACTTGAACAAATTCATGGACACGGTAGACAAGTTGTCAGAAATGGACGTAGATATAAACGAGGATTTACTCACTATCCTTATGCTCTACAGTCTTTCGTCAGAATACGAGAACTTTCGGGTAGCAGTGGAGTCACGCGACGCTCTACCTAAACCTGAAGGACTCAAAATAAAAATTATCGAAGAGAGTGATGCTCGACACCGTGACGTTGAGGTCAGCCCACAACAACTTGAAGATGAAAACGTACTCTACGCATCTTGCAAAATATGTAAGAAATCGGGACGCAAAATCTTTCAGAAGAAGACGCACAAGATTTGCTCTAACTGTTGGAAGAAAAATAAAGACACAAATTCGAAAATGTCCTGCTACGCTGAAGAGTGCTTCCTCACTTCAAATCAAAACAACCAGAACTATTGGGTACTGGACAGTGGCTGCACTTCTCATTTGACGTTTCAACGCGAATATTTCAAAAACATGACAGCTGTTTCAAGAAAACTTAACTTTGCTTCAGAACAGCACTCTACTGAAATTAAAGGAGAAGGAAGAGTAACACTAAAGAACAAATATGGGACAATTGATCTCAATAATACTCTGTACGTACCTTCACTTTGCAAAAACCTAATGTCAGTGCCAAAGATGACTGAACATGGAGCTTCTGTCACTTTCGGTAAAGACAAAGCATTCGTACGCAATAAGAAAGGAGTCTTGGTTATGACTGCGGAAAAGTCTAAAACAAGTGGTCTCTATTATGTAAAACCAGAAAAAGTCGAACGCAATTATGCAGCAACGCCTGAAATAGCACCGACAATCACGAAGAAAGGCTCTTTACTAGACTGGCACAGGAAGCTTGGACATATGAACGACAAAGACCTCCATCTAGCGCTCAACAACGAGACAATAATTGGATTAACCTTTGATAAAAAAGAGTCTCTGTCAGACTGCGACGCATGCATTCAAGCAAAAATGACTCGAGTACCAAGCCCTCCACAAAGAACAACTCCTCGAACAACTGAACGTTTGGAGATTGTTCACAGTGACGTGTGTGGTCCTGTCACACCGTCCTACGGCAAAAGTCGATACTTTGTCACATTTATTGACGATTACAGTAGATATGGACGTGTCTACTTCATGAAAAATAAATCTGAAACACTTGAACACTTTAAAGTCTACAAAGAAGAAATGGAAAATTTTACTGGAAATAAAATTAAACACCTGCAAACAGATAACGGCACAGAATATGTCAACGGCAAATTTCAAGCCTATCTACAGGAACATGGGATTGCGAGACGTTTATCCGCGCCCTACACCCCACACCAGAACGGTGTTGCTGAAAGGAAAAACCGGACATTATTGGAGAAAGCGAGAGCGATGCTGATTGACGCAAAAGCACCAATACATCTATGGGCAGAAGCCATCAACACGGCGAACTATCTATCCAATAGAAGCGTAAATAGTGCTATAGAAAACAGAACGCCATTTGAGAAATGGGTCCTAAGAAAACCATGCATCCATCATCTCCATACTTTTGGATCTAAAGCATTTGTGCTTATCAAAGGTCGTACCAAGGGTCCCAAATTTGCACCTAAGGCAACTCCAGGAGTGTTTGTCGGATATTCTGACACCAGCAAGGCATACAGGGTGTATGTTCCAAACAAACGTACGTCGTTTATTTCCAAAGATGTGAAAATTCTCCAGACAAACTTTTATTCCGACTGTGTTGACAACATTGACCAGCTTACTAACTCTGTTTCGAATACAACTCCAAAATTGCAACTGAATGTTGAACATTCGCAAGATGAGCAGATTCTAATTCAAAACGGTCTAGATTCCACTCAACACGATGATCAAGAAGATGATTCAGATGATGAACAACAAGAATTCTATGAAGTTCCTGACCATCAACACGATGACGATGACGAATCTGAACCAGAATTGCATTTACATGAAAACAATGAACCGAATCAACATGAAGATGCTCAACCTTTACCTGAACTGATTGCACACGAAAATAACGAAGTGAATCAACAGGAACATCGCGAAGATCAACTTCAACCTGAACTGGAGCGATATAGTCTGAGAAACAGATCAGCCGTACAGCGACCACAACGGTATGATGACTTCATACTGGCAGCTGTAGCTGAAATAGAAAATTTACCTAAGGATCCAGAAACTTACAAGCAAGCTTTGGAATCACCTCACAAAGAGAAATGGCTTGAAGCCATGCTGAGTGAGATAAATTCACTACATGAAAATCAAACTTGGGATTTAGTGAATTTGCCTAAAGGAAGAAAAGCATTGCCATGTAAATGGGTTTACAAACTGAAAATGAATCCAGATGGTTCTATCGACAAATTTAAAGCAAGAGTAGTTGTTAAAGGATACTCTCAACAGCAAGGCGTAGACTACGACAAAACGTTTAGCCCTGTAGCTCGCCTTAGCACCATACGAGCAATTATAGCAATTGCGGCCAAAGAAAATCTAAAACTAAGACAGTTTGATGTGGCAACAGCCTTCCTTAATGGATCTGTCAAAGAAGAGATCTATGTCAAACAACCTGAAGGCTTCCATGATGGAACCAAACGAGTCTGCAAACTCAAGCGCAGCTTATATGGACTAAAACAAGCACCTCGATGCTGGAATTCGTGCATAGCCGAATTTCTAGAAAATGACGGCTTCCAACAAAGTGAAGCAGATCCCTGCCTGTACGTGAGAATTAGAGGACAGTCCAAAGTCTTAATCGGACTATACGTTGACGATGGACTTGTGGCGTCAAATACGACTGCTGCAGCTGACGAGTTTATCGAGGAACTGAAAACCAGATTTAAGATAACTTTTAAACCTGCCTCCTATTTCCTGGGCATGGAGATTAAGACTGAAAATGGAGAAATAACACTCAGTCAACAAAATTACACGAAGAAGGTTCTTGGAAGATTCGGAATGCTAAATAGCAAACCAACACCGACACCCATAATAAAAGAAAGTATCAACGATACAGAACAGGGTGTGCAAGGCAACCCAGCCTTTCCCTATAGACAGGCCGTTGGAGCCCTTACATACTTAGCAGTGGGTACAAGACCCGACATAGCATACGCTGTTAGCAAAGCTTCGAGAAACCTGGAGACACCTACAGCAAATGACGTCATGCTAGTTAAACGGATCTTCCGTTATTTAAAAGGAACCACAGATAAAGGCCTGATTTATCGACACAAAAGAGTCATCCAGAAACCTACAGTGTTATTCCGACTCTGACTTTGCAGGAGATCAGCCAACTGGAAGATCAACTTCTGGTATGGTCTGCTTACTCTCAGGAGCTGCTATCAGCTGGAGAAGTCAGAGACAGACGACCATATCGATTTCATCCACAGAAGCAGAGGTAATCGCTGCTAGCGAAGCTGCACAGGAGATTTTGTGGTTGAATGGCCTTTTTAAAGGATTAGTCAACTTAGACAAACCTGAACTCTACTTGGACAACGAGTCAGCTGTAAAACTGTCTCATAACCCAAAATATGAGTACCACAAACGTACCAAGCACATCAAGTTGAAACATCTTTTTGTACGTGAGTGTGTCAGCAATGGAGAACTACTAGTAAAACAAGTTCCATCCTCGAACCAACTGGCAGATATGCTCACCAAACCGCTTTTTGGTCCAAGATTAGAAGATTTAAGTGGAAAGATCGGATTAAGAAGAATTTCCAAAATAAAACTTATAAATTCTTAAAAGTTCAGAGGGTGTGAAGAGACTATATATCGTCCCTTCAATGTCTATGGTATACGTTGCTACGGCGACGTACTGACTGTTACTTTTTATTGTTTGTCACTATTGTCATTCAATGCAATTCCTTAAATGTATTGTCGTGATTATTCAAACTACAATAATATTACATGACACGTGAAATATTGTTTTATTACATCACAAAAACTTAAAACTTAAACTAAATAAAAACTTATACTAAATAAAAAAATTGCCCCAGGTCCTCGGTGCACGGTAGGGTTCCCAGAAGGCTGGCCGCATTGCCACGCTGGATTGGATAGAAGTGCTAATCCGTTGTGCGAAATAGTGGCGAGCCCTCTGGTCACCAGACGCTTCTATAAGGCGCGTCGAGATGTCCTTATAGAGGCACCGAGCACTTGGACCCCATGGCCCCAGGGTCTCAACCCTCAAACGCCGCAAACAAGTAGCTACTGCCGAGAGTAGCATATTTGCGACGCTTGAGGTTTTCTGCCGAGGAGGCAGCTGCGCCAGCGTCAGATTTGGTGCCTGGAATATGGGACGGTGCCAGGGTATCTACACAAGTAGCGTCCCAGACGAGAGGCCGCCCCATACTCCAAGGCACCAACGTCATTCCGTCAGGCCTCTTGCCGTCGTCCCTTGTAAGGCCGTTGGGCTCGAGGACTGCCGGCACCTTGGCACTGACAAGAGCCCTACGGATGACGTCGTTGATGTGTTTTAATAAATACTAATAATATAATTTTATCGTTATCAAATATGTGAATTCATTTGATATTACATTGAGCTAAATGAGGGTTGCGTCACCGTCAGTGATTCCCGTAAAGCCTTATCCCCTAACTGGGGAGGGGAGTTAAAGCATCTCACTCATTAGAGCGAGATAGTTTAACTCCCCTCCCCGAGTTAGGACCCTACCGATAGGGTAGTGTGATAAGCCTATTAATAATATGGATTAAAATATCGACGGAAATATCCTTAAAATATCGAAAGATGTAGGAAAATAGCTTGGTGTTCACATCCCCCGATACGATATCGGTCTCATTTCCCTACATTTTTTTATCGGCGTCGGATCCGATGTCGGATAACGTAGCGTAACAGCTGCCAAGTCAAATTTGACATTTAATTTAACAAGTAAACAGTAAACAGTGCATGGGTTGAGTAGAGAGAGACAACTTTTTAATATCTTCAATTCTCAATAATTTTACTGTATTGGAATTAACTTTCAGATTAACTCATGTCCGATTCTTCCGAGGATGAAGACCTATCTAGGTTTCAGGAAGCCGTCGACTCGTCGTTTACTAGGTTAATCGATGAAACACGCGGTGTTCCACAAAAAGGTAGGAGATAAAAAAACTTTTTTGTTACGTTTAATATTCCTACTATGTTTTTATAAATTGTATACAATAAGAAAACGCATAAATCTTCTGTCGACAACAGCTGTTAAGTGTGTCAAAAACATTACACTCCTTATTTTGAGCAGTCGTGTAAAGATATGAACATACCGAAATTACCGAACCATTTCATCAATGTTTGTATAATATAACTGGCAATCGTACTGTCTTCTCGATGATCTAACGGTTCTGATAAATGGTTCGTAGTTTTTTATTCATAAACAATTTACATTGTGTTTGAATTTTTTACACAGTCATTTAGCAATAACTCAGTCACAATAAAATGTATGGTTTTTTTTGTTGACAACCGCTTCAGCCTAGTTGGTAGTGTCGCTGCATACAAATCTAGGGGTCCTGGGTTCGAATACCAGTCAGGGCATTTATTTGTGTGACGAGCACGAATATTTGTTCAGGGCCTTGGATGTTTTCTATGTCATTACTCATTAAGTATTTATTTAAGTATGTATATCATTGCCCAGTACCCATTCTAGGTACAAGCTTTGCTTTGTTTGGGATTAGGTTGATTTGTGTTCTTTAAATAAGTTTCAATTTAAAAACCCCATGGCGAAACAAGTGACTTCAGTACGGCATGGAAGTCTTTTAGCAGATTAATTGCTTTTTTCTCTGAATCTTTCATACAATACCCTCTTCAGTCGTCACATATTAGGTTATATTGTTGTGTTTTTTGAAGTCTTATTGTATGAAAGAGGTAACTAAATACATTTCAGATTTAAATCAATTTAAATAGTAATATCATAATATGATGGTTTTGTTGTAAATGTAATTCAGACTAGCTTAAAAAAGTTTCATGAAAATTTTACCAAATTATTCCCCTTCGTATGATAGGGATTTGAAAAGGCAATTAAATATTATATATTTGTAACTATTTGTGGACAATCTTACACAAATCAACCTAGTCCCAAACTAAGCAAAGCTTGTACTATGGGTACTAAGCAACGATATACATACCTACTTATATATATAGATAAATAAATACTTATAAATAATAATAAAATAAAAATAAAAAAGCCTTTATTTCTGGAAATATTACATATACAATGGTAAAAAAAATATTATTATTAGTGCGCACACCAGAACCCTCTTAAGAGGTGAAGGCCTCTTCCAGTGAATGCCACCGATCTCTATCTTGGGCCTTCCACACCCAGTTGGACCCCGCTAGCTCTGCAATCTCGTCCGACCACCGTGCTAGTGGTCGGCCCTTCTTCCTAGTTCCCGTTGGTCCTTTCCAAGTTGTTGTTTGGAGTGTCCACCTTTCGTCTTGGAGTCTAGCCACATGACCAGCCCATTTCCATTTTTGCCTCCGGGCTTGTGAGAGAGCATCGATGACCTTAGTTTTTTCCCTTATCTTGGAGTGGTTTATCTTCTGAATTTTTCTAATTTTGGTCATACTCCGCTCCATCCCTCTTTGGCATGTTACTATGGACCTTTTGGCTTTTGAGGAAAACTTCCAAGTTTGGCAGGCGTAGGTCAATGTGGGAAGTATGCATGTATCCATTATTTTCTTCTTTAGGTTTAATGGTATAGCGCTTTTTAGGGTCTCCTTTAAGCTCCAGTATTTTCCCCAGGTTTGTTTTGTCCGTCTATTTATTTCTTCTTCGTTAGAATTTTTACTGAAGCTTATAAGTTTCCCCAAATATATATAGTTTTCAACATTTTCTATAAGTTCGTTATCTAAATATATCAGCTTTTTATGGCTGTTAGTCATAATCTTTGTTTTGCTGTAGTTCATCTCGAGACCCACTTTTTTACTTTCTACATTTAAAGTGTTTAGCATATGTTCGAGATTTGTACTGCTGTTTGCGAATAGAACCAGATCGTCAGCAAACCTTAGGTGAGTTAGGTTTTTCCCACTTATGTCGATGCCTTGAGATTTCCATTCTAGTTTTTTGAAAATGATGAATTTGATGAAATAAATACTTAAATACATAGAAAACATCCAAGACCCAAGAACAAATATTCGTGCTCATCACACAAATAAATGCCCCAGCCGGGATTCAAACCTGGGACCTCCAGCTTCGTAGGCAGGGTCACTACCAACTAAGCTAAAGCGGTCATCGCAATCGTCGTCGCGTCAAATATTAATGGTTTGATGTGTCTTTTACAGAAGAAAAGAAGCCCATTTCAGAGAGGTACTTAGAAACGTCTAGCCATTACAATGATGTGAGAGTTCCAGAAAAAATGCAGAAACAAATTGGTGTGAAGATCTCCAAAATTATTGAAAAGAATGTAGAATTTGTGGATATGGATACAAATAGAGTAAAGTAAGTGAACTGATGTGCTGCGGTTCAGTCTTCATAAAAACTGTTATGATAATTTTACTAGCATAATTTTCACAATCCATAAAACTCATATATCATAACAACATAATTTTAAATTCAGGAATACATATTATTAACTCTCTTTAGGGGTTTAGAGCAGGGTTTCGTAAATAATGGGTAGTCAAATTTTTTTATGTTGTCAATAATTCAGTAAATTATTCATGCTTTCAGAAAAAGAAAAATTAAAGGAGGTGTGAAGCTGTTTTCGAACTCAGTTGACTATCTGTCTCCCGATGCTCCAGTAGACAACTATGCGGAGACACACAATGCCCAGTTCAAGAGAATGAAGTTGGAGAAACGGCGGGATGAAGACGACCTAGTGGATGAAAATGGTACATTCAAATTCATACCTACTACCTTTCATCATCATTCTCTTTAGAGCTGGGTTCTTGCCGGTGCAGCTTGATGCAATCTCTCCTTCTTTGTCGGTCCGAGGCCAGCTTCTTGACTTCCTGATACGACACGACATCCACACCCCCTTTTATCTGGTTCATATAACTTTTCCTTGGTCTTCCTCTTCCTCTTTTCCCATTTATTTTTCCTTCTATAATGTTTCTGATGTAGTTGTCGTGTCGTAGCAGGTGGCCGATCATATTTCCTCTTCTGGTTATACTACCTTTATTCAAATTCAAACTATTGTCACTATTGTCAGCCATGTCTGTTTAATTTTCAAAATTATTAAACTACTAGCTTTTGCCAGCGACTTCGTCCGCGTAAAAGGGATGATTTTCGGAATAAAGATAAAAAGTATCCTATATGTTAATCCAGGCTATAATCTCGTTGTATACCAAGTGTCATCATAATCCGTTCAGCCGTTTTTGCGTGACTGAGTCACAAACATCCAAACACACTAACTTTCGCATTTAGGTATAGTATTAGTAGGATATGAGTATTTAAAAAAAAAGTTGCATAGATACGGGACAGTATGTCGGCGGTTATTTATGCTTGTTTTATAGCTATCTAATAAGATATGGAATTTTAAAGTGAACGCGGAACGCCCGGCCCGCGTGACGTCATAGTACAACACTCGCCTTACAATTCGCTCACTCCCAGGGCCATCTTTAACCAATTCGAGGCCCTGGGCACATTGGGATAATGGGGCCCCTATGGCCTTGATACAGCACCTTGGTCTCAACTAGGGGGGCCCCCACGGGGCCCCTATCGATCGCAGGGCCCTGGGCACGTGCCCAGAGTGCCCAGTGGGAAAGACGGCCCTGCTCACTCCGTTCGTGCGCTTCCGTACTAGAGGAGTGTTGAAAAAAAAAAAAGACGTCACACGCGGTCACGAGCACTAATTTTGAATGCCTGTTAAATCATAACTGCTTGGTATATGTGAATGGAACAAAAACTAGTGTATTTTTATATATCAAAGCTTAATAACAAACATTCATTCAGTGATTTTGCACACCTATAAACATTCCTCATTGCCTTGCCGGCGCCGAAAGTGTGCTCTGAATGAATCTCCTGACGTATTAGTAGCGTATCCTGTCTAAGCGTGTATATAGTTCGTACACACAACTGTAAGGCTATTTGCTGTCAAATTAACGCAAGCAAAAATCTACCTAGCAGTCACAGCTCTAAGTCGAGTTTTGCTTGCGTTCGTTTGACAGAACTTGGCCTTAAGAATTCTGTACGAACTATAACGCCTCCGGCCCATCTAAGCATCTTCATCTCTGCTGTGTGCAGTTAACGTAATAGAGTTTATGTCACACCTGGTCATAAAGCGGCCATTATCGCACGCTCCGCGCGCGAAAAAACCCACTTCCTGGCCAGGGGGTGACATAAAATTTTGTACTTAACACGGGCGGTAATAAAGAAAACCTCAGATCGCATATTTATCGCCCTTGCCTTCGGCTCGGACGTCAAATACCTGCGATCTGAGACATTCTTTGTTATACCGCCCTTGTTAAGTAATGTACTATTATAATACAAAACACGATTTTTAAACAGTATGCATGCAATAATAACTCTTATTTACATTCGTGTTAAAGTAGAATATCCCATGTAGTCAGTGTCATACATAAAGTAATTTACCTGTAGAACTTAGAAGTTTTTGTAACAGTCCTGTTTTGTTTTTGTTTCAGTTAAAATAGCTTCAGTAGCAGTTAGCGGCGAGTATGTGTTATCAAAAGAAGAAACGAAATGCTGGAAGTCAAGAAGAAAAGAAAAACTTTTCAAATACAAATCCCAAAAAAACAGTAAAGTTTTAACTGCTATAGAGTAAGTAGTTAAGGTTAAATAAAACAAATGAATAACATTACTTTTTAATTTCTATGTACAATAATACCTAATTATTAACAAAATAAATATGTACAAAAGTCAGTATCACAATAGCAACTGCTTCTTTTTTTCACGATGTTTGTACTACAGAAAGGTCTCAAAATTGTTGTGCATATTTTTTGAAAACCATATCTTCATCTACAAACGCGTTAAAAGGCTTCAAAAACTCTGTTCTCTAAGCTCACGTCGCCTTAATATCAATGTATGAAAATCAATCTCCTTTTTTTAATCCAAAGCTTCAGATTCAAAATGAGATATCATGAAGTTCGAAAAGCGATATAAATTATTTGTCATTATGTTACGTCATGTCTTTGTTATCTATGCTCAACCAATATCAAATCAAAATTAACATTTTAGTAAAATAATGTCATTTTCAACAACTACATCTATCGGCTATGACTTGGTTTTAGGCAAGAACTGTCACGACTTCACTAGGCATAAAAGTACAACAAATTGTGAACTATTCGCCTCCAATATCAACTGACGCATATATGCGTCAAGGTGTAGCGATGAGTTGCCGAGTCGAACTACTAACGTGTCCACACATCATCTCTTACAATGGTACATCTCTTAGAATACATGAAGAAACCTACATTCCTCTGTCAGTTGAAAAGTTACACTTCACACATTTATACGAGATTCAGAATGCTTTCTCACAAATACTAACACACAAATCGAGTCAACAGCAGCCTCTGAAAATCAAGCAGAACTGATACAACTCTCCCTTAAATTAACACAGCTAACATTGAACTTTTAGAGCATTCACACAAGGCTCATTTTACGATCTGCCTCAGGCATGGCCAGCGAGATTTTTGAATTTTACCACAGATTAGCCTACAATCTGCTAGTATCGGGTCCGTGTGAGTGTCGTGCGCTGTTGCGCGGCAGTTCATCGTGGCTGTATGCCCTGTTGTCCAAGCCTATAGGTTTAGCAGTATGGTTGAGCTGTGAAGGCTCCTCTGCCCTTTCCACTGGGCCGTCCATGAAGAACATTGTGAGGAAGAACAGGATACTGCCTGTGGGACAAAATAAGAGGTTTATAAAAATCTCAGAACGCAATTTAATCACATGAGTGTGAGTGAGTGTATCAGGATCCGCTCATACCATTTTAGTCTTAGAAGCAAGCAAGACTACTCAAGTCATTGCTCATATATAACCATGTATGGAAAATCATAATAGCCTCTTGCAATCCTAATAGCCTTAGTTATAGGTTGCCTCCGACGTTGTTCATCACGAACAGGAACACGCCCACAGTGGTATACTGAGGGTTCCAACTAAGATATAACACTACTCACTGATCCCATAAAATCCGGCGTATGAGATCATGATAGCCTCCCTGTAGCCAATGGCCTTCGCCACAGGATTGAGCAGGATGGGCAGGTTCCCTCCGATGTTGTTCATCACGAACAGGAACATACCCACAGTGGTATACAGATACAACTAAGATATAACACTACTCACTGATCCCATAAAATCCGGCGTAGAAGATCATGATAGCCTCCCTGTAGCCAATGGCCTTGGCCACAGGATCTACCAGGATGGGCAGGTTCCCTCCGATGTTGTTCATCACGAACAGGAACACGCCCACAGTGGTGGAGCGCACAGACAGCGGCACAATCTCCACCAGGATCGCGAACACGATGCCGAACCACATCTCAGCTGGAAAGAAGATCATCTTTATGATCATTATCATCGTAATCTTATGACGATAGTATTTTTTTTAATAGTACGCCGGTGGCAAGTACGCGTACGGCCCGCCTGATGGTAAGCGGTAACCGCAGCCTATGGACGCTTGCAACTCCATGAGTGTCACATGCGCGTTGCCAAACCTTTAGAAATGTATACACTCCTTGAAGAACCTTTGAACGTAGAAAATTTTGTACGTAGTTCATTAAAGAATTCATAAACAATTACCCATAATACGTCGTTAAACGAGACACGAAGATAATGTCCCGCCCCGCCCCGCGGTTGGGTATTTGACACATGTTACTTAAAATTTATAACATGGTGTCACTTTATGATAAACCATCAAAATAACACAATGAGTAACTTCTACCAAAAATAAAAAAAAATACTCGAAAATTCGGAAAATTGTGTTTTTTTAACGTTCAATAGTAAAATAAAATGTATCAATAGAATGCTAATGTAAAAAAAATGTATGGCAACTTTGTACCTAAACGCATTATTTGACGACTACGAGAGATTATTCTTTCATGTGTGTGATCGGTCTACAACGACTACAACTTACCGAAGAAGTAAGAGAAAGCAAGGGTGATCATAGCCCACAGCGGGCCGAAGACCACCGAGCCGAAAGCGGGAAGAGTGGCGATCAGCTGCGACAGGGCTAGCACCAGCACCCGGGAACGCACGCCCATTTTAGCCACGAATCTGTAACAGTTGGACATATAGTTAATTATCGAGCTGGGCTGTACCTTATAAGTAGCTAATATGAGTAAAGTTTTTACTTCATAGTCATTATGAACCAATTAAGGTAGATATGCAGTGATTACGATATTACTTAATTGCAATAGCTATGTCAATACCGCCTTATTGGGTAGTTTAAATCGGATTTATAGTAGGAAAATTGCAACTATGTGTAGGTATGCTTATATGGGGTCACTGAAACTAGTTAGATTCGATTATAACCTTGGAGCAGAGACTAGGAATTATATAGATTGCCAATGCCTATACATTGTGGCGTAATTTTAAAATAATGGGCCTGCTGTAGCTAGTTTCACTATGGAGAGATCACTTTACCATTTAATTCGTATGCGACTAAGACCTCTGCTTAAAACATAGCACCATCTGTTGGGAGCTTCTACGTTGTGTTCATAGATGGCGCTATGTTTTAAGCAGAGGTCTTAGTGGCATACGAATTAAATTGTAAAGTGATCTCTCCATAGTGAAACTAGCTACAGCAGGCCCATTATTTTAAAATTACGCCACAATGTATAGGCATTGGCAATCTATATAATTCCTAGTCTCTGCTTGGAGCAAAGTCTAGCGCCATATGAGGGTAAACTTGATAGCGTATATTGCCTTCATCATCATCATCACGCAATACACGTCCCAATGCTGGGCACAGGCCTCTCGTAGAAGTCGTAGATAAATGAAAAAAAAAATGAAATGAGGGGAGGGACAGTTAATAGTCCGCACGCTCTGGCTCAGTAAGGCTTGGAGACTTCTCGTTATTTCACGAGCCGAGTAATATGGACAGCTCCCCGTTAGTAGGCGTTAGCACAACACTCACTTGTCAGAGATGACGCCGCCGACGACCACGCCGACGGAGCCGATGCCGACGGTGACCGCGAACAGCCACCAGCCGAGGTCCACGTCGGGGAAGTAGTCGCGGTAGTACAAGTCAGCGTTGTACGCGAAGCACATGCCGCCTACGGGTAAACGCACAGATAAGAGCTTATTTCCAAATTCAACCTGCGAATTCAGTCTGGCTGATTCCGTCCACAGCTACGCCGTATTAAATGTATGGTACGACGGGGACGATATGGCACAAGCATGCGAAAGCTACACAGCAACCTAGCTAGCATGATCGCGATGGACATATTTCATTCGTCCCTCGCGCACTTGCATACTTGCTAGGGTTTATTCAGAAATCACGCGAGGTTTTGGGCCACTTTTAGACCCCCCCTCCTCCCTTGGTGATCTTTGGTGCGGTTCTAGACGACCCCCCCTCCCCCCACGAAACCTCACTTGTATTTTTTGAATATATCACTCCCTATTAATTTTTTTAACTAAATGAAGTATATTAGTTGATCTTGTGCTTATTTTGGTAGGTATATGCGTTATGCAAACGTGATTGTGTAATTTCACCCATCTTTTAAGAAAATGCAGTAAAAAATACACGTCAGGTTTCCTTGTACCCCCCTCCCCCAACGTGATCAGTAGTGAGGTTTTCGTAACCCCCCCCCTTTGGTACCTCGCGTGATTTCTGGATAAGCCCCTAGTAAGGGACAAATGCTATTATATCCGATATAAACGCGATAATGCTACCTAGGTTGCTGTGCGGCGTCCGCCTTTTTGTGGACGCATTCAGACAGTTCGGTCGTGGCAGACGAATTCGGCGGCAGAATTCAGACTATATTTGGTATCCCTTATTAAGTATAACTGCGTTTTTAAATACTTGCACATCTCCAAGGTGAGAATTCATACGAACGGTCGAACGCGGTTAACAGTGACGTGGCAGTAACACTCATCGTACCGCGGTGGGCGTTGTGCCATGCATGACCCATGACGATGACACGCAAACATGACGACCCTAACTATACGGCAGAGCACGTGCTATGCGGTAGTATAGGATCACATAGGATACAATGATTTGAGCTTTTTTTTGTACAACGACTGTGACAAACAAGCGTATGGTCCACCTGACGGTAAGCGGACGGACCACGCAGTCTATTCTCGCTCGCACCTCCAGAGGAGTCGCGTGCGCGTTATCGACGCTTTTTAAAATTTGAGGTTTCACTTGAGGACACACAGCAGAAGGGACAATTTTAGGCCCTCCCTCTCAACACAATGCAGGTTGGGAGCTCTGGCAACCTTGCTCACCTCCAGGAATACAACACAACATACTGTATTGTAATGTTATTATGGTTGTGGTCTTCTGCAAGGTGGAAGTACTTCCCAAATTGAGCTGCTTCAAATTCGAGCAAGATGACATTTTGCTGTGCCCTACCTCTTTCTTACGTTAAACATCGATTTTTATATAGGCTCGTGATGCTTTTTAAATTAAAATATTGCCTAAGTAAGGGGCTTCACACACTACGACGCTTCTGCGGTTGCGTTTACATAGTTTGCATAGCTTTATAGAAATCGTGCGATCAATGAAAAACAAATACACTTATGTCTCACTAGAGTCTAGTGAGACATCAAGTGTATTTGCCTAGTGACTAGACCATCCTACTTGTGTCATTTTGGTAATTATTTTTCTCTTCCAAGCCTCACGTGATTAATGTACGATCCCTTACTAGTACTCTTAATTATTCAGTGCGTACGTCCCGCACGTGAAACCATGAATGAAACTGGCATCAACGGCTCTGAACTGAATGGGTTGATCTCACAAATTTCCTCAACTTAGTAGTACTTAACTAGTTTCCTTCTAATTTACAATGTTTACGTCCCCACTCCACCCACCTCTATTGTAGGTACTACTACTAAATAAAAATAAACCTACACGTGTACCTATCAATTTCCGTCTTTTTGTCCAACAAATTAATTACAAACTCAATTTTCTTTACGGAAGCATGCTTATTGTGTGTCCTTAGCATTGTACTTTATTAGAACGCTTTAAGAACTATATTTCGATGTTTCGAATTTACTCATTTGGCCTTGCATTTTGTGACAAGTCGTCAGAGCCGTGACTGGCAGGATACGGGTGACAGGTACTCGTAACTATTCCAAGTTTGTTGTTATTACTTAATTAATATTCAACCTTATCTTGTACAGCTTTATGTTCATTTTAAAGTGGGTTTGTGACTATGCCTTGTTTTATTCAGCTGCACAATATTGAACCTTAAGGATTCTGTTTTTGGGTGTACTTCTAATAAGATTTATTGGTATGGTAATAGGGTTTTTTGGACGACATTGCTAGGTGCTAAGCTATGTCTCTAGACATTATTCTAGTCATGTTCAATTGTTGCTTTGTTGGCTACTGCTCCGATCCAATTATTGATAGGAGATTGTGAGCCGAGTTATTTACCGAATCTTGTAGAATACGTTTGGAAGTACCTAGTCAGGTAAAACTACCATTAACCGGCATCCAAAATACCAAATCTTAGCACCCTTGCAATGCAAAAGGGAAAGTTAATAATAAGTAGATTTCTGTCGTGCATAACAATATTTTTTCCTAAATCACCATTCAGGAATCGTAATTTGACTCAAATCTAGTTTGGCAATTGGCTGGCGATTGGCCCTTTTAGGTGTACTCCATTCTGTTTAAACTTGTCACCACACTGCTTCACAGATAAATAATCCTCTGGGTGGGTCATACATAGGTATTACCTAATTAGGTTCGCGTCTTACCTGTGGTTTATTCATAATCCGCATTATACCGCGTCTCGGTTCTACAAATCTTATCTAATTTAAATGCACATAATACTAGTATCTCAACTATTGTATTGACCAGAAAGGACTTTATATGTTTTAAAATGTTTTTAATCTACGTATTTATAACCCACGAGCTAGATGGTGATATGCTCCGGTTTGCGAAGGATCATTAACGTGAGAAGCGTCGCAACATAAGCTATAGGTACATATAGGTATAGGTTTATCGTATAGGTACATGTTAGCCACCGTCGTCGTATAAAAAATAAAAATAAATAGAAAACTATATTTTATCTACACACATATCATAAATCCTCTAATATGCGTTCGGAAACCGTAGAAAATGACTCTCATTTCAACATTCAATGAATTTATGGCAATTTTCTTATCTGTGGCTAAGGCTACAGCAGTAATAAAATATTTCATTTTAATCTCATATATGATGTTAAAATATTACGTCAAACAAAACTGTCAAAATTTAAATGTCAAAGTTGACATGTCCCTATTCTAGTATCACTGAAAATTCAAATTCAGTCGATGCGAAATGTCAGCTCGATGTTTTTTTAGTATATATCGCACGAAATTTGAGCTAGAACGACATGATCACATCAGAATAAGGACTCTTTACTTTTTAAAATAACATTCAGGTATCTGTTGCCAGTTCTGATTTCGATATTTCCGCAACCGTGCAAAAAAGGTTGTATTAACACAATTATTGTATTTATTTACTACGGTTTCTGAACCCATCTTAGAGTAATTATAATATGTGTGTAGATAAAGTAATGTATGCAACTGTACATAATTAGGCATTAAAACACTCGTGTGACCTTATTATGAAACTCGCCTTCGGCTCGTTTCATAAAACACACTCGTGTTTTAATGCCCCTCATTATGTACCAGTTGCATAAACTACTATTATATTTCAGTAAAAAAAAAACAAACTCACCACAATGCCTAATAGAAGCAGCGATACACAGCAGTATAATCCTCGGCTGCACGATCACGTGCCAGATGGTGATCTGTGGCTGTTTCTTCCCCGCCTCCATGTTTTCAGCCTTGCCCCCCTCCTCGCCGATGGTGGTTCGCTCCGGCTCCCGGAGGGTCATGAAGGTGAGGATGGTGATGACCACGCCAACGATGCCAGCGCCGTAGTAGCATACACGCCAGCTCTGTTGGGTATTGGATCCGGTAAGGTGAGGTTTCTGCGGCAAATCCATAGATACTAACAAGAAGTTTTGATACATCCTGGAAGTTGCGTGCCGAACATTCGCTTGAAGCTAGAAAATATGGCCTTGAATTACGTCGCTGTTATATATCGCATCTCTTTCATTCTAATATTAACATGGATCTAATGAAAGAGATGATCTAATGAGAGACGGTGACGTCATTCGAGGTCATATTTTCTAGCTTCAAACGACTGTTCGGCACGCAACCTTCAGGAGTATCAAAACTTCTTGTGTAGAACCAACCCAATTAGGTCTACCAGAAAAGTAGGCTAGGTTAGGTTAGAACTGCGACCCTCGTGTAAAAAAATGTTTTCTATGAAATGAAAATTCTGCGAAACAATTACATCTGTGAAACTTCTGTCTACAACCTACTAAATATTATAAATGCTGGGGCCTACCGCGAACCAAAAACGAACGAAGTTCGAATATCTCACTCTCTGTAACAGTACGAATTAGCAAGTATTCAGACGGAGTTTGGTATGGAGATAGTTTGAGTCCCATCGAATGACATAGGGTATTTTTATCCCGAAAATCATCCCTTAAGAGGTTGGAAGGTTGTATGGAAGAACGATAAATAGGTAAGCGCCTGAAATAAAATAATAGCAATTAAAATCTAACGCGATTAACGTGTTCTACGCGGACGTAGTCGCGGGCAAACGCTAGTGATCGATAAATATAACCGTCCTCAGCGAAGGCTACATGTTTGCGCCACGCTGAGCGAAAAAAATACTAATTATTAGTAAGCTTTAGTGAATCCCAAGACAAGGAGATTATATACTAACGGTTACAAAACAGTTTAGTTGTTACAAGGGCAAATTTTTTGGTATTAGTAAATAACTACTATTATCAAAAACTGGTGTGTAACCGTTAGTATATAATCTCCTTGTCCTGGGATTCACTAAAACTTACTAATAATTAGTATTTTTTTTCGCTCATTCCATTTGGCGCATTTCAATAAATATTTTTTAAACTCACCAGACCCCAAGCATCCAACTCAGGTATATACCTTCCAACAGGGAAAGCAATACCGTATCCTCCATATATTCCCCAGTTGAAGATCGACAGCACCAGCGCCCTCTGGTGTTCAGGGAACAGGTCAGTCAGGATGCCGGTAGCTAGTGGATTGCATCCGGACTCGCCCGCAGCCATGATCATACGCAGCAAGACCAGGTGCCAGTACTCTTTCACGGTTCCCATCACGATGATGGCAGCGACGAAGACTAGAGTGCAGATGGAGAGGACGCGGGCTCGGTTGTACCTGATGTGACAAAGAATAGATTAAGTAGTGCATATCTACCTAAAGGTAGCAGTGAGCAAGAAGTCGAATGCCCCCACCTTTATTATCACTTATCAGTAGGGTGGGCCGTTGTTGTATGGAAAAAATAAAAGTTCCAAATTCGAAGTGTAATAGGAATAAAAAGTTGCAGTTTAATATGTAGATTATGGTGATTATATAAAATTTAAAAATATGTACTACTTTTAGCCCTCTACCAGGTGCCAAAAATTTGAAGTTAGGGAAATATTTGATATTTATTTAAATATATAATATATATACTAGTATTTAGCCCGTTTATGTTTGTAAAATAAAGACGAATATTAATATAATAGAAATCATCACTAGTATTCATTTCTTTTTTAATATAATCAATATTAAAAATATCCCAAATTTTGTAATAAATAAAAAATTACCATTAAACGACCGATGTACTGTATTATAAAAAAATCGTACTACATATTTTTCAAATATAATCTCATACAAAAGTACGAATGTTAGTATTAAAATAAAGCAGGGTTTGATTGAAAATATATAACTTTTTAATGGTTTAAATAGACGGTCAAAGGTCCTATTTCGCACTTTTCCGGGTATGTTGATCAAAAAGCATTTTTTTGAAAAACCCAATTTACGTCGTCTAAGTGGGTCACAAAAAAAATCTTCCGATAATAAATAATAACCAAAAACAAGTATAATTGATACCAAAAGATGTTATTTAATTAATAATAAAGTTAAAATAAACTTAAAATATAAAATGTATACTTTTTGAATTTTCTGACAGTTAATCGTCGGTAGAGGGCTAAAAGTATATGCCAATTTTTTTTTCATTATTTTTCCCCTAATCTACAAAAAATCATACAGCGTAATTATACTATTACATTACGAAATTCCAAAATTTTAAAAATCGGCCCACCCTACTTATCAGGGATTAAGATTCGGAAACGTAAAATCCCTGTAGATTATGTCTGGCGGGTATTGTCCCTCGCTATGAAAGCCTATCGAATAAATTGGCACAATCAGTTTGGCCGAGGCAGATTGGCATCCGATTTCCTTAGGGACACTAAGACGTGTAGCGAGGCTATCAGGTCTTTTAATAAGAGCAGAGCAATAACGTGATAAAGTTAAAGTAATTTTTAGGTCGACAACCCCAAGAAACCTTACTTGTCAGCGACAAGTTCCAGTATAAAAACATTCTAAACACCGCCAGGACTAGATAGTGTCGGAATGCCTAGCCCATTCTAGCCCCATTTGTTACGAGTATTAGAGAATAGAAGCAGAGAGTAGCGTACTTGTGAGGAGACTTACTAGTCAGCGACGACTGCCAGTAGGACACCGATGACGGTGAAGACTGCCATGATCGCTGGCTCGACCAGGACTTGGTAGACTATGCCTAGCCCATTGTGCCATTCGGTACTAGGAGAATAGAAGCAGAGAAGAGCTTACTTATGAGGAAACTTACTTGTCAGCGACGACTCCCAGTATGACGCCGACGACGGTGAAGACTGCCATGAACGCCGGCCCGGCTAACACTTGGTAGTCTATGCCTAGCCCGTTGTAGCCCCATTCGCAGTACTTCGTGCCGTTCAGGGTTAGGGACTCGCATCTGAAAGGACACATGAGATAAATATGGTCAAATAACATATTATTGTTGGAGTGCCCAAATAAGCCATATAATTAGAAAGTGAAATACCTACCTATGTATATCCCGCTTATCCCAAGATCAAATCTTCAAGGTGTTCTATTTGTCAGATAAGCAATTTTGAAAAGTCTTATATAGTCTGAGAACCTCAAAATGGGATTGGATTACGAGCATTTGTGGTATATCACTTTTGCTTTTGATCTATTGATACAAAGATTCAATCACAAAGAAAAAATCGAACGCCCACGTCAGCGAAGCAGACCAGGAATCGAACCCGGTACCGGTGGGTCTGAGCTTTTGTCCTATCCATAGCGTCAGCTAATTACACATACTTACTTATCTGTGTATTGCGTATTGACATCCGCCACCGCCTTTATGTGATTCTATCTATCTTTCTTTTGTACATATGTACCTATCTTTTGTACACGGTTTTATTACCTCATCTAGGTACTGACAAGAGGAAATTTAATAAACCTGCACACAGTCAGATATTTAACGAGATTTGTCTAAAAAGCCATTCTCGGAGAGGGTTGCATCCCGTTTTGTCGTGAGCGAAAAACAAAGGGTGTCTCTTTTAATGGATAATATCTGGGCGGCCGAGCCTTGCTCGGCGTTTTCCCGGGCATGAGACCTAGCTAGATCGATTGCTCGTCCCTAACCACCTACATACCAAATTTCATCGAAATCGTTAGAGCCGTTTCCGAGATCCCGGAAATATAGATATATAGAAATATATATAGATATAAACAAGAATTGCTCGTTTAAAGATTTTAGATAAGATATCGCCTTAAGCATGTCAATGTCATATATTTTTTTCGCAAGAGAAAATGTGCATAATTTGAGTAGAATGCAAAGACAGTAGTCCCCCATTTAAAACATCTAGTGGCGTGAGAACGAGCTACTCTAATTATGCGGCATCTAGTGAGGAAAAGCCAAACTATTTAGTGTATTACTTGATCACTAGATGGCGCTAAAATTAATGCATAAGACCTGGCATCTAGTGGTGAAAAGCCAAACTATGTAGTTTGTTTCTTGTTCACTAGACGGCGCTAAAATTAATGTATAAGACCTGACATCTAGCGATATAAAGCTGAACAATTTAGTTTGGTTTTAAGTCACTGGATAGCGCTAAAATTAATGAATGTGTCCTGACATCTAGCGGTGAAAAGCCAAACTATTTAGTGTGTTAATTGATCACTAGATGGCGCTAAAATTAATGTATAAGACCTGGCATCTAGCGGTGAAAAGCCAAACTATGTAGATATTTTTTTTTTCAATGGTTTGTCCTCTACATATCGCATTTCTCAAGCGATTCTCGTGAAACTAAATTGTGACCGGTTCAATATCTAACATAGTTTTGGGAATTTAAAACAATACGAGGTCTACTACAGCAGAGCCACAGTCTTAATTCGTATGGCAAAAAATTGCAGAAGCGCTGCTCGCGTTGCCCTAAAAAATGACACTAAACACAATCGCGTGTGTTTTGTTTCGAAAAAACTTATACTAGACTAGAGGTCCAGACAAGTACCTACATCGTGCTTCGCGATTTTAGCATTGTTTTAGGGTCCATTTCTAATGGGTTAAGTCTGTGGTTCTTCATTCTGTACGAAATTGCAAGCCAAAAATCCTACTAATCATTTAAATACGAAAGTTTAGATATTTGGACGTTTGTTACTCAATCATGCAAAAAAGGGATTATGATGAAACTTGCAGGTATAGGGTTTATAGCCTGGATTAACATATACCTAGGATACTTTTTATCCCAAAAATCATCCCTCGGAGGGCTGAAATAGGAAGTGGAAGTGTACGCAAAGTCGCGGGCAAAAGCTATAGTGGTTATTTAAATAAATGTAGTGATTATGTAAGAGGGCGTCTAGAGTACAGATACTTAACTTCCTACTTTTTTACACTTCATAAACCGGATTAGATAATAACTGTGACAGTTTGTCCTTGCCATGTTTTTGTCGGGTTTTTTATCAACCCTTAGAGATCAGCTATTCGAAGCTTTAACAAGTTAAAAGGCGTAATTTAGACCAAAGTAAAAAAATATTAATGTTTTTTGCTGTTCACTACAACCAACCCACACACGCCAGATTACATTACAGAGTTAGATTCTAATATTTGTTGCTAAGTGGTTGAAAATAATTATTTATTTGAGCAACATGTTTTATAACTGTAAAGGGTGAGGACCAAATATTTGGCACGTAGTTAAGGGCTAAGGCATTGAATATATCCCTCCACAACCCAATCCGTACAAGTGCATAGATTAGTATGAGATTGGCTGTCTGTGGAGGGGCGCGTTGTCGTAGATTAAATTATATGTTATTTTTGACGTTTTCATTTAAGGTATCTATATTAATACCGTCTTCTTTAAGCTCAGTCGAGTAATAAAGCATCTGTCACATTGACCCAATTGATCGTATCTACAGAACTCATCACAACATCACAGCGGTGCGCTATATGACCATTAATCTGTATTAATTGTGGTAGTAAGTAACACTACTACTGTCTTTCCAGATGGACACCAGCCGCACGAGACACACCAGCAGCAGACGCCGTAGCGGGCCCCCTACCCGGGGACTCGCACGGCAACCTCACCA
Organism: Cenopis cana; assembly: GCA_951800055.1. Lineage (NCBI taxonomy): Eukaryota > Metazoa > Arthropoda > Insecta > Lepidoptera > Tortricidae > Cenopis > Cenopis cana. Next base: position 6,467,741 of record OX637492.1, on the reverse strand, counting down.
GCAGCAGACGCCGTCCCCCAAGTGACGGCCAGAAGCCCGTCCCGCCGCAGCGGTGACGCGACCCGCTACAGTTCTCGATGCGCCCAGCGCAGGAAGAGCCACCTGCCACCCCTAGGAAGGGGTGCAGAAGATTCTACAACAACAATTGTGGTAAAGTAGTTGTCACAGCAATTCTGACAATGGTTGTTGTACCTTATTCTACGAGTATGTATCTAATCTAAGTATCATTTCATGTATATTTCATGTATAGTACAGTTGTAACTTGTAAGTATCATCGTTATCACCGTAGAATTTTGTAGGTACCTACATAATTAAAAAGGATCTTTGGTAGATAGGTGTAAAGACTTTAAGGGGTAATAGACGAGGTCATTTTAGACATTTTAGACCATATTTACTATAATACAAAGGCTGCTACTTTCTAATATACCTATACGCCATTTTATAAATTTGTATATTTTGCCTTACGACCACAATACAAAACAAATGAAAAATCTTACTACCTAATTCTTTTCTCTTTTAGATGTAAAAAAATCCTTATTACTTCTGTACACACACACACACACACATCTGGACATCTGTCTTCTGGACATTTGCTTATTAATAAAGTTGAAATATTTATTTACAACACATCCATAAAGAGAATAAAACCATTACAGTAACTGTATAACTTTTTCTCTTTATTTTTTTTTGGGTTATTGTAATATTACAGTAGCGATAGAAACCCTGTAACTATACTTAGTAAGTACCTGGTACGTGAAATAGCATTATAAATAAACTGCATAACGCAGCACTTTACCTACTTTTTAGCAAAACTCGGTAAAAACTTGTCTAAAAAACCGTAAAAGGCAAAACTAGCCACAGCAGGAAACTAACTCGCCATAAAATTAATTTTATAATAACTATATGGCACAGTCATAAGGAGTTCCTTATTGTCCAGTTTTTTGTTATATTTGCATTATTCCGTTACTTATTTATTCTCTTTATTCGATAAAAACTTACTACGAATGAAAACGCATAAACCTGTATGTGACGGCTACAACTGCGGCACTGACGGCACTTTGTAGCCAAAATGGCGAAAACGAAACCCTTATAGTTTCGTCATGTCTGTGTCCGTCCGTCCGTATGTCACAACAGATTTACTCGGAGACTACGGCATACGCACTACAATTATGAAAGGTAGGAAGGTGTATTCTATAAACCGCTACATAAAAGTGATGTGGAATCACAAAAAAACACTGTAGACACGTAACCGGGGGATGTTTTTTTTTTTCAATGCACATAGGCGTGTGGTGTCGGTATGATTGACCCGGGGGTTAATTCCATTACTTTCAATAAATGCTGTTTGCAACGTAAGTGTGCATTCGGTCCTCACGCCTGGATGTTCGGGGAAGGTTAAGTCTTGCAGTGTAAAGGATTGGCTACGATTTCGGGCGGCATCAGCGGTGCCCAATACGGTCTGGTCTTTCGCTTCTAGGTATAACTTAGTCCACATTTGAGGAGTGTCTTTTCAAAAGGGCTTATTTCCACTTGGATTTTTTTTTTGGAAAATTGAGGAAAACATTAATCCACCGTTTCCACTCTTTCTCATATTATAAGGAACAAATAGGCCAGATAGGATAGATAAGATATTATAAGGGAGGTCGCAGGTTCGAATCCTGCTCGGTGCCCAAGTTTTTCAATTTTTCCTTTATTTCTAAAGTTTGAAGAAATAGACTTTGATACTTGAATCTTTTATTAGAGGACAAGAAGAGACTTATTAGAACTTGAAAGTCAAAGAATATATGTATTTCTCTATTTAAAGCAAAGCTACATTCATAGTTAAAAAGAAAAAAGAATGGAACTAACTTAGTTCAACTAAGCCAAATTGATCAAATGAGGAGTGTATTTTCAACACTCTTCATTTGTATCAATTTAGAGTGTAAGATACACGGTGCAGCTTACGCTTAGATTGCAATGTATTGCACATGGCGTGGGTTGATGGCGTCCAAACAATCAATCATGATACGCGTCGGTGCTACGCGACGGAGATATGATACGCTTACATGATACAAACGTGGACAAAGTTATGCCACACTGCAGCCGCTGCTTCGCCGCTCGAAGGGCTACGGCTAGGGTCTTAACGCCAAAAAAGAAGACTCACATTTCGCTCGAGTTGACTTTCTCGCAGACGACTGGAAGCTGTGCGTAGGTGAGATGCGTGTGAGTCGTGTTGAGCATGCACGCTTTGTCGCCATAGTGCAGGTCGTCCGCCGTCACTTTCGATGTTGTTCCTGTCAGGAAAACGACATTATCAGGTCAAATACAATAACGGATAGAGAGAGAAGTGTCATTGACATAATATACAATCTGCGAAATTACTACATACAAAAATTCTAAAGTTACTAGCACTACATCATTGATCTCAACTTATAGTATAGTTAAAACAAAACACAAACGTCAGCTAAGGTATTGGCAATTTGATTTTCAGTTAGACAATGGTTTCTTTTGAGATTGTGTTTCGATCATACCAATCTTCTATTGGTGTACTAGTGTCATCTACTTATTGGTGTAAGTATAGATACCTACATAAGAATGCTCAGAAAAGCTTCATGTAGGTACCTACTTAGCCGCATCTTTATTGCAACGACCTTCGTGCTTTACCTCTAAGTGACATTAAATAAAACAATCACCTTTTTGAACAAAAGATGTAGGCTTAACTTCACGGTAAACTGCTTTAACTCTATATTTATTTACGTAAACAATGACTTCAGGACTTTTCAGACGAATTCTGCCGAGTTTTTGCGAACGCTAGCGTGGTAAGTAGATTTATCATTAAACCGGGCAAAAAGCGGAACATTTCGAATAGCTTTTTGTTAATTACGAGGTTCGAGGCCGTTCAATGTCGAGGCTAAGTAAAAAGGCTGTTACCTACATCATGCGTGGGTTTGCGTGCTCGTGGCGTTGATTGATAGATGGCGAGCTTCTGTTATGTCTATTATATGTTGTTATATCTATTATATCATGGGTTAAGATCTTAAATGGCTGTAACTAGGTACATTGTACTGTCATCGGTAAAGATGTGAAATAACTGTTAGAGTACTTTTATCACACGAGCGCGGGTGAGCCATGGTTGTGTATTGAGCTATACATGCACATTTTCTGTGTGCGTTAGTGTAGGTAGGACCTATGAGTTCATGTTGTTTGTGTTCGTATTGCCACAACTACAACAATGGCCAACCCGCGTTCCTGAGATAAAAGTGCTATATCTATTGTATAATTATTATTTACATCTTCTTCTTAGTCGGTTCACTCTTGGCAGAGTGGTCGTGGTCGTCATGTCGGTTTAGTGGCAAGCTTGACAATCCGTCGCTACTCGTCTCTCAAGGCCGCTTTCCTAGTGCACAAATGCAAGGGTGCGTCTACCGCGGCCCTGATTTGGTCAGTCCATCTCATAGGTGATGTGCGTGCTCTTGTGCCCTCAACCCTACCCTGCACCACGAGACGCTCGATAGAGTCATCGCCCCGCCGCGATATGTGGCCATATCCGTGTTATTTACAAATCCGTGGTTTAATATTCTACCAATAACAAAATACGATTAAACAATCAAATCAGCTTTGTACCTGAATGCGATACAAACGCGCTATCACTATTTGCTCAGGCGCTTGTACATAAATACACGGTCACATTCACTGCCAGGAACCCGCCTAGCGGGCGCTCTGCTCGTAGAAGACGCGTAGTCGATACCATGCGTTTCCCGGTATGTACAGGAAATTGCGTACCGCTACGAAAAACTTGGTAGCGAACGTGTAAAAGGGCTATTGAATACACTTTTGACTTGGTGCAAGTACTTCCAAACGAGTTGGTAAACCGGTGTGTAAAAATAATTTATGGGCAACTAGATGTAACATTTTTTATTGGGTCGATAAAAACACATCCGCAAGCTTACACAGCCTTAAACTACACAAAATGTTGTTGATATGATACACATACTCGTATTAAAGTGCTTTAGAAGACACGGTTTTACACAGGACGGCTGAGGGTTTTTGTAACATGTGGTCCTACACTCTATATGTTGTCAGGTGCCTTGATACCATCAAGATTGATCACTATCGTGACATTTATCTTGAATGTTCAGCCACAAAGTTTCTGTCAATTTGTTTTGGTATAAGCTTTTATTGCCCTCTGTACTTATTTGCCACAATGACGGTTAGGAAGTTGATGACTTTGGACAAAAAGGTACAGTGGGCAATAAACACTTACCTACCAGAAAAGAAAATGTCAGAAACTTATAAATATTTCATACACTTAATTGTAATTGAGCCATGCGTTGGTACGATTTTTTAATTATAAAGTGTACGCAAATAAAGAATTTGTATTTGTATTTGTACGAAATCCTTCAAATATTAGAGACTTAAGTTGACCTAAACGTGACGTGATTTTACCAAGAAGATCAAAATACTCGGACATACTTATACTAAATTATATGGATAAACAACACCCAAAAACTGAAAGTGCGCCAACAAAACATGGAGCGTAGCATGCTGAACATAAAAAGGAAAGAAAGTATCTCTTACGAAAATTAGGAAAGAAACAAGAGCGCCCGATATTACACGGTGCATCAAAAAGCTGAAATGGAGATGGACAGGACACATGATGAGGGGAAAAATAGAGAAGTGGACAAAGGACATAACGGAATGATATCCAAGGCTGGGAAAAAGAAAACGAGATAGACCAACAATGAGATGGGAAAAATGACATTAAAAAGTCAGTTGGAAACACATGGAGAAGACACGCAAATGACCGCAATAGGTAAATAGAAAACTTGGGAAGATAGGCCTCTTCCCAAGTTTTCCAAGAGACAAGCTGAAATTGAAAATTGATAATTTATATGTAATAATGATAAATAAATTATATTATGCATACCTACTCGTAATAATGTATTAGAAAAATTTAATTGATACAAAATAACTGAAATGTGAAAATAATTCAGCAAATCTTATCTTAAGAACTGCATACGTTCAATATTTGCCCGCGACCTACCTATGGCTCATAAGTACGCGTACTACCTTGCTTTCCAAAAGCCAGTCTGCTTCGGAGTGGATCGCTGGAAGTAATGCCACCAATGACCCCAAAACATTCACCTGCCGTCACTATAAACGAGGCATATGAATACACATACATAACTCTCTAGTCACGTGCTTACGTTTGTATACAAACAACTTGTGATGTAATCCCGTCGGACAAGAAATTTCACTTTTAACAGACGTAATGTACCGAGATGTGCAATGCATTTGAACACTGTAATGCCCTTATTCATAAACGTTTATCAAACCTATTTAAGCCAAATAATCGTTTAATAGTAGATTATACACCAAGGGGATAAAACACTGTTTTATGTCACGGGTGCGATATTGAATCCCGAACGTAACGAAGGACTCCAAATTTTACTCCCGAGCGGAGCGAGGGAGTAATGACTTAATTCCTGAGCGAAGCGAGGGAATTAAGACTGAGTCCTGAGTGTAGTGAGGGATTTAAGCGCTCCCAAGACAAAAACAGCTTTATCCCCGAGGAGTATACTCTACTTTTCTCACCTCTTGCGAGGCAATAAAAAAACCAAGGCTACTAAAACAGAATTAAATCAGTCAATCGCAGCAAATTTTAGTATCTATTTTAATAGAATCTGTTTTACTTCGTATAATTAAGCGTCTTGTAACCCACGCGGATCTTGTTTTTGGTATTTAATACCTAGTACATCGACGACTGCTTGCATTCATTTGTGTGGTGAGCACAAGTATTTTGTTCCTGAATCTTAGATGTTTTCTATGTATTTTAAGTATATATTTATCTTTATAGGTATATGTATATCGTCGACTAGTACCCATAGTACAAGCTTTGATTAGTTTGGGACTAGGTAGATTTGTGTAAGACTGTCCACAAATATGTAAGTATGTATTTATTTACATTGCTGCAACTGCTGCGAAGGGAGGAAGGCCAGCCCTAGCTACGTGCGAGGCACGGATATTACGTAGTGATTTTATTTAAAAATGTAATAAAATATGAGAATAATGAAAACTCCAAAATGTAATTCTACAAATATTGTACTAAAACCACGCGTTTGACGCGCTACAGGCGGCGGCCGACGACGCAGGCTTTTGTTTCGAACACGACGTTCCAAACAAAACACGGAGCTGGTGTGCCGCGTCCTCGCCGCTTAGTGGACTTCACGACATTAGACTTTAATGACATAACTATAAGAACTATGAAAAGTGAAATCACATTATTACCCGGCGGGTTATAATGAGATTCAGTACGATATTACTACCCGGCTTAAGCCAAGGGTTATAATGATTTGCTTTCGGTAAGGTTTGCATGATATATAATTGGGCATTGACGAGCAGGTGGTGTGAAAAATAGTTTTCTTCATTTGTCACATTCACAATGCGTTTGAGAGAAAAGGTTAAATCACATGAATCACACTCACACACATCACATGAATTTTAGAAACAGTTCACCCCTTTTATCAAATTAATTATTTTATTTTATTTTTAAGTTTAGGGTTTAGTTTTAGTTTTTATTTTAATAGTAGTTTTAATCTCACATTTACACTGTTATTATATCCATATGTTTTTATAAATAAATAATCATTTCTTTCGTAATTTTATCTCTATTTTCATATTTCGCATACTTATTTATGTAGTGTTGTGTTTTCCCTTCGGAGGTTGCACTGTGTTGAGAGCGAGGGACCTAAATTTGTCCCTTCTTTTCATTAAGTCGACATTTTATAAAGGGTCGGTAATAGGCGCGTGACTCCTTTGGAGTTGCGTGCGTCTATAGGCTACGGTGTCCCCTTGCCATCAGGTGGACCGTACGCTTGTTTGCCACCGTCGTTGTAAAAAAAGAATTTTTTAAACATAAGCACACGGAACAACCGGATTTGCCTGCCTCGTAGCTAGTATTCTCTCTCTCTCTGGTCGGTCCCTCATATCTGAGGATCGTGGTCAGCATCAGGGTTGCATCTGGAACGGATGATATTACGCCACCGGTTCCTGTCCAGCGCGTCTCGTAGCTAGTATTACGGTATTATTATTAATAGACTAGACATATCACACACACTCTGCCTGCAGGCAATCCCTTCTTTCCCTTTGTATTACTTACGTAATATACTACCACGTACTACCTACCTACTACTACGACAGCTTATTCATTACACTCAGTGACCCAATGAAATTACAGAACGTCTAGATGAAAACAAGACGCTTTTCGTATCGATGAATCTCTTCCAGAAAATTTGATTATGTGAATATTTTTTTTAAAGTGTCATTAAACGGGTTTTTTTAGTTAGGTATGTGCCGTGAGCTATTAAACATACATAAGGAAGTGACAAGAGACTTGATACGCAATTCCGAATTAATTAAATTAAGTAACGACGTGGGAAGTAAACTATTTTTGAACAACATACGGTATGTATGACTATTATATATTATGTAGAGGTGACATGATCGTATGAATTTATTTGGGCATTAAAATGTGTCGACCTTGATTTGGAGCACGTGGGTCGTGGAGTCAATTTCTAAAAAAGATCGGCTATGTTAGCCACATATGAGCACATCAAAGACAATTATTACGGAGATGATAGCAGTCGCCTTGGCCGAAATCGGCCGTGGTGCTTTTTTTTTAGAGTTCCCTTTTACAAACCCTAGTTTTACAATACAATACAAATAGTACCTATTCAGCACGTGCTCTTTCGTCATTGTTGTCATGTCTTGCGTGTCATCGGCACAAAGCCGGCCTCGGTACGATGATTGCCAACATGCCAACCGCGTTTGGGTGACTACCTCGGAGCTGTTCGATAGCCGAGTTTAATCGCAGTGGCAAGAGGAATAGACCTAGTCATTTGTGATAATATGTATAATAAATAAATAACCATGGTATTGTGTGTTTTAAATGGCATAGTCGAGACATGCAAGTTTTTCTACGCAAAATTAATAGCTGTGTCTGAGATTTTTGTCATTATCTAATTACGACCTAGTAACTACTTACGAACAAAAAACTGCATTATAATGAGGTAAATAGCTGACTCAGCTAAAGACTGATTAGCAATGGCAGAGCGTCCATACAACTCGATTCCCACCGGCTTGCCTAGTTTTCAGCCAGTGCAGTTCTTTTACTACGGGCTCATGAAGAATAAGAAAGGCCAATTATTTCCGGCTTGCCTAAAGAATATTTTTGACACGCCGCCACTGCTGATAGACTGGTTAAAAAGTGCCTACCTACACTATTATAGTATCCCTAATTTGCTTAAAATTAGGGAAATATACATCTGGTTTTATTAACCAACACCTAGGTTAATAAGTACCATGCGCACAAATGTACTCAAAAAACATGAAGATGAATTCAGAACCGCCTTCTTTCTATTTAAGTCAGGCAAAAACAGAGAAATATACAGAAAAAATAAATAGGTCAAATTTTGAAGGAAGACACAGCCAAGCAGCCAGCAAGAAAGACCAAAGGGCAAGCAGGCGGCCGCTACGAGGTGTACAGGGGACGACGCTACGAGGTGTACAGGGGACGACGCTACAACAAGGTCTCTACAGGGGTCGACGCTACAAGGTGTACTGGGGACGACGCTACGAGGTGTGCAGGGGACGACGCTACAAGGTGTGCAGGGGACTACGCTACGAGATGTGCAGGGGACTACGCTACAAGGTATACAGGGGACTACGCAACGAGATGTACAATGTAAACCAAGTAGTCTGCCAAACACTTTTTTTCTCTTTTGTTTGTTTATTAAGGTTTAAAAGTAGTCTACTACTCAACCATACTCGCATAGCGTTGTCAGCAGAGACAATACAGTACGCTATGCGATATGAAAGCGCTTAATGCATTAATCGCCTCTGGGACGCCTAGATCACCTAGATATTTAATACTCGGATCCTGACTCCGAAATTGCCATTTACTTACCAATAAGGTAGTGTCCGAGCTCTCCCAGGATGTAACCCACGGAGACCAGTCCCAGCACATACCACTTGTAGAAGGGTTTTAGCTTCGCCCAAATTCCGCCGTGGAACATTTTGATTCTGCAACAATTCAGAACGAACATTTATAAATTTGATCGATGATCGATGATATAAGTGTGTAAAAGATAAGCTACACAGTATCTGAAACGCGCGCGAGACAGAGATCGGCGCGCCCTGTGTCGGCGGCGGCGGCGTGGGGATTTTCGCCGGCGGCGGCGAGGCAGCGGCGCGGCGCTCAAATCTAATATCTAATTTCAATATAAAATTAAACGGCTCGGAAAGCCAAAGAGAATATAATCACTGACGTTTTAAGAGACGGGACTCTTATACGAGTACTAGAAAACGAACGCAAATTGACAGCAATTGCCATAAAAATCCAATACTGCCGCCATTAACCGCCTCGAACATTCCATACTATCCTCGGATATATATTTTTTGTTCTGAGTTGCGCGAACCTGTAGGATGCTAGCCTAAAGGTATGTAAGTCGCAACTCAACAAACTTTGACTACAAATCGTAGCGATATGGTCACCATGCGTGGACTACATATTAGATCTGTCAGTAAAATAGATATTCTTGGCCCCATTTGAAGATTGTCAAATATGGCGTCCCTGGAATTATACAGGAAATCGTTATTTACATGTTTCTATTTACTAAAGACATAAAGACACATAAAAGATGTCCGGAGGATGTTCCCTTCTGTTAATTAAAAGCAATGGAATAGCGGCCTAGATTGCACAACTTTTAAATCCCGATAATTTGTTTAATAATAATTTGATGTAAGTACCTAATCGCGGATTAAATATTTCGACCCAATCTGCAGCGCTTAGCTATAAGTAGCTATATTAACAATAGGTACGTCTGCCTTGGACAGTCGCCTGAGGCAAGATTACCGGGATTTAGCCGTGCCGTGCTAATGGAATCCCGGGGCAATTCAAAAGATTTAGCTTCTTGGGTCAACTTGCATATAAACTTATTGATATACCTATCTGTATCCTAAACGAGATTATTTGTATTTTAATTTATTCTCCAAAAAGTTTGATGAGATTTGACACGTTTAACTTTGATGTCGAAACGATTTAGCTTGGCATTCCCCGGTAAAGTAATTTTCTCCAGGTTTTCACTTAGAATGTAAAATCCGCGCTATAATGATTGGTTAATTCGGTAAATTAGCAGCCCAATGGTTTAGGGACTTACTTCTGGTCAAGGGCCTTTTACAGTGTAGGAATTTCATTAGATAATTGTAATCTAACAGCGCTGCTATAGGCATTTTCCATCTACGATAACCCATTGAACCTGAGATACAGTCGGCAGTAGAGAGCCCTGAAATGCTTTGGTCATGTAATCCTTATTATCTATATCATAGAGTCGCTGAAAGGCCTTTTGACTAATTATCAGCGAAGCAACCTCTGCTACCAACTGTAAAGACCTGTTGCGTGTAAAGGACTTGTGACGATATTAATTGTCTATTGTTTTTTTGCTGCTGAACCTACTTGAACAGTCGAGAATTCGAGACACGTTTCTAAATATATACAAAACAGGCCGAGGGTTGATTTGTTTTGATTGCTTTTCAATCTGTCTGAGCCGGGCTAATGACTGTAACACAAAATGTGCAGCGTATGAAACAATTGATACAAAAATGGAATCTGAAGCTTAGTGTTTAATCGACCCTTTATTCGGCCCGGCGTTTAATTACGTGTGTTAATTTAAGTAAGTCGCTTTTGACGTAGTAATTAAATAAAGAATAGCCTGTATTGGCAAAGATAAACCGATTCCGACTGCTTGGGAGCTACACAAACTATGCAAAATTATACGAGAAGTTATGTATGTTACTTAATACCTATTTACATTAAGCTACATAAAAGTGGCTCTTAAAACTACATAATATACTCGAAGCCAAACGGTTCGCCTTGCATATGCAATTAACTGTCATTTTATTATTTACAAAAACCATGTCACGAACAATCTTGTTGTAAAAATGTCAACTTGGTGGCCAAAGGTATTTATAATTCTAACTAAGTGGTTCCTCGCATAAATAAAAAACGGAGTAACTAGAGTAACTCGACTTTATGCTTAGATTATGCTAACTGGTTGGAACATTAAAGACGTTTTTCAAATACTGATACACAAACGGTGCCATTTATATGGCCGACGTAAGATTTCTACCGAGTATAAAGTTATGAGAGGGACGTACGTACCTCTTATACGAAAATCCTTGTTTTGGTATTGTTGTTATAATAAACGTACAAGATGGATATGAATTAAAAAATCCAATTTAAAATTGCGGAACTTACTTTACATTCCCTAAAGAGTCTAAATTAAAATAATGCTTTAAGTTTTCAAGAAACTACGGCTCTAATACAAATTCCTAGAACTTGCTTAACTTTTTAAAAATGTTCTATAACTTAAACCCTCGTGTCGCATCCATTATAAATTATGACGCAAGCATTGATTGAGAAATTATACTGATTAGGTATTTATTATCATTTTTTGTTTGTTAAGTGATCAGCGACCGCTCATGGTGTGATGGTGCCTTATTTACCTGAGTTACCTCTATAAATGATGGTGCTATATATTTTTTAACCTGGCTGTGGTTTTGTTGGCCGTGCCCAATAAAGCGATAGGAGTGCGCAGTTGACCTGGGGAAAATCCAGAGGAAACTTCCGACACGACCACGCGTTAAAATATTGGAATAGGTAGGTACTCTAGTAGTAGAGTTTTGTCTCTGCTATAAATACATTGCAGTTTTTGTGCAGGTGTGGTTTTGTGCAGTTTTTGCTTCTGCAATTCATAACTTGGCATAAAAAATATATATACTCACCGGCAGAAAATTTGGCCCAAATTAGAAAAATATTTTTTTATATATTAAACATTAAAAATAATAATATTTAAAAAAATATATTAAATTAATTTAATTTAATAAAAATATTTAATTTATTCAATTTATAGTTTGTAATCACGAAAAGTTTTTGGGCCAAATTTTCTGAATTTTCAAATATATATATTAGGGTGGTCCAAGATTGTATGGGGGAAAAAAAATGTCGTTTTATTCTTGCTCCACAAGTCTTATCCTGTTCCTGTATTAGCAAAAAGAACATATACCAAAATTTTGCTTTCTAGAGCAACGTTTAGAGGTCGCGACAATTTGCAAGTTAAATATATATGAACTCGCCAAGCACCTACATTGGTAAATTTTTATAACTATCTCAAATGCGATCTTTCCTGTTACTTTGTGTCTTATTTATTATAACTGCTTGTGTAGGTCTAGGTAGGATTTTTTTTGATTCAATTAGCGTAAAAATGTTGCTATCCGGTAGTTATAGTATTATTGACACATCGACAGCATAGGCGCACGTAAACAATAGGACGCTAGGATATTTAAAAAATAGTTTAAAAATGCATTGACTTAAGTTCCGTGTTTATGAAGGCTTAAAGAGTATAGTGAAATCGAAAAAGAACATACATAAAATAAATATGGCGGAATAATCTTACATAAATCGACTCAGTTGCAAACTAAGCTAAAATTGTGTCGTGAGTACTAGATGACGTTATATATACATAAAAATGTCTCAAAAAATAAATAAACAAAAATATAGAATACAACCTTGACCCAGGAAGGAATATTAGTGCCTATCATACAAAAAAAATGTCTTTAACAGAATGTGAATCCAAAAATATCGGCTGCGTAGGCAGGGAGGCCGTAAAATTAACAACTTTTCTTGAAGTGCAGATTAAAGTGCGAAATTTAAGGCTGTCAATGACTGCTCAGATAGAGATATATATTGCCTTGCTAAAAAATACAATTAACGTAGTGGCACCAGTAATGGACCTGGCTCCAGTAATGGACGCAAAAATCTTTCACGGTCGAAATTAAGCAACGGAAAAGTATTTTAGCCATGGCAACACTTTAAGTATAAAGAATAGGCTTCTATGTATCACATTGACAAATGACATACACCTCGGTCATTTTGTTTAAAAATGGCGCGGCGGCAAAAAGTGTGCTCCGGCATTTTTCACGAATAACCTTAATTTCTTACAGAAATAATTAAGGAAGTAGGTAACGGTTTTGATTGTAAACTTTATTTTCTCTAAACAATATTAATTTGATATGATTTCGTGAGAAGCGTTACATATTTAACAATACTTTTTTAAAGTGTTTATAGCATTAGAATCCAATTTGAATGATTTAGAGAGGATGTACATTACTGGTTCCTGTTTTTTGTTAATCTCCAATTATGGACAATTTCTCCATGATTGGTTTTCATACTGAATTCTGGTTACCCAATTATGGACACCCAATGTTGGACGGATTTATTGGCGAGGTAAATGTTTGAAAAATGCCACCCAGTTTTATTATAATAGTAGTTTATCTACACAAATATCATAATCCTCTAAAATGCGTTCAGAAACCGTAGGCAAAACGACGACCTTCACTTTAACATCAATGTACTTATGAAAATTTTCTAACCTGTGGTGAAGTTTACCAGCAGTAATATAATATTCATTATAATGTCCTATTTAGTACTATAATTTTTTTTTTTTTAATTTAGAACAGGAAAATTAAAATTCAGTCGATACGAAAGGTCAGCTCGATATAGGTTATTTTTTTTGGGATAAGGATTCAGGGAGAAGTATTTCAAATTTTACATTTATTTTAAATTTTAAGAAAAAAAATATTTTTTTCGAAAAAGGTCATTATACTCGATTTCGACTGATTCGGGGATGAGGATTTCATATTTTATATTAATTTTGAATTTACAGCGAAAAAAAAATTATTGCGAAAAATCGTCATTATACTCGTTTTCGACTAATTCGGGGATAAGGATTTCAAATTTTATATTAATTTTGAATTTTAAGAAAAAAAATTTTTTTTTTCGAAAAATCGTCTTTATACCTACTTGATTTCGACTATTTCGGGGATAAGGATTTCAAATGTTATATAATACCGGCTACTATAACCCATCTTAGAGTACTTATAATATGTGTGTAGATAATAGTACATTACTTACCAAGGGCGACAAAACAAAGAATGTCTTAGATCGCAGGTATTTTACGCCCGAGCCGAAGGCAAGGGCGATAAATATGCGATCTGAGGCTTTCTTTATTATCGCCCGTGGTAAGTACAAAATTTTATGTCACCCCCTGGCCAGGAAGTGGGTTTTTTCGCGCGCGGAGCGTGCAGTAATGGCCACTTTATGGCTAGGTGTGATATAAAGTAATGTATGCAACTGTACATAATTAGGCATTAAAACACTCGTGTGACCTTATTATGAATAGCATAAACTACTATTATGCAACTGGTACATCATGAGGGGCATTAAAACACGATTGTGTTTTATGAAACGAGCCGAAGGCGAGTTTCATAATAGGGTCACACGAGTGTTTTAATGCCTAATTATGTACAGTTGCATACATTACTTTATCTACACACATATTATAAGTACTCTAAGATGTGTTCAGAAGCCGAAGGCAAATGACCTGCATTGCTTACCAGTGCTACCGGTAACATATTTATAGATGCTCTAAATAGATATCAAATTTGAACTCCTTATCCCTGAATTAGTCGAAATCGAGTAAATTGACGATATTTGGAAAAAAAATTTTTTACATATAATCAAAATAAATGTAAAGTTTGAAATCCTTATCCCCGAATTAGTCGAAATCGAGTATAATGACGATTTTTCGTATTTTTTTTTTACTTAAAGTTCAAAATAAATGTAAAATTTAAAATCCTTATCCCCGAATTAGTCGAAATCGAGTATAAAGACGATATTTCGAAAAAAAAAATATTTTTTTAACTTGAAATTCAAAATTAATATAAAATTTGAAATCCTCATCCCCGAATTAGTCGAAATCGAGTATAATGACGATTTTTCGTAAAAAAAAAATTTACTTAAAATTCTAAAGAAATGTAAAATTTGAATTCCTTATCCATGAATCCTTATCCCGAAAAAAATAATACATTATTGCCGTGGCCGGGGAAAAAAGCAATTGCAGGCTGAGTATTTGTTTAAACGGACGAGCTTGCGAGTCCGTTTAATTATAATACGAACCCTGCAATTGCCATTCCAGCCGAGGCTAATATAGTACTTTTCTCAAAAATGGAGGAAATACGACAAAATTTGGATAAATATTTGATAAACATAACCTTAAAACGTCGAAAACATCATGCTCAATAAAAAAATAAACAGCGGGATGTTTATTTTTTTTAACAGAATCGCAAGTGTATGGTTTTACCGAAAAACGCAAATTATTCAAGACTGAAAAAGACGTCGCGTTTCCAACAGAAAAATACGAGCTGAATTGGCTGAATACGACCTGTGCCTCCTTTTATATGACAGTTTTTACTTTTTTTTAAAGTTTGGAATTCAACAAATAAAGGAATTTATATGTGAAATTGCAGGCGGTCTACAATGTTTTTAAACCTTAAGGTGTCCAAGATTGGGTGTCCATAATTGGATTTTGTCTTGTCCATCATAGGATTTTCGAATATTTTCGACTTTTTCAGATTTGGAGCAAGTTTCTCGGAACTTACAAGTTTATCCAAAACTTTTGTATGTTTATTATAATTAGTGATTATTAAGCTACATTTACTTTGAAATAACTAACATCAAACTTATAAAATAAGAGAGTTATAGCCAAAAGATGTCGGCGGAGTTCTTAAGCCGTCCATAATTGGTGCCATTACGTTATAACAAAAAGCGAAGAACAAAAGCGATATCTCACCTGAGCCGACGATTTACATAGAAAGATGCAAATAGTGACTTCTTTCTAATTATAACATTCCGTAAATGAAATAGGGAGATAAAGAAAGAAGTTTAATAATAAATAACAATAATGATTAGCATAATTTAATATCACTTCATGTTCAATTTACTCATAAGTTCCGTATATAACTGCCGACGAGGAATGAGCGTTTTCTCTGAATATTTAAAAAATGTTAAAACAGTCGCGACCTCTAAATATTATCCGATTTGTCTCAAAATTGGCAGAGAAGATCTTGAAGTGCAATGGAATAAAGGGAACCTTGTGGAGAAAACAAATTCAAAAAAAGTTATTTTTGGACCACCCTAATATATATACTTATTTGTGGACAATCTTATGCAAATCAACCTAGTCCCAAACTAAGCAAAGCTTGTACTATGGGTACTAAGCGACGATATATAAATATGTACTTATATATAGGTAAATAAATACTTAAATACATAGAAAACATCCAAGATCCAAGAACAAATATTCGTGCTCATCATTCGAACCCGGGACCTCCAGCTTCGTAGGCAGGGTCACTACCAACTAAGCTAACGCGGTCGTCAAAACGGCATCAGCCCACACTTGGCTATTTTAACAACAGTGACCCAAATGTGAGCTGAGTAACCTACAACGACATAATTAAATGCATTTGTTGTTGCGTGTCACCATTGTGTTGTCACGACGTACAGAAGACGCAAGGTTGTGTACAGTCATCATCATAAATGTATACATTCTAGAACTTTATTGCTTAAGAGATAAGGTCGAAGAGTGTATACGTATTTATGATGCTGAGTGTACATCTGATGATGTGAAATAATATCAATTGTGGTTTGGCCCTGCAATGTTTCCGGGGAGAAAATCTTATACAGACTGGAATGACTTGCTTTTTGCTTGTTTGTCTTTTTTAAACCCTTAAAATAATAAAGATGGTTCCTCGTTCGAGTCTTAGTGACACCAAATGGGCCAAACGATTTAAGTCAACAGCCAGTAGGCAGTAGGTAAAACGGAGCAAGCTATGATGTCATAATTTGCTTGTATAAAAAAAACTTTTCTTCCAAAACCTAATGAATGGGTAAAATTATGACGTTATAGCTGGAAATTTTACCAGATGACAGCGGTCCACAGGAGTCAAAAATACTTACTAAGACTCCTCAACTTTCCCGAAAAGAAAGAGAAAACTAGCCATGTATGGTTGGGTAATATGCATGTGTAAAGTGTATATACCCTAAAAATAGGCTTATTAAGTTCTTATTATAGTGGTGCAAAGCCTTGAACTTGGCAAGAGTGATGGTGCCATGGCTGAACCGACACGGCCCAGTGCGACGATTAATTCTATTTATACCGCTTCCGTATTTTGGATTTCATGGTATTCTTTATGCTGATCGATGTCGTGACTTGGTCGTCTTGCAATAATTATTTTTGTTGTTGTTATTTAATTTATGCAATTAACGATGTAGATGGAAGCCTCAATTAAAAATATATTCTTGATATAACTGTCCGAACAGGTTATGATAAAATTGATTAAATCAACATAAGAATTTAACCCCGTAATATCACCGCTTGAATATTGAATCTGATTGAATGATAAAATAACGAATAAATGCTCATTCAATTATCTAAAAATATAAAGTACACAACTTCTAGAGTACATGTAAACTAACCTTTATCTACCAACTGCACCCTCTGAGCCACAAAACACACTGGCCGAACACAAAACAAAACCAATAATTTAAAAGACGAACGTCCTTCTTTCACACCCGATCATGCTGAGCGTACTTCAACTTTTTTGCTATCAATAATTTCTATATTATTTTTTAAGGTCAAGTATGTAAATCATAGATTATTGTCTGAAGTTACGCTCTGTAACCGTTACGGGTTGATTTAGATGGATGAAAAAAAAGTTTTGCGATCTGTTCTGCTCGCTTACTCTGTATTTGTAACTGAAGCGTGTAATTGGGTTGATTAAATACTCTGTACAATGCTCGTGCTAGGTACGCTTTACAGTTACCGAAGGTCTGTTTTTTAGGGTTCCGTTGTAAACAAGGAACCCTTATAGTTTCGCCATGTCCTTCCGTCCGTCCCCGGCTTAGCTAAGTTACTAATAATTTGGCATGAGTATGTACATATCAATGATACCGTACCGACAAAACAGTATAATAAAATCTTGAAAAAAAAAGTTTAGCGTATCTTCCCTACACGTAATGTGGTGGTGAATTTTTTAGGGTTCCGTACCCGAAGGGTCAAAACTGAAAATATCCTACCCTATCGAGTGGGGTATCGTTGTTTAGAGCTCATTGAGTAGATACTTACCATATTTTTAATAAAAAAAAAAACAACGGGTTGCACTCCGGGAGTGCCGGCAGAAGTGAAAACTCAATAAAGATAGTAAATGGGTCATTGTCAGATTAAGGTGCGCGTCTTTTCGGTGGACAGGACATGCCAAAAGTTAAGGGCTACAAAGCTTAATTTTCGATTGATCTGATAACCCGCATAATCTGTAATTCCGTGTCTATAAATCCATGTAATAAAAACGTAAATTACATGCACACAAGCCGTTAACTATTGTCCACCGAATGGACAACTTTTGTTTTTCCGACTGACAATGACCCAAATAACAAAGATATTCATATCGGTATCGGTATCGGTATCCGTATCGGTATCCGTATCCGTACTCATACTCATGTTCATATTCATATTCGCATAATCCATTTACATATATACATAATACGTGCCGAGTATCATTGTGTCTTATGCATCTAAGACCAGGGGCCTGTACCACAATACTTTACAAGCGTACAATTCGACAAATTTGTGAACTTTTTCTATGGAAAATTGTACAATTTTGTCAAATTGTAGACTTGTAAAGTTTTGTGGTATAGGGGCCAGCTGAGTTTAGCTGAGTTGACACCTCCTAACATCGCAATCACGATTACAAGAAGCGGACAACTAGCTGGTCTTAGAATCTTAGAATCTGTCGCGAGTTCAACAAATTTTCCCCAGTACAAAAGTGCTCAGCGCCGCTAAAGAAGTTTTCACTTCAAAAATTGTAAGCAATACTACCTATTTTCCATTTTTATTTCTTTAGATTCGTTGAGTGTGCTCAAGAACTCCATGAGCTCATACCGCCTTCCCCCTTCTTCCATCAGATATCCAGACGACGTACGACTGGCTACTTTCATTACCTGGTCAAAATCATCTTTTCTTTATAATGTTTACTGGTTTGGTATTCGAATGGCGTATGTAGGTACTTCCGAGTTCAAATAACCTGGACCTTTTTAAGGTACGAGTGAATCTTCTGGGTGAGCTCGCATAACCATCGGCCTCATTTTCAATTAAAAAAAATATATATGACTGGTTAGAATTAGGCGTTTATTTAAGAAAATTTAATTTAGCTGTTTGCTAAAGGAAGAACCCAAATTTGGTGTATTTTGAAAATTAATTTTATTTTTTAGGAAATATTATATTATTAATATCTATTCATTTAATGTGACTCGTTTACTTTCTTTGTCTATTCTAACAGAATCGTGCTCTATCAAGGTCATAGGGGCCCCATTACCCTAATGTGCCCAGGGCCTCAAATTGGTTAAAGACGGCCCTGTGCGTTTCCGTTACTTTCACCCAGTGCCTTGAACGCACAAACGCGTTCATAATATTTAGTGACTTTCACCCTGTGCCTTAGTGCCTTAGACTTAGAATAGTCGGTTGAACTCACATATGCATTTGGGGCACACAGCAAAGTGCGGCACCTGCCGAATGTCCAGGAAAAGAGGGTGGCAGTGAATGCGTTAAGAATTTTTGACGTACTGAAAGCCGATGTCTAAATACTAACTTAGCTGTCAATAAGACGATTTAAATAAGAATAAGATTTAAAGAAAATAAGACCACTTGAAAGGTCGGAGTGAAGGTGTACTTTGATCATGAATAAAATCATTTATGAACTGTTTTAATTTGTTTTTATTGGTTTAGACAGTACAACAATTCGACAGTGCTTGGCGTGGTGGGCACGACGACACACTACCGCTTTGGCGGTCAAAGGGTTAATAAGTTCGTCAAGCAATACGGTAGACTCGATCGAAACCTAACCTGAATAGTAAAATTATATACATTTAAAAAATATTAAATAAAAAATACCCTAAAATTTTGTCGGATAATACCTACATTAGGGTGGTCCAAGATTGTATGGGGGAAAAAAAATGTCGTTTTATTCTTGCTCCACAAGTCTTATCCTGTTCCTGTATTAGCAAAAAGAACATATACCAAAATTTTGCTTTCTAGAGCAACGTTTAGAGGTCGCGACAATTTGCAAGTTAAATATATATGAACTCGCCAAGCACCTACATTGGTAAATTTTTATAACTATCTCAAATGCGATCTTTCCTGTTACTTTGTGTCTTATTTATTATAACTGCTTGTGTAGGTCTAGGTAGGATTTTTTTTGATTCAATTAGCGTAAAAATGTTGCTATCCGGTAGTTATAGTATTATTGACACATCGACAGCATAGGCGCACGTAAACAATAGGACGCTAGGATATTTAAAAAATAGTTTAAAAATGCATTGACTTAAGTTCCGTGTTTATGAAGGCTTAAAGAGTATAGTGAAATCGAAAAAGAACATACATAAAATAAATATGGCGGAATAATCTTACATAAATCGACTCAGTTGCAAACTAAGCTAAAATTGTGTCGTGAGTACTAGATGACGTTATATATACATAAAAATGTCTCAAAAAATAAATAAACAAAAATATAGAATACAACCTTGACCCAGGAAGGAATATTAGTGCCTATCATACAAAAAAAATGTCTTTAACAGAATGTGAATCCAAAAATATCGGCTGCGTAGGCAGGGAGGCCGTAAAATTAACAACTTTTCTTGAAGTGCAGATTAAAGTGCGAAATTTAAGGCTGTCAATGACTGCTCAGATAGAGATATATATTGCCTTGCTAAAAAATACAATTAACGTAGTGGCACCAGTAATGGACCTGGCTCCAGTAATGGACGCAAAAATCTTTCACGGTCGAAATTAAGCAACGGAAAAGTATTTTAGCCATGGCAACACTTTAAGTATAAAGAATAGGCTTCTATGTATCACATTGACAAATGACATACACCTCGGTCATTTTGTTTAAAAATGGCGCGGCGGCAAAAAGTGTGCTCCGGCATTTTTCACGAATAACCTTAATTTCTTACAGAAATAATTAAGGAAGTAGGTAACGGTTTTGATTGTAAACTTTATTTTCTCTAAACAATATTAATTTGATATGATTTCGTGAGAAGCGTTACATATTTAACAATACTTTTTTAAAGTGTTTATAGCATTAGAATCCAATTTGAATGATTTAGAGAGGATGTACATTACTGGTTCCTGTTTTTTGTTAATCTCCAATTATGGACAATTTCTCCATGATTGGTTTTCATACTGAATTCTGGTTACCCAATTATGGACACCCAATGTTGGACGGATTTATTGGCGAGGTAAATGTTTGAAAAATGCCACCCAGTTTTATTATAATAGTAGTTTATCTACACAAATATCATAATCCTCTAAAATGCGTTCAGAAACCGTAGGCAAAACGACGACCTTCACTTTAACATCAATGTACTTATGAAAATTTTCTAACCTGTGGTGAAGTTTACCAGCAGTAATATAATATTCATTATAATGTCCTATTTAGTACTATAATTTTTTTTTTTTTAATTTAGAACAGGAAAATTAAAATTCAGTCGATACGAAAGGTCAGCTCGATATAGGTTATTTTTTTTGGGATAAGGATTCAGGGAGAAGTATTTCAAATTTTACATTTATTTTAAATTTTAAGAAAAAAAATATTTTTTTCGAAAAAGGTCATTATACTCGATTTCGACTGATTCGGGGATGAGGATTTCATATTTTATATTAATTTTGAATTTACAGCGAAAAAAAAATTATTGCGAAAAATCGTCATTATACTCGTTTTCGACTAATTCGGGGATAAGGATTTCAAATTTTATATTAATTTTGAATTTTAAGAAAAAAAATTTTTTTTTTCGAAAAATCGTCTTTATACCTACTTGATTTCGACTATTTCGGGGATAAGGATTTCAAATGTTATATAATACCGGCTACTATAACCCATCTTAGAGTACTTATAATATGTGTGTAGATAATAGTACATTACTTACCAAGGGCGACAAAACAAAGAATGTCTTAGATCGCAGGTATTTTACGCCCGAGCCGAAGGCAAGGGCGATAAATATGCGATCTGAGGCTTTCCTTATTATCGCCCGTGGTAAGTACAAAATTTTATGTCACCCCCTGGCCAGGAAGTGGGTTTTTTCGCGCGCGGAGCGTGCAGTAATGGCCACTTTATGGCTAGGTGTGATATAAAGTAATGTATGCAACTGTACATAATTAGGCATTAAAACACTCGTGTGACCTTATTATGAATAGCATAAACTACTATTATGCAACTGGTACATCATGAGGGGCATTAAAACACGATTGTGTTTTATGAAACGAGCCGAAGGCGAGTTTCATAATAGGGTCACACGAGTGTTTTAATGCCTAATTATGTACAGTTGCATACATTACTTTATCTACACACATATTATAAGTACTCTAAGATGTGTTCAGAAGCCGAAGGCAAATGACCTGCATTGCTTACCAGTGCTACCGGTAACATATTTATAGATGCTCTAAATAGATATCAAATTTGAACTCCTTATCCCTGAATTAGTCGAAATCGAGTAAATTGACGATATTTGGAAAAAAAATTTTTTACATATAATCAAAATAAATGTAAAGTTTGAAATCCTTATCCCCGAATTAGTCGAAATCGAGTATAATGACGATTTTTCGTATTTTTTTTTTACTTAAAGTTCAAAATAAATGTAAAATTTAAAATCCTTATCCCCGAATTAGTCGAAATCGAGTATAAAGACGATATTTCGAAAAAAAAAATATTTTTTTAACTTGAAATTCAAAATTAATATAAAATTTGAAATCCTCATCCCCGAATTAGTCGAAATCGAGTATAATGACGATTTTTCGTAAAAAAAAAATTTACTTAAAATTCTAAAGAAATGTAAAATTTGAATTCCTTATCCATGAATCCTTATCCCGAAAAAAATAATACATTATTGCCGTGGCCGGGGAAAAAAGCAATTGCAGGCTGAGTATTTGTTTAAACGGACGAGCTTGCGAGTCCGTTTAATTATAATACGAACCCTGCAATTGCCATTCCAGCCGAGGCTAATATAGTACTTTTCTCAAAAATGGAGGAAATACGACAAAATTTGGATAAATATTTGATAAACATAACCTTAAAACGTCGAAAACATCATGCTCAATAAAAAAATAAACAGCGGGATGTTTATTTTTTTTAACAGAATCGCAAGTGTATGGTTTTACCGAAAAACGCAAATTATTCAAGACTGAAAAAGACGTCGCGTTTCCAACAGAAAAATACGAGCTGAATTGGCTGAATACGACCTGTGCCTCCTTTTATATGACAGTTTTTACTTTTTTTTAAAGTTTGGAATTCAACAAATAAAGGAATTTATATGTGAAATTGCAGGCGGTCTACAATGTTTTTAAACCTTAAGGTGTCCAAGATTGGGTGTCCATAATTGGATTTTGTCTTGTCCATCATAGGATTTTCGAATATTTTCGACTTTTTCAGATTTGGAGCAAGTTTCTCGGAACTTACAAGTTTATCCAAAACTTTTGTATGTTTATTATAATTAGTGATTATTAAGCTACATTTACTTTGAAATAACTAACATCAAACTTATAAAATAAGAGAGTTATAGCCAAAAGATGTCGGCGGAGTTCTTAAGCCGTCCATAATTGGTGCCATTACGTTATAACAAAAAGCGAAGAACAAAAGCGATATCTCACCTGAGCCGACGATTTACATAGAAAGATGCAAATAGTGACTTCTTTCTAATTATAACATTCCGTAAATGAAATAGGGAGATAAAGAAAGAAGTTTAATAATAAATAACAATAATGATTAGCATAATTTAATATCACTTCATGTTCAATTTACTCATAAGTTCCGTATATAACTGCCGACGAGGAATGAGCGTTTTCTCTGAATATTTAAAAAATGTTAAAACAGTCGCGACCTCTAAATATTATCCGATTTGTCTCAAAATTGGCAGAGAAGATCTTGAAGTGCAATGGAATAAAGGGAACCTTGTGGAGAAAACAAATTCAAAAAAAGTTATTTTTGGACCACCCTAACCTACATAGTTATAAGTGATCGAATTCCGTAGTACCTAAGTCGGCATTTTGATTCACAAACTAAATTTACACAATATCGTAGGCGATATCGTAAAATAATGGATCCCGACCGGCCACTCTTTTTGTGATAATCTTACCTAGGTATATAAAGTTATTACCGTTGCGTAAAACGGCGGTTTCACAATCATAATCATAATAATCATAATCATCACTGATTCAAGACTATACATTTTCTTCTTGTCGCTCGTCGCTGGTCGCTGGTCTTGTCTTGCTGCTCGCCGCTTGACTTGCTGGTCATCACGTCACCCATAGAACCATGCTAAATGTTAAGTCTCTAGTCTCTAGACGATGAAAGTAGTAAGTAATTACTAATTACTATAAGTAATAAGTACGAGTAACCTTAAAGTGCCTACTACTTACATGCTCCTTTTTGTCTTTCATAGATAAATTAGGTATGTCGTTGTAGAAATAAAAGGATAAACTTTAAATTAGAACAAGTAATTTACTTAATATATTTATCTACACACATATCATAAATCCTCTAATATGCGTTCGGAAACCGTAGAAAATGACTCTCATTTCAACATTCAATGAATTTATGGCAATTTTCTTATCTGTGGCTAAGGCTACAGCAGTAATATAATTTTTAATTTTAATCTCATATAAGTCATATATGATGTTAAAATATAAAAACGTCAAACAAAACTGTCAAAATTTAAATGTCAAAGTTGACATGTCCCTATTCTAGTATCACTGAAAATTCACATTCAGTCGATGCGAAATGTCAGCTCGATGTTTTTTTAGTATATATCGCACGAAATTTGAGCTAGAACGACATGATCACATCAGAATAGGGACTCTTTACTTTTTAAAATAACATTCAGGTATCGGTTGCCAGTTCTGATTTCGATATGTCCGCAACCGTGCAAAAAAGGTTGTATTAACACAATTATTGTATTTATTTACAACTGTTTCTGAACCCATCTTAGAGTAGTTATAATATGTGTGTAGATAAAGTAATGTATGCAACTGTACATAATTAGGCATTAAAACACTCGTGTGACCTTATTATGAAACTCGCCTTCGGCTCGTTTCATAAAACACACTCGTGTTTTAATGCCCCTCATTATGTACCAGTTGCATAAACTACTATTATAACTTTATTTACAATAAATAAACAATTACCTACTTATAGATATGTTTTTCCCAATTCTCTTTTCCTGTTCCCTCAGCCCTCAAATCCATTTTTTTCGGTATTCATCCTCTGTTGAACAAGTGCGTGTCGGGCCACGCGCAAGGTAGGGTTCCGTAGTCGTCCACCCGTTACATTAGGTGGACTAAAAAGTTCGCAAACTTATATTGACTATGTTTTTGACAGAATTAACAACATTATCTAAGGTATCAATGGAAATTGTACGAAAGTTTGCTTTTGCAAAGTACATTTCTGAAGTTCCACTATTACTCGTTAACTAGGAATGTCTACATAGCTGTGATAGTTTTCCTTTTAAATTCATCGTATATACTACTACCATGATTTTTTTCACATGCCTAGTAGCCACTGTTTAGCTAGCAGGGGGGGGGGGGGACACTTGACCATAACAAAAATTATCACTTCAAAGCTTAATATCACGCCAACCTATTCTTTAATCAAAAAATAAAAAATGCTTTTAGAAACCTTATAATATTTTTAAAAGAGCTATCCAACGATATCCCACACGATGGGGTTTGGCATATAAAAAAATTGCACCACCACTTTACATGTATGGGGAGCTACCCTAAAAAAAATTTTTCTTAAAGATTTTATTCTACCGTTTTCTCCGCGTCATCGATATGTATACTCATGCCAAATTACAGCTTTCTAGTACTAACGGTTACTGAGAAAAACGGGGGTCGGACGGACGGACGGACGGACGGACGTACATGGCGAAACTATAAGGGTTCCTTGTTTACTACGGAACCCTACCTTGCGCGTGGCCCGACACGCACTTGGCCGGTTTTTTATTATTTGTTGGTATCCCGAAATCGAATTATAAACCGACTGAATGATGGGACATCAATTCTAAGCTGGCTTCTATGGTAGATTTATACTACGCGATTTGACCGGTTTATATGTGAAATGTTTGGAGGTTATTTTTGAATTAATTTACATATTTTTCCTATTTCATCAAGTGTCTCATGATAACTAATGATTTAGCTCAGTAACTTGGTTCCGGTGAGATTTTAGAAATAAACACGGGTCCAAAATGCAAAGAAAATGTACATACGCAAATTACGCATGGAATGTAACATCCGCCTTTTTTCGGTCGAGTTTGCTTTTACAGCCCAACACTGAACACCCCACCATGTTTTCACTGAACACCCAAACACTACGGATCTGATAATTGGTAAATTATTATTCATTTAAACCAAACTTATCATTAATTCTCCATTTATAAAATGCACTACCAAATATTGCCTTGTTTTGCAATAATTGCAATCTTCTTGACACTTCATGAAAGATTGCCTTTACCCGACCGTGAATAATTTTTCGGTCGGTGATAAGGACAAAACATCGCACTATTTTCTACTTCCTCTCATCTCATAGGAATCGCAATAAGGCTATCTTTCTCTTACAAAGCGTGTCAGGCCCTTGGTATTTTATCCATCACTCTTGGCCACTAGGTATTTTGAAGGGAACTGTCACCGTATTTAGGGACAATAAGAACTACTTTCCATGAGAATTTATTTGAAATATGATCTTTACGGAAATCGGTCAGTCTGGATATCCGATATTGGACTTTGGAAACGCTTTTTTAGGGACAATAAGAGCTACTTTCCATGAGAATTTATTTGAAATATGATCTTTATGGAAAATCTTAGGATTGTCTTAAAACAGTTAGAACCTTGGCTTTCTAAGAAGACCAGCTGGGGACCCCTCGTTACATAGCAATCACGATACTAGGAGGGGTCAACTAACCTGGTCTTGGAATTTATCGCGAGTTTATACATTTTTCCCCAGTACAAAAGTGCTCAGCGCCGCTAAAGAAGTTTTCACTTCAAAAATTGCAAAACAAAGGAATGAGAAGCCACCAAAGTCAGCTTTTTTACGAAATTTTGTTCCGAAGAATTTTTTAACTTCCCAAATACCTATAAACTTAAAATTTGGTAATAATGTTTGTTATTACGTATATTTTACAACTAAACTTTGCGGTCGGTTCGGCAACGCTAAATGTGCAAAGTCCGACTCGCACTTGGCCGGTTTTTTCTTTCTGACCCCGTCGTTTGTGGTGTCGTTGGATAGATCTTTCAAAAATATTGTAAGGTTTCTAATTGGTTTGTAATTTTTTGATTGAAGAATCTGTTGGCATGATATTAGAGGTAAGCTTTAGTGATAATTTTTGTTATGTTCAAGTGTCCCCCCTGCCCGCTGAACGGTGGCTACTGGGCTTTTGAAAAAAACATGGTAGTAGTAAGTATATAGGTATGATGAATTTAAAAGGGAAATTATCACAGATATCACATATACATATACATAACTACCTGGTTAAAGAGTAATAGTCGAAGATTATGATTATGACTCTTCCGAAGTCTGATTGTCCGTTGATTAATTCATTATAATATGAGAAACAGACTTAGGTATTATATATTTTATGTCACACCTGGCCATAAAGTGGCCATTATCGCACGCTCCGCGCGCGAAAAAAACCACTTCCTGGCCAGGAGGTGACATAAAATTTTGTACTTACCACGGGCGATAATAAAGAAAGCCTCAGATCGCATATTTATCGCCCTTGCCTTCGGCTCGGGCGTAAAATAACTGCGATCTGAGACATTCTTTGTTTTATCGCCCTTGGTAAGTAATGTACTATTTTTCACAACGTACTAAATATTGTTATCATGGGTGTGGTATTCTGCAAGGCGGAGGCACTTCCTCAGTTGGGCTGCTCCAAATAGGGTATTTGACACATGTTAAAATTTATAACACAGTGTCACTTTTTGGATAGTTAGCCATCAAAATATCACAATAAATCGTGAATTATAAAATTTTACCAAAATCATAAAAATATATGAATCAACAAAAACTCGGAAACTTATGTAATTATTTTACCGTCAAAAATTCAAATAAAAGGTCTCAATAGAATGCTTATGTAAAAATAAAAAATAAATTGTAGAGCAACTATGTACCTAAACGCATTATTTTACGACTAAAA
Organism: Cenopis cana; assembly: GCA_951800055.1. Taxonomy (NCBI): domain Eukaryota; kingdom Metazoa; phylum Arthropoda; class Insecta; order Lepidoptera; family Tortricidae; genus Cenopis; species Cenopis cana. The sequence goes on along the minus strand of OX637492.1, from coordinate 6,439,576 downwards.
CAGCAAAATACTAATTTTCCCATACAAAGGTTGGTCGAATGCTGTGCAAGTGACGTCATTTGCCAGGGCCAATTTGTAGGAGCCTTTTTGAAGGCCGCTAGCGTCGAGCTAGGTTTGTCCCTAATTTTAGCCCTTTATTGTGCTCTAATAGTTGTTGGTCCCATATAGACATTTGATCGTCTCTAAAAACTGGTTCGATTGGCATTATAAAAAAAAAAAGAAGTCAAATAGCGTATTCGAGCATGATGATATTTTGCTGTGCCTACCTCTCATAAGCTACTGTTTATATTAGTATTCGAAGTTCGACATACAATAATGTGGTAAATGTCAGTAACAGGTGACCCGTGCCAATATTGACCGCAGCAGGTATGTGGTTGTGGGTTGATGAAGGTTGACACTCGTTACTCTACTCACATTATGCAGGCATGTGATATTTGACGTTGATCTGACACGTAGGGCATTATGCCATGCCGTTGACCTTTATTTATACAAACATGTTGTTTATAAAGCCTATCACACACTGCAGCGGGCCGCGGTGGCGGTCGCGGTAGCGGCCAGTTGACACTGTTGACAGTATGAAAATCAAGGCCGCGTGTCTCCGAATGAATTTAAGGAAAGTCATAGTATAGAACTGACTGCCACCGCGGCCGCCACTGCAGGCCGCTGCAGTGTGTGGCACGCTTAAAGCGGTCAGATGAGAATTAAATTCACAGACTTTGGTGACAGCTGACAGGTGACTTTTTTCTAATGTGATTTTTATTTTGTTTTTTATTGTTCATTCAAAATAAACCTAATTAGACGCTAAAATAAATAATAAAAAAGACTTTTATTGTTTGTATTTTTAGATAGGTACCCATCTAGGTTTAGTGTGTTTATCTTTTCTGTTGTTTTTTTTGTTTTGGATCTGTAATTAGAAGGGTGTCTAAGTTTAAAGAAGAAATATATATTCTATTTGTAAATTATATATTTTGCGGAAAAATAATACTACTTAGATTTTAGGTCAATTAGAGATTTTAGCCAAACGAAGCCGAGGATAATGTTACATTTTGATGACTACTAGTTTTCAAGAATAATTCGAAAATTTCGTTTATTTATGTCGAAAGTATAGCAATCGTCCCTTACTAGCTAATATGTAAGTGCGAGAGGGACAAATGCTATATGTCCGACATGATCACGCGATTAAATTAACAAGATAGGTAGAAACTTTACGGACATATGGTCCTTGGAACCGGATTTTCAGTAAAGTGGTTCACTTATTTTACTTAGGTATATATTACGTAGGTACAAAACAATCTAAGTAACCCCTGTTATAAACTCCTATTGTAGTTTCAAACATTTTGACAATCTGAGTGCTGACTCATGCTACAATATACGGCCATTATCACGACCTTGACACAGTTATTAGTTGATACCCGTCAATGGATGCGAAAGATGATATAACTGGCATTGTTGTGCGGTCTAATTGAACAGAGTACGTGATGCATGCACTTCGATCTTGTAGGCAAAACATAAAAAAATATAATAAGTTTGACCTAAAATCTAAGTAGTATATCTTATTCTGTCTAATTCTCCGCATCACTGGAGGAAAGGAATTACTGTAGGGCTTATCCGTTATCCTCGCAAGAATAAGCTGACAATGTTCTCCTAAACAAAAGGACAGGTTGAGGTAATGTGCTCATAATTCTCGTACTAACTCATTTTCATTTTAGACCAATATCAATTGGATCGACGTTAAGCCAAGTTAAAGGCCTTCGGGTGGCTCGAGAACTTACTCACTTGACAAGCCTAATCCAGATCAGATGGCAGTTCCTTCTGTGAAAACTAGTCTCTACGGCAAATCTTGGGTTAGGTAGCGGATCCCAAGCATCCTTCAGGATGCAACTGTATTGGGATAACGCTAAGAGGATGATGATGTTGATGATCAATTGAATCGAAAGTTAGTCAGGGTGTCTTTGATTGAAAAACTAGTTGTCTTTGAATGTACGCTCTCCGGTGGTTACTGCTATAGCCGTAGATGACATTCAGGTTTGAACCATAACATTTGGTAGAACGGTCATAACCGTAGATATTGCCGGCGACTTGCCAGCGTAGATGTTAAAAAAATCTCTCTGACATATAAGTAAGAGACGGGACTCTCATAATACTAGGGAATGAACGCGAATTGACAGCAATTGCCCTGAAAATCAAATTATCCGCCTCGAATATTCCATACTATCCTCGGATATCAATTTTGTACGGAGTTGCGCGAGCCTGATATAAGTTACATCGCATGACAGTGTTTGTACTTGTCAACTGTTGATAAACTAATTGTCAATGAAGTTCATGTCCTCAATGTCACTTTAGCCAAGATTGAGACCGTGGCAACATCATGTCATGCGTTTATCTCGGCATCTCGTCACGACGTCGGCCAGGACTTAAAATACATGTACGCGATTATACTGATTATACAATAAATAATGCATGGAAGGCCAGTGGAAGCTTTATTACCGACAAGCTACTATAAAGCGCATGAGAGTACGCACATAAAGGAAGTTCCATTTTCATTATTTAAACGATGGCTTAGTGAAGTCGTGGGTGGATGTTGTACATGTACACTTACCATGAGTTTGAAATGTTTGCATTACCGTAATCGCTAGCGACTGCGTAAACGATTTAGTATGAACAAAAGTACAGCGTCTCTGGCGGTTACGCAATATAACTAAGAATCGCCATACTAAATCGTTTACGCAGTCGCTTAGCGAGTACGGCAATGCAAACATTGCAAACTCATGGTAAGGGTGCTGTTGAAGGGAATCAGGGTTCGGTTTTTCATACGGACGATTTGATGAAATATTTTTTAGGAATGCTCCTGAAACTCATTTACATTGCAAACGTTTTGTGCTGATAATCCCACCGGAAATATAGTGCACTAAATTGCGGACGGCATTTTACTATATGTAGTTTTGTATTTAAATATGAACAAGGGGTGATCTAATACGGAACGTTTTAGTGTGGCCAGCAGTGGCGGAGCGTCCATACAACTTGATTCCCACCGGCTTGCCTAATTTTAAGCCAGTCCAGTTCTTTTACTATGACTCATGAAAAATAATAAAGGCAAATTATTTCCGGCTTCTCTAAAAATATTTTTGACACGCCGCCACTGGTGGCCAGTGTGGGTAAGGGCGCGGCGTACACATAGTGATTCGTTTTACAGGTCCGTCTATTGATGGCGTAGTATGTAGTTGTATGAGCGAGCTCACACACAAAGTAGTATTCCGGATCTAGTATGTACATTGTATAGTAGTAGCGCTATCTGTGTAAAAGTATCCTGTACAAACGGGAGTTCTATGTGTACGAGCTCTAAAAGGTTGCTCTTATATCATTTTCGATGCTAAAAATCAACCTAACATAAGCTTGACAAGTTACATAGCCTAATCATATACATAAGAAGCTGAGAAATTCTGAACTGATTCCAATCCAATACGCTATGTCGAGGAAACCTTGTTCAGTTACAACTACTCTATGTAATGTTATACGGCTTCTCTCACACTAAGGCGAACGAACTCCGATTACATGTTGTTATTACCCATGAGATTTACGAGGCACGGCGTCAAGGTAATATACCCATACTACGGGTGGACCTGTTCATTTTACCTCTTCGACTAAACTCGGTTCTCAGATCACCGAGGTGTTAATTCACTCAAACGCGGTTGTCGCCGCCGGAAAGTGACAGTATCGTTTAATTTAGTAGTGTTAGGGTAAGGCCTGAGTGGACGCTCGAGTCAGGCGTCCAGCGTTGAGCCAACGGGGCGTGCATGCCAAACAATTGAATCTCATACTGGTGTCCTGAGACTCCTGAGTCGCCGCCACACAAATAGTACGGACGCTCGGCCGCAAAGCTGAACGCGACGCCGAACGCTCCGCTCCGAGCGTCCACTCAGGCCTTACACTAGTTACTAGGTGATGGCGTTGACGCGTCAAACGAGACACCACAGGCCCCTTATTATAGTCGCATGATAGTAGATAGTATCTATCACTTTCTATCGAGTGGTTAGTAAGAGTGGTAGTCCTTTCAACTCACGAGCGCGGGTTTGCAAGGTTGTAGTTTTCACACATACGAACACATAGACAACGTGAACTCGTATAGCTCCTACGCTGACGCACCGAAGATCATGTACAGCTCAACACACAATCATGGCTCTCCCGCGCTCGTGAGATAAAAGTACTCTATAAGAAAATGACAGATGCTTTATCATGTCGTTTATCACGCTACAGGGTACCAGGGTACAGAGTGCAGGCTATGCGATAGATCGGCAAAGACGGATTCGGTGTTTTCTAGCTGTCAAACATCGGTTTGTTCAACAAAAACAAAAAGCCTTCTGCACAAAACAAAAAGCCTTCTGCACGTAAGTATTATTAATTATTATGTGCTAGGGGTGATTGGCGCGGCTGAGCGGTGCGGCGAACATTATAGGTAGCGGGCGAGACTCGTATCATATGACAATAAGCGATTGCTAATAAAAATCATGACAATCATGTCCGGCTGACATGTCAATCATACAAGTATAATGTCAATTATCAGCAAACAAAAGACATTATTTCCTTAAACTAGGCTCAGAGGCTCAGTAACAGCGAGGTCGAGCTGCGAATGCTGGGTAGGTGTGAAGGCGAACAGATAGACACACAAACAAATTATCGCTTAGCTTTGATTCATGAGGTCACATTGACCATTTACATTCCTGATTTGTGATAAAACGGTAACGATTAAGTTTAGAATCTATTAGACTCGTCGCTTGAAATTAGAGCACTTTTTAAACCTAACTGTGGCTTTTTACTTTAGGTTATTAAGGTTACTTAGGTTTATTAAAGTACATAGTTCGTACAAAACTGTAAGACCAAGTGCTGTCAAATTAACGCAAGCAAAAATCTACCTTACAGTCAGAGCTCTAAGTCTACTTTTGCTTGCGTTCGTATGACAGAATTTAGCCTTAGAGTTGTGTCCCAACTATATACCTCCTTACTTATTAAAACTATAGCAGAAACTTCCATGAAATCAAGTAACTACCTACCTACACCAATTCTTGGAACTATAGAATGCCTTCAAGACTAGGAACAGAGATCTACTTATACTTCTTTTTCATACACGGAATCACGTTGACAAGTATAATATTAAAAATCTTGTACAAAGTTAAGTGATCTGTTAACTACCTAGAAACTATTTGCCTATATACCTATGATTAGGTAATTAATTATTCGTATTTCCTATAATGCTGCATCTATTATAAAGTGAGTAATTATGGTAATTTGTAAACGGCCTCCGTCCGGTTTCTCATTTAAAATATTATAAACATAATAGCATAAATACATACACGTAAACGATTGATTGATTATGCGTTTCGATCTGAGCAGCGTTCCAATTTAACTTTACTTGGTTTGTAAAATAAGCCTGTGTAAAAAATTCAATAAATTTCCCATTGTTTGGTACTTTGCTACCGTAATGACTATAATAGTTGACACCTATTCTTTGACTCCATTCTCATGAATTAAGATAAACATTCGTCCAAACCTTGGGATTAGGTAGCGGACCCCAGGCATCCGTCAGGATGCAACTGTACTGGGATAACAGAAGGTAGGATGATGATTCCAATCATGAAGGGATCAGTATGTTTATCTTTTATAGAGCAAGATTTTATTAGGTACTATTAGGAACTTAGTTATAAGTATTTTTCTTTTCATTAAGGCAATTCTAATGAGTTCTAGTTCTACGTAGTTATAGAAGAAAGAAGAAACATTAAGGAACATACGCATGAGGTTAAATCAAAAGATTAAAATAATTTGTTTGTCGTATTATGGCAATTATTTCGAACCGTGAGATCTTCGAGAAGACAGTTCGGTTGCTTGAAAATTAGTATGATTTTTGAATTGGTTTTGTTTTGTCAATGCTAAATTGTAACCTTCAAAATCCTTATGAAATCTACATATGTACATATTACTTCCTTATTGCCAACTCTATCGACTCACGTTACATTGGTATAAAATTTAAATTAAGTTATTTGTATAAAATTTAAATAGATTAAATTAAAATTAGGCCTAGAAAACGGGTTATTCAACTTAATATTTACAAGGATTGTTGTTGCATTTGGAAACATTGATTAGGTACGGTACTTAGACTTAATCAAATACGTTTTTGATAAGATGAGGCATTATAACCGTATATTTATTGAAGTAACTGATAATCTATACATATAATAAAGCAGAAGAGGGTCGAAAATCTGTACATTGAAGATATTAGTAAAAAAATCGATGGAGGGGTCTAAGAATCGATAACAGAACACGTTTCAACTGTTTTTAGAATTCGTGTCTGTTTGTCTGTTTGTCTGTTTGTCTGTCTGTTTATTTGTCTAACTATCACGCGAAAACTAGCGAATGGATTTTAATACAGCCTTCACTAATATGTTTATTGGATCTTCGGCCAGGTTATAGGCTATAAAAATCATATAGGTTAGGGATGGAAGGGGGTGAAAAGAGGGGTTAAACTTTGTATAAGAAGTCTTTCAGTTCATGATTTACAGGCTTGAAAATTGGTAAGTATATACATGGACGCAAAGTAAATAGAACCCCATTCAAACATTTTATAATAAACAGATAGTATTTGAAAAAATGGGGGGTGAAATAACAATACCTCTGCCTCTCAGGGCTAAAGACAAAAATACAAAAGTCCCTCAAACCATATTAATTGTTTGAAATGAGAGATCTAATTATGTTGGTCTGTCAGTCTCTATCAATATTCACAAACCTTACTACGAAACCTCGGTTTTTTTTTTGTTTTCGATGGAGGGTACCTACGCAGAGCGGCGGGCTCTCGGTTGCATAGTAGCACTTGCGACATGTACCTGTAATCTATATATTAGGTATGCGCATTTTTGTATAAGATATTGTTTTTTGAGGAGCTCATTACAAGAATGATATCCATTTTCAAATCGAAGATGGCGGACATTTATTTATTTACTTTTCTTAATAATCGATATGGGTGTCATTGAGGTTCTTCGAGGTGCCGATTAGTTGCGTTTTCCGTCAGCAAAATGTATAAAATACGTTCAGCGCGTAACAGACATAAATTTAGGATATATTGGTATTCGTTAGTAAAATATACCTACGTAACAATAAACATCAAGTATGACCAAATTCGAAAGTTATAGGCGGATAGGAAGCAAAAAAAAAAACAATTCTCAGAAAATCACATAACTCTTAGAAGCAACCAGGGTGGGTGCGCTATCAACCTAGGCCTCTACTCCATCTTCGAAAGTGCAGACCAAAGTAGGTATTCAGTTATACCTATGTTTTACAATACAGCACTTTGAACTTTGAAAGGTATTCCACTAATTTATGAACAAAAAAATATCTATTCAACCACCTCTTTACAAAGCCATTTGATAGGTCAACAATTTCTTTTTGTTCAATCATCTACATTGCTTGATGCGTATGAAGTATTTTCCGTACCTGCATCATTATGTTCGAATCATTTCGCACTCGCTTTTTTATCTACATTACTTGACGCGTAGGAATTATTTTCCGCACCTGCATCATAATGTTCAAAAACGTTAGCGCGCGCTACGCTCGCTTTTTCATCTACATTACTTGATGCGTTTGAAGTCTTTTCCGCACCTGCATCATAATGTTTGTAAAAATTTCGCGTTCGCTACGCTCGCGTTTTCATCTGCATGACTTGATGCGTATGAATTATTTTCCGCACCGGCATCATAATGTTCGAAATATTTCGCGCTCGCTACGCTCGCGTTTTCATACACATTACTTGATGAGTATGAAGTATTTTCCGCAATTGCATCATAATGTTCGAAAAATTTCGCGCTCGCTGCGTTCGCGTTTTCTTCTACATTACTTGATGAGCATTTTCCGCACCTACATCATAATGTTCAAAAACTTTAGCGCGCGCTACGCTCGCTTTTTCATCTACATTACTTGATGCGTTTGAAGTCTTTTCCGCACCTGCATCATAATGTTCGTAAAAATTTCGCGTTCGCTACGCTCGCGTTTTCATCTGCATGACTTGATGCGTATGAATTATTTTTCGCACTGGCATCATAATGTTCGAAATATTTCACGCTCGCTACGCTCGCGTTTTCATACACATTACTTGATGAGTATGAAGTATTTTCCGCACCTGCTTCATAATGTTCGAAAAATTTCGCGCTCGCTGCGCTCGCGTTTTCTTCTACATTACTTGATGAGCATTTTTCGCATCTACATCATAATGTTCGATAATTTTCGCGCGCCCTACACTCGCGTTTTCATCTACATTATAGTTGATGCGTATGAAATATTTTCCGCACCTGCATCATAATGTTCGAAACATTTCGCGCTCACTACGCTTGCGTTTTCATACACATTATTTGATGAGCATTTTCCGCACCTACATCATAATGTTCAAAAACTTTAGCGCGCGCTACGCTCGCTTTTTCATCTACATTACTTGATGCATTTGAAGTCTTTTCCGCACCTGCATCATAATGTTCGTAAAAATTTCGCGTTCGCTACGCTCGCGTTTTCATCTGCATGACTTGATGCGTATGAATTATTTTCCGCACTGGCATCATAATGTTCGAAATATTTCACGCTCGCTACGCTCGCGTTTTCATACACATTACTTGATGAGTATGAAGTATTTTCCGCACCTGCATCATAATTTTCGAAAAATTTCGCGCTCGCTGCGCTCGCGTTTTCTTCTACATTACTTGATGAGCATTTTCCGCACCTACATCATAATGTTCGAAAATTTTCGCGCGCCGTACGCTCGCGTTTTCATCTACATTATAGTTGATGCGTATGAAGTCTTTTCGGCACCTGCATCAGAATGTTCGAAAAATTTCGCGCTCGCTGCGCTCGCGTTTTCATCTACATTACTTGATGAGTATTTTCCGCACCTACGTCATAATGTTCGATAATTTTCGCGCGCCCTACGCTCGCGTTTTCATCGACATTATAGTTGATGCGTATGAAGTATTTTCTTCACCTGCATCAAAACATTTCGCGCTCACTACGCTCGCGATTTTCTTCATTTCTTGATGCGTATGAAGTATTTTCCGCACCTGCATAATAATGTTCAAAAATTTCGCGCTCGCTGCGCTCGCCTTTTCAACTACATTACTTGATGAGTATAAAGTATTTTCCACACCTACTCCTACATCATAATGTTCGAAAATTTTCGCGCGCCCTACGCTCGCGTTTTCGACTACATTAGTTGATGCGTGTGAAATCTTTTCCGTGCCTGCATCATAATGTTCGAAACATTTCGCACTCACTACGTTCGCGTTTTTATTTTCGTTACTTGGTGCGTATGAAGTCTTTTGCACACCTGCATCGTAATGTTTGATAGAATTCGCGCTCGCTGCGCTCGCGTTTTCATCTTCATTACTTGATGCGTATGAAGTATTTTCCACACCCGTATCAAAATATGCGAAAAATTTCGCGCTCGCTCCGCTCGCGCGCTTTTTCATATACTTCCTTCTTGATATATATTTTGTCCTCTGTCATGTGTTTCATGTGGGCGCATTGAGCCGGCGTGCGCAATGTTTGGCGAGACAGCCGGTGTAGAAGTTGATATGGATATTCACGCGAATGAAGTCGCGGGAAAAAGCTTAGATAAATAAATTTAAATCATAAAAAATCCTCTCCCTGTGATCCTGATCTAAACTGTTTAAAACTGGACTACCCGTGCGAAACCGGGGCGGGTTATACATGCGAAAGTAACTCTGTCTGCCTGTTTCCCCTTAAAATGTTCAACCGATTTAGATGAAATTTGGTATGGATGTAGTTTGAGTCCTAGGGAAGGACATAGGATACTTTTATCCCGGAAATCATCCCTTAACGGGGTTTAAGTTAGAATGGAAGAGAGATAACTAGGTAAGCGCAAGAAATATAAGAATGAAATAACATTCTAACGTGATGACCGAGTTCTACGCAGACGAAGTCGCGGGCAAAAGCTAGTGTGTAATGTGTAATATAAAAATAAATAAATACATATTTGTTAGTCAATCTTACACCAATCAGCCTAGTCCCAAACTAAGCAAAGCATGTACTATAGTAGTAAGCGACGATATACATACTTATGTAGATACATAGAAAACATCCAAGACGTAGAACAAATATTCGTGCTCGTCATACAAATAAATGCCCTGACCGGGATTCGAACCCGGGACCTCTAGCTTCGTAGGCAGGGTCACTACCAACTAAGCTAAAGCGGTCGTCGTCGATATGTTTGTATGTCTATTGTAATTATTTATGTAACTTTAAAATGTGGTACAGAAGATGTGATATATTCCGAGCACCAAAATCACCGACGTTTGCTTAAAAATTACGTCACTAGGGAGATATAGACTATGCATTACTTTACATAGGTAACCATGCTATTGCAATTCTACATATACCTACTAACAATATTCATATCAAGCCTACCTTTACTTAACTAGAGAGGTTATTGTAAGCCAAATCTGGAATTAATACCGTAATTATTTTTTTATCCAAAAACTGGTTCATCAGCTTCTAAACTTAATCTATTATTATTCATACATACTTCATTATATGACACTATAATTTGCATAAACTGGTGGTACACGCAATTATAATCACGGAACTAAACCATTAAACGCGAATAAACGTGCCATTCATTATTGATAGGGGTTCTGTTCGAGTTACCGTATATAAAATTGGAATTTATTTTAGTATTTGTCTTTAGACGTGACATCTCGTGACTGTGTAGGATTTTTCAAGAAAAGTTTGTATTGTCTTGTCTCCCCTGAGATAATTGCTTAAAAAAAATAAGAACTCTACATCCGTTGCGCATAGTTTTATTTTCAAAAAACCTTTTACGCGACTTATCGAGTTTGACCACTGACCCGTCGTCGGTATGTATGTAAAATACTGTATACAAAACTTTTGACGGAATCTGAACCTTTGATGTATTATTTATAATAAATACACAGATAGTATTATAAATAAATGAGTGTGAGTATGAGTACTATGAGTACATGAGTATTTAAAACACAACATAAATTACAACCTGTCTGTTCTTCCGGGACAAATCTTACATGAAACTAAAATCGCACCTAAAATGCCGATGTGTACGCAGTAAGTAAATGAAATACTTCATAAAAACCTGGCTAACAGATTCCAAGAGAATAAGGCTTGATGTGTATAGTACACAAGCGCGCGTTACAAAGTGGCGACTATTTCCAAGCTAATTTAAATTCAATAAATTAAGCCAAATAGTGTCCTCTGGTGCGTGGTCGGTATCGGTACTGCAGTAGTCAAATACCGAGTGCTTGAATAAGCACGTGCTTTCGCCTGAACTAATTGTGACTCATAGGAATTCTCGTTATACTAAAGTTAGATCCAATTTAGAATACTTAATGCGATATATTGATTGAAAAAGACGCGCGTATGTTTTTCGTTTACGACAAAAAGGGACGCAACACTCTTCGGGAATGTCATTTTTAGACAAATCTCGATAAATATCTGATTGTCGTGCAGGTTTATTAAATTTCCTCTTGTCAGAGTATAGATGAGGTAAAATACCTTCATATTATTAACTTAAGAGGAGGGGTAGGGCAAGCTCTCTCCATACAAACTTTGTGCAGGATTTACCTCGTTTGTGTTTGCATTAAAGTTATGATTTTTGGTTAGTATGCTTAGTTTTCTGATAGCTATTTCAAGATGTAATTTTTTTATTATGATTTTTATTTTATTTTTTTATTTTGAATTTTTTTGAAATATTTGAAAATTTTCACATCACGATCTTCGCATATCTAATATTTACAACCAATAAAAAAATTATATTTGTTAGTGCCAAAACCGACGAATAAAACGTGCACAAAGTTTGTATGGGGAAGGCCTTGCCCTACCCTGCGCCTTAATCGTGACTTTTAATAATGCGTTGTTTTAGTAGGCTGAGTAAAATAAATAAATAATTTCTATATTCAGACAACATGGGTCCATCGAGTCGTTAGTTTCGTAAAAAAAGGAAAATATAGACTCAACTTTGGATTTCTTTTCTACCGAGAAAATTTCAAGCAATCATGTTTCGGCTATTTTCAGTACCACAATCATATAGACAAGAATCATATATCTGAAAATCAGTTCCTATTGGTTCCTCGTCTGCACAGAACAGCGTTTCAAAGTTTCTAAATTTCTGGTTGTAGTGTCTTAAGCAAACGACCGGATGGGATGTCGTTAGTTAAGTAAGGCCAAAAAAGAACTTTAAAATTTTGTGTTTTTGAAAAATCGTTTTCTTCCGGGATAACATGACCAAAGCCGAGAAAAGCTAACATGTTTTATTTTATATTCTAAGTTATAATCTTATTTATCTATATATACAACTATATACATATATTTAGATTATAAAATAATAGTTACCTAGGTACATATATATAATTATCTGCTCCTTGCATATACTTAAAAAGCAAGAACAAGATTACGGCCAAGGCTTTTTAAACAAGGACATACACATTTTATTTTAATGTAATCGCGCATCATGGTGATATTAAGCATGACAAGTATAATTCGAATATTCGAAAATATATATTTTTTATAAGGCTTTAAATAAGTTCAAAATATAATATTATTATTACTCTAGATCGTACTGCTACTGCTACTAGAACAACAGGAACAATGACTGCGCTTGCGCTTGCGACCCTGAACTTCACGCGAACTGGTTCAGCCAGTGAAAGGACAAAGGACTGGACCGCTTTAAGCATTCGTTAGCCAAGAAATTTAGATGTAGTTTTGCGTACTGTAACTACTTTTTTTCAGGGCATAATATAACGACATAGTAAGGATAAAGTATAAAGGGCATAATAAGTTTGTCAGTATTTTTGTGTGAACAGAACATAATTATCGTCTAATCACTACGGTATCAAATCACAAAAAAATACATTTAAGTATGTGGTCAATAGTTAATAGCCTATTTAGCGCCGTTTAGCGTAGGTATGCAACCAAAATTTAGTCATTTTAGTCCTTAACTTTAGATACCCATGTCCATCGGAGAAAGACGTGAACCTAAATCTGTGTAGACCCATATCGCCATAGAAGTGGGTTAAAAAAAAGGATAATGAATTTAAATGGCTAATGAATAGAATTGAGCTCTAAAATTAGTATCTACAAAAAAAGTGGGTAAAATGATAATTTGTTTTATATTTTGGTTTCGTGTTATTTTGTTGTAACTAACTAGTTAATCTAAACAATTTGACAAAAACGTGTATATATTTTTACGACGACTACGGTCTGTAGAAGTCGATTAACCTGATAACAAAACACAAAAATAATGATCTACTGTTTTTTTACTGTAAATCAAGTCATGGCTTTAATTGCTTCAAACGTTAATTTATTCCAATTAAACCTTAGTGGTAAGGTAATTCAGTACTGTTTATTTTTAAAACTAGCTAAGCGAATGGCACGCCAATTAGTTTTACCACTGATTAGCGGATTATATTAATTTGCGGTTTACTGCCAAGTAAACAAAGTAATCATAAGAAATTATGCTTAAACATTCATTATGTCGTCATTGCAACTCTTCTCAGCAAAAAAATATTAAATTCTCATGCTCGAAAAGTGTGCCACGGATGGATCGACTTTTATTGTGTTGTTATCTCGACCGTCCGACTGCCCGACATTGTTTCACTCGTGGTAATATGGCTTCTTTTAGAGCTTTCATTGTCATACAAGTCTACTATTGTTTGTTAGATATACAATAATTATAAATTCTTCTCTAATGTCACACTTCGTTATCCGCATTTATTTCGCCATTTCAAAGCAAACGTCTTATTCATCGTCTAACTAGCAGCCAACACCATACACAACCAACAAGTGCCAATCCTTCACAATATGTATAACAATGGTAGGTATTCATAGTACAGGTAATCTATTGCAACATGAATCAATATTTCCTGTAATTAGTTCATTGAAACCAAGAGAATATTCGCGTCGTTAACGTCACGATCACATTTTATTATATAATATACCTAAGACATTGCTATGCTATGTATAAACTTTTTTAACCATAATCTATACCACATCTATACTTATGTAAAGTAAAAGTTACTTGTTATTTACACCGTGTATGATGAGCTTGAGGTTGTCACTAAAGATACTACATGGCATATAATGTTGTTGCGATAATATATATGTATTATATCATCCGTTTCTCTTCGTTTAGTAATGATAAAGATGGCACTGGCATCGGCACCAATTAGGTAAACTTTATAATGTATGACAAATTAATTCTAATAATTAACACCCTGTTGATCAACCATGTAATAAGGATTCAAACTGTCCAGTTATGGGCCAGTATCGGAAATTGGGATATATTAGTACCTATCATTTAAGTGCAGAGCCATCAACCAGCATCCTGTAACATTTATGCGTTAATTTTAGTGTCATAGTCGATTTTGTAATGCTTTCAATTCAAATAGAGTCCAAAAGCGACAAACATTCACTTTTTGTTCGACTGTAGGTTATGATCTCGTTTTTGATCCGATATCAAGGTAATTAAATACAAATTGATTCTCAGAACCGTGTTGGACACGCACATACATCCGAGTTTTGGTGCTAACAGGGCCAATGTCAAGTTTTTTTGTTAAAAAAAATACTTAATCATACTGCTGCGATTTAGTTTACTTCTTTGATTTTACAGGCTCAAAGAAAAGACACGCCCTTAAGTAGTTTATAGTAGTTCTATGGCTCGTGACTGCATAAAGCCGTCCCACGGAATATTGTTACGGATATTGACCCAGGCTGCATCGACGCAGGCCGCCGGACGTGCGTCAAGGACTGGGTTTGTGGGGCTGTTCCATCGGAGCTGTGATATCTTGCGTGGCTGCATAAAGCTGTCTTACGGAATATTGTTACGGATATTGTATTGACCCAGGCTGCACCAACGCAGGCCGCCGCGCCGGACATGCGTCAACGAATGGAGTTTTGAGATTTGCTCTCGGTGTAGCTATTGGTATTATTTATTATTATTATATTATTTTTATTCTATTTATTTTTCTCTTTAGGCTAGGTTTGTATAATATTTCTATAAAAAGTAAAATATACGCAACGCCGGACGTTCGGCATTAACCTAAGGCCGCCACCACACTTCGTTATGCGTGTCGCGTTGCGTATTTGCCTCCCTTTCTTTTGCGATATTAAAGAATGAAATGCAACATGAATATTTGCACAAATATGGCGAACTGTGGTAGCGCCATAAGGATAATAATATGGAATTTGTTTTTTTTCTACAGAAGACTATTTTTCTTGACTGTGGATATGCGATAGTGGCATTAAACGAGTACTAAGAAATACAGCTAATAAATACTAATTAAAAATTTACTATAAATGCATCCAAGCCAACTAATTACTTGCATAGGTTGGCAAACACGAGGAAAACGGTGACACTGTTGGAAATAATGCCTGCTACTAATCGATTACCTGATGGAATCAATTATTAATAAATGATTTTAATTTGTAGGTAGTGATTTGCGTGCACCATTCATGATCATGGCTTAAACTACGTTTTGTTTTATTTATTTGTTACATTTACATGCCACAAAGCGCCGCTGCAAGTACATCCTCGGGCCGCTGCAAGTACATCCTCGGGCCGCTGCAAGTACATTCAGTGGCGAATTGCTACTCTCGTCTCGTCTCGTCTCGTCGTCTCGGCGGAACACTTTATCTATGGTACAAATTTCATGCTTGTAGCCCGATGCGCACAAAAATGTTAGTAATCTGCCCTCTAGTATATTTACTGCTGTACTTACCCTAATGAATGCTCGTATATTTTGAAAGCTATAGGTCCTATCGATATACATCCAAAGCATGACTTGTAGATAATTTTATAAGGATCATTTTTCCCTTTGACGGTTTTCCCCTAGCTTCAGCCGATTTCAATAAAGTTAAAAAACAAAACTGTAATTCGGCACACAAAAGTGGGGGGGAGGGGGGGAAACAAAAGGTCTGTCAACGTGTTTCCCTAAAATTTTTGAAGCACAAATATGAAAGCTACATGCATGCCAAGTTTCATACTTCCTGCCAGATGGGACCGTATTCGTCATATTTTCGAGCTAAGGAGTCGTACTATTGGCACTTTCCATTTTATGTCATAATGATAGACAGATGTCAACTATTGGACCCAAAAGTAATACCCGTATTGAGGTGTCAATCATTGGGATTATTACTTTATTTTTAATATAAACAAATAAATATGAAAGTTAAAATTTGATTCTAAAAAGGATCAGTATTTGAAATAAACCTATTGAACGATTAACCTAAACTTGAAATAACTACTATCAAAGTACCTATGCCTATATATTTTTAAAATACCTAACAGTTATTTGACCTACGGTCGTACTACCTACAGTCTAAACACCTACAGTCGAAATACCTACAGTACTAAAGCCTAGTTAAGTGTTTACTGTTATTATATTCAAGTTAAATTATTGAAAAAAAGTTCGTTTCATGGCGCTTCGCCGGCCGCTGCCGCGGCACGCTCGCTTCGCTCACTCGGCTCGCGCGCTGTAGGGTTGCAGTTCTACCTAACCACTCCTCCTCGCTTCGCTCGTCGTCGTACCTACACCTACCTGCCGAAGGGACAGGTAAAAATGATGTTATGACAATCTCCGCCTCTATTCTCCACTTCTATATATTATACTCTAAGGCAGGTCGGTGTAGGTACGACGACGAGCGAAGCGAGGAGGAGTGGTTACGTAGAACTGCAACCCTACAGCACGCGAGCCAAGCGAGCGAAGCGAGCGTGCCGCGGTAGCGGCCGGCAAAGCGCCAGAAACGAACATTTTCCCATAAAATTATCATTCAACTGACATTCTTGATTTTTCATATTTTTTACTAGGTACTAACTACTTACCTATTTGAAAAACCCATTTTTAAAAACCTGTCGCGATAATGTACTGTAGGTGTTTTGACCGTATCGTACGTATCCGTTAGGGATTTTGAACAGTAGGTATTTCGTTAAATAGGTTTTTTTGAACGTATAGTTATTTCAAACTTCGGTCTTTTAAACTGTAGGTTAAAAAACTGTTAGGTATTTTAAAAATAGGTATTTCGTACATAGGTATTTTGACAATAGGTATATCAATTTTAGGTATTTTAATATGTAACCGTCGTTAATTAACGCTACTTTAAACAACTTCTAAACGGCAGACGACCGCACAGTCAGCCACAGAACTCTTAACCTCTGCCTCGACGTATTAATTGCAAGTGTAGGCCGCAAAATATAAGTAAAGGCGCTTTTACGAGAATTCATTCGCTTTATTAGTTCTTGTTCACCAAACGTCTTTCCTTGCCTTCTGAATCCATTATGTTTTTGTTCAAATTCCGAATGCTCGATTTGTTATCGGAAATACTAAAATCGCTATATGTTTCCTTTGAAAATTTGATGAGTTCCCTCAATTCCTCATGGCGCCCATAATTAAAACTGGTACCTGGTAACAACGGGACCAACCTTGAAGTACCTATATGCTTTCAAACAAAGAAAAATTTTTTAAATCGGTTCATAAACGACGGAGTTCTGAGGCAAAAAATAATAATATAGCCCAATTGTTGACTGGCATTAAGTCCGCCATTTGTAGATATTTCTTGATGTGCAGTTGAGTTTAAATTAAATAAATAAATATAATATAGAACCGAATTGACAACCTCCTCCTTTTTTGAAGTCGGTTAAAAATTGCTTTCTTTTTGAAATTTTAATATTCAGTGTTAAATTCTTCTTATTTGTGAACGGCTCAAAATGATTTAAACAAGCTCTTTTTGTCATAGGTAAGTCAATCGTAAGATACACTAAGGACCAGTTGCCAAGATACACATGGAAAGACGACATCCAAAAAGAATTAGATTTTGTTTGAACATTAGAAAAACAAGTGAAAAAACCTGAGATGACGATAATTATGAATTTATGACTTCGTACGCATAGAGGTAGGTATCTGCTGCCGACTGTACAACACACAATACACTATTAATAACATCCGATGCTATAGGAATATGGGTCAGTAGGTCACCATCGGAAAACTATGTGATAGTTCATGGATTATTCAACGAATATCTAACAAGCAATTCTAGTTTTCAATTAAAACTCAACTCGTTTTATTCAATATCTTATGGGCGTAACATTTGGTCTTTTAATTTTCAGTTACCATTTCAAAACGTATCAAGGTAAATCAAGTTATACGCCGAAGATTTTTTCGACTTTGAAGCGAAATTTTTGTACAGTTTTTATATCTGCGTAAATCGGTCCCGCAGTAGCTTTTGTTTACGTATTAAAATTGTGGGTATTAGCCCATACACCGCATTCCTTCACTATCCGACACAGAAAAGTAAAATAGAACTTAAACATACGCATGAACTAGGTAATCATATTAAAACATAAGATATACTCTGAAAGTTTTCAATTGTTCGATAAGTTACTTTTAGGTAGGTACCAGTGGCAGCACGTCAAAAATATTCTCAGGGAAGCCGGAAATAATTTTGCCTTTCTTATTCTTCATGAGCCGTAGTAAAAGAACTGGACTGCCTGAAAATTAGGTAAGCCGGTGGGAATTGAGTTATATGGACGCTCCGCCACTGGTAGGTACCCCAACTCACCTTAGAACACGAGAGTCGAGATATTTTGTCAATGTTGTACCCAAGTACATATATTTTACAGTCCTCAATCCGCCTGTCAAAAGTTTGTAAACTTTTTGATGTGTTAGTAATTAAATTTCTTTGGCGTGAAACAATATTTATGTTGACAAGAATGATTTTGAACAGGTATTGTTTTTTTTAAAATATTATATATATACGAATTATGTTCATACATTCATTATTATTGCATCCTGTAGGATGCCTGGGGTCCGCTGAGTCCGCTCCTTTTATATTTCATGTCACAATATTTTAAATGAGAGCAGTTTACAACTTACCTTTTTATAAAAATTCACCACCAAAACACAATATTTTAACCAGTAACAACGCACGCGCACTAAAAAACGGTCGCTTCGTTATCAAATATTTGAATTTCGAACTCGCCGTTATTTTTTAAAATAATTTTCTGCTGGCAACCTCTAAAGAGTTTTCAAAGGTAGCATCAGAATCGCGTGCGCCGCGTCTGGTGGCACGGCGGTGACTAGATGGTGGTCGCCGTTTCCCCACCTTGAAGCTTTCAGGCCCGCCCGCCTAGCATTCTTGTGTAGCACGTGGTAAGTGACCATGGTATGCTACGCTGATCATTTCAGCTATACTTAGTACTTTTATCTCACGTGGGTTAGCCATAGTTAGGGAATGCAATCTCGATTAGTCGAAAATTAGCGCGAGATCTCGCGCGATCTCGCTCTAATTTTCGAGATTCAATCTCGTTGGTGAGAAATCTCGACTTCCGATATCTCGGTCGAAATCTCGACTAATAATTTTGAGATCTCGACCGAGATTACAAGACTGATTTTATTGTTGACCGCTACTTGGAACAAACTGTAAACGATGATAACGAGATTAAATCACAAAATCTCGACCTCGGATTTCTTACGCGAGATCTCGAATCGCCAATCTTGGTGCGAGATTGCATTCCCAAGCCATAGTAGTAGTTGTGACACATACGAACACACAGACAACGTGAACTCATAGCTCCAATGTGCATGTGTAGCTCAACACACAACCATGGCTCACCCGCGCTCGTGAGATAAAAGTACCTACTCTACTGCTCGGAGGCAAACGTAGAACCATGGTGGAATACATGTCTCGGATCCCTCCGCAATCCTTATTATGTACACTTGTACCTTACTATGACAAAAAACAATTCATTAATATTAACAAAGTAACAAATTGAATTTAAAACTAAAACTAGGCGCAAATAAATAATTAAAACTAAAAATACCTATCAGAATGTTTTGCACTTTGTAGGATGCCCATCACGCTGGCAGCGTTCCCGCGCTGGATAGCGTTTGCAAATTCTCTGCGTGAGAAAGCTGCCCGCGCGAGGGTAGGTTAGTTTCAGCTTCAAAATATAATGTAATAAAAAAAATATAACGGGGGGCCGATTTTTGAGTCTCGAACGCTCGACTTTTCACTCGCCATCTGTCAAACCATCATAGTTTTTTGACAGATCTCGAGTGAAAAGACGAGCGTTCGACACTCAAAAATCGCCCCCCCGTACCTATAAAGGGTGAAGTCGGAGACGTAACCATAATTTTTATCGACTCTACAGCGATTGCCTTGTCAATGCAATACGTAGTTCATCAACACAAATTCTCAAAATTTTACTAGAATAATATTAACCCAATACTTAAATCTTGGTCACCTTATCTCTTTTGAGATACGTTGTGTGAGGAAGTGGTGAGAAATAACGAAACATCGTGTAGTGTCGGGTGACCAAATTGTCTGATCTTTTTTTAGTTAATAACTTGAAGAAAAGAACATAACTAGTTAATTGATTTATTATAAATTGGAAATTTTGCTATCGTCTTTAGTCAGTTTGACTTTCAATGCTTTATCATGTCAAACACTAGTTTCTCATCACTCTGTATACTTCAGAGTTGCGCAATATTACAGTGAATAAGGAAATCATTATATTGAATCATAAGACAGCTATTTACACGGTCACAATACCTGTAGCTCTAGTATAAGTTTTTTCGATACATTAACTAATTCGAACGCGTTTGCGTTTTGTCTCAAAATGTATGAAAACGCTCTCACCGAGTTTGAAATACGCGCGTTCATCGGTTAGCAACAAATGTTATACTCGCTGTTTTAGTTTCCACTAGTGACCACCAGAGGCGCTGTTCACGTTTTCATACCACTTTCATACATTTTGAGACAAAATTCGAATTAGTTAATGTTTCGAAAAAACTTATACTAGAGCTACTGCGCACCGGAGCCTATATGACTTCACGTGGCTCAGTTCACAGATAATTGTGACCGTAGTAAAGGCCCAATTAAACCATGCAAGAACTTGCTCCTCTTCAGTACATTTCCGGGTTTGGCCGTACTCTTCTCACCTTAGTTAGTGCACCGACTCGCAATGTAAACGAGAATGCAAGTTTTTACACCGTGCAAGAAGTTGCATGCGAATTTTCATACACATTGAAATGATTGTGCTATGTAAATCAGCCTAAAAGTACAGCAGACAATTATTATTATTTCATTCGTTTATCAGTAAGCGCTTGTCACAATGAATAGATGCAGTCATATTTAATTGATCATAGGTAATGTCAGTTAGCCAGGTGTTGATGCATCTCATATGGTTTATTAATATTCCTGATTCAATTATCACATAGCGACATGACTTTATCTTTGATATGTTTTATAAGTTTGGAAATAAGACTAAAGTGGCTTTAGTCTTTCTGTGTTAATGATAAGCTAAAGTGGCATCATTTATTTAAAATTGGTGATCGCGTATACTGTTTAATTAAACTATTTTCGTCTGAACTTTCGTATATGTTGTGAGAAAAACACTATACATTTCTTGGCCTGATTAGGCCCAGCGACCTTAAACTGTAGTACTTTAAACGTATAATTAATACAAGATTTTGAACAGAATCAATTAATCCGAAAATCTTATTAAACGCGGAATATAAAGAAAGATAGGTACTTTAAAACAATTATTTTTTTAAATTAATAAGACTTCAAGGAATAAAAGGATATAAGGGCAATAGTTCAAAGTAATTCTTTACTTCGGACGTCATAAAACCGCTAACTGACTCACTATCACGGAAAATTATAAGAACAGATTTCTTTAGTTTCAGAAAGTCTTAAGTCAGTAAGAAAGCGCCCTGAATTAGGTCTATCTTCGCATTGATGCAGATTATACTCGTTTGTTAATCGAATCGAATGTTTCCACTGCAGAGGTCTTATAATGCGTTGAAGGCTTGCTGAAGGCTAGCAATTAAGGTATTCCCCGAGTGTAGGCCTTTAGGCAAATGTGTTTTACCTAGTATCTAATCAAAATGTTAATTAATATAATATGTTAATTGTTTACGCAGTTACCGGTCGACTGGTTGAGCTTGTATGAAACCGTCTATCATTGCTAGGTTACCATTTAAATAGTTTTTCATTTAAGTGGAGAGTACTGTTTACCAAATAACTAGATAAAAACCATCATCATGACGATTCTTGATAATTATTTAAAGATGTCGGTGTTAAAATATTACTATGTATGTATGTAATTACTTTATTTTACACAAAAAACAGGTAAAAATGCAGACTAATTAGGATATTTTGGTACAAAGGCGAACTTATCCCTAAAAGGGATCTCTTCCAGTTAAACCTTTGAGCAATTGAGTGGAGATAGGAGCCGGAAGATATACAAACTAACACGTGTACAAAGTCTATGTATACTATATGTACTGTACCTATACTATTATGATGTCTATGTGTATTAAGTATATGATATGACGTATCCGAATGAAACGAACTAACTCTCACTAGATCCATTCCTCACCGACCCGTGCTAAAATCTAAAATGTATCTAATGAAAGAAAACTTCTCTATAAATCCATTATGAATTGATCGATTGATTGATTGATTGTATCTAGCGGGAAAAAAAATCTCACTAGATACACCGTGGATCTACTGAATGGATCTAATGAGATAGATTGATATCCGACCTGTGACCGGATTGCGACGCCCACCCACACTATTATCTGTACTTTAGCATTTAAATCGTTTCTGAATTTGCTACTTTTACGTACTTTCTGCAAGAAGCAATTTGCTACAATAAAAAAGTAATATTTCCTGGAGCAAAATATAATGTATTTATTTACTCGGAGCTCAGAAAAACTAGTAGATAACATTAGAGCATGTAAAAAGGCGCGCTAAAAAGCTTCCTCTGCGTCACGACTCACGATTAGATCCCATTGTGCAACAATGTCCTTATAAATGTGGTACGTGATGATTTAGATTGCCTCTCCGGGTGCTTAACCGAAGGAAAAATTTGTCATTGAGGAAATAATACAAAATAAAAATATGATAACCCCTGTGCGTAAAAGTGGCCTTTCCGAAAACAAAACCTACCTATTAAGCTGATTTTATCCTCATGAACATTAGCCATGATCTACCTTAACAACCCACTTAAAAATAAAATAACTGCTAGCTATGTAATTAATAATAACAATTATTACAATGAGGTGAGTTGGTTGTAACGGAATCATCTTTTGTTTCACAGATTTGATCATCTAATTTTCCTTGAGCACGATTGTTAAGGGGTACCAGTACCCTTACCTTTATTCGGCTGGCTTGGCCTTTCAAGCCAGACTGCCCAATTTATTGGAAAGAAGGAGCAGGCGGCAGTCACTCCCGTCCCTTTAGCCCAGACGTTCATTACGGAGCACAGCAGAGCTACGTTACGTATTGCGTACGGGTAGTAGGGTACGCGGTTGTTCTCACAAAAGCTGGTGAAGTCACAGGAAAGGAGGCTATATTGGTTGTAGGTACTCATATACGAGACAGCGGATCAAATCGACTTATTTTAATATAACGACGGTGGTAAACAAGTAGCAGACCCAGTTACCTATCGATTCCAAAAGAATCGCAAGTGTGTTGCCGATCGTTTAGTCACTTGAGGACTAATTGTGCTGACAGTTAAAGACCGCTAAGGTCCCTGTATCTGATCTCTCGGAGTTACGTCGACCTTACTACAGGAACCCTACACCACATGCCTCACAATAACCTGGTGTTACATGGTCTAAGAAAACAAGGTCTGCCATTCTGAATCGTGACACAAGTGACGTCACTGTCAACTACACACACGACCGCATACATCGATAGGCTGATGCAGTGATGCCGTAGCTTGTCACCCACACTATAATATTAACCGATGTACCGGATTGTCATACGTGGCGCAGTATATAATTGTATCATGCTGGTGTTATTATGCCTGCGGTCTTTGATAAGGTTTTTATGTGGCTTGGGTTGGGCTCAATAAAGCGGATTAGTGCTCACAGCCCGGTACGTGCTACGGTGCCTACATCTTGTATAAATTTGAATATATAAACAATCAATATTTCGGACTGTTCGATTGCAAAGCAAACATTGCCTCCTCTCTTGTGTGTGTTACAGTGAAAAAAAAGGAAAATATTACTTCCTAACGTTAAAAGAATAACCGAAGCTGCATTACCCTAATTGAAACCTCATTTTATCCTTTTAGGGGTAGGTAATTAGTAATTATCATTACACTAAACGGCCAATGGCAGAAGAACAGTAGCCTTAGAGAGTTAAACATTTACCCAACATTGGACTTTAACATCATAAAAATAGGAATCATGGTTATCGTGAAGGATCTGTCTGTCGTGTCTGTTACTGGTTACTGGCGTTAGAGTAATTAAACGACAGACATTCCGCGCGTGCGCCTGAACCACTGTCATGTTATCACTACCGGAATAGATTGTGTGCTTATTGGAACAGAAGCAATGGAAAATGGAGCCAACTCTTATTGTTTTTCCTTATTTCTCGTTGCTGGATTAAATTATAACATAATTATATTTAAATTTATTATTTTAAATGCGTTATTCTCTCTCTTTAAAAGTATAAATGATATGATATATGTATTCGTTATTTGGTTCTACTACTACTCTAAGTCTTAGGTATAGGTAATTAACTAAAACTTTAATGAATACCTACAAACTATAGTGCGCGCCATCCACGAAGGCGCGCCCCTCCACAGTCCAAGCCGTACAATTGACAACATTTCAAAATTTCAAGCTGGCCTTTTTATGTCCTAGAATCTATAGTACATTACTTACCAAGGGCGATAAAACAAAGAATGTCTCAGATCGCAGGTATTTCACGCCCGAGCCGAAGGCAAGGGCGATAAATATGCGATCTAATTCTTTATTATC
Organism: Cenopis cana; assembly: GCA_951800055.1. NCBI lineage: Eukaryota > Metazoa > Arthropoda > Insecta > Lepidoptera > Tortricidae > Cenopis > Cenopis cana. The sequence continues at coordinate 6,414,731 of OX637492.1, read as the reverse complement.
GCCCGTGGTAAGTACAAAATTTTATGTCACCCCCTGGCCAGGAAGTGAGTTTTTTCGCGCGCGGAGTGTGGGAAAATGGCCACTTTATGGCCAGGTGTGACATAAAAGCATTTACATCATTGTCAAAAAAATCGCAGTCCAAAGCGAACTTATCCATTTAAGACATCTTTTCCAGCTAACCTTTGAGCAATACGTATATACTATACATAAATATACCACAGTGAATACGATAAAATATTTTTTTTTGTTTAAAAATGGCTTTCCATGAAATTTATGATGATTTCGCCAACCACTTGTGCAAAGACGTTGTTCGGTAACGACGCCATGACAGTAGGCAACTGGTTTAATTCGGTAATAATGGATTCTGCTAGTCGTCGCGCCGAGAGCACGCACTGTGAGCACTAACGCGGCCACTAACCAAAATCCCTTAATAGTATATTGTTTGACAAGGGTCTACAGTCTAAGGCCAAATTCTGTCAAACGAACGCAAGCAAAACTCGACTTAGAACTCTGACTTTTAGGTAGATTTTTGTTTGCTTTAATTTGTCATCACTTGGCCTTACAGTTGTGTACGAACTATACCAAGAGACAAGAGATAGTTATTTTCTCGAACGTAGTGAGGGAAAATTGTTCGAGTGGTAATATGGCTTTTAGGCCCGAGACTCTACTTTTCACTTCGATTGCGAGAAAACATATAAACACAAATTATCCACCTTAAATGAATAATTTAACTATTGGCCTCCCTTTCTTTTGCTATATTAAAGAAAGGGTAGCATTTAACGAACCACCAAATTAGTTGCCGAATGATGCTCTAAAAAATTACATTGATTACCAAAAATACTAGATTCGCACCAAATTTTCAACTCCCTTTAAATATAAAGTGCAACTCAAAGAAGTAACATGTCGATAACCTATTAAATTAAATTGTTACCAAATAAATTAGTCACTACCCAAAAATACTTAATGATCACCTAATTTCAAACACCAAATTTCATATAATTTACATCCAAATATTACAGGGCTCGTAATCCTATTAAAATTATTTACACCCAAATAATTCTTTCGATACCCAGAAATACTAGATGATCACCAAATTTCACGCGGCAATTGTTTTTTAATGTCCGACGCGCAAAGCAGTTCCAATCTAGTCTAACCTCATTGCTAGCACACTGATGCGGTTTTCCATACGGTCCGTCTCGCTCGCACGTCGCACCGCGTGCGAGCAAGACAGCGCTAAATGATTTTAAGAAGTTGAAGTTTGAAATAAAAATAGCTATTTTTATTTCAAACTAGTGGACATTGGAACAGTATTGACGGATCTCCGCTGGCGCGGAGCTCCTATTTTGAGTTGTTTTGGCCCTTCGGGCCGATGCAAAACTAACATAACCTAAACCTACTTATACCTATTTCTACCTATTAATTTCCTTTAATTTTTCCATGAAAGTCTATCTATATTAATAAAGTAAACTCATTTGAGGACCTTTATCCATTTTCATAACAAACTAACAATTTAATAAATCAACAAAACTCATTTTCAAATAAAAGGTTTCAATCAAACGCGCTCACGCCAACGCATTAAAAAAAAAAAAAAACTTCTTGTAGGTAGTTTGTAAACCATCAGCAATAGGTAGTTAGAATGAAACAGCAATAGGTACCTTTCACTCTAACGACATATCAATAGGTTTTATGCTTCAGACAATTCTTTGTATTTGATTGAGTGAGATAGCAGTATACGTGTTATTATTTCACACAGCCACATTGCGCGTTGCTTTTTAAATTAATTTAGAATTTTACTTTCTAATTTATAACATTTTGGAAATGACTGAAATATTTATAGTGCTAAAAACAATTAATTTGTAACTGTTTACTAAAATGTAGCATGCGATGTGTATAATATTTGGATGTAATTCTAATGAAAAAAGGTGCATGAGATTAGGTGGTAGTTTAGTGTTTTTGGTGGTACTTGACAATTTTTTTGATGCGATTATAAATTTATAGGAACGCAATAAGTAAAATAGGTGCAAGTGCTGCAAAAATAGGTAGAAGTTTTTTGGTGACTCGGAATTGCTGATCGATAATTTTTTTTGAGTGTTCAACCTTATTTTAGGGTTCGAAAATTAGATGATATCAAAAGTTATTTAGGTGATCATTTTATTTGTTCCCTTAAAAAATTAATAATAAAACTTCTTGCAGTTTGTAACCCATCAGCAATAGGTAGTTAGAATGAAACAGCAATAGGTACCTTTCACTCTAACGACATATCAATAGGTTTTATGCTTCAGAGAATTCTTTGTATTTGATTGAGTGAGATAGCAGTATACGTGTTATTATTTCACACAGCCACATTGCGCGTTGCTTTTTTAATTAATTTAGAATTTTACTTTCTAATTTATAACATTTTGGAAATGACTAAAATATTTATAGTGCTAAAAAAAAATTAATTTGTAACTGTTTACTAAAATGTAGCATGCGATGTGTATAATATTTGGATGTAATTCTAATGAAAAAAGGTGCATGAGATTAGGTGGTAGTTTAGTGTTTTTGGTGGTACTTGACAATTTTTTTGATGCGATTATTGATTTATAGGAACGCAATAAGTAAAATAGGTGCAAGTGCTGCAAAAATAGGTAGAATTTTTTTGGTGACTCGGAATTGCTGATCGATAAAATTTTTTGAGTGTTCAACCTTATTTTAGGGTTCGAAAATTTGATGATATCAAAAGTTATTTAGGTGATCATTTTATTTGTTCCCTTAAAGAAAGAGATGCAACATGCCCTTTTTTTTCTTTTAAGAGGCGTAATTGATTTGACCGTAGACACCGCTTAATCTTTGGAGAACTGAAAGACGTCTTTCCTGATTGGTCGATTTAGTACAGCTGTGTTCTGGTTGGTTGATATTTTTACCAAATATTTTTTTACCTGTCAATTCAATGTCAATTGCTGTTCTGTGATTGGTGGATTTAATAGGTGAATTATTTTGATTGGTCAAATTAAAATGTTTTGTAAATCATAAATATGTATACATATTTTCCCTAGGGCTTAAATGTACTACTTTAGTCCCGCTTTACAAGTCTAATATGACACACTTTTCGAGCATGAGAAGTGAAATAGTACATTACTTAACAAGGGCGGTAAAACAAAGAATGTCTCAGATCGCAGGTATTTGACGCCCGAGCAGAAGGCAAGGGCGATAAATATGCAATCTGAGGCTTTCTTTATTACCGCCCATGTTAAGTACAAAATTTTATGTCACCCCCTGGCCAGGAAGTGGGATTTCCCGCGCGCGGAGCGTGCGGTAATTGCCGCTTTATGGCCAGGTGTGACATAAAATAATTATATTGTTGTCAACTCCTTGCAACCTATGTTCCTATCAACCGGTCGGCATTCATATCGACAATGAATCTCAGTTATTATTGATATTAATTGGTTCAGTAAGTTGCAAACCTTACAATACTGTCATATATAGTCAGGTATGATTGTCATTCTTTAATAGCGATATCGAGGAAGCAGGCACTTCCGATCCAATGGTTGACCTAAATACTCGTATTGGATTTTATTGTTTAACCAAATATGGGATAATTTATTACAAGCATTTAGATTGTTACTGTGTAACGCTAGATTACATATTTCAAACCTTTTTTTATATACCACGTCGGTGGTAAACAAGCGTCCGGCCCGCCTGATTTTAAATAATAAAATGTTAAATGACCTAGTGTTAATCAATAAAACCACTCTACCCCCTTTCCCTAAATCGCTGAATCGTGTTATTAGTCTCATCTCATGGTCTCAGAGTTTTAAAATAAGACATGTTCATATTTAAATGACGCATTTAGGTAAGCTAATAAGCTAATCTAAATAAGTATGTGTTGCAGATTTAGTAAACTTAAATATACTTACACTAGCTTTTGCCCGCGATTTCGTCCGCGCAGAACTCGGTCATCGCATTACAATTTCATTGCTATTCGTTTATTTCAGGCGCTTACGTAGTTATCGCTTTGCATACAACCTTCCATCCCCATAAGGGATGATTTCCGAGATGAAAAGTATCCTATGTTCTTCCCCGGGACTTAAGCTATCTCCGTATCAAATGTCATCTACATCGGTTCAGCGACAGACAGACACACTTTCGCATTTATAATATGTAGACACACTTTCGCATTTATAATATTTCGCATTAGTAGTAGGAGTATGGATGGGCTGAGGGAATAAGTAGACAAGTCGAGATAAAAATAAAAAAAACCGATAACAAGTGCGAGTCGGACTCGCCCACCGAGGGTTCCGTACAAATTTGACAACATAATGGCAGGCGCACTCAAAAATCGTCCCCCTGAGTCTCTTCGGTAACTAAATTGACATTATTTACTCGTACTATGTATATTTATACATTAATTACTTAGGTATATGATTTACTATTGTCTACTATGCTATCCATGAAATAATTAAGTAAACAATTTTCTTTCAAATGTTGCTCTATTGGCCTCCAGTCTGATTTCTGCGATATACAAACATCGTAACTTTCGCTTAAAAATTATAAGTAGGATATTTTTTACGATTTCATTACAAATGTATAGTTTTCAGATTTTTCCCTGTAAACGTAAGTATAAAACCGGCCAAGTGCGAGTCGGACTCGCGCACGAAGGTTTCCGTATCATTATCTGTAAAACGGCATAAAAATCATGTCTGTTGTATGGGAGCCCCCTTAAATATTTATTCTACTCGGTTTTTTAGTATTTGTTGTTATAGCGGCAACAGAAATACATCATCTTTGAAAATTTCAACTGTCTAACTATTACGGTTCTTATGATACAGCCTGGTGACAGACGGACAGCGGAGTCTTAGTAATAGGGTCCCGTTTTACCCTTTGGGTCATCATTATTTAAGAGTTTCACCCTTTGGGTACGGAACCCTAAAAATGATATTACTTGCCAAATTTCATAGTTCTAGGTCAACGAGAAGTATAAATTTTTGAGTCCCTTGATAGTGACGAAATGTACGTTTTTTGCGGCATTAAAGGCCGTATCTTTTTTTACGTTCACTTAGATTTTTTTTTACATCTTCGAGGGACTGCAGTCCTGAGTAATATTTAAAATAAATTTATTGAATAAATTGTCAAGAAAATATATACAAGAGTTTGTACTTGTATATATTTTCTTTTTTTTTGTTTTTTTTTTTTTTGTTATTTTGTTGTCAAAATAACAAATGGAACATAAAACTAAAACTAACTATAATATGTAATATGGTTTTAATTTCAACTCGATACCTTCACGCGTTCCCGAGAAAGGGTCTTGACAGACAGACAGTTGGAAAAAAAAGTGATCCTATAAGGGCTCCGTTTTTTTTCCTTTTGAAGTATGGAACCCTAAAAATCAGATTTTAGAACTTTATGCAACGTACACTATTCTAAGTTGAAAATTCTACTCAGTTGACAACTTATTACGAATACGAGTATGATCAAACTACAAACTGAGTTCATTTTCCTAGCAAATTTTATACATCGTTGAATCTTAACTTTATTATGGAGCATACGAGTAGCTATGAAATGGGTGAAAGACGTTTAGAAAACCGATCACTTACTCCCTTATCGTTTTAAAGCGTAGGTCTTTACAGTAATAAACCGGCCGACCCCGCTATATATGCGTTTAATTTTAATTGATCACGTTACAAACACATTTGTTTAAGGCATTTTACAATGCAAATTTTGGCCTTGCGAGGATCACAGGCGGATTCGTGTGAATATATTTCCGACTCCTACGCATACTTCTAGTCACTGTTGCTTGGTGATCAAAGAGGCAAATAATACATATTAACGTATGTGTGTCATTTAATAATGCGTTGTTTTAGTAGGCTGAGTAAAAAAAGAAAAATAAAGAATCAACTTTGGTTTTTTTTTCTATCCAGAAAAATTTAAGCAATCATGTTTCGGCTAATGTCAAAAACCCAATCATATAGTCAAGAATCATATATCTGAAAATCAATCGCCATTGTTTCCTCGTCTGGGCAGAACAGCATTTCAAAGAACGCGATATTTCTCCTTGTAGCACCTTAAACACTTTGTAGCACTTTACACAGTTTTATGAAATGAACAGTGAAAGTTACATAAAAGCTCGTAAAAATTGCAGTTAGATCCACCTACGTTTAACACATTACGCGTTCGGCTTGTTATAGATATATAATCAGTATAATCAATCAATAATGGCCACTTTATGGCTAGGTGTGACATAAAGACCCTACTGGATCACACAGACAAACAGTTTTTTGAGACCCCCTTAATTTTATGTTTTTATACCCTGATTATTAAATAAATAAATAATAATAATAGTAGATTGTTTGACAAGGGGCTAAAGTAAGCCATATTACCACGAGATGGTTATTTTCCCGAACGTAGTGAGGGAAAATTGTTCGAGTAGTAATATGGCTTTTAGACCCGAGTTATACACTCTACTTTTCACTTCGATTGCGAGAAAACACATTAAACACAAATTATCCACCTTAAATGAATAATATAACTCTTGGCGGGCGTATGTCTAATTTGACAGCATGTTTTTTTTTCTAAGGCCAGTACCACGCCTCGCTATGTGTGCTCGCTTAAAAGCTTTATCACACAACCCTATCGGTAGGGCCTTACCGATAGGGTAGTGTGATAAGGCTTTTACGTATTCGCCTCCCTTTCTTTTACTATATTAAAGAAGGAGATGCAACACGCGCTTTTTTTTCTTTTAAGAGACGCAAGTCCTTTGACCATAGACACCGCTTAATCTTTAGAGAACTGAAAAACGTCTTTCCTGATTGGTCGATTTTAGTACAGCTGTATTCTGGTTGGTTGATATTTTTACCAAATATTTTTTAATCTGTCAAATTACTGTTCTGTGATTGGTGGATTTAATAGGTGAAGTATTTTGATTGGTCAAATTAAAATGTTTAATGAATCATAAATATGTATACATATTTTCCCTAGGGCTTAAATGTACTACTTTAGCCCCGCTTCACAAGTCTAATATGACACACTTTTCGAGCATGAGAAGTGAAATAGTACATTACTTACCAAGGGCGATAAAACAAAGAATGTCTTAGATCGCAGGTATTTTACGCCCGAGCCGAAGGCAAGGGCGATAAATATGCGATCTGAGGCTTTCTTTATTATCGCCCGTGGTAAGTACAAAATTTTATGTCACCCCCTGGCCAGGAAGTGGGTTTTTTCGCGCGCGGAGCGTGCGAAAATGGCCACTTTATGGCTAGGTGTGACATAAAATAATTTATAAAATTTGTTAAACAGGTACAAAAGTGTAATGTACATACTCGTAATAAAAAATCAATTCAATTCAATTTTCGTTTACTTCAACACATATAGCTTACAGTTATGGCACCAAATCGCTTACACGGTAATTTACAACTAACAATAACAACACAAATTAATATCTAATATATAAATACAAATTCTAAAATAGCAAATACAGGTAGGTACCTAACACAATAAAAAATAACAAATTAGAAAATACTGTTGAATGCAGACAATGCGGCTTTCATGAAGCTGCTTAACCTATCGGCAAAAATATGATCCAACTGTGTTAATATACCTAGTATAATTGAAATAACTGTATACTAAAACCAGTTTATGACCTGAAATCGTGCCAAAAAGGACCTTTCTAAGCGGGCGGGGCGGCGCAGTTTCTGCCAGGGCCAGCGTGGACGGAAGCCTATCTGACAATCTACAATTCGTGTCAGGAGTGACTGACAGCACTTCCTTTTAAAGACCAACGCCCTGTAAAGGCAGAGCCATGCGTTTGTTTAGTAGGATAAAAAACAGCCAAATTGAGAACAACCTTCTTTTTAGGGTTCCGTAGCCAACATGGCGAAAACGGTACCCTTATGGTATCGTTATGTCTGTACGCCCGTCCGTATGTTAGTCGATTTAGTCGGAGACTATAAGCACTACAATTATGAAATTTGGTATGAAGGTGTATTCTATCTACCGCTACCTACATAACAGTGAAGTGAAATTATCAAAAAAAATTAAATTAGACGGGCTCTTTTTACATGTAACCGGGGAAGAAAAAAACATTCTGCGTGTCGGATATCTATAGATAAGGCTCTAAAACCGGCCAAGTGCGAATCGGACTCACGCACGAAGGGTTCCGTACCATTATCTATAAAAATGGCAAAAAAATCATGTCCGTTGTATGGAAGAAATATTTACTCGTGTAGTTATGTTCACTTCTAGACCTAGTTTTCATTATGAGTTGAAATCGAGTCTAATGACAGTGTTTTATGACATCTACAGTGATACTAGCTTTAGCCTGAGTAAACTTCCACTCCCGATTTCATTCCTTCGAGGTATATAATTTTTGGGATAAAAAGTAGGTGTTCTATATGTTAATGAAGGCTTTAACTCATTGTATACAATTGAAAATTTTATAAAGGGTCGGCAACGCGTACGTGACTGAGTTAGAGTTGCAGGCGTCTATAGGCTGCGGTGTCCACTTACCATCAGGTGGACCTGGACGTACCTACTACGTTAACTTGCCATCGTCGTTGTAAGTATAAAAAAAAAACTCCATGAATCCTAAATTCGTTCTCTTATTAACATAGGTACAGACGACCAATAAAGTGGTCTACCACTTTTTGACTCTATTATGTGTACGTTAAAGTCCAAAAGTGATAGGTAGAGGACTTTCTTTGCTGTCTGTACTTGACAGTACAGTACAGGGACGAATGGTATATGTCCGATATACATAGAGCTCTGATAACATTTTGACAGTGGCCATATGGTCTCGTCTTGGTATCATTTTACATTAAAATGTTTTTGGAGGGTTGATATTTGTATAACGTAAATGTCCAAGTGCTTCGCACTTTCAATTTTATGACATATATACTTAAGCGATTATCTTGGCCCCGCAGCTTAAAAATGTATACGTATAAACTCTAACTAATGCATTACGTTAATAGTAGTTTTGTAGCCGAGCTATAAGTGTGCTACCGCATTTATTACCCTTATATTCCCTCGTGACAGGTCGGCGGCCGACTTCGTTCCATTAGATGCACCGTGAAGGGTCCAGGCTGAGTGACTGTCACATTCCTGCCTTTTCACCCGAGTCACTATCAAGAGTATCAAGTTCACTATCGTTAAGTGAAGTTTTGTAGTCTTTTACTACAAATACCAATTGTATACTAATAAAAGAGCAACATCATATTGTATACTTTTGTTTCTTTATAAATTTTAAGGGTTTTTGAAAACGGTTTTAAGGGTCTTTGAACGCCTTTCTTCATGTACGGCTACATCTTGTACAATTCTCATTTTCCATTTTTTTTTCTTATTAAAAATTGCTCTTGGCCAGCATCTAGTAAGGGGCCAAAGATGAGGCCGACGGTGAAGCGAGAAATTTAAAATATAGGTAACTAGGTACACATAAACTTCGTCTGCTATTAAAATAGGCCAGTATGGTATGGCCATAGTCGAGTAAGACGTACCTCCATTATTTTATAGACACGATTAAACCCTAGCCCTATACTTAGTGATTGAGCTGTGTTGCACTTAAGTACTTGCCATGCCTTCCCTACATTTTATGGCGCGCAGTATACGATTGGAAATACTATAGTAATAAATTAAGACAATGGCTGTACAAACCGTAACTATTCATTATTGAGTGTGGTGTGACCGATAACGAGTCTGAAGGCCGACCGCAATCAGCACTTTCACTCACTAACTTCCTTGTGTTTTTGTCGCCTCCAATTCGACGTGTCATTAGTGTCATTATTACCAAGAAAATTAACAAGTTGGTAGAAAAAATATCAGAAAATTCAGCCTTGATGCCTGCTGTCATTGAATTTTAACTTTTCAATATAAGTGCTTTAGTTGGTTTTTATTTGGTCATATTGGCTAAATTATAACGGGTCTATAAAGGACTAAGTAAATATTTGGTTCCCCTGAGGGGCTAAGATGATCGCTTACCTATATGTCGGACATTAGCAGTCATCCCTTACTGTCAAGTTTGTAAGTGCGAGAGGGTACTTACATTACATTTCGACAACTTTAGGCAATCCCTTAGGATAGCAACAATGGGTTCATTTATCCTCATTTACTAATCTATATATATTTAATAATCGTCCGTAAGAATAAAAATTAAACTCCAGTCGTGCGTGGATCTCACACACACTTTTATTTAAATATCTGTTAAGTTTCATGCAAAATTGATATCTTTTATGATGCAAAATTGATGTCTGGGAGGTCTTTTACTATAAAACTTCAGAAGGTCAACGAACTTTTAAAACGTCAGAGTTGGATAATGTGGCGGCCATATTGATTTTGTTTAGGTATTTACACTCCGACTACGTTCAAAATCGATATCTAAGCGTCCGACGAGGTACTTTGGACTAATCTGACGTCGGATTTGAAAAAAGGGGCGACCATATTGATTTTGACGTGTGACCCCGTCAAAATAGCGTAGGAGTCAGTGTCAGTTATTATCAGTTAACACGCAAAGCGTGTTTTTCTAGTGTTTTTAAACTATTAATTTTTTTTAGGTCACACCTGGCCATAAAGTGGCCATTATCGCACGCTCCGCGCGCGAAACAACCCGCTTCCTGGCCAGAGGGTGACATACAATTTTGTACTTACCACAGGCGATAATAAAGAAAGCCTCAGATCGCATATTTATGACGACCGCTTTAGCTTAGTTGGTAGTGACCCTGCCTACGAAGCTGGAGGTCCCGGGTTCGAATCCCGGCCGGGCATTTATTTGTGTGATGAGCATGAATATTTGTTCTTGGGTCTTGGATGTTTTCTATGTATTTAAGTATCTATTTATCTATATAAGTATGTATATCGTCGCTTAGTACCCATAGTACAAGCTTTGCTTAGTTTGGGACTAGGTTGATTTGTGTAAGATTGTCCACAAATATTTATTTATTATTTATTATTTATCGCCCTTGCTTTCGGCTCGGGCGTAAAATACCTGCGATCTGAGACATTCTTTGTTTTATCGCCCTTGGTAAGTAATGTACTATTTCACTTCTCATGCTCGAAAAGTGTGTCTTGTGAAGCGGGGCTAAAGTAGTACATTTAAGCCCTAGGGAAAATATGTATACATGTTTATGATTCACTAATCATTTTAATTTGACCAATCGAAATACTTCACCAATTAAATCCGCCAATCACAGAACAGTAATTTGACAGATTAAAAAATATTTGGTAAAAATATCAACCAACCAGAATACAGCTGGACTAAAATCGACTAATCAGGAAAGACGTTTTTCAGTTCTCTAAAGATTAAGCGGTGTCTATGGTCAAAGGACTTGCGTCTGTTAAAAGAAAAAAAAGCGCGTGTTGCATCTCCTTCTTTAATATAGCAAAAGAAAGGGAGGCGAATACGTAAAAGCCTTATCACAATACCCTATCGGTAGGGACCTACCAATAGGGTAGTGTGATAAGGCTTTTAAGCGAACACGCATAGCGAGGCATGGTACTGGCCTTAGAAAAAAAAACAACGGGTTGCACTCCGGGAGTGCCGTTAGAAGTGAAAATTCAATGACATGATTTAAAGAAAATAAATAACAAAGATATTGATATTCATATTCGAATAATCCATCTACTCGTACACATATACCTTAAAGCATTTAAGACGGGAGCCGCCATTGATATACTTACCCCTCTGCCAAAAGCATAGGAGAAAAATCTGCCACGTTATTAAAAACTACTTCATTAATCGATTATACTTCAGTCTCAGAATCGTTCCCGGCGTGTGAAGAGCTCCGTCAAAATGCCTTAATGTGCTGTTTTTGAGTGCATAAGACGTTATAATTTATCAAATTAACACAAAGATAAATTATCATTTCACATGCACGTATATTTTGGATTTAATTATAATTTTCTGCACAGTTAAAGTTTTAATTGAAATCGGAAACCAAGCATCGATTACAAAGTAGATTCAAAATTATTCGTACTTTGACCATCACGCTTGGCCACTATTTTGACGTGAACTGTCACCGTATTTAGGGACAATAAGAACTACTTTCAGTCTAGCTATCCGATATTGGACTTAGTGGAAAAGTCAGTAAGAGGAAACTTCATTCCTCAGGTTTGGTGTACGATTGGGAAGAATGGGAAGACCAGCTGTGTTGACCCCTCCTAGCATCGCAATCAAGATACTAGGAGGCATGCTAAACTCCGCCGGCTTGTTTGGCTATATGAAATGCGTTGCGTTTGGCATTCGCGTGCGTAGATTTCGTAGTGGTTAGCTTAAATCTATTATGACGCTAAAGTAAATCGTATTATCAAATTGTATTTAGGTAATGGATATTTTGTATACATAAATTGATGATTTATTAAATTAACAGCAAGTGAGCGCTCGTGGCCCAGCGGCGCCTGCGTGCCGCAAGCGTTATTCAAAGTTAAGCAACGTGGGCCGCGGTCAGTACATGGATGGGTGACCGCTTTGAGTGGTTACTAACTGAGCGCTCCCGTGCTTTGGAAGGCACGTTAAGCCGTTGATCCCGGCTGCTGTCTATGGCAGCAGTCGTTAAGCCAAGTTGGAGGCCTTCGGGCGGCTTGAAAACTTCTAATAGTCAAGTTGCCCACTCACTTGACAAAGGGGGGTCGAAGTTGCACCACGTCCGTAGGAAAAGTACCCACCGCTACCCTACACGTGACCCCTGGGTGGTTCTAAAAGTGCAACAAAAAAACTGGCAACCGTACTGTCTTCTCGTAGATCTCACGGTTTGAAATAAGCCATACGATAAATAAAAATAAATAACAGCAAGTAGTTTGTAGCAAGATTTTGTAAGTCAAACCGGTGGGAATCGGGTTGTATGGGCGCTCCGCCACTGTTGCAATTGTTAAACGTGTGTAAAGCAAACCTCGAATGACGATGACAATGAAAACATGAGTGATTGCGCATAGCGGATAGCGGATCCGACTATTAAACTTTGAATAGTTAATAAATCCTAAACGGTTGTTTTCACTAACTAATGACTAAAGAAACCTTATAATGATTTTAAAATACCTATTGAATGATACCCCACATGATATAGTTCGTCAACTTTATTTATTATTTGTTTCTGTTTCGCCATCTTTGTTTTTTTTTTGACGTCACATTTCTAAGATCACTCGGGCTGGTAAGACAAATCTAAACATTAAAATCCGTTCAGGGAATTGGAAGATGTCAGGTAATAAAGAATATTACATACAAGATACGCGCGAAACACATAACCCTGCCTTGCAGTCGAGTAAAAATAAGTAACCTTAATACTTACATGCTCCTTTTTGTCTTTCATAGATAAATTAGGTATGTCGTTGTTGAAATAAAAGGATAAACTTTAAATTAGAACAAGTAATTTACTTAATATATTTATAACTTTATTTACAATAAATAAACAAATACCTACTTATCGATAGTTTTTCCCAATTCTCTTTTCCTGTTCCCTCAGTCCTCAAATCCATTGTACAAGAGTAAGGGCGAAAAAACATCAGTTGATAACTATAGACCCATATCAATAGTGCCTAACATCTCCAAAATCATCGAGTCTATTTTATCCCAACTATTAATGAAGCACTTCGAAAATGACCTACTGACCGACAGACAGTTTGCTTACAGAAAGAACAAGTCCACCACAACAGCAGCCTATGACATGATTGACAATATAACTACAGGCATTGACAACAAATCCAAAATAGCAGGCATATTTTGCGATCTGTCAAAAGCATTTGACGTCATTAGCCACGACTTACTAATTAAAAAGCTACAGCGTTATGGCCTACGAGGGAATGGCATAGATCTCATGAAATCGTTCCTAGAAAACAGAACCCAAACTGTTGAGGTAATATCGGGTGGAAAACGAATGAGATCGGGGAGAGGCAGCGTGACGGCCGGGATTCCACAGGGTTCGGCGTTGGGAAATACCCTATTTTTAGCGTACATAAACGATTTACCATCTGCCATTACCGAAGGTCAAATCACTCTATTTGCTGATGACACAACAGTGGTAGTTGGTGCGCGCACATATAACAACTTAAACGAAAAAATCATCACTGTGTGTGACCAACTTCAGCGATGGTTTTCGGCAAATGGGTTGATACTAAACGTCAGCAAATCCAACATTATGATGTTTTCTAGTAGGTGTGTTCCGAACGTAATCATCCGAAGCCCTATACCCATGACCGAAAATTACAAATTCCTAGGTTTCACATTAGACCCTGCATTAAATTGGAAGCACCATGTAGACCTGCTGTGTAGTAGGTTGGGCAGTGCAGTATTTGCATAACGCAAGTTAAGGCCGCTGCTTTCCCGTGATGCGCTGAGACAAGTATACTTTTCTCACTTCCACTCGCTTATGAGTTATGGCGTAGTCTTATGGGGAAACTCAACTGATGCTGGGAGAGTGATGCGCATGCAAAAAAGAGCTTTGCGGACCATACTTGGCCTAAATCAGAGGCAGTCCTGCAAAGCACTATTTGTTGAGCATCGAATCATGACGCATTACTCCCAGTATCTCTTTGAAGTAATCATGTTCACACGAGAGCGTCTGCCACAATTTGAGCGAGTGGAAGTGACGGGTAAGTGTCTTCGCAGCACGGGTAGGCTGCGGACAGTACCGCGTCGCACAGTACTGCACGCCAAAAACGCTCGAGTTATTGGGCCGACATACTATGAGCACCTACCTGCTGACATTAAAATAGAAAAATGTGAAGCCACTTTTAAACGGAGACTGAAGAACCTTTTATTAGAAAAGTCACTTTACTCAGTAAAAGAATATATTGACATAATTAAATAAGAGGATACTTCTTTGACTGGACTACTATTAGACTTATTTTATTTTTATTATGATTTTGACATTGTTGATATCGAATTGATAGGTACTCAACTGATACCACATTTTTATTATTATTATTAGTATTAAGATTGACACAGTTATTTTTAATTAATTGATAGGTACTTCTTAAGTACCTTTATTTTATTGTTTTTAATTCCTAATATTATTATTTAAATTGACATTGTAATGAATCTGTTCTGTGTATAATCAATATTGTTATTTCTTTATTAAATGTAGCTATATATTTTGTATATATGCTGCAAACTGTATTCCCCAATTATAATTATATTTTGTAAAACGATCACTATATGACTAGTAGTATAAACAGTGTTGTATTATATGAAACTTGTATAATG
Organism: Cenopis cana; assembly: GCA_951800055.1. Taxonomy (NCBI): domain Eukaryota; kingdom Metazoa; phylum Arthropoda; class Insecta; order Lepidoptera; family Tortricidae; genus Cenopis; species Cenopis cana. The sequence goes on along the minus strand of OX637492.1, from coordinate 6,399,574 downwards.
AGATATAATAAACTAAACTAAACTAAACTAAACTAAACATTTTTTTCGGAATTCATCCTCTGTTGAAAAACTGAAAAAATCAAATTACTTGAATTTCCCGAAACTTGGGGTAATCTTCAGGGGATTTTTTTATTATTTGTTGGTATCCCGAAATCGAATTATAAACCGACTGAATGATGGGACATCAATTCTAAGCTGGCTTCTATGGTAGATTTATACTACGAGTTTTGACCGGTTTGTATGTGAAATGTTTGGAGGTTATTTTTGAATTAATTTACATATTTTTCCTATTTCATCAAGTGTCTCATGATATAACTAATGATTTAGCTCAGTTACTTGGTTCCGGTGAGATTTTAGAAATAAACACGGGTCCCAAATGCAAAGAAAATGTACTTACGCATGGAATGTAACATCCGCCTTTTTTCGGTCGAGTTTGCTTTTACAGCCCAACACTGAACACCCCACCATGTTTGCACTGAACACCCAAACACTACGGATCTGATAATTGGTAAATTATTATTCATTTAAACCGAATATTGCCAATTTGTTTACAATCTTCTTGACACTTCATGAAAGATTGGCTTTACCCGACCGTGAAAAAAAATTCGGTCGGTGATAAGGACAAAACATCGCACTATTTTCTACTTCCTCTCATAGGAATCGCAATAAGGCTATCTTTCTCTTACAAAGCGTGTCAGGCCCTTGGTATTTTATCCATCACTCTTGGCCATTGGGTATTTTGAAGGGAACTGTCACCGTATTTAGGGACAATAAGAACTACTTTCCATGAGAATTTATTTGAAATATGATCTTTACGGAAATCGGTCAGTCTGGCTATCCGATATTGGGCTTTGGAAACGCTTTTTTAGGGACAATAAGAGCTACTTTCCATGAGAATTTATTTGAAATATGATCTTTATGGAAAATCTTAGGATTGTCTTAGAACAGTTAGAACTTTGGCTTTCTAAGAAGACCAGCTGGGGACCCCTCGTAACATAGCAATCACGATACTAGGAGGGGTCAACTAACCTGGTCATAGAATTTATCGCGAGTTTATACATTTTTCCCCAGTACAAAAGTGCTCAGCGCCGCTAAAGAAGTTTTCACTTCAAAAAAACATGCTGTCAAATTAGACATACCTACATCCAAGAGTTAAATTATTCATTTAAGGTGGATAATTTGTGTTTAATGTGTTTTCTAGCAATCGAAGTGAAAAGTAGAGTGTATAACTCGGGTCTAAAAGCCATATTACCACTCGAACAATTTTCCCTCACTACGTTCGGGAAAATAACTATCTCGTGGTAATATGTCTTACTTTAGCCCCTTGTCAAACAATCTACTATTATTATTATCAGGAAAACAATATATTTCATACGTATGTCAAAAGTGAAAAGATGACCATGATTAAGGTAACTATTTGCTTATTATTTTACATACAAAATTTTTTTTTAAAGAAACTGCAATTATTTCACTGAAGATAATCTTTACCGTAAGATCGTCTTTACCTACATACAGGTAATTATAATAAATAATTTATGTCACACCTGGCCATAAAGCGGCAATCACCGCGCGCGGGAAATCCCACTTCCTGGCCAGGGGGTGACATAAAATTTTGTACTTAACACCTTCGCCTTCGGCTCGGGCGTCAAATACCTGCGATCTGAGACATTCTTTGTTTTACCGCCCTTGTTAAGTAATGTACTATTACCTACTTTATTTTTTGATGTATAATTTTTAGGTTTTCTGTAGTAAACAAGGAACCCTTATAGTTTCGCCATATCCGTCCGTCCTCCGGCTTAGCTCAGTAATAGTTAGTACTAGAAAGCTGTAATTTGGCATGGGCAAAAAATTTTATACAACACAAAATCACAAAAAAGTACATCATCAACAATTCCGCATATGAACGGTGACGTGATGGACGCGGGCCACTTGGGAACCCTACATTGTGCGTGGCAAGACACGTTGTTTCTTCAAAACTTTGAGCCAGTACAATGTTGATTGGTACTTAAAAATTAGTAGATTGTTTGACAAGGGTCTAAAGTAAGCCATATTACCACGAGATGGTTATTTTCCCGAACGAAGTGAGGGAAAATTGTTCGAGTGGTAATATGGCTTTTAGGCCCGAGTTATACACTCTACTTTTCACTTCGATTGCGAGAAAACACATAAACACAAATTTTCCACCTTAAATGAATAACTCTTGGCGGGCGTATGTCTAATTTGACAGCTTGTTTTTGAAGTGAAAACTTCTTTAGCGGCGCTGAGCACTTTTGTACTGGGGAAAAATGTATAAACTCGCGATAAATTCTATGACCAGGTTAGTTGACCCCCTCCTAGTATCGTGATTGCTATGTTACGAGGGGTCCCCAGCTGGTCTTCTTAGAAAGCCAAGGTTCTAACTGTTTTAAGACAATCCTAAGATTTTCCATAAAGATCATATTTCAAATAAATTCACATGGAAAGTAGCTCTTATTGTCCCTAAAAAAGCGTTTCCAAAGTCCAATATCGGATAGCCAGACTGACCGATTTCCGTAAAGATCATATTTCAAATAAATTCTCATGGAAAGTAGTTCTTATTGTCCCTAAATACGGTGACAGTTTACTTCAAAATACCTAATGGCCAAGAGTGATGGACAGGGGGAGGAAACTTAAAGAAAAGACCAGTTTCGCGTGAATTTGGCGTAGAAAGTGCTGCCTCCTATTATATTTGATGTCGACATATTTTGTGTAATCGGTCTCAAGCAGGTTTCGTTTTTATTTCATCTTTCCCAATACAATTAATCAAAGCTGAACGTGAAAAGGAACGTTACAATTTATCGTAAAAATTTAATTTTCAACTCTATGGTCACAGATTTTATAATACTCTATGGTCGTATGGTTGCCATGGTTATTTTTAATTATTGAAATAGCACGTGTGTCAATAACGTGTCAACCATATTGAAAATAAAACAATCGTAATTAATTATAAGATTTTCTGCATTATTCTTGTGAAAAGCAGTTATCAGATACGCCGCCGAGTAAAGTAAGTATTTTTTAATTCATTATTTACTATCCCTATTCACACCGATGCGATGTTATATTTATATTCCAATCAATTGATTTATTTAGGTAGGTAGTCTGTTTTGCCGGGTGGTTATGCAGCTCATACATAAATGAATATCAACGAAAACAGTTGATTACTTAGCAATATAAACGTTTGAGTATTGAACTACGTGAGCTATACGATAAACGAATATGAAGCACACTTTCTTCTTCGTGTTGTCTTTGAAATAGGTATAGTAGATAATTAGGGACATAATTTCAAAAATACACACATACCTCCTACGCTCTCATCTCATTATTTAATGTTATGTTTTGCAGGTACATAGTGCATACAATCGTGCCACGTCCTCATGCTGAGAAAAAGTCAGGACAGAGGTATTTTCAACATGGATGTCAATTGTTGGAGAAAACAACACTTAGCCTGGGCCAATACATGAAATCAGGAAGATATCTACAACGTGCATCCATTTCAAGGTGAAAAAAATGGATACATCTTTTTGTAGACGATTGTACTTCACTAATTCGTTTACCAGTTAGTGATTGAAGAAGTTAAACAAATCGCTATCAAGTTATAGGTAATCGTATTTAATCCTTCTTTTAATATACTACTCATAAATAAGTTAGTCAAAAATAAATAAATGATATTATTTGTGTACAAATCACTTAACCCTTTCAGTACGGCGTGATTATAATTTGTACTCAAATTTGACGAGTTAACACGCCAATCCGAGAAAGATTTTTTATAGATAAAAGTAAACAATAAAATACTGTTCATGTAATATCTACCTACTGTGGCATCTTAACCTTCCCGTATAAACTTCCCCATTGTCATACTAAAAAAATATAGTAAATTATGACTTCTGAAAAGAATAACTTTATTACCATTATTCAATTTAAAATGTGGGAAATTGCCACGGGAAGTTTAAGATGTCACAGTAGGTAGATGGTACAGTCGAGGTCAAAAATATCTTTACAATTGAGTGTGACAAAAATATATTTACATTTAAATAAGTTTACACACTACATGACGAAAAACATGCTTACAACGTATATGACAGTTTCATCTTTTCACTTAATGCACCAAAGTTCTGTTTACAATTTGTCTTCCATAAAATCATTTACACACATTGTGATATAATAGGTTTACATTGCATGTTACAGAATAAGATTTACTGTCAATGTGCCATAAATAGGTTTACTTTCAGTATGGCACTTGGAACTTTACGTTCAAGCGTACATTGTTTTGCTTACAACTCTTGTTACGTAAATATCTTAACAGTTTGACACAAACCACCGTTCTTCTTTCAATTATGAAGTGTAGATCGCAAAATGTGAGACAAACATATGCACTGACAAGTCTGCACTGTTTTCGTGAATTGTCAGTTCATTTTATTCAAGTTTGTTTCATATAGCAAGAACATAAAGTAGCTTATTGGAGATTTACATGTTGTATACCTACATATTTTGCAGCTGTTAGGAACTGATTACATATTTAATGGTTTTATGTAACGGGAACAAATAAAATGATCACCTAAATAACTTTTGATATCACCAAATTTTCGAAACCTAAAATAAGGCTCAACACTCAAAAAAATGTATCGATCATCAATCTCGGGTCACCTAAACAGTCATACCTATTATTCCAGCAGTTAAAGCTATTTTATTTACTTATTGTGTTCCCAGAAATTTTATAATCGCATCAAAAAATTGTCATTGTATACATACCACCAAAAATACTAAACTTACACCTAATCTAAGGCGCTGAGCACTTTTTGTGATGGGGGAAAATTGTTAAACTCGCGACGATTCGTAAGACCAGCTAGTTGACCCCTCCTAGTCATGATGATTGCGATGTTAGGAGGGGTAAACTCAGCTAAACTCAGCTGGTCTTACGATTTACGATGCGTAAGACACAATGATACTCGGGGACATATTATGTATATATGTGAATGGATTATGCGAATATGAATATGAACATGAGTATGAATATAAATACGGATACGGATTTACGGATACCGATACCGATACGAAGACGGATATGAATATCTTTGTTATTTACTTTCTTTATTGAGTTTTCACTTCTGCCTGCACTCCCGGAGTGCAACCCGTTGTTTTTTTTTTCTAAGGCCAGCACCATGCCTCGCTATGCGTGTTCGCTTTGCGTATTCGCCTCCCTTTCTTTTGCTATATTAAAGAAAGAGAAGCAACATGCGCTTTTTTTTTCTTTTAGGAGGAGTAATTGCTTTGACCATAAACACCGCTTAATCTTTAGAGAACTGAAAAACGTCTTTCCTGATTGGTCGATTTTAGTACATCTGTGTTCTGGTTGGTTGATATTTTTACCAAATAATTTTTAATCTGTCAAATTACTGTTCTGTGAATGGTGGATTTAATAGGTGAAGTATTTTGATTTGTCAAATTACTACTCACAATACATCTTCGACATCGCTAAATACGTACACTGTAATAAACACATTTTCAACACAAACAAACTTACCCGCACCCGCATGGGATCTAAAACACGGCTTCTCTCAGCCAATCACAGACTGACCAAGTCTTCCAAAACTATGCAAGTGATTGGTCCAAAAGTATATAATATGTTACCAATCCACATCGAAACGGTAGACAACCCTAACACTTTTACTACGAAGTTAAAAAACTGGTTAATCGGTCATGCTTTCTACAATTTAAATGACTTTTATAAATTGAATAAATAGGGATGTTGACACCAAATAAGAAAATCAATGAATCCGAATTTTCTCGGAAAAGGATCAAATTCTCAATCAAATAGTGAAAAAAGTAATCCAAAAGAATAAATAATTACATAATTATAAGTCTTCAAAGTTTTAGGAGGGGGCATTTTCTGTCCCTTTTCCGCAAAACGCCCCGTTGTATTGAACGATCGTCATTTACTATGACGCTCCAGGTCAGTGACGTCACTGACCTGGAGCGTTTTCTCTCTCTAACTAAAAACATTCTAACGGTTGTAGTTTCGTTATTTTTTGAGATATTTGAATAGGATTTTCACTTTTTGGAATAGTTTTATGTATTCTTTCGTATGGAGTAATATTAAATTTTGAGTCAACATCCCTATTACATCCTGACATGTATTAATTAATAATAACCATTCATTGACATTCGTAATATTAATTAATTAACAACAAATTGTTTACACTGAATCTAAAAAATGATTGTACCTACTAAGATAACGTTATTTACTTATTTCAATGTGTTATGCAGAATTTTAATGTGACATGTAATATTTAACAATATTATAAATAAAGAGTATGAGTATGAGTATGAGTACTGTTCTGTGAATGGTGGATTTAATAGGTGAAGTATTTTGATTGGTCAAATTAAAATGTTTTGTAAATCATAAAAATGTATACATATTTTCCCTAGGGCTTAAATGTACTACTTTAGCCCCGCTTCACAAGTCTAATATGACTTTATATGACACACTTTTCGAGCATGAGAAATGAAAAATTATGTTTTACCGTGATCTTTTTTTATACAACGACGGTGGCAAACAAGCGTATGGTATGTACGCCCGCAACTTCAAAGGAGTCTCATGCCCGTTGCCGATCTAATTTTAAGTTTAAATTTTATTAAATAAAACAAGTTTACTACATACCTGGTACGTACCGGGTATATTTTGTACACGGTTGACTGTTGAACCGCAGATTTTTTGTCACACCGTTTGAATATTCATCTTCCTAAACAGGCCTCTATTTTAAACCGGCAACGCTGGCTCTTCATTTGAAAGCGCCTGACTAAACGCGTTAGTGAAATTTGCTCTAAATAATCGATCAGGCGTTAAGAAGGGTCAACGATATTGCTTTCATTAACCTTTAGCAAGCCTTTAGGGATGTAGATACAGGGTTCTACTGCGCGGTTGTATAGGTACTATTTATATGCGTCTCATGTTAACGGCATGTTAAGGTCCCTTGCGCGAACGCTAGAATTTCATAGAGTTTTAGAATAGTACCCTTGTCCTAATAATCCAGTAACCTTGTCGCCTGAAAGTACGGAGTAGTTTGCATCAAATCCAGTAGTTCTGATTTTTTACCGAATTGTATATGATGTTGGCCCAATGAATAATCCAAGTTTGTGACCTCGCCTCGAGCGCTTAACGCAACTTTGTCAAGAAAATTTTTTTTTTCATCCCTACAGAATTCGTAGCTGAAATTTATTCTACTTTAAAAACTTGATGGTAGTATCAGCAACTAGTTCTGTAAGGGGAAAAAAATGTTTTTTTTTTTGACAAAGTTGCGTTTGGCGCTTGAGGTCACAAACTTGGATTATTCATTGGGCCAACATCATAAACAAGTCTGCAAAAAATCAGAACTACCGGATTTAACGCACGCTCTGAATGTACAAAGTTACTGGATTATAATAAGGACCTTAGGTGCGTGCGCCACTGGCTGACACCGTCACAATTGCCGTCAGGTATGACGTACGGTACGTATGACTCAAGCTAGCTACGCAACAACCTGTAGTTTCTATTCTACAGTAGAATCCGGGTATAGTGACAGTCATCATCAATGGCCTTCGAGTCTATTACAGACTATACAAGCAGTGTCATAGCAGTGTCATGCAGGTAGACAACGTCTTTTATGTATTCTGTGTAAGCCGATGCGAAAGCGGCATACACGACCGCAACCCTGGCAAGTAAAGTTTGCAAAGTGACAGTCAAGGAACCGGTGATAGTACGTCTTACTAACAGGACCTCGCATAAAACGGACTGATTACTTTGAAAGTGTTTGGTATGATAAGTGAGGGGATTTCGAAGTCGTTATAAACGGATTAAAACTGTACTTTGACAAACCCAATTCAAATATATAGTACGTTCACAACTGTAAGGCCAAATGCTGTCAAATGAACGCAAGCAAGAATCTACCTTACAGTCAGGGCTCTTAGTCGTTTGTTTCTTGCGTTCGTTTGACATAATTTGGCCTTAGAGTTTTGTATGAACCATACCTAATAGTCAGTCATGGCGTTGTAAACCGAACGCTCACGACATTTTCAGGCACAGATTTATTAACATCTGTAACACTATTCATCATCTTTGTCGTTAAGTTAGGTACTTATGTCAATAAAATACATTTGGTCTTTTGGATATTTATAAAACTTGGTCTTAGGCGTCGTTGGTTGGTATAAAGGTATCGGAATGCTCATAGAATTTAAACCTTTTGTTCAATATGAATTATCTGTTAGTTTCCACTATTTTTCACAATAGCCGCCATTATTGTGAAAAAATGATGCTGCGACTCCATTATGCTCAGAAACAAAAGATGAATATTAGTTCCCGCTCCAATTGTTTTAGCACACTTTTATACATTTTTTAAGGTATCAGCAACACACTAGGTATTATCAGAGATATGTACCAGGGGGCCGATTTTCAAGTGTCGAATACTCGACTTTTCACTCGACATCTGTCGAATCATCAATATCATCATAGTTTTTTGACAGATCTCGAGTGAAAAGTCGAGCGTTGACAGTGTTGACACTCAAAAATCGTCCCCCAGTTCTATGATGAGATTGATGAGGCTAAGACGGATTAAACTTGATTTTATTTATTGTTTCGACGGTAATGCGTTAACATTATATCGGTGCTGTGATGTGTCAAAAAGGAACTGGGGGTCGATTTTTGTTTCAATTCAATTCTTAAAAAAATGGCTTCCATCAAATTTATGATGATTTCGCCAATGTCACGTGTTCAATGACGTTGTTCGGTAACGACGCCATGACAGTAGATAAGGTTTTGTACGGTAAATGGATTCTGCCCGTCGTCGCCCCGGGCACGTGTGCTCACCCACGCGGCGACGATCAAAATTCCGATTTTTGATTGTCGAACGCTCGACTTTCACTCGACATCTGTCAAAACGTCATAGTGTTTTGACAGATCTCGAGTGAAAAGTCGAGCGTTCGACACTCAAAAATCGGCCCCCAAATCTATATCCCTTATAATACAAGATGGTAAATGCAATAAGGCAGTTTTATAGATATTTTAATGTTTATTTATTCTCAAGTTGGTTTTAAGCCTGGCCCTGGTTAGATGCTGGCCATGAGCAATCCCAATTTAATTAAAAAAAACTTCATTGATCGTGCCAGCATATGAGCTGCGGTATAACTACCTACTCGACCCTCGTCTACGTCAGGGGCGTTCTTTTCTATACGTTATCGTTTAGAATTTTAGATATATTCTTCTATATTGTTTGCTACTCCCTTAGTGGGGGTTGCAAAATACGGGTCGGGATGGAAGGTACATACCAACTGCTGTTCTTTTTACACTCCCGGACAAAGAATACGGGTCGATAAAATCCTATCATATTTCCTAAATTACTGCGAGGTTGTAAGTTTTATTAATTATGTAATTATCTTTATTTAATTTAACATCTATACTGCAAAAGTAACAGCCAAAAAAAGTAACGTTTCCAGGTTTAAGTCGGACTCTTAAAAATCTATGAAAAAAAAACAACGTTAACGGAGCGAGATATTGCGAAAATCGACATTTTTAGATATTGATATTTTTATGATAGGATTCCGGAAATTCCTAATACAGTTGGGCAATACGAAGAATAGTATATTATGTAAATAAAACGAGTGTAGAATATTTCACAAAACCTATTGAGGCTATTTAAACTAGGGTGATATTATTGACCACCAGTGTATTTAACATTTTATGTCACACCTAGCCATAAAGTGGCCATTATCGCACGCTCCGCGCGCGAAAAAATCCACTTCCTGGCCAGGGGGTGATATAAAATTTTGTACTTACCACGGGCGATAATAAATAAAGCCTCAGATCGCATACTTATCGCCCTTGCCTTCGGCTCGGGCGTAAAATACCTGCGATCTAAGACATTCTTTGTTTTATCGCCCTTGGTAAGTAATGTACTATTATTTTCTCTCAACTGTAGGTACCTGACATGCTACATGTCATGAAATATTAATAAATTTACGGGTAACTCACACGGGGCCAACTAATGATAATTTAATGAAATCGCCAAAGTTTACATCGGGGCTTTAATATTGTCTATATTTCTACAAACATACATTTGCAGTTCAGAAAGTCGCCTTCGTCAAAAGTGAAGTATGCAAGTTTATTAGTTGTAAAATTTCTCCGCCCGTTTTAACAAGTTGGTCGCAATTCTGTGGTTTATGAGGCATACGTATGGTGTGGTTTTGATGAATAATTCTGTGCTTGATATAATGTTTCTGAAAAGTAAAAGGGTAGAGTAAAAGACCGTATATTAAAATTAACTTATTGAGCCTTAATCTGCACAATAGTTAAGGTCTGCCTATTCTCTCCAGAATATCCAAAATTTTTTGTTAAAATGTTAAGCTGTTACGGACCAAGTAGCACCCACCCAATTATACTCGTGTTTCGTCCTCGATATTAGTAATTTAAAATTATATTACACAATGTAGTAACGCATAAGTGTTACCACTCTGCACTTGTTTAGGGCAAAAATACAGCCAGCTATGGCCATACCTTTTTTTTTTTTTTTTTTTACATTTTCGCGGTCCCGCCCTGGGTCAGACCTGTTCATTCGCAATTTAGTGCTCAACCACTCCACTTGTGTTCTCCAAGTTCGTGATTTCGAGATGCCGAAGCGTAGGAATGAGGAAGAGATCGAGTTGCTCACAAAGCGACTTAAGCAACTCGAACAAGACTTATACAAGACACGTCGTCGTAGACGTGATTCTTCTTCTTCTTCGTCTTCCTCGTGTTCTCAGTGCTCCGAGTCAAGATCGTCGTCGGTACAGCCCGTGAACGCATGTTCGGAATACCCAAACGGTTAGTACCTAAAACTACCCTCATTTTTAATGTAAAGAAAATCCGTTGGTTTTTTCGTTATAATGCAATCAGAATAGTCTATAGGGCTATTTCGCCGCATTAATGAAACTACGTAAGTACTGTAAAATGACCGGTACGTAGAACGGATAACCTTTTGTAAGATTATGCACTCAGGTTAGTCTATAGGACTATTCCGCCGCATACAACAAAAACCCTTGTATTCAGATCAGTCTATAGGACTGTTTCGCCACAGGGTTTATATATATTTCTTGCCAAATATTTATAATGCACTCAGGGTGGTCTATAGGACCATTCCGTCGCATAATAAATAGACATAGACACATGAACTCAGATCAGTCTGCGGGACTGTTTCGCATCATGCTTTGTCTTGGCCGGCGTGTGGTAATGCGAAACATATTTCGCTTTTATTTATGGTTAGTAATGGAGCAAATATCTTGCTTCCAGACCGAGATACAAATGCGCCAGCTCGCAACGACGATGCTCCGCTGCCGGTACGAGCCACCGCCCGCTGCAGTGACGTCGAGCCAATCGCCGGTCCCTCGCACATCACGCCGCAGAGTACCAACCCAGCTCTAACGAACGTCGGTGCCGCCGAACCAAATGAAATTGTTATTGAGGATGATGATGATATCTGTCAGGCGGAGTTGTTGGACATACTGGGAACCGATCCGACACAAACTCAAGAGTTTGGTGTAGATATAAACAAGGAAGTGGCTAGTAGATTTGAACATATAGCCTCCTTGGGTCTAGAAAAGCAAGCAAGGCAAGAATTAATAGAGAAGTTCTTGATTCCAGCTAATTGTAAGAAAATTGCCGCTCCCCTTCTTAACGCCGAGATAAAGGCAGCAGCAAATGAAGCTGTTGTGAAAAGAGATACAGCTATTGAAATTAGGCAAAAGCAAATTGCGGCGGCCATTACGGGTATAGGACGGCTGCTAACCTCTCAGCTGAAGTCTAAGGAGAAGGACAATAACTTTTCAAAGCAACTTATGGACGTTGGACGTATATTGTGCGATATACAGCACTGTGAATCAGCAACCCGCAGGAAGTTTGCTCTGTATTCTCTAAAAAAGGACTTTAGAGATCAATTAACAAATACAAAGATAGATAAGTATCTTTTTGGCGAAGACTTAGCGGAAACTCTAAAGACAGCCAAAGCCGTGTCTAAATCTGGCTCAGACATCAAGATGGACCATCAGAAACCTAAACAGGTTGCATCGAAGTACCCGAAGAATTTAAATTGGAAGGCGGGCCCCTCTGCTCGCAATCAACAGAAGGGTCCGACACAGAAACAGCAGTCAGCAGCGTCGAACAGTCGCCGCCACGGGAACTCGTCGCACAGGTCGTCGCATCGGGCCAAGCACTCGCGCCGCCGCTAAATCCGGTATGTTATGCCGGGCGACTTGCTGATTTTTATCATCAGTGGTCACTAATCACAAAGGATCAGGCTGTATTATCCTGGATAAAAGGATATAAATTGGTTTTTAACAAACCAGTACATCAAACCATATGTCCTACTGTCTCAAGTAGCTCATATTCTGAAAGATGTAAATTTACGGAATCTATAAATAACCTTTTAACCATTGGTGCTATTTCAGAGTGTGAACCAACTGCAGGTCAATTTGTATCGAAAGTTTTTTTGATCCCTAAGCCTAACGGAAGCATGAGATTTATTCTCAACTTAAAAGAGTTAAATAAATTTATTTCGACAGACCACTTTAAGCTTGAGGATTTACGAACTGCCTTAAAATTGGTCTCTAAAGGCTGCTTTATGTCCACATTAGATTTAAAAGATGCATATTTTTTGATAAAAATCCATCCTGACTCTAAAAAATATCTCCGATTTATTCTTGATTCGAAATTATATGAATTTAATGTACTTCCTTTTGGGCTCTGTACAGCGCCTTATATATTCACGAAATTGATGAAACCTGTAATCAAATTGTTACGTGCTTGTGGGTTCATATCATCAATTTATCTTGATGATCTCTATTTAGTAGGCGATTCCTACAGGGAATGTTTGAATAATGTAGAGACAACAGAATTGCTATTAAAGTCGTTGGGATTCATTGTAAATGAACAAAAGAGTAATCGCATTCCTGAGAAATCTTGTAAATACTTAGGTTATATAATAGACTCCCATAAATGGCAAGTAAGCTTGCCCATGGAAAAAAGAGATCGAATCGGTGAAGAATTGGAATGTTTTAGACATTTAAAACACTGTAGAATCAGACGATTTGCACAATTAATTGGATTATTGATTTCGGCTTGTCCAGCCGTGGAATACGGCTGGCTGTATACAAAACAAATGGAACGTGTTAAGTATCTAAATTTACGAGACCATGATGATTATGACCGATACATGAATATACCCGATTCGCTCTCTTCCGATTTTGACTGGTGGATTAATGCCATACGCCATTCAAACCACCGCATTAGAGATGACCATTTCTCTAAAGAGATATTCTCTGACGCCTCAACAACGGGGTGGGGGGCAGCTTGCGGTGATGAGTCAGCAAGCGGCAAGTGGTCGCACGAAGAGAGTACCTTACATATCAATCAGCTCGAGCTGCTTGCTGCCTTTTTTGCCCTAAAAGTTTTTGCCAAAGACTGCTATAGATGTCAAATACTTTTGCGAGTCGACAACACCACGGCAGTATCTTACATTAACCGCATGGGCGGAATTCAATACCCTCACCTAACAAGAGTGACCAAGGATTTGTGGCAGTGGTGTGAGGCTCGCAAGATTATTGTCGTAGCATCTTACATTAGGTCATCTGACAACGTTGTGGCAGATCAGGAATCTAGACGCTCCCACCCAGATGTAGAGTGGGAACTTTCTTGGGCTGGATACAACGATTTGATAAACAAGTTTGGAACTCCTAATATTGACCTTTTCGCAAGTCGAATTAACAAAAAATGCGATAGATACGTCTCATGGAATAGGGACCCAGATGCGTACGCATACGATGCGTTTACAATAGAATGGTCAGATTTTTTCTTCTATGCATTCCCGCCGGTACCGGTAATACTAAAGGCCTTGAGGAAAATTGTCTCTGAGGAAGCTGAGGGTATTATGGTTGTTCCGAACTGGCCTACTCAACCATGGTACCCGTTATTTACACGTCTTTTAGTGTCGGATATCTCAAATATAGACCCTAAACACGTAATAATATCTAATTCCAGCGACCGGAACATCCACACCAGCATTACCCTGGTTGCCGGAGTGTTATCAGCACGGCGCTTTTGCAGAGGTGCGTCCCGCCCTCCGCTGTGAACATCATGCTTGCGTCCCTATCGGACAGTTCAATTAAGCAGTACGACGTTTGTTATAAACGATGGTATGATTTTTGCCTTAAAAATAATATCAATATATATAATCCATCTGTGCCAATAATTATAGAATTCCTTACTCATTTATTTAATTCGGGTGGAAAATACGGCTCTATCAACAGCCATAGATCTGCTCTTTCGCTTATTTTGGGGCCAATATCGGATGATGATCGTATAAAACGGTTTTGTAAGGGGGTATTTAGACTAAGACCACCTATGCCGCGCTATAATGTTACGTGGGACGCGACAAAGGTACTTAATTATTTGGGATCATGCTTTCCTAATGAGAGTTTAGCATTCGACCAGCTTTCACGGAAATGTGCCACCTTACTTGCACTCATAACCGCTCACAGAGCGCAGACACTCTCAAAAATTTGTATTAATAATATAATCAAGCATTCTAATCAAATTATTATCAAAATATCTGAAATTATTAAGACCTCTAAACCAGGTGTTAACCAACCAACATTGTATTTACCGTATTTCGAGGAACGTCCTCAAATATGCCCGGCTAGGACGTTGATTGCATATATAAATAGAACAAAAGACTTACGCAAATCTGACGTACTGTTTATAGGCCTTAAAAAGCCTCATAATTGCGTCACAGCTTCAACACTGGGTCGCTGGATAAAAACGATTTTAAAGAATAGTGGAATTGACATCTCCATCTTTTCATCGCATAGCACGAGACATGCTTCTACGTCCCTTGCTTACAAATCAGGCGTAAGCTTGGACGCAATCAGGAAATCTGCCGGATGGAGTGGCAATTCCACTACTTTTGCCAGATTCTATAACAGGACTATTGTAGATAATGATAATACGGCGCTAGCTAGATCCATATGCCTATCAGAACGTGACTAGATGAATATTAATACGGTTTAATGATTATTATAATAATGGTATTATATCTGATTGTGTTTATGTGATTTATTTACATGTTAAGCAATGTAATTGAAATTTATACAATAAAGAAGGTTTATCAATTCTGATATTTCCTGTTTTGCTCTCAACGTCTACATTGTGTAATATAATTTTAAATTACTAATATCGAGGACGAAACACGAGTATAATTAATGATTAAACGAACTTACCTGTAAGTGAAGTTCTATCATAATTATACGAAGGGTTTCGTCCGAAGATATTAGTAAGGTATTCCCGCCCACCCAGACCCATACGGAAATATCATAATTTATGCTCTAAACTAAATGAACAGGTCTGACCCAGGGCGGGACCGCGAAAATGTAAAAAAAAAAAAAAAAAGGTATGGCCATAGCTGGCTGTATTTTTGCCCTAAACAAGTGCAGAGTGGTAACACTTATGCGTTACTACATTGTGTAATATAATTTTAAATTACTAATATCTTCGGACGAAACCCTTCGTATAATTATGATAGAACTTCACTTACAGGTAAGTTCGTTTAATCATTAATTTTAAGTAGGTACAATAAACACAAAAAGCAGTGCCATGGAGCCCACGGTACTCGAGGTCGTTTCACGCAATCAAATAAAATGAACTAGGTACCTCATCACAAATGTCAGAAAACGACTGAAAAATAACATGGTCTTTTGCATAGACAGGTAATCCCTTGAATTATGAACTTTATTTCCTTTTACGCTAATTGGCAAAAAGTAACATGTCTTTTTTCCATAAGGTCTATGATGGTCGCGTTATCGCGTGATAGACGAAATGATAAAGCAGCAATCACTTTCTAATAATACTCGAAAGAAAGTGACAGATGCTTAATCTTGTCGTTTGGCCACGTCTTGCGAAAACCGGCAAGTTATATACGTTGGTAACAAATGTCTGGCTATGCCGCCTCCGCCTGGGCCCTGGAAGTGCTGGCTGGATGTTGTGAGGGATGACATACGTGCCAATGGTCTCACAAAGGAGGATGCCGAAGACCGTGCGAAGTGGAGGAGAAAAAGTAGGAAAGCGGACCCTGGGCAACCGGGAAAATTGCTCAGTAGCTCTAGTATAAGTTTTTTCGAAACATTAACTAATTCGAACGCGTTTGCGTTTTGTCCCAAAATGTATGAAAACGCTATCACCGAGTTTGAAATACGCGCGTTCATCGGTTAGCAACAAATGTTATCGCTGTTTTAGTTTCCACTAGTGATCACCAGAGGCGCTGTTCACGTTTTCATACCACTTTCATACATTTTGAGACTAAACGCAAACACGTTCGAAATAGTTAATGTTTCGAAAAAACTTATACTAGAGCTACAGATGAGAGAGAGGGAGAGCTTAATCTTGTCGTTTACCACGCGATAGCTGCGACCATAATGCGATGCGGGGCCAAACTCATAAAGAATGGGATCTCCCACGGATCTCCTACGTATTGAGATATCCGTGACAGACAGGAGATTCTGAGAGAATTATTTTATGGGAAATATATATCAAATCGTAAAAAAACAGTTTCTTTATTTTAGGTTCGTAACCACACAATTACACAGCTGGATGCCAAATTTCAATTTGCTAGGTCATCTGGAAGTGGGTTAGTTTTTTGATATTAGGCCAGTAAGTCAGTCAGTTAGTAGGTCAGTCAGTCAGTCAGTGAGAAAAATCCCGATGTTTAGATGTTTGTATCTTAATAACCGATTGAGTTATATTCATGAAATTTGGGATTTTCATAATGTTTATGGTTATAAGATTCTGAGTTACGTAGGGGTTAAAAGTAGCTCCAAATTACGTGAAATGTACACGACCGCTGCGTCGCCAGCTCTCTTCTTTTGAACGTGTATAAATAAACAATTCCAAAGTTTCTATCATTATAATCCGTTAATGTACGCAGCAACACGCTCCTGCGAAGGGTACAGCTGTTTGTTGTTGTAACCCCAGCGGGTCTGTTTACTTTCTCCAAGGGAATATTGACTAGGTACTTACGCTAATATCTTAATAGCTCGTTAAATCTTTAAACCACTTTAATACTACTTATCGCTTTTCCAACTTATGGATTAAGTATTATTGAACGAACTCAAAGTATCGTTCAATCTTTCTTAAGTTTTACCTGTCAGCGGGAGATCATTACCTAACCTTTTTAGATAGAATAAAATTGGCGTGAATTGCAGCAAAAAAAATTAAATGACAATTAGTTTTAATCAACTCAACTTTTACTGACTAGAACTTTTCATGTGTTGACTCACAAAATGCAGGTCGTTCACTTTCAACATAATGGCGTATATTTGGAAGCTCTGTACTTTGCTTTTTGCCTATATGTCTATAAAGTACTATCCTATTCAAGTTCTATGCAAGAATTGGCAAGAAACAAATGAACGGGCCATACATTTGACTTTGGCAGTCTACACTATAGATAGTATAGATAAAGAAAAGCTATACAGGGTGTAACAAAAATGGTATATGAACCGATTAAGGCAATAATCAGTATGGAATTGCGATTCCAAAAAACACTTTCTTTTTTTTCCTGCTATTTTTTTTTTAATTTATAATAAAAAAATAACTTTCATATTTTTTTCCAAAGGTTGCTATGCCCTGGTACGATACTACGTAGTGTAGCAGGCGTAAGCGCAAGTCCATTGACCTGCCAAACTACCCCCCCGCCTTCCTTGATTTACGATTGTCAAAGAAGCCGACTGAATTCACAAAGCCTGGAGTGACCTTACTTACCGCCAGGAGCACAACACCACATTCCTACAAGGTATATAACGTCAATTTTGTATAGGTAACGCCATATCATGGCGATTCCTAATCAAGTTTCGAAAATTATTATATGCCTACTAATTTCATCAGTTTTAGTTTTTTATGAATATATAATTTTATTTTGATTCTATTGAATTAGTTTTTTTGATTTTTTTTAAATTAAAAGAATGTTTCCTTTAAGTAAAATGATTTAACTAAGGATTTAAGGTAGTAGTTCTCCTCCAGGGCCCATATTTTTTCCACCCTGTATATTTTATGTTGACTAATTTCATTGGGTGGATCTATACGACGACTGGACTGGTGTGTTGACAAAATTGCCTATTAGTTCAAGCCTTTTTCGCTCACTATATTCAAATATTTAGTGACATTTTTTATACACGAATTATTATCCTCCAAGTTTTCCTTCGTTGACGGAACTATATTTTCTTTTCCAATAAATCTGTCCAACATAATAACGTCTTCCTTATTAAAATCCGTTGAACCGTTCATATAGCGGGTCTAGGAAGAAAATTACATTTATTTATAAACATGTATAATATTTATTTTTTCTTATTTTCGTTACCATACAGATAAAGTAAGCGAAATTCATACGTCATAAGGTATTAATGTTCATTCGGCCGTTGGAAGGAAAAACTACGCATTATGAAGGTTTCGTTAGTTCTTGAATCAAGAATCAATTATGTATTTATTCGTGACAATGCAACACAACAAAAAGAAAAACAAATAAAAACAGTAAAACATGTTAATAGCACGAAATGGTAATACATCTCAGCGTATAGAGATAGTGTATAGAGATATATTGAAATATGTTGTGATATAGATATATTGTGTATACTGTATAGATACATATATTATATATTTATTAAATACGACAAGACTGATGACAAAAATTCTGAAATAATATAAAAATTATATTATAGAGGTAATATTTATGACATATTGAAATATAATAAACGTGTCACTCACGTCTTTAACGTCGAATATCGCTCGACATGTTTCGGGACCAATACGTGGTCCTTAAGCTTAAGCCACACAGAGAGCGGGCGGGCGGTGGCGGCTGCGGCGCGGGCGCGGGCGGCGGCGGCGCGGGCGCGGGCGGCGGCGGCGCGGGCGCGGGCGGCAGCGGCGCGGGAGCCGCCTTTGGCGGCAGCCGCCACCGCCAAAAGCAGCTCCCGCGCCCGCGCCGCCACCGCCCGCCCGCTCTCTGTGTGGCTTAAGCTTAAATCTGTCTATCTATTGTGGTCTATCCGCGACGGCGTGCCGTGAAGATGAGTGAGTGACCCGTTTATTATATTTCAATATGTCTGAAACCCGCGGGAGCCTTATTCTTATACTTAAAATGTTTATGACTTTTCACTTCTCATGCTCGAAAAGTGTGTCATATTAGACTTGTGAAGCGGGGCTAAAGTAGTACATTTAAGCCCTAGGGAAAATATGTATACATATTTATGACTTACAAAACATTTTAATTTGACCAATCAAAATACTTCACCGATGAAATCCACCAATCACAGAAAAGTAATTTGACAGATTAAAACACATTTGGTAAAAATATCAACCAACCAGAACACAGCTGTACTAAAATCGACCAATCAGTAAAGACGTTTTTCAGTTCTCTAAAGATTATAGATATAAAAAGCGAATGATGCATCTCTTTCTTTAATATAGCAAAAGAAAGGGAGGCGAATACGCAAAGCAAACACGCATAGCGAGGCATAAAAAAAACATTCTGTCAAATTAGACATACGCCCGCCAAGAGTTAAATTATTCATTTAAGATGGATAAAATTTGTGTTTATGTGTTTTCTCGCAATCGAAGTAAAAAGTAGAGTGTATAACTCGGGCCTAAAAGCCATATTACCACTCGAACAATAACCATCTCGTGGTAATATGGCTTACTTTAGACCCTTGTCAAACAATCTACTATTGTAAGTCTGCATACATCGTAGCAGCGCCGGATCTAGAAATTTTTCGAGGGGGGGCAAAAACTACAAAATACCGCCCCCGTCTGCATATATTGTCTTACAAATTGTTAACTCTGCCATTTCAGAACAGTTAAAGTAGCTACTAGTTATCTAATCTAAGGGGGGACGGGTCATAAAGTCATAACACATCTACGTATAAGTAGATAGAAACGCGAGCGCAGCGAGCGCGAAAATTTTCAAACATTATGATGCAGATGCGGAAAATACATGACATAAATTTTTTGTCCTGTCAAGACGTATTTTGGCCTGTCAAGAAGTTCGAATTGCCGCTCCCCTGCCGCCCCCTGCCGCCCCTAAATTTGCCGCCCCCTAAACTTGCCGCCCGAGGCATGGACCCCGGCTTGCCCCCCCCCCCCTAGATCCGACTCTGCATCGTACTGGTAATACGCGGGGGCAGCTAAGTGTTTTTCTTTGTAACGTTGCAATAAAGCAGTCTACTCTACTATTTATTGGTCACAACGGAAGACCAGCGCTGCGCTGGCTGGCTCTGCCAGCATAACGCTGAGTTGTGACAATTTCGTGGCAAAATTCGGTTTTGTAATGTCCTGTTCGTAAGTGTTTTGTTTGTCACGATTAAATGTTTCTTTTATTTTATTGAGAAAATAGTTTGTATTGCTCTCTCAATGTGTTTTAACTATTTAGGATTTTTTTTTAATAATTTAATCTTTATCTAAAACACGTAAACTCGACTTATGCTTATGTATGTCACAAGAAAAACTTTCCCAAACTACCACAAATCAAATGAATTTTTCAGTCTGGCCAGTTAACCGTCCAAATTAACTGATATTATTCAGAACTAATTAATCAAATGGTCCAAGACTGACCACCGATCCCTTGCCATTCTAAAATAACAGCTACAGTTAAAAAAATAAGTAACACGCCTTCAGCATCCACCTGTCGCAGAGACGTGGATACATTCTAATAAGGTTGTATTTGCACGGTCTGACACACGGGACCGCGATAAAACTAAAAAGGCTTAACTGTGTACGAAATTAAATGACATTAGACGTTTTGGTTCTGTGGTATTGTAGGTTGAGAGCGCACGCGCGCTCGAGCCTCCCACTCCCCTTCGTGAAGTCTCCCTGATTTGTAGGGTGACTACGATGCTGTGAAGTGTGAGACTAAAGCCAAATTAAGTTACCGGATTTATCCGATTTTCTTCGGGAATTTGATCGAGTAAATGCCGTGATTTTCGGTAAAAAGTTTTCGTGTTGCTTTCGGTTATTTCCGGAAATAGACACAACTCTACGAGATTTATAATTGTTGGTATGAAAGTGATACAAGTTACGTTTTCACAATTGTGCTGTCAAATGAAAGTCCTATGAGAACTTGAAAATATATGAAACTTAACTAGGACGTGCGAATATGTACCAAAATCAATACTGTATTACACCTATGTTCCTTATTTTTTTTATTAATGTAAGTTAAGTAGGTAGGTATTACGTTTCTTTTTATTGAAATTAATTTTAAGTATAGGTGCGTATTATTAAGCAATCAATTGTTTATCAAAAAAAACATTGCTACCTACCAAAATAATCCTGATAATCCTGAGCCTGATAACTAGGTACCTGACTACCTGTAGCCTATATTTGGTACTCCTGGGGAAAAAAGCGCGTTTCCGATTATCTCGCCCACAAGCTGTTTACAATTTTTTGAAAAACCCCCTTACTGGTCCAATTAACGCTAGTAGAACCATAGTTAAAATAAACGCCCCTCTCCTAGTAGATATTGCTTCAATGTGTGAATTTAAATGTAGTATTGCGCTTATGTATGCTCACCTACCTCACGTATGACGTCACATATTAGGTATTACCTACATATGTAACATACAACATGAAAATGCAATATCATTGGAAACAAACTACGGAGCGATCAGTTGATTTTACGCCAGTCCATTGAGAAAAAACATCTGCAGGGAATTCATTCCACACGCATAATTGTCGCGGGATATTCCCCAGAAACAGCGTCGCCGCGTCCCTAAACCATGGGCACCCTATCACCTCACACCCCAGCGTTCAGAATCCAGTACTGCGACGCCTTGCCTGGACGCCACTTGTACAAACAGACTGAAAGACACCCAGACAATAACATATCCGACGTACCATATCATATTTCACTGTTGAACATGGAGATTTTATCTAGTTAGTGTAGTGTTTAAGTGGCTGTGTATTGGATTGCTTTGATGCTGAACGGTAAGCTGAATTGTTTTTTATATGTACAGTCAGCAGCAATGGTTGCTACGCGGGCGAGGTGCTCAAAATGATCATCACACATCTTTATTATAAGGGAATAAGACCGTGTGAAGGTCATTTTGAACACCTCGCCCGCGTAGCAACCATTGTTGCTGACTGTGCATTATTTTATAAAAATAGTAATAGAGTACTTTGATCTCACGAGCGCAAGTGAGTCATGGTTCTGTGGTTGAGCTAATTCAAGCACATAGTCAGCGTAGAAGCTTAGGAGCTATGAGATCACGTTGTCTATGTGTTCGTATGTGTCACAACTACAACAATGGCCAACCCGCACTCGTGATATAATAGTACATTACTTAACAAGGGCGGTAAAACAAAGAATGTCTCAGATCGCAGGTATTTGACGCCCGAGCCGAAGGCAAGGGCGATAAATATGCGATCTGATGCTTTCTTTATTACCGCCCGTGTTAAGTACAAAATTTTATGTCACCCCCTGGCCAGGAAGTGGGATTTCCCGCGCGCTGTAATTGATGCTTTATGGCCAGGTGTGACATAAAAGTTAATAAACTTATAATGATATTTAATTTGATTGCACGGCACCTGTGTGTATGTAGGTATTGATGTTTGGCTAGTATTTTAGGCACATAAAAAACCTAACATCCTAAGACTTCTGAATTGTACAGCTAGAATCCAAACGCGGTTATGATGTGCTATTAATATTTTAGATGTATAAATCAGTATTTTTTTGATAAGCCACTTTAGGTGCCTATTACTCAATGTTTTATGTTGCTTGTCAATTGGAAAGGAATGGAAAGATATTCCCGCCATTCCAAATGTGAGAAACCACTGGACGGGCTTTCATTTTAAAATACCAATCTCACTCCATCATTTGTTGTTCATTCATCAATTGATTATATCATTATCATCTTTGAATGTTTGTTAAGCGGATGCGTCCGCTAGCGAAAATCTCAATTATTTAATCAAAGTGAAAATTGAAAAATTCGACACCCACCTGTGGTGTTGAATTTTTCAATTTATCATTCAGATGTACTACTGGATTTAGCTGAGGCAGAGAGACATCAAGGAGCGGTTTCGGTTTTTGTAAGAACCGCCCTGATAAATGCGTTTTGATCTTTTTGTGGATATTTTTTTCCAAAATTCTGTTATATTTTTATTCTCTTGTTCGTGCTCATATCCGGCGTCTAACTTTGGATTTGACGTAATAAGTATTTCTTTCGATTTGGAAAGTGAACGTGTTCCAACTTAAATGCATTTCAGTTGTTTTCTTTACACATTAATTTATTAACTTTTTGAGTTATTGTAAAAAAAAATACCCGATACTTTCTTTCCAACCGCTCACAATTCGTCGCATTTCATCACACTATTTTCTGAACAATTTGCCAAATAACGGCTTTTTTCTTGAGTCAAGCGCCGCTGAAGATGAGCGTTAATGAATGGAGACTAATCAGGCTGTAAAAATACTGCCTATTTCACATCTGAGCTCGCTAGCCATGAGTTATTAGGTAAAACTCGTGCTACGAACAGTCGATAAAGGAATTGATGTACCACTTTTCGACTCTATTATTTTCAGACATAGACATTTTTGTGGCACGAATAAAATTGTCCTAGGGACTTCCAAACGATATTAATTTATCGACAAAATGTACTTCCATGACATACGTATAAGTAATAGTTATTTGTATTATCGGAACAAAATGTTAATTACAAAATAATATTAGGGCAGTGAAATCGTACATTAAAATCGCAAAGCGAGATGTAAAGCTGCATTTTTGGTATGTTCTTTGGACCCCTTAGGGGAGTCTGAAACTACATTTTGCAAGCAAAAAAAAGTTGTGCTTCCTGTATGATACGTGAAAAACTGCAAAATTTTCGGACTTTTTTCAGGTATTGTAGTTCAATTCAAAAACTATGGGTTTTTGACATTACTTGATATTTCGAAATGCACTGCTAAGGGACCGACCTATTAAGATTGTAGTACTAATTTAATCTAACATAGATATAGTATACATACATGTTTGTTTCTTGGACTTATTGGAGGATATCTAGGCAGAGATATAGGTATATACGTATTTCTGAAAATTATATAAAGTGTTGTGGACTTTTATGAGGAATTGGGCTGCGTTTGAGGAAATGCGATACGTTTATAGATAAAATACAATTTATGTCGCTAAATTTAAGAAAAGGCAGCGAATGTGACTATAAGTTTTAACTATGATCACCATCAGATATATCGGGACGAACAGGGTACCCAGAAATATCTGAACAACGACTCTTTTGTCAAGACGTTAAAGTGCATGTTTAGATTATTTGAGCACCGTAATGAGTAGGTATGGATATTTATGGCAGATGATAATTTTACATGGTTAAGTGTCAGGGGCCTGAAGTAATAGGAATATCGGAACATTTGTGTCGGAATTTCTTTTAAAATCGTTAAGACTGATTTCTACATTACACACAAGCGATAATACACAGACGTGATCATCCTGATCGTAGGTAATACCTATTATGATAAAATATTAAAAGACAAACTGATTAAAGACGATAGCAAAGTTTCTATTCGCAATATTGACTCGAGTAGGTTTTTCGAACCATTAACTGAAAAATAATGTTTCATACTTAGATACAAGTTGTAACTTGCTTGAACTTGGTCAACTTTTTAAACCACACGACGTTTTGTCATTCATACAACGTGTGTCAAAAGTGATAGGGTGACCATGATTTGAATAGGGTAGCATTTAACGAACCACCAAATTAGTTGCCGAATGATGCTCTAAAAAATTACATTGATTACCAAAAATACTAGTCCCGCACCAAATTTTCAACTCCTTTTAAATATAAAGTGCAACTTAAAGAAGTACCATGTCGATAACCTATTAAATTAAATTGTTACCAAATAAATTAGTCACTACCCAAAAATACTTAATGATAACCTAATTTCATACAATTTATATCCATATATTACAGGGCTCGTAATCCTATTAAAATTATTTACACCCAAATAATTCTTTCGATACCTAGAAATACTGCATGATCACCAAATTTCACGCGGCAATGGGGCAGGCGGCGCAAAGCTCTGCATAGATGGCGCCACTAGAGTATGCCACATCTCGATTGATGCACATTTAACTTTAAAAAATATTGTACGTTTAAAATACCGTAATAAATAAAAATAAGTATTAAACTTTGTATCTTAGGTCGAGACACTGTCGGTTAATGTTTCAAAGCCATTTAAATACAAAAGGTTTTGTTTAGACAGGAGCGTGTAAGTTATATTTTCGTAAACATATACTCGTCCGTTTAGCGCGATAAAAAGGATCCAAATGAAAAATACGGACGTCTGACTCTGGCACAGCTAAAAGCACTTTTACGGCAACGCGAGCAATCAGTAAAAGGACCGCAAAATTAAGGTGGATGTAATGGGAAAAATTAGGACATTTCTGAAAAAGAAATCTAATTATCAATGTATTAGTATGTGTTCCGTAAAATATAGTTAATAATAAACATTATCACCAAATATCAAGTTCATAGGTCTCAGCCCAAAGAGAATAATGGGGTTGGCGGCTGCCAAACTTTGCCACTAGGTGGCGCCACTGAGTTTGTGCCAAGACATTAGTTCGTGATTATTATTCTCTTTGGGCTGAGACCTATGAACTTGATATTTGCTGATAATGTTTATTATTACGTATATTTTACGGAACACATACTAATATATTAATAATTAGTTTTTTTTTTCAGAAATTTCCTCATTTTTCCCACTACAACTACCTTAATTTTGCGGTACTTTTACTGATTGCTCGCGTTATTTTAAACGTGCAATATTTTTTTAAGTTAAATGTGCATCAATTGAGTTGTGGCATACTCTAGTGGCGCCACCTAGTGGCCATGTTTGCAGCAGCCTGCCCCATTGTTTTTTAACGCCCGACGCGATAAGCAGTTCCAATCTAGTCTAACCTCATTGCTAGCACACTGATGCGGTTTTCCATACGGTCCGCACCGCGTGCGAGCAAGATAGCGCTAAATGATTTTATTTTATAGAAGCTTCAAAATTTCTGTAACTTTAATGAGACACGTACATAACATAATTTAATTTAATATATTTTCAACAGTGCTTTCCTTACTGGTCGCATACAGCTATTTGTTCTCAGATGTTTTTGCCTCTACTCTATTCGCTGATAATCGTCAATTTGCCTAGGTAGTAGTATTTTTCTATGACATCTATTTTTATTTCAAACTAGTGGACATTGGAACAGTATTGACGGATCTCCGCTGGCGCGGAGCTCCTATTTTGAGTTGTTTTGGCCCTTCGGGCCGATGCAAAACTAACATAACCTAAACCTACCTATACCTATTTCTACCTATTAACTTCCTTTAATTTTTCCATGAAAGTCTATCTAAATTAATAAAGTAAACTCATTTGAGGACCTTTATCCATTTTCATAACAAACTAACAATTTAATAAATCAACAAAACTAATTTTCAAATAAAAGTTTTCAATCAAACGCGCTCACGTCAACGCATTAAAAAATTAATAATAAAACTTCTTGCAGTTTGTAAACCATCAGCAATAGGTAGTTAGAATGAAACAGCAATAGGTACCTTTCACTCTAACGACATATCAATAGGTTTTATGCTTCAGACAATTCTTTGTATTTGATTGAGTGAGATAGCAGTATACGTGTTATTATTTTACACAGCCACATTGCGCGTTGCTTTTTAAATTAATTTAGAATTTTACTTTCTAATTTATAACATTTTGGAAATGACTAAAATATTTATAGTGCTAAAAACAATTAATTTGTAACTGTTTATTAAAATGTAGCATGCGATGTGTTTAATATTTGAATGTAATTCTAATGAAAAAAGGTGCATGAGATTAGGTGGTAGTTTAGTGTTTTTGGTGGTACTAGACAATTTTTTTGATGCGATTATAAATTTATAGGAACGCAATAAGTAAAATAGGTGCAAGTGCTGCAAAAATAGGTAGATTTTTTTTGGTGACTCGGAATTGCTGATCGATAAATTTTTTTGAGTGTTCAACCTTATTAGGGTTCGAAAATTTGATGATAGCAAAAGTTATTTAGGTGATCATTTTATTTGATCCCATTTGAATATCCGGTTATTATTTTACTGGTAAAATTTTGAGTACCTATATAAACTTGTGTTACTCGATGTAATAACTATTCGAATCGAAAAGGCGATCATTTGCCGAGTCGGAAAAATTTACACGATAGCGATACATTCGCCGGGAACTCGGAATACTATCGCAAGCAAAGTATTCACCGTAGGTACCTGCTGCTCCATATTTGCTCGGATTTGTTTGTTCCAGTTCTACTTCTCTCGCTCGGCTAACTTCCATGCGATGTTCATCTCAATGTTCCGGCGTAGTTAGGTATAGAAATGTATGAAACTTTTATCGGAATTGTAACTGTTGCTTCGCTCCGATGAAACTTTTATTGCTTTAAAACTATGGACAGGAATTTGAATTTTTATTCGCGTACAGCTGAAATTGAATGGAAATAAGAAAGGTACCCGGGTACCCGCACGGAAGCCGTTTGTTTTTAACCGGACTCTGGCTCTATACTATAGACCGGGCCCAATTAAGCTAAAGGTGCGCGGTCGAAGAGTGTCCTGGGGAAAATCCACGACACGACCACGCGGGCGGTTTAAACACTGGAATACTCTGAGCATGCTATGGCATCTTAGTTGACTGCGTATGAAATTGAGAATAATGCCCTCTTACGATTGAAACCTTTAAACAACTAGGATGTTAGCCACGTTTCCTATATAATAGAATTTTTTTGTTACTTATTTTATTAATTTGTAAACTAGCATTAAAAAGCAGTAGTTTAGATCCTAAAAACTAGATGGCAGCACTGGTGTCACCATCAGAGGGCTGAGTGGCATATCTATCTCAGTTATTTCACATACTTATCTATGACTCTGAGTTTGCGCTCCTGTGAGTTTGGGTGAGCGGCTTCAACCGAATGCAAGGTGGGAATGGAATCGAGCTGCAGGGTACGGGAGCCGTATCCGGGTCGAGACGGTAGCAAGCAGAAAGGTATGCAACCCGACTGATTAGGCGACTTCCTGATTTGTCGGTGCGGAAGCGGTACGATATGAGAAAACCGTCAAATATCAGTGTCAACTGTCAGTCGAGTCAGTAACGCTTTTTACTGCGCCCCTACATTTAAATGAGTGCTTCCTGACTGGCGTGGGATGCGCGGTAGCGGGACGATACGAAGGCACTGCTCCGCTTCTGCGCATGATATTAGTACTGCACAATTGTAATACTGACAGTATGCCGTCAAGTGGGAATCTTTGCGACGTCAGTAAGTTTACGTCAAAGAAGAAAATGTCACATATCGATCCCGCCGCGCCTAGTCAGGAAGTCACCTTAAAGTGTGTGTCACAGCCATACGCCATGCTTATTCGATTTGCCAAGTATCACCGTTTGTGAGCCAACAACGCTCAGGCACACAGTTGGGAATGTATGGGACACTCGGTGACCAAGTGGCCAACGCTGAATATAAGTTATCGGTATTATGCTAGGTATTTATAACAAATGAAACACGAATATATTTTAGAGCGTGCATAATAAAACAAATGAAACATTCATCTGTTTTATAAAGGCTCAGTCATACTGTTATAATTAAATAAAATACTTGAGCTGTATATTAGACAGGCATATTTATTCGCAGTTATTCAGAAGACGAATGTTTCCTAGGTTCTCATCTTTCTTTACTAAGAGTTCTAACTGTATTGTTACCTCTTGCCCAAGATCAGGTTCTTAATAAACATGTCTAGTAAATGGCTTTAAAATCATACAAGGAGCCCAGTGTACATGTCATAATTTACAATTTTAAAAGACAAAGCCACAATTAAGGATTTTGATCGTCGCCTCGTTGGTGAGCACACGTGCCCGGGGCATGGTTGTTCATCTTAGAAGAAAGCTGACGGAATTAATAATAGCGCCACCTAGTCTTAAGGTTATTAAACTTACTCGAATAGTCAGCTAAAAAGCAGTAAAAGTAAGTAGCCTGTTAAAAAGGTATTCAAAAATTCGGTACCTCCTAGCATCACACACGTGGCCCTGTGGTAAAGTATACTGCCTACTATATAACTACACTGAATTGGCGAAATCATCATAAATTTGATGGAAGTCATTTTTTAAAGAATTGAATTCAATTGATAGCCGCAATTAAATATTTATGTTTTGTTTATTGGTTGTGAGGGAACCATATGTACTCGTATTTTTGCTGATGTCGTCACCAAATGGAAACACCCTGTTGTATCTATCTCATTGATCTGCTAATCGGGAACGTGACCGCATGTATCTCGTGCCCCACTTATTATGTAACCACCCGCGGTTTACTCTCGCTTGCGCATAAAACAAATAATAAATACAGAGATAATATCTATTTTCAGAGGCTATACCGCGCGCGTAGGCAGGATCCTATCTTTCGCAGGCGACTTATTTGCTTGGAGGTTATTATCTCTCTTTGAACGTACTCGTTACCGGATAAATGGCACGTTCTGAGTATAAATTTTAGATTAAGGTTAGCGTTTTAATATAAATATTATTGTTGTGACTGAACTTGGTCATTTTCAGAGATCGAATGAAGGACTTTTTGCCGCAGGAAATTTATTGTAAAAAATTATTATCAAAGAGAATATAACGACTACATTCTGTATTTACTAGAAGTTAGTTAACCCATTCAAGGCCCATGATGACACATTATGCGTCATGCCTCTGCGTAAGATTTCCGCTGCAGAGCGGAAAAATGCTGCTACGCGCTACGGCGTAGCACACGTAGCTTTTGTGGTGTGCTCGGGGCTTTAATTTCATATCTTTAATGACTTTGAATATCGTTACCACTTAAGAGGCATTATTTGTTTTATGCCAAGGCGTATTTAAGTATATGAGTCATAACCTGCATGCTTTATTCCTGCAGCTTAAAGGACGCAAATTAAGTGAGGAGCTCCCTTAACCATGATCGCCAATATCAACATATTTTGTTCATACATATACACACAGTTTAGATCTTTATAAACGCCAGGAAAATAAAGATATTTTAAGAGACCGTACAACATTTTGAATCAAAAATTCGAAACATTTTAACGTTCAACGTCGTAGAGAGCTTAAGTGTTAGAGTAAAGCTATTGTAAGATGCGTTGGAAATATATACACGCAGCTTCATCAAGAAAGGAGTGTATACATTTTTAAAGGGTCGGCAATACGCATAGGACCCCTAGAGTTACAAGCATCCGTCGGATGCGGTCATCGCTGACCATCTAAGGCATCTAAGCCGTACGCTTGTTTGCCACTAACTGACATGGTATATAAAATAAACCTTTGTACCTTCGTTATAGGTATATACGGCTCCCTCACATGGTAGATTGCAGGCCTGTATGCAGCCTTAATCTCTTTATTGCAGATGAGATAGTGTAGGCAGTCGCATGGGCAGCCTGCCTGACCTGACGGAGCGGTCGCGACCTGCCTCCGTGCGCACCGCCGCGCGCACCGTCTCCGACCCGCATCGACACCACGCTATCAAACAGGTACCGTGTACTATCTTGCTGCTGATTAACTACTTAGTGTAGGCAGACGTATGGGCAGCCTGCAGCTCCGAGCAGTCGCAACGTGCGCGATGCGGCTACGACATTTAAATATGGAACTATACTGTCACTTGTACCACAAAGTAAATAGCGGCGGCGCGCGCCGGAGCAGAGAGTCCGCTCAGTACAAAGTCCCATTTTCGCCGCACGCACAATGACGTAACATTTACAGGCATTCTCGGTTGATTTCGGACTAGCTTAGTCGCGACTGTCACTGTCGCGTCGCGAGTGCTAGTTGTGCGCGCGTTGATCACTTGACGTCCTCGCCGCTACGTAGATAGTTTATGTCACGTACGTCAAAATGAATAACCGATATTATTACAGTTGGAATGTATTTTATTGTTTAAATACACTTAAATACAACAAAAAACGGTGCCTACACTTTCTTCAAATTTTTAAACGATATTGAAAGGTAAATAAAACGGTTTTCTCATTTTGGTAGTTACAATACCTAGGTAGGTAGGTAATTTTTTGAAACTTGCCGCTTTGATAACGACGATCAACCATTACACATTCATCTTATCGTTCGCTGGTAAAACGCCAGTATTTAAGTAGTACTATGGTTTAGTTAAGTAGGTACCTAATTAATTAGGTATATTTTTGTTGGCGCTCTCGACCGCCGCCGGTCACAAGTCACAACTCGCAGCGGGTCAAAACGGAACCCTATTGGTGTCGCCCAGACGTCCGTCCGTCCGTCCGTCGTATGTCACAAAATTTGTTCCGAAGAATTTTTAGACTTCTCATTGACCTATGAACTTGAAATTTGGTGACAATGTTCAATATTACGTATATTTTAACAACAAATACTAATATATGAATAAATCATATTTTTGAGGTTGATTCGGAACCCTAAATGTGCGAAGTCCGACTCGCACTTGGCCGGTTTTTTACCAAGATACGCTGGTTCATATTTAAATGTCATGTTGAAGAATTTTTAATTTATCTGCTCCTTTTTAAAATTCAGAATCAATACAGAAGCAACCCTGTAGTTTAGGTATGTATTTTCAAGAACGGCGGGAACGGACCTTCTGTATATTCTTTATTTTGTGCTTGTACTATTACTTATTCTGCGCTACTGTGTAAAGGCCGATTTACAATAGCAAGAATATTCATGCAAGTTTCTTTACATTGCGGGGCTGCGAGCTACTAAAGTAGCAATGAACTGCAATGTAATGAAAAAATGAGGACTGT
This sequence comes from Cenopis cana, assembly GCA_951800055.1. NCBI lineage: Eukaryota > Metazoa > Arthropoda > Insecta > Lepidoptera > Tortricidae > Cenopis > Cenopis cana. The sequence goes on along the minus strand of OX637492.1, from coordinate 6,367,713 downwards.
ATTGTATTTTATTTTTTATGATGCGTATTATCTGAATGTTTTAATGATGACATGTAATTTCGTACGCCGTAAGGCACATCATAGCTGTACTGGATAGATATAAGTTGTATTGTCACCTTTATTTACCTATGTTGACGAATAAATGAATTGAATTGAATTGAATTGAAACTTCACTGAAAATTCCACGCAAGTTCTTGCTAGTCTAAGCCGCCTTACCGCCGTACCTTAAGCTACAAATTCCGTTAAAAAATTGGTACTATCCGAAACAGATTCCCGTGAGCACGATATATAAGAAAGAATGGCTCTGGAAAAAGCCGAAATCATCGGCGCGAGCGCCGCCAATGCCCACGACATCATCCCGTCGCCGAGACTCCGTCGCATCGTCCGTCGGCGCCGCCTCGGTCCGCCGCCTGATCGCCCGCCAACCCCCGAAAATTCCTAAACCCGTCGTCCAACGATTTACTTTCCTTTGCGTAGCCAGCGGGCTATGCGCCACAGCTCTTCTTCCTTTCACGGCTTTTGCGGGTGCCGAGGCAGGCGCCATGCCTCTAGCCCTCATGCACGCAGTAGCAGCTTTAGTAGCTCCTTTCTCCCCATTAATTCTTCAGAAGACTGGAACGAGAGTAGTCGTGACGGTAGCTCATGTTCTAGTTTGTATTTTACTAACGGCACACATGGCTGCTACTCCTCTTTCAATCTTACTTCCTCTTTATGGTGCTTGTGGTTTCGCCTTGTCTCCAATGTCCCTTGCCTTGTGTGCATCGGCGACCACCTTGGCTCAGGCGGCGGGTGACGAGTGTAGAAGAAAGATCGCTTTGAGGCGTGCTCTACGGGCGTTGCGGGCTGCTCAGGATCTGGGGCTGGTGTGCGGGTCTCTGCTGCTGGGTGTGGCGCTACTCATTTGGCCTGAGAACATGTCTCCGGCTCAATTCACGCCCATGCCCACTAACGCGACCGCACCCGGCTGGCCGCCGCCTGATGACTATTTTCCGGACGAAGAATATGAGGTAAGATCAAGTATTATGTATGAATTACGTACTGTTGGTCCAAATATTTTACAATCCAATACAACAAGTTATAAGATACCAAATTACAATATTGCTCTATTTTGCATCCTTACCTAAGTGCATTTAACTTGACATAAATACGTATACATAATGTAGTTAAAATTTTCATGCCGAGTCTACTACCCGAGCACCTCCGCGTTGTATCTGTACTCTTCCATCTACCAGTATTCTTGACCGTGAAATATCGTCATCTGAAGCTATCCCGTATATCCTTTAAGTCTTCTTCAGCTGATTAGTCACTTATGTCAAGGAGCAAACGTGCGGCGCAGCCGGCTGCCCCGACGTCCAGTCCCTCTCGGGTACAACCCTGACGTCCGACGGGCGCCGCGCCCTCGTTGCCGTCTGGGCGCTTCTGTCGCTCGTGGCTATAGGACTGGGGGTCTACGGGGCTACGTCGGCGCCCGCGCCACCGCCCGATGCGCGCTCCGTGGTGAAGGACCCGAGAGCCTTGCTTAGCTTCCCGATGGGACTGTTCATTGGACTGCAACAGGGTTTTATTTATACGTCTTATATTAAGGTGAGGCACCTCATTTTATCGGCTCTTTAAACAATTAGGAAACACACAGTCAAGATATTTGAGCACCTATCTACTCATTTGCTTTTGACATTTAGAAAACATGGCCTACACAGATAAAAATATATAATTCTTCTTCTGTATACTGTTTCTTTTTTGGTATACCATAGCAATCTAGGTATACCATATATACACTATTTGAGTCTTTCAACGATAATAAAAATTGCTACTCCAATTTGTTAGAAGCAATTCGGGGGGTTACACATTTGGCAACTCTGATGGTTGCTCAAAGCAAGTGGCTTAGTGATGACTCAATAACACCATATGTTAGGATAACAAAGACTTCAATACTTATTGTTATGTTGTTGCATGTAATAGTGGTACGGCGTCTGCGTGGGTGGTTGGACATGCGCATGGCGCGCGCTATGTGGCGCAGGCTGCCTCCAAGCCCTAGCCGCGGCCACTCTCAGCATGGCGGCGGCACGCGGGCGGCGCGGCGCGCTCGCCGCCGGTGGAGCCGCGGCACATGCGTCGCTGATGCTAGCGCTACTGCGATGGCGGGCGGCTAGGACAGATCTAGCGCTGCCAGCGGTGGCGGCGGCAGCGTGGGGCGCTTGTGCAGCGCTTTGGGATGTTTTACAGGTATATTGATGACAATATCTTGCTAATTGAGTAGGTAAATTCAGATAATAAAAAAGTGGACACAGGACCAGATAAACCACAGTTTTTTTACATTAAAAATGTGATTTATCTTGGCCAGCATCTAGCCAGGGGGCACAGTTGAGGCCGACGATGAAGCGAGCTTACCCAGAAGAAGGTTATTCAAAAGGTAGAGATCATGGACTGGATGGAGATACCACTACCACCTTCATTGTCTAATAAAGGAGTGCCTATAAGGCATTATTAGCATAGGGATGATGACACTATAAAAGAAAAACAAAAAATCCAAATTTTCAACATAATGACTCAAATTCTCAATCAAATGGCAAAAAAAGTAATTCAAAAAAATAAATAATTACGTAATTATAAGTCTTCAAAGTTTTAAAAGTGGGTATTTTCTGTCGCTTTTCCGCAAAACGCACCTTTGTATTGAACGATTGTCATTTACTATGGCGCTACTCAAAGGTGACGTCACGGTCGAGTAGCACTTTCTCTCTCTAACTACGAACATTCTAACCGTTGTTGCTTCGTTATTTTATGAGATATTTGAATAGGATTTTCACTATATTTGGCATAGTTTTATGTCTTCTTTCTATTGAAGTAATAATTTTTTTTGAGTCATCATGCCTATTGCTACTTAACTGCTACGCTTCTTAACATTATACTAGTATGACATCATTTTTCTTTTGAAGAGCAGCTGATGACCATGAATTATGTTGACAGTCCGGCATCTGCATCGGCGGTCCAGGCTGGCGTGGGCCCTGGTCACTCACGCTGGCGGCGCGGCACGCGGGGCTAGCCCTAGCATGCGCCGCGCGCCAGCTGCTATGCGCGCGCTTCCAAATCGTCGCACTAGCTAGTGCGCTAGTCGCCGCCCTGGTGAGCCAGGTTGCGTTGGAGCTGCGACTGCGGCCTAGCGAGGCGCAGCGGCATAGGTGAGTTTATATTTGTTATCTGATAGAATAGCTGTTATGCGCGCGCTTCCAAATCTTCGCACTAGCCAGCGATGGTTGCTACGCTGGTGAAACTAGTTGCGCTGAAGCTGGGACTGCGACCTAGCGAAGCGTAGCGGCATAGATGAAGTTCTTAGGTATCTGACAGTTGCTACGCGCGCACTTGCAAATATTCGCACTGGCCATTAGTAGCTGCGCTGGTGAGCCAGGTGACTTTGGGCCTGCATGTGCAGCCTGTCGAATTGCCTATGCATAGGTCAGATTATCATAGTTAAGGGAAAACCAGCGCGGTGTTGTTAACCCGACCAGCTATTAGATCTACTGTTATCTGCCACATATTAAATTGTATATAGTCTGGACTTTTTTGGAAATAGCTAATGTTTCAATCTCAATATGACCCGAGTTTGATCTTTCGAGCGATGATTTTTAAGGCCATATTACCCCACAGGTCCTAGCGAAGGGCCACAATGACGACGACTACGACCTCTTTCATCGCGACGTCGGACGACATCGCCGAGGAGGTCCACGTCATTAGTTAGCCACGAACGCGTGACGTCTCCCTTGACGTCAGCGCCAGTTTGGACAATAGTGGCAAGGTATCTGTGAAGAAAAAAGTTGCAAGTTAAGTGTCGAAAATTTCGTGTCTGTGACTTATTATCAGATTAGTTTGTGCGCTTGAACCGTTTTGAAATATTTACCGTCAACGGGTTAAGCAAACCCGAATAAGTAAATAAATATTGTTTCCCCTAGTCCCGAAAGTTAAGGTATCTGACTGGGCTTGCACGACCACTAGGCACGTAGCTGTATTGAGTTGAGTCCATTCCTCATTCCTTGCCAGTTTGAGCCGGTTTCGAATGTACTCATCAGTCGGTCGGCTCAAGCCGCCCAAGTATGCTTTTTTCTAACTGTCGATGTTCTCCCGTCCTTTCGAGGTGGCCAACCCAATAAAGCCATGATGCACTTTGAAAAGTTAAGGTGAGTAAAATTTCATTTATAATAGTGGAATTACCATAATTATAAAATTCATAATATTTTTGACTCGGTACGATTGATTGTAATGAATCATGTCCTTAACTAACGGGAACGGGGGATACAAATTACCACATATTGTATGATTTGAAACAAGTATCAGCTTAAATCAGTGTCAGATGTTTCGTATTTTTCAATGTTACACGTGAGTTCACTATACCTAATAAAAATAATTGCACGGAATTTGTTTATTTGTTGTTATGAAGCTAATGTTCCTAATGGTTACTTCATACGTTAAACTAATTCAGGGTATTTCAACTGTTTCTATATAGGTATATTGTTTAAATGCTATTTGAAAGTTTGGCAGAAAAGCTTCAATCGAACGAATATTTACTTAGGAACAAATTTTGTAAGACAACGAATTTGTTTGGCAGTATAAGCACCTTATAAGTACCTACTACATATGTATAAGGTGCTTTTACACAAAAGTGTCTACGGCAAAGAATCACTCAATAAACTTTTGTAATAAATCCGATATCATTAATGAAACAAAACAAAAAGGTACAGGAATTGATGTTTCACTACTATTTAGATTTTATTAATCACACGGTCTCGTTATCTCGCTATACCTACCTATTTATGTTAAGTAAATTAGCGTATAAATAACATTTTCCCTTTACTTCGTATTTCTACTCATCTTGGGCACCTCCTTATGAAGACGGCTCAAAGTGTGTGACATAATTTTATTAAATGATGCTTATATTTTACGCTGTATGCACGATTTTGAAGGATTCCCTGGTTTTAAAATATAAACATATTTTTTCAAACTAATTTGTATATTCATTTTCACCTCACTAGCTCGGAAAGCCCTTTTTTATTCTTTAAAAACAGATAGCAAAACTGCATTTTATCCACATGTGTGCAAAGTAATTTTGAAATCCGAACGTGTTCCTAGTTACTTTTTTAACATAATAACATGTAAGGCCGTGTTCCCACTATCCGATACAATATCGGTGTAGGATTAATTACCGATAAAAATGTTTGGAAAACTGCTTAGTGCTCACACTATCCGATCCGATATCGGTCAGATTCGTATCGGATCCGATATCGGTTAGTGTGGCGGACACAAAACAGCCAGGACAATTTTCGCCCATCTGATTTTTTTTTTTCAAGTGGTGTGAAAAAAATCAGTCCTTGGATTTCAGATTTTATATTTATTTTGAATTAATTTTTTTTTTTTAATTATTTTGAATTTTAAGAAAAAATAAATTTTTTTTGGCAAAAAATCGTCATTATACTCGATTCCGACTAATTCAAGGATAAGGATTTCAAATTTAATATGTATTTTGAATTTTAAGCAAAAAAAAAAAAATTTTGCAAAAAATCGTCATTATACTCGATTCCGACTAATTCAAGGATAAGGATTTCAAATTTTATATTTATTTTGAATTTTAAGCTAAAAAAATATTTTTTTTTGCAAAAAATCGTCATTATACTCGATTCCGACTAATTCAAGGATAAGGATTTCAAATTTTATATTTATTTTGAATTTTAAGCTAAAAAAATATATTTTTTTGCAAAAAATCGTCATTATACTCGATTCCGACTAATTCAAGGATAAGGATTTCAAATTTTATATTTATTTTGAATTTTAAGCTAAAAAAATATTTTTTTTGCAAAAAATTGTCATTATACTCGATTCCGACTAATTCAAGGATAAGGATTTCAAATTTTATAACTATTTTGAATTTTGAGCTAAAAAAATTTTTTTTTTGCAAAAAATCGTCATTATACTCGATTTCGACTAATTCAAGGATAAGGATTTCAAATTTTATATTTTTTTTTTAATTTTAAGCAAAAAAATTTTTTTTTTTTTGCAAAAAATCGTCAGTATACTCGATTCCGACTAATTCAAGGATAAGGATTTCAAATTTTATAACTATTTTGAATTTTTTAAACAAAAAAAAAATTTTTTTGCAAAAAATCGTCATTATACTCGATTTTGACTAATTTAGGGATAAGGATTTCAAATTTAACATTTATTTTGAATTTTAAGTTGGATTTTTTTTTTTGCAATAAATCGTGATTATACTCGATTTCGACTAATAAAGATTTCAAATTATATTTTGCTTTATATATTTACTTTAGCATTTGTTTTTGAATTTTGCTTAATTTTTTTTGCGTTTTTTTGTTCAAATTTAGTTTTTATTTTCTGTTTTAATGAAATGAAAAATTGGAAGTAACCCAATTTTTTTTATTGTTTTACTTTTGTTTTTTCCTTTTTCTATTTCCTCGCTTTAGTGAGGTGAAAAGATTTGTGTTACACACGGCTGCAAAGTTATTTTACCTCGTGTGTTGCAACACTCGCTATGCTCAGGATTCTAATTTTGAACCACTCGCTTCGCTCAGGATTCTATTTTCGAACCACTCGCTTCGCTCGTGGTTCAACCATAGAATCCATTCGCTAGCTCGTGGTTCAACCCTAGAATCCATTCGCTAGCTCGTGTTCCAATTCCACACTCGCGGTTAAAATACAACTTTGCACCCTTGTATAACAAATAACTATTTCACCTCACTAGCTCGGAAAGCCCTTTTTTATTCTTTAAAAACAGATAGCAAAACTGCATTTTATCCACATGTGTGCAAAGTAATTTTGAAATCCGAACGTGTTCCTAGTTACTTTTTTAACATAATAACATGTAAGGCCGTGTTCCCACTATCCGATACAATATCGGTGTAGGATTAATTACCGATAAAAATGTTTGGAAAACTGCTTAGTGCTCACACTATCCGATCCGATATCGGTCAGATTCGTATCGGATCCGATATCGGTTAGTGTGGCGGACACAAAACAGCCAGGACAATTTTCGCCCATCTGATTTTTTTTTTTCAAGTGGTGTGAAAAAAATCAGTCCTTGGATTTCAGATTTTATATTTATTTTGAATTAATTTTTTTTTTTTAATTATTTTGAATTTTAAGAAAAAATAAATTTTTTTTGGCAAAAAATCGTCATTATACTCGATTCCGACTAATTCAAGGATAAGGATTTCAAATTTAATATGTATTTTGAATTTTAAGCAAAAAAAAAAAAATTTTGCAAAAAATCGTCATTATACTCGATTCCGACTAATTCAAGGATAAGGATTTCAAATTTTATATTTATTTTGAATTTTAAGCTAAAAAAATATTTTTTTTTGCAAAAAATCGTCATTATACTCGATTCCGACTAATTCAAGGATAAGGATTTCAAATTTTATATTTATTTTGAATTTTAAGCTAAAAAAATATATTTTTTTGCAAAAAATCGTCATTATACTCGATTCCGACTAATTCAAGGATAAGGATTTCAAATTTTATATTTATTTTGAATTTTAAGCTAAAAAAATATTTTTTTTGCAAAAAATTGTCATTATACTCGATTCCGACTAATTCAAGGATAAGGATTTCAAATTTTATAACTATTTTGAATTTTGAGCTAAAAAAATTTTTTTTTTGCAAAAAATCGTCATTATACTCGATTTCGACTAATTCAAGGATAAGGATTTCAAATTTTATATTTTTTTTTTAATTTTAAGCAAAAAAATTTTTTTTTTTTTGTAAAAAATCGTCAGTATACTCGATTCCGACTAATTCAAGGATAAGGATTTCAAATTTTATAACTATTTTGAATTTTTTAAACAAAAAAAAAATTTTTTTGCAAAAAATCGTCATTATACTCGATTTTGACTAATTTAGGGATAAGGATTTCAAATTTAACATTTATTTTGAATTTTAAGTTGGATTTTTTTTTTTGCAATAAATCGTGATTATACTCGATTTCGACTAATAAAGATTTCAAATTATATTTTGCTTTATATATTTACTTTAGCATTTGTTTTTGAATTTTGCTTAATTTTTTTTGCGTTTTTTTGTTCAAATTTAGTTTTTATTTTCTGTTTTAATGAAATGAAAAATTGGAAGTAACCCAATTTTTTTTATTGTTTTACTTTTGTTTTTTCCTTTTTCTATTTCCTCGCTTTAGTGAGGTGAAAAGATTTGTGTTACACACGGCTGCAAAGTTATTTTACCTCGTGTGTTGCAACACTCGCTATGCTCAGGATTCTAATTTTGAACCACTCGCTTCGCTCAGGATTCTATTTTCGAACCACTCGCTTCGCTCGTGGTTCAACCATAGAATCCATTCGCTAGCTCGTGGTTCAACCCTAGAATCCATTCGCTAGCTCGTGTTCCAATTCCACACTCGCGGTTAAAATACAACTTTGCACCCTTGTATAACAAATAACTATTACGTAACTATGGTGCACGAGAATACCTTTTAGGTACTACAACGGCTAAAAGATATGTTCTTACCAATTTGTTAAGTACAGCGTACCTTTTGTCTACTTTTGATCAAACGAGGTAGGGTGACACCACCAATTATGGACACTTTAAGCACAAGCACCAATAATGGACACTTCAACCCTTATTCAAAGATCATACGGTTTTAAATTGCTTGTTCTGAAAAAATGAATGACTTTTATTTTCTTTTACATAAGAGTGAATGTACATCTTTGGGCCTTGTCCATTACTGGTGGTGTCACCCTTAGGTAACACCCTAATGTTTTAAACCCTAGCTCAATAAATACCTGTCACTTTTAATGTTAATTCATTAACAATACAGTTGAAAAATATGTATTTTGAAAGTTTATTTTATTTTATTTATAGTTTATTGTGTTCGTTAGTTATTGTTTTTTTTGACATTACCTCAAAATCAAACATTTATTCTACAAATAGGCCACAGTATAATTAATTAACAAACTGAATGTCATTACAAAAACAAAATCGTTACAAAGGAAAATAGAAATATATGGTCTCTGTCAAAATCATGAATATATGAATTTAAATCTGTATAGACATGCAAAAGTGCCGGCGACCTGGGGGTCGATTATTGAGTGTCGAACGCTCGACATTGCACTGGACATCTGTCAAATCATCATAGTTTTTTGACAGATCTCGAGTGAAAAGTAAAAATAAATAAAAACGATAAAGTTTTTGACGTTTTGTGGTTTACTAAACCTTAAGGTGGGACGATTTCCATACAAAACGTATATTGAATTTATCCCGTATAAATCTGACGTCCAATCATTTGGGGACAAATCAATCAGGGGCCGATTTTTGAGTGTCGAACGCTCGACTTTTCCCTCGAGATCTGTCAAAAAACTATGATGTTTTGACAGATGTCGAGTGAAAATTCGAGCGTTCGACACTCAAAAATCGGCCCCCAGAAATGCATGTTTGCTCATCCTTTCACTCCGTTTGACATGCCCTCGTTCTTTGGGCATCTTGTGGCTAGCCTTGATAAAAACAGCCCCAAATCTGGGTTGTTAGAAAAAAAATCTCGCGCTCTCATCTTCGCTTTGGAACGGTCCTTGTCTCCGGGCCCAAGAGCCCTCATTCAAGTGTTTCAGAAGCAAGACCCGGTCCAAATAACAAGCACTTCAACCGCCGAAGTCTACAACGTCGTAAGTATTTACGATTTACATACAACCGCGCCGCTGAAAACACGGTTGATACACCCAAAAATATCAACTGCCTTGATCGTTAAGCGTCGTACTTGACAGTTGCTCCAATGCAAAATAAACCTTATTGTGTTTAATACTAAGTTTGGTTCACTTAGTTACATTCTCAAGTTTAAATCGTAATAGGATTTTTATGCAAAATTTCAATCAAGTCGTTGTCTAACATTTAAGTAATGTTGTTAGACGTTTCGGATTCCAAATCTCTGAAGTATTTCACTTTGTCGGATGTCAAATTAAAGAGACTCTTTGTTATTGGAATTACGTTGTGACGTAAGGTGCTGAGAAACTCTTGTGGGGGCAAAGCTAAGGTTTATTTAAGTAGGTATTCAGAAAACTCGACTTAATTCGTATTGAGATTTGAGACACTACACTTATTCGATGAACAAGTTGGACACTTTTTTTCTCCTATTAGGTTCGATAGTGCTTTCGATTCTGAGTAGAAAAAACCAGATTTCATCCAAATTAAAAAAAGTCGAGCAGCAAGAGTTAGCAACAGAGAAAAGGTACCGCCCCTTCATAGAAGTTTTGTATGCACGGGGTTCCCTTTTCTCTCCGTAAAATGGCCCAGTTTACTACTTACTCTCACTTCTATGATTTGATACTTGATAGGTACCTAATCTAAAATCTGAAATAAACAACAACATTATTATTGTAGTGACGAGTTTGCAATAGTTTGATTGAAATCAACCCCGGTTAAGCATACAAGCATATATACTTAAATGTGAAATTAATGTAAAAGTAGGTGTGACTCCCTTGGGGTTGCAAGCGTCCATAGGCTGCGGTGACCGCTTACCATCAGGCGGGCCGCACGCTTGTTTGTCACCGACGTGGTATAAAAAAAAGTAGGTACACCTACTATTTAATTATAATTGCGTGTATATTTGAACGATATTTTCCTCAGCCTGAGCGAAGCAACGATGCGATGTCTGAGCTATTGGACCGTAGAGTTATTGAAGGTTGGCGTCTATTCCTGTCCCTGTCTGACCAGCTAGCATAATAGGTAGTACCGTCGTTTTATGTCACATGTTAGTTACATTGCGCCCGTAATAAATGACGGTATAATCTTGCTAGCTTAGCTGATACGATTACAGCAAGCGTGACTTTGTAAGGCGTAGGCTTCGTTACAGGCTCTATCTAACCAGACTCGATATCAAATAATAATACCTAACGAAATAGTCGTATACAAAAAATAAGAGCGATACATCATCATCATCATCGTCCTATATACGTCCCACTGCTGGGCATAGGCCTCCTCTCATAGATGAGAGGGATTGGGCAGTAGTCCCCACGCTGGCTCAGAGCGAGTTGGGCGATAGAAAGATATAAAACATTTGTTGTCTTGTTTTGTTGTTTTAGTTAGTCCTAACATTGTTATTACATAATTTTTTTGTTGTATTTTAATCGTGTATAAATAAGTATATTTTATTATTTGTTGTTTTTTTCATGGTTTTAAACTGTTATTTATATGGTTTAGCCGTCAGCCATCTAAAACATGTTCTCAATTTTAGGTGCATATGAGCTTTTTCGTCTATCTTGGGCACTCTAGTTTGATTAGTAGGTATACGTATACGTATACACCTATTGTGGTTACAGATCAATAAAATATTTAGATTTCTTTACTGGGGGTCGATTTTTGAATCTCACCAAGTGACTAATTCTCACCGATGTGAGTGATTTCCGAAAGTTCGTAGTTTTGAAACTCATCGGTGATGATATCAATTACGACTGGGTAGGGGTACTCGTAAATCGATATCATCTAGGTATGACAAATGTAAGTCACCGATGAGTTTCAAAAATACGAACTTTCGGAAGTCACTCACATCGGTGAGAATTAGTCACTTGGTGAGATTCAAAAATCGACCCCCTGTTCTCCAAATGAGCATAAACTGAGCACTGTAAGTATTCGGGTCAAAAAAGGAAGTCCCTCCTGTGGTCAATAGTTAACGGCTTTTGAGCATGTAAGTTATTTTTTATCACATGGATTTAAAGAAACGGAGACACTGTTATGTGGGTTACTAGACCAATCCAAAATTAATGCCCTTAACTTATGATATGTCCACAGGAAAGACGCAAACCTGAATCTGTTTATGACCCATTCGCATATTTGTCGATACAGGTACCTAATTTGATATTTCGAATCCATTAATTTTCGCAAAGAAAACTTGAAAGAAAACAAAAATTGAGTAAGCAAAATTTGCTACATTTTTTTATACTTAGTCGTATTTTTGTGTAGCCAATATTGCATGTATTTCCACTAATATTAAAAATATGTACATATGACTTCAACTCTACAGTACCTACTTTTTTCTTCTCTATACAAACACTTCATTTTTCCACTACTCTAAAATAAAATACAATATAAACAGAACTAGACGTAACTGCATAATATGACTGCACATATAAAATTGTTAATCAAGATGTTTGTACAGAACTTAGTGGATGTTTAATTAGTGGTTAATGTTAACCAGATTACATTATAATTAAATGTTAACTGTCAATAAAGCCTAATTTACACACGTGCAAGAATTGCATGTAATTTAACTACTCTCACTCATTATAACTTGGCAAACTTTCCTGCAATTCTTGTACGTGTGTAAACGGGGCTGAAGGCTATACAAAGTATTTTAATACTTACCCTTTATGCAGCTTCTTGACAGTCCGATGATGATAATGATAATTGTATTAAAAATAAGAAGATCAATGAGGCTAATACCGTCTGTGGGCTAATACGTTCACGTTTGTTTAAAACCTCAATCGTACCTAAATCTATTTATACATGTGGCTTGCAAATCCAAACTTTTTTTTAAAACGTAGTCACACGGTGCACAATGTAGCTGACCAGCTAAGTTGTAGAGGTATGTACCTATACGAGGGCATATTCCTAAATACTTACACATTTGACGGAGTCGCTGTCGCTGGATGCAGCGAGATTTGATGACGTAAGGTAAACGCGGGTTTCTTCGGTATAGTGGATATCTTCGTTAATTTTTGCTTTCGGCTTAAAAATAAGAAAAATATGAATATCATATTTCATTATATATGCTATCATAATAAACACTCGGTCAATTGTAGGATTTTTAAATTGTATCTTTGCCATACCTTCGAACCTCAGTACCTCGCAATCAGCTGTATGAGTCGCATATGCTTATTTTTTACGTAAGGTTGTACGCCACGTTTCTTAAGGTTCTGAGGTGATAATGGTAAGTCTATTTAGATAAAACCTATTTCAGTGTTATTCTATGATTCATAACGATCAGTTTGGTGTATATTTCAAGTTATTTGTACTCGTAAATTTGGAAGAAATCGCAATATTCTGACTCCCGAAGAAATAAACAATTTGTTTTGCCCTTGTGGATAACTTCGGTACACTACCGAAGTAATCGTATTGGAATCATGTTCTTTTTTTCATAATTGCAATTAGATATTACTATATATTACGGTTATTATATGTTTTATAGAAAATATACATATTAAAGTTAAGTTTTATATATCTTCGGTATACTGTTTTCTTGATAGATTTCTAGTTACAATCGTTTATATTGTTGCTAGTTTTGCTTATTTTTAAGTAAAAGATCAAACGAAGTGGTTACTTAGATTTGATTTTTTTACGGATTGCGAAATTTAATTCGCATTTTGATATTTTGTCCAAAATACTATGTTTATGTATCTATTATTCTAATCATTGAAAGTCAAAAATTATTTCGGGAATATCAAATTATCAGTATCACGAATTTATAATCATCATTTTTAGTGAATTGTTTACTTCTTCGTGAGTGACATAACGATATCAATTGAACTGATTGGCAACGACTAGATCGATTCTGAATACGTATTTGTTTACATATATATTTGTATACATACATACAAAAATATCAATACCTACTTTAGGCATAATTTGAGTTTAAGATATTTTTATAATTATGTAGTGAAGAACTATATTTAATGTATTTACTTAAATGACATAATAATATTAAGAAACAAAAATACAATAACAAATACCTACATGCTAATACTTACATATATCTATTAACTATAAAATAAAAAATTATAACTAAACTAAATCTAAAAATGGCCCCTGCGGCATTGTACCGAAGACGCTGGCAGCATTCCCTCGCTGAATAGCTAAACTAATTCTTTGTGCGAGATAGCTGCCAGCTCTTCGGTCACCGGTGGAGTCTTTAAGCCTCTTCGAGATCTCTTTGAAGAGGCTTAAAGCTCCTGGGCCCCACGGACCTAGGGTCTCGACACCGAAAGGGATGAAATTATATTCGGTGCCGAGACCAGAATATTTTCCCACCTTCATATGCTCGGCCGCCTCCGCTGCGGCTGCTGCCCTAAAGGAGGTTCGGTGGAGATGCGACGGGGCTAGTGTGTCTACACACGTCGCATCCCACACCAGGACCCGACCCATACTCCACGGGATTAATGACATCCCGTCGGGTCTCTTGCCGTCGTTTCTTAATATGCCTGACGGCTCTAAAATGGCCGGCACATTAGCTGACGCAAGAGACCGACGGATGATGTCATTAAGGGCAGCATGCCTGGAGAAGCGGCCAGCACTCTTCTGGCAGGAAAGTCCGTGGTGTCCGAGCCGGTCTACTTCGCTACCGCAGGGGCACCGATGGGGAGCGCAGACCGGGACCCCGAGCCGAAGGCAAACTGCGAAGCGAACGGTGTTGGGGTCAAGAAAAGTACCGGTGGTTGGAGAAGGGTGTGCGTGGAGCCAGTGACCAGCCTCTTTTGTACTGGCCGCCAGAAGTCTGGCACGTTCTGCGGCACTGCACTGGGTAACAAGGGAGTCAGCGGTCAATTTACAAATGATGTCGTCCCAACTCCTTTGTAATTTTGGATGTTCAGGAAAATTTTGATTGGGGCAAGCAATTAACCAGGCACTTTTTGCGTCCTCTAAACCCGAAGTCTCATAGTATGTTTGAAGGATCTTACCTACGAGACTTGACGAGCTATAGACTGACGACAAAAAGGCCGGTAATGCAACACTAGAAATTTTGCGAATCCCCAAACCGCCGTATCGAATGGGGAGGGATCCTTGGGTCCAGGACTGCTCGCTTAGCTGAATATTGAGGATGGATTCTAAATTAATTTTGATCAAGGTATCTATCTGTGATAAAAGATTTTGATGTTTCCAAAGCGGGCAGCAGCGGAGCACATAAGTTAATTTAGGCACAAATAGGCAGAATTTAATTATAGACAGTGCATAATGCGGACTAATTTCTAAAAGACGGTGGGAATGAATTTGGAATTTAGATATAGAATTTTGAATATACTCAGGAACACACTCTTCAAAGATAGGGGACCCCAGGAGATGAAGAGTATTCTTGGTGAGTATTTTAATGTTTGGAGCTAGTTGGTTGAACTTGTGTATCAGGTTGGTGGTGTCGTTATAAGAATTTGGAATGTATAGTTCACACTTTTGGAAGTTTAGTTCTAAACCAATGGATTTAAATTTATCAATGATCAATGAGAGATCGGATAAAACAGAATTTGCGTCGCCTCCTAGGGTCCCATCGTCGAGGTACCATACATTAAATTTGGAAGCCAAATCTTTTATTACTGGATATATAGCAAGACTGAAAATTGCTGGCCCCAGAGGATCGCCTTGTTGGCAGCCGACCTCGGACGACAATTCATTTGACCGGTACATCAAATGTGTTGGGTCTGCGTAACAATGGAGAAGATAATTATATAGTTCAGGGATGTTTGATTTAATTTCTGCGAGCAAGGCATCCCTGTTTACGGAATTAAATGCATTTTTCACATCAATTTTAAGCAACACTTCGCAATCGCCGTTGTTGAGGTAGGTGCGGAGCGCGTGTACAGCGGCTTCGCAACCCCCTCTAACGCCAAAGCCTAACTGGACGGGTTCAAACAGATTTTGTAATTTTTCTATGATGTAACGGACAGCTAGGCGGCGAAGTGTTGCGCCAACAGCAATTGGCCTTACCCCTCCATCCTTTTTTGTGAGCGCGATGAGGTTGGCTCCGTATAAGATGGGTACAACATCCGGGTGAATACTGCCAGAATACATAAAATTTACTAAATTGGTTAAACGGCTGAGTAGTTTTTCCCCAGCATCACCCGCAGACGCTGACGTGAGATCTTTTAAATGTTGTGGAGAAAGGCCATCTAGGCCTGCAGCTGAACCGGTTTTAAATGAACTAATGGCATTGAAAACGTCTGTGTTTTTGATCTGCAGGCATGACTCTATTGCTGTTGGAGAGTCGAAAAAGTAAGGGGTCGGAGGAGCTGGGGGATGTTTAGTCAGTAGGGCCGCAAGGGTATCCGGATTGTCTGGAGATAGCACGTCGTTCGAGAATAGTAGGCGGGCGGCACCCTTAAGGTCACCATCGCTAATTTTATTTTCGATGGTTTTGATCGGATGGTATGATGGTATGCGTTGTCTGTCTGTCTGTGGAATGGAATGTTGTGCGCAGTTGTTTTTGATTTTCTGAGTAAGGGATACATTTGTACCATCCTCTTTAGCGTGTAAAACTAAGTATGGGAAAAGTAGGAGGTTGTGCCAGTCTTCAGGTGAGTTAGATTCATAACATTTTTGTATGATGTGCGATAGGTGGGTTGCTACAGTGATTCTAGCGCCACGGGGAACACGTTTAAAGATCTGGATGTTATTTTTAAGATGACTTAGGCGAATATGGAATGGCTGTTGTAAAGTTGGTGTGTTATTCAAATTTAGAGGAGATGCATCTTGACTTAGGCAGTTACGATGACATTTGCCTTTGTGAATATTTAAGCCTTTTCTAGATGTAAACGACTTTGTGCACAATATGCAAGGGTATATATCCGTGCTAGCACCAGACTGGGTCGCGGTCTGCATTCGAGTCTGCAGCTAGTCGCGGTCTGCAACTAAGGATAACAAAAAAACAGTAAGTAATGAAAATACATAGAAAACTTAAAAATAAACACACCTTAGACACAACACTTAGAAAAATATCGGTAGTTCACGTGGATAAAGTTAAAGACTAAAATTTACGAGAACTTGGGCACGAATACTAAGCACTTAAAAATAATAACAGAAATAATTAAAAACACTAAAAACACTTTTGCACCAAATGAAAACAAGCTTCTGACGGGTGGACTTCTTGATTTGACATCAACGCAGCACCCGTGGTGCGCATGTGGTTTTTTGATGTTGTCCTGGCGATAGTTAGAACCACACCAATAAAAGGCTCGAAACTGTGTTTGCCGGCTCGAAATACGACGAAACGGCGAGGGCAGCGCAGAGATGGCGTTATGTCTTATGTCAAACAACGCTGTCGGGAGGATTTTGCAAAGAATAGCGCGTCAGAGAGTCAATCGCACGCTGTCCACATTCGTAGAGCCTCAGGGTGGCTCCTAAATTGGACTATATATGTTAAAGAACCCAAGAACATACATACATGTTTCACAGATATAAAAATTCATCCTCTTTTATTAAACGTTTATAAGTAATATGAATATACAGGGTGTCCCAAAACCACTAAAATCACAGAAGAAAACTGATCATGCGAGTCAGGCACTGTCTAAGGGCATGGGCGACTCCCCCCCTCACCCCACCATGTAAAAAATAATATATTTCGCACTAGTTTTTTACTTCTACGATAGGTCCTGAATATACCCTTAAACGAATCACTTCTATTTTCGTTACACCCTGTATTTTGAGCAGATATCACTATTATTATTATATCAGTATTATTTTTGTAGGCTTTACTTAAAAAACAAATTATTTTGTAATCATTATGAAAAAGAAGTTGATTTCTTATGTTTTGATGGGAATTGTTTCTTAAAATAATAGCCTAGTCAGGGTTAAAGTTATTTTTTTTTCATAAAAATATAATATATTTTTAAATTTTTTTTATTAACTAGATCCTTAATCCCACCTTTAATCGCTCAACTATCTCAAATCTTGATATATACGTTATATATGGCATTTAATTTACTTTCAAAATATATCCCGAAACAAGACACACATTCTCACGAATTCAAAAGCAGAGCCTGATTTGTATCACGAAGTAGTAAGAAAAGCAGAGGTTTCGTAATATTTTTTTTTTATAATGAAAACTTTTAAAAGTTACAAATTTTGATGTTTATAAGTATTATCCAAGAACGTATCTTTACGGTAAAAAATGTTTGGACTCAATATCGCATTTACTTTAGGCAGAAAAAAATCTTGAAGTTGAAGAAGGCTTAACCTCCCGAAGATACCCACGTTTACCTTAAAGTTCTTAATTTCGCCTACATAATTGAATATTTTATTGATTGCATTATATAGGTAACGGAAACTTAACCCCTATGTATTGCAAATTTTCGTTACACTATAATATGAACAAAATTGTGTACGAAATAAGTTGTATAACGTGTTTTTCGCCCGTCGCCGCCGGCTTCGTGTCCGCCCTCGTGTAGCCGCTCGGAAGCCGTTAAGTAGGTAGGTATATTCTAGTTTTTAATAATTAAAAAAGCAACACCTGTACGATATTGTCCCGCAAACGATATTGCCTCAACTTAATATTAATATTAGAAACTATTTTGGGCAAAGTCGTTATGTTTATTATCTTACTAGATTATATACTATACGATTGTTCATCTGATTTTTATTCCGTCTTAGGTATAGATCCGTGGTTAAAACTTTATTCAAAAACTAACGATATTCGTACAGTATATAAATTATAAAAAGTGTTTTTAATCGATATATGCGGGAGGGCAGCGCCATCGTCTCATCGGATTGTCAAGTGGATAAGTATTTTTCACCTCACTAGCTCGGAAAGCCCTTTTTTATTCTTTAAAAACAGATAGCAAAACTGCATTTTATCCACATGTGTGCAAAGTAATTTTGAAATCCGAACGTGTTCCTAGTTACTTTTTTAACATAATAACATGTAAGGCCGTGTTCCCACTATCCGATACAATATCGGTGTAGGATTAATTACCGATAAAAATGTTTGGAAAACTGCTTAGTGCTCACACTATCCGATCCGATATCGGTCAGATTCGTATCGGATCCGATATCGGTTAGTGTGGCGGACACAAAACAGCCAGGACAATTTTCGCCCATCTGATTTTTTTTTTTCAAGTGGTGTGAAAAAAATCAGTCCTTGGATTTCAGATTTTATATTTATTTTGAATTAATTTTTTTTTTTTAATTATTTTGAATTTTAAGAAAAAATAAATTTTTTTTGGCAAAAAATCGTCATTATACTCGATTCCGACTAATTCAAGGATAAGGATTTCAAATTTAATATGTATTTTGAATTTTAAGCAAAAAAAAAAAAATTTTGCAAAAAATCGTCATTATACTCGATTCCGACTAATTCAAGGATAAGGATTTCAAATTTTATATTTATTTTGAATTTTAAGCTAAAAAAATATTTTTTTTTGCAAAAAATCGTCATTATACTCGATTCCGACTAATTCAAGGATAAGGATTTCAAATTTTATATTTATTTTGAATTTTAAGCTAAAAAAATATATTTTTTTGCAAAAAATCGTCATTATACTCGATTCCGACTAATTCAAGGATAAGGATTTCAAATTTTATATTTATTTTGAATTTTAAGCTAAAAAAATATTTTTTTTGCAAAAAATTGTCATTATACTCGATTCCGACTAATTCAAGGATAAGGATTTCAAATTTTATAACTATTTTGAATTTTGAGCTAAAAAAATTTTTTTTTTGCAAAAAATCGTCATTATACTCGATTTCGACTAATTCAAGGATAAGGATTTCAAATTTTATATTTTTTTTTTAATTTTAAGCAAAAAAATTTTTTTTTTTTTGCAAAAAATCGTCAGTATACTCGATTCCGACTAATTCAAGGATAAGGATTTCAAATTTTATAACTATTTTGAATTTTTTAAACAAAAAAAAAATTTTTTTGCAAAAAATCGTCATTATACTCGATTTTGACTAATTTAGGGATAAGGATTTCAAATTTAACATTTATTTTGAATTTTAAGTTGGATTTTTTTTTTTGCAATAAATCGTGATTATACTCGATTTCGACTAATAAAGATTTCAAATTATATTTTGCTTTATATATTTACTTTAGCATTTGTTTTTGAATTTTGCTTAATTTTTTTTGCGTTTTTTTGTTCAAATTTAGTTTTTATTTTCTGTTTTAATGAAATGAAAAATTGGAAGTAACCCAATTTTTTTTATTGTTTTACTTTTGTTTTTTCCTTTTTCTATTTCCTCGCTTTAGTGAGGTGAAAAGATTTGTGTTACACACGGCTGCAAAGTTATTTTACCTCGTGTGTTGCAACACTCGCTATGCTCAGGATTCTAATTTTGAACCACTCGCTTCGCTCAGGATTCTATTTTCGAACCACTCGCTTCGCTCGTGGTTCAACCATAGAATCCATTCGCTAGCTCGTGGTTCAACCCTAGAATCCATTCGCTAGCTCGTGTTCCAATTCCACACTCGCGGTTAAAATACAACTTTGCACCCTTGTATAACAAATAACTATTAATTGAATATCGCATTTTATTATATATCAAATCAGTGTACCTACCTCTATATAATTATTTATATAGAGGTAGGTACACTGATTTGATATATATTACAAAACAATAAGAATTCTGGTAATTAAAAAATGTGGTTTTCTAAATAAAAACTTTAATAATAAAAATGTTTTTTTCACTCTGGGAAAAGGAAAGGTGCATTTCCCAGAAAATAACACATACAAAGTCCCCTAAATTGATCATACACAGTACGTTCTCGTTTTTCTTTTTCCCTTCATTGATAATATTTAACCCAGAAACATTTAGGTGCGTTTCCTTTGATTTGAATAACGATTCGGAACCTTCATTCACTAGTAAACCGGCGACCTATGTACCTACCGGTCTATCAGTGGCGGAGCATCCATACTGTAACTCGATTCCCACTGGCTTGCCTAATTTTCAGCCAGTCCAGTTCTTTTACTATAGGGCTTATGAAGAATAAGGGGAGGAAAATTGTTTCCGGCTTGCCCAAGAATATTTTTGACGCGCCGCTACTGGTACCTTTACTTATAATTTTGCTTCATTATATCTTATTTTGCAATCTTAACGCATGGGAGCTGACCCTAACATGTTTGAAAAGAAGCGTTCGACTTTAGGGTCGGTATCCACCAAATGGATCGGATCGGAAAGAATTTTACTTTTTAAAACGAAATTCAATCATAATACATTGTATTTAAAGTCTATATTACCATGCCGCGCACAGCAGCTGCGACGAGCGATCGGCTCCGTCGCAGCTGCATGGTAATATAGACTTTAAATACAATGTATTATGATTGAATTTCGTTTAAAAAAGTAAAATTCTTTCCGATCCGATCCGTTTGGTGGATACCGACCCTACACGGAACTCACAGAATCCCGATACATCACTGCCAACGTGCCAACCGCCTGGGGTAGAATTTAGAACGCTTAAATCCACTTGGAAAGCTTACGGAGGAAAAATGGTGCTGGCAAAAAATGTTAGCGCGGTCAAGCTAAGTTATACTTATAGTTTCAACATAGGTATCATTGTATTTTATATCTGAATAAATTGAGAACTTTAAATAAATCCGATCAAGTTCGAGTCTGGCTGCGCGCTGCGGGTGCCTTAAAAAACAGTTTGTAAAAAATTAGACACCTATAGAAATTATAATTATATTTTTCCATGTGATCATTTGTAATAATATTAAAAATTTAAGGCTTTGTATAATTTCCAGCAATGTACTGCAAAGTAAATTGACAACTCGGTACAAATGACAGCCTTTAATGTTTGATGTTTGACGTTATCTTAAGGCGCAGGGTAGGGCAAGGCCTTTCCCATAAAAACTTTGTGCACGTTTTATTCGTCGGTTTTGGCACTAACAAATATAATTTTTTTTGGTTGTAAATATTAGATATGCGAAGATCGTGATGTGAAAATTTTCAAATATTTCAAAAAAATCAAAATTAAAAAAAAAGTTAATAAAAAAAAATTTACATCACGAAATAGCTATCAAAAAAATAAGCATACTGACAAAAAATCATAACTTTAATGCAAACACAAACGAAGTAAATCCTGCACAAAGTTTGTATGGAGAGAGCTTGCCCTACCCCTCCTCTTAAGCAGTGCACGTAGGTAGGTAGTACATTGAAGATGCGGAATTAGAAAATTAAATTTTGCAGTTAATTCACATACCTAATTATGATTTGCTAATACATGGAAATAATTGATAATGGAGCATATTAATATCAGTTTTAATTTATGCCCCCTTGCCGGTAACGCATTGTATATTCAGTGATTAAAATGTCGGAAATCATTCTGACATTGACACATTCAGCGCCGAGGACCCGAGTCGGGATCAGTATTAATAATGTAGGTACTCTTTGGTCGGGATCTCCGTTCGAAGACAGTTTTCGCTACAAAGAATATTCCGAGTTTGTCCGATTGAAAATATTATTCACTATATAAACGTGTCCTTCGTCTTCGAAACAACATTGATATAGATTAAAGTTGTATGTCACAGACATATAAATAATGTTATTTATTGTGGACAGTGCAAGTTCGTGTATTATTAACTTCGTGCAGCTCCCGGGGGATGCGGTGTCACGCTACAACCCTATTTGTTTCCATTTGAGAAGGGAAGTTTATTTTCGTGTAGGTATAGTTCGGACACAACTCTAAGGCTAAATTCTGTCAAACGAACGCAAGCAAAACTAGACTTAGAGCTCTGACTATAAGGTAGATTTTTGCTTGCTTTAATTTGACAGCACTTGGCCTTACAGTTTTGTACGAACTATACCTACTTATGACCTACACTGGATTGAAATAGAAGGCCAAGAGGATTGTGTGTTTTGTTTTGGGCCGAATTTAACCGTACCTAGATCTAGAAGCTCATAAGTATACCGTCTGGTACTATTTATTTGTAATTGTAGTGCTGTAGATATTTATAATGCCTATAAATAAATTATAAAATTACAAATTACACCTGTCAGTGATAGAAAGAGGTCAACAAAAAGGTTAGGTCAACAGGTCTTGACCTCCGTATGCCCGCGATAATTTAAATGAACCGATTTTAAACAGGCATCCTCACCTAGGAACGCGGTAAACTTCAATTAAATTCATACACTTATCCTGTGGTACACAGTGCGTTACCGGCAAGCGGACATTAATTGAAACTGATAATATTATGTTCCATTAGCAATTATTTCCATGAAGGTATGAGCAAATCATAATTACCTATGTCAATTAATTGCAAAATTAAATTAATTCCGCACCTTCGATGTTACTACGTAACGTCATTCATAGTAGGTAAACAGACCACACTAAGGGCCGTCATTTGTATTGAGTCGTCAATTTACTTTGCAGTACATTGAGTCGTCAATTTACTTTGCAGTACATTTTGTTAGAAATTAAGTGCAGTCGAAATTTTGGTTTTTTAATTATAAAATTAAGCGCATGGTTAGGTTAAGAAACTACGTTATAATACCCATCTTAAAGAAAAGCCCGCTTACCGGTAACACACTGTATGTAAGTACGGTTTCAGAGGAATTTCCTCCCTCGAGCGCTACACTTATGGAACGAGCTCCCTGCCGAGGTTTTCCTTAGAGAACACAGCAGTGGCGAAGCGTCCATACAACTAGACTTCCCATCGGCTTGCCTAATCCTCAGTCAGTCCAGTTCTTTTACTACGGCTCATGAAGAATAAGAAAGGCAACACGAAGAATAAGAAAGGCAAGACGCGCCGCCACTGGAACACAGTATGGGGTTCTTCAAGAAAAGAGCACCTATCGCACAAAGGAGCTTGGTGTTGCAAGCGTCCATAGATTACGGTGACCGCTTGCCGTCAGACAGGCAGAACATATCTTCCCGAATCGCCGTTTTCACTGTGCATCGGCTATCTCTCAACCAGTGAAACTGACCGTGGAACCGCGGCCGAGCCGTAAGAAGGCTGCCTCCGCTCTCAAAGTGAATAATTTTAATAAAACAAAAAACATCAACATTAATCGTCTTTATTTCTCAAATACCTAATTAAAGCCCTTTTTCAAACCCAACAACTAAATATAACGCTATTACAGATGCGGACAGTCGCTAAGGACCTAATTCTAATGATTCGCAAGCGCTTCGTTACAGCCGAATGGTGACTTACCTTACAACTTTACAACAAAAATATTTTTCGAAATTCTACATATAATAAACACATTAAATAGGTAGTGTATAAATCATTAAGAATGATCATTCACAAAGGCACGCCCTAAAATGGAATGGAAACTAATATGACGAATGAGTACAGTACCTACAGAATGACACGTACTTAGTATGATTATCGATTCATCGGAACAAGTTTTTTTATGAAATAATATATAAAAATCACTAATACCTACTTTCCATTCCATAGCAAATCTCTTTACAACCCGGCCATGATTTTGTGCGAATTGCGGCGTGACAAACGATTTAAAATCTGTCCATTGCGCAGTTGAGGCGCACAATGCATTTGCAGTTACTTCGGAATTCGGATCACACGCAATGTATAGTAAAACCAGCCGCCGCTCGAAGTCGTAGCCGGGCCGTTAGGCATATCATTGTGATGTCAACAATATCAATAATACAAAATATTTTGCAAATATTGAGTCCAGTGAAGTCCCATTCTTCGAACAAAAGACCAACGCCCGAAGAGTTTCTGCTATTTTACAAAAAACATCGTGCGCAACCACTTAGACCTCTCGGCTTTGAAAAAGGGCGTAAATACGTTTTACCAATCAACGTGGACCTATAATGACAATAACATACAAGTAAATATGACTATTATTGTCTGCAATAATTACTCATTGCTATGCAGGGTCGAGGTTGCGAAATGTATTTTCTTCACACTTACGAAGAAAAGTAATTTTTACTTAAGTACATCACACAGAAAGATGAGGTGTTTTCCCAACAGAGTCGCAATATTGCCTAATAATATTTTGGAAGAACTACCCGACCGCACCTAAAACTTTGAAATTAACTCTGGCCAAATAATTAACTTGAAACCCCCATGTCTAAGACTTCTGTGGAAAAATACCTGATTTTCTTTTCCCACCATCTTTATGCGACTAAATCCTTCTCGAAAGATAATGTTCCTCTGACATATATTATTATACTCTCTGATGTTCCTACTAGCCCGTCCCACCCGAACCTGATATTCAACCAATTTCAAAAATTAGTGCGCATTGCGGTAAATTTGTTATTTTAGTTATCAGGAGTTGTTGAAGGTTTTCCCAATGTTACAGGTAAACCTCGAACGGTATTCGGAATTATACGGGGCATCTCCTGTTTTCGCAGTTGTGACATCTCTTTTCAATAACTTACTTTTACCAAAAAAGGTGTGAAGTTCCTTGGATTTTTTTTGTAACAAATTCAGTTCTTAGAAATGAGCACATATATATTAAAGTCACTATACAGGGTGACTTCTGGGTCATGTATCAGGAATCAGGCAGCTAATCAGGCCCATGAAATTGAACAATTTTCGCCAAGAAACCATGGGCTGAAATAATAAAATTAGAAATCAACTTTCATACAAAGTGGCTGGTCACGTGACTAATTGACTATGTGAAGTAGGTTTTATGTTTTCAGATTTCGACCTATATTCCTAGGGGAAAGTTGTTCAGTTTCATGGGCCTGATTAGCTGCCTGATTCCTGATACAGAAGTCACCCTGTATAATTATGATATTTTAATGTTACGATGAGCGTGCTAAAAATAATATTCATAAATAATAGAAAGGGTGAAAATAAAATAAATTATCAAAACGAGCTTATGTCTTTATTAAATGTCTATTCGTAAAATAATCTAAAAATAGCATCACAATTATGATAAGCGACGGTAAAGAACGAAAAACCGCTTACAAATAAATCGAATCAAACAACATAATACGAAATTAACAATTTTCAGAACACCTCGGCGTAAACTTTAATACTGAAAATGCAATACGAGATTCAATCCACTCCGCTATTTAAATAAATACGCGATGCACAAGTCTTTAACCAGTTTAACCCTATTTGGAACTTAGGCCTTAAAATCTTCGACGCCCATAACCCTGAAGATACATCAAACTTGCTCGTGTCCTGAAGGTGTCAACAACCAATTTCACTTATTAGAAAGAGCAAGTTTAAAACCGCTTCTCATTTAAATCTGCGTAAACTAATGGACGGTATCCCCCAAGGGCGTAACTGTGACACATTGTACATTTGCATGCATAGCAAAACGTTTGTGCCGAATGGAGAGTCCATTTATTGTAAGCCAAATTCCATCTATCATGGCTCTATACTTAGCTATTTGTTAAAACGAAATAGATTGAAAAGTTATTGAACATGTTTAAACCACTCTTTTCTCTGAAGCCTATTAATAAATTCGTTCCCAGTTTTAGATTTTTTACACATTAGGTACCTACATACTTATAAGTATTTTGTAACTCTCACTGTAGTAGCGGTGCAGTGGGCCGATTTTTGAGTGTCGAACGCTCGACTTTTCATGCGACATCTGTCAAATCATCATAGTTTTTTGACAGATCTCGAGTGAAAAGTCGAGCGTTCGACACTCAAAAATCGGCCCCCAGGTAGCTAGTTTACGACGAGGCTAATATTCCTTTTTAAATTATATGGCTTCCAACTTAATAATATTTATAAAAGCGAAATAAAAATAAATAATTATTAATAATGTTGAATCTAAAATGAAGTAGGAACTGATATGAGGTTGCGAAAAGAGAAAACAAATGTGCTCCGCAAATAGTTACATTTACAGATTATTAGTTATCGTTATCGCTTACAATACGGGTTATTACGGCGGACAATGTTCTAATACGTCTTAATGTCTTGTTTGACTCTATTTGCTAACACTTTCAGGCCGACGTTTGGAAAATGACAAGCTAATGTCAGTCTTACCTATACAAGTTAAGATACAAGTTTGGCAGACAGTGGCCAATATCTGCGGGTTGATTTTTATGATCGTTTACAGCTTTTTCTTGTTTCAGTTTGACTGAGTAACCTTTAGGAGTACCTACACTCGCCCTTGCCTTCGGCTCGGGCGTAAAATACCTGCGATCTGAGACATTCTTTGTTTTATCGCCCTTGGTAAGTAATGTACTATTCAAAACTAGAATCCAGTTCTAAGTCCTTAAACCTTTAGTATACCTAGTTCGTACACAACTGTAAGGCTAAAGTGCTGTCAAATTAAGAGCCCACATATGCACTTTTGCCAATGTTTATCGACCTAGATCTCAACATCTATAGTGATTAAATATCTGTCGTTTCACTATATTATCTTGAACAATTTTTCCCCAGTCTGTTAAAAGTGAAAACACGATTTGCAAAAATTTTCTCGATAGGTACTTTTATTTTTCAAACATAACTCTTTTTTTCGATGTTTTTGGTCGGACCTTTAAAACCCACCCATCTTTAACAATGATTTTTGGTTAAATAGTTGTAAAATGATAAGTTCTCAAACCTGATAAAAAAAAGATTATCCTTATAAATGTACACGTTTAGAATAAACATCAATATTTACGAAAAACACGCGCTGAGCTTCCGTAGAGAGCGGGATGGTTAATTGAAACGCATATGTTAGAGCGGGACTTTAGCAATGCCATCTACGCCCTCTTAACGCAAGCAAAAATCTACCTAACCGTCGGAGCTCTAAGTCGAGATTTGCTTGCGCTTGTTTGACAGAATTTGGCTTTAGTTTTGTACGAACTATAAGCTGTTACGAAACAGAATCACCGCTAGAAATTGAGATTAATCCGTCAAACCCATATTATCAGTAGGTTATTAATAACAATTCATTGGGCCTGCTATCTATATTACATAATAAATAACATGAAAATTCAGATTTCTAACTTAAGTTGTAATACCTACGTGGAACACACTGAAATGCATTCGTATTCGATTTAAGTAAATAGTTGTTCAAACTCGACATAATTATAATAACCTAATATTGCAAAGAAACATACGTCTGTAAGATACTTATCAAACCAAGAGATGGCGCCACTGACCTATGCGTAATTCGACAAATCGTTTTGATACTAGAGATGCAAGGAGTTCAAGTTAATGATCCTCGAATTGTCTAGAACTTTGCATTGGCAGCACAAATGGTTTCCCATTAGATTTCCCAGTTACAATATGTTAAAAAACATTACATTAATCGATAAATCAGAATTTTAACATTCAAGTAGGTAGCTCAAAGTTGTCTTCGGACATTGACTCACAAACGGCACCAACACAAAACAAAAATAACTGAGATTGCAGTTACTCGATAAAATAAATTGTAATAATATATTTTAGAGTGATTTTACAAAACCCATTCTAATTATATAAGCGGTTGTTGGAAAGAAGACCACTTAGTATTAGGGTCTAATTTACAACATTAATAAGACGTTCTGAAAGTCACTCTCCATGATTTAATTTATATTCTAGAACGATCCATTTCTCCATTATTCGTTATTGTCTAACTGACACATTTAACATCTCTCCGCTTACGTGATATTTTAAGGCAAGTAACAACTATAAATAATACAACATTCTAAAAAAAAAAGTAAATGTATACATTTATTTATTAGATTAATATAGGTAACAATTGTTATACCTACCGTAATAAATGGACAAGTTTTATATACAGTGGCTCATATCATAAATACATAGAAAAGTATCACCGCAGTACGTATTTAGTATAAATGAAAATAATAATAATATACTTATACGTTTTTATCAAATATGTAAGTTATATAATTGTTACCGGCCTTAACATAGTCACCAAAGTGTTCCATTCATGCACCAGGCATGCGAGTGTTAACGTAAAAACTTCCATGAGAACGAGTCAAAAGGTCTAAAATCAATTGAACACATTTAAAACAAAACAATATTTGGAATATTCACTGACCAGATCATAAACTTCATTTAAATTAAAAACAGTAACTAGGACTTTCAAGCCCAGCAACAGGACACATAATAAGATTGTATTTGTAAAATTCCTATAAAGTATAAATGTAGGTAGAAGCAACAATATTTTTTTAATTACAACTGTAAAATGTCTGTAAACGAGACACATAACTAAGTTAATTTGGACTTTGTTTCAACTACGTAAAGTCGATAATTACCCTTTCTATTATAATAAATTAAGCATTAAAATAAATACAATTAAATTCCTAACATGACAAGCGGAACAATACATTCACATTTTTGTAACAACATTTGATCCATATCTTGACATAATTATTTTTACATATAATCATCCTCGTGTACTGCTGAATTGACCCGTTCATTTTACACACACATCGATAGGTGACATTCGAAAATACTGACCGTTTCATTGACTAGTAACAAAGTTTCAAAAACCGTAAATACCTAGTTGTCAGTCCGCCATCTTTCTTTGCTTCTCATTCTAACACAGACTTAGTGTGAGCAAGAGTGAGATGCAGTATCCCAAACTGGCTATCCAGTAAGCCTAGAACGTCAAAACTTAAATAACTATAGTAGGGATACTTTACGCTGATGTTCTTACATAGATTTGATAGACGTTTTACGCTTACCTTTCTCGAGGAAAACCAATTTTCAAACATACACATTCCGACCAGCCAGTATTCCAAAGCACCCTCAAACGACAACCGCGATGATCCATATCACAATATCCGCTTCAAGTTGAAGACAACCGACACTACGTCTCGCAACTCGGAGCGGAGCACTCCGCAAAGGAAATTAGACTACAGCACAAGGTGTTAGGGTGCGATTTACACTGGCTTGTAGTGGCCAACGGGTTTGTAGAACATCTGACCGGTGAAAATGCGGCGGATGATCTCTTTGAGCAGGAGGCCTTTCTCCTTCTTGATCTTGGAGAGGAAGCCACGGTTCTCGTTGGCGCGGCGGGACAGGTACGGGAGCACCTCCTCCACGGGCCCATAGGGAACATACTTGTACGCGGAGTAACCGGCTTGACCTGGAAAGTAGTCATTTATGAAGAGTTTGGTCATTGACTTAAAATATATTTAGAAAAAATAGACACACAGGTTCTCGAGTGGCGACCACGGACCGGAAGGCGCAGCGTGGGTAGACCCCCCACAAGGTGGACTGATGACCTGGTAAAGGTCGCGGGAGTCCGCTGGATGCGGGTGGCGCAAGACCGGCCATTGTGGCACTCTTTGGGGGAGGCCTATGTCCAGCAGTGGACGTCTTTCGGCTGATATGATGATGATGATGAGACACACATTGCCGAACAGAAATGGCGGAAAGTGTGGCCAAATTTGACACTGTCAGTTACATTCCAACAGTTTCATACAAAAAAAGACTTACACCTGCTTGTTTTAGGTAAGTGTCGAATTTGTAAACACGAACCCCAACACGAATGTACCGCCCGAGTCGTGTAGGCGGTACTTTTACGGGGGGCATTTTTTTCGGCTGTTTGTGAATCTAGTTCTATGATATTTCGTCTATGAGTTTGGTCATAAATAAAGACATTGTAAAAAGTGGCGTGTTGTTGGAACCAATAAATATGTTAGGTTGTAGACGGATTTACTTAGTTACAACAGCTTATCAAAGGCATTCAGCGCTGCGGGCTTTCCACCTGCGTTGGCAGGTGCAAAACCAAAGGCAGCCAAATCTTTAAGGACGTGAAATAGAGCTAGGCTCTTCCCACCACTAGAAGTTCCACAAGAAGGTCACACAAGCTTTGTTAACTCAAGGAAAGTCAATCTTTTCGTGGAGTGTGGCAGTCTTGTCTTCGTATAAGTATGACAAGCGGATGCAACTCTCACCGATGTGCGGTGAGCTATACAAGACAGTGGAATACTTGTTGTGTGAATGTCACGCTCTAAGGCTGGGTTGCACCAAACCGTCTGTAATCGTAAGCGGTGTTCGTCAAATCTGATTGTATGGAAAGTTTGACAAGTTTCTATGGGATGACAGCTGCCGGCGCTATATTTGACGATGACCGGTCTGTGTTCGTATGTTGGTGCAACTGGCACTAAGACTGCTGAACTCGCTTCCGTCATGGGCACCAGAGAGTGATACGTTTGCAAGTTGTGTATCGAACGTGTCTGCGATACTGTGAGATGATGGACGACAGTTGATTGTCGTCTTAATTTCCTATTGTGTATGTGTTTTACAATCTGAATTGTACAGTGCTTTGGTTTAGACTTGTTTTGTTTGCAAGAAATAAATAAATAAATGAATAATGACAAGCGGTTGTGACACTCACCGAGCGGGAACGTGACGTGGTCGCACATGCCCAACAGCTGTCCGAAGCAGACGACCTTGTCGCTGGGGTTGATGCCGTGCTCCTTCATCAGCTGGATGGCGTAGCGCACCGTGTCCTCGTTGTGGGACGCCACCATGATGCCCAGCTGGGAGGCCTGGCCCTCGCGGCTCTGTCGACATTATTGTCATGTCATCATTATCAGGGTCAATCAACTTTTCCTTTTCATTATTCTGTCCCGTCAGCGAAAAGACAACAATAACCCAGTTTCTTTGAAAACAAATATAATATGGACTTCTAGCATGCTCAAGAGTTGGCCCACGTCAGAATGGGTTTATAATCATCGCTAAAAATCATGTTTAAAGTCTGTAAAAATCATAGTTTTAAAGAGTGGCCCAGGAGACGTAACCCTGGTAACGAGCAATAAAGAACATTTGATCCACCCCTCTGTCATCATCATCATCAGCCTATATATACGTCCCACTGCTGGGCACAGGCCTCCTCTCATAGATGAGAGGGATTGGGCAGTAGTCCCCACGCTGGCCCAGAGCGGGTTGGGGACTTCACATCACATACAACTTTGAATTTCTTCGCGGAAATATGCAGGTTTCCTTACGATGTTTTATCTACACACATATCATAAATCCTCTAATATGCGTTCGGAAACCGTAGAAAATGACTCTCATTTCAACATTCAATGAATTTATGGCAATTTTCTTATCTGTGGCTAAGGCTACAGCAGTAATATAAATTTTAATTTTAATCTCATATATGATGTTAAAATATTAAACGTCAAACAAAACTGTCAAAATTTAAATGTCAAAGTTGACATGTCCCTATTCTAGTATCACTGAAAATTCAAATTCAGTTGATGCGAAATGTCAGCTCGATGTTTTTATAGTATATATCGCACGAAATTTGAGCTAGAACGACATGATCATATCATAATAGGGACTCTTTACTTTTTAAAATAACATTCAGGTATCGGTTGCCAGTTCTGATTTCGATATTTCCGCCACCGTGCAAAACAGGTTGTATTAACACAATTATTGTATTTATTCACTACGGTTTCTGAACCCATCTTAGAGTAGTTATAATATGTGTGTAGCAGTGGCGGCGCGTCAAAAATATTCTTAGGCAAAGCCGGACATAATTTGCCTTACTATTCTTCATGAGCCGTAGTAAAAAATTGGACTGGCTGAAAATTGGGTATTAAGCCGGTGGGAATCGAGTTGTATGGACGCCCCGCCACTGGTGTGTAGATAAAGTAATGTATGCAACTGTACATAATTAGGCATTAAAACACTCGTGTGACCTTATTATGAAACTCGCCTTCGGCTCGTTTCATAAAACACACTTGTGTTTTAATGCCCCTCATTATGTACCAGTTGCATAAACTACTATTCCTTTACCGAAAAGCTAACGGTAAATATCAAATGATATTCCGTACATAAGTTCCGAAAAACTCATTGGTAAGAGTTGGTGCCCCTCTGTACCAAATATCTAATATCAAAAGTTGGGACGGTCTCACCTTAACCTGGGATAGGATCTCCTTGAGGCACTTGTGGAAGGACGTTGTGGTGGCCTCCACGTTCTCGCAGGTGGGGTCCTCGTAGCCCATCGCAGCCGCACGCGCACGTTCCTGCCAACAAATAAATACGTATAGAGTATGGCTGATGAAAGCAGAAACTAGGAAAATGCGGCGGAAAGCAGAGACTAGAAATACTGGGGCAACCAAATAAACTTGTCGTGCTTCCGAGTTCAGTTCATATTATTATGCAATAAAATAGTCGAAAACAAGATTTATGACATTTTAATATTCAGAATCAGATATGGAAGTTACAATTTTAGCGAAATGATATAATTATGATGCGCTTTATTCCTCTTTTTTGCCCGTAAAGACTTCAAGTACATAATGTTTTTCTCCAGTGAGTCAACAATTAAGTGCCGTTTGACATATTTGACGTGGATATTACAGTTGCTATCTAAAAAGTTTTAAACAAATCTCAGTCTCAGCTATCATTAACCAAACTCTAGGCATACACTGCCCATGGGGATTCGCTATAAGGCCCTTCCTCATCATGTATGCGTATATGTATTGATTTTCTTTTGTTACAATAATGTAGTAGTAGTAAATTAAAAAGTACGAAACCGCGGAAAATAGGTGATTTCTGGCAGTTTTTTTTCGCTATTATTTACGGTATTTTCATAGTGTCTGAGGGATTTAGCTAGTAAGTAGTTAGGTTGGCAGATAAGATAAGTTTTGGCTATTTGTATGGCTTTGGTCTGAGATGATACTTATACTATGAAAATTTGAAGACTGTAGCTCCAACTGTTTGGCTGTAAACCTGTGTCACAGACGGACGGACGGATGCGCGAGTGACAGCAATAGGGTTCCGTTTGGACCTTTCGGGTAAGGAACCCTAAAGACTTATAAAGCCAGCAGTGGCGGCGCGTCAAAAATATTCTTATGGAAGCCGGAAAGCATTTGCCTTTCTTATTCTTCACGAGCCGTAGTCATAGAACTGGACTGGCTGAAAATTAGGCAAGTCGGTGGGAATTGAGTTGTATGGACACTCCGCCACTGAAAGCCAGTCAGGTTTAAAAAAATAGCCTGCTCATCTGTACAATGCCTCAGCCTATCTGAGCCTTCCAGTCGGGAGGCGAATAAGACTTGCCAGACCTCCAAATCGAGAACTGGAGGGAGGCAGCACAAGATCACGATTTTTTTTATTTAATAAATGTGCCCCTGTTTTGGCCTGCAAGCGGCCAGTTACAGATATAGTTGTGGATAGCCTCTCCCTGCGGCCAGAAGGGCCAGCAGTGGGGTACAAGATCACGATAAGGGGCGTCGAATCGTGTCGGACGTCACTTTGGGTCGGTGAGCCATAGTAGTTAGCATAGATAAGAGTGTAATGACTGAAAATAGATAGCTAACTTCACGCATATTGTGATCCCGACTAAAGCGCCACCAAGTGCCAAAGTTAGTAACTATTATCTTGGATACACGTGAAAATACACACAAAAAGTGCATCCGCCGCTGGGAATGGAACCGGGGTACATTGACTCTAAAGGCAGTTTACTTTACCACAGGGCCACGTGTGTGATGCTAGGAGGCATCGAATTTTTGAATACCTTTTTAACAGGCCACATTTAGAAGACAATTCGTGCAAGTTTCCATCAGCTTTCTTCTAAGATAGACAACCATGGTAGTTAGTTAGTTAGTGTAGTGCTCACCTGTACAATGTACGCGCCGCGGACGAGCTTCGCGCCCCAGAAGAAGTTCTGCCGCTGCGCCTGCTCCAGGTCGGTGACGATCTCGTTGTACGTGTTCTTCAGGTAGGTCTGGTACGTGTTGAACACGAGGAACTTGTCCTGCAAACACGTAAAACATGTGTTAGAGTTCAGCCTGTATTTATGGTGGTATTATTTAAAAACATTGTAAACTTTTTCCCGTCTTTATGTTGAAACACTGGCCGGCATGTCATTCTTTTTAAAAATAAACAGTTGACACGCGACTGCAAGGGCATCACGCTTGAGGAGAATTGTAAAACATATTAATTCTTGTTGGACTAATGGAGGTCCGATTAGCTATAATAGAGGCCTTGCTCGGCGTTTTCCCGGGCATGAGACTAGCTAGGTCGATTCCTCGTCCCCGTAAACCCTTACATACCAAATCGTTAGAGCCGTTTCCGAGATCCCCGAAATAAATCCATACTTCCATAATATATATACTATATACTAACTACTATAATAATATTATAAATGCGAAAGTGTACCCGTCTGTCTGTCTGCCTGTCTGTTACCTCTTCACGCTTAAACCGCTGAACCGATTTAGACGAAATTTGGCATGTAGATAGTTTGAGTCCCATGGAAGGACATAGGATACTTTTTATCCCGAAAATCATCCCTTAAGGGAGTTGAAGTCTGTATGGAAGAGGGATAATTAGGTAAGCAACAAGCATTAGCAATTAAATTTTATCACGATATAAACGGATTCCACGCTGACGAAGTCGCGGGAAAAAACTAGTAAATACATTTACAAGAATTGCTCGTTTAAAGATATCACAAAAACGGTAGCCCTCATTGTACGGTTGGTACTCTGGAAGGGCACGTAGTCGTGAATGACACGCCTTATACCAAAAGCCTAGCATCAAAATACCTTGTTGTACCGATGCATCATCTCGAGACAGATGCGGCTGATGGCCGGCTGGAAGTATGTCTGCT
Source organism: Cenopis cana (assembly GCA_951800055.1). NCBI lineage: Eukaryota > Metazoa > Arthropoda > Insecta > Lepidoptera > Tortricidae > Cenopis > Cenopis cana. The sequence continues at coordinate 6,332,586 of OX637492.1, read as the reverse complement.
CGGCGTCGATCATGATGCGCACGTCAGCCTCGTTGGCTGTCTGGATGATATGGTTTAGCCGTCGCAGCATATTGCGGAACATCTCTTCTTCCTGAAATAGACAACAATATTTGAGTTAGAAAAAATGTTGGCCCTTTACGAAAACCAATTAGGTATAGGGGAGCACGACTTAGGTACGGATATAGTTTCAGCAGGATAAGTGAGATTGGATAGGTCGTACTCCTAGATTGGATTTGTTATGAATATGCGATGTACGTGCTCCAGTAGGTCTAAGATGATCGCTTATATGTCGGACATATAGCATTCGTCCCTTACTGTCAAGTATATCCCATCAAAAACATTACATGTAAAAAGATGCCAGTCTCGCAACACAGTTCTTCTACAACAAAAAAGTAATGATATGTAATGTTAAACCAAGTCGGTTATATTTTAGTGAATAGCACCGGAGGGGTGTCCACAGAACAAGACTTCCACCGACTTGCATCGTCGGCATTACTTTATTTTTTTAAATATATAGAATGACTTGGCCATCGCACACAACGCTTTACTTATACATGTGTATCGCTCAAACTCGCTCAAGCTGCATGTCATTAGGGCGCTATGTTTAATTAGGAATATTTTAATCAGCTGACGATTGTTCTTTTGCCATTATGTAGCCGTGCGAAGGCCAAGCCATTTTATATATTTAAAAAAATAAAGTAATGCCGACGATGCAAGTCGGTGGAAGTCTTGTTCTGTGGACACCCCTCCGGTGCTATTCACTAAAATATAACCGACTTGGTTTAACATTACATATCATTACTTTTTTGTTGTAGAAGAACTGTGTTGCGAGACTGGCATCTTTTTACATGTAATGTTTTTGATGGGATCTCATCTCTTTTTGTAGGCAATCCTTCTTTTTTCTTTTCAGGTACGACTTGTTGTAACGAACATTCAAACTGCAAAAGTAACTTTGTAATCGCATGTATTTTGTATAGAATTACAAACTTACTTATGCAGTTTGTGTTTCTTTTCAGGGTAACCAGGTACTCCAGATTTTATAGTTTTCCATTTATGTGGCCATTAAACCCTAACTCTGTACCAAATTTCAGCTCTCTGAGTTTATGGGAAGTACTAGTTCCATTTTTATGATTATGAGTGAGTGAGTGTCTTAAATGTGAAACTTTGTTTTCGCTTAACTTCGGAACTGAATGACGTACAGACTTGAAATTTTGGATTTTAAGTATGTTATTATAGCTTACTGGATGACGAAAATTTCTGCGTTCTGGTCTTATCCAGAGGTTCTCAAATAGGGGCCTGAAAATGCGGCGAAATGGTTCCAGTAAAGGATGGTACGGCAGTGTTTGCTTCGCGCTCGACTTGGCGGGGGCACTGCCGTGCCCCCAGATGTAAGTGCAAGAGGGACGAATCCTATATGTCCGACATATAAGCGATCATCTTAGCCCCTCTATTGCCAAAATGATTAGCTACAAACGATGTCCTAGACTTGAAGCTGCTAAGGTTTATAACGCTTTGCCACTTAACATGAAGACCCTGACTTACAATAAATTTTTGTTAGCATTAAAGAAGTGATTGCCTCATGTCCGTATAATCTTATTTTTTTTTATAATAATGCTAATCTTGATTGCTAATTGCTAATATGAATATTGATGTATAATGATTTATAAGTTGTTTGTGATGTTAATTTTTATTTTCTTTTGACATAATGTTATTATTACCATTTTTACTAGTATAATTATTATGTATTGTGTAAAATTATTATAGCTACACCCTACGGGTAAAATTGTAAATAACAATTTATGGCTTAAATAAATGAAATGAAAATGAATGAAAAACTTTGAACTTAATTAATCGTACCAATCAAGTTTGCGGAGGTTAACAGAAAAATGACTGGGATTGTACATCCCCTCGGTCAGCATCAAACATATCGAAACATGTAGGGATGGGACGGCATATGGCCTTCCTATCTCTATATGTTTCGGAATGATAATAGGGATGTGTTACGATTTGTTATATGATGCTAACTGTAACACGGCGGCAGAATTACAAGATACCTTTAGTAGAATTTATGGCTGAGTCGGATTATCTACTCTAATTAGAATTTGTGTAATGTACAGGATCAATTAAAATCAATTACTAAACCAATAATTCGGTAACTATATTTATTCAAAAACAGTATTTGTTTCACGAGAAAATAGTATTTTTACTCAACGTTCACAATTCTATTACCAAAAAATTGACCAGGACAACAGAAATTAAAGGTACAGTACCTTAGGAAGAATCTGTGAGATTAGCCGGCGCATCTGGCCGGTCTTCGGGTCGGGCACGCGGAAGGAGTCCGACAGACCCATGTCTTTGTCGAGGATCCCCGACCAGGGGAACAGATGCACGATGCTGCAATACAAATACACGTCATATGGCAACGGTTTTAGTACAACTAAAAGGAATTTACAAGTAACGTTGCGAGCTAATACTAAGAGGTGACATAGAACATGACAAAGCTACCTTTGACATACCTAGACGATAATGGTTTTAGCAATGCTTTTGCCAAATTATGACAATCATAAACATTGAAGTGATGACTGATGAATGTCAAGGACGGAGCTATAAAAACAAAAGTTGAAAATTGGATTTCGGGTATCTCCGTCTCTATATTAATACTAAGTCTCGAGCGACAGAAATGACGACGATATACGAACTAGAGGTGAGACGTATTTACGGGAACAGGTTTTTGGAATAGGTTTTGGCATGGACGCGTAAGTACGCGATCCCGCTTGCGCGTCTTTTAGCGTATCGAGTACTAGGCGTACGACGACTCTGAAGACTCGAAACGTCTAAGAGTCTTTATGTTCCGCGCTATTCGTATTGGTCTGCGCGTTCGGATTCTTTCGGGGCACCTCGGGTCGGGGTCGGTTTAGCGCGTATTTGGACCTAGTCTTTGGATCTAGTCTTTTTGTGGACGCGTACTCGCAAGACTCAGTACGCGTTTTGCCTAGTACGTCTCACCTCTAATACGAACTTCGATATTCAACTGATAGTCTACCTACAGGCGTAAAGGATTCGGACGAAGAAACCAATGATGATTGATATTCGACATAAAGCTAGCGCCATCTATTTGCACAGAGCTGTAAACGATAGTTTAGCGACAACGCTTACGAGTTACGACAATAGGTGGCGCCACTGACCGGTCCCACGGGAAAATGTGCAGCACGCTGGAATAACACGGTCACATTAACATCTGTTCTGGACCAAACAGATGTCACTTTTAGATTTTATCGTCATTTCATATTCTTATATCTACTTGCAAAGATTAGTAAAACCGCAAATGTATTAAGCACATCTAGTAAGTTTCGTCATTATTATAATTGTTTCGTTCCATCTTTCAGTTTACAATCTTAGTAGGTAAGTACCTAGATTGTTCTTGTTCAACAGTCGATTCGACTGGGAATATGGCATGAGCAATAATGTTAGATAATAGGACTACCAGCAAAACGCTGGTAGGTAGGTATTATAAATTTATAACGGTATCCGGAAAAATTAGCTCCTTTTGTTGGTTCGACTACAATAAAATATGTGGGCAAATTGGAACAATACTGGACTGGATACGGCAACAACAAAACAACAACATTACCATTAGAAAGAAACATTGGAAAACCTATCAAATGTTTTGACACCTGAATTCGAAATATTGAATTCACATAATGCCAGCGATTTGCCGTTTTGAGACACAAACACAGCTATCTATTACCCGGCTAGGGCGGCTAGTGATAATTACGAAACCACAATGAACGAGAATAGTTTACCAAGAACCGGCATAAGTCGTGCCAATGTCGCAAAATCGCAAATAGACGCCAAACAAAAGACTACGTTTTCCAATGTGCCACACCCCCTCTTTTGGCAATAGGTAACGATTTTGGGTTCGTTGACGTACTTTTCAGTAATTACATAACGTAATTTTTGGCATTAACACAAGATTTGGTAATAAGGGACGGGCATTGGTTTCAATTTCTACCCATGTAAACGTGGGAAAGTGATCTTTAAAAGGCATACATACTATAGGTAGTTTACTCGTACTTGCCTAAGTAAAAGGTTTGGCAATAGATGGCACAGAAAAAATAAACCTAAAAGTCTCTTAAAAGAAACCTTACAATCTAATCGCCAATAGTATACAAGAATGTTTTAGGTACATTACTTACCTACTGTGCATAATAGTATTTTATGTCACACCTGGCCATAAAGTGGCCATTATCGCACGCTCCGCGCGCGAAAAAACCCACTTCTTGGCCAGGGGGTGACATAAAATTTTGTACTTATCACGGGCGATAATAAAGAAAGCCTCAGATCGCATATTTATCGCCCTTGCCTTCGGCTCGGGCGTAAAATACCTGCGATCTTGAGACATTCTTTGTTTTATCGCCCTTGGTAAGTAATGTACTATTATACAATCGTTATATAATGAATGCTTTTTTAGTCGAGAACCGCGTTTAGACCACGAGGCTTGCCGAGTGGTCTAAGTAAGGTTCGAGACTCAAAAAGCTAATTATATAACTATTGTATACAATACTTTTTCTACGAGTCCACGAAAATAACAAAATAACAGAAAGTTGCCACTGAAACGATCTCATTAGTGCATGAGGGTTACACGGTGATTAATAGCACGTGGTCTGCACATATCACAATACGTATCACGTGGGTATTGATGAATATTGAAAACAAGTCTAAATAATTATGAAATTTACGATAATATCACAAGTATTGTAAATTTGTAATAACAATTCCCACAGGGCCGGTGCCCTGTTAAGATGAAAAAAAATTATTAGTCCATGCCCGCCTTTGGCATCATGTCAAATTTCGACCAATCACGATGCACGAGAATTTAAGTTTTTTTTCTTATGATTATGGCCAGTATCCAGACGACCGTTTAAGTAGGTAGACATTTGACAAGTGCATTGACGTTTTTACGTTCAGAAGCGCGGGAAGCACTATCAATGTTGAAATATTCATAAAATGAGTCTCCTTAAACTTAATTTTTTTCATCAAATTACGGCGTTCTATTTTTGAATGATATTTCGATTCTCCGCGCAGTTGTACAATGAAATATTATATTACTCCATAGAGCATAGACTTTTAGTTCAGCTTAAAATGTATAATATTGTGCAATGGTCTATGAAGTTGTAATTGTAATATTGTAGTCGACGAGTATAAAAAGATATTTTGAATTTTAACCCTGACCCATTCATTATTAAAATTCTTGCCAATTCTTACGACGGGCGATTTTGGCAGACTATTTCAATTAGTCACGAAAGTTGACGGGGGTTAAATTGATATGTTATTCAATGCAATACTCAGTCCTCTAACCATGAACCACATATAAACAGAAATTACTTAAAAGACATCATTAAACTAAATACAAAAATGTCGCTTGCTTCATTTGGTGTTCTGTCCGCATGTTCGGCCATAAAACATTTTTGTCGTTATAAGCCTCACATTTATTATTTTTTACTATTGAAAAAGAAAACCATTGGAAACAGGCCAGCTCTGATTCACTGCAAACAACCGAAATAGTTCGAAATGTTTTTGGCAGACATGTGCATGCCTGTTATACAACAGGTTATGCGACTCTTTTGGCTAAAGTCAGGGATATCCGAGACAACGCTATTAATGGAAGAGTTATTTTATTTACAAAGGTTAGAACGTTAACGTTACAGTGTAACCAAGTAAAAAGTAATGCTCGGTACTTTGTGATCGATCGTCTTGCTCAACTGCGAGTCAAATCAGGGAGAAGCTTTCTTTATGAACCCTAAACTGTTTGTAGTTAAATTGCTTCTGTCTAATTCGATGAAGATAGTAAGACAATTAAGAGGTGGCATCTGCAAACCGACGGGAAATTCTAAAATCCTTTGCTCCACATTTCTAAAGTTACTAGGTACAGTAGGTATTACACAGTAGTGGCAGCAGCATTGCCGTGATTTTGCACAGCATAAATCCATCTCATTTAAACTTCAGCTCAAAAACTAGGAAAGCAACCCCCTCCTGGTCAGAGATGGTCTGGTGGACTCCTACAACTACGGCTTCTAAAAGTGGCCCTTTTGTGCCGTTGCAGGTCCTCGATGCCTGCGTAGCCGGCACTCGTTGGGCAGTACGGTCTAACCGGATAGTCCGTCATACCCACCTAGGTCTTTCACTGGGTGGAATACATACTCGTAAATGTATTTTCCCAACGTTAAAAAAAGGTCCTCGATGGTCTTGTGGTGAAAGCTTGCCCTGACCACCAATCGTCCGTTAACAGTGATGATGATGATATCCTCCCAGACCAAAATTTCTTTAAGGCCTAAGGCCCGGTAACTTTACGCGCATGGGCTCGAACGTGATTCGCGAAACCGAATTTGCTTTTGAAAATACGGTCGCATGAAGTACAGTGAAGCTGTCCGCTACTGTTATAGGTATACTGATAGGAGGGTTTAGGCCGTGACTTACGGAGCTGGCGTTTGGCGTCTAGATCTTCAAGACGAGAGCGTTCGAAGGCTTTAACACCTGTACTGACAGCAGTTCGCCAGTCCGATCTTCGAGCCGCAACGACTCACATGATATGCCGGTGGCAGACAAGTGGCGCTTTAGGACATCCTTGAAACGCAGGTATTGCCCACCAGCTTTACGTTTACAGTATACAGTGTAAAGTAACAGTATAAAGATACTAACCCCTGCTTGTCCGTGGTGATCTTCTTCATGAACTCCTGAACCTCTGGCTTTGAAGCAGCGTCGCCGAAGTACCGCTGCAGGTCTTCGATGGTCTTGTGGTGTGTGAGCACGTTGCCTTGACCTCCGACGATCTGATGCATGTAGTTTCGGGCGCGCATGATCACTTCTGACAGTTGGAGCTGGAACATAATACGGACATAATGACTATTTTTTTCTCATGCCATTTCAACTAGTTTTTACAGCCACATTGGTAATGTTCTTGTCATTGATTCTGATGTTGTGTTGTATTGTGTTGTTATGTGTGTATGACCGTAGAGGATGTATAGTGCGCGCCATCCACGAAGGCGCGCCACTCCACAGCCCAAGCCGTACAACTGCGTACAGATTAGTATGAGATTCGCTGTGGAGGGGCGCGTCGTCGTGGATGGCGCGCACTATATATAGGCTAAACTGTTTGGTCATATACATCATCATCATATCAGCCGAAAGACGTCCACTACTGGACATAGGCCTCCCCCAAAGAGTGCCACAATGACCGGTCTTGCGCCACCCGCATCCAGCGGACTCCCGCGACCTTTACCAGGTCATCAGTCCACCTTGTGGGGGGTCTACCCACGCTGCGCCTTCCGGTCCGTGGTCGCCACTCGAGTCATATACATAGAACATTTGTTTTTTCTACAAGCTTTAGCTTGTATTTGTATTTACAAATTTGACACTTAAAACTAACAGCTGTCAATCTTTTTTGTACGAAGCTATTCGAATGTAACTGACAGTGTCAAATTGGGCCCCATTTTTCGCCATTTCTGTTCGGCATTGTGTGTCTATTTCTATATTTTAAGTCAATGTATATTAAGCATAATAACACACCAGCAATTGCGGCCTTCCCAGCGCTGTCAACTTGACCGCCATTAGCCCGGTGCTCATCGTTGTGTCTGAAAATACAAACAAACTCAATATTTGCTGCAGAATTACTAAATATACTTACACTAATATAACTAACTGCACCAATCCATACTAGTATTATAAATGCGAAAGTGTGTCTGTCTGTCTGTTACCTCTTCAAGCTTAAACCGCTGAGCCTATTTACATGAAACTTGGTATGGAGATAGATTGAGTCCCGGAGAAGTACATAGGATACTTTTTATCCCGGAAATCATGCCTAAAGGGGGTGGAAGTTTGTATGAAAGAACGATGAGTGGGTAAGCGCCTGATATAAGTAAATCGCAATTACTTCAATTCTATCGCGATAAACGACTTCCACGCGGACGAAGCCGCGGGCAATAACTAGTAAATCTTATATATTTTTGAGATTTTATTCTTTCCGCCCATTGTTTCAATGTATTTACGAGTTTATGATGGTCCCATCAAGTCCCATCTACGTAATAAACGACAAGGTAATCTAAGGCATCTCCGCATCTGTCAATGTTTATAGAGTGACGTGATAGATCTTGTCGATTATCACGCTATCGCGCGACCATTGTAGCCCCCAGGATCTATAAGAACTAAATCAATAACTATAGATATAAATTTTCTCTGTTTCATCTTAGTGTTACCCCGGATGAATCCTCAGCTACTGCTTCGGAGCATGGAGTCTACTACAAATTTTATGGAAGTGTTATCTACATTTAACTTAATTATAGTGAGTAGTGACAAACTATAAAATGATCTACAATACGATGCATTACTTTACGAGAACAAGTGTAAAAGTTACGGTACAATTTTTGTCAATTCCGCGGCCTTCTACGCGTTCGCCGGTGTCTATACTTGCTTCCCAATCTGTATAAAGATAATGTTTATAAACTGTGTAATTATAAAACTGGGCGAGAGTGAGAACCAGTACCTACATTCTCTTTATATCATTTAACCGCTATCGACTGATATATCAAAGTGACAGTGTAAATGACACCTTCCTGATTTATGACAGAGTTGAAAATTGCGTGTCACTTTTTTGACGTTCGGTGGTTAAAAGGAGTTCTTAACCAGGGGCTTATATAACCTGACAATGATGATGATTTCTAACCAAACGTACCCTCTGACAGGGGAGTCAGAGGGTACGTTTTAAGTTTTTCGTTAATAGTTCAAATTTGGCATTTTAACACTTAGACATATAGGATTTTGAAATGTGACGTCACGAAACGTAGGATCCTTTCCACCCCTTGTCACACAATGTCACACTTCATCGATCCCCTCCCACCCTCAGTAACGAGTGCCGTACTTTATGAATGATCCCCATGACAATTTGTACTGGGATGACAACTTTCACCGTACCCAGACTATTTTTAAAGCAAAAAGCAATACCTGGATATTATTAAAACAGAAACACAATTTCTGTTGTTATGGTAATAGAGAACTTATTCAAAGGCCAGTTCAAGCATGAATGATGATTGTTGTATAATACTTTTATCTACCGAGCGCGGGTTGGACAAGTTTGTAGTTGTGACACATACGAACACATATGAACTCATAGCTCCTACGCTGACGTACACATAGACAATGTGTATGTATTAGCTCAACACACAACCATGGCTCACCCGCGCTCGTGAGATAAAAGTACCATAATTGTATTGTAATTTATGACATGTAAAAGAGCCCTTGAGGCCTACTTGCAGAAAGGTTTGAGTTTTATCTTTATTTGAGTTCGAATTCTGTACTCTTGCACACTCAGAAAGTACCAGGGCACCATAGCTCAAAGGCGCTCACCAGCCACAGCTTCAATACTCTTGAGGAACGCTTCCATGTTGCGCTCGCACGACGCCTCGTTGAGGTAGAAGTATGTTCGCGCGCTGTGCACCTTGTAACGGCGATCAGCGAACCGCTGCTCCACATGGTACTGCTTCAGCTGTCCCTCTTCCTCCTTCTCTCCGCTCTGGGAGATGGAAGCGCTGGGAAAGAGAAGGAAACTTAGTGAGTGCTGACGGGGCGTGTGGATCGCTTGAAAACTGAGCTACCCTAAATTAATGAAAACTTTACAGTACTAATGCAAATTATTATTAAAAAAAAGGTACTTGCTACAAATTTGCACCTTATTCCTTTACGATAAGTCATCATCCTCCTAACGTTATCCCAGTACAGTTGCATCCTGAAGGATGCCTGGGGTCCGCTACCTAATCTCAAGATTTGGCGTAGGCACTAGTTTTTACGGAAGCGACTGCCATCTGACCTTCCAACCCCGAGGGGAAACTAGACCTTATTGGGATAAGGCTTTGTCAAGTGAGTGGGTAACTTGACTGTTAGAAGTTCTTAAACCGCCCGAAGGCCTCCAACTTGGCTTAACGACTGCTGCCATAGACAGCAACCGGGATCAACGGCTTAACGTGCCTTCCAAAGCACGGGAGCGCTCAGTTAGTAACCACTCAAAGCGATCACCCATCCAAGTCCTGACCGCTGCCCACGTTGCTTAACCTTAGATACCGCAAGCGGTACCCGGCGCCGCTGGGCCACGAGCGCTCCTTTACGATAAGTATAAGTACAAAAAAATACACCAAATTACTCTCACTGTCCAGATGCTATACAAATAGGAAACAATCAAATCAATCTAACCTTTATACATATGGACATAAATATCAATTTTGGCAAGATGCCAGAACATTCCTTGATAAACCAATTTAAACTCACGCTGACCAGTTATAAAGTGTAATTCAGGTTGTTAACAATGCAGTGGTCTAGGACGGTCTAGCGATTTTCACAGCAATGTAATTTCAAATTTGTTCAGTATGTAATAAGGTGTATTCTGATTGTGCTTGTATTATTAGTCTAGAAAGACTCGATCCGCAAGTAGGTCACCTTAATATTCGATGACGGACGTTTTTGGCACGAGCTCTAAGCTATAACTAGATCACTTTCTCTAAGAGATAGTAATTAAATTGGTGTAGGTTCCTATCGTGTCAATGGCCTCGTAAGTCTGATTCTGAGCGTGTTTCAATGTTCATACAAAAAACGCACATCTCTGTCTAGCAAGTGCGGTGTGAAAGTAACGGATGCTCCCAATCATTACTGGATCTGGATTCAGGATTTTGGTCGGGGGGGGGGGGGGGGGGGCTTGTCTTGGGTTGGCTTTGCACCGTTTAGGGAGCGTGAGGGAAGGGGAAGGAGACGAGGTAAGATTTTTGTATGGACTCGGGTGCTTTTTGAGAGATAGATCATCCCCTAGATCATCATCATCATCAGCCTATATACGTCCCACTGCTGGGCTCAGGCCTCCTCTCATAGATGAGGGGGATTGGGCAGTAGTCCCCACGCTGGCTCAGAGCGAATTGGGGATTTCATTGTAAATAAAATAAGTTAAGGATTATGTATGTTACGTAAACAGATGATTCAGTAGAAATAAACTCTCGGATCATGAATTCTTACGAAATCATTTGCGAGTATGATGGAATAGTAATAAAATGAAATGTTTTTTGCATGTTTCAAATATTCAATGCACTTCGACAATATAAGTAGTACAAAGGGAACCCTCAACATATCCGTCTGTCTGTCCGTATGCAGGCATTTTAGACAAAAACTAGGATGTACATTATTATAAGATTTGATATGAAAGTGTATTATATTGCAACCTGTAACCTGTAACTCATTGTTATCCCTATAGTTCTCAATTACTCAATTGCTCGAAGGTTAGCTGCAAGAGATCCCTTAAAGGGATAAACTCGCCTTTGTACTAATCTATTGTGACATGTATATTATGTTAATCCTGTTATTGTAAAGATGTATTGCAATATATTTATTTGGCTATAATTTAGCTGCCTTTATCGATACTACGTACTTACTTACTTTTTATTTGGCGAAACTGTACCACTAAATATTCAGTACTATTTTACAATTATATTCTGTAGTATCACGATGCGGAGAATGACGTCCGTTATTCATCTACGAGGAAGCCGTACTGGTACCATGGTACCATAATCATGACGATTGGTAAACAAGTACATCGGTACCGCTGACAAATCTATATGCAGTTAACGCAGTGTGTCATTATAGTGAGCAAAAAAAGAAAACTATCCACGCGGGCGATTGGCGAGGCAACAGCAATTTCAGAACAACTTCGGCGACTAGATGTACTGCATGGCTATAGGACATGATGGCGCGCGAGCTATCTCGCGGCGAGATAAACTACTAGGCTTGTGTAGTACATGTACTAAGAACTAAAAAGACCTAGTTCCCAACACTGTACTAGAGCGAACTATTCCGTAAAGTTTCTGCTCTTAGTACATTTAGTACATGCGGAGCGAAACCTGAACAGAGACAACAATATCTGAATGACCGACCGACCAAAGCAACCGAACGAAACCGAACGGCTCTCGACTGGCGCGAACGCGAGCGAATGGTCATTCGATAGTTCACTCATTCAATTCAGTCAAAGGAGTCAAAGGAGCACGAATATTCACGTTTCTCTCGGTGTACTAGTGTATTAAAGAACTAAAAGACCGAACTAGTACATGTGAGAGATTGAACTAGTCCGGAGCGATCCTCTCAGTGAACGAGCGCGCACAAGCCTATAAACTACCCGTCTGTTTCTGCGTATCCCCCTCCTCCTGCTCCAGACTCCAGACGGATTGTCTAACTCGCGGTGGCATAGCTCGCGCGTCATCATGTGCTAGCCTTGCTGACATCGCCCCAACAACTCGTATCGATCGACACTATCCAACTGACAGCAGGCTAATAATCTTGAGCGTACCCAGGGACTCAAATGTACGAGACGTTTTACCTCAAAAAATAAGTACTTAGTATAAGTAGAAATTATTTAAAATGTCCGACATTTTATAAAACTTGTCATTGGACTTTGAATCTTCACGCTTGGACAGTAAAGTCGCTTTTTGGACGGCTTAATTTGATACAACTTGTCAGAGTTAGAATAATTTTAAGTATAACACATTTTGGCATAGAATTGGTTACTAAGCTTAATGTGTATAGCGCTAAGGGGAGGTGTCTTGCTATTACAAATGTCCCGCTCTAACACGCGTGAGTTTGCAATTAACCATCCCGTTCTCTACAGAAGCTCTGCGCGTAGTTATCGTAATATTTAATCATAGTAATTAAGCCAATCATTTTATCAAAGCAAACCATACGAATTTGTCTGTAACTGTTTAGTGTCTTTAATTGAGTCCAGAAATAAAATGTAAAATATACATTCTCTTATTCTAGTCTCATTCTCTTAGTTTGGGACTAGGTTGATTTGTGTAAGATTGTCCACAAATATTTATTATTTTTTATTTTATTCTATGGCTCAGATGGTTAAAAAAACTCAAAAGTGGAAGAATCCAGCCTTAAGACTATTGTGAACCTATCGTGCGAGCGAGAACAGGCATTCCGGAATATTCTTGCTTGCGATAGAGACAGTAGTAATTTCAAGCAGAATTAGTGCTTCGGGCGCCAACGTTTTCCACCCCTTAAACCTTTATCAAATGAGACAAGTTTGGCCTTGATCGATTCCTCACATCCTTAACTAGGTTTATACGTTTTCATTTTTTCGTAATTCTTTCTAGTTAGTAATAATAAATCCAGGACGAAGTTTTCGTGTCAAAAAATCGAAACTTTAAGGGTTCATGTTTTCAATTGTATGCAATATTTCCAAAAAATCAAAACGTATAAACCTAGTATTTAATGATACTTACATCATTTCCAAAAATCATGCAAATCGGTTCAGGTTTAGGGGGTGGAAAACGTTAGCGCCCGATGCACGTTTTTGTATGGAAAAAAATTCGCTACACAATCCTCTTCCTTACGTAAAATATTATCCTGAAAACAAAGAACGACATTTAGCTAACTAATCTTATAATTATCTATAGGTACGTCAGAAACTACACAATTATTAGTAACTACCAGTAGCTAAGTTACATAAATCTCATTATAATAATTTACAGACTTAACAACCTTGCAAATTAACTCTTAAGAAAGCTAATTACCAACACTACACGTTGAAACGCGTCAATAATGGTACAATTACTTTTTAAACGAACTCGAAATGAATTCAACGGTAGCACATGACTAAAGGCCAATTTACGTGGTGCGGGCTATCCAGGTAAGACGGGGACGATCAAACCCCGCGATGTACAGTCAGCAGCAATAGTTGCTACGGGCGAGGTGTTCAAAATGACCTTCACACGCTCTTATTCCCTTATAATAAAGATGTGTGATGATCATTTTGAGCACCTCGCCCGCGTAGCAACCATTGCTGCTGACTGTACCTATAATGAAAATCGCATGCAAGTTCTTGCACCGTGTAAATGGACCTTAAAGAAACGGATCAGAAACAAAGGTTCTAAACAGCGCGCAAAATTTGTACCTAAAATCGTAGGGTTGGCACAGGCGGACAAAACGAAATAAACACGATTATTGATATTTTTTTATATTTACTGATTACAAATTACTTCTTAACATTTAAATTTTATAATTTTAGTTTTTAATAATTTATTAAGTATCTTTCAATTAATTCTTAAATAATCAGATAAGTAATCTAGTGGAAAGCATTCACATTTAAGTACCGCAGAATTGTATATCTTTGCCCGCTTTTTACAAACTTTTTATTTTTTTCAAACGTCAGTAGTTTCGGGTGATTTCTTTGAAATACATAAAAGATTGTACGCTTATACTGCTTTTCTTTTTAGTGTGAGCACTATATTGCGTAAATAAGTTTCTTTATTATAAAAATATTCACTCAAAAGTCTGGGCCAAAAAAGTTTAAAAATTTACCTACAGGTTTTCCCACATTTGGATTATATTTTATAACTTTTTAAAACATCGATTTTCTGGATAAGTGTCTTAAAGACTATAATCCAGGATAGTAATGTAATCGCTGTATCCAATTATAAGCCCTATGAGCATAACGCTTGTGTCCAAATTCAAGTGGGCAGTCACAAAAATATTTTATGTCACACCTGGCCATAAAGTGGCCATTATTGCACGCTCCGCGCGCGAAAAAACCCACTTCCTGTCCAGGGGTTGACATAAAATTTTGTACTTACCACGGGCGATAATAAAGAAAGCCTCAGATCGCATATTTATCGCCCTTGCCTTCGGCTCGGGCGTAAAATACCTGCGATCTGAGACATTCTTTGTTTTATCGCCCTTGGTAAGTAATGTACTATTGTGTTCGCTCTCACTGCATACAAAAACATAACTGCTAAGGTTGTCACTATTATTTGTAACTATTTTATTTGCAACTATGACAAAACTTGAAGGTATGTTGAATTTACACACGTTGGTCGGGTTTTAATAAACCAAGTAAATTCATTAGACACACATTAATCATTGTTTATACAGTTTGTCTTTATTTGTTAGTATCATTATACAGTAACCTATATATTTATGCTTGTTTTCCGCTATAACCCTAGGCATAAGACGACATTAAACGCGCGACCCGCGCACCCTGCTCTTGATAGTATTTTGACAGATCTCGAGTGAAAAGTCGAGCGTTCGACAATCAAAAATCGGTCCCCTGAGCGAGATCGAACCGGTTTTTCTGCGTACGTGACGTAGAGTTCGGCATCACGCACACACGCGCATCGCGCTTGTACTCGTAGTAATATACCTATCGGAGCGCGGTTGTATTGTACCTTTGTCTCTATTCCGTTTTTTTACTCATGCAAGTGAAGGTGGCTTCTATTTAAAAGAAATTAAACAAAAGAAAAACCCGGAAACAGCAAGGTCTTGTAGGCTTCTTGGCCCGTTTTTTAGCAATTCTTGTAAGCGATAACTTGTTTTACTGCTTCTGAAATAATGCAATACGCCGCTTAAAACTTCATAGATAAAAAAATATAGACTGATCATTGCACTGCCTGTACTGTCATATAATCTTGAAACTACAAACATATATTATGGCTTGCATTAGTTATACTGTACGTGTTGGGTATTTATACATATTTTCATCAAAGGAAAAATTGTGAACAATCTCAATATCATGTAACTTGAAACGAACCATGCGAAACCAATGAAAATATGTAAGTACCTATACATTAAGTGCCTTTTAAATTGATTTGCTAGTTGTATGCAAGCAAATTCAAACATTATTGGACGTAAATTGTGCAGTAGTGTCAGCGAAGGAAAGTCGGAAAGTGATGAACCTCTTCATTCATTCGACTATTTAATGTAGTTATATATAGTGCCTGTACCATTACCATGAGTTTGCAATGTTATTGCATTAGGTACCGTATTTACCGTACTCGCTAGCGACTGCGTAATAGACATGTGTAGTTCACGAATGAATTATTCAATTGAAGTACTTCACTTGGTGTCCTTCATTCATTCACTAGTTCAGTTCGGATCTATATACTTCAATAGTTCACTTAGTTCAGTACTTCAGTTCATGTGTCATCGTTTCAATCATCTCATAACGGTTTTACAAAAAATATTTTTTTTCTTAAAATTCAAAATAAATGTAAAGTTTGAAATCCTTATCCCCGAATTAGTCGAAATCATTTATAATGACGAATTTTTCGTAAAAAAAAAATATTTTTACTTAAATTATTCAAAATATATATAAAATTTGATATCACTATCCCCGAATTAGCCTTAGAATGAGAGAAACGCGACGCGACGAATGACTGATCAATATAATTAGTTGAATCGGTTGAGCTACTGAACTAGTGAACTAAACTGAACTAGTGAACTAGATGAGTGATATACTTCACAGTGAAGGATTGAAGTATATCACTCTTTTCTTTTTAGTGACACATTTTGCGCATGTCTACTGCGTAAACGATTTAGTATGTCGATTCTTAGTTCTATTGCGTAACCGCCAGAGGCGCTGTACTTTTGTCCATACTAAATCGTTTACGCAGTCGCTAGCGAGTATGGCAATGCAAGCATTGCAAACTCATGGTAAGGGTGCTGATCTACTACATACTACATGGTAATTAACTGTTACAAAAAACATGGAACACTTTCAGGTCGATGTGACACACTGGCCTTATAACAAAAACAAAAGGAAGCTAGTGAGATGGTCACACCTACAGTTAGCCGTGCTCGATGATTGTTAGGCGAAGGCCGCCTGCCGTCCATTTGAACTATTTTCGAATCACGACTCCATTGTGGCGAACTCATACACGCATACACGTACATACATACATACAAATGCTCATCATGCCGGCGTGTCTTTGACAAGCAAAAATAATGAGAAAATTGCGGGCGAGTGACGCGCGGACATTACTTAACCACGCGAGTGGAGTTATCTAGATGTACTGAAGTAATAGAAGAAAATTCTGTTTCTATAAAAAATACTTTTCTTTTCATTTATGAAACTAAAAGTGTTATGCTGGAGGTTCACTACGGTCTACGACTAAAACACGAATTGAGTTACTTAGAACACATTTGCGAACACACAAGCCATTCAAACAAAAGAAAATATTAAGCAAAACAACAAAAGAATAACAAATAGTTAGTAATCATATTGTTGTTTTCTTTTCTACGTTACTTCTAACACTATGGTACAGGTAAATTACTTTCGATACGTTTTTGCATTTGTATATTTACAGAGATTCTACATTTAAATTTACACACACTTAAAAAATAATTTACACACATTTAAATTTTGTCCGTACTCCGTACACAACTATGCAAAAATGTCTCGAAATTAATTTACCTGTAGGATGGTTTAAATTAAAGGGACGGAGAAAGGACAAGTGACCCCATTTTTCATGTCAAGCAAGAGTGAGTAATGGCTCAAGCATGGTTAATGGTGGTTCAGAAGTTTAAAGCAATATAGCTTGGTGAAAAGGTTAAGGCGCCTGTAGAGGCAAGCACTCTCCATACAAACTTTGTCCAAGTTTTTCTTTGCTTGTGTTTGCATTACACTTATGATTTTTGGCCAGTATGCTTATTTTTCTGTTAGTCAGACACTCAAGAAAAAAATTCAATTTTTTTGATTTTTTGTATTTTTTTGATTTTCATTTTTTTGAAATTTTTGAATTTTATTGCTTGACATGCTTCGTCTATCCAATATTAACAACATAAAAAAAATTATACGCGGGAGTACCAAAACCGACGAATAAAACTTGCACAGTGTTTGTATGGAGAAGGCCTTGCCTCTACAGGCGCCTTAAGGAGCATCGAGGTAGAATAATAGCGACCCCAGGGTTAAGAGGAGGGGTAGGGCAAGCTCTCTCCATACAAACTTTGTGCAGGATTTACTTCGTTTGTGTTTGCATTAAAGTTATGATTTTTGGTCAGTATGCTTATTTTTCTGATAGCTATTTCGTGATGTAATTTTTTATATTTTTATTTTTTTATTTTGAATTTTTTTGAAATATTTGAAAATTTTCACATCACTATCTTCGCATATCTAATATTTACAACCAAAAAAAATATTATATTTGTTAGTGCCAAAACCGACGAATAAAACGTGCACAAAGTTTGTATGGGGAAGGCCTTGCCTAAGGCCTTGCTTAAGGCTGCGTTTCTACCAGAGATGTGCGAGGATGCGTTTTCATACATTTGACACCTCACAACGCGCTGAGCGAGATGTCAAATATATGAAAACACATCCTCGCACATCTCTGGTGGAAACGCAGCTTAATGCGGGTATTACACTGTCCTTCTGTCCTGAATTCGGAATCCTGACTTCGGGAGGGGAGTTGAAGCATCTCGCTTTAACATATATAGCTGGTACGTATAGTTGAAATTCTTTTTGTTGAACGTATTTGTATTAGAATGTTATTGGATATTGAACCTTATTGTTTAAACGGTAAAGTAGCTTTTTGAAGGAATTGCTTTTGGTGCAATTCGTTCAACAGAAATGATTTCAAGTATACCGCTCTATACATTCTGAATTCAGGACAGTGTAATAGGTACCCGCTGAACGCCGCAGAGGTTTTACTTAGTTGGTATTCCGTTTCCCTACGGAAGGGCGAGTCCCACATGCCCCCCTCCAAAATAAAATAGTGAAAAGGTTAAACGTTTACCTGACTTCTCGCTTCTCCGCCTCCTCCTGGGAGAGATCCTCCTCCACAGAATAGTCGAGGATTGACTTGACGCCGAATGATCGCAATCTGGAACCACAAACAGCAATTGTAGCTACTAGACGAATTGATTACTGCATTGTATTAAATTTCTTCAACCATTAATAGTACATTACTTAACAAGGGCTGTAAAACAAAGAATGTCTCAGATCGCAGGTATTTGACGCCCGAGCCGAAGGCAAGGGCGATAAATATGCGATCTGAGGCTTTCTTTATTACCGCCCGTGTTAAGTACAAAATTTTATGTCACCCCCCTGGCCAGGAAGTGGGATTTCCCACGCGCGGAGCGTGCGGTAATTGCCGCTTTATGGCCAGGTGTGACATAAATTCATTTGTTATTGTGCCCACGGTGAACGAAGATCCCAATGACACTGACATTTCTGATAGTGTTGTACAAATTTCGATGCTTCTATATTTTTTGCAGCAATCTGGGTCGACATGTGTATTAATTTTATTATACGCACTTTTAACAATTTACCTTCGTCACATTCGACGTTTTTTTTTCGGGGGTTGGTATCTCGCCATTTACAATGTTAACCAATACCTTGCATATAGAAAACTGGCATCAGAGTCACTCGAGTCTGAGTGAATCTTGTGGTCAAGTTGGGGCAGAGGATTGTGAGATGAGGCGAAACAGTTGAACCGCATAGCTGGTGTTTAAGGTCTCGAAGAAGAGGTTGGGCAAAGCGGAACGTCATAGGTATATCACTTACATTTGGGGTAGCCTAACTGGCGAAGTAGGTAAGAAAACCGCAACCGTTTCTGGTGGAAGGTCACCTGAGATCCCGCAGATGCGCAGTTTTGAGAGTGAGAGAGACCTGGCCCCTATTTCATCAACTCGACAATTGTCACCTTACAATGACATTTCGGTTTACATTGCCGGGCCGGTAAGTATCGATGCTATCCAACGATCATCTTTACGTGACGACTCAGAAGTGTACTTGGAATTGTCACTGTCAGATGACAATTGTCGAGTTAGTGAAATAGGGGCCTGCATGTCTCTAACTGAACAACACAACGCATCCTCGAGTCAAAGCGTCGGCCACAAGGCAGACCGTATGCGTCCTTAATAGGATCACGCAGGTCGTAAACTTGTTTGTTGGGGTTGACCAGGGTTGGCCAGGGTTGTTTACCTGTCGAGGGTGGGTCGGATCTTGTTCTGGTCCTCTCCAGCAACAAACTGCCCGTAGAACGTCGCCTTCATGAACATCTCGAACAACTTCTTGCCCATCACCTGCCGCATCCGCTTCATTAACTGAACAAACAGAAGGGAACAATGAAACGTAGGCAGGCCTGAGGGTCTACTCCGAACATCGAAATCTGAAATTCGTATCTCGCACTTCACTCTCGTGTCATACGTCATACACTTATAAGAGTGAAACGGACGGCACTATACGAAGTTCGGTTTTCGATATCCGGAGTACCAGTCCCTGGGGCCTACCGGGAACCAAAAACGAAGTATCTCCCTCTCTGAAGTTGCTCCAATATGCAAGTGCGACAGAGAGGCAGATTTGTTTTCGGTTCCCGGTAGGCCCCCAGTTCCTCTTGCCGCTTCGGCTAAACTCGGCTCTGGCACACCTCCGTGGTGTCCTGATAGGTACCGCCGGTAGTAACGAAAGAGTAGGACTCTAATGCCCTAATATCTGAACACAACTTTATTGTAAGAAAAAAAAGTCGTGCTCAGATATTTCTGAGCATCTTATTCGCTCCCATATATCTGATCTGATGGCGACTAGGTATACAAATAATTTACAAAATTTGCTAGATTAATATCCAGGATAATAAACGCGATACAACAAATCAAGCATGAATAAATAAAAAAAAAAAAATAAAAAAAAAAAAAAAAAACGCGTAACGTTATTAGGTAACACCTTTACCGTCCGGCACTAGTGGCACTACACTTAATGTCAAGTTCAATGCCAATATTCGTCCTCAAAGCGTCCTTACACAATAAACTAATATATATATATACCTATGTTGTTAAATTAGGCTCCGCGGACGCTCACGACACTAGTTGACCTTGTAGTTTGCTATTTTAGAATTATATAAGAACGCTCCAATGTACCCCAAGCTCGAGGTATCGAAATGTTGTGGTTCCTATGTAAAAGACAATGTAAGAAATTACCAGTAAAACCAAAATCGAGTAATGCGAGTAAATTCTTTTCTAGAAGGTTGTATGTCCAGAAATAGGTATGTGTGTGGTCTGTTAATTATGTGTTACTTTTGTTGAGGTTATGCAATAAAGAGTATTTGTTGTTGTTGTTGTTGTAGGTATCGCAGGCGACAGTTCATTCCATTCACAAGAATTACTATGTTCGAACTACGTTATTTTGAATGATGGAAAATGTCTAAAGATATAACAACCTAATATTTAACATTGTGCTACACTATCGCATTGGTTACTTAACTGTAAAGATAGGTGTAATGTGGCTTTAAATAAATAAAAAATAAAAGAAGCAGGAAATTTCTAGAAAAATGCACAGTTGTGGACTGACAACCGTCTAAAGTGGTCAGGAAATATCGTAGAACGATGGCGGAAAATGCAATGATGCTGTGGCAGTATTAAAAAAAAAACCGAATTTAAGATTTTTTAAATTCAACACGTGGTTTTGATAATTTTTTTAATAATAAAATACTGACATGGCTCACAACGAAAAAATAAATAAATTTATTGTAGCTTTCAAAATGGTGCAGCACTTTCTTATTTATGCAGCAGTTTACGAGATTGCTATTTTACACTAAAGGCTATTCTTCAAATGTTTGAGTATGTTAATAAACCTACAAATCGATTTTTGTTTGAAATTCAAACTATAATCTTATCCTGAAAACTAGGTATGACATTTTCGATAAGGTCAAATTTGCTTAAATTGAAAGCACAAGGGGGGGGGGGGGGGGGGGCAATTTTTGAGTGTCGAACACTCGAGTTTTCACTCGACATCTGTCAAAACATCATAGTTTTTTGACAGATCTCCAGTGAAAAGTCGAGCGTTCGACATTCAAAAATCGGCCCCCGTTCTATTATTATATTTTGGCGTTGGTTTTTGGGACAGCCTGTATATAACCTGTATAGCTTCGAAAAACACCTGCTACTTCATCTTTTCAAAACAAATACAGCCAAAATTTTCCGTGCGTTCCATCATTATTCCACCATTTTGTAGTTTGAACAAGTGAGTCTCATGATGGCAACAGAGAAATTCACAAATCGATTTAAAGCGCTTCGTTAGAGTAAACCAGTATAATACCATGTCGAGTGGCCTGTTCTTTTGCTTGCTCGTTACTCGTTATAATAAAAATTAAACATCTGAGCGAACTGGGTGCTCAATTTCATCTACACATAACACAATTTGTTTTATTTTAAGCACTGATAGATTAAATAGTACAGGCTTTTTTTACCACTCTTGCATGTTACCTATTTGGATATTTGGAAGCGACCACCAAATCTACGGAGTCGCCTTTTATACAGAGACTTGCACAAAAATAAGGCACACACAAACACATACACAAAAATAATAGGATAAGGCGCGCAAAGTAGTTGCAGGTAACCGAGGTTACTTTCAAAATCCAGTTTTTATTATTTATTACACATAATGTCATTTACAGTATAAACCAAACATGACACAGTAATACATTGAAAATATCTAAATAAATAAATATTTGTGGACAATCTTACACAAATCAACCTAGTCCCAAACTAAGCAAAGCTTGTACTATGGATACTAAGCGACGATATACATACTTATATAGATAAATAAATACTTAAATACATAGAAGACATCCAAGACCCAAGAACAAATATTCGTGCTCATCACACAAATAAATGCCCCGGCCGGGATTCGAACCCGGGACCTCCGGCTTCGTAGGCAGGGTCACTACCAATAGTAGAAGAGCCGGTGACACTGAACCTAGTATGATAAGATTCCCAGATGGCATATATATAATTAGGTGCGTCATTAGTCGGGGAACACGAAACGGCGATGCTGCAATGCGAAAAACCTGGCGAAGCCATTGAAAATTAAAATTGAAAAATGATGAAAAATCCGGTTTCTAGTATGATAAGATTCCCAAGTTTCGTTTGTTCCTCGAAACAGGGGAGGGGTGGGACTATACGATAGTGCAGTGCTGCAAGCCCTCCTGACTGGCCTTGTCAGTGGCAGCAGTATGATAAGCGACCACTTTTCTGAGGTATCTAGTATGATCGGATTCCTGAAAAAAACAGGGCTCATCTGAAAGATCAACACTTTCTGTGTAAGAAAAACCACTGCTGCATTTTCCAAACAGTGGAGAAGGTGGTTGCTGCAGCGATTAAAGGAGCCGACAACACTGAACCTATTTCGATAGATTCCCAGATGATATATATATAATTAGTCGCGGCATTAATGGGGGTACACGAAATGGCGATGCTGCAAAGCAAAAAAGCAGACAAAGCTATTAAAAAGAAAATTTTAATACATAAAAAAACTGGTTTCTAGGATGATAAGATTCTCAAGTTTCGTTTGTTCCTCGAAACAGGGGAGGGGTAGGAC
This sequence comes from Cenopis cana, assembly GCA_951800055.1. Lineage (NCBI taxonomy): Eukaryota > Metazoa > Arthropoda > Insecta > Lepidoptera > Tortricidae > Cenopis > Cenopis cana. The sequence goes on along the minus strand of OX637492.1, from coordinate 6,309,416 downwards.
TAAACGATAGTGCAGTGCTGCAAGCCCTCCTGAATAGCCTTGTCAGTTTCAGTTTCGAGGAACAAACGAAACTTGAGAATCTTTTCATACTAGAAACCGGTTTTTTATGTTTTCAACATTTCTTTTTAATAGTTTGTCTGCTTTTTCGCATTGCAGCATCGCCATTCCGTGTCCCCCATTAATGCCGCGACTAATTATATATATATATTATCTGGGAATCTATCGATCGATATAGGTTCAGTGTTGTCGGCTCCTTTAATCGCTGCAGCAACCACCTTCTCCACTGTTTGGAAAATGCAGCAGTGGTTTTTCTTACACAGAAAGTGCTGATCTTTCAGATGAGCCCTGTTTTTTTCAGGAATCCGATCATACTAGATACCTCAGAAAAGTGGTCGCTTATCATACTGCTGCCACTGACAAGGCCAGTCAGGAGGGCTTGCAGCACTGCACTATCGTATAGTCCTACCCCTCCCCTATTTCGAGGACCAAACGAAACTTGGGAATCTTATCATACCAGAAACCGTTTATTTTTTATTTTTTTAAATTTGATTTTTAATAGGTTTGCGTGCTCATTTGCTTTGCAGCATCGCCATTTCGTGTACCCCCATTAATGCCGCGACTAATTATATATATATCATCTGGGAATCTATCGATATAGGTTCCGTGTTGTCGGCTCCTTTAATCGCTGCAGCAACCGCCTTCTCCACTGTTTGGAAAATGCAGCAGTGGTTTTTCTTACACAGAAAGTGCTGATCTTTCAGATGAGCCCTGTTTTTTTCAGGAATCCGATCATACTAGATACCTCAGAAAAGTGGTCGCTTATCATACTGCTGCCACTGACAAGGCCAGTCAGGAGGGCTTGCAGCACTGCACTATCGTATAGTCCTACCCCTCCCCTGTTTCGAGGAACAAACGAAACTTGGGAATCTTATCATACTAGAAACCGGATTTTTCATCATTTTTCAATTTTAATTTTCAATGGCTTCGCCAGGTTTTTCGCATTGCAGCATCGCCGTTTCGTGTTCCCCGACTAATGACGCACCTAATTATATATATGCCATCTGGGAATCTTATCATACTAGGTTCAGTGTCACCGGCTCTTAAACTACAACTAAGCTACAGCGGGCGTCATCTTAGAATTATAAATAACTTAAAGTAAGTAAGTTTTTATGTCGGTTTTAGTTTTTATTTAGTTAACCTGGGGTCGTTGGTATGCTTCGAAAATTTCCTTACTATTTACTAAACTGAATCAAACTAGAATGGTTACTGATGTGTTCTAAATCTATCAAAGTAGCGCCATCTTCTCCTAAAGTAACCCCGGTTTATGGTATCTGACACAATTTTATTTGTAGAACCGTCAGATGCTCTCAAGACATTTTAACCGCTTTGTCGTGTCAGTCTAACCAGCATGATCACGTTTATATCGGACATATAGCATTCGTCCCCTACTACTCTTACCAGGAAGTTTGTAAGTGCGAGAGGGACGAATGTATGTCCGAAATAACGTGACCGCGATAACGGTTGAATGTCGTTTGTGAAGAGCAATACAGAACAGAGCCTAGCAACATTAGTAACGCGTACGTCAAGGCGAAGGCGACGCGGCTTTGCACGCGCTGAACGATGTTGGTAAAATTGAAACTTTGCGTCACAGAGGATATTACAAGCAAGCATGAATAAAGTGAGAAAAACTAGAAAATTAGTTTGCTAGTTTGATTTAAGAATTTCACCCGTCCTATGGAAATTTATTTTTCGTTATACTCGTCTCGTACAGTCGCCATCAAATATATCTGTACTCTTTAGGGTGCTCGGAAATATCTGAACATGCACTCTGCCTCGACAATAGAGTCGTGTTCAGATATTTGTGAGCACCTCGTTCGCTCCTATATATCTGATGGCGACTGTACAGTCAGCCCATGAAAATGTTGAGCATACTTAGAGCCTTGTCACATCGAAATCTGAGAAATATTTAGACTGAAACGTCATAAAATTTGAAACCTCTTTAATTTGACAAAGTACTAAAGTGCTCAACATTTTCGTTGGCCCACTGTACCTAGTGCGTGTCATTCACGACGATGCGCCCCTCCACAGCGAACCTCTTACTAATCTATGCGCAATTGTACGGATTGGGCTGTGGAGGGGCGCGCCTTCGTGGCTGACACGCTTATACCATAGATAGTTAATATCAATCAAACCAGCAAGTACCTAAGTATATGGGTTCCATACTGATAAGTACACCGTCACTCGGCAAAGACGTTTGTACGATATTGGCAAAAACAATGTCAGGGCCACGGCCAGTTGATTTGATTCATCAGTTTAGGCCGCAAGGTCGGTAGGAGTTGGAACTATATATGTATTGTATAGGTTGTATGGTATAACGGTATGTATACGGTTGCGGCTGAGTAAGTACCTAATGAATAGCAGATTTTTGTTTCAAGTGGTGTATTTTAGCGGTGGTCGAAGTAGTAAAACACCTCTACGTAACCTACCTGTATGCTCTCCGCCCTTCTTTTCTTTTACTACTTTTTTGTGACGGTGGAAAACAATCATATAGTCGGTTTGATGGTGGGCAAACACCGTAGCCTGTAAAGATTTGCGACTCTAGAAGAGTCACAACATCACATGCCGACCACCCTATACTATATTGATGCTTTCAAAATTCAAAATAAATAAAGATTAGAGTTTATAAAAAAATTAAAATAAATATAGAGTAGGCCCATTTTTGAAGAAGTAGCATACAAGAAGCAAGTCATGTAACAGTTGGGGTGACAACGTTATCAGAGGGCTTAGACCCTGTAGAATACGGTTCTGCCTGTCTCCATACCCAAATTTGAGCCGGAAGTCTGTTATACCGGATAATGTGCAGCCCATACAAATTTTTTCGTTGTACATTTGGTAAATCGTGGTTTCGGTACCCTAATTATGGTCCGATTGTTATAGGTTTTTGATATGCCATAAAGGACAATATTTGTCATTGTATCCCGAAATTTTCGACCCTCCAGCTCCATAACTTTCTCCGCCATCTTGGAAAATCTGTCACTTTTTCAGTGTTTTCCTTGTACTGTCGCTAAAGTTCATTTTAGTGCTAAACATGGTTCGGCAATATTGTAGAAGACAAAATTTGCTAAAACTTTTGGCTACAAAGATTTTTTGTATGACCCCTAAGGACGAAGGTATGACAGGAGATATTTTTAAAACTGCAAATTTTTTTTAGTATTCCTCCCATATTTACGTTTTAAGTGCATTTTAGCGCTAAGTATAGTTCTGCAATATTGTAGATCACAAAATGTGCTACAACTCTTCTATTGAAATATTTTTTCCACGATCATCAGGAAAGAAGATACGAAGTCATCTATGGAGTACTACCGTCGATATTTGCTTCTTTTTACAGTTTTCTTCCCATATTTGCGTTTTAGTGTATTTTAGCTTAAGTTCTAGGTCTGTAATATTACAGAAGACAAAATTATATGCAAATGATCTTACTAGGTATCGTGGAAACAGACGATTTTGTCTTTTGAGGGATTGAAGTGGTATAGATCGGAAAGTGACAGATGCTTTATCTTGTCGTCTATCCCGCTATCACTCGACCATCATAGATCCCCTACAGATTGCGATTAATTGCACTCAAACCTAAATATGAGAAGAAAACTGCAAAAGTATCTAATTTCGACGGTGCTACTCCATAGATGACTTCATATCTTCTTTCCTAATGGTCGTGGAAAAAATATTTCAATACAAAACTTGTAGCAAATTTCGTGATCTACAATATTGCCGAACTATAGTTAGCGCTAAAATGCACTTAAAATGTAAACATGAACGGAAAACCAGAAAAAAGTGGCAATTTTTAATGATATATCCTGTCATATCTTTGTCCCTAGGGGTCATGGAAAAAATCTTTGTACCCAAAAGTTTTAGCAAATTTTGTATTCTACAATATTGCAGAACTATGTTTAGCATTGGAATGAACTTTGACGACAGTAAAAGCAAAGAACTGAAAAAAGTGACATTATTTTCAAGATGGCGGCCAAAGTTATGGAGCTGGAGGGCCGAAATTTTTAGGTTACCATGGCTAATATTGTCCTTCACAACATACCAAAAAACCATATCAATTGGACCTCTTTTAGAGTACCAGAGCAACAATTTACTAAATGTACTACGAAATTTTTAGTATGGGCTGCACCTTTTCCGGTATACCGTACTTCCGGCTCAAATTTCGAGATGGCGACAGACAGATCCGTATTCTGCAGGGTCCAAACCCTCTGATAACGTTGTCACCCCAACTGTTACATGATTTGCCGCTTGCATTGTTTAGAGACGCCTTTTCCAATTCTGTTCTCTAACTAATAGGGATGTTGACACCAAATAAGAAAATCAATGAATCCGAATTTTCTCGAAAAAGGATCAAATTCTCAATCAAATAGCGAAAAAAGTAATTCAAAAGAATATGTAACTACATAATTATAGGTCTTCAAAGTTTTAGGAGGGGGCATTTTCTGTCCCTTTTCCGCAAAACGCCCCTTTGTATTGAACAATCGTCATTTACTATGGCGCTCGAGGTCAGTGACGTCACTGATCTGTAGCGCTTTCTCTCTCGAACTAAAGACATTCTAACGTTGTAGTTTCGTAATTTTTTGACATATATGAATAGGATTTTCAATATTTGACATAGTTTTATGTATTCTTTCGTATGGAGTAATAATAAATTTTGAGTCAACATCCCAATTATATATGGGGGTAGAGAAGTACACATATATAATTTATCGATAGACCCTGCCACCGAAGAGCCTGTCAAAATTAGTTCTGGCACTTCTGACAACAAAACGAAACAAAGATCAGCAACTCTGTTGCGAGGCCACGGTTATACATGTTATAGTATAGGCCATTAGGTAATCGGCTACTGACGACCGCATTCGAGTCATGAGTTACATTGCTGTTTTTACAGCTGCGACCGCCTTGAAGTAAATCACGCAGCCAGCCATGTAAAACTAATTGCGTAAAGATCGCTTTCTCTCAACAGTCTCGATTCCTGAATGTTTCGGCGCGCAATCTCGCTGCCAATTTAAACAATAAATTAGGAACGGGATTCGTGTAGTAACAACGAATAAGTTTAGCTGTTCGATATTACCTATGTCTCAAAGATATTTGAAACAGATAGCTCAATTTCTCGATGCAAAATTTCTTCTCTGATGAGTTCTTAGTGGCATCAGTTACGCGCGGTTTTGGCCTTTATTTATACAAGTTAAAGTTTATATTTGCACATGACACCAGTTTCCCCCAGTTTACATAAAACCGGTTTATAGTTTTTTTCACTCATACGGAGTTCACTGACACGAGGCATTGTGTCTCGAGTTCTTTCGTGCTGGAGAGAAATATAGAATATTTCATTGATAAACTATAAATCGAGAAGTCGATTATGAAGTAATATACGATCCTACATCTTCATTTGTACTTAATTCTCAAAACCTAAAAAATTAGTACTTAAAACAAATTCGTTTATTTTTTTTCATACAGACAACATGCATGAGTATAATCTCATTTTATGTCTTTAAACAAGCAATTCTTGTTTATTTATTTATTTCTGGCAATGGGGCTATAAGTAAGGGTCTAACGATTTTGATGGATTTTTGCGCAAGGGGGGCGATTTTTGAGTGTCGAACGCTCGACTTTTCACTCGCGACAGTAGCGATAGCGCTAGCGTAGCGATCTGTCAAAAAACTATTATGTGTTGACAGATGTCGAGTAAAAAGCCTAGTGTTCGACATTCAAAAATCGGCCTCCGTCTCATTCCCGGGAAGACTCGATTTCTCCGGAAAAACACGACAACGCCGAGCGCAGCTCGGCCTTCCAGGTTCTATATACCTATCAGCACTCAAATTCATAGAGAATATTCACGGATTATTTGTGGTGATCATAAAAATATGTATATCCATGCCTTTACCGGTTCCACCAAGAAACAAAGTATTAACATTTTACGCCTTCGAATAAAGAACAAACGTCACTTGAGTAAGCAGTATAGACTAGTAACAGCGAACCATCTGAAATGTAAGTAGTGACGTAGACACCTACCTACGTGTACTGGTATTGAAATAGAATGAGACATTATTCTGAACACTTTACGTAATTAGTCAAGTCGTGTCACTCAACAGACAGTGCCGAAATCATCTATTTCAGTCTGTTAATAAAACACCTGCTGAGCCAGAATGAGATGCAGGCGAAAAATCCCATTGGAAAACAGATGCGTTCTGCGTTCTATTCGTTTTTATTCCGATCGTCAGCAACATTCAACATTCCATAGGCTTTATTAGGTATTTAAATTTAGTATTACGTAAAGTAAGTAGGCAGCCACAAAATGGATGTACAGAAATGTTAGGTCATAAGAAGGAACGTCTATGACTCTATTGGTCTCTTAGGAGTTCTAATAGGCGGCAGTTGGATGTGCCCGCAGTTAGTCAACGATGCAAGTTTTCGTACCACCCCAAAAAGAAGACGAACGAAAAAATCGTCAACATAAAAACAACCAAAACATTTCCTTTCCTGAAAATACCCAAATTACTTCACTTTGTTATTAAAGCAGCGTGAGTAAAAACAATGTTATTAATACACCGAGCTATTAAAAGTTCCTGTAATCAATCAAGATCACGATAAAAACATACCTACCAAGCGATGAAAGGCACGTAGTATGTCAATATACGATGAAACATAAGGAACGAGAATACTAACAAACATAGGCCCTTTAGGTAATACCCATGTGAATAATGATGTGTGTTTCTCTATATAGGTATATGCTATATGTAATTATGTAGGTATGGTACACATGTGTGCAGTGTGTGTATCTTGGGATTGGGACACACCTTTCCCTCTACCTTGTTTCTTAGGCAAGGTAAAGTAGCATGGTTGTTTTTGATTAACCTAATAAAATAAGTCACGAGTTGCATACATATTTACTGAAGAATTAACAGGCAACATCAATATCCTCCCGTCGATCGGTCGCTCCCAAAGTCCCTAATGTACTCCACTCCACTGAGCAGTAGACTGGGGACGATCTTCGATCGATCACACTCCGTCTGTCTCAACAGCCACTGGACTGTTATTTCACTCCACTGAGTCTGAGTTACCGTATCGTTTTGCGACATATGTGAATCATCTAATTCAACAGGCGGCCCGCGGGCCTCCTTATTGACAACCAACAACGTGGTACCTATACGCTCTGCCTGGTAAAGTCACAAATTGACACGTGCGACCAGCGCCAAATTTGTTTGCTACTATGCGGCCCTTGACTAGTTACCTACTAAAAGGTTGCTGACCGCTGCTGTATTTCAATTACTTTCAGAATTTGAAGGTTTAAATGAGGATAGTGTTTTTAAATATGAATCCATCAGTGCTTCACACGAGGAGACCACTTCCTATCGAAAACATAGCTGATTTGACGCGATACATTCGCACGTGACAGTTTCGATATAAAACGTGTCGCTAGTCGCTATGTCCGATGGCTCGGACCCAAACTAATGTAAAAAATACACAGTACTTTTCCTTTCAACCAGAAAAATCCGGTTTTTCTCGTGTTGCGTTCCGAATTATCACGGCCCGCGTCTAAACTTTTTGGCAGTGACCAGAATTTGATAGTCACGATTTACAAATGTGCCAAAATCCTTTTGTGTTATTGTGAAGAGTTCAATTAGATCCAATGGTTTAACACGTGCAGTCGCTGTGACTGTTGTTATGCCGACTGTACACATTGGGCCAGCATGTTAGATCAACAATCCGAACTACCGGTATTACTATACTTAGACTATAATTATACCATCCTCAGATTCGTTGCAAATGTTGCAATTCGCCGATTCACAGAGGGAAAACATTGTCCTCCAAATTAATTCCGGGCTTTATGTGAATTGTAGGTATGACCTGGTGATCCATTTAAGGCTGCAAGTGCTCTTCAGCATATTGAATTCACGAAGCTTTAAAGGTCGAACACTCTAATGGAACCCAGAGATACCTATTAGCATTCATGAGGGAGTCGTGTCGTGCAACAAGAAAAATAAGTGTTAATTTCTATTGTAATAGAATGTGTTACATTGTGTCGTTAAAACCAATAACTGGTGATCACTCTTCAAGTAATACTCAACTCATCAAAGTGCATAACGAATGAGGAAAACTCAACGCTAGATTTTTTACAAACGAATGCGCCACGCCATGTCATGTGTTTGTCATTCGTTGATAATCATTATAAGAACCGAGTGCTATTATTTACTAAAAAAAACTGTTTTCAAAATAGTCAAGGTAATTTATTGGACTGGAATCTCTTTGATATTATAAGCAGCACGAGGTATAAGGGTGGTACGAGGTATAGAGTTTCGTAAGAACTATACCTGATTTAGGTATAGTTCTTACGAAACTCTAAGGCCAAATTCTGTCAAACGAACGCAAGCAAAAAACGTTTAAGAGCTGTGACTGTAAGGTAGATTCTTGCTCGTGTTAATTTGATAGAATTTGGCCTTACAGTTTCGGACGTGTAGGTACAGTCGAGGGGATAAATATGTATACATTTTTGGACCTTATTTCAATGGAATAAGGTGAAAAAGTGTATACATATTGGTGCCCTTGACTGTACGTTACAATATAGTTTTGTTTTATTTTTCTGAATTTTATTGTTTACTTCCTCGATGTATTTCTTAATGTGTTTTTACTTATGATGCGTTACCTTAATAAATGTGATTCTATTCTACATATTCTATCCACCAGAGATACGAGTATGCCTACAGACCTGATAGTGCTTTTAACATAACACAATACCTATGTCGTGCTCTTTGGCGTCGAAACTCTAGGTCCATGTGGTCTCAGTGCGCACAAGTTATTTATTTACTGAAATCGCGAAGGGTCTGGTGACCAAAGAGCTGGCGACTTCCACGCACAACGTATCAGCATTGCGATGCGATACAGCGAGGAAATGCCGCCAGCATCCTCGGCACACTGCCTCTAGGGCCTGTTTTAGAATTAAGTTAGCTTTAATATTATGTAAGTATTTTAAGTTATTGCTATATGCTTGTATATATTTTCTTATAAATAAATGATCTTTCAATTATGTCTTAAACGTCTTTTGCTGCGAAGACTTTGGCGCCTCACAAGGCACGACATAAAGAGTAGATTCTTTGCGGCGGTGAATAGGTTAAGGTGAATTGTCGTCACCAGGTCAATTTTGTTTTAACCTGACTGTGGCTTTATAGGCCAGACCTTAAGCGATAGGAGTGCAGCCAGGTAACAGTTGTCGAGTTGGTCAAGTAATAGCCAGGTGAACGACCAAATGCAGGAGAATCGTGCGTCAAATACCAAAACGATTTAAATTCAAAACGCGAAGTTGAATGGTTTACTGATTTACCCATTCATGAGTTTCAACGTCAGATAGGTAGTTCACATTAGTTACGATTATGTACCTACTGAATAGCGGTCACCATTTCTTGTCCACCCAGAAATTTAAGGTTAATTGTTGTTGTCGGATACTTAACAGTTGTCGAGTTACTCAAATAATTACCAGTTGGACGACCAAATGCAGGATAAACGTGCGTCAAACACCAAAACGATTTAAATTCAAAACGCGAAGTTGAATGGAACCTCCTGACTGATTTACCCATTCATGAGTTTCAACGTCAGATAGGTAGTTCAGATTAGTTACGATTATGTACCTATTAAACAGCGGTCACGATTCCTTGTCCACCCAGTAATTTAAGGTGAATTGTCATTGTCAGATACGCTAACAGTTGTCGAGCTAGTCAAATAATAACCAGTTGGACGACCGAATGCAGGATAAACGTGCGTCAAACACCAAAACGATTTAAATTCAAAACGCGAAATTGAATGGAACCTCCTGACTGATTTACCCATTCATGAGTTTCAACGTCAGATAGGTAGTTCAGATTAGTTACGATTATGTACCTATCAAACAGCGGTCACCATTCCTTGTCCACCCAGTAATTTAAGGTGAATTTTCGTTGTCAGATACCTAACAGTTGTAGAGTGTGGTCATCCAACCAACTGGTTATTAATTGACTTTAATAACTTAAATTCAACAACTTAGTTGAATAAATGTCTTTATTATTATTTATTATTATTAAATACCAAACAGATTCAAAACTCCAAGTTGAATAGAACCTCCTGAATGATTGCCCATTCATGAGTTTCATGACAACCACGTCAGATAGGTATTTAGGTAGTTCAGAATACGATTATGTAACTGTTGTCAGCCGATTTTACAATAATTTTCCCATTTGTAAGGACACAATGACTAGTCATGACGCCATAAGTATTTCATGATACAATGGGAAACTTGAGCGGATGTGTTATCGTATAATGACCAAATTTGTTCGGTATTGTATTCTAGTGTTCTTATCCTGCGGGTGCGGACCTCTAGGGGTCCAAGAGTATTATGTACGAGGGTCCGCCTCAATCTCAAAGCTAGGTCTATAAATTCCCGTATTTTCAGTACAATTTGTGAAGAAATGGAAAGAATCTACAAACAGTTGTTACTGTGCGAGTGCGTTGGTTGGCTCATGGCAAAGTTGTGTTTAAAGGAAATATGAGATCAAGCACATTTACTGCTTTTCTCAACCATATACCTCGACGGAAAGGCATTCTCTTGTATATATAAAAAAAACAGAACAGATTACAAGCGAATATCGATTTGAGAGTGTATTTGTAACTTCGTAGTAACATCAACCCAAATATAACCGTCTTAGTTGCGAAAAAGCAGTACCAACCTTAACATTAACGTGTTTATTTTATGAATAAGTTTTTTTGGAGTTGCAGTACTAAAATAAATGGTCTGAAGTGAATAACTGATTTTTTTGTTTAGGGGTCCTTGAACTTGTGCTTGATTTTCTAGAGGTCCGTGGACGGAACAAGGTTAAGAACCGTTGTTGTGTACCTACCTACTAACCACCACCACCATACCATATAACATTAAAATTTTAATTCAAAAATTCGTCGACATTACTATGTCCATACTTTCTTTTATTTTTCTTTACTCATTTAGACTAATGACTACAAATACATCGCTACAATTTATTACGATTTTTTTACTTGTTTTTTTCGTTACTTGAGTGTAATGAGGTAGTTTCTATTGGTTGATTTTTGTACCGTATAGGGGGATTGTTCCAGATACCGTCCGATTAGCGGAGTTGCAAACTTTGTGATGACAAAACAATATGTTGCACTATTGCAAATTATAAGACTAATGTGTCTTTTTAACGGTTATATACTCTATTTTTGTCCAAGATTACGTTTTAAGTACTCACATTCACCATTAGTCAAATAAAAGTATATAAATGAAAAAGTATGGTTTTGCCCAGTTTTCGTCCGATTTGCCCAGTTTCCGTCCACACGGTGCCAGTCCTCGTCCAAGACCTGAGGAGGGGTGATTTATGCAGTCAAAATCCAGTTTTCAGTGTTAAAAAACCTTCAATGTGTATATACTATCTTGTGTTTGCTTGTTTCTGGCTATTATTATCCTACTAATATTATAAATGCGAAAGTTAGTATGTTTGTGAGGCTATTTGTGAGGATGTTTGTGACTCAATCACGCAAAAACGGCTGAACGTATTAAGACGAAACTTGGTATACAACGAGTTTATAACCTGCCCCTCTAGCACAACATGCATTCCGTTTCTACTCGCGCGCGAGATAAGCTACCTGTCACTTTTTGACAGCATTCATCAGACAGTGACAGGTAGCCTATCTCGCGCGCGAGTAGAGACGAGATGCATGTTATGCTAGCCCCCCTGAATTAACATATAGGATACTTTTTATCCTTGAAATCATGCCTCAAATACAAGGTTACGCGGACGAAGTCACGGGAAAAAGCTAATACAATATAAGAACGTAAGCGTTTCATGGAATGTTGATTTGATCTACCAATAACCCTCGCTTAAGCCCATGACAGACGGGCGAGAAAGTACGTGAACTTAAGGTTTAGGTTTATAGACATTTATTACTCATAAGAACACAAGTTCACTTAAATGAGATACAAATTAAACTTTAGGTAAAAATATTCCAACACATCTTAATAAATATTTTCATATACTACATATGATCTTAACTTAGTTTTAAATAGTATTTCTGAATTACACTCCTTCACTTCTTTCGGTAACTTATTGTACATTTGTGCCCCATCAGATAAATGAGTGAGTGTGATAAATGTTTTTTGAGTATTTATGGTCAACAGATTACTTTGGCACCACATGTTGTACATATGTAGATCTGCTTGTGCATTGATAATTAGATCTCTAAGTTTTTCTCCAAAGTAAAATAGAAAAGTATCATCTGCATATAAAGTAACCTGTGCCGACAGTCCTATAGCAGTGAGGTTATTTACATATATCGAGAATAGGAGCGGTCCCAGTATGGATCCTTGCGGTATTCCGCATTTAATGAGTATTGGGTCGCTACTATAGTCACCAATTTTTACAACCTGGGTCCTGTTTGAGAGATAAGATTTAAAAATGTTATATGCTGTACCAGTTATACCCAGATTTTCGAGTTTCTGCATGAACAAATTATGGCTTACTGTATCAAAAGCTTTTTTGAGGTCGATAAAGATGCCGAGTACTTAGTTTTTTTGGTCAATATTGGTCTTTATCTTAGTGACAAGATCAACTGTTGCTGATAGAGTATTTGAACGTTTTCTAAATCCGTACTGCTGTTGAGATAGAACATTTATTTTAGTCAGATGGTCGTCAAAACTTAAGTGGTTTTTATTTTATTTATCGTATGGCATTTATTTCGAACTGTGAGATCTTCTAGAAGACAGTACGGTTGCCAGTTTTTGTTGCACTATTAGAACCACCCAGGGGTCACGTGTAGGGTAGCGGTGGGTACTTTTTCCTACGGACATGGTGCAACTTCGACCCCCCTTTGTCAAGTGAGTGGGCAACTTGACTATTAGAAGTTTTCAAGCCGCCCGAAGGCCTCTAACTTGGCTTAACGACTGATGCCATAGACAGCACCCGGGATCAACGGCTTAACGTGCCTTCCAAAGCACGGGAGCGCTCAGTTAGTAACCACTCAAAGCGGTCACCCATCCATGTACTGACCGCGGCCCACGTTGCTTAACTTTGAATAACGCTTGCGGCACGCAGGCGCCGCTGGGCCACGAGCGCTCCCAGTGGGTGATAGACGGAAATTCACGATCTTTGCTCGGAATCGACATCGAGGCAGATGTATATTTGTCATACTTTATAGCTCGTACGTCTGTCCTGAATGTCTTGATGTTGATACCGAGCAAAGTTCGTGAATATTTTTCTATCACCCCGTCTATCACCCACTTAAGTTCGCGCTTTCGCTGTCTGTCATGTCTTGGCCAGCATTATGTAAAGCCCGTTTATATGATGCTGGCCAAGAGCAATCCCATTATTAATAATATACATATATATAAAAATTTGACAACTCACGTCATAACTAAGACATTCGACCTATCTTATTGTAATAATTATTGATTATCTTGCAGCTTGGCCTAATTTCATTCAAGCGTCGATTAGATGAAAACCGGACCAATGTAAAAAACTTGGAAAATGACTCAAGCCAGTTATATCCGTCTATGAAGACGAAAACTGGCACACTGGCAAAATTGATGTCCCAGTTTCCGTCCACTAAATTTAAGGAGGTTATAGGTAAAATAAGTATAAGAAACACTTAAAATTGTCTTCGTTATGTATATTAGTAGTCATATATACTAAAAATATCACTCTAACATGGTAAAAACATTAACAAAACTTACTTAGAAATTTACCTGTACCACTAATTTTTTTTTAGTTTGGCCGAATTTTCGTTGCTCAAAAACGTGGCACAAACTTTAGTTGATTATATCTTGGTTATACATTGTTAATTAATATTTGTATGTAATTAGTACTTTAGTTTAGGTTTTAAGGAACGCAACGAGCCCAAACATGCGTGCGTAATTGTTTATATATTCCTATTCTACGCATTTGTAAGAAAGAAGACACCCAAAAAGACGGGAACTGGCACATGGACGAGAAGGGGAACAATCACCCTACTTATGTTTGTTATTATTTTTGTATCGTATATTTTGTAACACATTTTTGCCTATTTGTTGGATTTGATTTAACCTTAAATGAAACGATATTTTCATCTGATTACTATTTAATTTTTAACTATTCATGCGCACATTGTGCGCACTGGATTGGATGACATTCGAACAATCATGTTAACGAAATCGCTTGTATCAATAAAGACATTTCAAAACAGAATATTGTTAAACAGTCTTTCTACGTATATTCCGTGGGAATGTTTCTTGTGGGTGAGAATTAAAAATTCGCCGAACTAAGGTAGGGTCGCTAGGCCAGTTACGCGGCCTGTGTTAGTTTGCGGATGCCTGAAAACGAAGTTTTTTAAATTTAAGGCATATACATTTTAAGACTGGGTAGACCCTAATTTGAGTTTTTTAAAACCATCTGGGATATAGAATATAGTGTCTTGAATTAAAAAAAAATGTATTAGATAAGGATCTTGTCTAGTCAAAATCGTATTCAGTTACAAGGCCTGATAAATTACACCCGATGGAAAAAAATCGTAAAGTTACCCCTTTTTGGAATGTTTTTTTCAATATTACGGCTATATTACTGATATTTTACATTTAACTTATGTACTCAATTAAAGACCCTAACTAAATAGTTATAAATAAATTTGTAGGGTTTGCTTTTATAAAATGTGTGGCTTAATGACTGGCTAAATATTTACGAAAACTACGCGCAGAGCTTCCGTAGAGAGCGGGTTGGTTAATTGCAAATAGGGCTGCCATCCGTCTGGGTTTTCCCGGATTTGTCCTAGTTTGGAGGCCGTCCGGGGGCCGTCCGGGGGGGTTGTCAAGAAGTGTCCGGGAAAAACCCGGACACTTTTCATGTAAGGAAGCACCTCATTGAATTTAAAGGTCGTGTTTTTTAAAAATATTATTTTCGGACTCGTCCGGGGAAAAAACGCGATTTGCGCCAAATGTCCGGGTTTTTTTAAATCTTTGTCCGGGTTTGGCGAAATTCGAGATGGCAGCCCTAATTGCAAACTCACACGTGTTAAGAGCGGGACATTTTTGCAATGGGGGTACCCCCCCCTTAAATGCCCTAAAGAAACAGGGAGTCGTGTGCTTTTTGATTGGAAGCATTTTTTTTGAATGGCAATATTTAAAAATACGAGAAAATAATTATAATATCCTTTCATCTGTTGTTGTTGTTGGGTTGTGTTGAAACTTACGAATTGTTATAAGATCTTTTTCTGTACACACAAGGCAATGATTAAATGAATATGAATATGAATATCTCATCAACTCCTCCAAGTGGCCTCAAACCGGCGAATCAATTTAAATTAGCTGGCTACAAACTTTCGTTTTACTCCTAAAATAAATCTAACGTTTTTCAATTGTGAGGCTTAAAACTCACCCTAAAAATGCAAAATTGCTTTCAAGGTTAAGGACCACTGGGTATAAAACTACCCTCACTACGTATTGTTTACATGTGTAGGCAATTATTGTTAAACTGAAATCGATACGTTTAAAAGTTTACTAACTATATAACAGACTTCTTCAACATAATTAATATCTTAGATTTGTAAATCTTTTTAGTTAAACTAATAAAGTGAAATTTAATTTGGCAGGCTTGACCCAAATATGATTGACAGGCGAAGTGCGGCTTGTAATAGATACTTAATCGGCTTACAAACATGGATCAGTTTAGAAATAACATAATATTAACAGTACATTGAGTTGATTGTCTAGTGTCCGGTAGTAGCCGGCAAAAAGTAAATGTTCTCAACTTCTGACTGTTATTAATTCTCAGAAGTCCCGAATAGGTACGACAATGGGTTTACATAACAACAATGGGCGGCAGTTATGGCCACGTGGAGCTACTATGAGCCGCTAAATCGTAGGAAGTCTCTCAATGGACCGCTCCACGAAATACCCTAAGTATATGACTTAATACAGACAACCGGACATTATACAAGTTACAGCCAACTTCTACCCATTCAAGTCCCAGTCTTACGTAAACTTAAGTCCGGTATCCCCAAGCCTACACCCGGAGAACGCATGCGCCCTTCCACCGATCAAAATCCGTTCATTCCCGTTCCATCACTGCCTAGCAATCCTGCAATACCCTATTTTCTAACGATCGATCGCCCCAATAACGACACCGCAAAAAACTCACCTGCCCGTGTCATTGAACTCCAAGTAAAGGTGCAAAAAATTCATTCATTTCTCCCAATTGTAAATGAACGGGTCTACCTACTTATTTCCGAATTCGCCAGCGTGCTGGCTTACGTAAGATCAGCTGCGCTACTCACCATGTCGTTGTTGTCCACGAGCCAGTTGATCGAGCAGATCTGGTAGACGAGGTACGCCCGCACCAGCTCGCCTGTCGTTTTGCTCTTGAAGGCATCTTTAGAGTTGTTGAAGGAGAGGTCGAGTTCGTCGCGCACCGGCGGCGGCGCCGAGGCCAGAGCGCGCGCGCTCCGAGGAGTGTTGAGGGCCAATCGTCTGAGCAGAGCCATGATGGAGCTCCGCACACTTCACAGAAACACACACGCGTCCGTTTTTCCCGGCTGTCACCTGACAACTGACGTTCGCTCAATACCGCGTCGACTGCCGGCGCGCGCAGCCCGTTCCAATTATAAATCCCACGGAGGTGTGTCAGCCGCGAGCGTTGCCATTGGCTGCGTGGCCAATATCGCCGATCGCGAAAAACTATAAACTCTGCTGTTAGGATTACCATGGAGTTCTTATACGGTCCAATAAACCGGAAGTACCTATGGTTAGCGGCCGGCCGGGTAGCGGCATATTAACTCTAACCCGCAATCGCGATTATGTAACGTGCCCATAACCTCAATCTGGGGTGGGAATACTGGGAATTACGTGAACGGATTCAAAAACCGGTCACACTACAAGAACCGAAAACGGCGTCTGGAATTCGACTTAAAAGCGAAATAAATCGCATTGTACCCGTCCTGGGCTGTCTAGACCGATCGATCTTTCACATCGGCATTGGCTTTAGCAATTTGTTACAATTAGATTAAGGAAATCATTATAAACTCCAGGTTACATGAAATCTAGCTCAAAAAGTTTTTACTGGGCGTTATTAAGGTATTATTCCAAAAAAAACTATCATTAATATAGTGTCTTGCCTTCACGTATAAAACCTTGTTGATTAAATTTAAAACAACTCTAAGAGGAAAAGTGGTAGGTTAACTACCTAGTTACTGAATTAAATGATAATAATGAAATATTTCAGTTTCCCTTATTTATTACAATAGAGGAAAAGAAGCTAGGAAAATTCTACGACATTCCTGATTTACGCACGATGCCACGCCACAACCACAACTTTGGATAGAAACACGCGAATAACAAAGTCTTGAGCCACTTGATGATAGCTTACTTTCCTATTTTCACATAACTTTTATGTAGCGGTTTATAGGATACATCTTCCTACCAAATTTCATAATTGTAGTACTTATAGTCTCCTAGTAAATCGGCTGTGACATACGGACAGACAGACAGACCGAAACTATAAGGGTTCTGTTTAAGTCATTCTGGCTACGGAACCCTAAAAAGGCTTGCGTTCGCAACAGATACGGAACCCTAAATGTATATGTAGTCATAACACTCATAACATAACACATGAAACACTAGAGCATGTCATTGAGGTTAGCATTTGATTCAACAAATTGTCTGGCCAAGGGAATAGTAGGTACAGTACCACAGATTGTATAATAGTTCAGTACCAAATAAAAGGTGTATAGGTATATTATGTAGGTATGTATTACTTTTTGACTGCGAGGCTTTTTTCGTAGCGCTACTACGCCGTAGCATGTAGCTGTAAAATACTCATCATCATCATCATCATCATCCTCCTAGCGTTATCCCAGTACAGTTGCATCCCGAAGGATGCCTGGTGTCCGCTAACTAATCCCAAGATTTGGCGTAGGCACTAGTTTTTACGGAAGCGACTGCCATCTGACCTTCCAACCCCGAGGGGAAACTAGACCTTATTAGGATTAGGTAGGCTTTGCCAAGTGAGTGGGCAACTTGACTGTTAGAAGTTCTCAAGCCGCCCGAAGGCCTCCAACTTGGCTAAACGACTGCTGCCATAGACAGCAACCGGGATCAACGGCTTAGCGTGCCTTTCAAAGCACGGGAGCGCTCAGTTAGTAACCACTCAAAGCGGTCACTCATCCAAGCCCACGTTGCTTAACCTTAGATACCGCAAGCGGTACGCAGGCGCCGCTGGGCCACGAGCGCTCGAGCTGTAAAATACTCATATGCAGACAAAACTTGGCGTAGCGCTTTTCAATCTTGAAAGAGAAATAAAGGAGTTGGGTATTGTTTTCGAAGCTTGATAATAGTACATTACTTACCAAGGGCGATAAAACAAAGAATGTCTCAGATCGCAGGTATTTTACGCCCGAGCCGAAGGCAAGGGCGATAAATATGCGATCTGAGGCTTTCTTTATTATCGCCCGTGGTAAGTACAAAATTTTATGTCACCCCCTGGCCAGGAAGTGGGTTTTTTCGCGCGCGGAGCGTGCGGTAATGGCCACTTTATGGTCAGGTGTGACATAAAATAATTTACTTAAACGTGGCAGTTTACAGTCCCAAACGGAATTTTACAAGAAAACAACGAAATATTTTTTATTTTTAAAATGTTCAGAAACTATGATACCGATGGTTACAAGACAAGGGTAACTCTAAGAAAAACGGCCTACCGAATGATACAATGAATGAGATTTTAAAGAAATAATTTAATTTTAGCCGGAATTTAGTTTCTATACTTAGAATTTCTGTTAGGCAAGCTAGGTACCTACTCTCGATATCATTCGAAAACCCAGCATGATTACATAGGTCTCACATTAATGAATGAAAGATAAGATAACAATAGGATCGAAGAGAAAAGGTACCCCCCCCCCCCCCCCCCCCCCTTCATAGAAGTTTTGTATGCACGGTTTTGTTTTGTTTGTATTGTTGTACATACTGGTGAATCGAACATCTATTAACGCATTCATTGCCGGGGAGTGTTGCGCGCTACAATCGTAACGATACATTTTTTAGGGTTCCGTACCCACAGGGTAAAACGGCACCCTATTTAAAGACTCCGCTGTCCGTCCGTCCGTCTGTCACTAGGCTGTATCTCATGAACCGTAATAGACAGTTGCAATTTTCACAGATGATGTATTCCTATTGCCGCTATAACAAATACAAAAAAAAAACAGAATAAAATAAATATTTAAGGAGCCTCCCATGCAACAGGCATGATTCTTTTGCCGTTTTTATAGATAATAGTACGGAACCCTTCTTGCGCATGACACAGAAACCAATCTCTGGAAGAGGGCAAATCAGAGTACCCAATGAAAACAACTTTTCATTCCTCATACTCTGAAAGTGGGTCATATTTGACCTAAGGAGCGGGTTGAAAGTGGGCCATTGCGCCCCACGGGCTAACATGTATACATATTGTTGCGACGGAGGGGTATAAACAGTTCGGTTGTCATGGAGATAAAAAGTCATCAAGGGATTCGAATATTCGCCGACTCTACTAACAGTCCCCGTGGCCCAGTGGTATAGCGCATTGGGAACAGAGTCATTGTGACCCGGTTCGAACCCCGTCGGCGATGCACTTTTTGTAAGTTATTTCAAAATGTTAAGTGATAATTTTAATTAGGCTGAGTAGCATGGAAGGTTCTAGAAGAAGGGGCTGAATAGAAAATTCCATGCTATAGAAAATTAAACGACAAATGTATGGGATTGGAACGTTCGAGAATCGACGTTAAGGCACAGGTTTCGGGAATGGTGAACGCTACTCGAAACAGATGAATAACGAAAAGACAACCGTAATGACTATCGAAATGAAGATCGAAATTATCGTCTAGAATGTTCGATAGGGGTATATAAAGGGAACAAGGTCCCGGCGCAGGGCAGTATTAAAGTGAGTGAATACCGGAGCGGAACGGAGAGAGAAATAGTAGTACAGTGGAAAAGTGAAGTGATAGTAGTGAGTACAGTGAAGTGTTAGTAGTGCAAGTGTCAGTGAAGTATACTGTGTCAGTACTAGCAGGCACGGACTCAGTGGACTTTGTGCGTAAGTCGAGTCAGTGTACCAGTGCGTGTAGACTCAGTGAACTTATCCGGCGGTTTCTAAGTCGCTAAATAAAACCATAGTTGCGCCTAACAGGTGTTTAACTCTATCCCGTACCCCACGCTCGTAACATTTGGTGTCAGAAGTGGGATAGAGAATCAACATGGTTATAGAATGCGACAATAGAAATGGAGTTACGACTCGTAGTTTAGCGGGTGCTTCGGCGTCTAGCCAAGGTGCCGTCGAAGTAGAAGTGACTCAGGGAGCCGGCACGGCATCTGGGCAAGCTGACGTTGTGTCGATGTTGGCATCATTAAAATTAATGATGGAACAACAAATGGAACGGCAAGCAGAACGTCAGGCAGAATGGGCCCGGAAGCAAGCGGAACGTGAGGCAGAATGGGCCCGGAAGCAAGCGGAACGTGATGCAGAACGGGCCCGGAAGCAAGCGGAACAATCAGAATGGGCCCGGAAGCAAGCGGAACGTGATGCAGAACGGGCCCGGAAGCAAGCGGAACAATCGGAATGGGCCCGGAAACTAGAAGAACGGCAATTGGAGTGTTGGAGGTCATTACGTAAAAATGTGGTTGCAGCCATAGAACAAGAGTTTGCTGTTTTTAATGAACGCATCCGGCCGAATAGAACAGATCGGGTGGCAGAAGAAGTCGGCGTTGTTGGAAGGGAGAATGACGTTGTTAGAGAGATGGAGGACATTGCTGGAAATGCGGTCGATGTTGTTGATGAGAAGGACGTTATTGTTGCTGGGGTAGATGATGTCGTTGGAGAAGCGGATGACGTTGTCAGTGAGGAGGACAACGTAGTGGTAGTGACAGTAACGGACCAGTTAAGGGAGGAAATAATCGACTCGGAGTCCAGTAATGGTGTCAGTGTACCAATCATCTCGGCGTCAGAAGAAAAGCCCGAAATGCCACAGTGCGACGGTTGTTCATCCTGGGCTGGAGAACAGCAAGAAGATTACGTTCATTTGAAGGAGCGTGAGCACAGAGGCGATAGAAAACGGCAGCATTTAGCAATCGAAGCTGCGATACTGGTTCGAAGGGTAAACCAGACTCGGACCGGTGGCATATTGAAAGAGAACATTGGACATCTTCGAACCAGATGTCTGAAGCCGAACCAGCCACGAAAGGATCTTCGGGACAACTTTGGAAGAAGGTTGATGGCTCGTTACTACCGCTACGGAAGAAGGCTCCGAGAAGGAACAATGGCCTGGCTTTACCACCCGGTTCGACGTAGACGGAGGCTTCAACTTTTCTCGGGGGATCATATACGACGGTTGGCACGGTATGCGGATTTTTGGATTGAATCATGCTCGGGACGAGCATGTCTTAGCGGAGGGCAATGTTGCGACGGAGGGGTATAAACAGTTCGGTTGTCATGGAGATAAAAAGTCATCAAGGGATTCGAATATTCGCCGACTCTACTAACAGTCCCCGTGGCCCAGTGGTATAGCGCATTGGGAACAGAGTCATTGTGACCCGGTTCGAACCCCGTCGGCGATGCACTTTTTGTAAGTTATTTCAAAATGTTAAGTGATAATTTTAATTAGGCTGAGTAGCATGGAAGGTTCTAGAAGAAGGGGCTGAATAGAAAATTCCATGCTATAGAAAATTAAACGACAAATGTATGGGATTGGAACGTTCGAGAATCGACGTTAAGGCACAGGTTTCGGGAATGGTGAACGCTACTCGAAACAGATGAATAACGAAAAGACAACCGTAATGACTATCGAAATGAAGATCGAAATTATCGTCTAGAATGTTCGATAGGGGTATATAAAGGGAACAAGGTCCCGGCGCAGGGCAGTATTAAAGTGAGTGAATACCGGAGCGGAACGGAGAGAGAAATAGTAGTACAGTGGAAAAGTGAAGTGATAGTAGTGAGTACAGTGAAGTGTTAGTAGTGCAAGTGTCAGTGAAGTATACTGTGTCAGTACTAGCAGGCACGGACTCAGTGGACTTTGTGCGTAAGTCGAGTCAGTGTACCAGTGCGTGTAGACTCAGTGAACTTATCCGGCGGTTTCTAAGTCGCTAAATAAAACCATAGTTGCGCCTAACAGGTGTTTAACTCTATCCCGTACCCCACGCTCGTAACAATATTTTTGATTCCAAAACATTTAAAATTAACCAATCCAAATGCTTCACCACATTGAATCCACCAATCACAAAACACGTCGACAGCCAAATCAGCCAATGCCAACCAGGATTTCTAATTTTATATTAATTTTAAATTTTGAGTAAAAAAAAAAAAGAAAAAAAAATTTGGCTAAAAATCATCATTATACTCGATTTCGACTAATTCGGGGATGAGGATTTCAAATTTTATGTTAATTTTGAATTTTAAATTTAAAAAAAAAAATTTTTGCTATAAATCGTCATTATACTCGATTTCGACTAATTCAGGGGTAAGGATTTCAAATTTTATGTTAATTTTGAATTTTAAGTAAAAAAAGATTTTTTTGTGAAAAACCATCATTATACTCGATTTAGACTACTTCGGGGATGAGGATTTCAAATTTTATGTTAATTTTGAATTTTAAATTAAAAAACTTTTTTTTGCTAAAAATCGTCATTATACTTGATTTCGACTAATTCAGGGGTAAGGATTTCAAATTTGATGTTTATTTTGAATTTTAAGTAAAAAAAGTTTTTTGGTGAAAAATCGTCATTATACTCGATTTCGACTAATTCAGGGGTAAGGATTTCAAATTTGATGTTTATTTTGAATTTTAAGTAAAAAAAGTTTTTTTGTGAAAAATCGTCATTATACTCGATTTCGACTAATTCAGGGAGAAGGATTTCAAATTCGATATTTATTTTGAATTTTATGGCAAAAAAATTTTTTTTGTGAAAAATCCTCATTATACTCGATTTCGACTAATTCAGGGATAAGGATTTAAAATTTTATATTAATTTTGAATTAAACTTAAAAAAATTTTTTTTATTTCGAAAAGTCGTCATTATACTCGATTTCGACTAACTCTATAAGGATTTCAAATTTTACATTAATTTTGAATTTTAAGTAAAAAAAAAATTTTTTGCGAAAAATCATTATTGATTTCGACTAATTAGGGATAAGGATTTCAAATTTTATATTAATTTTGAATTTTAAGTCAAAAAAAATTTTTTTAGTTTCCTCGTATTCGGAATGAAAAGCAGAGTGTTTAACTCGGGTGAAACCACCCATTTCAGCCTCGAACTATTGGCGCTCTCACTACGTTCGAGCGCCAAAATATCTCGTCTGAAATGGGTCGCTTTCAACCCTTGGTTAACAATCTACTATTCTTGCATGAAACATACATTCAATTAATACTTTATAATTTCTATAACCTTTTCGTCATCAACGACGGATATATCCGTTATGACGTGCAGATTGAAATCAACCTACCTACAGGGTTTAAACTCGCATTTGATATTCCCATGTCATGGCAAACAAGTGACTGCTTTTGTAGATGACATGGCGGTGAAAAGGTTAATGGTCTGCGGCTTTCCACTTGTCATTATAAAGTACGTGAATAAACGCGTCTAGTAGAGTGAGCTGTTTCTGAATACCCAAACACTCGAGGCGACGTGTCCCCTATAAGTGATATTAAGGCGCTACACTGAGAAATTTGGAGACTTTGAAACGCTGTCCTGCCCAGACTAGCAAACAGTAGGGGCTGATTTTCAGATATATGATTCTTGACTATATGATTGTGGTACTGACAATAGCGAAACATGATTGCTAAAAATTTTCTCGATAGAAAATAAATCCAAAGTCGAGTCTATATTTTCCTTTTTTTCCTCAGCCTACTAAAACAACGTATTATTAAAAGACACGATTAAGTTAATATGATGGTATTTTACCTCATCTAGGTACTGACAAGAGGAAATTTAATAAACCTGCACACAGTCAGATATTTAACGAGATTTGTCTAAAAAGCCATTCTCGGAGAGGGTTGCATCCCGTTTTGTCGTGAGCGAAAAACAAAGGTTGTCTCTTTCAATCGATATATCGCCTTAAGGATATTATCTGGATTCTGGGCAACAGAGCTTCGCTCGGCGTTTTCCCGGACATGAGACCTAACTAGATCGATTGCTCGTCCCCGAAAACCCCCACATACCAAATTTCATCAAACTCTTTAGAGCAGTTTCCGAGATCCACGATCCACGAAATAAATACATAAATATATACCCAATAAATAGAATTGCCCGTTTAAAGATATAAGATTAGGTACACTAATCGGCTAATCGATTGCGGTAATAGTAAATTTTCCTCCTGAATTTGATAATGATAAGGGACAACCAGTAATCAATAAAGGGAAATCTTTCTGACTAATAGTACCTAATGGACTAAGTATCGCGGGAACTCCAAAAGGAATTTCTAAGAAATAGGATATAAGTATTTCATAGGTTTATTTTCTAATATTGAAAGTACCTAAGTTACTCTGTATCTAAATAATATTTACAAGTATTTGTATCATTCTGAGAATGATAGCGGAGAAGCAATGAAATATTAATATATGTAATATAATTTTAGTTCATACATATGTATAAACTAGCTGTTGCCCGCAACTTCGTCTGCGTAGAGCTCGGTCACGCGGTAGAATTTTATCGCTATTCTTTTGAGTGTGAGACCAAATTATTAATATTATGCCGTACAGATATAAATCGGTCAACCCAAATTCTCAAGCCCTCTAAAAATCCCATTAAAGGTTTTACTTCTTAGGCTATTTTTTGTGTGAGTTGACACGTATCTTGTCGTTATCTCTTCGTTACAGTACATATTTAATTATGGACCTGTAGAAATTTCGTTTCAAACATCTATCCAAATCCACAAATCCTGAAATCAGTTTAGTTGTATTTAAACAGACAATCTCTTTGCGAAATGAATGTCTCTCAGTTTAAGTAATTGTTCCCCATACAAACTTTGAACCCTTTTTTAAGCGATTTAGGGGATGAATTTCGAAAAACACTAAAATTAGTTTTGCTGTATTTAAACAGATACTCTGTAATAAATTTGAAGTCTCTAACTTAAAAAAATTTTGCTGCCCATACAAACTTTGAACCTCTTTTTAACCCCTTTAAGGTATGAATTTCAAAAAACGCTGAAATTAGTTTTGTTGTATTTAAACAGAGAGTCTCTGTAAGAAATTTGAAATCACTCACTTAAAAAAAAAATTGCTCCTCAAACAAACTTTGAACCCCTTTTTAACCCCTTTAAGGGATGAATTTTAAAAAACGCTGAAATTACTTTTTTTCTATTATTACAAGGAACTTTTATACAAAGTTTGAAGACTCTCACTTTAAAAAAAAATTGCTCCCCATACAATATTTCACCCCTATTTTCAACCCCTTAGGAGACGAAAATTTTGAAAACGCAGATATAACTTTCATTGTCTTATTTTAAGGAGTCTTTGTACAAAGTTTCAAGTCTATACCTTTAAAAAAATATTGCCCCCCATACAAACTTTGTACCCCTGTTTTACCCCCTTAGGGGTGGAATTTCCAAAAATCCCGTCTTATCCCTTGCCTCCGTTATATAACCTAATTATAGTGTAAATTTCAAATTTCTAGGACCGGCAGTTTCGGCGGGGCGGTGATTAATCAGTCACCCATCAACTTTATATATATAGATTACATAGAGGCATCTAAGTACATTTTGAATTAATTGTACCGACTGACATTTTGTGTAGGTCGTATGCACCCACTTTTTTTGCACTTGACTGTATATTCAGCAATTGTAGGTGTTGTGGAATGAGCTCCCTGCCGAGGTTTTCCCGAGCGACTACAGTAGGTATGGGGATATTCAAGAAAGTAGTATATACATTTTTAAAGAGTCGGCAACGCGCAGTTGACGCCCGTGGAGTTGCAAGTGTCCATAGGCTGCGGTGACCGCTGACCATCAGGCGGACCGTACGCTTGTATGCCACCAACGTGATATTAAAAAATCCGGTACAGCGAATAAAACAACAAAGTTTATATCATGTATACATAGATACTTTTATTTGAAAAATACTTCGTGTAGCTAAACTAATCACATATGGCATTCTACATCCCAAAGACTGTATTTTTACAAAATTCACTTATTGCAAATAAATACCACCGAACCTACTCGCGACACACGACTACGTATATGTACACCATCAATTTAGAATTTATCATATCTCCAAGTCACTCAAGCCAAATATATACAATGGTAAAATTATCGGTCTCAATTACAAAGCCGATGATACTAAAATACTGGATGGCTGCACGATAAAAATAAAATAAAAACATTTCATGAATTTTCTAACCTAAAGTAAACGGTCATCATTTGTCTTTACAACATTCATATGTAATATTTCTTCTTTATTTCATATTATATATCTTTTAACCCTTTACACCCGATTATGAGCTCGTATTACATAAACGATTGCGGGTATCTAATATTTAATTTCTCCGTGAGACACGAAATAAACCATTTCTCTCAGGGAAAAACCAGTATCCTAAAAAAATCTGAATGAATGTTAGAAATAATACAGCAATCCAGCACATTAGTAACGCACACAAAACGTTCAAATACAACTGTCAGTTACACATAATTACAAGCTAACTATTGCTCATGTGTGGTGTTCTTCCTCACAGTAATAACAGTGATGGACATGATCTAGACATTCTAAAATTATTTCTTTCATAATAAACGTATTTGCCCGTGCTACACTCAATCCGCGACTAAATATGGAGCTTTAACCACGACAATACAAGTTCTAATATCTGTATCACACTTTTGCATAATAAAAACGTATTGAAAAATAATAAACGGGTCACTTACGTTTATTTCAATATCTGTATCGGGAGTTTTCTATTTAAAATAATTAGTGCTAACAAGTGCTAACAATGAAGATAAATGAACTTTTATCGACCATCTACGTGACTTCATGTTACCGCCTCAAAGCTCCATACTAAATGCTTTCTTAATGTTTCTTGAAGCGGTACCGAAAACCAAACAAAAATTAAGACCACAGCGCTGAAATCGCAGGCAAAGTGTAGTCAAGGCATTACAGTGAAACAGTGCTAGAGGTTCCATCGATTCAAGCGGAGATTAAGGCTGGGTTGCACCAAACCGTCTGTAATCGTAAGCGGTGTTCGTCAAATCTGATTGTATGGAAAGTTTGACAAGTTTCTATGGGATGACAGCTGCCGGCGCCATCTTTGACGATGACCGGTCTGTGTTCGTATGCTGGTGGAACTGACCCTTAGTTTATCTTGGATAGTTTACAGAAGTTGCATAGACTAAGCTCATTGGCACAAATAAGAGTATACAGACAACTGGCACATTAATCAATAGTCATGTACGAGTATGGTGAAAACTTTTGAAGTATATTGGTGAAATTAAGCCTTGTGTCAATTGGTCATGCAGACATTTTCTCACTTTATGTGTGCTTCCGATTTTAATCGATGTCGAATCGATAAATATATCGATGGAACCTCTGCGCGTCATCTGTAACAGAGCTGATAAATAAAACATATTGCATTGTACTTAGAATGTGCTACAGAATGGTTACTTACTCATACTATGAACAAACGACCTTGCTCCATCTACACAGGGTTTAAAATTTGAAACTCCAACCGTTGTGTGACATATGTTATTTTTATACTCGGGTAGGATTGACGCCACAACAAACGCCTGCATTGAAAACCCTCCTTCGTTCCGCTCTAATAGAGTTTAATATTCAATCAAATTATGATTCTTGAAATGTTTAATAAGAAGATTAAAGAACACAGCCTTAAAACTGAAATAACTATGCTTGGTTAGGTTACCGACCTAAAGATCCGATAGGAGCTTAGTTATGTTATAATGCTTACCACCCACTTGGACTTTTGAGTTTGGTTCAGGCTTGTTTTTCCAAAGATAGCTCTTTACAAGACCAAGCCTGAATATAAGCCCTAACCATAAAACGTAAAAGATATAGCACTTTGAGTAAATAAATTCGCCTCATTAACTGGCAAGGACATATAACGCACATCACGCATGCCTATCGATATAAACATATTTCTATATATTCGACGGTTGACAATTTTCAATAAAAAGGACCATAACATAGTGTAGTACAGATATAGTGTAAAATTGTTTTCCTTCGTACTTTATCGGAAAAGTTTGTATTTATCGTGCTCTCTCAATTAGCTTCAGTACCCATCTTACAGCCGTAGGGGTAATTTTGACACTTTGACATTTGACACTAAACAATAAAGTTCCATAATAATGGACATGAAAACGTCACTCATTTAATACAATCATTGATTGACAGTTAGGGTGCCATCGAATTCCGATTGAGATCAGAGTTTTCCCGAAAGAAAATCATTTTGCAATACATCTGTAGCTGCTTACTTCGCAAGTCGATTATTGTTCCACGCTGGAAAAAACGGAACTTATTGCAGTTAGTAGTAAAATTATCCTTATTGCTTAGTGTGCTAAAGTACCTTTTTCGAACATGTTGCCGCATTTCTAGAGAATGACACTTGAATAACACTGACTATAATAACGCCGCACCTACTAAGTTAGTTCCATTTTATTGATCATTATTATATCTATAGTTCTGTATACATAATTCAACATAACGATTTATAAAACAATAAAAATCAGAATGTCAGCGAAAAGCATTGCCTTACAATAATAATCCATATTTTTAAGTTGACTATATATACTCGACCACTTTAAAAAGGCACCATTCGGTACTGGTATTCAAGGATGCGGCCAACTTAACGTGGTCGATTAAACGGTAAAACAAACACGTCTAAATATATCATATTCCTACTTATGATCTTAATAATGAAACTTACGGCTACTTACTACAATTAATATGTACAGTTTATGATAAAAATGATATTTTAATAATATAGCCACTCTATCACGTGGTACGGGAATAGTTAATTTTGACACAATTCTCAAATTTTTAATTATACCACATATATAATCATAACTTAATGATAACAGACAGACCAGGTGTGCACTAAATGACTGGTTTCAAGCTTAATTTATGTACATACGAACTAAAAACAGGCCATTGTAGCGTGGCGTCGAATGTATAGGTACAATATACATATGGAAGCCGAAGCAAAGGCTTACAATGGCTCCAAGAATTGTACGATAAACGGCCCACAATAGTCAAGCCTATGGGAATTGAGTGATATGAACGAATTGCCACAGCAGGCTACCTGCACAAAGCCCGCGGATAACAATTATACTACTTCATTAAAGTATTGTATATTGCAAAGGTTTTGTCACCAACCAATTCGACAATATCCAGCCGGCTGGAAAGTATATTTGACCGTTTTTGAAAATATTTGACTTGAGCAGAATCGTTTGGACTATTCAGCGTCACCGAGGCTAGCAGAGAAATAGCAGAAGTTGGACTTTAAGTCTATAGTTCGGACTTTTCTGCTATTTTTATCGAATTAAGGGTTAACCTTTTTGTCGTAGTACAACAATCCTTACACCAGTCATTTAGTAATTATATCATAAATGCGATTGTCCCGGCAAAGTCTGACGCTAATGGGAAATTATTGCGCAGCAAGCTACATGTCACCATACATTGCTATCGGAGGCTCGAAAGCACGCATGTCATCGAAAATGAGATCTTTGTCAGTTGTCCCAGCGATACATTTATGCAACAAAGTGACATAAATTTAAAGCAGTGGGTTATTATGTCGCCATTAATTTGATATCCGAAGTTTATAACAATTTATTATATCAGCGACATACTGCAACATAGTTTGGAAACATTTAGATTTTTCGCAAAATAGTCTAACCTTGAAGCCACGTACGAAACCTTACTATAAATGTCAAATATTACAAATAGAATTACTGACAGCTATAGTTGATTAACTAATAGCTAAAAAGTCATTTTCTACGTTTCATTAGCGCACTGGTCGATTATATCTGCTTAATTTATTAACCTGTTGTCTACCAGAGTTAATTTATTAAACTGTTATCTACTCTGAACATATTATAAAACATTTCTACCTTGTCTCAAAAAAAAACAAGAAAGATATGAGGCAAGAAAATTTCAAGCCTATTTGCTGCGTTTGCTCACAAATTGAATGAGAAATGCTTGCAATATTGCATTACAAAGATAGGATTCATTTATAAATTTTATTTTCAGGAGAAACTCCTTGAGATTCATAATAGCATGAAATAAATATACTAATATTCCGAAATAAATATATTTTTTAATCTAACAAATAATATGGTGGCATATTAGTTTATAAATTTAACTTAAGTTTAGGTTCAACAATCATGTTGTTGTCCATTATCTCTTTTGCTCGATTTTAAGTAAATCGCAAATAATTTTATTGTATTCTCTTGTTTTCTTTTTCAAAAAGTGAATTTTGCAGAGTAGACAGACAACTAAATCTTCACATTTATAAATGTTAAAAGGATGCAAAATTACCAAAATAGTTCTACTATCTATCAATAAATTTTCAGTATAAATAACACAATAATAAGTATAACCAAATAATGCATTGATGCAAAACGACTGCACTGACTTGAGTTCCACTTCCATCGATAATGACCAAACTTCTCATGACAATTTATTATGACAACTAGACGATTGCAAATCCCTATCAAATAGCAAGCGAGAGACGAAAAATGTTGCCAATAAGCAGTTGAGCAATAAGTGAATGTCGTGTTTTTACGAATTTTGCAATTAACTCACTGGCAACACTGATGGAACGCTTCTGGCCTTTCCTATATTATATGAACGTTAAAATTATTCGATACCGAATCTCGCATATGTACAAAGCATTCAAATTTCCCGTCACGATCCAAACTGTACAAAAATAAAGATAGGACACACAATAATGTATTTCTCTTCGTATATACAATGAGCTAACCAACTAACCGATTGGTGTTACCAATTTAGTGATAATCTAATATCTATTCCATTTTAAAACTATAGTATAAAATTTGACTCCGCACAACATATATTCTGCTATGTAAATAAATGGAAAATTATGTTGATATATAAAAAAAATGGTTAAGTTACGACACACGTACGTTACACAATATAGTTTCACATATATATAGGCACAAATGAACAGTACAGGTGCCTTACATAAAGCTTCTTTACACTACCACTACTTAAACAGTAGGCGAGGGATTTTAGTCCTACAGTCACCGTCTTCCAATCTTCGTTTACTAAACAAATCTTTCCTTAACATTCGAATTAAATCCTTACACCCTCCATTATACGGGCATTTCCCAATTAAGCTTCTTTCAAACAAACATTCAACATTACTTAAATTTGGCCTTTGATTTCATCTGGATACCGTGATCGAACACGGCCAAGTATTGTGCGTTAAATCAAACGATGACCACTATGACCAGTGAGACAACAGTGTTCTGCCACTTTTGAACAAATTATAGTCGAAAAGTGGTTGACCACTTTCGCCCCTGACTGCACTTATTCGACTGTAAAGGTCGTATACATATATGCCATAAATAAATATGGAATATGGCCTTCTGTCCGGTACAATATGGAGTCCATCCACAAAGACTTCGAACTTGTAATACAATCTGCAAGATATTTCTAGCAAAATGACTTGAAAATGTTTCCGCGAGTATTACAGCAGCCTTTAAGAAATGGGATTATTTTATATTGCTACATATCCATTTTAACTTCTCTTTATATCTCTGCGTAGCAGTAACACAGGTTTCCTGGCAAATAATAATATAGTCTTATGAAGACCATCGTTGCTTGGCTCCTGATGGTGTGCCGAAAATTGTATTTACTTATGGAAAGTAATCATCTGTATTCCCATTCCATTCGAAATACACGTTTAAATTAAAAAATGGACCACTTTGTAAAGTGGTCTATGTTTTAGCTTTCTTTAGCGTACAATAGTCAGCCATAAATCGATAGCCGTCACTAATATACTCTGCATCAGAGCTCTTTTATGTGAGATCGAAAAATTTACATAATCACAAGAAATAAATCACTAAAAGCTGCCAATTATTTCACACCTAGGTAGGAAATAGAAGGATAAAATAATTTCATTTCGACAATAATAATTCCTGATCTTCCTAGTGCTTTGGAATATTTTTTGATAATTTTAATAGCTTCAAAAGCATGTAAAAACGGGCCTACGAAATCGAAACTACATATCAGAAAACCGAAGACGCCGCCATTGCCAGCCGGTCATTATAGTAAAAACCAATCACAAAATAAAATTATGCTTCACATCGAACTATAACCGTCCAGTGTCACTTATCACTCACTATCACACCAACGAAGAACTGGCTACGTGTAGCGTACCGTGCAGTCCTGTGAGCCTTTCGAAGCACTTTCTAGAGGCTCGTGTAGAGCGCCGCGCGGCGTATTGTCATGTCGGACCACTACCAGGCTGAGAAGTCGAGGATTCGCCGCCCCTGCAAACATGACAAACAATATTGAAACTTCCAGCAAGTTCTTTATGCTACGACGGTGCACATACTGTTTTACACACCTATTCAGAGAAGGGGAATAGCCCTCAAATCAGGGAACAAATGTAAAACTTTTGATCCCTCATTGGTGGTTTGAGGGCAACAATCATAGTTTTCTGAAAGAAATAATGTTTTTTTTTTGAACAAAATGATATATTTACGGTGAGGGCGCGGGCGGTATATTGAATTGAGTGAAGCGAATGATTCTACAATATAATCATGAGCGTATCGAGGGATTCAAAAGTAGAATCTTGAGATCACGATGCGCTGCCGCGGCTCCACGCCCGTCGCACCGGCGTATAGGACTGGCACTGACCTAGTCCGAGTCGGAGTCGTCGTTGACGCTGGAGCGCAGCTTGGAGAGCGTGCGGCGCGCGGCGGGCGTGTCGTCCTCCTCGTCCGACGAGATCACGATGCGCTGCCGCGGCTTCACGCCCGTCGCACCTCGTATAGGACTGGCACTGACCTAGTCCGAGTCGGAGTCGTCGTTGACGCTGGAGCGCAGCTTGGAGAGCGTGCGGCGCGCGGCGGGCGTGTCGTCCTCCTCGTCCGACGAGATCACGATGCGCTGCCGCGGCTTCACGCCCGTCGCACCTCGTATAGGACTGGCACTGACCTAGTCCGAGTCGGAGTCGTCGTTGACGCTGGAGCGCAGCTTGGAGAGCGTGCGGCGCGCGGCGGGCGTGTCGTCCTCCTCGTCCGACGAGATCACGATGCGCTGCCGCGGCTTCACGCCCGTCGCACCTCGTATAGGACTGGCACTGACCTAGTCCGAGTCGGAGTCGTCGTTGACGCTGGAGCGCAGCTTGGAGAGCGTGCGGCGCGCGGCGGGCGTGTCGTCCTCCTCGTCCGACGAGATCACGATGCGCTGCCGCGGCTTCACGCCCGTCGCACCTCGTATAGGACTGGCACTGACCTAGTCCGAGTCGGAGTCGTCGTTGACGCTGGAGCGCAGCTTGGAGAGCGTGCGGCGCGCGGCGGGCGTGTCGTCCTCCTCGTCCGACGAGATCACGATGCGCTGCCGCGGCTTCACGCCCGTCGCACCTCGTATAGGACTGGCACTGACCTAGTCCGAGTCGGAGTCGTCGTTGACGCTGGAGCGCAGCTTGGAGAGCGTGCGGCGCGCGGCGGGCGTGTCGTCCTCCTCGTCCGACGAGATCACGATGCGCTGCCGCGGCTTCACGCCCGTCGCACCTCGTATAGGACTGGCACTGACCTAGTCCGAGTCGGAGTCGTCGTTGACGCTGGAGCGCAGCTTGGAGAGCGTGCGGCGCGCGGCGGGCGTGTCGTCCTCCTCGTCCGACGAGATCACGATGCGCTGCCGCGGCTTCACGCCCGTCGCACCTCGTATAGGACTGGCACTGACCTAGTCCGAGTCGGAGTCGTCGTTGACGCTGGAGCGCAGCTTGGAGAGCGTGCGGCGCGCGGCGGGCGTGTCGTCCTCCTCGTCCGACGAGATCACGATGCGCTGCCGCGGCTTCACGCCCGTCGCACCTCGTATAGGACTGGCACTGACCTAGTCCGAGTCGGAGTCGTCGTTGACGCTGGAGCGCAGCTTGGAGAGCGTGCGGCGCGCGGCGGGCGTGTCGTCCTCCTCGTCCGACGAGATCACGATGCGCTGCCGCGGCTTCACGCCCGTCGCACCTCGTATAGGACTGGCACTGACCTAGTCCGAGTCGGAGTCGTCGTTGACGCTGGAGCGCAGCTTGGAGAGCGTGCGGCGCGCGGCGGGCGTGTCGTCCTCCTCGTCCGACGAGATCACGATGCGCTGCCGCGGCTTCACGCCCGTCGCACCTCGTATAGGACTGGCACTGACCTAGTCCGAGTCGGAGTCGTCGTTGACGCTGGAGCGCAGCTTGGAGAGCGTGCGGCGCGCGGCGGGCGTGTCGTCCTCCTCGTCCGACGAGATCACGATGCGCTGCCGCGGTTTGACGCCCGTCGCGCCGCGCGTCATGCGCCGCGTGCCTTCGGGTGCTGAACAAATAATGTAACTATTATTACAGGCCTATTTAAACTAGTACATTGCTACAAAAGTCGGGAAGGAAGGATTGCCTGCCATTCGTGTTGTAGAAGCAAGCCATTAATTTATACGAGGCAGGAAATCCCTATTCCGGCCGAGATATGTATAGCGCTTTTTCTCAAGAAGTGCGGGGAAATTAGCTTCAAACTTATCTCTGAACTAATAACAGCTCTCTCTTCCTCCTTCTTTGCCTGTTTATCCTGCTCCTTCTTGTCAACCTTGGCTTAAGGGCCTCGTATTTATCTAAAACTAACAACAGTACTCACTCTGCTCTCCCTCTCCGTTCGCGGGAGAGTTTCTGCTTCACTTTTGTCTACTTCTAGGCCTGTTTCTCCCTTTTGCCAACCTTGGCCTGCCGGGCCACATACTTATCTAGAACTAACAACAGTACTCACTCTGCTCTCCCTCTCCGTCCGCGGGCGCAGGTTTGTGCTTCACCTTGGCCTCTTTCTTGGCCTGTTTCTCCTGTTCCTTCTTGTCGACCTTGGCTTGCTTGAGCGCCTTGCATTTGTCCAGCGTGGGCTTGCCTTCGAGACCCGCCGCCGTTAGCAGATCCATCATTTTGCCGACGCGTTCCTTGTTCTTTGTGCAGCCTGGAAGTATAATGGCAATTAGAGGGAATCCATTTTTTTAAAATTTTACGAAAAACAACAACGGTCTTTGTTCATCTTGATGAAGGAAAAGAGACATACAAGAGCATCGAAGAGTAAGTGCGTTCAGTATGAGATCCCAGAGTCCTCCACATGAGAGCGTAGATGGCGGGCACCGTGGAGTTTTTAGTGGATAAAAATACTACACCACCACAATACTACATAACCCCGGGGTGACCGAGTACAGGGCTAGTAGTAAGTTTTCTATAATATGAATAAGGGGACCGCTGCAACGTGGGACGGGAGCCCCCCACCTATTATGGGTAGATCATATCAACCTTTAGTTCGTTAAAACTAAATGAATCGCAGCCGCCTCGGAGAACTTCTTCGTGTATCTGACGCGGAGACGGCGTTGAAATAGAACCCAGAAGACTGACGTCAGCAACGACCGACATCGGTCTGATACGAACCTTCAACCAGCTTCTTGTAGTCGAACCGTATGCCGGCGGCTTTACAGAACTTCTTCATCTCGGTGATGCCGGGCTGGCGCAGCTCGGGCGGCACGGGCGGCCGGCCGCGGCGCCCGGCGCCCGGCGTGCCCGCGGCGCCGGGGGTGCCGGGGGTGCGGGGGGTCGAGCTCCGCGCACCCTTAGGCCGCCCCGGCCCGCGCTTTAGCGGCGCGTCCTGGGCAAAGAAGATATATATAATACTAACGTAATAAGAAGCGATACCGCAGCATGTGTGCTGTAAACCCTACTCGCGGCTATGTGTGCGTGTCCGGACGCGAGCGGGGGCGCGCGAGGGTGGCGCGGTGTGTGGAAATCACTCCTCGGACGGGCAAATTATAGAATCGTAGCGTTCCAAGGTCACCGACACTCGGTTCACACCGACAGACCCGTGTCGCGCCTTTGTCCTGGGTAAGGTCACAGAATAAGTAATAGTACTACGTCCAGGAGCCTCCCTGTTAACAAATCCGCGCGAGGCAACCCAAACGTGCCTAAACGTGGCCATCTCTTTCTATCGCCCGCTAATCACACGCGTCATCACTCTCTATCGTATGAAGCGGCCGCCAGAAGGTATGCTTGTTGCGGCGCGACACAATCGCGGAGTGGACCCCGCCCCTGGTAAGGTTAACTGTGAGATTCTGAACTCGATTTTCACAAACATGCTGGGCTTTGTATTCATACTTAAATGCCTGTCCTATCATGGAAACAAACTATTTTTGAAGAGGTTAATCATTATCACACTTATCTCTAAGATTACAATACTAAGGCTGGGTTGCACCAAACCGTCTGTAATCGTAAGCGGTGTTCGTCAAATCTGATTATTTGGAAAGTTTGACAAGTGTCTATGGAATGACAGCTGCCGGCGCCATATTTGACGATGACCGGTCTGTGTTCATGCGTTGGTGCAACTGGCACTTAGTGAGCGTCTTTGAGTATACAACAACATTTTAAGTAATGATTATAGCGTAATCCTAGAGCTAGGGCTAGGGGGGGGCTATAATGATAATATTCAAGGAGAGTTTGTTTACATGATACTCGTAAGACATATAGATAGATAGATAGATAGATATCATTTATTGTATTGATTATACATTGTCAAGAACATTATCAAATTATAAATAACTATAAGGATGAATAGACCGTGTAGTATGAAGGAGCGATAGTTCCACAGTCACAGACAAAACCTAGTAACTTATAATCAGCGTGTCTCCTCCGACAAACTGCTATACAGTTTGGCGGGGTCTAAGCTAAGCTGCCATGTATGCTTTTAAGTAATAAACGATTTCTTTTTTTACTTATATGTTGTTAGTGTTATTATTATTACCACAAGGTGAAACTTCATGAATGTTATTTTTAGTCATAAATGTAATATTAAAATATCATAGAACTAGATTCACAATCTGCCGAAAAAAAATAGCCCCCGTAAAAGTACCCGCACGGCGGTACATACGTATTGATATTTGGGTTTACAAATTTGATACTAAAGACTAACAGCTGTAAGTCTTTTTATAACAATACTATATAGAAATAGAAATAAAAATTGTTCGACATTGTGTCTACTTCTATATTTTAAGTCAACATCATCAATGAAGCCGACTAGCAACGAAATGAAAAACGTGTGTTAGAGAATGAAGCGAATATAAAGCATGGAGGTTAGTATGAAGAATGTTCCCTTTACCCTTACATCATCGCTATCCTCGCTGTCGCTGCCCGAAGACCCCGAGGAGTCGTCCGACGATGACGAGTCCACCGTCGTCACCTGTCACACGATATAACATTAACATTACAGTTTAACATTTAATTTGGGAGTACAGTAAGATCACCCAGGTGATTCCATTGGATAATGATTATGTATTACAATGAAAAATTTACAAATTAAGTAAAAAAATATTTTATCTACACAAATATCATAAATCCTCTAATATGCGTTCGGAAACCGTAGAAAATGACTCTCATTTCAACATTCAATGAATATATGGCAATTTTCTTATCTGTGGCTAAGGCTACAGCAGTAATAAAATATTTCATTTTAATCTCATATATGATGTTAAAATATTACGTCAAACAAAACTGTCAAAATTTAAATGTCAAAGTTGACATGTCCCTATTCTAGTATCACTGAAAATTCAAATTCAGTCGATGCGAAATGTCAGCTCGATGTTTTTTTAGTATATATCGCACGAAATTTGAGCTAGAACGACATGATCACATCAGAATAAGGACTCTTTACTTTTTAAAATAACATTCAGGTATCGGTTGCCAGTTCTGATTTCGATATTTCCGCAACCGTGCAAAAAAGGTTGTATTAACACAATTATTGTATTTATTTACTACGGTTTCTGAACCCATCTTAGAGTAATTATAATATGTGTGTAGATAAAGTAATGTATGCAACTGTACATAATTAGGCATTAAAACACTCGTGTGACCTTATTATGAAACTCGCCTTCGGCTCGTTTCATAAAACACACTCGTGTTTTAATGCCCCTCATTATGTACCAGTTGCATAAACTACTATTATGTCACACCTAGCCATAAAGTGGCCATTATCGCACCTACTTCCTGGCCAGGGGGTGACATAAAATTTTGTACTTACCACGGGCGATAATAAAGAAAGCCTCAGATCGCATATTTATCGCCCTTGCCTTCGGCTCGGGCGTAAAATTCCTGCGATCTGAGACATTCTTTGTTTAATCGCCCTTGGTAAGTAATGCACTATAACTAAAAAAACATGCCCAGCAGCCCCCGGTCATAAGAAAAATACCCCGTCTAGTAGTTCCGTCTGCGGCATGGTGCCCGTAACGCTGGCGGTGTTACCTCTCTGTATTGCCAAGGAAATACGTTGGGAGAGGTAAGCGCCAGCCTTAATTTAATATTTGTATTTGTAGTAGTTGTTGTCAGTATTATTGTCAGTGACAAGAGCGAAAAAGGTAGGTATTTATTTCAGTTTTCTTGACTGTACATATACGTCACAATACTTGAACAACGTCCAGCTTACTCAAATAAACCCTGGCCACATGCTTTATCACTCAAACCAACCTCGTCCATAAACTGTGAAAGCGGTTCACACTAACCTTTTACTTTGCAAATCTCCGTTTAGCCCAATGGTTGGCTGGTAGAGAATGCCATGTGGCATTAAGCCCGCCATTTGTACAATTCTGTGTTTTTGTGCAATAAAGTTTAAATAAATAACCTCGTTAGAGATGAGGTGAGCCCTAGGGAATGCAAAAACCGGTGAAAATCAAAAACCGGTTATTAACCGTTTTTACTGGACAAAAACCGGTTAACCGGTTTTTTACAAACTACCTGAAATCGAAGTATTGGACTATAAATGTATTATTTCTGGGTTGTATTGGTAATCCGGGCATGTTTCTAGTGATGTGAATAGGTATAAGTAAGCTAATAAATAAAACGAATTTGGTTTTTATCATCATCTTTATAAACTTCAAAACAAATCGACGTGACAAATAAAATTATGAAACATTCTAATATAAAAAAGGGCAATGTTTGATCAATTTCGGGCCATGCATAACGGTTATAAGTTGAACAAGTTATTCACATGTCATCAAAAAATTGGTAAGTGTAAAAAATAGATTTAAGAATGTTTGATCATCTTATTGGCCTTCTACAATCAAATTTCCCATCCGCCATTTGAGAAGAAATCTCTTTACAAATTGTTATATAAAAAGTAATAATGATTACTGATTGAGGTGTGCAATAATAGTTA